>JAJTIW010000010.1:0-1309822 GCA_021365295.1 Tricladium varicosporioides | reverse complement strand
ACCTTCCGGATATATTATAGATTATACAAGTATAAAGTACTCCTCTTTGGCTTAACGAACGGCCCAACTACTTATTAGCAGTATATAAATAATATCCTGTTTGACTATCTCGATATATTTTATATAGTTTATTTAGACGATATTTTTATATACTTAGAAGACCCTCTAGAGTATAAGATATATATATACAAAATATTTGAGCGACTATAAGTAGTTAAACTTTAGGCCGATATCTAGAAGTACGAGTTTAGTATAACTTCGACCAAGTATCTAAGATTTATAATGTCAACAAGTAGTATAGTAGTAGACCCAGAGAAGGTCGCGATTATCAAGGAGTAGAAACTATTATACTCTATAAAAGGAGTTTAGTCCTTCTTAGGCTTTTATAACTTCTATAGACGCTTTATTCTAGAGTATAGGCAAATCGCGAAGCCTCTGACCAAACTTACCTATCTAGATATAAAATTCGACTTTAGCAAGGATTGTGATACTATGTTTGAAAAGCTTAAGACCTGCCTAACAGAAGCTTTAGTCCTTGTATACTATAATTACTCCTGCTAGATATGCCTTGAAACTAATGCCTCTGATAAAGTACTAGTAGGTATACTCTCACAACTAGACGATAACTAATAGTAGTATCTAGTAGTGTTCTTCTCTAAGACTTTAGTACTTGTGGAGCTTAACTATAAGATTTACGACAAAGAGATATTAGCGATTGTCCGCTCACTTAGTTACTAGCGCGTTGAGTTATAAGAAGCCCTATACTAGCTTGAGATCTATATAGATTATAAAGCGCTAAAGTACTTTATGACCTCGAAGAACCTTATAGCTCACTAGGCCCGCTAAAGCGAAGCTCTCTCCTAGTTCTACTTTTATATTATATATTACTCTAGAAGACAAAACGAGCTAGCTAACGTACTATCCCGAAGGGAACAGAAGCTCGACCTACAGATAGTTGTAAAAGAGTAACTTTGTTATAAGCCCCTGCTTACAAAGGAGTAGCTCTCCTTAGAAGTTACTAAAGAGATAAATATAGTATTCTTAGAACTAGTGTCTCTTATAGATATAATCTTATAATAGAACAAGGAAAGTATAACGCTTGATATTATATATCTTCAAGCTAATAGCTAACCTCAGAGGGATTATACTCTTGAGGACGAGCTTCTGCTGTATTGAGGCAGACTTATAGTATTAGACGAGGAATTCCTTTGTATTAAGCTTATTTAAGAGATATATAGTCAAGTGTCAAGTGCTTACTCTAGAGTAGCTAAGATAGTAGTACTACTATTCCCTCGCTACTACTAGTATAGCCTAGTAGAGAATTGCAAGTGCTATATATAAAACTATACTTTCTACTGATAGGTATATTACATGTACAATAAGACCCCTAAGTTATATTATCTACTCTTAGTATCTGAGTACCTATAGTAGTATATCTATATAGACTTTAAGAGCTTTTCAGAGGACAAGAAAGGCTTTAATACTATTTATATATTTATTGATTGTCTAAGCAAAGTAGCTATATTAATATCCTGCAGGAAGACGATTACTGCCAAATAGTTAGTAGAGCTCTACTATATTTATATCTACTAGTATTATAACCTCCCTGACTTTATTGTCTCAGATAGAGGAGTATAGTTTGTGTCTAGTTTCTAGAGCGCCTTATATACGATCCTAGACGTTAAGGTCAAGCTCTTTATTATCTATAGCCCTTAGACTAACAGACAGACTAAGAACTTGAACTAATATATTGACTAGCGCCTAAGACTGTTTATTAACTACTACTAGAATAACTAGTCTCAGATATTCCTGGCTCTCGATAATATATAACTCGCTTTGTTATATAGCTCTATTAATATATCCCCTTTCCTGCTCTTACGAGGCTACTCGCCTAGGTACTCGTTTGACTAGTAAGCTTCTAAGCTCATAACAATAGCTAGAAAGAAGCTCTCCTTAACTGAGGCTATAAAGTTTGTAACCAAACTACAGGACGGCTAAGTTATAGCTAAGAGAATTATAATAAATATACAAGAGAGCAAAGTAAAACTCGTGAATCAAGGGCGCCGAGAACTAGACTTTGGTATAGGAGACAAAGTGTTTCTCTTAATTAAGTATCTAGTATTCGACAGGTATAGCCAAAAGCTTGCAAAGTTCTAAGATAGCCTATTCGAAATCCTAGTATAGGAGGGCTACTTCTATAGGCTCGCGCTATTAGATAGTATATATATATACTTAGTATTCTATACTCGCTATCTGTAGAAGGACCTAGGCGACTTACTCCTAGACCAGGAGAACCTACCGCTAGTATTACTAATAATTGATAGCAATAAGGAGTGGGAAGTAGAGAGTATTATAGTAGTTAAGCTAGTACGTGAATGTCTAAAGTATAGAGTAAAGTAGCTCGGCCAAGACAAGGACCCTAAGTAGTACCTCGCTAGAAACTTCCTATATAGCCCCTATAAGCTCAGGGACTTTTATCTAGTTTACCCAGAACTCCTAGGACTGCCAGAGCGCTTATTGGACTAAATTAAGGCGTAAGAACAGGAGATTGACTATTATAATAAGCTAGAAGGAGCGTCGAATAGTAATATACCAATAATAGCAAGCTCGAGGGCGAGCTTCTTTCGGAGGGGGGGGTAATAAGACGATATAGTCTACTTGCCTTAGAGAAACTCATAGAGCCTCTACTAACCTAGATTGGCAGGTGCCACTGGAATTCTCGCTAACCTAGGTTAACAGAGATACTACAAGCTAGGAGGTTATTCGTCTCGTGATTCCTGGAGTCACATATAGATCTAATTTCCCCGGCCGGGCTAGCGAAATCTACTAGAGCCCTAAGGGGCCTAGTACGGGGTTATTGGATATATATATACCTACTTTGCTCCTTAAGAACTTCTTCTTCTCTCCTTAGCTTTAGATCTTCGAATAGGATTTGGTTCTTGCACGCTTGACTGCCTGTGATACCTTATTGCCGTCTCAGAGAAGAGACTTGAGAGTATATAGCTAGCTGTAGTATCTCTATAAGTATACTAGATTACTAACTATTATATAAAGAACTATAGATAACTTAGCCTCAAATAGCAAGAATACTCAAAGGGGCAATTATTTTTTTTCTCTTCTACAAGCTCGAGGGCGAGCTTTCTTTAGAGAGGGGGATAATAAGACAATATAGCTTATCTACTATTTGTCTTGTGATTTCTAGAGTTATATATAGACCTAATTTCTTTAGCCGGGCTAGCGAAATCTACTAGAGCCCTAAGGGGCCTAGTACAGGGTTACAAGATATATATATACTTATTTCGCTTCTTAAGAGCTTCTTCTTCTCTCCTTAACTTGAGATCTTCGAATAGAATTTAGTTCTTGTACGCTTGACTGCCTGTAATACCTCACTGCTGTCTTACTACTACCTGCTACTGCTTATATAACTAGGCACGTAGCTTAGGCAGGGTATAGACACGACTATAATAGTAGAATAGGGTCCTACTTGCTATAACTCTAACTAGTTAATTATTATAAAAGTTATACAGGAGATCACGTAATTAGATATATAATTCTCTAATTTTTATCTAGTATTAGTTTAAGTTATAAGAGCTAATTGCTTCCTTTAGTAGGAAAAGGCGTTAACTAGTAATTTTAAATAATTTGTCTTACTTACTTATTAAATAAACAAGTAAATTAAAGCTTTGTGTAATAGGTTATACTTACTAAGAATACTTGGCACTTAGTGCCTATATATATAACTTCGTGTCGAAGATACGACAAGCAATTTTACTTTTATACAGAGGCCCCAAGACCTCTACTTAAAAGCTCCGTACGAGGAGCTCCTTATTCTGTTCTTTAGTTAATTCTCCTTGTACAAATACAAGTGTTTACTCTGAGTTCCGCAGTATTCGCCCTGTGACACTTCGTATTTATGTTTCGTGTTAAAGGTTAAAGTTGAGAGTTGAAGTTAAAGTTAAAGGTTAGAAGTTAAAAGTTAGAAGTAAAAATCAAGGGAAGACTAAAAGTTAAAGGTTTAAATTCTTTTAAAATATTAAATAAATTAAATCCAAGTTTATTTATAAAACTTTTATATTTATATAATATAAGTTCTATTTCAAAACTTTAAAAATTACGTGAAATTATATAATATATATTAGAGCCCCTAAGCGTAGTCTAGAAGAGCTCTTGTAATTACTAAGTATTAACTAATTATTTAATGTTCTTGTACTTATAAATAACTATACTCCTTTGGTTCTTATAGAATCAAGAGTTTATATAATTAATCTACTATACTTACTTGAATGTCTTAGCAGGAGTTTACTTTATTAGTATAACTATCTTATATTCGTGATATTGTCCTAAAAATATTGACATTTCTAAGAGCTTTATAGTTTCTCGAACTATAACTCTTGTGAGAATATATATTCTTCGGAATTATATATAATAATAAAATTATAATAAGGTATAGATACTTTATTCTAAAAACTTTGGATAGAAAAGGCTATAATTTTGTTATATAATTTAGTATAGTTATACTAATAAGGTAAACTTCTATTAAAGTATTTAAGTTAGTATAATATATTAATTATATAAACTCTTGATTCTAAAAGAACTAAAGGAATATAACTATTTATATATACAAGAACGCGAAGTAATAAGTAGATACTTAGTAACTATAGGAGCGCTTTTGTAAAATATTATAAAAGCTAGCAAAAGAGGTCAAAACAAGTAAAGCAAATATATAGAGAATATATTTATTAATAACTATATTTTAGGGCTAGATACTTGTAACAATCCTCACGGTCCTAATAGTTGTCGGGGCTACTATACTTTAGGAGTAAAATATAAGGTTTGTATTAAAGAGTATATACAAGTAAGCAAGTCAATATTATATTTTTAAGTCTTATCAAAGATACTTTATTAAAGTATTTGTTGAAGTTACTAAAGTAAGTTAAGTATAAAGCTCCTATCTAAGGAAATATATATATTTATATAGAACCTTTCTACCCTAGAGCAAGGGAAGCCCTCGAGAGGTCTTTTAGTTCCTAGAAATCTAGGAGTCTAGAAAGTATTTCTTCGCTTCTATTATATAATTATTATTACATGATTCCCTATACTAACTCCCTAGATTCTCTGTACTACCAAGTAGTCGAGCCTTAGATCTAGATTATATATAATAATAAAATTATAATATTATTTTTTATATAGTTTAGCTTAGTCTTTATATATAAATAATTATATCAAAATATCTTGTATATAATAAGACCTTCTTCTTCTTTTAATATACTTCTAGATTATTTCAAGAAGCTCAAAGAATATTATATACTTACTAATTTTATAGAAATCTTTGGGGATATTATATTTTTCTATATTTATTACAAAAAATATAAACTCGAATATTAAATAGTTAATAAATTCTTCTATTATAATAAATATATCTACTAAGGCTAATCTTGTAATATTTATAGTCTAATAGTTATAATATAGAAGTTATTGACTAATAAGAGCTTTTGACTTTAGTATAAAAAGAAAGAAATTTCGTAGATCCTTTAAGAAGTTACTAGTAAGTTATTATAATTAAAGTAATAAGAGGAAGCTTTTTATAAGAAGTCCGCACGAATAATTTATTATAGCCTTAGCTCGCTCAAAGAGCTTGAGACTATTGAAAAAAAGAAGAGGGAAGAGGAAGAGAGGAGAATAGAGGATCTAATACTAGTCCTAGAGTTAAATACTAATAATTCGTTCTTCGGGGTCGACTACAAGCCGGCCGTCCTTGACCCTTCGTTTGACTCTAGTCCGGAATTCTAAGCAAGTCTAGATATTAATAGTAAAACGCTACAACCTTCTCAGGGTAGCTAAAGTTTGACTTTGGTTACTAGAAATTCTCTGAGTGTAAGTAGTCAACCTATTTGATTAAATATATAATCTTTCTATACTTATACTAATAATCTAAGATTTCTTCGACGTCTTATTCCTAATTAAAATTAACAGATTAGATTTTAGTCTTCGGAGCTTTCGGGGCTTTAGAAGGTACTTTCTCAAGAAGCGAGATATAAAATACTAAGTATATATTTATTGTTTTTAGTAGTGTCAATTTATAATTTGTTTTTCCTTTGACTTTTGTAATTCTGAATAGTCTTAACTTCTTGTAGTCTAGTTTATTACTTAGTTGTTTTGTTTGTATATTTTTTCTAAGTAGATAAACTTTATCCCCTTCTTTAAGTATAGGTCTTATATTATGTTTTTTATTATAATATTCTATTAATCTTTTAAAGATAAATTATAATTCAAGATATATTTTTTAATATAATATTTTTAGTTATTTGACCTAAATTCTAGTTACTTTGTTTAAGCTTTCCTCTGTTATAAGTATCTTATATACTACTAAATTAAATCTATAGTTAATATAGTTTGAGGATACTTTTATAATTTCTGTTTATAAGCTATTATAGAAGAACTATATTATTAATAGTAGTTCTACTTAATTGTTTTGTTAATAGTTTATATAATATCGAAGGTAGTTCTTTATTATTTGATTTAATTGCTTTGTTTATTTATTTATTTGTAAATAGAATATAATAGATATCTTCTTTTTTATTTTTAATAGTTCTATAAGTATAGTTTAGAATCTTGATATAAATAGTTTGTCTCTATTAAAGATAATTTTATTTAATATTCTATAATTTGTAACTATTATTTGTAAAAATATATAAGCTAGTTTTATAATATCGCTAGCTTCCTTGTATAATAATATATATATATACTTTATAAGTCTATAAGTAATAACTAGAATTATATTATACTTTACTTGTATTATTAATTCTTTTAATAGTAATAGTTTTATTATAAAATCTATTATAATAAATTTTTATAATTAGTATAATATATTAAGGCTCTATATTTGTCTATAAGGGATATATCTTATAGCTTTGTTTTTTATACAAGTATTATATATTAAGACTATATCTTTTATTATTTTTTATATTTTAGAGAAATAATATATTCTTCTTAGATAGTCAAGTATATATTTTTCTTCTTGATATTTATATACTAGTAGACTATATTATATCTTAATAAATTTAATATATATTTCTTTCGGAATATAGATTTTTCCTTTGTAAAGTAATAGTCTATTTATATTTCTTATAGTCCTTTTTGGAAATTCTTTTCAGAAGTTTATTTTATATAGATATTTATAAGATACTTCTACTATTAAGTCTTCTTTAATATACTTTCTATTGATTGCTTGTATATAGTTATTATTTTGTTATACTATCTTTATTAACAAAGTATATAAGTCTATCTTTACTTTTATAATAGCTATTACTTTAATTTTGTTAAAAACGATCTTATTATCTTTTTCCTTGAATATAGTAAATAGTTTTGTTTATAGGTCCTTTTTGTAATTAGGTTTCTTGCTTAATATATTAGCTCTCGTATTTTCTAAACCCTTTATATACTTGATCTATAGATCTAGTTATATTAAAGTCTCTGTCTAATATACTTATTAATAATTTAACTCTTTTGTAGTTATAAAATATATTAGGTTCTTGTAATTTGTTAATATTATAATAGGATATTTTGCTTTTTGTAGATATATCTTTTATTCTCGTGTTATATTTATTATTACTAGTAATTCCTTGTTGTAAATTTTGTAATTTAATTTTATAAATAAGAGTTTTCTCGAATAGTAAACAATCGGATATTATTTCTTATTCTTACCCTTTTAGCTAAGTACTATTATAATAATATTATTAGAGATATTAGTTTTTATTGTTTTTTCGGCTTCAGAGTCTAGAATAGTTATTATTAGTTTCTTTGTATTAAATATTAACTATTTAAGACTAGTACAGGGTAGCTGATATATGATAGCTTCTAGCAGGTACAAGGTAACCTGCAGGTAATGTCAGACTAGCTATTCTAGTTAATTAGTTAATATTATATAATCAGTACTTTGATACTTATTATAGTCACATGACTATACTAGTCTATATTCGGTTAGCCTATTATAAATTGTAAGACGGGCTAATATTAGGCCGATCGATCGATCGATCGATCTTTTTATATTTTTGTTACTTTATTATTATTCTACAAAAACAAGATTAATAATACTTTAACTTTAAAGTTAATTATTATTTAATAATTATAATATAATATTAAGGCAGCTATAAGGCACTTAACATGTGAATAGTTCGGAATAATAAGGAGATATCTTTTTCCGAAATAATAATTTGTCTATAAGTAAAGGGAAAGGGTAGCTTTCCTAGAAGAACTTTTTTCTTCAAGGACTTATAATAAAATAATCTTTTATAATAAATAAACTTTATAAAGTCACGATCACGTGCCCTCCAACAGGTTATGAGCCCGGAATAACCTTCCTTTATTATATTATACTTGATTCATTTAAGATAAGATATATCTTTTATTATATCTAATCTTATAAGCCTTCCGGTCCTCCTCCGTTACTGCGAGCTTCTAATTTATATATATATATATATAAATTAGTATATTTTAGAGAAGTATACCCTGAATATATTATTTCAGAGAACCTGAGGCCTGCGTCCCTAAGGCTAAGTCTAGGAGAGGGAATAATCCTAGACCTCTAGAAGCTACAAGAGTCACTAGTACTCCTCACACTTTGAGACCAAAGCGGTTACGTAGCCTAGTCCTTATACCAAGGTGCCCGCTCTCTATAGTACTTTAAGAAGGAGCCAAAGGGCTAGCTTAAAAACTATAGATTGGTAGCTGTTCTCTACTACTAGAATCCCTATTTAGATCTTCTATACCTTTAAAGAAGCCTTACTCGGAGAGTTATAAGGCTATAGAAGACTTATAGGATCTAGGGTAAGCTTAAACAAGTATCTGAGCTTTATATATAGACTATATAAGTTATACTTATAGAGTTTATATATAATAGTAAAGTGAAACCTTTAAGCAAGAGGTCTTAAAACCGGCTGATTTTAAGAATCTCGAAAAAGTCCTTAAAAGGTTATATATCTTTGTAAAGGCACTAATCAGGGTTATATATAAAGAAGATCTAGAATTAAATTAGACTTCTTCTTACTATTAAAATTAATAGTAATTTATAATTAAGAGCTATTTACCTATAAGGTTTAAGTTCGTTATAGGACTTTTATATAAATAGAAAGTTATTTATACTTTCTTATAAGCTATATATATTAGCTTAAAAGCTCTTAAAACATAAACTTATAAGATAGAATATAATATTCTACTTATTTAAGTTAATATAGCCAGCTTAATTACTTCTATATACCTTCTTAGTAATTAAAGACTCGAGCTATTATAGGATTATATAAATAAGAATTAGATTTCTTATATTTATACTTTAAAGATTAATAATATAATTATTAAAGATTAAAGTTATGTCTACCTTAAGTTTTAAAGGAGAAAAGCTTATAGGGAAGTCTAACTATATTAGTTGGCTTCCTGAAGCTAAACTTTTCCTAGAAATCAATGGCTATATGCCTTATATTGATGAATTAGAAGAAAAACCTAAAATTAGTCTCTATTATAAACAAGAAGAGATTGTTCTTAAAGAGGCTAGTTCAAAAGCTAGTAGTTCTTCTAAAAAGACTAGTCCAGAAGCTAGTAGTGCCCCTAAGAAACAATATAAATGGGTTCCTTATTCTCCTGAATTAGCAGTTAAATATAATGAAAAGCTAGCTGAATTCGAGAGATTTAGCAAGAGAGCCTTAGGAGCTATTAAAACTACTATATCCTTAGAGATTATAGAACGTTTTAAAGATAAAACTAGTGCTTCTGACTTGTGGGAAGCTATAGAGTCTACTTACGGCTATTCTAGCTTCGAAGTTATAGGTAGATATTTTAATAGGTTAATAGATAATAGTTATAATTCGTTTAATTCAATAGACGAATATACTAGTAATCTACAGGCTAGTTTTATTTACTTAAAAGAACTAAGCCAAGAATTACCAAAGCCTATTATAGCCTGGATTTTATTTAAAGGTCTTCCTAATACTTTCGATTCTTTTATAAGTAGAAAGTACGAGGAATTAGCTAAGATCCTTGAATCTAAAGCTACTATAGACCTAGATAAGCTTATAGCAGATATTATATCTGAAGAAGCTCGTATTAAAGCTAGCGATTTAGAGTTAAATAAAATAACTACTAAATATAAGACTAGACAAGCTAATACTAAATATTGTAAACACTGCAATAGGAAAGGCCACCTAGAAAGTCAGTGTTATTCTAAATATCCAGAGCTTAAAAGAAATAATCCTATTATAAATTCTAATAGTAATAAATCTATTAAGAATAAAAAGACCTCTAGAGGAGAGTCTTATAGATCTAATAGAGATCTAAATAATACTATTAATAATAGTATAAAACAGGAATCCCCTAAGGTAGTAATGACTACCTTATATAATAGTTATTTTAATAAGAAAATACTATTGAATTCTGGAGCTAGTAACATTATACTCCTTATAAAGAATAGCTATTAAACTATAAACCTATTTATAATAAGACTATAGTTATAGCTAATGGAGAAAGAATAAATATAGAAGGTATAGGAGATATTCCTATTATAGTTAATAATAGAAATTATTGATTACTAAAGTTAATCACGTTCCTAGCTTAAAGGCTACCTTATTAAGTTCTAAAGAACTTGTTAATAAGGGCTAGTAAATTACTTTAAAGATAATTTTGCTTATATAAATAGCTCTATATCTAATTTATTAATAATAGCGTACTGGATTAGAAACGCTTATTATTTAGATATACTATTAATAGTCCTAAACTAGAACAAGTTGTTTATAGAGTAGAATCGTGGCCTACTACTCTAGATTTAATTATAAGAGATTAAATCACTTATCTAAGGACTATTTAATTAAAACATTAATAAATAGTCAAGATTCTAAGTTTAATAGACTAGAATCAATTAAAGAACTTAATAAAAGTGAGATAGCTAATTGTGAGCCTTGTATTTACGGTAAATCACATGAAATTATTAGCTATAAGCCTTTAGGGTCACCTATAGACCCTTTAATCTATTTTGATGTTGATATAGCAGGTCCTTTTAAAAATATAGGACTTAAGGGCGAACGTTACTTTATAACCTTTACTTGTCGTAAAACAAGGCTAGTTTGGGTATATTGCCTTAAAACTAGATCAGAGGCTATATATAAGTTTATATTTTTAATTAATATAATTAAAAATCAGTTTAATATTAATATTAAAGGATTTCACTTAGACAATGCTAAGGAATTCACTTCTACCTTATTACTAGATCTTTGTAGTAAAAAAGGTATTATATTAGACTATACTAGCCATATGCTCACTCACAAAATAGTATAGCCGAGAGATTAAATAGGTATCTTATAGAAAGGTTAATTACTACCTTAAATGAAAAGAATATTCCTATATTTCTCTGGCCTTATATACTTATAGGTATAGTTCATATAAAGAACAGAACCTATAATTCAGCTATTAAAGCTATACCCTATTATACCTTAACTAAAGAAAGACCTAATATATCTTATATTCGAATATTAGGATCTTTAGTATATACCTATATATCTAAGGAAACTAGATCTAAGGATCTAGAACCTAGAGCTAGGAAAGGTATATTAGTAGGTTTTGAGTCTTCTACTAGTTATCTAGCTTATATACCGTCTTTAAATAAAGTTATTAGCGCTAGAGATATTATAATTAAAGAAGACTTAATTTATAAAGACGATTTTACTATAGAAGAAGACTATAATTCTTTTATAGAATATAATCAGGACGATATTATTAAAAATACTAGAGAGGTTATTAATTCAAATAATAATAATAATAATAACTCAAATATAGACCTATCTCCTAAGTCTATACCACAAGTTATTATACCTCCTTATAATCCTGATATAGCTCCTAATCCTCCTCCTAATCCTATTTCCTCTAGAAGATCAAAAAGACTACAGGCTAAAGAGCCTATTAAATATAGTAGTCTAGCTTCTAGAGCTTATATAGCTTCTTTAATAGAGGAAGAGAAAGACTCAGAAATAAGTTTAAACTCTAATAATACTTCTTATTATAAAGTTATTATTTCTAAGTCTAATAATTCTATTAAAGAACCTAAGAATTATAAAGGCGCTTTAGAAGACTATAAATATAAAAATCAATGGATTAGCTCTATGTCTAATGAAATACTTAGTCTAGTAAAGAATAATACCTGGACTATAGTCAATAAGGACTCTATAGACCCTGTAATAAAACCTCTAAAAGCTAGGTGGGTCTATAAGATTAAGGATCTTAATAAAGATCAAATAGAGCTTAAATCCCGATTAGTAGCTAAAGGCTTTGAACAAAAATATGGCCTAGACTACTTAGAATCCTTTGCTAATGTTATTAAACAAATGGCTTGGAAGCTATTATTTGCATTAGCAGTACTTAATAAGTGGTATATATATAAAATAGACATGATTTCAGCCTTTACACAAGGCGATATTGATTCTAGACTTTATATAATACCCCCTGAAGGCCTAATAGAGCTTTTATATAAGCTAGGCCTTATTCCTAATATAAATCCAAATATATTACTCTTATTAAATAAGGCTTTATACGGTTTAAAACAATCAGCTAGAATTTG
The DNA here is from genome assembly GCA_021365295.1 of Tricladium varicosporioides. Taxonomy (NCBI): domain Eukaryota; kingdom Fungi; phylum Ascomycota; class Leotiomycetes; order Helotiales; family Tricladiaceae; genus Tricladium; species Tricladium varicosporioides. Next base: position 1,297,227 of record JAJTIW010000010.1, on the reverse strand, counting down.
GTTTAATACTTTAACTAGTATTCTAATAAACAAGCTAAATTTTAAACCTTTAAAGATAGAATCCTGTATCCTTATTAATAAAGAGAAAGGCCTAATTATATGTCTATATGTTGACGACCTAGCTATTATAAGTCCTAATATTAATAATATTAATTCTTTTATTAAAGATATAAAGAAATATTTTAATATTAAGGAGCTAGGGCCTATTAAGGATTATTTAGGAATAGATATTGATTATAATCTAGATAAACAAGTATTAAAGTTATCACAAGAGAAATATATAGATAAATTAATAAAGAAGTTCAATTTACAGGACTCTCTACCTATATATATTCCTCTAGATCCTAAAATTAAATTAGAATCGGGTCAGGATTCTAATATAAAAGCTTCTAAGGAAGATATTAAGTTATATCAGAGCTTAATAGGATCTTTATTATATATAACACTTGGTACTAGGCCTGATATAGCCTATAGTACTATTAAATTATCTAGATTTTGTTCTAATCCTAGTAAGGAACATATAAATTTAGCTTTAAGAATAATTAGATATTTAAAAACAACTAAAAATCTAGTTATAACTTATAAAGGATTTCCTAGTACTATTTGTGGCTATTGTGATTCTGATTATGCCGGAGATATAGAGACTGCTAAGTCTACTTTAGGCTATATATTCTATATAGCAGGTGGCCCTATATCGTGGAAATCTAAATTACAAAGTATAATAGCCCAAAGTACAACAGAAGCTGAATTTATAGCTATAAATGCTGCTTCTAAAGAAGCTATTTATTTAAAATCCTTACTAGAAGAACTTGGTTTTTATAACCAAAAACAATTCCCTTTATATACAGATAATAACGGAGCTTTATTATTATCTAGAAATCCAAAGTTTCACGAGCGAACTAAACATATAGCTGTGAAATATTATTATATAAGGGATTTAATAGAAAAAGGAATTATAAATTTATTATATATCTCTACTAAAGAGCAAAAAGCAGACGGTCTAACTAAGGCTTTAGATAAGATTAAATTTAATCTATTTATAGATCATTTAAGCCTTAAAAGTAGAGAATATTAATTCCTTTATATTAAAGTACTGATTAAGGGAGAGTGTTAAATATTAACTATTTAAGACTAGTACAGGGTAGCTGACATGTGATAGCTTCTAGCAGGTACAGGGTAACCTGCAGGTAATGTCAGACTAGCTATTCTAGTTAATTAGTTAATATTATATAATCAGTACTTTGATACTTATTATAGTCACATGACTATACTAGTCTATATTCGGTTAGCCTATTATAAATTGTAAGACGGGCTAATATTAGGCCGATCGATCGATCGATCGATCTTTTTATATTTTTGTTACTTTATTATTATTCTACAAAAACAAGATTAATAATACTTTAACTTTAAAGTTAATTATTATTTAATAATTATAATATAATATTAAGGTAGCTATAAGGCACTTAACATGTGAATAGTTCGGAATAATAAGGAGATATCTTTTTCCGAAATAATAATTTGTCTATAAGTAAAGGGAAAGGGTAGCTTTCCCAGAAGAACTTTTTTCTTCAAGGACTTATAATAAAATAATCTTTTATAATAAATAAACTTATAAAGTCACGATCACGTGCCCTCCAACATTATTGACTTAAGTTAGCAAGATAATAGATTAATTAGCGAGAGTAACTCTAAGACTATATTAAAAGTAGAGATTTTATACTTTACTCTACTAAAGAATATATTAGCTTTTAATAATAATAATATTTTAATTTTATTATAAATTACTCTTAGCTAGCTAATCTCCTTATAACTTTAACAAACAAAGGAAGTATCTCAATACTTTATAAGATCTAAAACTAAACAAAAGTAATCTAAGTCTGATTTAGCTAAAGATAAGAGACTAGCCAAGATTACAAAGACTATACTAGTATAACTTCTTAGTATATAGAAAGAGTTAGAGATACTAGACAATTACTTTGGAGACTAAATAATAGACTTTATATTTCTAATAAAAGTTATTTAAAATATTCGAATCTCGTGAACTTATAGAAAAGCTATAAATAACCCTGACTATATAAATAAATAGAAAGTAATAGAAGTAAAAGAGATACTCTTATTATATATAAACTAGATAATATAAGAGATAATCTTATTAAGAGAAGTAAATCTTGTATTATATAAATAAGTTTATATTATAAAGACTCAAATAAATAAATTAATCAAATACTTTAAGGCTTGACTAATAGCTCAAGAATTTAGTCAAGTATATAAAAAGGACTATACTTAAATATTTATACTAATAGTTTATATAGATATCTTGAGACTATTTTTTATAATAACTATAATAAAAGACTAAGAAATCTCTTAATTCAATATTAAAAATATATTTATAGAATTATATCTTAAAGAGAAGATTACTTTATTCCTTTACAAGAAGTTATAATCAAATCTAAGTATATATAATAAGTACTTTATAACTTATATAAATTAAAGCAAGCTACAAAAAACTAAAATATATTTATTAAGAGAGAACTTGTTAAGTAAAGTTTTATATAAAGCAAGATAGACTTATATTTATTTATAAACTATAGACAAGATATATACTTACTTATATATATAAATAATATTATAGCTAAAGCTAAAAAACAAGTAAATATTAACTAGTTCTATAAATAACTATTAGAGAGATTTAGTATCAAGAATCTAAAAGAAATTAGTAAGATCCTTAAAGCAAGAATTACTTGCGACAAATAGAACTATATAATTAAAGTCGACTAAGAGTAATATTTAACAAGTATACTCGATTACTTTAGAATTATACAAGAAATTTATATCTCAAAAAGAGTTTTAGCTATAGACTATAAAATATTATACTATTCTATAAACAAAGACAAAAGAATTAATATTATTAAATATTAGTAAAATATTAAAAGTTTAATATATATTATAATATTTATATAATCTAATATTATATTTATTCTAAATAAGCTTAGTCAATATATAAGTAAGCTAGTAAAGTACTACAAAAAAGTATTTAAGAATCTAATATAATATCTAAAATTAATAATCAAGTAGAGACTATATTATAAACCAAAGAAAGAATATAAATACTTTGTTATATACTTTAATATTAACTAAGCTTTAGATAAGTTAGACTATAAAAATATATTAAGAAATATTATATTATTCTATAATAGACTAATTTTATAATTAAGCAAAAAGTAATAATCTATTACTATATTAAGCTATAAGTTCGAATATATTATATTCTCTATATATACTAAGCAAGAACAATAGATTACACAAATCTACTAAGATCTCAAGTTATCTAAGTATATCAGAAGTAATTCAAGAATTATATAGATACTAGAAAATAACCAAGGAGTACTAATACTAGTCGAGAACTCTTATTTTTATAAGAGGTCAAAGTATATTAATATCTATTATTACTATATTCGAGATCTTGGAGAAAAGGAAGACTTGTAAGTAGACTATATCTCGACAAGCGAGATAATTGTAGACAATATAACAAAGCTACTAGAAAGGATTATATTCGATAGATTTAAGATATAGCTAGGTCTAGTAAATAGGCAAGAATAATTTACTCTAAGAAAGAGTATTAAAGAAATATAATATAGATTATATATTATATAACTATACTACTAAGCGAATTAAGGTTAGCTCTAATTTGTATATAAACTACTCTAGACAAGTTAAATAGATATTATCTCTTATACTAGATAAGTTACTATAGTTATACTATAGTCAAGAGTTAATATAAGTCGATTTTATCTACTAACTTCTTTATACCTTCGCTTAAGTTGACTATAGTCAACTTGAAGGAAAGTCCTCTTATAAGGACTAGAATTCTTAATATATTATATAATAATTATTTCTTTAAGATTAATAAATTTTTGAGAATTAAATATTATATTATATTATAAAGAAATTTTATAATATTATTTAAGATATTTTATAAATCTTTATAATATAACTTATAAATAATTTTTATATTATTTGAAATATATTTAATATAAGAATTATATTAGATTTTTTATATAAATAAATTATTTTATAATATTAAATTATTTAAATTTAAAAATATTTTATATAATATCAAGAGAAAATTAATAATTTACTTATATTAATAGTTTATTTATAATTAATAAATTAAAGATATAATATAAATTTAAATTATTTAGATTTAAAGATATTTTATATAATATTAAGAGAAAATTAATAATTTACTTATATTAATAATTTATTTATAATTAATAATTTATTTATATTAATAATTTATTTATAATTAATAATTTATTTATATTAATAATTTTGTCGATTTACTAGTAATATAGAGCAAATTACATATTATATATAATATACTATTTATATTTATTAGTTGAATCATTGATATTTTATATTATAGAAGGAGCAGGAGCTTGAATACCCCTTCATGGCTCCCGCTACACTAACCTAATCAGGACTAGTTATATTATATAATAAGTTATATAACTATAGCTAATTATTTATACTAATACTAAAGCCTCTCTAGGAAATTGTAGAAGGGCTCAAAAACGTAGTTTCCCTTCAATCGTATATTAATTTCCTAATCAGGCTTAGTACGATTTTATTCCTTAGTAACTACTTCACCCTCTACACTTCAATATCGCTTTTGCCTTCAAGATATCTATATTACTTCTAGAGGGAGCTCTGGGAGTACTATATTTAGTACTTCCTCTCCCTAGAGTGGCGATATAGTCTATGGAATCTCCAGATATAGACACTTTACGTTCTACCTATTCCCTTTCCTCCAACTAAACCTTATTTGTGTCAATCAGGGCTTTCAGGGCTCCTGATAACCTTGACTTAATTATAGAGTCAGCTAGATTAGTACTACTATTAATTTATTTGACCTCGGCGATCTTATATCTCTTATATACCTGTCGGAGGTATATTACGTCGATTATAAGGCGCTTCTCCTGTATAGTTCCTAGTTTAACTAGGCATTTGTATAATAACCTTAAATTCGTACAAATAATTAATAAAAGCTTAATCTATAGAATCATCTCAATAGTCGCTTTGATTAACACACTTATATCAAATCCGTATACCATTCCGTACAGTTCTAAGGCTAGAACGCTTCTAGTAACTCTCTTGTATTTGATAGATAACTAGTGCAATATATTAGCATTATTGCTACTGTCTACAAGGACTAGAATATAGCCGATTTGAGAGGAAAGATCCTTGTTATTAGCGAATAAGGCATCTATAAAGACAATAAGTTGTAATAAGCACTTATCGAGCTTTACAAAGCGTAGTCCCCTAGAACTACTCTATAGTTACTATTGAAGTCGTTTATTAAGCGATTTAATGTCTCCTTTAGTTATATCGATAGCTTGGGCAGCAACTAATAGATTATATATAGCTTCAGGTTAGCAGACAGAAGCAATATATACCTCGCGAGCTCACTGGGCTATATATTGCTCTTTTATTAAAAGTCCCTTATATGTGATTCCGCGGCTACTTGTAAAATCGACGATTTTGTTATTATTGACTAGCTTAAGGTTAGTATACTAGCGCTCCTGAGTAAGTATTATACTTCCGTTATCTTGTAATTATATAATATATCTATTAAACTTAAGGTCGTAATTAATTGATAGTTACTCGCGAGCCTTGGCTAGGAAATTAGCTTTTTCTAGTTGAGCCTGTTCTACTTGAATAAAGTCGCTATTTCCAAGGATTAAGATATTGTCGGTTTGTATTCCGACAACACCAAAGGGGTCAGTAGTATATAGAAGGCAGGGGTCATATATTGACTAGTTCATTAATAGCTCTTGAATATAATAACTATAGTAAATTTTGAACTAATAATTACTAGCTTCTAATATATTATATAATAGCTTTACGACTCATAGAATTAAGCCTTTTTCAAGTCCAAGTACCTGTGTGAGTTCTACAGGTAGTTATATATAGAAATCACGATTCAGAAGGGTTCTAAATTATATATAGGCTTGTGAAATATCTCGCAAGTTAAGAGTAGCGCCGTGCAAGGCTATCATTGGAGTAATCCCAAGTATAATTCTCTGACTTACTCATTGAATAGTTGGCGATTAAGTCAGTATAATAGACTTCTCGTTGTCGTTATATACCTGTACAACTAGTCTTGATTTCTCAAAAGCCTTGTCAGTGTCTATATTCTTGACTTTATTAACGAAGCAGGTATTAAAAATATATATTCCCTTGGGAATTTGATCGACGAATTCAAAAACGCCTTTTTCAAGAAGTCCTATAACCTCCTTATACCTAGAGGCCTTGAATTGAGTTCTATCCTGCAGTAAGTACTTATCTTGCAGGAACATAGTAATATCAGCTATATTTATAGCGACAGAATATTTACAAGGTCGACCTAGATGTCGCTTGACGACTTCAAGCTCTTGTAGACTATTTTCGGGTTTAAACGGGTCGTTTTCGGGTTTTTGTAAGTCTTCCTCAGGTTCTAGAGCTTGTATAACAATAGTATTTCCCTTAGGCAGATCTGTAGGCTAGTTAACAGAGCTATAAAAGGGTTTAACGGCTATAGAACAAAAGGAGATATTGCTATATAAGAGAGCTAGAATACAATTCTCACTAATAATACTAACTAGTCTATATAGACCTTCTTAGCTACTATTCCTACCTATATTGCCTTCTCGCTATACTATAACTTGTGAATTCAACTCTAGGTTGTAAATAGCTTTAGTATTTAGGTTATTGCAAGTATTAAAAGTACTTGCGACCTATTGTTTGGCTCGTAAAGTCGCAATTTCGGCTATTGTCTTCTTGATAGCAGTAGCTTTCTATATTATAGTCACTGGCGGACTATCAAACTCACTTATTCTAAGGTAGGTACTATATACCAGAAGTATTAAAATAAAGTTGTCAGGATTAGCAAAGTCGTTAATAGCCTTGAATATTATCTACAGGGCTATTTCCTTGTCGATATCTAGTATCTTAGTAATAATAATATAATAGATATATTGAATTGGCCTATAATACTACTTTACGATTCTTACAAAGTTATAAGCTTCTATTAATACAATTTTGATTTTAGTATTAACAGACTTAGTTATTTAATAGAATTCCTTGTTAACGAAGTTCTTGCCTGAGTTAGCTATAATTTAGTTAGAAAAATCTAAGTAAGTGTCGATCTAGTATATTCGAAGGGTATCCTAGATAGTTTTGGCACTAATATTGCTAAATCAGTACTTGGCTTGATATTATATAGTCTTGTCAACGATATAGAGTACTAGAGTTAAAGTAATATAGAAAATATCGACAATAATAGAATAATTAAAGCTTATATTATTATATAAGTTAAATCTGAATCTACTAGATAGCTTATTATGTCACTGACAGTGTTTGTAGTATTTGATGAAATAATTAAGGGCTTCTTTATTAATTTTATAGCTAGTCTATTCTAGGATCTACTAAAGCCTAAAAACGAATAGATAGCCGAATCAGCGATATAATTACTATAGCTCTATAGCTGTGAGGAAACAATCAATTGATTCAGTGAGAAATAACTATAGAGAAGTATCTTATAATAGAAATAAGTAGCCAAATTGTTATATTACTAGTATATTATTAGTAGCTATAACGAGTATATCAAGAAGATTATTGAAGTAAATATCTAGAATATCTATATCTCCAAGGCTAAGGAAAAATGGAGTGTCTTCTAGTATAATATAGAATATAATATTATTAATTGGTGTCTTGATTGAAGCAGAGCCTATAAATAAGGTCGCTCTGATCCCGAATTATATAGTAATACTGCCTTTGGTAGTTTTATTAAGGGTAATATTAGGTGTTAGTTGCTAAAAAGCTTTAAATTGTACTAGGCCTATTATAGAGTGCTTGACTACTTCTGTGTCAATAATAATTCCGTAGAATTAATTGGAATTATATCGAGTTGCTATAGTAAAACAGCTATCGATATTGCTAGAGGTCAAGTCTACTAGTTGCCTAGGCGTCGAATCAATTGAATACTTGGGCAATAGCTAATATATATAAGCTTGATTTGAGAGTACTACAGCTATTACGGCGGTAGTATATTTTGAAAGAGTACTGCAAGAGGTAAGGAAACTTCCTTGAGTACCTTCTAATTAATTAACTTGATTATCTTCTATAACAAGGGCTTTTAGGGCAGCAGTGAATTCGTTGTCAGTATTAGAGTCAGAGTCGTATTCAAAGTCGGCGATATATTGACAGTAGACTTGCTTAAATTTGCTACTGAAATTGCGAGTGTTTGGATTGAAGTTATAGAGATTCTTGGCCTTGAATTTTGCTTTTGACTCTTTCTGTTCTTGCTATATATACTTCTAGAAATAATAGCCTTCTTTCTTGTATATAAAGCAGATACTTGTATAATAGCTTTGGGTATAGTAGTCTTGGGTATAGCGATCTCTCTAGTTAGGTCGGCGATAATATCGTCGATCTATAAAGAATATATTAGTATTAGTCTATTCCTTTTTATATATTATAATTGACGATTGTAACTTGTTAATAAAGGCTAGAAGCTCTATTAGGGGGTCGGAAATAGCAAATCGGCAGGTAGGTAAGCTTTAGTATATAATAACAATTCGATTATATAGAAATTCTATACTTTATAATACTAGTGTAAAGCTATACTAAAGCTTGCGGAGTATATTAATAAGCTTCTGAATATTCTTATATATCGATTTATTTGAGTTTTCAGTAATAATAATAGCAAGTATAGTTGAATTTTATTTGTCAAGATTCTATCGATAATATCTAGGGCCTTCAAAGAAGGTACAAAGACTATTACAGACTTCCTGAATAGTAATACTAGACAGTTTGTTTGTATAATATTAATCTAGCGCGAGTCCCTTTAGTATAATTGAGAAAGCTTTAACCAGAGTATTTTCTAGAAGTTCAACTCTTTGGCAAATATCAATGAAGATAGTATACTTGTAATCAAGGCAATTACTAGTTCTACTATATTTCTGTTTTTTAATATAGATCTTCGCGATCTCTGAAATCTACTTGGCTATATCGACTAGTTGAGTAGACTATATAGTAGTTTAGTACTAAGGTTTGGTTTGGAATTAATCTTGACCTTGGGCAAGATATTGAGAAGCCTGGCCTTTAGCTTCAGCTTGAGCTTGAGCTTGAGCTTGAGCTTGAGCTTGAGCTTGATATTATGAGTTTTGCCTGGCTTGAGGGAAGTTGTATTTATAGCCATATTTGACGTCAATATTGTTGAGTAGCCCTTCTCGAGCTAGTACTCGCGACAGAATCAAATGCTCTTCCAGGGTCTCCCTTGTGTCAAGGACCTCTTGTTGAGTCCACTTGTGCTTGACCTTTTCAGTGAGAGTATCCCTGAGGGTATATATAATTCCCTGCTCGTGGATTTGTGAAACAAAGACTCTATACCGCTAGAGATAGGTACGAAGCTTTTGGAGATTTGTGAGTATAATCTTGTCAAATATAGCCAGGGTAAATGACTTGAATTCTGATCTATAAAGCTCCCACAGGTTAGTATTGTAAACCTTCATTCCTTCCCAAAATGACACTCGCTCTGTGACGAAGTTATTGAGCTCTTTAGTTGTAGCTGTCTTGGTATCAATACTATAATCCCATTGCCGTGGAGGGTCCGCTATAGCTTCTAGTCGTCAGATCACGGTACTTTCGTGGTCGTACGTTTGAAAACAGTGTTGAGTATAGTTGGAGCCTCTTGGATATTCACCCGCAGGTGGTAGGCAAGTAGACACAGAGCCCTTTCAATTGTGACAGTGACGTCCTTCTAGTTAATTCCCGGGTATTTCTGGCTTCCTTCAGCTTATATAGGTTCCCATATATGTGTGATTGTGTGATTGTGTGTGTGGGTAGGTGGGTAGGTGGGTGGTTGAGTGGTTGAGTGGTTGAAGGTGAGGGTCTAATATTTTGGAAGGTGAGGGTTTGATATTTTGATTGAAGGTGAGGGTCCTGATATTTGGTGGATTCGTGTTTTCTGAATTCCTGATCTGAAAGCTAACTGATCAGTGTCGATTCACTAGTAATATAGAGCAAATCACGTATCGTACGTGACGTGCTGTTTATATTTGTTGGTTGAATCGTTGATATTTTGTGTTGTGGAAGGAGCAGGAGCTTGAATACCCCTTCATGGCTCCCGCCACACTAACCTAATCAGGACTAGTTACATCATGTGATAAGTCATGTGACTATAGCTAATTATTTGTACCAACAAATTTATTTATAATTAATAAATTAAAGATATAATATAAACTTAAATTATTTATATTACTAAGAATAATTTCTTTTTTATTTTTTATATTATATTTAATATTATAATAATAATAAGTAATATTCAAGAAGAGTTTTAAGAAATTAGAATTCTTTTATTTGATTCTAAGAATATAATCTTTATATTTAATCTTAAGTTAAAGATACTAATATTTTTAAACTTTTGTCTAAGTATTATTTAATCTTGAATTTTCTAGATATTAAATAATTTAATTAAAATTTTATTATAAACTATATTTATTAAAACTCGAATTTTTTATTATCAAAATAACTTTTTAATCTTTATTTATAAGACTATTAATTACTTTATAAAAGATATATCAAAAATAATATATTAATTAATATTATTAAAAATAAAGAACTAAAATCTTTAATAAATAAACAAAGTATTAAACAAGTATTAAAGAACTAAAAAATATATATATTTATAATAAATAAAATTATTTAATTAACAAGAAATAAAAGATTAATAAAATAATAAAAATATTAAATAATAAATAAAGCAAAAAATAAAAATAAATAATAATTAAAAGCTAAGAGAAGAAATATATATATAATATTATAATAATTATAAAAAGACTAAATATAATATATATATTTATAAGATTATAAAAAAAATATCTAAAAAAGAAAATTCTAAGTAATATTATTTAATTAGAGATATTATAATAGAATTATTATAATTTTTATTAGAGAAGTAAATTAAAATATATTATTTACTTGTTTATATTATTTGCTATATATATATATTATATTAATATTTTATTTATTTATTTTTTATTTATATTTTATATTTTTTAAAACAATTAATTTATTAATAAATTTAATTAGTTTTTTTTATTATATTATTTTTAATTAAATATTTTTTTTTTATAATATTACTTTTCTTTATTATTAATATAAAAAGACTATTAAATAAATTATTAATATATCTTTTATAGTCTATTAATATATTATTACTTGAATATAGATTAGTTTATTTATATTAAAGAGAGTAATCTTGATCTAGGTAATATTCCTCTAGATATCTAGAAGAGCGTTCTTTTTCTCCCTTCGCTAGCCTTACGCCAGCTGTTCGAACGCGTTTCTACGCGTCTTTGACTCTCCTCGGCGTCTCCTCTAGGGCTAGGAAGCTCTCTATAATTTCTAGAGCGGTCATGGTCTCGTTTTGCTCACGTCCTTCAGTCTCCTCGACGCGGTATCGCTGGCTACTCCCCGGCGCCCTCGCTAGCTGGCTGCCCGTAGACATTCTGGGGACAGGTTTATAGACTGTGCAGAATAGTTTGATATAGGTTTCAAAGTATATTAAGAGTTGGGCAAAATTGATGTTCCCCCAAAACTAGATATTATTATATATAGTATTTGTATTTGTATTAGATGCTTGTGTTGAAGACTATAATTATAACGAGGGTAGAAAATTATGTTTTATTCAGATGACGGAAGGTGAGAACTGTTTATATAATTGACAAGGGTAATAGGGATTTGGGTTCTGAAGAACGATTCCCCGTTTGACTGCTTGCGTAGACTAGGAGCCAATCAAACTCGTGATATACTTAAGCCTGCCTCCCGAATTCCTTCATAGCCTGGCCGGCCATAGCATGCTTGGCATTGACCCTTGGTCCTTTGAACCACTTACGGGCATCAATGGCAAACCAGAATAAGGCAAATAACATAGGAGCTCCATATACAAGACAAGTCCAGTTCATATTAGAAGAGCTAATAGTTTAGTTAGTAACTTTTTCGCCATAATAATGCTCTGAAGGACTTACTTGAGGTTACTACCTATCATGTTAGGTAAGCACAATATTGGAACCATTAGAACGACGAAAGCAACAGCTGCCCCCCCGATCGGCTTGCCCAACCTTCCAAGATGCCAAGGTCCTCTTCGAAACCTATTGCCTACAAAGAAGACCCTCAACGAGATGGGAATTGTGAATGCAACAAAGCAAGCAATGGCGCCGACAGAGAATATAGCCAGGATAGCCACCCTCCCAGCAAATATAAGGAGGCAAAGGAGGATGCCAACGGCACAGTTGAACCAGACCGCATTGACTGGGGTCTTGGTGTATTTGTTTACTTCTCGCCAGTATTTTGACATGGGGAGGCAACCGTCACGAGCATATGCATAGGTGACTCGGGATGCTGCAACCATGCAACCTTGACCCATAGAGAGGCCAGCTATTATAGTCAATGAGAGTGTGGCAAGCGCAGTCTTCATCGGCAGAACTTGGAGCAAGTAGGTTGCCCACGGTTGACCAAGGTCAGAGTTGAGGACCTCCACAATGTCGACAACCGTGTACGCAACAACAACCTGCAGGATCCAACCAAATATGCCACCAATTATAGACGTCAAAACAATGGCACGCGGAGAGGCGACATCAGCAATAGCGCATTCCTCGCTCAGATGGAATGGCGCATCAAAACCTGACATTGCCCACATGACGCTGATAAAACTCATCAATATGGCAATACCGTTAGGAAAATCTGTACCATTGTCGATGTTGCTCCACACTTGGGAAGTTGGTGTGAATTTAGGGTCCGTCATAGTAGCGGCGGGTATGAGAATGATAACAATGAATACCGCTACCATGTTGAAAGTGGACCCTAAAGAATTAAAGATAGCGATCCATTTTGTTGGCATGCTGCTGATGCAACTTTGAATGACCATGAGGAAGGAGGTGAGGAGGAACACCTCGTAGTTTTTTGGCACGTAATCTGAATGGGTTATCGACCGAGCAGCAAGAATCATTGCTGCCATTGAATAATTCACCGATGGTGCACCAGTTACTTGTCCAATCCAACTAGACCAGCCAGTCACCCAAGATGCAATAGGGCCCCAGCCTGGGGGTGCAAGAACGGCCGATGCATAATAGAGACCGCCACTGTGGAAAGGAATGTTAGAATATAGCATATAACGGACTGTGAGTGGAATTCCGACCTTGTTGGCATTGATGAGCAGAGTTCAGCCAAGCTCAGCGCGACACACTGGATAAAGATCATGGCAATTATCCACCCCCAGACCATCCCTGGAAAGGAGATTGATATTAGTCCAGTATTCTGTAATAACCTTCCACAAAATTATTTGGGGAATAAAACAGCAACGCACCCGCAGTTCCAGCGGAACCCATGCCATAGTATAATGTCGATGCGAAACTCGGAAGCAGCCCTAACACTGCGAAGCTGACGCTGAAAGAGGTCCAAAGACTGAATTCTCGCTTGAACTCCTGTTTGTAACCTAAAGCCAAGAGGACTTTTTCGTCATAGTCGACCGGCAATTCATCTTCAATAGACTGAAGCATGACCGGCAATCCGTCCTCAATAGGCCGGAGCATAGTTGTTGCCATCGTGGATCATATGATCTCGGTTGTCGGAACCTGTGCCGGTTGATCAGATGCTTATTATTTCCTTCAGCGATGCCACAATGGCTATTCGACAGTTGTTAATATGTATTATAAAGCAGTGAATGCGAAGAACACGTGATAAATAATATAATAGTAGGGAAGGGTTGTTGAAGATTATGGTATATAACAGAACCACAGAGAGAAAAAATCAAGCTGTTTATGAGTAGTCATCATATGCTAAAGAGCCTCACGGTAAATTTTCAAGGGGTGAGAATCAGGAAACAGATCTACTGCTTTTTCAGATTGTCCCTCAGAGGAAATTACTTGAAGCCACAATATTCAGAAATGATCAAGCCTAGCAAGCCCGAGGAATCTCTTTATCTTCACCGCAAGCGCCCTTCGTTAACTAGATTTATGTTATTAGTAATGTTAGCCTAGTCCTAAGGGAAATTCTGCGGGCTTAACAACGTGTTGCTCAGTGAGTGGTACATGTATGGGACAAAGCCTTACTGCCTAAAAGGCCAAAGAAAGAATGTCTTACAGTTATAGGCGATAAGGGCGTGTATGCCTTACTGTGCGTGAGCGATAGGCCTGGATTTAAGAACATAATACCATAGAGGTTATAAGGATGTACTTTGTATTTGTGTACATGATGTCTATCGATTGTAGGGAGTATTCTCATGCCCTTAACATACAAACGATTAGACTATAGATATTTAATTTTGCGATACAGCGTGAATGGATTATAGCAGCAAACTTGAGGTGTTCAAGGGCTGGAATTCTAGACTTATGCGGCTGTTATTCAAGGGTTCTGAATGAACCACACAGCGAATAGGATGCGTAGGCTTTTCACTTTTCCCGCTATTCTGAGCGAAATATTGGATTTGGTACAGAATACAGAGTGCCTTACTACATGACTGGCCGCCTCTGGTCTGAGATTAGTGGCAGACGGCACCATCTCTCCATCCAAAGCCTTGTACTGTCATCGGCCTGCTTCTAAAGGCCCAATACGGTAAAATCCATGAATCTAGTTCAAGGGTGACCGTTAGGCAGTCCAGGACTAGGCTACTGTGTGTTTGCGGGCGGCCATTCCTCTGTACTGCAACTATTTCCTCGTATCTCAGCAATACAGAAGCGATGGGCGTTTTCAGAGACACTTCGCCGGGTGTGATAAGACGGCGAACCGCTGGGGGCGCTAGCACAATGGCAGCCGCTGGAGGTGCTGGAACAAGCCGAGATTGCAACAGCTGGCCGTTACTGGCCGGAGCACACAGTGAATCTCATTAACGCCCTAAATTCTGCATGGTCACTGAATTCAATATGTTCTATGTCCGAGCGTCGATAGGCTGTCATCAGCCTCGATACCTCTCATTTTTGTTTACCCTTCTCCATTTTGTAGACCCATGTATCTATAGTACAGTATTAAATTCTCTGCTCTTCGACTTCACTTAAAGTGAGCAAATAGCGACCTAGGTCCTTTGAGATTTTAGTGACGGTCATTGGCTGCTGTATGTGACCCGATCAAGTCGAAATTCATTATATCAGATTCTTATTTCAGTCTAGTCCCTGGCGCTTTGTTTTGTTTTTATCCCTCTCTTTCATTTTTTAAGAGGATGTTGCTGATCCGCTGAAACCTAAATTAACCCAATTGAATGACAGCACTTAAGCCATAAAGCCACACGTGTTTGGTAACAGCGTGCTTGCTTCAGAGCCTCGAATCGTCATATGACTTGAATTTATCAGCCGCACCGTAAAGCTATCTTCCACTTCCTACCCGTACTTCGTAACATGACTGCGTTTACTCGGTTTGATCTCACGACGGACCATGGATCCGCGACTGATGGCCCCGGTGGCATCATCTCTCATTTTTCTCTGCGCGAGTATTGCAAAAGCGATAAAGAATGTCACTGAAAAATATAATGCTTCCCCGACGACAATATCTATCAGCGCAGAATGCTTGGCCATTAGCGCGGCTTTGATGGATATCCAGTCGCTGCTGAGCCAGCCTCATGCCCTCTCATCGCGTGTCATCTCGCAGATCCAAATTGAAGAAGCTTTTAAAAATGCACAGAATGGCTGCATTTTCACGGTCTCTAGGTTGCAGGAAGAAGCTGGAAAATGTATGGGAAATCAAACAACCATGGGAGAGAGCGCTCGCGCCTGGAGCATGACGTATTTTTGTGATGAAGTACTCATAAAGGGGCTTCTGCAGCAGATTCAGAGGCAGCTAACAGATGTCAACTTGTTGATTGCAGCAGTACAAAGGTAATTGAAACCTCAAGTCTCATACTTCGTACGATTGGAACATACTAATAATATCCAGAAATTCTAGTTCGGAAATTCAACAACTTCTCAAGAATGATACATTTATTGGCGACCTAATTGACATAAGGGATCCGATAGATCCTCCGACCCCTAGTACACCTGGTGGATACAGTCAAGCTCCCTGGGAGCAATTCGACACCGATTCGAAATCCATTTGTTCCCAAGCCCCCACGCATGTATCTGGTATTAGCTTCCTCTCTAGAAGGAGTGAACCACACAGTCTACTTGATGGTGACAGCAACGCCAATATAGTATCCAAGTCACACTTGGCACTACCACAATCTGACAAGGCCAAGAAGGTACCACGTGCGCAAATGGGGACCGTATTCTTCAAACTTTTCAAGTCTAAGACCGAGTTGCACCGTGCTGCAAAGAAAGGAGATGCGAGCAAGATAAAAGCACTCCTGGATCTGGGAGTGGACGTAAATTATGAGGGTTCTTCTGGATGTACGGCGCTGCACCTAGCAAGTGACTGCGGTCACGAAGCGGTGGTCCGGGTGCTTCTGGACAATGGGGCAGATCCTAAAGCAAAGTCTAGCGAGGGACGAACTCCACTACACGGTGCGGCCCGCACCGGTCAGATGGCGGTGGTCCGGCTGCTATTGGATAGAGGTGTTGATGTCAAAGAAAAGGACCCTACTGGCTCTACTGCACTTCATATAGCAGCCTACAACGGGCAGGAGTCAGTAGTCCAGATTCTACTTGAGAAATATCCCGTCATTGAGGCAAAGGGGCCTTCTGGATTTACAGCGCTTCATGTCGCAGCTTTTAATGGGCAATCTGCTGTCGTGCGGCTGTTGGTCGAGATGGGGGGCGACCTTGAAGCACGGAGTCATACTGGACGGACGGCGCTCCAGCTGGCTGCCGAAAAAGGGCACGAGGCTGTAGTGCGGCACCTACTTCAACATGGCGCCAATGTTATGGCAAAGGATAGTACTGGACGGACAGCACTGCAGGGGGCAGTATCAAACCAGCACGGGGCGGTGGCGCAACTGTTGTTGGAGAAGGTGATGTCAGAGGCTCCCTCGCCCTGGCAGCATCAACGAGGCTCTGGACCAACCTTTGAATTAAGTGCAGCTGAGCCAGCTTTCACGATACCAGAATTGGATGCAAGTGAGTCAACCATGTGGTCGCGACAAGCCCCGAATGTGCCAGTATATAGAGCGTCTAGATTCACCGGTTCGGATTGACTTATCGGTAAGTGAACTGGACGCAGGGCCGAGGAGCCCGAAATAGATAACTCGGTGGATGATCCCGCTGGTAAATTGAAAAGGGTAGGGGGCATGTGAAGGGGAGTGGGGATTTGCCCTTCCAATTTATGATCTGGTTATGGGAACAAAGTAGAAGATGTTGGGCTGATTCTCTGCTACGACCAAACGAAGGCTGGGAGGCAAAGGCCATACACCACCAGCAAGGGGGATAGGGATAATAAGGGCGGAGCTTCTGGTAGAGACAGATGGCGATGGAATTGTCCAAGTCTCACGAGACAATGCTGTACCAGGTGGCCGAGGACAGGTACAAGGACAAGGTACAGCTGCTACTCGAACACAAGACAAGCGTTTTGTAGTTATGAAAGCGTTTTAAAATCTACGACGGTTTGAAATTTGCCTTTAGCGCAGTTTCACGCTAAGGGCAAGTGAGTGTCAAGTGTTTGCGAGCAAGCACGAGACCATTGTTAATAGCGATAAGAACAATCTATTGAAGAGTTAGCTGAGACGTTAGCAGAGTTGGGTCTGATAGTAAACACACTGAGAAGGTTCTGTGGATGAACTGGTGAGTCTGATATGACCACCGAGGGTAACACGTGAGCTTTACCTGGCATTGGGAGTTGGGTTGGATTGGAGGGTACATGATATTGAATGAGCTATGCGCATGAACCTGCTATTCTAGGTCTAGCACTGAAATCAAGCTTTAACTTACTATTTCCTCCAAAAAACACACTTTTATATAATCAGATCAATCAATATATATTCTAATCTAACCCCCAGTGCAATTAGCATGAAATAGCCCCAATTCTGTCGGATCAGAGGGTTCTTCTACAATTGATGCAATTGATGCAATTGGACCTTGTGCCAGTACTGAATATATTGGAATAACTGATTAATTTTTTATAAGGAGTGGTGTTGAGAGATGGTAATCTCTCTAGCTGTTCTACGCTAAACTACAATAGGTAAGGCGTCATATCCTGAACTCACAAATTTCCTGATTCAACACATGAAAAGTAGCAAGAACAGAAATTTGGAATTGAGCAAATAAATCCACACCTATTGACCCTTTCTAAATAGTCGACAGGCCTGAGTTTTTGCGCATTGCCCAGTGTAACATCGGCACTATAGTAACACTGTCCCAGAAGCTGCAGCATGGCCTAGCGATATTAGGAGCATGCTACATGAGCGACTCCCTCCGAAAATCACCTGCATTTGTTAACTCTATTAAGAATCAGCTGGTACTGAAGCCATTAGTCAGGATTATAGTCACGACTGTAAGCGTACTTATTAGTGAGTGCTAGAAGACCCAAAATAGAAGTATAATTTATTTATCTTTATAACTAGCTGTGAGGTAGTTGGGTTGATAGGTGATAATATAATATCACATGAACGAAGTATAATTTCGAAGACAAAACTAATATTTGTCTATTGACAGGTTAGGGAACCTTTATATTTATAGGGTTACTACAGACTACTGTCTAGAGTAGTATAGACACACACGTAATTCTCGGCGTGACACAGTGTGGGTTATGGGGCTCCTCAGAAAACCTCTGACCCGAAGGGCCATAAAGGTAACAATTTGCTATGTGCAAATTCCCTAGTAGAGCGCATCTGTTACAGAAAAGTTCTTTTTAACAAATTATTTAGGTTATAAATACTTTAGGTAACAGCAATCTATAGATATATTTATACTAGTGTTGATTTGTTAATTTCGATAAATAATCAAGTCAACGAGATGGGCTAGCAATGGATGACTAGCGAAATATATAGCTTGGCAATGACTGACTAGCTGACTGACTCATTTAATATTTACTTTGATCCTCATTGAGTATAGAGCGCAGAGAATTTTAGCCTAATAGAGCTTGCGTTGAAAATCACCTAACAGCGGACCAGTAGCGATGTGGCAGGAGTAAAGACAGATTACCGCTTCAAGATTAAGGAACAGATATTCTTTTATCCTGACCGGTTTCTCTCATATGTGCGATTTTCTTCATCTATTATTAAGCTTTTAGGTAGGGATAGATACCTCGTCGGAACTGACCTTAATAACAAATCACACACCGAACTATTTGGGTGTTCAGAATTGCATGTCGCTGAAAGCGATAACTCTCTCACAAAGCGTATATTTAGAATGTCTAGAG
The DNA here is from genome assembly GCA_021365295.1 of Tricladium varicosporioides. Lineage (NCBI taxonomy): Eukaryota > Fungi > Ascomycota > Leotiomycetes > Helotiales > Tricladiaceae > Tricladium > Tricladium varicosporioides. The sequence goes on along the minus strand of JAJTIW010000010.1, from coordinate 1,277,910 downwards.
AGTGCCCAATGCGACTCCTTCTTCCTTAGAAATTGAAGATAAGAAATTTCTGATCCGCAGTCCCTAGAGCGATCAATTTAACTTTAAGCCAAATGCCAATAGTATCGAACATGTAATTACACTTCCAATCTACCCACGTGCCTTCTGCGAACACTAATGGCATCTATCATGTAAGTTATGCAATTTAAGCTGATTAAATCTTATGGTTAAACGTAGAGACTAGTTGGTTCTCAACCCAATTCTAAACATACACTCTTTCTTAATGGTATCCGGCATGAATCTTCAAATCATGTCGAGGGTGTTGTCACGACCAGCTAAAACCCACGTTTACTTAGGCAATCGAGTATCACTGAATTCTTCAATATAACGTAGGCCTTTCGCTAGTGAAATAATAGTATTATCATTCGACAAACTAATTGCTAAGGAAAGGAAAGAAAGAGCTTGACTTTGGGTGGGGTGACGACAACCCCTCCATCAGGATAGAATATACAGCGTGACAAAGGCTGCTCCTATGCTAAACCCTTACAGATACTGACACTTGGATTCTCTAACAGCGGAATATTCTCCGCTGCCATTATAGTCCCAGGGTAGGCATACCCGTGGTTTATACTCTTTGATATGTCTAGGATAAAGATATTTTATTGATGTGCTCGGCGACAACTGGATATATCAAGTCATGGAGCAGTAGATATTATATTATCGGTCTTGATCGCCCTATATGTTTCTAATTTCAACGTTTCTTACACTGTTTTGAGGCCACTCTGAGAGCTTAGTAGACTCCAGATGACTAAGTCACGACCACCGATGCAAGATGCATAGTGATGCGTAAGGATATTACTATCAGCCTCAATCGCTTTTGCATTAGTAGTGGCTGGTGGTAAATTTTGGTATTCTAGAGACAGTATTGTTAAGGATGTCCCTCTTGCACCTGTAGCTCTAGATAATTACGTGAGGCCGCAATCGTACATTCGAAAGCCTCACAATAATTATTTTGTTTAGTTTTTTCATTAGGATCACTTTTCTATTGCCAAAACTCTATTGTATGATATTGGGTCTCACACAATGGAGGTACACCATAGGGGTTTAAGTCACTAGTGATTATAAATTCGTTACTTTAGCATAATTATAGGTCTATTGATAGTTAGATCTACAAATCTCTGGCATGATTTGCAGAGTATCTAATAGATGCTATATAAAAATGCCAAATTAATCGTGCTATTTTCCCAAGATGAAATTACTGGTGTAAAAGTCCAATGTCTTGTGCTATTACGGCTTTTCTGTCACAATAACCAAAAGACCTATCTCCACCGAAGAAGCGCAATCTTATCAATGTACTCTATCAAAAGGCGTTGGATATTTTCAGAGATGATGTTAGATTCTATCTACAGTGAGAAGTGTGCTATATATATGTGCCGTATGACTTAAATCTCTTGAACTGTACGTCAGTAGCTGACCTATATTCCTTGGTCAGCTGAATCCATCGAAGTCTCCGAATACTCTGAATAGATGAATCTTCGGAGTCACTGACTTGATCTGAGACCTATATATCCAACAACAGCAAAACTAACTTATAATCTAAGCATCGGTTGTTAAGATAATATGCATTTATAAAGAAAGCTCTTGAATACTTGTCGCTACTGTGTTAGAGAGTTAAAGAATTATTTTAAATAGATAACATTGCTTTAGTCTGTTATAAAATTCTTGGATATTGTGGTGGGGATAGCCTTGGTTTGGAAATCACGTGATAAACTGGAAGCATATAGTTGGATTTTTCCCGAGGCAGACACGAACAACTCATACACCACCCCACCACTTATTTATTTTCATTTTGAATCAATCAGTTATTATTAATTAAATTCTTCTCCTGACGCTTGCTTCTCAAAGTCTATAGGTTGAGGACCTTATTCTACGTACCAGATCCTGTTCTCGTTTCCTGCTCTCAAGTTGTGGTTTTGATCCCCTCCACAATATTTTCAATGATGACGTTCTATTCTATCTATAGTGAGGAGTGTGTCTATATCGTTGGCCATTGATGTCGAGGACGCAAATATGGTTACTCTCCTGGTGAAGAATGATCTACCAGCCAACGTTCATAATGCATGCGGATATTCTCTAAGTGTTCTTATATATGGTGTAACAAAGGATAATGCATAAGTTCTCGGGGATCTTCTCGCCGGGTCGACTACCGGCAAAGATATTAACAAAACAGATTTCTTCAGTCATGGTCCTCTCCACATTCTTGCAAATACTAGTGCGAAAGATATAATGCGGCTCCTTGGTCGTTTTAAACTATGCCGCGAACGCCAATATGGAGGATAAAAGTCGTACGATTCCATTGGGTGAATCTACAAAGACAAGAAGCACAACAATGACCAAAGGGCTTCTGGATTTTGGTGCTACCGAGCACCCACGGAATCATTTAGGAAAGAGTCTGCTTAATTTGATCCAATTGAGACATAAGGAGGTTGTAGAGATTCTGGGTGGACGCTTCAAGAAGAGGAGATTCTTCAGGAGATAAAGTTCGTTCCTTCCTGGAAGTACATCATCCATTCTGCAGGCGGATATGATTTTCAGAATAGTCATTCTCTTCTTCCCTTTGACTACACACCATTATTATTGAACCCACCTAGAAGATTTTTCGTATTTTATACTATTTTAAGGCTATCCATATAACATAGCGCCAATATTACTCATCAGGTTACACAGTACCGAGACGGCTAATTAAGTTACTAGTGGGGTAATAGAGCGGTTGTGAACATGTTTTTTTCACCCTAATTTGAATTCCTACCAAGATTATTGTATATTATACACGATATTCTGTTCAAAGCGAACCGTAGATAACTGCACAATTGCACATGTACTGGAGTGATGTTTTCAATTTCCATATACTAGTGCTATCCCGTTAAATTGGGAAGCCTTTCTTACCCTCCTATTTATTTCCCCCCAACCTGTATGTCCGGAGAATATCCGGCATCCACATCTCCATCAACTTCCCTTGAACCTCTAAGGCTGGACGATCACACGAAAGATCTGGATAGGTAAATCTTCTAGCTGGATTAACGGGATCTACCCTGACAGCACACACCCTGAGATCGAATTTCTCATATACTTTTGAGCTCCTAAATAGTGGTGTCCACTCCTTTATCTTTCCCCTCTCTAAATATGGTGTTATAGTGTCATCGCCAAGAGGCCCGGACGAACCGTCGAGGAGATGGGTTTCGGTTGTGAAACGAACCGTGATGAATCGGAGATCGAAATTGTTGTTGATGCAATTGAGGATATCTGCTAGCGACGAAGTGGGAGTGTCGAAGCCATCTTCGTAATATTGGATAGAGAATATAATGCCTTTGATGTACTTGACAGCCATAGGGCGCTCACGAACAAACTTAGACAGCGCCGTGAGGTCGTCCAATGAACTAAGATCCAGAACAGAGTTTGCCCAAATGCTTTCCCCTAGTTCGCGTGTGAAGTGGTGACTGATATGTGAAAGTGTCCGAACATTCTCATAGTCTTCACGGTAGCGGTGCGGGCAGTTACAATCTTGATTTCCGTGATTCTCTATTCCATATTCCACCGAATAATAACAAGTTGAATCAACAGACATTGCTCGATCGATTTGCAGCCACCATGCACGAGCTTTTACACGGTTTCCTTTGCGCATGAGGTAGTCCCATTCGATTTCATCATCAGAGTCTTTCTCTGTTTCCACTGCGCTTTCAGAGTCTGTCTCGACAAATCGATCGTAACCGTGGCGTGGATTCGAGGCGAGCCACCCGGATGGTGTCTCGCTGTCAGTAATTGTGCCATCATTGATTTGTTTCCAGATTTCAACGACATCGATGTCTGGGCCTGCTAAATTTGTTGAAGCACTCTCGTCAGATTCTTCCTCTTCCTCACTCATGGTGAGGTCTATTACCCCGCCATCAATTTCACTTTCATCATTAATCTCAAAAATATCTCTCGCCGTAAACAGCATCGGATCAGGAATGGAACCTTCCCCGAATTTAGACGGGATATCCCACTCCGCATCCTCAAGTTTAAACCTGATCCCGTGTTTTCCTGCCATGAGAGGGAGATCGTGATTTCTGCCGCCAAGCATTGAGGCGGAGAGAATTCTGTAAATTTTGAAGCGGATTTCGATGGGGAGGTCCATGAAGCGGAATGGCATGAAACTGGACGGTATGAATCGTTTATCTGGGGCTTCGGACGGTGAGTTGACAGATGGATAAGATCTCCAGTCGGTTTGCGCTTGGCGGTTGCAATCTGATACTGTGTCAGTGGGGCCGAACCAGAAGGTTCCGAAGCCTTGAGTGAAATCGACTGCAATGGACTGAGAGTTGAACGCCATCTCCGTTGCTCAGGAAGTAGTTCTTGAGCTACTGAGAGGTTGTAGTGATGTGTTTTGAAGTTGGTAATCGAGTTGTAAGGCAGAAGTCTGTCTTCAAAATTAGAGCCTGGCTGCTAGGCATTGTCTTGCAATAGGCAGCAGCAGCACTCTCTAAACTAAGAAGCTTTCGCACGCAGTATGTGGTCGACAATAAAACTTAGGCTACTGAGATTATACGGATGCTCAAGAAACTCCTGATAGGAGTACGTTAAGAACCATCTTGTTAGGTGTGAGCAGGTGCGTTGAAGTGGTGAGATTAGGAGCTGAGCTGGTAGTGTAAAAGTGGGGCTAAGTGGAACATGTTCAGCTCGAGATTATTAATGTCAAAATTATTTTCAGGTCTTGAACACAAATAAGATGATAAATAAATAATATTTCTATCATTGATAATTTGTTCTAGCCGCCCTCGTGACTCTATGTACCAAGTGCGCTGAAACCCCTTTCAAGAGATCAACGCCTTTAGATATATTTCGTTCCAAATTCCTCGAAAAAAATACAATATTTCCCAAAAAAGGAAAAACCATGCTGATGATTATATGGGTATTGGTCCACTTTGCGCCCGACTCCCTAGAGAAGAATCACCACTCAAAAGCCTTTTTCTCAATCCACCGCCCTAGCCTTACAACCCTCGCATCTACCCTCGAAAAGATATCCGCCGCCCACAACACCGCCGCATAATTAATTAAAAGACAAGGTGCAAATGTCCACATCGCACCACCCAACCATTGATTTCTTAACGGATCAAGTATCAATCTCCAGAATGACCAAACAACAAGAATATGCATGACATAGATCCCGAAACTACAGTATCCTAGGTACTGACAGAAATTCCAATTGAGAGGAGTTTGGAGAACAGGATAATTGTCCAGGGCGAAAACGAGAAGGAGGGCACCAACTGAGAGCCAGAAGTGCTCCCAGATGCCAGAGCCGTGGAACGAAGGGGGAATGAGTTTCTCGAGGATCGGCCAGGGCCAAGGACATTGGGAGAGGCCGTTACTGGGCTGACCGAGGATGAAGAGGGCAAAGCCTATAGTTGCTACGTAGGATATTTTTACGCTGAGCTTTATTGTCCGTTTTGGTGGGGTGGTGTCCGCGGTTGAGGCTGAGAGGAGGACTGTTGTGGGGAGCGGTGGGTAGAGGCGCTCTGGGTGGCGGGTGAAGGATAAGTCTGCTAGGAAGAAACCTCCTAGGAATAGGGCGGGATATACGACTGCCCAATAGTAGCACAGGGAGATTAAGAACCAGCAGAATAACATTCTGCCTCGAGTAGACAGCTTGCAGCTGGCAGCGCAGAAAAAGAAGAGAACCAAGCTGCCTCGGAATTCAACTGGTATGGTCCACAAGACATCGAGGTATTTACTGCTGTGCATACCGGGTGACCAATAACCCTGCAAATCTACAAAAGGATTGCTGAATCGAGCTTGGTCAAGCGCCCAATCTCTGAGCTGTTGGAGGAAGGTATCTTTTCGTGGACAAGGGGCGGCCCACCCGCTCCTAAGCAACATCATCGAAGTGAAAGACGCTGCAGTAGCTGATAGGTATAATCGGATGTATCTTCGAAAGCATGCTGAAGCGAGAGAATCGAGGAGAGGTCCCCCTTGACGAGTTCGCATAAGCTTTAGCATGCGGTAACTGAGCACGTAACCGGAGATGACGAAGAATACATCCACCATGCCACGACCACTGATCAAAAGCCGGAAGAAAGGTTGTTGTACAATCCATAGGTGCTCGTAAGGGAAATGGTGGTGATTAAGAACGATCAAGGCTGCGACGCCTCGAAGCGCATCGAGGTACGAGGTGGGATGGAGTTTCTTTGCTGGCTGAAGTCCCCCTTTGCGCATGTAGCGGGGAAGAGCAGCGAGAACATAAGGACTTATGGCTAGTGCATATGTACAAATATGCAGCCATATTCTATCGTATTTGTGAGATTGTATGAACTTTGAGAATCGTGACCGTGTTATAGTTGATGTGGGTAAATGCCAAAGTCTATGTATCCAGTGCCAAGCCGAGAAACCCCAAGCACGAGGGTGTAGAAACTCCTTGTATTCGTGATTGCCGGGGTAAATGTCCTCGCTATGTCGGGTTAGGACTTGATAATTCATAGGTCCTTGAAAACTCCTCCTGTCTGTATCATCGTCGTATGTCAATGAAGCTAGCTCTTCCATATCGAAATTCCAAGCGTTCGCACCAAAGTTCGTGGATTAATTCATAAACAAGGTATCATGGATTATTCGGAATAAACTTCAGGAATGTAGATGAAATAGAAAGAGCCACGAAAGACAATTGAAATAAGCAGAAGAGAGTCTGTAGAGACAGGAGCCAAACATGAGATAGAACTTAAGTCGGGCCACATTCTAATATTATCTTTCAATGTTCCTTCAGGGCTGAGGATGGCGTTTGTTGTACCCTTTCGGATACGAGCCTTGGGTGGTTGCGCGAATCGCGGTCGCGTGAGAATCATTCGAGAAACCACCTTCAATAAGGTGGCAGTCCCAAATGCCCACCGAGGGGCCAGGAAAATAATTCGTGCCGCCAAAGATGAACTTCAATTGGAAGATGATGCAGATAAAAGGAGAGGGAGAGCTCGCGCCCTCGCTGAGTTGCACAGCCTTTGCGTGCACAACTCCCTTGCGCCCACTCTGCATTACAACCAATCAACGTCATCTCTCTAAATACTTTCCCAAATTTTTGGTGGTCGACCTCTCGATTCTTAGCAACTATTTGGTGTTGAAAAAGGTATGACGGATGTGGAAACCTGGTTGGTAGCGCTTGGTACTTGTCAAGTATCAGGTTGCTTCCCATGACCTTGGTGTTTCCTCGCCGTATGTATAATATCTATGATCTACTCCTGGTATTTAGAATGCCATCTATGAGATCCCATTTTTTGATTAGAATGTCCTCTTCCAAACAGCCATCTCATTATTGTGTCTATCGCGATGCTATAGTGTGAAAAGTCTTTCATGGTGAGGAAAGAGGTATTAGATAACATTCAAGATACTTCTTATTTCGGTCGAAAATGATCGAAAGCATTGCAGATGTCGAGCTTAAAGGAGGCCGTGCTTTGTTGTATTGGGCTTTGTAGCCTGGAGACACAAGCAGCTACTTAGTTAGCTGGCTCACAAAACTTCTTGAGCTCGAATTTGGGAGCTAGATGGACACTCCCTCTAGTTTATTCACCTTATTAACAACTCTTCTGTTTGATTCGGATGCAAGATTGATATGAACTGAATTCCAATAAATCGGATTGCACCTTTATTAGAGAATGATTGTTAAAACACAAATATTTTTTCACAATGTATGAGATTTATTAAGACATCAGTTTAATTCAGGTTAATTTCTTGCAAACGATCCTATAGCTCATCCCAGTCGACATCAAGATAATTCCATTCCCAAGGTAGAGCCCTTAAGCACTGCCACAGGCTTCTACAACGCCACTCTACTTGATTTCGGTGAGGTGGCTCTACCCAGGTACCATTTGCGATCATTTCGTTTCGCTTTCTCCACCACCTTTCAACATCAGCAGTTCCACACCTAACAACGAATCAGTACGCAGTGTATTATATTTTACCAGAAATATTTCCAGTTTTGAAAGATACTTGTCCAATTAAGCTATGGAATTTTCTGACGGCTCACCAGTTTTGATATCGACCAGTATACACACTCATTTCCACCAATGTACGGGCATGCTGAAATGCCATAGCGGTACCATTAGGACCTCCCCAATCTTGTTGATCATTCCAGTGGCAACTCCACAAACACGAGGGATGTGCATGGAGTTCATAATGGCCGTGATGGATTGTCATATTAAGATCATTCATGGCATGGCGCATGTGGAGGGCGTAAGTGTGGTTAAATTCCCAGGGCGCTGAGATGTGTAAGTATATACTGTCACGAGCATAGAAGCCGGAGGATGTATTGAGTTTTAATCCTAAGGAAGCTTCAGTTGCACCAAGGAGATTCGACAGCATTTTCTTGAAGATGGGATATGGATATGGGTATGGTGGGGGCGGAGGTCCGTTCCGGAGGAACTGGAGTATTCGCTTGAAGTATAGTGGGAAAGCCATAAGTCCTCGATTAAGACCGCAGTCAAGATCTGGCTGCGCATAATACTCTGACCTGGAACTGGTCAATTGCCACGACCTGGTGCCAAACGAAGAGGTACTAAGGTACACACCTATTGCCTTTCAAATGCTGTTGCATTTGCGCCATCATATTTTTGTACTCATCATCGCCCTCTACCGCTACGATATCAAACAATGAACCATCTCTTCTCTGGCCTGCTGAAACTCTTTTATGAAATTCTGTTAACATCGATACTGCCTCGCAAGTAAAGGTCTGGAAAGAGTATACTTACCCAACCTCAGTGCTGAAGTAAAACGCCACGGAAACTTGATTGTTAGGGCCGCCTTTCCAGCTGTCCACATCATATACCTTCCCCTTCTTTACACCTCCCTCACCATTATCTTCATCAGGCATAGTCACAACGGAGTGCCTCATAATGAAGGGATCACTACTGAAATTGCTATCTTTCCACTCTTTCTGCGGATATGGATCGTAGTTCAATTCATGTATATCAATATTATCTTGGCCACCAAAATCACCTGCCGTGATATTTAAAGTAAAAATCTGGTCTTTTTCGCTTTGCTCAACCTGCTTCATAGCCGTGGTTCTTGACGTGATGGAAGAGAGTGTCTGACTTGAAGTGACTGTTGAGATAGAGGTTGTATCTACTTGATCTATTTTCTGTGCGATAGAGGAGTCTATCAGGACTTTCTGACCTGCGCCATTAGCTACTCCATGACCCCATGCAAGGTATGCGATCGTAAGGAGGCCTATGGCAATGGAAGAGACGGACGAGCTTCGTTGTTGTCGCATTTTGTTCTATTCACAGTATTTGCAACATCGAAATAAGACGATAACAAGAAAGTGCAAAGGAAGTTACATAGCGGATTTCAAGTTGGTGGTGTGTCACCTGAGTGTTTGACGTGAGTGATGTGATGCTGCCTGGAGTGAGGATGGAGGAGTGTTGGAATTAACGACTCCAGCCAATCAGATGACTAAGTGTCATCAACGCAATGCAGTTTGGGAGGGCCTGAAGCATAGTAAATCAAGTATATTGCCAACAGCGTATAGTCTCTTGTTGTCATCTACTGTCTGTTCTTGTCTGGTACTGTACAGAATAAAACTACGAAGGTCTTTAGGCCACACATGGAGGACAACTAGTGAGACGCGCTTGAAACACACGTGCTGGCGCTAGAATTTGCCTGAGGCCGCTAGACCTCTCTTCAACAAGGAGCAGATGTGAGGGTCTTCACGTGATTCTTACATATATAAGCTATGGATATTGAAGGCCATGACTTTCGATCAATTTTACTTAATGACATGAAGTACATAATAATGTAATAGTCTTATACAGTATATTCTTATTTACAATCAACACAGAGGATGGGAAAATATGGGAAGTCACCTGATAAATATCTTGCGCTTGTCGTGAGGTAACATTACTAGGTTGAACCCCGCATCTCCAAAAATCTTTTCGCTTACATTTTCTATTAGAAGTGATATGACAACTTGCACTCTTAACTTACTTTGGATCCCAGGGAACGATCGTACGACCCGCAAAAGTTGCTTTGTCCTGACTAAAAATCGAGGTGTGCAACTCTGAAATCTCAAGATGAGTGTTTCGGGCACCTTTTTGTGTTTGCAGACCTATCTTTTGCTACCACAACTGGGTGGTATGGGTGTTCATATGCATTTCGAGGAGTGCGAATGGATATTCTCAAACGATAGTTCTCTCTCAAGGTTGTGCTGAAGCTATCATCCATTAAACAATAGCTCAAGCCGTTTCGCGAAGTCATATCAGATTATCTTTTCAGCCAAGATCTGGTGGCTTCGAAGTGGCGGAATCGCGACATTGCGATTTTCTTGGTTCCAAGCGGGACCTTTCAGCTTCATGCCAACGTTTTGCCAACAGCATAATGGAGTCTAGAATTCGTGGGAAGTCAACTTGCTTGCCGTGTTTTGGGGTTTACCCTTTTATTATGTCTTCCATGAAGCTTCAAGTCTTTGAAACGATGTCTACTACCTTCAACAAAGTGACCACGTACAAGGTATGCAAGTTCTTGATTTAGTTTCAATTTCCGTCATTGCACTATATATTGGTTAAATTTCTCATAGTTCACTACCACCACTGACTTTGCAATTGGACCCATCACGGAATATCCATACATATTTACAACACTCCCGCCGGGAACTCTGACAGATGTATGATCACTTCGGTTGGCGGCTTCGAAGTACTTATCTGAAGTCTACAGACACTCACCGAATACTTGGAAGAAATAACGATCACTATTGTTTGTTCCTCTCTTTTCTCCTCAGAGCTAACTAACGTTGACTTGAATCAGTACACAACCCTTTGGTACGATTACGATGGCCCTTGAACAGGGCCAACTGACTGGTCATTGAGCACAGTCTCTGCTACGGAAGTTGTTGATGCCCCTTTGTCAGTACCATGTATCAAATGATCTGCTGCTCTATTATTAACGAATGATTTTAGTACAACAACTACGACAATCATTGCTTACGCAAATCCTCTCCCAACAGTCGCGTCAAGTGTGATCTCAACAGCCTGCAGATGTCTTAGCCTACCGCAGTCTTTCATCACAGAGTCCTTCACAATAATAGACACTCTCGCGTACACTACTATTACTGCTCCATTAGAGATATTTACAAATTATGAAAATGTTATTTTTGATCAATCGACAACCACACTTCCTGTGACCGTATGTCCATTAACCTACTTTACACCCTTCACATTATTTCCTTTGCACGATTTTTAATACGCCTGGAGACACTGAGATGAACGCAAGCTGATATGTGAAACCGCAGACTACCAAAGTTACACTTCCCATTTTTTATCACGCCTATTAGAGACTATACAACGGAGATAATCCCATACCCGATCGTGGTGATAGAAGTTACGAGCACTGTCGGTGGTGGTATCATTGGGATTGCAACTATGACGAAGCACACCAAAAAGTCGAAACCATCAAAGACGAAGATTACCAAGCCGGCAAAACCAACAAAACCGTCGAAAATTGCGAAATCGACAAAGCATCGCTAGCTGTGTAGAAGCAATGTGTTGGGCGGGGCATATTATGCATTTGGTCATATGTGGCTAGAGAGAGATGTATTTGGAAGACCACAATTTCAAGTGTCCTTTATGATTAGGATTAGGATGCTATGGTGATAAGTTGCCCAGAGAAATTTTAAATCATGCAGTATTCTCTTCTATTATTATATGTAGTTTTAATGACTGTGGAGCATTCCCTTAATGAACTCGAAAGACACTTAACACGATCCACTAAGATCTGTGATAACTGCATGCAGATTTGCTATGTGGATTGAATATCTCTTCTTCGTTCATTTCACTATTTGAAACACTTCTGAGCCTTCCCACATATTTTATAGTCTTGCTATTCCTCTATTTGAGGTTTGGAGCTTTCTATAGATTTCTCTCAAGGCTATTCTCTTAGCTACCTGGCGAGTCGCGTTTTATCAGAAAGCTCAAAAACATAAAATTAACATATTTATATTTGAGCAATTAATTAGCGACCCTTACCGCTTGTTTCCTGCTGCTATTTTATTCTGCCACTTCATAATCCCTACAAGCAAGAGGACATGTCATCTTTGCATATATTTCACGAGACTAGTGTTTCTGGTAGACATTTTGCATCACCCTTCTAAGGACACTTACAATGCGTCAGTATCTTTAATTGTGATACTATTTTCTTTGAAAATTTACTTTGATGCCTAGAATTAAATCTATCGTCTGATATTTGGAGTCAAGATGAACCGACACTGGCTGATGAGCAACTTATCATTCACGAGTGGCTGGCAAAAGGCGCCTCCCCCGCAATTTCCCCACAATTCCTTTATAACCCCAGATTTTGGCGCTGGTGTGGCATTCTTTAGCCACAAGCGGCAGATTGTTGCTACAAGGATCTCAGATCTCATCGGTTGTAGGTAGTAGATGATCAACCAACAAGCACTTGGCATTATATTGTTTTTAATGGTCACTTGAGTTATTTTGACACAATGACCTCTCTGGTTCAATTATTACGCTGGGGTAATGGTTATGCCACCAATCATTATCGCAAACAATGACGGGAGAAAGAACATGTTCCGTTTAAATTAAGATAATAACGTGACTAAGTAAGATTACCCAAAGGGCGACCGGGACTTGAAAGAATATAAAGTAGGAGGAGAATTTTCCGTATCCCTCTCAATAAACCTCACTTGGCATCAAAGCTTGTACAACTTGGCAACAAAGCTTGTTCGTCGCCGTCGCAGACTTCGTCACCATGGTCGCCTTTACTCAACTCGCTCTCGCTTTTACAGCGATTGTTGGGACCCTTGCCGCTCCAGCTGCTGAGCCCGTTGGGCCTGATGCTCCAGATTTTGTGCTCGGGGGTGAGAATCTCGCTCGTCGTCAAGACTACAACCAGAACTATAAGACTGGTGGCAGTGTCAACTTCCAATCTAGCTCAAATGGATACTCGGTCACCTTCTCTGGCGCTGGAGACTTTGTTGTAGGAAAAGGCTGGAAAACGGGAACAACGAGGTAAAGCAGCCCCTTTTTGTTTGAATTTCCCAATAGCGGTCCTTCTTACACTTGCTGATATCTCTGATAGAAACATCACCTATAGTGGTTCCACCACAGCATCATCTGGGACCGTTCTCCTCTCTATCTATGGCTGGTCGAAGAACCCACTCGTTGAATATTACATTCAGGAGTACAGCAACGGAGCTGGTGCCGCCCAAGGTAGTAAGATTGGGACATTGGAGAGCGACGGGTCCACATATGATATTTGGAAACATCAACAAGTGAACCAGCCATCTATTTCCGGCACGGCGACATTTTGGCAGTACATCTCTGTGCGCCAAAAGAAACGTACGGATGGTGGAACCGTTACTGTCGCTAATCACTTTGATGCTGTAAGTAATAGTCTTCTTTCTCTTCCTTCCTTTCCTTGCAAGATAGGTCAATTGAACGAGAGGGATTTCCCCATCTTTTGTCTTCTACCCTCTTGAAAATTTCCACAAAAATAGATCTAACTTTTCCTAGTGGGCGAAGGCAGGATTGAAGTTGGGCTCAATGGACTATCAAACACTTGCGACTGAGGGATGGGGTAATGCTGGCGGCAACTCAAAGTACACTATCAGCGGTGCATAAACTCAATATAAGGCATTCGTCAGAGGCTTCAACATGGGCCTGAAGTAACAAGAGAGAACCCTCAGAGATGTATATATGTATATTTATTCTCAATAAGCAATGTCTATTCGTTCAAGAAGTTGATACCAACCCTTAGAAATTTAGCAATCTTGTTAATGTTTGCATCTCGGGCTAGCTAGAAGGGGATTCGTTTCTGCAGCCTATCTTAAGAGCGTGGAATTCAGCAAACAAAAGTGCTTATAGCTGTGTATTTTGCTGAGGTTATTCTGGACACTTGCTGAAGAGACTAAAGATTTAGAACAGTATCATAAATTTCTTTTCAAAATTATGTAGTAGAATTTAAGTCAAAGTTTTCATATACTCATAAATATTTTGTGTATGAGCACTGCTAATTATTTTTTGGTTTTTAAGAATTAGAGAATAATATTTCCTATTCCTTATTCAAGATTGCTTCCGCAATTCTCTCCGCAAGTGCATCTGTAAGAGCCATATTAGCCTATTTCTTTGTTTCTTGACAACAATTTGGTATAATGAAGTGACTTACAAATAAGAGAGGACGGATGTCCAGGAGGTAGCACTGGGAAAGCAGAAGCATCTACTACTCTCAGACCCGTGACACCATAAACTCGTGCTTTCGAATCCAAAACCGCCATTGGATCACTTCGCAATCCCATCTTGCAAGTGCATGCAGCGTGATAACTTGGTGCAGCACTCGCTTGGATCACAGCCAAGATTTCCGCATCAGTTGAAACCTTCAGACCAGGGAAAACTTCGGCACCGAGAACGATACCCTTTGTCCCAGTGTTATTTGTGAATACGGCACGTGCTTGTCTAAATGCTGCGACAGCCATTTCTTGATCTCGAGGATCCGAAAGCCAATTAGGATTGACCACTGGGTAGTCACTCGTGTCGTCAGATGTGATGGTGACATTACCTCGTGAAAATGGTGTTGTAAGAGCAGCGGACGAGGAAACATATTGTCTGCCGTCATTCGGAGTTCCACCAAATGACGCATCAAGGAAAAGGTGCTCATAGTCAGGCCAATCTGCGGAGAATGCGTCAAGATCGGCACGAGTCTTCGAGCTAATAGTTCCAGGTGGAAATTTGGCGAAACCGAGGATGTCACCTCCACAGTTTGTTAGTTGCCCAGTACGAGTAGCTATGTAGTCTGCAGTTTGCTGAGCAGACCATGCAGGTACAGCAAGCGAGCTGTGTGTGATCAAGTTGACAGCATAAGCAGGGCTGAATGCGATGTGATCCTGTGAACTGTCAATTTTCTACTCATGAGACAAAGAATTTCGATGAAGCCATACCCACATATTTTGGCCAACTCCTGGGAGGTCTTGAACTACAGGGATCCCGAGGCCTTCCAAAGTAGCCTTTGGACCAACTCCTGATACCATCAAGAGTTGAGGGGAGCGGAACTGGGTTAACCATTAGCACACTAAACTGCCTGTAAAAGCCGTGATTTACTCACTGCTCCTGCTGAAACAATAACCTCCCTTGTTGCATTTATCTGGAAGCTAAGACCACCGGTACTAATTATAGCTCCAATTGCTTGCTTATTAGCATTAAAGAGCACCTTCTTGGCCATTGTGTTTTTATACACAATGATACCTGTTTCTGCAAGTGCAGAACGTAAATACGAAGCCTCTGATGAACTTCTTGTTTGCGAAATTGGATCCATAGCGAATGCAGTATATGTCCAACCGAAAATATTTCCATTTACAAAACCAGGCATTTCTTTCAATCCCAGCGCTGTTAATCCTTTTCCAAGCCATGAGGAGATGGGGTTTGCCCAATTTGGATAACTGACTTGGAGTGGTCCACCTTCTGAACTCCACATCTTCAGATCAATTGATGGCGTAGAGTTTGTGCGGCGGACAGCGTTGTTTGGTGGGGTATATTGCGCACTTCTCTTGAAGTATTGAACAAAATTGTCGAACAAATATTCATTGTCACCTGTCAATTTCGCCCATAGCTGATGAGCCCCTTTGGATGACCTAACGGTTACTCAGTAACCATTCATTTCAAGAAGACCCTTTGGGACCCTCACCTGTGAAACCACATAAAATTTCGAGCGCTACCTCCTCCAAGGACCTTGCCTGAAGGGAAAAATACCTTTCGACCCCCAAGGCCCTGTCATGAAGACGCCTTTAGTATGGAAGCTTGGTTAATGGGGTGATTTTGGAGTGGGACGTACGGTTTGATTTGTAGTGAATTGATACCAATCGAGCAAAGGATTTCTTGTAGATGGATCAATGAAAGCAGCAGCATTGCTTGGAATTACGCTCAAATTGCCATTAGTAAACTCATAAAAGTCACCAGCCTCCACGAGCGCAACTGAATATTTCCCACTCTCTGCTAACCTCGACGCGAGCGCAATCCCTCCAGTACCCCCTCCAAGAACCACATAGTCAAAAGAAGCAGGAATTCCAGGCACACCAAAATGCGATCCGATTAGACTTGATGCTAGGATTGACTCCTGAAATGGCTCCTGTGGTCGAGGAGGGAAAGGTGTGGCACAAACTTGGCCGATGAATGGCAGCGCACTCGCAAGCAGTAGGATTGATCTGAACATCTCTGCGAGAAGCCTGACAAGAGACGAGGAGAGGAAGTTAGAGAGGCTCAAGAAGAAACCAAGGATGAGGAGCACTGGGGCTCAGATAGAGGGTTCACTCTAGTTTTAATGATGTGTAGCTTACCGAGGGGACGGACATCGGGCAGCTCGCGCAAAATTATGTGGCTTACATTGGTAGTAGCTACCCGGTGCTGTATACTCCTCATCACTTGGAAAGGGAAAGCCCTCCTCATGGCATTCTAATGGCCCTGGACCTGCAGGAAACTGACTAGGGAAGAGAACAAACTCAAGGCTCGATAAAGGCTTGAATGTGGCTGCATTGGAAGTCAAAAGAGGCCTTTGGGACTCGAGAATCAATTGGAGAAATGGTCCGCATTGTTGGGAGAAGATGGTTGGATGGAGGGAAGATAGTATTCACACAATTACATGTTTGGTGGATTTCATGGTTGTTTCCATGTGAATTCCACATAGGCTACACGAGATCTTGATGCCCACGTTTTTCACTCGTGTTCTAGATCCAAACAGCGAATGATGGGGAGCCAAAATAGGCGAAAGTTAACGATTTTGAACCTATCGGCCAGTAGATTGGCATGAATTAACCTGCCTCTATTTTCCCACGTTTGGCAGGTCAGAAGGCTGACCTTAGTTGTTTATTGCTTACAAGGTTTGCTGCAGAAACCTTTCCCATTTCTTTCCAATCGCGTGGAGAATGTTCTTTGCAAGGGTAACTTGCTCTCCTGCTTAATATGGGCCGCAGTGATGCATGATGGGAATCGTTTATCATTGGGCCTCGATCTTCCATCGGGCTGAGTCCCAGCAAGTGCTTATGAGCCAGAAACGTGGCAAGGAACATCCGTGATTGGCGGTGACGAATTCCTTCACCGTGCGTTATCTGTCAGTGGGAGTTGCTGGGCATGATTTCCATGAACATTCTGGGTGGTAGATTGAACACCAGTATTATGGTAGTGAATTGGCAATACCTTCGAAGTGGGGATTTCTGTTTGAGAATAATTGTGGCAATAAGTTTCCAGATGATGGTACTATGGATGTGCAATATAGATAAAGATTAAATAGTGTGAGGCCTTTTCGCCTACGAAGTATCATATAAGGACTTTTTTGCATAAAATCCTACACTTAGAGTATAGGACACAAAGAAAGAAGGAAAGCATTCATTCAGAAAGAGACTGAATGAAAGTGGTCTGCACTAATAACGAATCCCGCACAAGGTCAGACAGAGATTGTCCACATTTTCCTAATAATCACGTGACATGATATTACCCGCACCCTACCCAATGGAAGGAACTCCAGCTCAGTCGCGGGAGAGCATGATGATGTACCACATGAACTATGACTTTGGTAATCGTATAACGTCGTATGCATTCTATTCACATGTGCGCCAAACCCACAGGGATCTGTTCCTCGTGAAGTTACATTCGGTGACACCATGATATTATCCAGGTATAAGGACGGCACAGCTTTCAGCCGTCAGCCGCAGTTAATTTCTGTAGCATCTGCAGCAACACACTCTGGCTCAATAGCACGTTGAGAGAAGGTTTGATTTAAGCTTACTTGTGTAATGCACCCTCATGTTGTCCCACCGAACTATAGTTTACGAGACTCGCCTAATTTATTATCACCAACGACTGAGATGAATGCGAAAGGAGCTTTGTTGAAAGACTAGAGGTAAACCTTTCTTTTAGTGAGAAATCGCCCATAGTTTTGTCTCCGATCATGTGGGGAAGGTCGGGTCTGACGGACCGGGCCGAAAAGAGAAAGACGTAATCAAGGATGTTCAGCCACTCCTGTCCGGATATAAAAATAGAATCTTATCAATTTTCTCTGTTGATGATGCGACTTACCCCTCACAATGAGTGAGCAGCATGCATTGCACGGGCGAGTCGTGATCCTCACGAATGTCTGCGACACCGGGATAGCTGAAAAGCAACAAGAGTAACGAGAAAACTATAAGCTTTGGCATACTCACTCCTTAAAAACGCCTTCGCACGCAAAATTCCTAATCATACAAATATCGCAGTTACAACCATCCTTTCTAAAGAGCACCGAAAACCGTTTAATTCCTTTACAATGTAACTTTGACGCCGTTCTCGGTGGTTTTTGCGCCAAGTAGATATCTCCCGGAACCAAGACTGCAAATACGTAAGTAGCTAAAACACTTACACACCATAGGAAATACTAACCTCCAATTTAGATTGCCTGTGCATGCATATCTACACCCATCTACGAATTTTTCCAGTTTCTCTGAGAGCTCTTTGTCGCCGGCATGTCGCGCTAGAAACCTTTTCGAGACCCTTTCAAACGATTCAACTGAAGTACACAGCAATTTGAAAGCAACATCAATAGCAGTTTGTGCCGAACCATGCCGCTCAGTCAATAAGGGAATGAGAGTGTCAACCTGCTCTTGTAACTAATCAAGTAATGGATTAGTTTCAACATAAGAATTGTAAAAGGTTACGGTAAGTACTCACAACCTCTTTCTTGATAGATACAATGTCGTTAGATCTATATATGTGTTAGTCAATGTACGGAAACGTACATTGGGCGTCCAATTCGACATGGAAATCACTCACATGGATATAATGATGTTTGTTTCATCCCACAGAGTCCGCATATCCTTCTCGTTCATAACTTCTGTAGGAATTGTCATACCGAAACAGTACCTAAAGTCCATTAATAAATGTAGGTGTATTTTCCCGGGTATCAAGCATACTCAGTGATGGCCACACATACTCCAACTGCACTTGAACCCATTCGGCGTTTCCTGTATTCTTCAACAGTGGGAAGTTTTTCGCTCATTTGACAGCGTTGTTCCAGATCTGTCATGTCTACAAAGAAAATCAATTCATTCAAGAAAGATTCAACTTGTGCTGGATTTCATGTTAGCCTCGAATCACTCGGTCACGCAAGACAATTCGTACCAGGGTTGGAAGACTTGAGTACTGCCTGTCCAATTTCGCCAAACATTGCGATGATGTTATTTGATGGTATATCAGATGTGGATTGAGTCTCGATAGGGGTCAAGCTCCTGCGAATGAAATCTAAGGTTTGCGCTCGGAATTTGGCGGCTTTTTCGAAATCAGAACAGAGAGATGAGAATTCACAAGAATCAGTTTCTGTTCAACAGGTTACTCCCAAGTTGTTACAAGTCTATTAGCGGGATGCTCGTACCATCGTCCCACACGAAGAGCCATATTGACAAGTATGTTGCAATGCGCAGCGTTTCGAAGTCTGCATATGGCCACCATGAAGATGCGAATAGTGCTGCGTTTGCCTTTTTGATTTGTTGGAGTCTTTTACCTTCTGGGAAGAGTCTAAAGGCGCACAATCAATTTCCTGCTTTGAAACCAGAAAGTCAAACTGGCATGTACACTTACGATTCAAGTTTCTGGTCAACATCGATCCGTAGACGTTCAACTTCTGGGTTTACAGCCTGCGGCCATTGCCGAAAGAGACTTTGCAAATCAGGAATAGTCACAGTACAACCTTGAAGGGAAGTAAGTAGCTGTTGACGGGCGTTGCGAGAGACCACCGCCTCTTCTGATCGCCAACGAAAAATTGCAGAAAGAAATCCTCCCATGATGCTATTCGGCAGTGGGTGTTGATACCGGCTGATGAGAAGGGAAAGGTGTTACAATGTGAGGGCCACATAATGGCCCCATATAGTTCGCTGTAAAAGTCAGCTACCGAGCGTTCCATGTGAAGATCCATGCTTGGACAGCGCTGTGCTAGTGCGCTGGATGAAGGAACGTGGTTCTAAATCCACCAGAAGTATTTGGTGGGTTGGTACTCGTATCTAGGACATGGCAAGGCAGAGTCCGAATGCTTCATCTCTGAGTCCTTTTGCCCCTGAGAATTAGCCGACCTACCCCTAGAAAGCAGTACGATTGGTCTGTTTCGGGGCCAACGTTGCTCAACGGCTCCTCCGGCAACGTTTTAACCGTAGCAGACTGATGACCAACACCGCTTCAGGTCACTCTCCAGGGTAGAGAAGGTGGAGCTGAGATAAAGTCTTCGGCATTGACAACCAAAGACTCTATCGCCCGCCGAGCGCAATTTCTCCAGAAAATACGCAAGCATGTCACATTTGGCATGCTCGTAAGATGCAATAACAGCCCAACCAACGGATTGTGGGCGCTGAAAGTTGGATTCTACATGGATTTTCAGCAAAACAACAAGGTTACCGGATAAGCAGATTGCCAGATTGCCATTCAGTTGTTGCCTGTGCCGCCATTGGGGGCTAGATCGGGTTATGGCGGCCTTATGGGGCTTATCGTAGAGCGTTTGAGGGGGCTGTGCGGATCCGACGATCTGGGGTTGTAATAGTCCCAGATTAATTTCGTCTGATCCCCCTAACCTTAATTAGATGACACTCTATCAAGCTAGTGTATAATGTCATACCAATCGTATCCTCGTACATTGCAACAACGTCGAGAGATTCTTCTTTTGATATACTGCCGAAGTGCCGAGTCCCATTTGAAGCATAATAAGCACGTTCCTGGTAACTTTCGGCTTACTTTGCAGGAAATCGTGATCAAGGGTCAGGGCTCCTCGGTATCCTGGGCTAGGCGCTCATCGGAAGATCCACTACCGTGCAGCTTCCCGATTTCTCCGTTGTTAAGATCCACGACTAAGGAGCGATAGCTGATTTAGCTTATACTTTCGATTTGATAGTGCAGAGCGCTGTCTATGAACAATCCTTTCAACAGCCCTGTTTAATATACAAGGACGGTGTTGCGTTTCAGGAACCTACCAACTTTGGACAAGACTACCATAAATTTACCTACCATTTGTGGATGTGGCTGGGGCAGAAGTTGCATATTCACAAGTTACCAATTCACTTTGCGTTTATTGATCTTATTTTTGTCACCAGACACCTGCTATCTGCAGTCTGTTCCGTACACTTTTCCAAATCTTGAAAACGCCGCATTATCGATCGCCATGGCTTCAGCAGATACGACTCCGCCTTCCAAGGAGAAAGCCACCATCGTTCTTGTCCAGGGCTCATTTCAGACTCCTCTGGTCTATGAATCTTTGGTGAAGCGGCTTGAATCTTTGGGGTACCCCACAGTCCACCCAAAACTTCCGAGCTGCACCGACGTCGACCATCCAAGCTTTCCATCAGTTACGCTTATCGATGATGCACTTGCTATTCGTCTTGAGCTTATCCGCCAGATCGAATATGGAGGCAAGACCGTCGTGGTGGTGATGCACTCATACGGCGGACTTGTTGGCAGCGAAGCCGTCCCGCAAGAGCTCACCTTTACCAGCCGTAAAGCCCGAGGACTACCCGGAGGCGTAATTCACTTATACTATTTCAGTGCATTCATCCTCCCGGCTGGCAAATCAGTGATGGGTGCATTCGGAGAATCGCCCAATAATGATGTTAAGGTTCGTAAACAAACAATATTCTCTTGTAACATGGTTATTCACATATTATGTAGCCTGATGGACGCTTTGGTATAAAGAATGGTGCATCCATCCTCTACAATGATCTACCGGATTCTGAAGCGGCGCTATGGGAATCTCGACTTATTCTTCAATCCTACAATGTCCAAAAAACAGAGCTTACTCGTGAAGCGTACAAATATGTGCCTTCTACCTATCTTATCTGTGAGAATGACCAGGCTGCACCCACTCAGTACCAGGAAATGTTTGCGGCAAGTGCGAATGCGCAAGTGGATAGATGTGACTCGGGACATTCAGCAATGTTAAGTCAAACAGAGTCACTTGCAGATAGGATTGCTGCTGTGGTAGAGAAGGCAGTTGCTGAGGATACGGTTGGGGTAGAAAAAGGCATGTAGTTGTACCAAGGCTAGGTGCTATCTTCAATATACTGATGATGTCTGCAAAGATTTGAATAGCACTGTCGACGACAATAAAATAACATATCTGATGACAAATCCCGATCAAGTGGTACACTATCCCTCTCCTATGCCCTGATTAAATTTGTATTGATACATCGTGCAGGATGAAAAAGCACGTTTAGGCAAGATTCTGATTTTAAATGTCATGGTTGTAATATACTCATTCTCGCAGATGTTCAGCACCAGGTGTGGCTTTTAACTCTTGAGGGACGCCTTCACACGATACAGACGAATGATGACTTCAAATCTATTCTCGATATTGGTTGTGGAACAGGTGTCTGGGCTCATGCGATGGCACTTGCTCACCCGAATGCACATGTGACCGCCACTGACATAACACTGCCCAAAGAAACCAGTCACCAATCTAACTTAACGTACATCCAGGCAGATGCTGATGAAGTATGGCCACTCGGAAAGTTTAGCTTCATACACGGCCGCATGCTTACTTCGGGTATCCACAACTGGCCACAGTTCCTTTCGCGGTGCTACGAGCACCTTGAGCCAAATGGTGCACTCGAATTACTCGACATCTGCCACCCTTGGCGTGCTGATGATGGAATTACGAACGAGACTTCTTCTGCATTTATTCGCTTTGGACTGGCCGCCGAGAAAAGTTGGGCAAGGAATGGTTTGGATTATCGTACTAGCATGAAGCACGTGGAAAGAATGAAAAACCTTGGGTTTGTGGATGTCAAAGAAGAGGAAATAAAGTGGCCACTTGGAAACTGGTCTGATACGAAACGCGAGAAAGAGATGGGGAATCTGACTCTGGGGATTTTCAAGAAATTTCTTGAAATGGCAGGTGTACATATTCTTACAGCTAGCTCAGGGATGAGTGGCGAAGAAGCGAGTGAGTTGGTCACAGAAGCGCAGAAGGACCTGGCTGAAAATTGTGTCACCAAAAAGTATTATTTGGCTGTGTAAGTGCTTTCATTGTTTCATGTTACGAATTAGAAACATGAGCTGACACAATGCAGCAAGATACACACTGCATACAAGCCGGCGGTTTGATGATTATGGGTGGGTACAAGCCGTTCATTAACGGCTGCTTGTATATTTGAATTATATTTATTCACGATTATTGAAATGGAAATTCTGAGAAATGATGCTTTTCGAAATTGATATTGTAAGAATCAGCTAGATATACAGTTTCTGTCGTCAATCATAATTTTTACTGGCTATGAGAACCGTGAGATGAATACAGAAAATTCAGAACAACGTGTGGAACCAGCCACTGATAATATGCACAAAATTTCCATTATTTTTTCATCTCAAAATGTTCAAAGTGCTCAAACCAAGCTTTTAACTGAATTTTGTTCAGTAGCTCCAGCGCCTGACTTAGTTGAGGCGTGGTCTCCTCCATCGGTCATCTCATATGAGCGGTGGTTTCTTCCCGATCTCGAATGTCTGTTGTCGTTACGACTAGCTTGGGTGGTACCCTTGCTTGATCGGAATCTCAATAAAGTTGTGAGCTCGATGTTGGACACCTTGATGATCATTTTCCGAATTCTTTGTCCGGCCATGTTTGAAAGATATGGAAGACAAGCCGCAATGACCCCAACAGCAGGTTCAATATAGGTACAAATTGAAGCTTTGAAGACAGACACTAGAGAGCGTATTAGTTGCAATTATTGTATGGATATGAGCCGTAGGCAATATCATGAGTTCTTACATGAGGGATCGGTGAGATCGAATGTACCAGTGAAAATGGCACGGATAAGACTAGCAATGCAAGCTCTAATTCTGAAGTCAGTACGTAGGTAAATTTATATAGAGCTATTAACTGGAAGAGAAGACTTACACTGATCCAAGCAAGAAAGATACAATGACCAAAGCCTTTTGAACGGGATCCATTTGGAGCTTCCAGACAGGAATGACTGGCAGAAACAAGATCAACCAGTCTAGAATGTTGTTGGAGACAGAATTACCCCAGAGGAATGCAATAAGATTGATGCAATGTCCTGGCTTTAATGGCTTCCATGCTTTGTCAATTGGAGTGCATTGGAAAATGACTGAAAAGAACACTCCGAAGAACCAAATCATGACGAGACCTCCGAGAATGTAAGTTGCTGTTCGGAACCACCGTACACGGAAGAAGATCTTGTAATAAGATATTAAGATGGACATCTTAATTGTAGCAATGAGAATGGTGTATCCCAACTCCGGCCAAAAGAACATCTAAAGTAGAGAATTGTTAGGCCTCTTCCTCAGAAATACGGTGAAATATCCGTACCTTGAA
Organism: Tricladium varicosporioides; assembly: GCA_021365295.1. Taxonomy (NCBI): domain Eukaryota; kingdom Fungi; phylum Ascomycota; class Leotiomycetes; order Helotiales; family Tricladiaceae; genus Tricladium; species Tricladium varicosporioides. The sequence goes on along the minus strand of JAJTIW010000010.1, from coordinate 1,253,586 downwards.
TAGCCATGTCATTTCATCCGCAGTCAACGTCGCAAAAGGCTTCCCTTCTCCTCCTTTGATTGCAACTAAAAGCCATTAGATATTTTGCATACACTAACTCTGTCACACTTACGGAGGAAAGCCCCAGCATCTTGGGCATAGATCATGACCAGTGCAAAAATGAGAAGTCCATCATCGACTCCGATGTTGTGTACTCCTTTACGTTTCCATAATCTCAGAAAAACGAATAGAGTGGACAAAGCAGTAAGGATTGAGAGGATGATAATTGATTTCTTTCCAGTATCCGATAACGACGACATTTTGGTGTTGGCAAACAGGACAGAATGTTGGTTCCAATACGAAAGAAGACGAAAGCCAATTAACAGAGAAAGCCGTGCCTCGTCGGAACCTTATTAAAAGGTGGGGGACTGGAAGATCGAAGCATCGGCCTGTGCGATCGAACACAATCCGTACGCTTACCGAGCTGCAACTGAAGGTGTGGTAACATCTCTAGTGGAAGGATTCTGCTACTCTACTATCAGGGTAGCGGAGAAACTGCAAAGTCAGGGTTTTCGAGAAGGGGGGAAGTCGACGAGAGGTTGTCAAGGGTCATCGGTTTTCGTCAGTCCGTTCAGGCAAAATGCTTTTCGCATGACATTAGGGTCTGCAGAAAAGGACAAACACTTTTCTCCGATAATCCCTAGTTAAGGCAAGGCGCCCCGAGATGTGGCCGATTAGAGTTAACTTCTTATGGGGAAGATTAGAAGTGTGATTGCCGTGATTGATGCACTGACATGGAATGTTTGAACAGGCTTCAAGACGAGATGATTTGCATCAATATTCGTGCATCATTACTGCGCCTCTACGGCGTAGTCGTTTCTGCCGGTTAATATCTTTTTAAGGTTACGGCCCAGCCTTCTCGCCTGGATGCCGTCTGCTGTTGGGATGCCGTCCCCCATGTAAACTTTATAATTTATTCAAAGCACGTTTGCAGAATTCCAGCTGCAATGCTGTGGCCCTTTGGAAGTTTCCATACTAGCGGTGACCTCCGTGTGGAGTCCTGCCGGGTAATCGGCGTTTATTTACGGACCACTCATTTTCAGTCAGGGTTATGGTTAAGAGGTTGGTACGTCCACGACTACCATGCACTTCGCTTCTGCTTACATCTGCAGGCCTTCGCCTCCAATCAGGTAGGACAGAATAAGGAAGGACAGGTGAGACGAGTTCGTACGGCGTACAAAGATTTCCTTCCTGACAAGGCCTAAATTTTAAAGCCAACCGGACGACTTCTCCTTTGGTCTCGAATACTACGACACAGGCTGTGAAATTCAGGAGCTGGTTAGCCTTCCTTCATGATTTAGAGCCCCAGAAGGATCACATTCCTGGTCTATCGCTGACAGGCGTATCAAGTCGATCGACTCGGAGGATTAGATCGAGATACCTAAAGCCAATCAAAATCACATGTTGACCTTCGTCATAGTGACCTGCACAAATTTGGTACTAATCCTTATATCCCCGGAGTCTCAAGGAGAGTGACTGCCGCCTGCGCCGTTTTTGGGCTGAGGGCCAACATCAGCCCAGTGCACCGCGTCCATTCGAATAATGTAGTCAAGGAGTCTAAAATCGGAACCGTTGGTTAAACTATTTCTCAGCTAGTCCTGGAAACGTTTTGGAAGAAGTACCGCCACCTCCCAAGGTCTCTTGTAAGTGCCGAAGGGAGTTCTCTTTCCAACTCTTCTTGAATTTAGGTAGATTCTATTTCCCATCAACTGTTACTCAGTCATCGCCACGATGTTGATGTCCGTATCTGCTTGGGTATTGTTCGGAGCACTTAGTTTTGTTCTTTACTTTGTCTCAAAAATTGTCTATCTGCTATACTTTCATCCTTTAGCCCGTTTCCCAGGTCCCAAAATTGCAGCATTGACAAAATGGTACGAGGCATACTATGACCTCATCAAGAGGCCTGGCGGCACCTTTATGTTTGAAATCAACCGTATGCATGAAGTCTATGGTTAGTCTTTTTTTCTTCTACGTCCAGAAGGTGGTTTCTTGATAAGAACTAACTTTCGACATAGGTCCAATTGTACGGATAAACCCAGATGAATTACACATCAAAGATTCATCATGGGCAGAGGTATTGTTTGTGGGACCAGGTCAGGGTATTCGAGATAAATACCCACCATCTGCTCACAGTACTGGAACACCTTTGGGAAGTAAGTCTAGTTCTACACAATTTTGAGTAATGGAACCTAACGAAAAATAAGTTTTCGGTACAATTTCCCACCATGTTCATCGAAAGAGGCGCGCAGCAATAAATGGAATGTTTTCAAAACGAGAAGTAAATGATTTCGAACCGATGATACACGAGAAGGTAGAGCTTCTGTGTCAAGAGATGCAGAAGCAGCTTTCCGGGACCCAACCAACAGAAATGCGAACCAATTATCTGGCATTGACGACAGACACACTTTGCAGCTATGCATTCGAGGACTCTCTTGATCTGCTTAAACATAGAAAGAAAGCCATAAATTGGCAAAAGACTATCAAAGCTGTTGCCGTTCTTACCCCCCTGGCCAGACAATTTACATGGATCATTCCAGTGGCCCTGAAATTGCCAATGCTGCCGCTCCGGATGGGAGTACCAGATCTTGCACGAATAGTCAAATTGCATCGAGTAAGTCCTTTTAGTTCCGGAAGAAAGGCTCAAATTTAATAAGGAATGACGGGCTGACATTAGATGGGTAGGATTTACAAAGACAGGCAGGTAAAGCGATCCAAGAGACCTCTATGGTACCACCCGAGAAACCCAAATTTCAGAAGAATATTAAAGAACAACACAAAAATGTCTTCAAAGTAATTCTCGAAAATCCCAATCTGCCAGCAATTGATAAGAAACAAAAACGAATTGCTCAAGAAGCCTTCGTGGTTATGGCGGCAGGCGGAGAAACAACTGGTCGAGTATTGACGACGGCAACATATTTCATGTTGGCAAACAAAGAAACTATGCTTCCCAAATTGAAGGAGGAGCTTGCGACAGTTATGGTAGATCCAACTTTGCCGGCTGATTTGACAGTTGTAGAGAAACTTCCGTATCTGGTAAGTTTCAAAGCAACACAGATGACTTTCCGAAACTCAGTTTACTAACGGTTCCTAGACTGCGATAATTAAGGAGTCGCTTCGAATTACAGCCCTAGTAACCTCAAGACTGCCTCTCGTCTCTCCAAATAAACCCTTGAGATACCAAGATTGGGAAATTCCAGCAGGTGTAAGTCAGAACCTGGAAACGCACATGCTGTTCTCACATCTTTTATGAAGCTTCATATTCTTAGTATTATCTTTACTAACCTACGGATTATGACAGACTCCAGTCAGCATGACCCTGCGAGATATTTTGTTAGACCCTACGGTATTTGATGAGCCGATGGCTTTTCGTCCTGAGCGTTGGCTCTCTTCAAACCCAGATCTCGAAAAAATCAGCCGAAACTACTTACCATTTGGACGTGGAAGTCGCATGTGCATTGGCATGAAGTAAGTTCAAATCCCTTCAAAGAGAAAGTGACCCTTTGGCTGATGTTACCCTCCAAGTCTCGCATTAGCTGAGCTTTATCTTGTTCTTGCCACTGTCTTCCGCCGCTTTGACCTAGAACTACATGACTGTATCAGAGAGCGCGATATAGATGTGGCACGTGATTGTTTCATTGGGGAGGTATCACCAGAAAGCCGTGGTGTTTGGGTGAAGTCGGCAAGCCCTACAACAGCCTAGTTTTATGAATTTCCTTGAAGACCCTAGAACATGTATTACTTATTATTGTACTGCTACTTTGTATTTTGAGTAAAACAATATGATTTTCAGTAGATTAAAACTGTAATTTTGATATGTGACTACTATAGGAGAATCGGATAAGAAGTTTCACAGAAATTGGCTGCTAAAATTGGTCGTGGAGGGTGCATAGCATTATGAATGACTTGGTGGCTAGAAAAGAGTTACCGTGAAAATAATTGCCGTAAACACTTCAAACCTTCGGCATATTGCGGATGCGTTAAAATTACTAAGAGCACTTTAGATACATCTAAAAGAGGATTCAGATATTATGGTTGGACAGAGAACCTTACTGAACTTTGATTTAGTTTGATATCTTTGAAGTGTCGTGGCTGAGCTAATCTAGAATTTCTTCGGAAAAGGCCCAATGCAGTTCAGCATGTATATTTACCGCTGCCAATCTGTCCGCATATCGCCTGAACGTGTCAACTTGCATCTTCCAGCTTCTTATTACGACATAGCTTGGATCCTGGGTAGGATGAGATTGTGGTGTGTACAGGAGCCACGGTGCCACGAACACCATGTTGGCTGGTGCTGAGTGCCAAATCAGTGGGGCAAGGTCTGTTCGCACAATCTGCCTCAGCGCTCCGTGAGCATGCATGCACTGAAGGGGCGCGCCGATGTGGAGGCAAAGTCCGCATCCTTGGCGATTAATATCAACACATCCCTCCATTTCTGCAGGCACCAATTGCGGTTATATTAAATCTGACCTTACAACCGTAGTGGGGTCTCAGAGGTTGGAATTACATCCCAGGAGCACGCTCTGCCATGTGCGCTGTTAATTAATTCTTGGGTATGACAAGAAATCAATCTCGTACCCAAAAGACTTTAATCCCCTCCCTGTCACTCGTTCCAACACAAACCTTCTGTCGTTAGCATCTCACCACTATGTTGTTCCCCAACATTCTCTCCTTTAGTATTTTGGCAAATTCAGCATGCGCTACCACCATATTCAGTGAAGCATTCAAAGCTCAAGGGCTTTTAGGTTCGCATTTTGGAGTTCCTGGAATCCCTGCATCTTTCGACTATGTTATCATCGGTGGAGGGACCGCAGGTTTGACAGTTGCACGTCGGCTTGTAGTAAATGCTTCAATCACTGTTGCTGTTATTGAGGCTGGTGATTTTTATCAATTCGCAAATGGAAACCTTTCAGAAATTCCAGCTTATGCCTCGTCTTTTACTGGAAACAATCCGACAGCGAAGAACCCCTACTTAGATTGGTATATGTACACTGAACCACAGCCGGCAAGTATATTCGTTTTTTTGCCCGAGCTCAAAAATTTCATTCTGGTTTTGAACTTTTTCTTAGAAATGCTTTCGGATACATATACCTTGTGTGGTGCAACTCAAAATTCGAGCAAATGTATTTCTAGTTTTATGCATACTAGGCTTGAGAGCTAACATACCTTTCCATTTAGCAACTAGGAAACCAAGTATTTCTGTACGATTCAGGAAAAGTTATTGGAGGGACGAGTGGGAGAAACTTCTTATGGCAGATAAGGTGAGTTATCGATAGACTTGAAATTAATTTTCAGCAAGTTTCAAGAGCATTTGCTAAAACCTTGAAGAGGCACAGTGGGTACCTTCGATAAATGGGCTGCAGAAGTTGGCGATGACAGCTACAAATTCAGCAAAATACTGCCATATTTCCAAAAAAGCTACAAATTCCATCCTGCTGATAACTCAAAACGACCTCAGAATTCTTCAGCTAAATACAACGTATCTGATTGGTCAACATCCGGAGGGCCTGCCCACGTGGGTTACTCGTCCTGGGTCAATCCTATTTCCTCTTGGCTCAATGTTGGCTTCAAGGAAATGGGAATCAAGGAATTAACATCCCTTTTGAGTGGAAATCTCATGGGATGGGCATATATTGCTCTTGAATTGAACCCAACCACTCAAACAAGAAGTTCATCTGAAGAATTCTTGAGCGATGCTCTAGAGAAAACCACGAATCTAATGCTCTATAAAAATACTCTCGCAAAGAAAATTACCTTCAAGAACGGGGTAGGGACAGGCGTTGTAGTTGAGAGCGGTGGACTTTCTTATAATCTTACTGCTAATAGGGAAGTAATACTTTCTGCTGGAGTGGTAAGTGTTCATTATTCAAAGACCTACAAAGAGCTAACTTTTCTTGTGTATAGTTGCGGTCACCTCAACTACTTATGGTATCTGGAATTGGCCCCAAAGACGCTATTCAAGCTCAGGGTATTGAAGTGATTGCTGACCGCCCTGGGGTGGGTCAGAATATGTATGTAAGTTATAAATACCAATTTCCATCCCGAGTTACGATTGGAATTCTTGCTTTTGGAAGGTTTACTAAGTTATGAAAGGACAACGTTCTAGTCGGGCCGACTTATGAAGTTGATGTTGTCACTCACAATAGCTTGGCAAACCCAAATTTTACTGCCCAAGCAGTTGCACAATACCAGAAAGATAGGACTGGCATGTTGACAAATGTTGGAGGCGATATAGCAGGTAAGTTTCTGGGTTAATATTCTCATTTTATGTTGTGCATGATTTTCATAAAAATTTGAATTTTAATGCCCTGAGAAATTCGGTCCTTACTCTTGTTACAGGTTTTGAGAGACTCTCGCCACCAGACATTAGCAACGCAACTTATCAGGCATTAACATCAACCTATCCATCTGACTGGCCGCACATTGAATATTTAATCCTTGATGCTTATTTTGGAGCCGGAACTGATAGTACTGTTGGTCTTGGAAACGGTAAGCAATATGTAGCGGCATCTGTGGGTATCGTTTCTACCTTTTCTCGCGGCAACATCACCATATCGTCACCCGACACCGCAAAAAATCCAGTGATAAGTCCAAATTGGCTGCTAGATCCGCGTGATCAAGATATTGCAATTGCGGCTTTCAAGCGAGGACGAAAGCTCTTTTCAACCACTGCTATGAAGCCAATTGTTGTCCAAGAAGCTTTCCCGGGTGCAAACATCACTTCGGATGCACAAATTTTGGAGATTGTGAAAGCGACCGCCAACTCCGTATATAATGGTGCAGGCACAAATAAGATGGGAAAATTTGATGACCCACTTGCAGTTGTTGATTCAAAATTTAAGGTGATTGGAGTTAAAGGCCTCCGGGTTGTGGATGCCTCTGTTTTTCCGTTCTTACCACCAGGACAGCCATCTGCAACAGTCTGTAAGTTTTACAAGTCTCACAAAAAGGGGTGCAAGTAGCTGACAGAGTTCTATAGATGCCTTAGCAGAGAAAATTGCAGATTGCATTCTAGGAGGATCATGAGAATTTTTTGTTTTCCTCTGCCTGTCGTTCTAGGGTCCGCCAGAAATTAGTATATTTATCTACCTAATCAAATATATGTAAAATAAATAAAACGTGATGTAAAGATAATTGAGAGTGGCTCATCCCATGCGGCATTTAGAAAATATCCCTAGGGAAGGTTAGCCTTCACATCTTGGGCGATCATCAAGTGAAATCCCTTTCATTATTGTGGTTCTCTTGCCTGCCTCATTACCTAAAGTTTCTTGGAGGGGATTACTGGGGTTACGCGCAAAGCGTATGCTGAGTTTACTAGAGCATAGTTGAAGATATTCTTGACCACAGCCATGTAAATACCGATTACAGCGGCCAGATCGTCCCTACTGAAGGCGTGGCAGGTATTAGAAGCCTCAAAACCTAGGACTTAGACAAACCTTGTGCTGCTTTCACGAGGACCTGATTGCCGAACTGAGATCAAAGCTGATGAGGACCTCAACGCCAAGGTACCAAGCGCGAGATGAGTTGATGTTCAAGTTACATAGAAGGGCTATGTTAACAATCATCGATAGCGAATTGGTTAGTTGGTAGGCTGAAGCTAGTGCGTCTAAATAACTATGTCACTAAGCATCGTGGTCAAAGCCAAAAAATTCCCCAGAACGGGAGGCTGTTGACGCCATTTACTACGGTGGAGTCGCTGTGGATAGACTGGAAATTAATGAGAAGGTAGAAAATAACCTCATAAAAGGCTATCGGATACCTCTTAAAAGCCCGGCATAACTGGGGACACCATCCCCGAATATTGTCACTGGTGATGTTGCTGCATATTTTGAACTGCAAATCTAGAACTGTTTTACGGATTATCTTTTGCTATAAGATAAGATAGTTGTACAAAGACACTCGTAAGATCTCTTAGGGCTAGCATAACTTATAGCATTTTTATTAAATATAACCTTTGGAAGGCCCTAATATATTTTATACTATTGCTTTATATGGTAGTGGCCTTAACTTGAACTCATACAACCATTGAGGCTTGCATAATTTGTGAGAAGGATATCTGACAGTGACTATTTGTGTTCCCAAAAGATACCGCCTGTTAGATCTCAGATTTACTGTTAAGTAACTCAACTATTAAAGGACAGGAACAATTTCAATCCCCACAGGCACATTATCAACCGCTACCTCTGCATTCGCCGTTCCTTCACCTATCGTGTCAGTATATAATATTATATCCAGGTCAAATTTCCACTTGTGAGTATCTAGAAGCAATAGAGGACAGCCAGGAGATAAGAAATCGGTGTCAAGGGAGGTATCAACTTACCATTCCACCAAAAGACGGTCCAATGGTCGTTATTTGGGTACAACGTATCCTTTTGCGCTCTCCAACTACCATGGTCAAACTTAAACCCCAGCCATCTCTTCTTCAATTGCCCATATCCCTCCTCACGAACAAAAACGGGGAAACCCCACACAGCACTAATGTAAACACTTGGCCAAGCAGACCCAAGAAATCCAGTTTTCGCATTCGCAAGCGGCTCGACCACCATTTGTAGCATAGCAGGTTCAGGGTCCCACATGTAGAATTTCCTTCCCAAAATAATAAGCTGGGATGTGATATTAGTGAGCTCTATGCTAGAATTGTTGGAGATGGTGAGGAGATTGGGGGTGCTCATGAAGGCCCATGCTGTTGAAATGGATGGGGAAGAGGGCGAAGCAAAAAGACGAGCATCATTGGTAGAACCTGGTTGGAGAAACGCGCCATCGATGAGCGGCTCACTTGGTGAGGAGAGACGAAGGGCAAACGAGTTTGGTGGTGTTGAGAGGTTTTCAGGAATGGACGATGCTGCCGCTATCGTGATTATAAATGTAGCCTTTAAAAGGAAAAAGAACAGCATGTTTGTGATATAAGGTGGATAGAAGTTAGGGAGCTAAGGAATTGAAAATTATGATGTTAACTTATACAATGAAAATGTTGCACAAACACTAATTACAAAAAGCCGGAGTAACCGAATACGAGAAGAATCCTGAATGGGATGATGGTTTCTGCCTATACTCGTATGGCGTTTCTTTCACATATGATTTTGCCATGAAAATTTTTTCGAAATTGTTAACGTCGTAAGTGCGGGGAAATAAAGGAACCGCCACCTATAGCGAATGATAGTCTACACATGAAAGTGGTACAAAGGGCTCCATATTTGGTGCAAGCAAACCTTGAATTTTTGCACCCAAATTCTCAGTTCGATAATGATTGGCAACTAATTATAGAGGATCGCACAAAATCCACTCTGCTATGTCTTAACAATTTCTTTTGATCTAGCACGTTTTGGAGACATTTTAATATGGAATTATAAGTCTAATTTTGCTCTTATTTATTGCGTATCAATTTTAAGAGGTTGGCTCAAAGGTGCTTAAGATCGCGCAGAGGTTCTTGCCTATCCACCTAAGAGCGCGTCATTAGTTGTTACAAAAGTGAGTATAAAAGCTTTTAGATGGGGAAGGAAAACTTGAATAATGTAACTCATATCGATGCTGCTATTGTTGAAGTGTTTATGGAAAGATTGAATAGGGTCGGTAAAACTGATAAGGTAAGCCCAAACATAAATGAGGAGCATGGTGATGGTACGCTAGTGTAATGCTAGAGAGAATTATGATTTTAAGAAACCAACTGATCTTTGATATTTTGTAGTTTTCCATCTCTAAGTTCTTTTGTTATATTTGTGACTTTTCTGGTTGGAATTCGTAACCCGATATAAATAATAATGCTGCGCAAAAAGAGACATAAAACCTCGTCTAAATGTGAGCTGGAAATGATTCGATGACTTTAGGGAGTAAATATCAGGCATACTACTATTAACGTATTTGTCGATCGGATAGAAGACCTTGACGAGAAGGTTATGAATGCAACCAATCGTCTGAAGGAGTCACTAAAATGTCATGAGGAATCAATCCCCGCTAGGGATGCCTGAACACTGCTATGCGAGTCACATCATGTTTCGAGTGGAAGTGACATGTGCCACCCAGGAGAAGTCTTAAACAATGACCGTTGGCACTTTGGAATCTTTCCCGCTTATTCGAGTCGTGGTTTCACTATCCCTGCAGGTCTGTAACTTCGCCAAGTTGTCGAGGTCCCCCTTACTGGTTGGCGCCGCTCTTGAACATTATTCCATGATTCCAACATGTCAGAGCTTTAAGATTTATAAACCATTCAAACCATATGGCCAATACGCCAAGGAATCCTATCTTTGAGATAATTCGGCTAACTGACGCTTTTCCTGTTCGAAGCTCTCCGCTTGTGGTCTCCATGAGAAGCGACCACACTAACCCATATTAATTTCACTTAATGATTCCAAACTTTGAGACGAATTTGTTCTTAGATGCATAATCGTCGACTAATACTGCGCGAGACGATTGATTCCTTGATATTTCGTGAATGCAGTTGGAATGTTATTTCACCGTATTTAAGGATAAGTAGAATCTCTTGTGAATTAGCTCTATCATCAAAGCTGGCTTTATCTTTTTATTTAGACGCTCATTTATATTTCATATTCCATATTGTATTTGTTAAGCATTTCAAGTCCTTTACTACACGAGGTCCAACAAAATGCTATTTTCAAATCTTGCCCTTTTCGGTCTTTGTTCAGCTGGTCTGGTCAGTGCCGGCGTGGTTTCCCCCAAAATTTTTCATGGGAGAGATCACGAAACGAGTTCGCAAGAAATCAGAGGTCGACAGAATAAACAGGCACCTAGCCAGACATGCTTAGCTGCCAACGCCCTCCAGACTGCCAGCGGGAAGACAGGCCAAGAAACTGGAACAGAAGGGATTAAAGCCGGTCAAGCCCCTTCCGCAATGTATGTCGAAATCCTATTCCTAGCGAATAACCACTGAACTGAAGTGTTATAGCGATAACGCCAACTTCATCAACTTTTGCTCGGGTCAGACAATAACGAACGGCCAGCAACTTACAGCGGGCTCTTGTAATGGCATTCCCATGGGCAAGATCCCCGCTTCCAAAAACATGATCTCTGCCATGATAACCAATCCTCAAATTGGTGATAAAATTCCAGCGGACACAACCTTCAACATCTCAGTGCAAACCGCTCATCTCAATGCTGGCTTCTTCGTCAATCCAACCACGAATTATTACACTGCACCGCAAGACCTGGATAACAAGGGAGACATTATTGGTCATTGCCATGTGACAGTTCAAGATATTGGTGCCCTTAGATCTACAACCCCACCAGACCCAACCACATTTGCGTTCTTCAAAGGAATAGATGATGCTGGCAACGGCAAAGGTCTTCTCCAAGCTGTTATTACTGATGGCCTCCCAGTTGGTGTATACCGAGTCTGCACTATGATTGCTGCAAGAAATCACCAGCCGGTAAACATGCCCGTCGCTCAAAGAGGAGCTCAGGATGATTGCACAAAGTTTGAAGTCGTTGCCGCTCAGGGAGGAAATGGCAGTGAGGGCAAAAACAATTCTGGCAAGGGCGGGAAGAATGCTGGGAACGCGAACACTGGGAAAATAGAAACAGGAAAGGTTGATGGAAAAGCTCAGTAATTAGATAATAATAAATTCTATTAAAATTCCCTTCCGGCAAGTCGTCATGGAGCTTGATTTATTGCATTTTGATTAGTATTTTACTTGTCCCGCAGGCTGGGGTATGGATCCAAGGAAATTCAAGTTTGAAATAGTTATTCTTCATTTTTGCGACATTAAATATTTTAGGACCCTACCAGCGCTATTGTGCAATGGGGAATGGGATAGGGGTTCAAGACTAGGGAGCAAAAGGTAGTGATCGCATTATATCAGGAGAAGAAACAGGGCTCATATGGAGCAATACATGTAGATACGAAACAGGAACTGGTCCGAATAGAGGAGATCGGGGTGCCATGTGACAACATCGCATAGAATCCCTATTAGAATTATTGCCCATGGCTACTAAGGCTTAGGTGTTTAATGACTAGATATAGGTAGGGTTAGCACCAAATCGGCACCACACCCACCAAGAATGACTAAGTTCAAATCTTCCTCTCTAGAGACATAACTTCCCTATTAGCATGTGTATTACTCTGAAGCATATTCATTTGGTTTTGAGCTACGGCGTTATTTCTTATTTGTCTAAGAATTTAAGTTATAGGAGTCGACTACTAAACTATTACGAATCCTTTTTCTAATGATGGCCAGCTTGCTACAGGAAATGTTATTCCTCAGAGACTCTAGTGAAGATCTGTAGGCTTTTAATTTAGCAAGGAATCAAGGCGCCTATCTGGTCTTGGACTGTTACACCAGCCTGAATTACTGGTCATCACAATATGCTTATCTAAATATCTTTTATAATGCTTGTACTTTGATTCTAGTCTCCCACCACTTCAATAAAGCCTTGAAGAAATGCATATTCCTTGAATGATTGAAGCTGAAATTCTTTTTGCGCTACTTTCATTATATCCCACAGTATTAGAAGGATTAAGTAGAGAAAGGAGATACTAAATATATTTATAATTTACTGTAAGCTCGCGCTTTAACTATATATTATCGCAAAATTACGAACTCGAGCTTCGAACCAAGTACCAGTGCCTCCCCATCCATAAAACCGTGGACATACGCTTCGCCGACAAGTTGATAACATTGAACTCCTTCATATGTTCCACTATCTCCACTATCTCGACGAAGAATATATGGCGTTCTACCTCCAGGAAAGATGCAGATTTGATCACCTTCCTGCGTTCCCAGAGGAACGAGCGCCATCAACCCCTTCTCAGTCACAGCAAACTGCCTTCCTGTGATTCCACGCGCTAGCAGCAGACCTATTCGCGTGGATGTTTCTAGCGATACTAATTGTATCAATAACTGATTACACTCATTTACCGCTTGCAGCCGTTCCGCCAAATCAGAGCTATGTAGCCCTGATAGCATGTCTTCAGGAACCTTTAAGGCATTCATCATCGCTATCATTGCTGGCATTAACTCAGGACCTGAACCTTTTTTGATGACTTCAGCTGCTGCTAGGACCTCTGGTGATGTAATTCTCGTAATAGCTTTGAAAGCTTCGGCAATTTCTGGCTCTGCGGGTCGAGATGTGGTAGAGGTGTCGCATATAAATGTCCGCCACAATGCCTCCGTTCTCGGTTGGCCAGTGATATATGGATCTGAGGTCCACTGTTCCGCCATTTGATGCGCCTCTTGCCGTCTTGCAGAATCGCGTGAGGTAGTAAAAGCCTTGAAGTCTGGTTGGATCCAGGGAGTATCACTCCTAAAGGTGGGTATATCCGCAGATAAAGGCAATATTGTGGCCACTCGGCGTACAGAATCAAGTATGACAGTATCTATCTTGATCTGGCGATGGTCTGGTAGTAGGCTAATGCATGCCTTTCCAGTTCCCCCCGCCAGGAAGTTGGTGCAGGCTGTGATTTGATCCAGTGGGCGAAGCTGGAAGTTACAAGTCCAATCTGGCACCCAGGACGGAATCTCACCTAGATTCCCACGACGCAATATCCCAGCAGCTGAGAAGAGAGAGAAAGGTTCTTTAGAAAGCAATGCGTAGCGGCCTACTTCCATATAAACCTCTGGTGTTGTTGAATTATAGTTCGGTTCGAGCGCACCCTCATCAACTGCTGTTGTGATTCCTTGAAGAGCAAATATATGGTCCACTTTAACTGTGGCCTGGAAATTCCAGCACTCTACTAACATTTGTTGAAGAGAGGCTTTGTGATCCTGCTGGAATTTATCCCTTATTTTTGCCATTATGCAGACCTGCTCAACTCTACCACGGGGCATTGCGCCTCCGCTATCAACAATATCCATAATCTGTTCGAGACTGCCGAATTGCTCGGATTCCAGCGCACGTATAATTGTGACGAAGAGGTTCCAATCGAGGTACCTCCCACCGTAGATTATATGTACTACTTTTGCCACCACAACCTCTTGGATAACCCAGACTCTAGACCAATATGGGTGGTAGAGCAGCTGCCGTACTGCTGCCCATTTTGGGTTAGGCGTACTTAAATCCTTCCGGTTTGCTAGATCATCTTTCTCGATGACGAGGAATACTAAACAGAAGTACATTTTATACAGGAAATCAACAGCCACCCCAGCATCAGAAGAATCACCCAAGCAAACGATAGTTCTAGATGCTCTTGTATAGATCCGTTGCATCAGACGTACTTGCGAGTTCTTTTCGGGCGTGTCTCCTTGGTTAATACAAATAGAGTCAATCCACAGGTTTCGAGTGCGAAATATAGAACTTCGTTCGCAGAGAATATCGCGTACGTTTGAAGTTATTTGAAGATATTGACCATCTTGCAGTTTTAGATTGAACCTTTTTGCAGGATCACCCCAGGTGTATGAGACGGCGTCGTACACAGGGGCGTCATTCAAGCACACTTGTATGACTTTACACTGTATCCCAAAGAAAGTCGGTCTGAGCTGCACCAGCCTAATTTGATCTGCTGCATTTAGAGCCTCGTATTTATACTCCGGGTAGTTTGAGGGACTCCCTAGCTCTTGTAGAAACTTGCCGACCAGCCATTCTCGGTATATAGATGTCAAGTCTATGACTCCGATGATATAGAGTATAGCATTCCACAGCTGCTTCAAAATTGACCACAGCGCCTCCTTCGGTCTGCTATTGAATGTGCGCAGAGCCCACCATAGGATCAAAGGCGGCCAAGTCCAGTAGTGGGCATTGTCCCATAGCATTTGAAGTGAAACAATTGGCTTGCCGAGAAAAAAAGACATAGGAAGATAAGTGAGTATAGATAATCCAAGACTCCACAAATCTTTAAGGTCCTCGCTCGGAGGGCCATCTCTTTGAATTTCCTTATAGATTAGCCTTGCCAGTCGCGGCAAGTCCGGCTCTATAGAAAGAAACATGAGTATGAGAGTTTTTACCACGAGGGAATAATTGATAGAAACAAATCGGCCTAGGGAGAAGAAAAACATAGATGCTACAAGGCGAGACATAATAGTATGTATGAGTGCTCGAAGAATCCAGTAAAGTAAATGGTCAAAGAAAGAGGCCAGGGCCGTGACCATATAATTGGAGGATTTCATCTCAACTAGATTGTGAAAGCCAGAATTTTAACAATGTCAAAAGAGTGATAAGGGGAGGTATTATTTAGAGATTCACTAGGTTTAATACCTTTTCTTTCTTTGGTTTCTTTTTCCGAGTCAAAGCTTTTTCAGCTGCCAAGTGTAAGGCGTTGCACCTGAGAAGAGCGCTTAGTATACATGTGACTTTATGAATAAAAAGTGATATTACTCTCCTTCTACGTTAGGACCTTATGACTTTTTATCTTAAAGTTCGTACGCAAGAAGATCTTTTTAGGTATAACTATATAGGTATAAGGTTATACGATGTTGTAGGGAACCATACATACATGTACAGTTAATAGAATAGTACGAGACCTCAGGAAGGAGCAGGCACTCACGCAAGAGAAGGAGCTTAATAAATTCTTAAAGGGATGAGTTGAAAAAAGATAGTTCTCTCTAGTAAGAATGCGCGCACCATTAAGGGCGAGTTTCGTTGCGGTTTATCACGTGACCAACCACTATGACATCAACTCCCAACTGCCACAATATAATACTGTGTATAAGGTATTAAGAAAGTCGCAAGGTAAGAGAAATATTAGAAATATTTCCCTTTTTAGTACTAAATAATCTCTGGTTACCCTAAATATACCTTCGCTTAACATGATCTATCATTCTTATCTCTAATATCGGCCATTTTACTTATAAATTCAAATATTTATTTCCTCCTTAGGTGTAAGTGGATGAGCTGTATTGTAACTTGGAGGGTGGACATGTAGGAATTGTATGATTAATGGGCAATTGTGGAACAGGTTTTTGTGGGGTCCGAAAGGATATATTGGCGGGTGATTGTAAAGTTGAGTTAGTTGCTCGTTGATAGGAGGTGCGACATGGGTTGGGGAGTCCATATCTAAGTTATAAAAATCGAAGGTCGTGTGAGAAAATCATTTAATACGTGAACTCACATCACTAACTTTCGCAAGTTCCTAGAATAGGATTGAATAGCATGCTGTGTAAATGATGTAAACAGCATGCCTGTTTCCCTTGCTGTAATTATGTGTGGCCTTGAAGTCTAATAATATGAAATTATGAGGTAGACTGCACCGAATACGGCTCCACCACCAGGTAAATGTGGCAACAATACAAAATCTACTAGCGCTTTTCAGTATATCCACTTGGCAATGATATTATACAACAACAAGCAATCGAAAACAAGTTGGAAGATGGGCAAAGTCTATATTCTATACCCCAACCAAATATCTACGAACGATAATCGCATTATATATCGGCCAACCATAAATAGTGGTAGCCATCGATGAGATCCCAATAACTCCTAACAACCATAGGTGTATCAGTTTTCAGAAAGCTCCTCGTGTCTTCTTCTCCCAGTAACGATTTACATGCAGAAGGCTCTATAAAAATTGAACGTGAAGAAGTATGGATTCTACCGGGGGCTCTTAGTTTCCACTTCAGTAACGAGTGAAGAGAATAGGAATGGATATATTCTTCGAGAGCTAGGACATGTGCATTCAGCTATTGGAGCCATATTTTAGGGTTTAATGGGGGTATTAGAAAGTGTTAAAAGTTAGATAAAACTTAAGCAAGGTTTATAGATGACCTGGAATATGAGGTTTATAATATGGAGAATTACCTTGCTATCAAAGAGAATCTTATTACCGCTTTTAGTAGAAATCTTACTTGTTCCCAAGTCATAAAGGAAAACAGACAAGGGGCTAAATTCCAGAATTTTAAGCTTTTCACGATAACAAAAATACTAAAACAATTGTTTGGGGAAGCATTTAGGAGAATCTTGAGTTATATTGAAACGTTACTCCTACATAGTATATAGATTTTCTCGTATACACCTCTAATCGACAACACATGATATATGAAGATGCGAAAAGCACTTTAATAGTGAGGATTTATATATAGTAGTTAAATTGACACCGGCAGGCTATCTTGTGGCTACTGTACGCTGTGTATATAAAGGTGATAAACATTAGGGTTTTTCCTCAATTATAGATCTAGCTGTTTAAATTAATGCCGGTGTAGAAATTAATCTAGGATCTTAAATCCAGCAAACGCTTAGTTGTCCTTCTTCGTTATCACCTCACATTTAGCTGTGCCGCTTTCCAGAAAGACCATGAAAGGCCATGTCCCTTGACTTGAGACCCTTGGCCTATCTTCTTTATCTATCGTTTTCCCGCCAGTAATAGCGAGGCATTCAACCAGGAGCATAAAGATGTAGACTCCGATACCCGTGAAAATATGCCAGCTAAATTATAATTAGTTGTATTTTTTTTTTTTAAAAAAAAAACTGTTTTGGGAGTGGAGAAAGAACGTAGAAGGCAAGACGATGAGAGGGGATGGGATGCATGGGAGAGTGACGCACTAGCCGTGGAGTTCCAGTGCTGCAGCCCAGGGCATCCCGATTTGCTGACGAGCTTGGCGGAGCCTGCCACATGCGTAGAAATCTGTTGCCCAGCATGCGTGGCCTGTTACGAAGAATGCTTTAGGGACTGAAGTTAGCATTTGGCTTTTATATAAAGAGAAGGAAGAGTGACGAAGCAAAGCAACAAGCAAAGGTGGAGTAAAGCGTACCAATACCACTTATCGCCATCCACCTCATTCTCTTTTTCAACTTATCTTCGCTCTTTAAGCTACTTATTAACTTAAAGCATGTATGCCAAAGCCAATAAACCATCCCCGTAAATACAATCTGCTGCACCGTACTCTCTCCTGTCATCCTCTGCGCCACAACCACAACGCCCATCAGTGAGCATAAACCCCCCACCAAAGTTCCCTTGCTCAAGTAAGTTTGCGAGAATGATAAGAGGCGGTAGAAAACGATGAAAGTGGCAATGAGCATAGAGAATTCATCGCACATTTGGGTTGGATATTTAAGGGTTGAGTGGAAGAGAGAGGATGCAAGACCAAGATTTATGAGGGCGAGATATGGGAGTTTGGGACCGAGTTGGCGGTAGTGTGTGGAGTGGGTTGAGAGAAGGCCTCTGACTCCGAGGATGACTTTGGGTGGATGGTTAGTTGAGGAAGATGAGGAGGGTAAAGGGCAACTTGCTGTAGGTTAGATTGGTGAGGGTATTGAAGAGTTCGGCGACGTAGGGCGTAAATTCGTAATCCTGAAACGGAAGAAAATGATTAGCTCAGAGTTCAACACTAATATTATACCGGCATGAGGTCTAAAAAGATGAGGAAATAAATTCAAGAACAAAACCGATGAAACTCCTAGTATGTGGAGCGATATCACATAATTAGAAAAATGGGGATTTAAAAGTACGAACGCATTGAAACATACCACTTCACAAAAGCTACCGCAGGTTAGAATCAACAACCATCACGTTTTTCAAGGGGACCTGGAGCGACATACTTCAGCGTTGATGTAGGGGGGCCCCATACTGGCTTATAGCCTCCCTCCGAGGAAACATAAAAGCTCATTGTGAGTAGATGTAATCTCACTTTCGATGAGCGTGAATTGCTGTAATTGGAGCCTGACTGAGGTAATGTGAGGTTCATACGATGGCTATCAAAACTACGGTGAAATATCCTTCGGATTATCTAAGCGCCGATTGTTATCTTATCAGATGAAGCGTTCCCTATTTGAGCAACCGACCGGATCAGAGTCACCAGCCAGTTTCATCTTTCAACCAAGATCTTCCCGTCCGGTTCCTCCACGACTTGGCAAATGCCATCATCAAGTTCGTTCCTTCCCTTCTATTACCTTACCCCGCGAGCTCCCGGAACCCGGGAAGGCCAAACCGGGAAAGGACGGATGACGGATGCGGGAAGGGAAGCGCTCGGGTCGGCAGTAGTTGGAATGCCGGATCACTTGGGCGGTCGGTTTTCTGCTTCTCAGCTTCACGGCCTAGTTGTGGTTGATATGACCCTGGGACAACGTAGTGACTGCCCACGCTAAGCCGCTTTGCTTCTAATTTCCTTAGCAACTGTAACATCGCCCGATCCTGCCTTTAGTCAAACTGGAAATGCTCTAAAGAAGCGTAAATTTAGGATAAGTTCAATGACTTGACTGACTAGACAGTAATTGTCGTTGGCCCGGGTTGCAAACATGGCCACGAAAGCCCCAGCTTCTCTTTCTATACATATACTTTCCTAGGGAGTCTGTCGTAAGCTTACAAATATAAGGGTTTTCTAGCCTGTAAAGGTACAGAGATTAGTTTTTTACCCAAAAATTTTACTCTTCTTCACGTGACTTTATTGTCAATTACCCAAGCATCTCACAAGTAACAAATCCTCTAAATTTAGTGCTAGCTCCTAGAGCTAATATCCGGGATGAAGCTAATATTATCAGTATCAATTTTCAATGAACTACCAATGTAAATATAAAACATTTTCTACTTCAGCTGACCTAAGTGAAGATGTTATGGCCGAGCTAACCGTTCTAAAAGGTAAAATAAAAGAAATTACCCAAGGAGGCCCTCGCGAGGGTCCGCTGAGCCTAAGGTATGGGTCAGTTGACCTACATTCAGCAGGCCCGGGCTAAGTCAAAGCTTGAGCAAAGGTGCTAGTCACGTGGGATAGAGAGCGAGGAGGCTCACGCATTTTGGTGAAACATTCATTTTCCTACATCGCAAGGCCATAGTTGCGTTGTAAATCTTAAATATCAGTATCAACAAATTGCTACGATGTTGCTAAGTTCCATGATCCATAAAAACTTCGTCAGGCGGGGCGTGTTTTCTTGACCACACCATTCACCGTTTGGAATGGTTTAGACTTTGCCGTGAAAAGAACGCAGGTACCGTCCTAATTATACAATACGTGAGAAAGGTTTCGGTGAATGAAACTTAAATAAAGAGGAAATGAATATTTTCAAATGCTCGTTCAGCTACTCTATGGAATGATTTAGCAGGGCCGGAATAACACATGTGTTCAATATAGTCTATCATAATAAATTGAACGCCACATACGACCATAGACTGAGGAGTATTGGGCATCCCGTCCGCTCTGCCATACACAAACCTCAGATCGGTGGATCAGTAGTTGAGTGGGTGACCATCAGCGAATCCCCACTGTTGTATGTTTTTGAGTCTTTTGTTGTGTAATTTTAAAGCGCCTCGTCCCCCTCCTTACCCCAATTCTAAATGAAGTTACTTACTATGTTGTTTGACATGGACGTTGCACAGTTGAAACAAACTGCCTCAAAATGTCTTCTACCCAGAACCTTTCAATTCTTTGCAAAGTTTTGGCTGAACTTAGGCTGGTATGTGAGACATCTTATTGATTAGTGGTAGGTATGATTCGGCCCCTTCAACATAAGCGAGGTGGCGCTTTCCCCTGATTTGGATGCACGATGCCTCTTTGCTTTTGTGGAAGGACGGGGCTTTCCCTCCTCCTATGAGGAAGCGTAAACACAAAAACAAAAGGGGCGGGCATTGGGGAAATGACGGTCGCATGATCGGAGATTCTATAGCTCTTTCCTGAAATACTTAATGTTGCGCCCTTCTTTCTGATTTTATTTTGCTCAACCCTTACACTCGTTTCAGTCGACACTCTCGTTTTCCGACATTTTACAAAATTTTGGGTTCTTTTGGAGTTTTTGGGATTTCCCTAGACCACCGACTTTCTTTCGAACATTGAGAGGTCTTCGCGATGATTTTCCCGTTGGTGGCGACATTGCTCGCAGCCCAGAGCGCGTTTGCAGTGCCAGTGTACGAAATCCTCATTATTTATACTTCAAATAAATTCTGATACCAGAAGCAGGGATAATGAAAAGCGCGGAGCTGCTCCATTCAATTGGGGCACAGACAAGATGCGTGGAGTGAACATAGGAGGATGGTAAGTCTGTAATCCGCTTTTCAGCGAAACCTTCCTGGAATTTTCCAATTCACCGCGTGAGCTCAACTAACCATTCTGGTCACAGGTTAATTGTTGAACCGTAAGTTACTTTCAAAACCTCTCCTATAGAGAAGTAACAAACAGTGTATCCCTTCAGATTCATCACACCATCCATTTTCGAGTCCCTCGACCAATCGCTTGGCATTCATGATGAGTGGACTCTCGGCGAAAGACTTCCTCAACAAGCCCCCCAGATTCTTCAAAAGCACTGGGATAGTTTTGTTGGGCTCGCGGACTTCCAAAAGATTGCGTCTGCAGGCTTCAACATGGTCCGGATTCCGGTAGGATTTTGGGCATATGATAACAGCAACACCCCCTTCGTAACTGGTTCAGCACCCTATGTTGATAAGGCAATAGATTGGGCCAGACAAACAGGTCTCAAGGTCATGATTGACCTGCACGCCGCACCAGGATCACAGAACGGATGGGAGCATTCAGGACAAGCAAAAGCGGATCCAGGATGGTTGGTTGATGGAGGACCATACGGACCAACTTCGCAGAAGACACTTGCTGTATTAAAGACAATCGCACAGAAGTATGCTCAGGCGAGCTATCAAGACGTCATTATGGGAATTGGGCTGCTGAATGAACCAAAAGGCTGGGTTCTCAACAACGCTGACTTGCGACAATTCTATCGCGAGGGATATGGCCGTGTTCGAGAGGTTGGCGATACCACAGTTATCCTTTCCGACGCATTCTCCTCCCCGGCTTCGTACAATGGCTTCATGACACCGCAAGACAACAATGTTCAGCGAGTGGCAATGGGTAGGCTTAAATTGCGTGAGAAATATGTCTCTGGCTGACCACAAGAAATAGACCACCACTACTACCAGATCTTTTCCGATTTCGAAGTAGGCCAACAGCCATGGCAGCATCGCCAAGAGGTTTGTAACACCGCAGACAATTACTGGGGCGCAGATAAGTGGACTTTTATTGGAGAATTCGGGGTATGTCGTTTCCAGCATTCCGCGAAATGTACATTTAACTGACTAAATCACAGGCTGCAATGACGGATTGCGCGAAACATCTCAATGGTGAGTATTTGGCTTTGTTACCAATAGCCTTAATTAAATGCTAATCCGTGTCTCAGGCTACGGAAATGGCGCCAGATTCGATGGAACTCTCACAGGTCAATTCCACGGCACTTGCGCGGACAAGACCAGAATCAGCAACTGGAGTTCTTGGTATAGAGATGACAGTCGCAAATACATTGAGGCACAACTTGACGCGTTCGAGTATAACACCCAAGGCTGGGTGTTCTGGAACTTCAAAACTGAGAGCGCCGATGAATGGAGTTTGTTCGCTCTCATGGACAACGGAATCTTCCCCAACCCAGTCACTAACCGAGCTTTTGCTCCTATTTGTTCTAATTATTACTGATTTTCATTTCTGACAACTTATCTCAACAGAAAAGGTAAGGTTAGCGAACATGTGTAGAGTGAATATGGACATGTATATGTAGGGTACCATATGGCTCAAAATAATGGGAATACATAACATTATACTTAGTAGTAGATTTAATAGAAAATAGTGGCTAGAGACCAAAGTGCTGAGCTCGAGTTGTATGATCATGACTGGTTGATCCTTGCTCAAAGCGTCGAGACAGGTGTAGTATGAGAACCACAGTAAAATTATCTTCGGACAAATCTTGCCAAATTACACGAAATAATAAGATAGCATAGTGTCACGTATGACAAGGCATCTCGGTTGATAGAATGCGGGAAGAATGTTCTTTTCTCAGCGACATGTTCGTGAAGGAAAATTCCTCCTACACAATGTGCGTATAAACTCAGCAAAAAATAGAGTAGAGCGTGCTTAAATACACAGCACATACTTACTTTACATAATAAGAATTGAAACCTACTTATGGGCAGACATTCTCATATTAAATAACACCGTCTCTGTCTCCGTTCAGTTCTCAATTTGTAACTTTACCACAGTCTTTTGGCTCCAGTCTCCTTATACCCGCTGAAGAAAATTCTCCAGTAGACGAGATTGAACAGTCACCCACATTGTTCCTACTTTAGCCCGTTTGTCATCTGAATTGCGCGCTCGTATCCTTCGTGTGTACTGCTGCCGCTAGGCCACAAGTCGTATCATGTGCAAGAGCCAAGAGCTCCTCTTCTGTGGGGAATTCTCGATCGCTACGACAGGATCAAAAAGTTCTTCTTCCATAGTTTTCATTTCTAGCTTCACTTCTGTGAATATCGTAGGCTCAATACAATACCCTCCTTCTCTACCAGTATTTAATGTTTTACTGCCCAAATGTACTGTTGCCCCCTCCGGACTTACCGCTTTCAATGTATTTTAGGCCAATCTAGTTTAGAGATACCCGTGTCGGGAAAGATGATATTATGACTCTTTCCACTAAACTTAAGAGTGATCTGTTTCAAATTGGATGATGTAAATGCCTACAAACGCCAGCTAGCTCTTTTATGGTATATGCAAAGGTATTGAAAGGTTAGTGTGGATGAATAGCCGATCCGAAATAGAGGTGTCTTCAGGCAATGCAGTTTTCAAGCTCTTTCTAATCGGCAGACCTTTGCCGGAAGTTCAACAAGCTTAAGGGCAGTGTACTAAATTTATATTTAGCTTAACGTCTAAATATAATTTTAATTACTTAGCCTTTTTATCCTCGTCAAAAGAAATTTGCCTATTGAGGGACTCACAAGAGGAAAAATATGAATTTTGTTCCCAAACTGTGAGCATATAATGTATCTACTATATAAATACATGACACATTATATTAAAGGAGAAGTTGCTATGTACAGTTCATATTTAACAATATTTTCTGCTTGTAAAGAGATCGATAAATTTGTTCAAATGAAGGTAAAGGACAATTGAGCCAGTATGAATTCCACAGGCATTCGCCATCTGCAGCACCCTTCTCAACCCGCCAAATATCGTTCGCCATATGTGCAAATTGATTTTAGCTCAGCTGCGGGACGGTCCAATCAACCCACTTGGACTCGTCAAACACGAAGGAAGGAGTATCGGACGTATTATATCTCATAATAGCCGTGTTAGCTCGGGTATTGCCCTTGAGGAACTTATCAAAATAAGCCGTAAGTATGCCTTGCTGAGTAGCTGGGAATTGGCAGTGGTTATGTACTCCATCCAAGGCATAACCCATATTATCCGAGTCTCCAGTGGCTTCCCAGATCTTGTGCGCGGTCTTCATACAACCCCAACTGCTCTGTGGTCCGAGCCATTCGATATTATTCTCTATGATGAGCAGCCCACGAGGTGCGATCAGACCTGCGATGGTGTGGTGGTCGAATGGGAGAAGGTTGGTTGAACTGTTGTACTTTGCGAACTCTGTAGATTGCCAGCTATTTTCTCCGACGATCTCTGAGGCTGTTTGGGTGTTGCCTCCAGAGGCTTTCATGGCATCAGACAAGCGCCAGCATGCGGAACCTCCCGAGCCTGACTCTTGTGGAATGGTAAGTGCGATACGATCATCGAATGCACCAACAACGAATGCACCCTTGCCATTTCTGGAACACCCAGTAACAGCTAATCGGTTAGTCATGATATTAGCATCCTCAGTTATCTCAAGCGCGTCGATAAGACGACTGACTCCCCAAGCCCATGCCATCATAGCGCTTGCAGTGGCATCCTTCCCATACAGGTTGTAAAAGAGACCTTTGCCACGACTTGATGCACCATATTGTTCTGCCATCTCGTCATTGTTGAATGTGATGGTGGCAACTCCATCTGGGATTGGAATGCTACTGCCACCAATGCTGATGAGGCCTGGGAATGGGCCTTCTCCTGTTGCTGGATACTTGATTTTGGGCTTGAATGTAATGGTATTACCCTTGTCGGTGACTGTGATGCTGATCTCCTTGGAAGTGGCATTCCAGGAGGCTGAGAGATCGGTAGGCTCGCCTGGCTTGTCACCAAGTTCGTAGAACTGGACAAGTTTACTGATTTCTCGTTGACGACAGGCAAAATCCCGTTGAGAAGCGACTCTTTTACCGTTTTCAAAAAGGAAGGGATCGGCCAATTTTGGCTGACTTGCAGTGAGTGTCTTCTTTACTGGAAGTGCAGGGCATCTTGCTGCGAGATCTTGAATAAAATTAGCATTTAATTACTGGTGTGTGGTGATTTATGTTTACCTTCGGCGACCTTTTGTGGCGCTGCCAAGACTGGAAGAGCAAAGAGGACTGGTGTTAAGAACCTCATCTTGAAGGTGTATCTTCAACTTGAAATAATTTCAAAGTGATGGTGAGTTGTAGCAATCAAAGGCCCGAGAGAACTTGAGTGATAAAGAGTGTTTTGGGTTCTCTGTTGCTTCTTTATAAGAACCAAAGAAGATACTCGCCTATGGGAACCCTCTCCAACCTTGGTCACAAGAGGACGTATGGATCGAGCTTCTAAGCCTTCAACGCAGTTTACCCCGGATTCTGCACATCATAGATTGAAACATACCGCCTAAGAGGTTTAAATATCTCGGAAGTGGGGTATGGATTTTGATATTTGGTGTCGTGGTTCGATCGCGTTTATCCATCAAGAATGCAGCTATTTAGCAATGATTGTTGTCTGTCTTGGCTCTGACCACTTCTCCCAATGGTTCTGCAGATTACTGAGGAAGAATGATGCTAGAGTGCATACGATCAATGATATTACAAACTAATGTGTAGTAGACAGAGTGAGCGGAGGGTCCGGAATTGATCAAATCGGCAGCTTCGAAGCGTGGTTGCTTAGATAGTTTACCGGGAAGCTGAATAGTTAGGTAGCAAACTATAGGGCCTGAGCGTTGAGGCTCACGTGTTTCCCATCTGTTGTGCTTTGCTATATCTGCGGCTGTCTCGATTCGGCATGTAATTTGTAGTTCTAGTTACGCGTCCCGGTAGGCCAGTTTGAGTTGTGTCTATCAGCAGGATTTTCACCCCACTAAGATTCAGGTCCGCGACAATCGCTACCTGGGCAGAATAAACACTAAATTAGATTATTTTACCTCAATTTTGACCTCGCAAGAGTTAACTGATGTCCTGAGTGGGGAGAAAGTCCCGAGCTACTGTTTTTTGGCAGTAATAGGATATATGCAATGCGAGAAGACAATTATATCTGCCATGGCCCTCTTCAATTTACACACAGATTTCATCGAGATTGGTTGAGATTTAGACCCCGCAAACTTTCGGGGAACGACGAAGCTTCCGAGCCTCCGGTTTGTGGTCGATGGCACAGGCAAAAGATGCACTGCCTCGTTTTTGAGTTGGGCAGTCAAGTGACTTGCCTTCCTTCAACCTCATCTGGAAAGATATGATTTAGCCAATCGCTTACCATGTTCGGATCATGTAAGCTTATATTTTCTGCTTCAAAATCAGGTCTTTAGACATAAAATTTTCATTCACGATTGTCCCTAGCCTTGGTTACACTCAAGCGAGTGCTAGCACCTTTGATACCATGCTTTTTGCTCCTTCTACTCATGAGTTTAATCCTACCCATATTTCAAAACAATCTTGTGCTACATACTAGTTTGAGTGTGGTAAATGCCTGATTTAACGAGAGGATGGCATTGCTTACGCATAAGATTCGTGCACGTTCCACACATAGATCTTCTAAAAAGGTTTCCTTCCCATAGTTAAAAACTATTTTTGCGTCATATGTTTAGACTGACTACTTAATGCTAATTTCAATCCTTATACTACAAAAATACCTTGCTCAAATTGCAGTGCTAGACTTCACTTCTACTTCGTCTTCTTACGCGTTTGCTGAAAAAAAAAAAAAAAAAAAACTCCTATGTGTCCTAACTTGTAAATTTATGGCCTGAAGATTGCTTCCACTATACTTCGGCTATAATACAAATTTTAGAACTAGTACCAAACAAAATGATTGAAGCATGGAAGGGAGGGACGCCCTCCACGAGGGAATTGTGGGGTAAATTACGCTTAGACTCTACTCTAATTAAGCGAATTTCAGGGGGCCTCTGAATTTCGAAGTCCTGGGGGATATAGTACTTCTCGCGCGATAGCCACCTGCAGGTGGAAAATCATTAAAAATAAGAAATTAATTAACCACCAGTTATCAATGTATCACTATCCAGTGATTTTTCTAACCTTAAAATCAAAGCTTAGGGAAGATACCTATCACACTAGCAATTAAGGCTGGTCAAATGAAGCGAGGACAAAAAAACAGATTACCACGACACTCTACATCTTCCAGCCACTTTTAAAGAATTCTCTATTATTGCGCATTCTTTCTTTATGTCTCTTTTTGTTACAAGCGTTCCCATCTCTCATCCTTAGTTCCTCCCTTCCTGTATGGCCGCATTACCTAATTCGGATGCCCGAAGTCCACACAATAATTCTGATACGCTTCTATTTAAGTTAGCAAGCCGTCCCTTCTAGAGAACGCAAAGATATCAACTAACCCTCTCTAGGTGATTCCCAAACGTCTTTCTCAGTAATGTAGCAAAAGTCCGTAGTCATCATCCACAGCAATGGACCACTTCTTCCAGGGGGCGCTGTGTAGCATTGCAAGGTAACAATATCGTTGAAGTTGTATGTCAGAATGACTGTACTATTTGTCCTTGGTCTCTCGTAGCACTTTGCGTATTCTTCGCCAATGGTTTCGTTGACGAGATACTTGGTGTTTTGAAGGGCTGGAATTGGTTCAGGGCTCGCGGCACGGACCTTTGGGGCGGCAAGTTCGTCTCGTTTTTCTATGCTTGTGCTGATTCCACCACACCAGTCCAACCCTTCTTTGTAAATAGGGTCGTAAAGTGTTGTTTCTGACACATAGCATTTATCTAATGTTTTTGCCCACGTACTAAGTTTGTGCTTAGTTCTATTTCCCGAATAAATCAAGGGATTTTACATACTTGTCATGGGCCATTCCAATCTCAGTTCCATTATACCAACAAATAAGTGTCAAGTCCTTCTCAGGAGGATAGTATTTCACGTTCGCACCATTGGTAAATGCATTAGCAGTGCATTCGGTATCATATCGTGTCCTGGCATATTGTTTGGTATATGAGATTATCTGGGACTCCGGGCCGCAAAACGGCAAGTCTTGTTCAGCTGTAGATGATTGTTAGCCGCTAGCACTTCGTTTTGTGGCAATTACCTACCGGTGCCATTGTATACGAGCTTGTATTGGGGGACATAACAATTGTTTTCGGATCGTAGCCATGTTCTGAGTTGTCAGAAAAACTTTCCCTGAAAGAGTATGTGGAATTACCTGTCGCTGTCATTTCCAGCAACATTTAAGCCTCGAGTCCAGCACGAAAATGTGTGGTTTCCATCGGAGGCGCCGTAAACCCCGAAAGCAGGGCAAAGATCAGAAGGACACTTGTTACAAGTGGGGTGTTCCCATTTCTCAACAGTCGTGTTGACATATGGAAGATATGCAGACACTGAGCCAATCACACAAGATGTAGCTAGTAGTGCAGTAATCGCACCAGCCCCTGATGTAAGGCCTCCAAACATCATGACAAAACAGCGAAGTGACTAAAAAAAGGGACACGATATACACAATTTGTGTCTTGAAATATCCGGACCATGGATGCCGCGGGATGAGCGACTTTAAGTGTTGATCTCACAAACTTGCACCTAATTTTATTGGAGCTATTGGTACGAACATATTTAGATGGTGCATCAATAATGTTGGCACGCAGTTGGGTTGCTTGCGCGTAATTTCTTAACGTTGCACACTTTCTTAGTTGAGCCGTCTTCAGCTCCATAGCAACAATCGCAAAGTCTGACATTTTGATTGACGGGATTGAGGCTATTGTTACATTTACGTCAAAAACATCGATTTCTACGAAGCACTAGCTGAATACAGATTAATGGTTACACACGAAGGAAAAATCTTAACCCCTTATATTTGACTAGGAGTAACTAGGAGAGACCTAAATGAGCTCCAACGAGAAAGACACGATTATTAGTACCTCTTTTAATAAGCATGGGAACACCTATTAACTGTATATCAAAAGATTTTAAAATTATTAGATGTAGTTTACACGCGTTTAGAACATGAACTCGTATTACTCATATGGCAATATGGCGGTTCGGAGTGTATTTGAAATGATCTGCAACGGGATCATAGCTTGCAGCAAGATCTGCTGCATTTATATTAGCCGGATATGGCTCGACGAACCCACGCACCGAGCTCGGATGAAACAATCCATCGCATAAACTCACATGGCAACTTTATTGTAATATTCTTCTTACTTTGCCTAAATATGGTTGGGCGCTCGGGTAAAGATACCTCAGTGTATACCAAGGGCCGAGAACTTCAGGTCATAGGGGTGGAAAATTTGTTATGAACTTCGAAAAGAAATAGTGAGACCAGAAATTTTGATATCAAGATTTTAGTTTGCCAAAGGAAGTGGAATTTAAGACACATAAGCAACAAAATAGCCTTCCTTTGTATAAACTTTATTTCCTATGTATTAAGCATGGGTCGATGCTTGACCCGCCTTCCCACTATCCCCATTTCCAGCTTTGCAAATTAAGGACTTTTCTCCCTTTCCCACTCCAAAAACTCCTACACACAATAAACCACCACATTCACCTCTATAAAATTTAAATATATATTCCCTTATAAAGAATAACTTTGTTCCATATTCAGAATTTTAGCTACGCTATAAAATCCTCTTCACCACGACACCTCTTAAATGACATTAATATTTCGCCAAGATTCAAATTGCTAGCAATCTTTCTTTTATATCTTTTATTAAGTCCTGGTTATTACACAACCTTCGGTATAGAGTTAACAAAGCTCTTAAGTCATGTGCTAAATAAAGTTGCCGCTATATATTATTGCACTTTTTATTCATCTGGTTGACTCTCCGAGCTCGAGCAATTAGAGTATTATCAAGAACAGGGAAAACTATGGGTCATAATATGCTTCATATATAATAAGACGCCTACCAGAATTTTGAATGTTCCCTGGCACGTCTGTGTTGGATATTTTCAACGATGATCTTATTTCTAGAGAGAAGTGCTATATATACAGACCTGGAGTCCATAAGGTTGCCTATTGCTGCCTATTGCTACTTAATATTTATGACTCATAGAAGGCAACAGTTGTTCTTGCCTATCTTTGTTGTCTATATTCAACAGTCTGAAAAAGCTGGTATCCTGTTAAATTGGAATAGAGTTAGGGATATCCACTTCCAAGACTTCAGCCACTCCGCATAACTTTTTGTGAACCACTTTCCCAAACCTAGTTTTCATATCACTAATATATGGGCCAAATAAACAATAATCCCCTTCAATTCTCGCCCTCTATGTCCGAAACCAATCTCACCCTTACCGAAAATCATCAACCCAAGGGTCGCCAGCAAAAAAACGAACAACTCCTAGGGCAAAAATATCAGAATACCAGAATACTAAATTACCAAAGCCAAGTATGCAAAATGAGGGAGTGTTGTGTCATGAAAGCATTTTTGTTTTCTGTTTTGTACTTGCAGTTCATTTTATAAATTTGTGCCTTCTGTTACTACAAATTCTTAAAATGAGTTCTCCTTACATCCTATTTCCGGGGTTGTTATCTTGGTGCAAAAGCCCTGGGGCACATGCTCCCCACAATTTCCGTAAAGCAGGGGGGGTTTGCAGGGAGATGACGTATTGTTTACTTGTGACACGCTGCGCGTTTCCTCACGAATCGTCTTTAACTAAGCTGAGTTTGCACGGCTGTGGCATTATTGCGAGCGGGAATCGATTCGACGACATCAAATGCGATGGGTGAAGATAAGTATTTTCAAAGTGGCTAGTAAAAATACTTTCTTTCTGTTTCGTAACTCAGTATTCCTGTCATGGATTTCATGAATGAGACACGGATACAATAGGGTAGATTACTAGATCAAATACGCACATTGAGTGTTATGATTCTACCCTTGTATACAAAGCAGCATTTTTCACCATCAAAAAAGATGTTGGGTAATTGCCGTAGGCATATATCTATGCTGCTACATGAGAATGGGTTGGTGTTTATTGATGAGCTGAGATGGGAATTTGGGGGGAGGGATGGGCGGGCGTTAATTTTTCTGTGACAGGAATTTGATTGTTAATGCAGGGAACTGTGACTCTTTTTGAAAGCTGACATTCAATCAGCATCTGCTGAAATTACATCGTCAAAAGAGCATGCGGCTGGAATGATTTATTATGGAATTCGGGATGATGTAAAGAGTTTCATGTATGTCAAGCTTCCTCGTCTTTGCGGAACTTGCCTGCCGCCTATTTACGATACTTACATGCAAATTGATAGCAAGGTCAAAAGGCTACACTAGGACGAGCAACTTACCAAAGATACAGCGCCTGATGAATTTGAAAAGGATGAGCGATCTAAGGAGTGGACTGTGTGGATGTTCTGTGATGCTATCGGCGTGAACAGCAATAGCCACAGAAGATCTATGGAAGCATGTGGAACGATAGGAAGCTGTAAGGCTGGTGTATAGGTACGTGACCCGATGCCATTCAATCCCAAGGAGAAATGATCATGAGATGGTGGAGTGATTTATACATCTTTAAGACGGAACGAATCTGGGAAGATGGGAAGACTTAGGTGAAGAAGTTTGAGTGAGTGTATGAACCTAACTTTGAGTTGAGTAGAGATGTGCTAACTAGGAAAAGAATCTACATGGCCTGGCTGCAAGGGACCTACCTGGGCAGAAACGCGTCACGGAAACGACTGGGGATAGAGAGTGGGAGGAAGGTAAAGAGGCCGTGGTGGGCCAAGATGCAGTGGTGGTGTTAACATGTATTATTAGCGGTATCTGTATCCGTACCCGGGGGATTAGTTATCTGTAAGTTTCCTGTAACTCGAATTGAACCTTGCTATTATTTCTTTCCTTTTCTGGCTGTGACTCGGATAATATGCCGTCCTCCGCATCGTGTTGTCGTCGTGACTTTGAATTAGGTTTCTCCACCGGCACTGTGATGTATGTATCTTCTGGTATCTGGTGATGGAGGGCCCGTAAAGCGCGCTCTTGCCTGAAATTGAAGATCCAACACCCAAATCCCATGGCTGTGATCATTCCGAGGAGTAGGATCCCAAAGGCGATCCCAAATATGACACCCATCGGTAATAGCTTGGATTTGAATGATGACTCGGTAGGGAGGGAGGCAGAGGTAGAGCTTGCGAGGTGTGTTGTGGATTGTGAGGGAGTAATTGAGGCACCGGGTTTAATCGTTGCTGTGGAATTCGACTCCTGGTTAATAGTCAGCTATGTTCCAAGCCGGTGTAGAAGAGTGCCCACAGTTGAAGAACTTGTAGAAGATACATGGCCGCTTGGATCAACTTCCTCAATCATCCAGAATTGTGAGGAATATCCACCCCAGGTATCCATGCATGGCTCTAGGGTGTCGGCTAAGAGATCCAAGAAGAAAATGTTCCCCAACTGAACGTTTGCAACGGTAAAACCGTCTTCTTCGGGGAGAAAGACCCATTGTTGGCTTTGGGTTTTGGCCTTTGAATTTTGCAGCACCGGCTTTGCAATTATTCTGTCTGTGGGTGTTCCGTATTCGATACCCAGCTGAAAGTCAGATCCCGCTGCCTGATTCTTGATCGAGTATGTGTGATTATTGTGGTCAAGGAATTGCCACTGGGTTGTAGCAGATGAACTATTGCTCATGAAAAGTGCACCATTAATACTGCCTGCTGCAAGGTAGGAAGTTGAGCCAGTGTAGTTGTTGGAGAGCTGGTACCACACGTTCGACGATAACGACAACGACATCTTGCCATGATCATATCGACTTTTGTCAAACCACAATAGTGATGACGAGGTAAATAGATATAGGACAGATATAGAAAAGGAGGGGTCAAACATAAAAGAAAAGCCAAGATAGCTCTGGTGACCATGTAGCGCAGCCATTTTCATCGTCCCTGACATAGCTCTTCCTATTCGTCTTCAGGGTGTGACGCGCCTATCGTAGCTGAGTGGCTGAGACCCTCCGCGCCCAATACATTGTGCCAAAGAGCTCTCAACCACCGAAGGCGGCTTTTTTAAGGGTATGCAATTCCCTATCAAATGAAAGCAAACCGGATTTGGGAGGAAAGGAAGACAAAATGAAGACATGCGGCATTGCTAACATCTACCGTCACCATTCAGAGCCCCATGACGACGCCAAATTCAGGAGGGAATCATGGCTCAATATTTGTTTCTTCAAACCTGGTGATTCCGCGGCCCAAGATCGACCTCCGGGCTGAATCATCGATATGGGGGCAGGTTTTTTCAATTCTGCGATAGGAGTTGAGGAGCATCGTGTATTCGTTCATGATATTATCGGATCTCGTTGGAGGAAGACGCGACCGCAGTTAGAATTGCATAATCCAGGGCTTGCGTGCAAATATGTGTATCTGGTAGATTCCGTAATTCCGTCGATTGTCCGTTGTATTACGCTGTCATTGGCATCATACATAGTAGAATTCCACTGGTGTAAAGGAAGTGGCAAGTTGTTGAATGATTCTAACCCCTAAGACGCGATGTTGTGAATGGGAAGCGTGACTGATGCCTCAGGCACCAAAACATGCAAGTCGCTGAGAGACTTGAATCACTAGCATTTTCTCGGCTGTTCGAATGGCATTTTGCAACGTGATTCGGGTCTCGAATACGCAGGCATAACTGAGTATCCGAAAGCGGGTTAGCG
This sequence comes from Tricladium varicosporioides, assembly GCA_021365295.1. Taxonomy (NCBI): domain Eukaryota; kingdom Fungi; phylum Ascomycota; class Leotiomycetes; order Helotiales; family Tricladiaceae; genus Tricladium; species Tricladium varicosporioides. The sequence goes on along the minus strand of JAJTIW010000010.1, from coordinate 1,220,048 downwards.
TAACGTAAGTTTTGCAATCACTGCGCTCCCTTCAAATAACTTCGCTCCCCCGGCTGCTTCTTCTCTTTTACACGATAGTCACCAAACAGCCACTACATCTACACATTCATCAACTTCTATCAAAGAACGCGTGCGTTCATCACCAAAAACTTACAACCTCAATCAACAACACCACAAACATGACTGGACGTAAGTAAATCTTCTGCATCCATCGACGCGATCGATTGCATCGCAATTTTGTTGTTGTCGTCATCTTCTACGGTCGCAAAAGTTGGGGATAGCTTCATTAACGCGCTTACCCCCTTGACCAATGAGGATCAACTTCCAACACCATGCGATGCGATCTTGTTATAAATATATGCTGACGCGTTTTATTTGTAGGTGGAAAGGGAGGCAAAGGTCTCGGAAAGGGAGGAGCTAAGCGTCATCGCAAGATTCTTCGTGATAACATCCAAGGTATCACAAAGCCTGCTATCCGTCGTCTCGCACGTCGTGGTGGTGTCAAGCGTATTTCAGCTAGTAAGTCATCACCATCGCGTCTTAACTCCTCATTACTAACGCGTCGCAGTGATCTACGAAGAGACTCGTGGTGTTCTCAAGACCTTCCTAGAGGGTGTCATCCGTGACGCTGTCACCTATACTGAGCACGCCAAGCGAAAGACTGTCACCTCCCTCGATGTTGTCTATGCTCTCAAGCGCCAAGGCCGTACCCTCTACGGTTTCGGTGGTTAATTACTTCCTTACCTTACACCTCACCACCTTCGTCCACCGACACCTTTCGATCCTATAATATTCAGAAATGTTTTCTTGATGCATCTCGTTGGGCATATGAAATTTTTGATAGTCTATTGCAGACGGTCTAGCATGCTGTTTACGGCAGGATTTCGCCTATCGCTTTTACATCTCGACATTTCTCGACATCGTTTGGTACCCAATCTGAACTCGACAGATAATCCTTAGTAAACCTTTTGATAGTCTAATGCAGACGGTCTAGTAGCTTGTTTACGAGCGGGGCTTCTTTGGAATCTGGATGTTGAGACTTCTCTCGCGGCTTGGGATAGATGGACAACGGCTCTTCATGACATGTATTCTTTGCTTTTGCGGCGTTGGTCACGGTTGGGCTCCTGGTCTGGACATGGGCGTCCAGAGGGAGGGAATTGCGAGAAATAATCCGCATCGATATTGTGCATAGATATAGGCACCAATGAAACGGCGAAAGCCCAAATCTTGATCATTCCTGCTTTCCCCGATAACACGAGATTTTTGTGACTCGTTGTTTATACCCATCATAAATCTATTCGCGTTTAGTAACAGGTCTTCCCTGACATTCCTTGACTAAGAAATAAGGACTTGAGCTACTGAATTGAGATATCCTCTTTTACACTTGCCCTGGTACCCAAATCCAACACCTCACCATTCCACAAGTCGTGATTGTTATCTCGGTCTTTTTTCAGTTCCCCGTTCATCTAATGGATTTTGTTGTCAGCCAGTCAATCGTTTAGCATTATTATTCTTGTCCATGGATTTGAATTTTGTTGATAGAAACCCATCACCCAAGTGCACCACTTAGTCTATATCCTCGAGGTGAGCTTCACCACGATTCTGTAGATGAATGCTTAGCTAAGCAAGCTACGAACAAGCCTAGAACAATTAGAAAGGTTCGTTGGACAAAACATCAACCTGCATGAGCAGTGCATGCCGCAACACACCCTTTTTAATCATTCTCTAATTGATAGTTCAAAATCGGCCAGTGTATGCCTCTAGTCGCTTACCCTAAACTAGGTAGGCTTCGTAGCGACTCAATCCACCACAATGGCAATGATCATTCCGTGTTCCCAACACACTCCGTGCTCACATCGCGGTCGTTATGAGGCCTTTTGGCTATTAGTAGATTTATTCATGCAATACATTGAGGTTCCTCCTTATCCTCGCCGATTCATCCTATCGCCTGACAGTCTGCCAGCTAAGCCGACATACCTAGGTAACTAAACTCACTCACTTGGTGGAACACCTAGGGCTGATGCCATTCGGTGCCCCACTTCGCCAATTGCTATATCTAAATCTATTTTCTGCCTTTGGAAATTTCAGATAGCGTTTCCAGCACTTGCTATTGAAATTGAGGCGACTTCCGTGACAGTTGGTAAGAGATTGTGTTTCTTTTGTGTGATTTTATCGTACTCAGGTCTGGAACTAACGCATGAGTAGGCTGTCCTAATGACTCCTTTGGGAAAGTTACAAGGGGCTCTGGGCACAATAAACAACGAGAACACCCTAGCTCCGGTAATTTTGAATGTAGAAAATTCCTTATTTAAAGTGGTGGCTCGAGGGAATTTGCTGGTTTGAGGGCTATGTTGGATTCTCGGCGCAGAGCCGAGGTAGAAGGGGGGCTGTCACTAAATAGTAAGAAGAGTGGCCGCTCTACTCGAACAGATTTTGCCAAGTAGGCCAGAGCTTGTGTGGGCTTATGACAAACGTATAACTGCCATTCCCGAATCACCAGAAGTTAATCCAAGGGGTATTCGCAGTCATTGGATATTTGAACATTGAGTATCCGCTGACTGTACATCTACATAAGCTATTGCAACGTCAGGACACAATTTAATAGCAAGCAGCACATCTATTAGTTTTATGCTTGCACGTATGCGGATGCCAGATAAAGCATTCTCCGTGTGGATTGAGATTGTTGGGCAGAAGAAAGTGACAATACGTTCAATCAACGATAGTACGCAATCACATCATTTACCAGCTTAATTAGCCTTACAACGGACTATACCACTAACAGAACCGGTTAGTCGAAACGTGAGTACTAGAGCATGGTTATGGCGCGCGGCGAAGCCAAAGCCCACCAACAGACACAGGTTATGCTTATTATCAAAATGTTAATCACCCATTCAATATCGGAGACATATTTTGAAAGCGTTAGATAAGAATGGAAAATTACAATGAGTATTCTGGGGTAGATTCCTAAAAGGAAAGCCCCAATTAGCACAGAATGGCGCAATTTTACTTGTACTTATAATAGCATTTGTACGTCAACGTAGATGCCTTCAGCAGTGACCAACAAAAAAGAAAGAAATAATTCTCGATAACACACTAATTCCACCTAAAGAAAGTCTTTTGATTGGGCTACAGGATGTCTCAAATAAATTCATTGTGTTCGATAAGCTTTATCATTGGCTCACCTAAAATATCTAGGGCGGCCAGCCGTCTCATCTGAGACCACGTTTGGGGTCACAGAACACGTGTTGATGGACTTCAAGCAAGCCGTGCTAAGATCCGTTCTCAAAGGTTGGGGATTTTCAGCTAGTGTAAAAGCATATCTTGTAATTGAAACATTATCAGCTGTGTGAGTGTTTGTCACACGGGTGGTACTAAATGCTGAAGTGGAGATCAATGAGCTCCATAAATCGGTACTTTGGGAGTTGTTTAACAAATCCCAAGAAAAACTATGAATAAAGCAAGTTTTGCTAAAGTTTGTACTCCAAGACCCCCTTTAGAGGATTTGAATAACGTTGTTGGGGAATGTGGAAGCTGGCCTGCAATTTTGCCCACCACTACCAATAAGCTCATTATTTTCAGAGGTATGAAGAGAGAGCCACACATGATGCGTCGTAGGCTGGAATGATGGAGACACAATTTCGAATAGGTTTTTGTTAGATGAAGAATCTCTATTTAGCTTCTACTTTTCGATGAAGATGTCGAAACTTTGTGAAGACTAAGTAACCCGGATCTCAGTTCTCAGCCCACTCAACAAACTTCTCGGTCTTTTCGATGGGGCTATCGTTAAAACGGCGTCAGGATTGACAATGACAAGCCAGCATAGATGGATACCCTTACTCGCATGACTAGCCACTACAGCAGTGTCCCTAATCCATGGCCATCAAGGGAATCTTCCTGAGTCACCTGGCTATTATTGGTAGTGAACAGCTGGGTACGGGGCAATTATTGACGGCTCTGAAGTCATTGAAAACAATGACGCGTGAGATGGATTTGACCCAGTTGATGAACACTCTTCTAGAAGAATACATTTTATTCCCAAGAATGTTCCCACACTCTATGGTCTAAGACTTATTTGGTTTGATTCGCCCACACAGTTTAAGCCAGACAGTAATGGAACACCTGGACCCAAGTCCTGGCCTTATTTTGCTATATTCATGGTGGTTCAAATGATACTACCTTTTATATAACCTGCAAAAAATAGAGTTATTGAATACCGCGAAAAAGGTTTAAGAGATCTGTTGGAGTCTTGCAGCGAGACCCATCTTCCAGTCTGACAGTATTTATCCTTGTAAGCTTGTCGAGTATCCCAGTGTGCTCCAATATTGTTGCCGAAAGATTCATATACCCAGTCTTGAAAGGTATCTACATTGCGACGGAGCTTTACCCCTACGTCCGTGGAGTTACAATATCGTTAGAAACCATCAACATCCCCATCCACGAGGCTCTATAAATACCCAGCTTGAAAAAGCTAGACAAGCTGCCTTCACACAATTATAACAAACCTGCGTCTGGGCAGGAGCTTTGATCGGTTTACGTGACCTAAATTCACTGGTATCTACCGCATTGAATAGCTATTCAGAGTCCGTTAGACACTCCTGAGATAGCTTCGATGGACACTACCTCAAGTTTCCGAGGATGTATCCAATAAGAGATAGTTAGATTGGAAATAATTGCCTATATATCGAGCGAGCCTGATTGATTGCTTAGCCTATTTCGAACCTAGATTTTATAGCATTCTTCTAGTAGGCTTAGAGAATGTCATAGCTTTATCTTTAGGCGAATCTTTGTATGTTGTTGCCGTGCTCATCTGTAGCCTAGACAGAACGGTACCAAGAAGGAAGATTTGAAGAATCATTGGTAATGAATGCCCTCGTCCCACCTTCGTGCCAACTCATCCAAAGGCAGGTATCTCCCAGTATATGGTAGTTCAATATAATAGCTATGATGACATGGTAAAAGATGAATTTTCCAAGATACAAATAGAATTTTCATTATCTAGATACAATCAAAGCATTAGGATTAGCTCTCATGGCGCAAGAGATGCCGTTGCTTTCTTCTTAGAAGCTCTAATCTGGGTTCAGAACATAGGAAGGTGGGTTGCAGATGTTGATTTGTTCTCTGTTTCTAGGGAACCCTTCTCCTTTATCGCTGTTCTCACAGGTATGCCAAGATGGTGACTGAGTTTTCTAATTTGGCCAAACCGATGGCGTCTTTGGGGTCACCGTCGCTGATGATGATTCGGCACATATGCACAAGCACTTAGCCACATACACACCACCTCAACCCATTGCAACTAATAGTTGGGAAGAACTCTTGAAACATCCTCTCGTGGTATCTATTGTAGAAGCTCATCACAATTGACTACACAGCTACGACATCATTTTTTGTTAACCGTGCTTATCCGACTCTATGCTGGCAGAAAAAGTGTGTTATAATTGTGTTGGTCTACACGGGTGCATCCCGGAATTTTTATTTTATTTATTTATCTTTTTCACCCCGTAACAGGAGGCAGTTCCGTGACTATGTGGAGAAGGGAAAGGCCAGTGGTTCTATGAAAACATTGAAAGGAAACATCAGAATTTAGAATGGTATGCCTCAAAGCCTCGCTTGCTTGGCTATTTTCCACATCCTAAAGAACATAAACAAATTCATGGTTCTCCCTATCCGTCAAGTCCAGGAATTCCTGATTAGCCACCGTCCTATAGCCTGGCCCAGCCCGTATTTCCCTACCTTTTCTGTTCAAACGATTATAATGCCAGTAGATAAATGCCAAATCTACCACACATCCTACAAGACACACCAGAATCACAATCTGCGCTGGACGATAATTCGGCGCATCTTTGGGCCTGAAGACTTGCGGCCCAATGATATTCCCCACTGAATATCCAATCAGCATGAAAGCTGCAATGGTTGTTTTCTTTGTGTAGCCTGCGATGTTGGTAGAAATAAGTGAGAGAACGGAGACGAAGCCGCTTGGGAGGGCGTTGAAGAGGTAAAATCCAACAAGGCGACCGACTTTGTTTGATGAGGGAAGGCAGACCATAAGGAAAGTTCCGAGGATAGATGTAAGGACTCCAGAGGAAGCGAACAGGATACGATTCTGGTGTTTGTCCCCAAGCCATGCAGCAGCAATCACGAAAACTGCTGTAACTGCGCCTGCTGGCGTGCCAAGCAGGAGGGATTGGTCAGGTGTGAAGCCGAAGGAAACGATGAGTTGAGAGAAGAAGGTTCCGACCCCTATAATTTCCAATTAATAAAATTTCTGTCACGGTGTGCCCAGCATTGAAAATAATTTACCGTAAGGGATGCTGCCTAATATAGCGTAAAGGAAGAATGCCCAAGACATTGGATCCAGTAAAGCCTCTTTCAGTTGATACATCCTGAAGTGCTTGTTCCCTATCCCCTGCTGATTCTTCCTAATCCTCTCAATCGCCATGCGCTTCTCATCTGAATTCAAGAACCTCGCATTCATCTGGTTGTCGGGCATCAGCCACAGGAAAACAATTCCCACTGCCACCGTCACCAAACCGCACGCGAGAAAGACGATTTTCCAAGCTGGCAAAGCAGCACCGTGCTTTTTAGTTCCAACTGAGATACCATATGCTATGACACCGCCTATGATCTGCGCAAACCCGTTGAAACTAAACCAAATTCCTGTCCTTGTCCCCTGTTCTGACTTAGTATACCATTGGGAAGTAAACAGAGCGAAACCCGGTGTAACCGTAGCCTCGAACGCCCCAAGCAAGAATCGAACAGCTACAGCACCCTTGAACTCTTTGACAGCTGCGAAACAACAAAGAGTAAATCCCCACATGATGATATTAAATGCGGAATATTTTCCCAATGGAAGACGCTGGAGCAGTCGACTGGTTGGGTATTCCCAAACAAGATAACCGATAAAGAAGATACTGCCGAGCCATTGGTAGTTGTCGCCTTTTAGATGGATGGCTTTTTGGAGTCCCATGACGCTGGTATAGGAGAGGGTCACTTTGTCGAGGTAATTGAGGAGGTAGACTACACAGAGAATCTGGCGGTGTGATTAGTTTGAGTGTTTGTTGAGTTGATGCATATTAGAGCATACCGGCATCAAATTCCAATCAATCTTTCGAAGGAGCGCCTTCTCCATTTCTGGAGTCATAGAAATTGTCTCACCCCCGAGTACCTCCAACGCTTTGAGAGCTTCATCGCCATCATTTGGGCTCGCGTGTTCGAAGATATTTTCTACCTCCACAGCTATGCTTGTTTGGACGTCATTCCTCTTCTCAGAATCTCTGGAAGAGGAGTCGGGAGCGTTTTGTTGGCTCATTTTTACACCTTCTCTTCAAAAACCAAGTCTTGGAAAATGCTTTTTACAGTGAGAATATTGCAAACAACACGATGGAAGTGTAAATGGATAAAGTCCAGGTAGACCTGGCTGGGTATAAGCCGACGGGGCCTCCCATGACAGAGATATATAATTATACTGCACATATATTGGGAAAACTTCTGCAATGGGGCCGCGCACCAATCATAATTGGCTAGAATGCAACCAGGTGCCCGGCATTTGGTGCCAACCCAAAGAAATTATATGCAAAGCTGAGTAAGTCAAATAGGGATGCATGATCTATGAATAATTTGGATAAGATAGAGTAGCATCTACTGCGGGGTAAAGGTCGTGCAACAGTGCTCACCGGAAACCCTTCAGGAACCATATCTCGATAACCCCCGGGTATTGCGAATTGGGGACATAACCGATATTCCTACCAAGCGGATGCCCCTTTGTGTTACAATTTCATTAATATGTGCAGTTCTAGGCCCAAGGTTCAGCAGCATGTTAGTAGTCGTTAAGAATCTGTATTATAAGGTATTAAATAGCGTGATTTGAGTCATGTGATAGAGCTCATAAAGGTCTTTTTGTTGAACCAGGTTGGTGACTTTAGGCATCACAAACACCAATCTTACTAGCGGTTCCAACCACGTCTCATGGTAGATAATATATATATGCTGCGCACTTTTCGTCCCATGGGGCCCCCATGGAACGTGCACTTTTATCAAAACTCGCTTAAATTTTATGTAGATTTCGCAGATCGATAGTGCGAATGAGGTTATTTACGAATTTCGCGAGTTTTTATAAAATTACCTTCTAGTTCAGGTAGAAGCAAGGGTGGCACGGGCCCATGGGATCCCAATGGGACGAAAAGTGCGCAGTATAAATATATAGACCTAAATACCTGTAACTTTTTCTACACACTAACCTTACACAATAGTCAGTCTCTCAAAGGCCGTCGGTGGTCGCGAACTTCAAGACTTACCCAATTTCAACGACGCCCTCAGTGTGCAAGTTGCTGTCGCTGGCAACGGTGTAGGGCAATTTGATAAAGACAAACGCGAGGATTACCCTTAGCCTAACTCGTATAAATCGATTCCTAGTATTTTCACGTGGTCGCCACCTTGCTCGCGATAACTGTCTAAGGACAGCCTCCCTTGGGTTCTACCTGGAACCCGTACTCTAGTTAGTCAGCGAAATCTGCCTTATGTAGGTTCTACTCGTAGACCTAGTACATATATATCTTTTGTTTCTTACTTCGTGTGTTACTACAATAATAACATTTGTCAGAACTCGTGAAAGAATATAATTAGAATCGCTTCCGCCTTGCCTTATAAAGAATGCCTCGATAAATATAAATTGAATATTTTCAGTAATAATGTTATATTATATCTATAGTAATAAGTGTGCTCGCATATACATACTATAAGGCTCAAGTCTCTTGAGTTATAAATTAGTCGCTAGCTTATCTTCTATGAGTAGCTGAATCTCTAGAGCCTTTGACTCCCCTAAATAGCCAAACTACTAGTGTGGTGGGGATCACGTGTTATGCGTGTGGTATATTAGGTCCCAATTTTTCCAAAACATCACACCCACCACCACAACATTTCAACAAAACATACTTATTTTTGGTATTAGAATTAAAGCTTATTGCCCTCTGGTCTAGCTATTGATCCAAATATAATTCTCTTGTTTCGCTACTCCAGACGTCCTCTCTCGAATAGCCTTTTCCTATGTATCAGATTCTGTTACTGGTCCTGCCCTCTTGGTGTAGTGCCCTTTTACACTAGTAATATCGACTTGGCCTCTAGGCTTCTATTGTGGCGGGGATCACATGAAATCATGTGATATGCGTGTGGTATATCAGGCCTTAATTTTCCCAACACTACACCCACCACAACAACAACAACACTTAACAACCACACACTCATTTTTATATTAGAATTTAAGATTACTATTCTCTGATCTAACTATTGATCCAAATACAACTCTCATCCTACTACTCTGAATGCCCTTCTTTGACGAGCCCTTTTTCTACGTATCAGATCCTGTTACTGTTCCTGCCCTCTTGGTGTAGTGTAGTTATTTCCCTCCCACACTATATTCAATATTATATAAAATAGATAAGTATTAAGTTATCTAATATTAAACCTGAACTATATATATTCTTTGTAAAATAATTATTAGAATCTGAATTCTCAAATAGATACTTTAATAGTCTTATAGTGTGGTGGGGATAGCTTTGGTTTAGAAATCACGTGATAAACTAGAGGCATATAGTTGGATTTTCTTCCAGAGTCAGACACCGACAATTCATACACCACCACCACTTATTTATTTGTATTTTGAATCAATCAATTATTATTAATTATATTCTTCTCTTGATGCTTGCTTCTCAAAGTCTATAGGTTGAGGACCTTATTCTACGTACCAGATCCTGTTCTCGTTTCCTGCTCTCAAGTTGTAGTTTTGATCCCCTCCACAATAGAAAAACAAGTAAAGATTATAAGACTAATATATAAGAATCTAAAGCTAATAGAAGAGATATATAACAAGAATAATAGACCCTATAAGAAGGCAGAAGGTACTTTGTTGGCGACTTATTATACTATACCACGGCGAAGTAAATTTGCTATATTTATCTTGGACGGAGGTTGTATAGAGTATATTGCTGAACAGTTCGCCCTGGGTATTGACACTGGCTCCGTTTTCGAGTAGCATGCTTACTACCTCTTTATTTCTCATTAATAAAGCCGCATTTAGTGCATTGCCATAGAATCCACCCTGGGCATTGACATTAGCTCCATTTTCAAGTAGCATCCTCACGATTTCCTCCTTTCCTTCGGCTGAAGCTGCCTGTAGTACATTGCCATAGAATCCACCCTGGGCATTGACATTAGCTCCCTTTTCAAGTAGCATCCTCACGACCTCCTGATCTCCTTCTGCTGAAGCCGCCTGTAGTGCGTTACTATAGACTCCGCCTTGGGCATTGACATCGGCTCCCTTTTCAAGTAGCATCCTCGCGATTTCCTCCTCTCCTTCGGCTGAAGCCATGTTTAGTGCATTACCATAGAATCCACCCTGGGCATTGACATCAGCTCCCTGTTCAAGTAGCATTCTCGCGATCTTGTCCTCTCTATTTGCTAAAGCCACTTGTAGTACACTGCTAAGTGGCCCGCCCTGGGCATTGACATCAGCTCCATTTTCAAGTAGCATCCTCACGATTTCCTCCTCTCCTTCGGCTAAAGCGGCCTGTAGTACATTGCTATAGACTCCACCTTGGGCATTAATATCAACTCCCATTTTGAACAGCATCCTCACGATATCCCTCTTTCCTTCTGCCGAAGCCGCTTGTAATGCATTGCCATAGCCTCCGCCCCGAGAATTGATATTAGCCTCCTTCTCGAGGAGGATATCTACTAGCCCGCCATACCCGTGAAGCGACGAGATATAGAGTAAATTTACGCCTCCGTACATCTCAAACCTGGATACTCTTCAAAGAAATTATGAAATAGTCTCACTCGCTCAAAAATCTCATCCTGCTCTTGTAGTTGTTCAACAAAACTCTTCTGCTCAATATCTCTTGCCTGCGCCTCCTCAGCATGTGCGAGAACGAAGGTCGACGCATATTCTAGGAATGGATACCGCAGGACGAGGCGCTCCTCTTCTAATCTAGCCTTTGGTAATTGCAGTCCTTTCATCTTCAGGTATGACATGCAGCAAGCCTTCAGATGGTTGTGACTAATACCTATTGGATTCGAATTGAGAGCTAAATCTAGCGTTTGCAGCCTCTGATTTCGAAGGAGGAAATCATTAACGGACTCATGGATGAATTGCACGGTGTCTTCTGACCCCTTGCGTATCTCAATAAGACCCTTCGAGTTGCTGGTAATAAATCGCTCGATTATCTCACTAGTCTCTGTTGATTGATCCTATGCCCCTAGTTCCTCTCTCTGCGTTCCTGATAATACGGCGAAGTATAGCTCTTCCGGTTTAAGCAATCGTCTTGCAAATAATACCCATTGAAGGATGAGTAAAGTCGCTTGCTTTTTTTGGTTGCCTTTATCTAGAAGAGTCCAAAATACCTCATCAAGATCACTTGGCACCTCATGAAGCTTCTTCTGCATAGCTCTAACTTCACCATCATCATATGCCTGATTAAGAAGTTCGACAACAAGTACAACCCACATGAAGATACCAGACGCCTTGTCGAGAATGCCCTTCTCGATCTCCTCGTCCCTTTCCGTCAGTTTATCTCGGACGTATATAGAAATGTCTTTGTCGTGCTCCTTTTTCTTCTCCACAATTAACTCAAGAGTCTTTTTCATGTGGACATTCGGATAATGACGGCTAGACAGACATATATTGAGAGAAGTCTTAGCGTTTATGCTTAGCGACTCGAGGAATGATACTACCTTTCGCACTTCTGGCTCATTGCACTCATCCAAGGCGTCGATAAGAAGGAGGAGGGGCTTAGACTGGCATGTCTTTATCTCCGAGAGCAGAAAATCGGTAAGTTCTCCCTCTCGCCACTCCCATGTTTCATGTTTTTTCCGTTTATCACGAAACATGGGAATGAAACGTTCACTTAGAACAGGGTTCTGTTCGAGTAGCTGATACAGCAGGGAGCGTAACATGCCCAAAGGAGTCTTCTCAAGCGTACTACCTCGCGCGTTGAAGAAATATGACGCAATAATGTGATCTTTGAAGATTTTTCGGCAGTAGTCCAAAGTATGTTTCATCAACGTTGACTTCCCAGCTCCTGGTTTGCCCTTGATCCAAAGCACGCCATTGTGGCTTGAAAGGTCACTAAGATTGCGCCACTGTTGGAATTGTGTCGTTTCGAAGAACCAATTGCAAGTTTCTGGGTGAGCATGCGATATGTTTTGCTGGCGAGCATCAATATTGGGAAAACTAAGAGAACGTAGGCATGCTATTCCTAGTCAGTCTTTAAACGGTGCTTTCTGGTAAAGAACGCCTAAACATGAAAATTTTTTCCGGCACATTAAAGAACTATCCATGCTTTTCTGCACTATTTCCTACCGAAGTAATCACAGTTCTTATTCGCCATAAAGTCTCTTAAATTGCGTCTCAAGCCAAACACAAAGCGGTACATCTCCCAATAATAGGAATTTCGATATAAAGAAAAGTCAGTGTCTAGGATTTATTACACATACCTTTCTTTTCCTCTAATGCCTTCTGTTTTTCTGATGCTAGTAACGCTTCTATATCTGCGTGCTAAGATCAGCCTAAGATAAAATCTTATTGCAAACTATAGTGAAACCATCACTCACCAGGAAGAGTAATATTTAGAGTGTTCTTAGTGGTTATCTCTGAAGGGAAATTAGTAAGTTGGTTGTTAATGCACGTAGCGATCTTACTATTGCAGCCTTGGCCAATAGCTATAGGATGGCCCGTTTTGATGCCGAGGTTGGTACCGGCAGTGTTCTCTTCCCTAAAATCGCCTACTTTAATAGTCATGCATTCTACAGGCGCGGTTTGTTGTGCAATATTTATTGGAGTCGTGACTACTGGCTGGGAATTGTCTTCGCTGGAAGTCGACCTCGTTGGGTCACTGATTGTAGCCAGGTTATCCACTGCTTTAGGCGTTGACATTTTACGGGTGGCTAGATAGGCTAATTGTGAATATCTGAAAGTACGGCACTGTGGCCCTTCGATCGAGAAAGGTGTCTTTATAGACGTGTAACTCTTGTTGAGAACTATATGGTGACAGGCCAAGCTGAGGATTGGGAAAGCTGTCAATTCTGTGGTAATCATTAGCGCCGCGCTAATAATCCTAGCGCCTCGCTAACCAGCTAAGCATTTAATTACCGTTGCTAGCGCTGCAGCTTTTTAAGTCTCATTGCGGTATAATTTAGTATATAAATAGTATAATACAATTAGTAGTTAAAATCTTAAAATAAATTTAGAAAATTTAGTTAAGAGTAAAGCTAAATAGTTTCTTATTATTTATTTAACTATTGAATATTGTTTATTCTAATGCACTATTAATTTTTTATACGACATACTCAAATATACCCGGAATAGGGTAATACGAGATATTCGTACTAAGTTATATATAAAATGTGGTATATAAATACTTTGTGCTAAATTATACACTCTACATGACGCATTATACTACGTGCTAAATTATACAACAATAGGACTTAAAAAACGTTGCAGCGTCAGCGATAGTAGTTATATGCTTGATTGGTCAGCGAAATGCTATGACTATTAATGTGGCGCTAGTGGTTGCCCCTTCAATTGTATGAGGCGGATGACATTCAACCAGCTCATCTTGGAGCTCAATTCAAGCGCAAAATACTGCTACAGCTGAAACAAGTTAGTGCTCGATGGGCTCTGCTTGGTTGGTAGTTCGGTATGGTTCCATCGGAAGGGTGGTGACCAATGGCATTGGGAAGGATGCATCTCGATTCTGTTTGTTGGCCCGCCTGAAGCTTGACCATATAGGGTGTCCAGGGACAGCCTTCCCTGGATTTCACCTGGAACCCACACACTAGTTAGTTAGCGACACCTACCTTATGTGGGTTCCACTCGTAGACCTAGCAAATACATAGCTTTTGTCCCTCACTTCGATTATTTTTGTGGCCCACTCTCTCGGAGGCCTAGTTCGCGCTAATTATCTATCAAGACTTTATGGGTCAGATTCGCAAGGTCTTGAAGTTGTCAGCAACACTTGCGGTACCATCTTACTGAGTGCCCCATTCAAAGCTCTGATAAAACCGTATGGGCTAGGATGACGGAGAGATTCCTGGGCATGTTCAACCTTAGCAACGATCAGATAGTTAAAGAACTTGACAGAGACCCAGCGAAGCCGCAACAAATCAGCATCGAATTTCACAAGCTCCACAACAGCGGTATGCCTCTAAGGAGCTGAGGCTTATTCGTGTGGCATGTTTCTTTGAATCAATGTCAACCCTCAAAAACTTCTGGAAGGTCAAAATAAACTTAGAGCAGATCGTAATTGCAGAGTTTATAACACTTACTGGACACGATCCTATTCAAATAAATGCGGACCACTTAACAATGTTGCAAGTTCACCAGCGCTCAGACTATCGGTACATTGATGGGACCAATATGTTGGAAACTATAATTTCGAACTTGGATAAGGCCACAGGGATTTGAACGTGAGAGCTTCTTCATCCTACTATTAGATTGTACGACAAAACATGCTAATGCACATTTTGCAGAAAGTAGGCAAGACAGTCATCCGTCTGGGAGATGTTAAACAGGGAGATAACGTGTCAAATTAGGGGGGGGGTTATCACGGGGTATGTAGTCGGCACTTTCAAGAACGCAAATAATATTAATTTTTCGAGCACGGTACGTATTAAATTACCCTCTACACTCTTGTATTCTATAATTAGAAAATTAACTTTATTGGGATATAGATCACCTTCGGAGAGGGTCCGTGGGCCGGAAGGTGTGGATAGAGAAGGACGATACAATGGAGGCTAAAGCCAGCGCAGCTAGCCAGTTATAGAACACAGTCATTATCTATCAAAACGACTACGAGTTTTATTTTGTCAGGGGCTTTTTTGCCGAGGATGAAATCAAGTGAAGATTGCGCTGTATCTGATAGGGAGAGAATGCATCTGAGCTATCAGGTCAATTGTTTCAGTTGCTCACTTTGGTGTAAATTTAACGATAATGTTATCATCTACATGACTACATTTCGTATTGCTGTCTTCTGCGTACACTCCAGTATACCAACCTGGTAGCTTATAGAGACGCCACCTAAATAACAGCAACTCAAGCGGATAATCTGGTGATTTACTGACACTGACCGAGGTTATACCCCGCCCACACTCCCAACACTGTTGTTCCTTACAGAAATTGGCCCCACGTGTGCCCATAAAGTAACTGGCAGCGAGTTGAGGAACTAGGCAACCTTTGACACCAATAGGTTCTCCGTGAAGCCCAGTGTCCGAAAAACGAAACCATAATTCATGCAATCCGGAATTCAACCAATATAGAGGCCTCAGTATAGGGCTAGACTGAGAGAGATGGCATGAAGAATATCATCCTACAACTCTCCCGAGAATCCTTGGCACTAGCAAGTTTACACTCTCCTCGTAGCCTAGAAGTGCCCATTTCGTGGGTGTCTAACCACTTAAATTGCCTCCAAGGGCCTCCTTTTCCCTCTCTTCATCTAACTGATGATTGTACAAGCGGGGTTTGGAAGAGTGCTGTTCTCTTTGAAATAAATGTCTTGAGTGGTAATAACGGTGAAACAACCCAATATCCTTGGAGTTCTCTATTTGCAGAAATGATGGTCTTACCAGTTTCTGTAGAGATGGATGTCTCTACGGAAAGGCTTAGGTTGGTGAAGGAGAAGGTGAATCTGGGATTGATATTTTTGCTCTTTCCCTTGGTTCCGCAAGGAGTTTTAATTTCTTGGTTCTCGTTATAGAGGAGAAGCGGTTGAAGAGCCAGAATATGAGCTTAGTTAAAGGGTCAGTTGCGGAGTTGGGGATTGTATCGAAAGGAGGAAGTGATGGGCTCCTTTAAGAAGAGATTGACTAGTTTCTGCGATAAATGAAGATAACTATCGCGAGTAAGGGGAACACACCAGTTTATAATTCATAGTTGATATATATCCCTAAAGATAGCTGAGATTGTTTTCGCAAAGCACTTCATACTTCTAAGGAGGGAAGATATAAGATAATTGAAAGATTAAACACTCACATCACTCTGGGTTGAGAAGCCAAAGGAAAATTTACAGCAGATTGATAATCAACCTGCACTATCCTACTCCAAGTCAAATATAAACACAAACAGCACCAAAAATGAAGAGAGGAGCGTGCTATCTAAATACAATCGAAACCGAACAGGCTAGGTACAAGCAACGACAAGAATTTTAGCCACCCAACTACTCAAATGCTTTATTCGACCCTATATATAGCCTTTCTATTATTATTTGCACGATATTTCCGCATAGAGAACTGGAACTTCCCTTGACAAAGCCCACTTATGTGTTATTTCACCTGGTCCAAAATTCGGAGAGTCTAGAGTCCGCATCTGCTGTCGTTCATCCGCCTTCTTGCCTAAAGCAGATGCTAGTGAGAGATCAGTTTTTGGGACAGTAATTTGAGATTGTTTTTTTTAACTATCTTCCTTTCGACAGCCCCGCAGTTGGCGGGAGCTGAAAGAACAGTAATGGCCGACAAGGTCAAATCCATGGGTTGCTTGAACTTCATTTTGAGGGCTAAATGTATGATATCTTGAGGACTGATAATCGGCCCTGGAGTAAAAACCGAAAAAAAAAATTCTAGAAAATGTGATTAGTTTGGATGGGTGGGTGTTGCCAAATTTAAGAGGGGAATCGATCGTATTTAACGCCTCTGAGCACATTTTAGTAGAAATGTTTCCAGATTTCCAAAGTAAAAGTGTAGGTACAGGATATTTGGCAAGCTCCGCTGAGAAGCAAAGGGAAGATCCTTTAAAAGCGGACACGACAAATCCGTTTCTCAATCATCCATTTTAGTGACTACATTTAATAAATCACTTGGCTATAAAAGTAAATGTGAGAGGGCTTTGTTCTAGGTTTTAGAAGAATATTCTAATAATTTCCAGGATTAAAAAATAAATAGATCCCTGCAAACAATACTAGAATATTGCAGAGTTGAAAATCAAACGAAAACCTTATCTACCTCTAAAATAGACCCTTTGCTAGGTATTATACATAGCAGTTTCTCAGAACACCTACTAAGGCCTTAATAACTTATATGATACCTCAAATGATACTTGAGCTACCGTGCGTCAACTCGCAAGTGGCATCTAAGCACCTAAGCCTTAGACTGAAGTTAGAGGAAGAGCATTTGTAATAACTTGTTGACCTCAATGTTCGCACTGCTTTAGTTAATTTCACTCCTTCCATAATTTTATATTTCGAGGGTAGAGTCGAATTTCTATTCCCTATTCGTGATAAAAACTTGTTCGTCTCCTAAGTGCTACTTATAAGTAGGCATTCAAATTTAGTATTGTGGCATCTGAGGAGGATAGAAATTTATGCATGACTATATGTTTTACAACTTGAACAATAATTGATATATCATATCAAAACCAAGCTGTGTATATATTGTTAGGCTTGCAGATGTGAAACCATTCTTTCTCACACTTCCTGGACTCGTTGGGTTGTCACGTGACATAACATGCCATACACATGATTGATTTCTGCCTCAGCTTCAAAAGCGCTTCAGTCACCTGGATGAATCACACCGTTAATTTATCTTAGCCACTTACTGCTCTTATGACTCTCACGACAACCGCGAGGCTGAGACCGCTGAGCTGTAAATAACTACACATCATCCTTATTCAGCTGCCAAGGGTTTGCCTGATTGGTAGCTTGTCCCTTTGACTGAGACTTGGACATCAGCCTTACTGCTTATGATTCTGCGTGGTCAAAGCCTTTTCCTTCGACTCTATATCGCTAACGTTATCTCAAGACTTATATCCTTATTATTGGCTACGTCTCCATCCATAGCTTTTGACAGTTCATCGGGCTGAAGAGGTTTGCTAGGTGGAACCCCATCCTGGGACCGTTTCTATGGCTTGGATTTAGCATTCAATTCAATGGTCAGATTTTCCGTTGACAACACACAGAAAACATCGGACTTAACCCAGCCACCGCCCAACTTTCGGTCACCCTTCAGCCTTTTCATAAGCGTCGTTATACCAAGTGGTCTGAGGCTCCTTTCGAATTTAGGTGGAGGCACAGCAGAGTGATTATTCTGTATAAAGGATGTTATCCCTCCAGGTCATATTTCTCAAGTTCTATTCTCAGACTGCCTTTCCTCATCTCTAGACTATTATCAGACACTCACAGCACATTCGTTACAACCCCCGTTTCCACAGATTTCTTCAGAAATATGCGCTTATTAACACTTGGAGCCTTTTTGCTCCTCAGTATTAGCATTATTGCTCAAAATTTGACAGTGTTTCCCCAAGGGCTACCTGGTATCCCCCATCCACAAATACCAGCTGCCAACTACTCTACGGTGTCTTACGTTGACCCACGAACCGGTATCCGTCAAAACATTACTTATAGAACAACCAATACTGGTAATGTTATCTATCAAGATGACATAAACTGGGGACCAGAGTCTCTACTTCTCGAGTGGGCTGCAAACCACACTGTTTATGTGCCGCATAAAACCCGGGGCTTTGGAGTCAAGAGCAACTGGGCATGGCCAGATGCCACCATCGTCTACAGATACGACTCCTGCGAGACTCGAGAACTACTAAAGGGTATATTTGACGCTTCTATCGCGATCTGGAAGAAAGGCGCCCCTTTCCTGACATTTAAGGAGCTTGCCCCAGCAGCGTATACAGGCACCGCCTCAGGAATCCTAACAATTACCAAAGATGACACTAAAAATCCTTGGTGTTATTCTAACGTCGCCTGGGACCGCGGTATACCTCCTACGGGCCTTCGTATGAACCTTCAGTGGCTTGATCCCTTTGGCGGGCCCAGCTGTGGACAGGCCTCGAATGCAGTGCTCCACGAACAAGGCCACGCTATCGGTCTAATGCATGAGCAAAGTAGGCCAGATCGTGACAACTTCATTACCGTCGATTGTTCTAAGTATGCTCCTTGGACCTTGAAACCCGGAACTTGTCCACTACCTGCCTATCCAGCCTGCTGTGGAGGCGGTATTGGTGCTACAGACGAATGCTGCGCAGACTGGCATAACTACGACGCAGACACAAGTTCAATCTACAATACCTACGGCCCTTACGACTGTAAATCCATCATGCACTACGGCGCAAGTGATGTCCTCCATTCCACAGCGCAATGCACCATCGACCCTTCTCTTACCCCCACACAAGGAGATTACGATGCCGTCTGCCAAATCTACAGTTCCTTCTGCGCGCCCTGGAAAGCCCTCGACAACTGCGCTCCCAAACCCGCTGCTTGTGGTACCTGCAACCCAACCTCTGGTCTCAACAAGTGTGATATTACTTCCACATGCATTTCAACAGGAAGTAAATTCCATTGCGCGTGTAGAGCTGGGTATAAGGCTGCAGCAGGGAACAATGATGTGAGCAAGCAGTTTAGATTGCCATGGGATGGGTACAAGCATTTGGTTTTTGTCACTGAGGGGACGGTTTGTAACACTCTTTGCGACAACCCATTTGGGTTCTCGGATAAGTTATGTGCAGAGGTTGGGATGCAAAACATGTGCCCGCTTTGATAATGCTCAAATAGTGGGCGGACTGTGATTTGATTGTTATTATTTATGTTGGGAGGCGTTTATGAAATTAAATTTTTAGCATCATTTGCTGGTAATTGGCTTTACCCCATGGGCAATATCGCAGCATTATCTCATTTCTAGACTCCTTCTCTCCTTTTCTTCATCATGTTTAGCATAAAGAAGTAATACTAGTTAAATTCAGTCATTCCGGGACCGTGCGATATTACTGTCTCATTCTCCAAAATACGCTCTCAGCACTCAGCCGTCTAAGCACTAAGCAATATTCCAAAAGCTCACAAAAACACCATACCTATAATAAAAAGAGTACAGTAGCGGTAACAGCTATGTTTCTAACAATAAAGGTATCAATCCTACCTATCACAATGCAATATTCTGGCTAAATTTCTCATTAATGGAATTGTATTAACAAGCCTAAAGGTCACACTTAAATGTCTATTCAGATTGGTGTTGCGGAAGCATACGTAAATTCATTATCTAGCTATGTACTCACCAAATCCTACAATTAGAGATACGCGTGATCAAGAGGTGTAGGATAGATACGCGTTGTAAAGAGAGTAAAAGATGATTATCGAGGAGCAGGATGTGGAGATTTTCATGCAAGTTACAATAAATGTTGGACGTGGCCTTAATAATATATATGCACGGGGAAGTTGTCTGAGGAGACGATCCTGGGGGAGAATCAGACCCTCCCAAAGTCTATGGTAAATGTTATTTTTCTTATCGACGTTCGGGAATACGCGTTGACGCGGTTGATGAACGGGACCGACCTGGTACTTTCTATCGTTGAGCAATAATTTACAGTAAGTGGAATTCGAGCTCATGGGACTGCACTTAGAATGCAGATCGCTCAAATATGCGTTGAAGGAAGATAAATTTGAGACTTAGTAGTTGCGTCTAGCACTATTATGGTGGCTGTAGAGTAGGGATTAAAGGATGGGGTAGGAGGTTGCCTGATGGAGATAGTCAAAACCGGTGATTAGGTATCGAAGGGATTCTTCAAGGGGTATTGATAGGCTTCGCTTGCTCTCTGGATATCGCGGAATAAACGATGAAGATTTTTAGTTTCTCTAAGGAAGAGATTGCGTGTTGATTTCGATAAGTAGAAGTCTTGCTTGCTATCTTCCACTATCTTGGCTTTTTATATTGTTTTGAATAAGAACGCTTCTAAGTGTTTTGAGTAAAACAAGGCTCTATTTTCATTAATTCTACAGTATTAGGTAATTCGGATTAATGACTACATTAGGCTTTTGAACTGTTGCCTATAGATTTTCCTTCCGCAAACACTCTATTGAGTGATTTTTGGTTAAGCGATTTGTTATTGTCAAGGAAAGCGTTAATTGCAATCAGATATACAAGCAAGTAAATTCCCTTCATGTGATGCGATGTTCTATTCTAGAGCTGTAATGAAAGTGAAGAGAGACACGTGGAGAATTGTCAGAACTAGCCTCGCTTCGCTACTTATACCCCTATTTTGCTTGCAATATCTTCAAATCTGGGCAGTGGGATTGCTTAGACTAGACTCAAATTTTAATAGAGGGACAGTATAAGCATAAAGTGTAACTCAAGGATGCTACAATTGTCCGTAGATTAGGATGGGAAAGAAAGGATTTTTATCCCTGTCGTATGATCAGAGGGTTTGGTTAACCACTAGAACGTTACTAACTTCGAAAAATTAAGGTGATTTGTGGGCAACTTGTTTCATCTTAGTAGAAGCAAAATTTGAGTCTATTCTTGAATTCAAAGCACAACACTAGCAGTCTATTCCCACCTCTCTATCCCCCCCCTCCATGATCCATCTTCCTCTCACAGTTACCAAGCACACTTCGTAATCCAACTATTGGGCCAAGTTCGAACACCCCACTTCCTTGCCTCATCCGCCAGCAATAAACCAACACCAAAAGCAGCCGGCAAGAAAAAGTGCTCAGCAGGAACCATACTCGTCCCTAGGATATCCTGCAACTGCGGGATATACAACCAGAAGATAGCCATGCATAATGCAAATGCTATTGCCGGGAATATATACAAATTCTGCGTCTGTTTATTAAAAGCTAGAGGATGTTGGAATATACTCAGCCGACGAGTACGTAAGGCGAGAATAGCGAACCATTGCATGACCACCAAATTAACAAAGTAGATTGATGACGCTTCGTTGAGTTTTTGAGCAGCATAAGCGGCATCAATTGAGTCTGGGAGCTGACCGTAACGGAACCAGAGGTCAGAGAATGGGATACCGGAGCGTTGAAGATACCAGTAGGACATTGCGAATGATGTCAAGGTCTCGATAACGCCGATAAACCCGTAAGCTTGGAACATTAATTGCCAGTTTACCAATCTATCTGTCTTTGGTTTTCGTGGTTTGCGGAGAAGGACATCGGCTTCCGGTGTTTCGTACGCAAGGACTGTTGCAGCTGCGCAATCGGTGAAACAGCAAATTATGATCATTAAGAATGATGAGAGAACCTGTGGGAGACCGAAGATAACGTTTGTCATTACGGGCCAGAATTCTGAAAATGAACCAGCGGGGAGAAGGTATGATATTGTCTTTTTCAAGTTGTCGAAGACGACTCGGCCATATTGAACAGCCTCGACAACAGCGGAAAAGGATTCGAGGAGGACCATGTCAGCGGCTTCTATTGCGATATCTGAGCCAGAACCGAGAGCTATGCCGATATCTGCTGCTTTGAGAGAAGGAGCATCGTTGACGCCATCACCGGTCATCCCCACAATTTCGTCTCTTCCTTGAAATTCACGGACAATACGGAGCTTTTGTTCTGGCGTGGTGCGTGCAAAAACAATCTCGTCATACCGGCAGAGTTGTTCCCATTGGTTCTCGTTAAGTGTAGCCATTTCAGGACCGCTGATAACGATGGATGTCTTGATTTCAGAGGAAACATCGAGGGTATTCTTTTCAGGGTCTGATTCACTCACAGAGAATGTGTCATCTCTAGGCAGTGCTGAGATTCCTTTAACCATGTGAGGTGGGTTGGTGATAATGCCGCACTCCGCTGCGATCGCTTGGGCTGTGAGAGCAAAATCTCCGGTTACCTAAATTGTCTCAGTTCAGTAATCCATTATGGAATTGGAAGGGTTTACCATGAAGATTCGAATACCGGCCCGCCTCAGAGTTGATACAACGGATGGGATTTCATCTCGAGGAGGGTCAACAATGCCTACTATTCCCACAAATATCAGGCCACTTCGAGCATGGTGCATAATCTCACTTTCAAATTTCGCTGAAGTGGTAAGCTCCCTCATTTGCTCTTTGCAGATTGTTTTCCGAGCTAACAGAATGACACGTTTTCCTTGAGATGACCAGTGATTTTTTATTTCTTCGATTTGAGCGAGAGTTGTGTCATCGAATACTTTCGCTTCGCCTTCCACAGTGATATACTTGGTGCATCGCCCAATAAGAACGTCGGGTGCTCCTTTGATCATCAAAAGCCTCGAGATTATTAGTCATGTGTAGATAGTTTCATCAATAATTGAACTTACATGTCAGTGGACCGGAATGAAGCTGCTTCGGCTGACGGAAGAGCAATCTCAGGAGCCCTTTCTTCAGCCATCTCGAAAGTTTTAATCATGTACTTATTCTTGCTGTTGAAGGCGAGCTCGAAAGTCTTCTTCCACAACTGTCGAAGTTCGGAGACAGGTCCCAGTGACTCAGAGAATCTTAAAATTGCTTGATCTGTTGCATCACCATTGATTTTGCGTTCGTGTAGGGGCAAATGATTCGTTGCTGCATCGAATTCTCCGGAGTTGCAAAGACCGGCAATTGCTCGCAATTGGTCTGCTGCACTGAAGCTCTCCCCTTGACTGCGGCGATGTATCATCTCATCACGGGTGCATTGAGGATCCATATTTTGCATGCCAATGGAACATTCAGTAATATACATCCTATTCTATTCTGGTATTAGTTCGTTTCAACTCGACGGGAAATTCGAATAGTTACTTTGGTGAGGGTGCCGGTTTTGTCTGAGCAAATAACACTAACAGATCCAAGGGTCTCAACCGTCTTTAGAGACTTGCAAAGAATTTTGTTCTTCCGCATTAGGTTGGCTGTGATGGTAAGCGAAGCTGTTAAGGCAATTGGAAGGCCTTCAGGAATAAAGGCGATCGCAACTGATACACAATCCACAATTAACGTTGGGACATTTATCCAGTCTGGATGTGTCTTTCTCAGATATGCGGTCCAAACAATAACTACAATCAGAATCATAAGGAACATGATTGAGCAGATGACGATGACAAAATTGAAAATTTCGCGTTCCAGAGGGGTCAGACCAGTCTTGGGTGCGTTTGTCATCTTGGCGATCTTTCCAAAGACTGTTGAGTCTCCTGTGGATACAACGATACCAATGCCACTTCCTGATATACAGTGAGTCCCTTGAAGGCCGATGCACTTCGTCTCGAGATAGTTCTCATCGGTACTGTTTATCGTACCTTGAAGAGGAAGGGATTCACCTACTTTGTATTAGTACATTTTCTCTTCAATCACCGGGAAATTTACCTGTCAGGATGGACCTGTCAAATTTAGCGTCTGAGGAAATTTCAATAAATCGTACATCAGCTGGTAACTTGTTGCCCGATCTAATGTGGAGAATGTCCCCAGGAACAATATCGCTCGCAAGAATAGTCACTTGATTGCCATCACGAAGCAACAAGCAATCATCAGGAAGCATAGTCGTGATCGAAGCCATCACTCTCGAAGATGACCAATCTTGCCATCCATTGAAAGCTGCCTGGATGAAAAAGACGGCAAGAAGTACTATAGCTAGAGCCAAATTTGCTTTGGCTGGCGGCTGGCCAAGAGGTTTCCATGATATGAAGACTAGTATTGACCCAACCAGGAGAATAGATCCAAAACCCTTGAAGAAATACCCGAATATCTGCTTAAAAAGATGCGTGGAGGGTGGTGAAGGAATATTTTTGCCGAACTTAGTCAGACGTCGCTTGGCTTGTTCCTCAGACAGGCCTTGTTTTGGGGAACAAGATAAGCGAGTGTAGATTTCATTTGGTGTTGCGGTATGCCAGTCGATATTTGCGAGTTCTGATCATATTAGAGCGCACCCTTCAAAGATAGGATAACTGCTAACCTCTTGCAGCGGTGTCCTTTGCTTTCTGGGTTTCGGCCACGTTCTTCTCCTTCGATTCATCAATCTGGTATGACACCGTTCTATATTGGATTGGAAACGCAGAAGCAGGGTCAATAGATCCCCTTCTGCTGTGTACACTGTTGATAGATATATTCGAGTTTGACCTGTGGAGAGCCGGGTGAGGTCTCGATCCAGCTGCCTCTACATCGATATAATTCCATTGAATCCGAGCATTCTTGCTTTTTTCATATTCGAAAGTAACCATTTTACAGGTCCTTGTACGGGAGCTGCGTATATTCCAAAGAAAATGGAAGAGGTTGAGCTCTAGTACGAAATGATGACTAAATGCAAGTGAATACTGCCCGAAATTTGAGCGCGTTTGCCAAGTAGCTGCGATGAAGACGGACAACTTCGAACTATGAAGATAAAATGCAGCGTAAAGTTGTGGCTTTCTTCACAGTCTAGATAATAATAATATGAGAGGCAGATATTCTTTATATTAAAGGAGACATGCCGCGTTTTCAATAGCTTAAATAACATGTGGCAGCAAGTTAAGGTGGCCAATCTCACTACCTTCCACGAGCTCTTTCTGTGACTTACGACTATCGATCGATCTGCGAATGTCCTATTTGGAATGGCAGCTTGACATGCCAAACCGGTTGCTCTAGAAGGCTATGTCGTTGGAAAATCCCTCACACAAAGCAATTGCTCGTGGATCTTTCCAATTCATGAATAATGAAATCTGAAAGGGGTACCAGACCGTTCAAGCTTAAGGAAACAGCCGAAAACAAGGGATCCAATTTCATGATTCACTATTGGCTCAGTCGAGGTGTATCACGAGAAGCTTGGGAATTGAGCATAGTTCGGTGCTACGTGTAAATGGCGGGGTGCGAGCAAGTTCTGCGTGCTGTACAGATTGTCACTTGCATCCCGGGCTGTTTAGTTGGCTGCGCCTCCCTTGGTATGGGATTGAATCAAGATTTTCGGATATTGTAGACCCTGAGGAGAAAACAAAGGGCAGCAGCGGCAATGCGATGTTTCCACGAAGCTCACCTACAGGCATGGAAAATCCCTCAACGACACTAGCGAACGACAGTCCGTCAACCGTCAACAAACACCACCCAAATGTCGGGAAACTCAGCTCCAACCCACTGGAGTCTAATTCTGTCAATAAATGCCTCACACATCATATAAGATAATAGATAGCCTGAACCTACCAAAGATAGCTGAAATCAATACTTGGAGTGGGGAACGCCTCCGGCCATATCTCCACCAAGTTTCGCCTTCTTAGATTTGCACAGATTTTCTCGAGACTTGTTACCTGATAGATACTGCGTTTTGGAACTGTGGATATCGGTGCTTATGCTAGACCCAAAAATATGCCCAAGAGGGGAAAGTCCAGCCTGATTGTGTGCACGGTCATCTAAATATCAATTCAGTGGCATGCTTCACGATGTTTGTGTGACCGCCGAGCAATGAGCTTGCTCCTTCTTCCCCCCCGATCAATTCTCTGCTCGATGCGTATCCGCACACACTATATCGATTTTGTAGTGGTCGTCGAGGTAGACTACTGAGTCACATATCATATAGCTACCAATCATTGCCGACCTCGTGTGTCGGGACTCCTTCAAATACCCCGGTTACCGTCGCTTACTGCCTTGAAAACGCAGTCTCGAGATAAATAATTGCAAAGTTCTATCCACTACACAACGGTTACAATCGAAGAACCGACATATATCTTCGTCTACTGAGCACATTGCGGCCAATATTATAAGTGGTCTTGAGTTATGGCGGTGTATACCTACAGCTTGCGTGTATAACCCATGAGGTTTGGCTAAGAATCAGTACTCCATCTTATCCAAATAGCTAAATGTGAACTGTATCTAAATATTACACATCCCTATTAGCGGTTGTAATATCAGACAGGGGCCAAAGATAGGATGAAAATAAATCTTGCACATAGAAGATGTATCTCGATACTTATGTTATTGTGAGCAATTTAGTGGATTATTTGGCAACCACTTGAAAGTAGTCAGAAATGGGTCCCCTCTGCACATAATAGCTTCTCTCAGCGTCTCCACACAATCATCTATTTTGTCATAAAATTTCTCTTATCAGATTTTGAGATTCAAAACTGTGCGCCTTCTGTCTAAGAAGATAGTTTCTTACCGATGCGTGATTTTCATTCTAAAATTTCAGCTGAAGTTTCGTTGATGGGATAATAGTCCTTTTAAGTGTAATGCCTGGTTTTCTTCTACTGCGGTATATTAATTCTAGAAAGCAAAGCAACAACCATGTTCTAATGTTTCAAATATATCTCACGACGACAATATTCTAGTAAAGATTCCAAGTACCAAGAGCACCTGCACAAACGCTTACCAAACAATGCAGCTCATGCCAAGCTCCTAATTAAGCAGCATATCCTAATTTATTAGCCAATGGAAAAAATGACAAGTTATAATAGTCCAGATCCTCCTGCAGAACCGAAATTCTAACATCTACTCATTTGAAATTTATGAGCCCAAATCACATCATCTTCTGTTTAATTCAATGGATTAAGTTTGCGTACTTTCAAATAATTTATGCCATGTCTTCTCAATCTTCGGCCGTGGATCTCCAACGTATGGATTTCCATGTAGTTTGACCAGAAAAACTTGTGTTTCATACTTCAAGACTGAGCCTTTAGTAAGCGCTATTAACTATATTATTGGTCTATCTTATGCAATTCTATTTACTTACAAGAAAATAAATCAGATGGTGGTCGATTAAAACATTGATTGGCAACCGGCTCCTTATAGAGGCAACTATAAGAAAATTAGAGACACGTAAGTGACTGTTAATAGAAAAAGTGAAGCTTTGAGAAATACCGATAGGAACTAGGGATCACGA
This sequence comes from Tricladium varicosporioides, assembly GCA_021365295.1. NCBI lineage: Eukaryota > Fungi > Ascomycota > Leotiomycetes > Helotiales > Tricladiaceae > Tricladium > Tricladium varicosporioides. The sequence goes on along the minus strand of JAJTIW010000010.1, from coordinate 1,192,521 downwards.
CCCGGTGATTGAATGAAGTCGCAGTTCTCTTTCGGACTTACTGTTTTCGTTTTCACTCAGCAAATATTGCGGAAGAATGTAATCTTCATCGCTATCCATGGTAATCTGATTTTCAGAGAAGTTGACCTAATTAGATATTCAGAGATGATATAATATAATTGTACCTCTTAGTTAAAAGCACCGAGGTATCAAAGGCGCCTTTGTACTTACAAAAACTCGAGGTCTCCGACATCCGGAAATTATAGCCTTTAGTATTTATGATCTATTATTAGTACACTTAGAATAGAGTATCTGGTAGTACAGTGATGTAGTAGTATATTAGAAGGCTAGATTTCTCGAGATGTCAGGTCTGCAGGATCATGTTTGTCAAATTCTCTTTTGGCGTATAGCAGCAACAAATCGAAGGGTTACCCTGATGTGGAAGGTGACTTGGGTAGATTTATGAAATACTTAATGTTAGTTGGTGGCGTTGAATGTTGTGACTTGTAATCCTTGATATGAAAAATTAATGTCAATATTTTCTACAAACAGGGAGTCATTTAATTACGTACAGACTCAGGAAAATATGCAAGTACCACCTACAGGTTAAATTGATTTTGTGAATTACGATACGACGTGCTTATATCCAACATCACCAACACTAATACCTAGGATCAGGTGCATATTGCAAACATCGTAACTACTGGGTGCCTATAGGCTAAGGATGTGGAGGGACTCACCATAGGATACCGCCATGGAGTCAGGAGGCTGCATATTTCAAAAACAAAACAAAAAAAACAAGGCAACTTACAATGGATACAGTTAAGAGTTGATTGATTCCAGAAATTTATAATTTTTTCGAAGGATTGGTGGCACCGAGTTAGGCTACTCTCTATTTAATTATTTTGTAATAGATAGCAATTATTGGTTCAGATCATTGTTTTAAATAGTGAATCCTAAATTAGCACTTGCTCGAGCTATAACCTTTTGAATCATAGAAACATGTATATTCATCCCACTTGCTAGTCTTTCTAGAATTTAGAACTCAAATTGAAAGTAAACGTTGTTCAGATTAGAGTAGTATATATTTTACTATTCAACTAAAAACAACAAGTAGCACATGGACAACAAAATAAAAGGCTTGCTTTTTTATCACGGATTGGGCTAAAAATTTAGGCCCCGCTCAGTATCATCTCTGCAGCCTGCTCAGCAAGGGCATAGAGCGTGGCCTGTGGATGACCTCCGACAGGAATAGGTATAACACTAGCATCCACAACCCGCAAACCCCCAACACCAACAACCTTCAAATCAGACGACACCACTTTTCCCATTGCTGCGGTTCCGCCAGCATGCTTGTGTGCAATGCCTGCAGCCCTAATTCGCTGCTCGATTTCCTCATCTGACGACCCGCATGAAAGTAGCGTCTGCCCTGGTGGAGTTATCTCGCCTTCAATATACTGTCTACCTGACGACGTCTCAAGCATTAACTGCAGCATTCGTCGCGTCCCATGAACTAGACTAGCAACATCCGCCTTAGTACTGCAGTAATTGCTCGTGATAAGAGGTAAATCTGACGGCGAAGTCGAGGCCAGTGTAACGCTACCTCGAGACGTGGGTAGAAGCAACATAGTTGAGCTTGCGATAAAGGTCCCATTCATGGGTATTCCTGGAACACCAGCAGGTGCGTAAAGGATTGTTGACTCAATATGACACCTGCTAGCTTTTAGGAGTGACGAATCACTTTCCTTGGTAGAGCCACTAGCCTCCCCTAGAAGGGTCGAGGGAACCTCTTCATTCACTACCCAGTCGCAAGGCATGCCTTTGAAATACGCAGGGTCACTCCATTTGGGATTTCCCATAGCTAGACCTTCTTCGGGATGCCGAACCTTCCACAGCTGAAAGTGTGCAAAGTGGTCAAACAAATTCTGACCCACGTGAGGGGCGTCGTAAACAACTGGTATGTCAAGAGCAGATAAAGCTGCCACAGATCCAATCCCTGACAATAACAAGATCTGAGGGGTTCCGAATGTGCCCGCAGATACTATGACTTCTCTGCGAGCCGTAAGCACCCTGCCATCGCTAAGCTGAACTCCTGAAGCAACTGGCTTGCCTTCCTTGTCCTTGGAAAATACAATGAGATTAACCCGTATATTTGTAAGTACAGTGATGCCTTCGATACCGTACGCTTGGTGAGCAGGCTGTCGCTGTCCATCTCTCCAGTTCTCGAGATACTCTGATATTCCCGCTGTGGAACCGACAGGATCGGGATTATACTTCACCCCTAGCTCGGTCCAAGCATCTAGTAGTGGCTTGCGAAGACCATATAACCGGTTGGGGTCACTGGCCGAGGTAGAAACAATATGGATGGGGCCCTTGAACCCGTGTTGATCAGAGTTCGCATTTTTCTCAAAATAGGTCTCGGATTTTTTGAAGAAGGGAAGAAGGCCGGCATAGCTCCATCGAGAATCTCCAACGATCGAGCTCCATTCATCGTAATCGGCAGCGTCTCCACGGGACCAACCGCCATAGTTGATAGTACTGCCGCCTCCAAGAGCTTTCCCAGCATTGTTAATATGAACTCTGTTGTTTGTCGAGGCATCCGCAAGACTTAGATATTGCCAGTCCAAATCGGATCCTGTAAGAGCGAAGCTACCCATCGGTGAAGTAACATTTGGGTTTCCAGAGGCATCTGGTCCTGCCTCAACAATAATGATACTGAGTAAAGGGTTGCCTTGACGTAGCCGTGCTGCCGTTGCACAGCCGGTAAGGCCACCCCCAACGAAGACGTAATCTGCTTCCATCGCCGACAGCTGAATTGATTTATTTGATAGAAGTTAAGAATTTTTTTAGATAGCTTCTTCACAAAGAGCAAGTCCGATTATATAGATCCTTCACAAGGAAGCTTTAGCGAAATAGTTTGCCTCATAACAAAGGCTGGAATGAAATTGGGTTGTTGGATTGTTGGAGTATTTGTTGCAATATTCTCTTTTTTGGGTGTTTCCTCAATTTTGTTGCTGAAGCCGAGCTTCGATACACACCTGGTGCATATCAGCATGCCTAGGCAGTGCAGGAAAGGTCCCGAAATGGCATGGGTATAGTGAAAGGCACGGGGGTAATACTTTGAAGGAAGTTGGATTGTTGATTAGCCAAGCTTTTCGTGAGCAAGTTTCCAACAATGCTACAGGAATACATCTGCTTGAACCCCATGGCATTTAATGCAAGTAAGCGACACTATTAAATATTTTTAACTGGGGCAATAAGGCACTTCTTGACAAACAAATTAGGGATAGGAGCTGCACACCTGTTATTGCTTTCATCATATCGCGGTTATGCTTGTTATTTTTCCATTCCTCTTATACTGATTGCTTACTTATTCTCACAAACTCATTTATTACGGCATAATTTACTATAGTATAGAAATGTCTTCGTCTTCAACACACATTGTTCTAATAACTGGCGCGAACAGAGGCAGGCGTTTCAAGCAAATAAGCGTATTTAGAATCGAGCTAATATTATATTTCAGGTATTGGCGAAGGTATTTTGAAAGTGTTCCTTTTCAAGCCCAACACCACGGTCATTGCTTGTGTTCGCGATGTAGAGAGCGCTTCAGCCAAAGCCCTCTTGTCTTTGCCAAAGCTGAAACAGTTTGCTCATAATGGCAAAGATAGACAGCAGCCTGGAAAATGATGCTGCTGCCGCAGTGAAAACCCTAGAATCAAAGTATGGCATCGCCAGGATCGACACTATTATTGCCAATGCTAGCAGTCCTGCTACTTTGGCCCCTATAGCAAGTATCACGGCCGAAGAAGTGTTAAATCATGTGAAAGTGAACAGTCTAGGTAAAATAATTCACTACTTTACACACATTGCATTCTCCAGGAACACTGCTGATTGAAGCCTTTATTAGGACCTCTGTTTCTTTTCCAGGCCACACTTCCCCTTCTGCAAAAGTCCTCGCTACCAAAGTTTATCGCTTTAGGTTCGCAAGCTGGCAGTATTAGCGACATGGATAAAGCTCCGGCACCAATGGCTGCATACGGATCATCGAAAGCCATGGTCCACTACTTTGTTCGTAAGATTCATTTCGAACACCAAGATATTATCTCTTTCGCTATCAAGCCAGGGTGAGATTTTACTACTATAACACTCTACGGCATTTTCTAACACTACAGCTTTGTTCAATCTGAGTCGGGAAATGCAATTGCTCAAATGTTTGGAATGGAGAAAGCGAGTGTGCCGATTTCGGAGAGTGCAAACTTTGTAGTCTCTCAGGTATATAAATATCTTTATATCTTTGAGCTAATTTACTAAAATTTATCTAGATTGAGGCTGCTACCAAGGACACAATTTCTGGTCGTTTCCCTGCACTCCCGAAAGGGGAATGTCTTTGGTAAAGATGATATAGAAGAGAAAACCCTCTCTCGATTAAGAGCGTTGACTTGTAGCTTTATAATTCCTTGATGGACTAAATCACTAGCCCTGTTTCTAAATCAATAAAAGAAAACCGAGTTATGTCTCACAAGTAGATAAAGTTTATTGTTTTGATACATGTATCTAGAAGTATTAAACCCCGTATCATGTAGCAATGTGTTCCTTGTATATATTAGAAAATTGTGCTGACAGGCCGCATGCTTACCGCACCGGAGACGTGACTTAATTAGGGAACCCTGTGAAATACGAGCAGGATATATAAGGGCTCCTCATGTGCCTGTTACCAGTCGCACAGTATGGTATTATTTTGCAGCGACCAGGGTCTAAATTTCAGTATTTGGGAATCCCATTTCGCTGCAATTAGGTTTTTGCTCTTGGGTTATTTTGTTTGAACTACTTTAAAAGAACTATGTTTTTCAATCAACCTACCATGCCTCACTTGTGGTTGCTGTTACTTTTGGAGGGTACGCTTGAAACGGCCACCATTAGCGCGAATACACCAAAATTCCTTGCATCCTGTTTTAATAATATAACTGCTTGACTTAATGAAATCGTTTCTCGCGATATCGAATCGTAAATAATTAAAGCGAACCTGAACGTAGATTACAAATAGAATTTCTCGCCAACAAGATTCTCACTCAACACCCAGAGCTTACTAGCTACCTCCATATCACTAGCATATGGCATGACCGGAGATGGATTGCACTCTTTTAAAAAGTATGGACCCTCTTCTATACTAGTGTCAGTTCGTTTTATGCTTCAAAAGGAGAGCATCAAACCTCTCCTGCTGGGATCTAATGCTGCTAATAAGATCGTCGCAATGCCTTGCTGGTGTGTAACATGAGGAAACTCGGGTGGCTCAATACCTACACATAGATTTAGTTCTATGTAACCGAGAAGAAACGAAAAAGGTACTAACCGCCATTTCTCTCTTTGAAGATCTCATGCCCCATAGCAAAGAGCTCTTCATCGACCCCATTATTGGCGAGCAGCTGCGTACCAAGTACCACTAAATTTAGAAGCCAAGTTAGCTATATTCTATTAGCATAGGATGATGCTCACTCCCGGGATCGGCGGCTAAAGATGTAACTCCTTTGCTCCTTAATACAGTTCCAAGAGAGTAACTAAAAAGTATGTTGGCGGTCTTAGAGCGACCGTATGCAATCCACGGATTGTACACGTTCCCTTCCTATCGCATGTTAGGATATATTGATTATCTATTACCACAAGGTAGATATATAAAAGAAACTTGCCTCAAAATTTGTGTCCTCTGTATTGACCTCAGCAATGAAATAGGCACTGCTCGTAACATTCACAATCGTCCCTTTAGCTTCTACGATCTCCTCAAGAAGCAAATTCGTAAGCAAAAAATGGCCCAGGTGATTAGCGGCAAACTGTCCTTCCACTCCGTCTTTCGAAGTTTCATAATTCCTCCTCGCCATCACTCCGGCACAATTAACCAAGATATCAACATGCTGTATAAGCTTCTTGGCTTCGTCCGCGGCTTTTCGAACGGAAGTATTATCGCAAAGGTCTAGGGCTACGAATGTGACTTTAATCCCTGCATTGATAGCTTTGATTGTCTTGATAACTGGTTTGATTTTTGTCTCGGAGCGACCAGCAAGGATAATGTGCTTTGGTTTCGCGAAAGCGATGGTGGTTGCGACTTCAGCTCCAAGACTTCCTTCACTTGGACCTGTTATTACCACTTCCACCAGAAAATTAGTTTTTCCTTTCCCAAATAAGCAAAAGCGAGGAAGATCGTAAGCATACAAATTTTATCCTTTGCGTGGGTTCCCAAGTCCTCAATGATCTGCATCCCCGTGGTATCAACGTTATATTTCGTCATATTAAAATACTTCTCTTGTCGTCTTTCCTTTAACATCCCAAATGATTCTAAGAGGCAAATATTTACAGGATATGAATAGTTCATGCTCACTGAAGTTGCTGCGCCTTTTTCGCAACTACCATCTACGGAATTCCGAGAGATCTCGCTCGGCCTCGCTCATTTAGGAAACTCTGGTAAGCTGCATGGCCCATCTGAGTTGTTGAATTTTGATTAAAACAAGACTGACCGCACACTGCCTGAGAAGGTTTTACATGTGTGAAAATGAACTTGTTAATGTCTATCTAGCCCGTGACATTCGCCCCTGCACCAACACAACTTGCAGGACTCGAAATAATCTCGACACTAATTTCTTTTGAGAATTCCGAGATAAAAGAGCCAGTTTAAAAATTAGTTAGTGACTGTCACGTATAATATATACCCAGGTAATATCATTTAAGGGGTGGGCGTCATCTTTCTTCGTGACAGTGACATCATTGACAGAATACATCCTATCGTTGTGTAGACTATAACCCGGACTATAACTCTCGATCAGATATGATCGACACGTGATTTTACTGTATCGCTTGAATTTGGTAGGTCTTCAGAAGTGGGATGAATTAATTTCATACGAGGACAAAGAAAATCACATTGCTTCAATACCAAAATATTCCAGTGCCAGGCTTTACCTTAACCATTAAAAATTAAGATTCATAGTGTACCAATGGTTAAGTACAGAGTTGTGTACCCCATCCATAGCGATATATGAGCCGAGAAAGGTATTATAGGTTTTATTATGTGCTCCCGCTTGGAATTACTCCATTGATTATTGGGATAAAGAAATTCTTTCAAGTCAAGCTCGCGGTAAATAGATTCAGGACGAAAAGGAATAAATTTTGGCCCAGAGGTGAAGCAACTCGTTAAAAGCTCTGTCCTGCTAATTTTTGCCAAGTCCCACAATGCAGCGCATCCACTCTTTCCTTAATAAAAGCCAGCCAATTTCCTTCCAGATAGTATCAGACCTTCACCTCGAGGTCGGTCAGCAATACGACTCTTTTACAATTCCAACTATAGCACCATTCCTCATTCTTGCGGGGGACATCGGTAGCCTAGCCGACTTTGATGCATACCTCTCCTTCCTCTGCAGGCAAACAAAAAACTTCGAGAAGGTATTTCTTGTGCTCGGAAATCACGAGTTTTTTGGTCTAGCGTCTGCTGCTGCATTGGAACGAGCACGAAAGCTAGAGTCTGAGGAAGTCTTGGGCGGGAAGCTGGTCTTGCTTCATAAAAAACGGTTTGACATACCTGAATCATCAGTCACAATCTTGGGCTGTACGCTGTGGTCGAAGATTGACGAAGCGGCAAGGGATATCGTGCAGGAGAAAGTGAAGGACTTCACAAAGATCGAAGGAAGAACCGTTGATGAGCATAATGCCGATCACGAATCTGACCTTACGTGGCTGAGAAAGCAAATCGAAAGTATTCGGAAGGAGAATAATGAATTCGCGATAGCAGAAGAGAGTAGGAGGATCCTAGTTATCACTCACCACGCACCTTCCATGCAGGAGACAGCTCGGCCTGGGCAGAGAAATAATCCATGGAGCTCGGCATTCGCAACGGATTTGCTAAGGCTAGGTGAATGGGCGAATGTTAAAATATGGATATTTGGCCATACACACTTCACGACTGAATTTGAGAAGATTGGGATAAAGGTCATGAGTAATCAGCGCGGTTATGTGCTACCGGGAATGGTAGATAGCAAAGACAAGAATTTTGATATGAAGAAGGTGGTTTGCGTTTGATGTACTTATGTCCGCAAAGATTACAAACAGACAATATACTCAACAAATTACCTCATCGTACTTTTATGCACCATACAAAGAAGGTAGGTACGATCAGCTTCCTCTTACCCTAAGTGAAAATGTAAGAAAGGGGTGCCAGCAGGTGACGTCTATCACATCGATAACAAAACCTAGAGAGGTCCCTTCCTCCTAGCTCATGAAGAATACTATATAACATGTAGGAAATAACGTCTACAAGAGATGCAGGTCGTGAGTGGGACTTCGATAGAATGGAGAAGAATTAGACTTGAGTTACAACAACAATGATCAAGTTGAGATACCTGATGAAAAGATATCTGCACTGGCATCATCTATTCCGCTGAAGAAAAGATTGCATCAAACAATAAGATGATGGTGAAACGTAGGCAGATGTTGAGCTAAAGGGACAGAGGCGCAGGCAGAATGCAAACAATCGCTAAAAAATTAAATGGGACACTAAAACATTTATGTACAGCGCAAAGCTAATGTAGGATGTTGCTACTTGGTGGAATCAAGGCAGGCAATATTGGGATTTTTATAGCAATAAGAAAGGTAGCAGGTGACGATTCATACTCATTCATATTCAGATTCAGCTAAGCCATTTATGGGCCTTTGCCATCAAGTGAGGGGGCGTCCAATACTGGCTCGTATGTCGCCATCAAGTTTCAGCATCCAGACTTTTGGGGAAGTTGAATATTCACATGTCCCCAGTTTCCAGACTACACACCACACTTCTATTCTCTCCGGGCCCGTTGTACACATGATGGATAGATCCAATACGCCACAAAAGGGTTTTGTCAGATAAGTAGTGCGTGTCGCATATTTGCCCTATTGCCTTAGGAAGTACTGTCGCTATCGTGGCAATTCATATCTAGACCTCCGAGTGTTTCAGGCTTTCTGTGGCGCTATTCTTGGGCGTTTGCAATCCATAATCATTTCGCACGGTCCCATGTTCATAGGTACTTTTTTCCAGCTGCAGCAACTCTGCTCTTGAAGATAGGACTCTTGACTTCCATGTTGACTTGGTAGAAAGGGTTCATGATCGTCTTAACCCAGTTTTCGTAGATTTCGGTGAAGAATTGTTTGATGGCTTCTTCCGTTTGTGGAGATGTGGGATTCGCAGCAATAGACGTACTTGCTCGGCTCGTAGAGGTCGTAGCAGGTTGGGAAGGAGCATGGAGAAGGAGAAATTTGACATCTAGTAGTCTGTCAATTTATTGTTCGTTGACCAAGTTTATGCGGACACTTACTGCCACCCGTCATAAAGCACGAGACATAATTATTGTAGAAGCGATCAATACACTTCAAATACCTACCAAAATGTCAACACATCATGAGCTTCAAGGCTTAGAAATCTCACATCTGACCACTTCCCCATTGCACCTCCTCCACAATATCCAAACTACTATGCACAATGAACTGATTCATATGCCGTGCTTGCTCAGGAAACCTAGCAACTCCATCCCCACCTTGTTTCGAGCTTCCGAATTCATACTCAAAGAGAGGATTGTCCTGGGTGCCAATTATGGCAAAATAATAGGACATTTTTGGGAGTTGAGAAGCTGTGCCTAGGAGATGACGTTGGATGTTAAAGTGGAGAGTGAGTTATGCTGATTGGTGGGCGCGATTTGATCTCTTGGCGCGAATAATTCTCAGGCTTTGGAGCTTGAACTTCAATGATTGCTGGCTGATGTCCCTAGATACTTAACACAATATGTTCGGCGCATTTCGACCCACGAATTCTGTTGGTGGAGGTTTGCTCTGGTATGCTACACCCCAGGACAGATTATCGGCGTTGTTATACGCAGACTAATGGACATACTCTGTAGGAAAATACCATGGCGACTCTCTAAATTCCAAAAGGCACGGCAACGCAAACGATTACGGGCGGTCGATACAGTCGTAGCTACATTAGATAAGGCATTGGCAAAACAGAGTATCACTACGAAAGCTGTGGAGAGATGGAAGGAGGAGATGCCAATTGAGCAGGAAATGGTGCCAAAAGACAAATACACTATATTCGACCGAAAGGAGAAGAAATACAGGAAGAGCATTCGAAGTGGGTTTAAGATGTGTCTTTGAGCTGCAGGTCAATATCTAATATGTTTACAGAGCTTCCGAAATGGACGAGGGTATCACAAAGGGTCAATCCACCTGGATATTAAAGGGATGATGTTCGACCAACGATTGTACCATATTGATGTTACGAGAAGGCATACCTATAAGGCGTTCAGGTTAGGTGTACGCCATGAAGAGATTACAGCGGCAAATCTAATTGTCATAAAATTGTATTTGTTCTGCAGATGGAATCATGTCCGAAAGCTATACAGTTTCCCTCCACCCTCCATGACGCCTCAAACACCTAGATCTACAAATAGCAGATACTATCTGCCTTTGCCATACTCTTCTTCTTCCTTCTGTCGTTCCGCTTGAATAGCTCTTCCTAAACCTCCTCGTCCCTCATCATACTCCTCACGGTACTCGTCGCGCACTTGGCCGCCTGACTTTCCTCGTCCATATTGTCTGCCCTCTTGAAATCCTGGATCTAAATCCGTCCGAATTATGCGCTCATCTAACTTTGTTCCTCCAATATATTTCATGCAGTCCAGGGCGTCCTGGTGGGTATAATATTCAACAAAGCAGAAACCGCACGGTGTCTTATTAAACCTATCCAGGCCCATAATCAATCGTTTTATCTCTCCGCATTTTGCAAAGAGTTCGTGAATCTGTTCTTCGGTTGTATAGAAAGACCTGGGCAAGTCAGTCAGCCGTAAACCTGGCCCTTCTAGCTTTGCTCGCCCTTACAAGTTCCCAACATAAAGTGTTGTAGCATCTTTCAGAGGGTCTTCTGCAGACTCCTCGGGAGTCTTCTCGCGATCCTCATTGTCTCTGTCGTACTTGCGCTTCTTGTTCTAAGGGTCGGAATTTATGTTAGTCAATACAAATTTTTGTAGCTGAACAATGGATGCGCAACCCACCCTGCTTTGATAGTACGCACTTGGTTTATCCAGCCGATCAACAGTGTTTCGAATTGTGCCAGGCATATTTGTTGACGGTTGTCAGAAAGACAAGCTGCGGTTGCAAGCTGCTTGAGCTTTCCAAATCCCAGCCCAGAACACGCTAGCGCCAGGCACGTCGACCATCAAAAAGTGTACAAAGCTTTGTCAACAGCACACCAACCATTGAATTTCAATTTCTGTGCCCTACAAACCACCAACTAATGGCTGCTATTTAATTAAAACACGTCTCAAATCTTCCTTGACCTTTGTTTGAGCTTTACGAACTGCCATTTTTCAAAATGCCCAAAGCTATAAGCTACACGCCTGAGTGGCTATCGAAACCAAACCCTGGATTCGAGATCTTTACAAGCGCATCTTTAGGTGCAGCAGCCTCTTCGGGTGGATCAAATACGATTCGAAAGAGAGGCGCGAAGCCAGGGCCTCGTAGAACAATTGCGCGCAGAGGAACAGAGGTCTTCATAGCTGTTGGAAGGGAAATACGATGGACGGATCTGGTATACCTGAAGGAAGCATGGGAAAATAAACCAAGAAGAACGAGAGGTTCGGATAGTCACAGAGATAGAGACGAAAGAGAAAGCCAATATGACGAAGATCATGCTCAAGGTTATAGAGTGAGTTGACAGCTCTCCGGCGCTTAAGATACAATACTAACATTCAAGACTATCAAAACACCAGTCGCAGAGGATATTCGCCAAATTATCATTTCCCCACATGCGAATTACATGGCGATTTTGACGACTCATACGATTCATGTTGCTGTTTTGCCAGAGTCCTCCCACCTTACTGCCAGCGATACGGGGCCAATGAAGCTGAAGACATATACAGTAGGCCCTGTCACCCATGTTACATCTCAGTCTGCAATAAGCTCAGCGTTATGGCATCCTTTGGGCGTAAATGGGTCTTGTCTAGTAACAGTAACAGAAGATGCTGTAGTGCGACTATGGGAGCTATCTATTGCAGATCGCTGGTCGTTTGACCAGCCAAAACTTGCGATCGATTTGAAAAAGCTAGCAGATGGAGTATCTTTGGACCAGGATTTTGGCCCTTCCAAGTCTGGAATGAGTAAGGGCTTCTCGCCAGATTCCTTTGAAATGGAAGTAGCATCAGCATGTTTCGCAAGCCGAGGTAGTGGCTTATGGTCACCTATGACATTGTGGATAGCTATGAGAGAGGGTGATGTATATGCCCTTTGTCCGCTACTTCCAGAAAAGTGGTCACCTCCCGCAACCTTGGTACCGTCCCTGTCAGTCTCCATAGTCTCGAAGATTGCGGCCTTGGAAGATGACCCAGGAGTTTCATCACAGGCCAAGTTATTAGCACAACAACAACTTGCATGGATGTCAGATCTAGATAATCAGGAGCCAATGCACGTGGAAGGGTTAATGGGCGAGCCAGTAGCAGAGGTTTATTCTAGGCCAGCGCAACCAGGGAAAGTCCCAAGACTTCAGGGGCCATTGGATTTCGAACTTGCTCCGGAGGAAACCGAGTATGAATTGGATGGTCTTCTCAGCGACATACACGTAATTGGACCTAAAATCGACTCGGAAGAATTAATGTTCGGAGAAGAAAACGAGTTCGAGTTGGAGGATGTCGATCAAGAAGGTCTCTCCGTAGGTATAGTCTGTTTACTAGCGAGCAGCGGGCGCCTTACGGTTTGCCTAGACCTTGATGGCATCGAAGCGCAATGGTTACCCAAACGAAAGTCGAGAACCTTTCAACTCGAGGAGGTGGAGCCACCATCTCTTCTCACCTTCCAATGTCTGGATACTTGCCGCATTGGAGAAGTAACAAAGGATAACTGGCCCATGTTCAGTTCAGATGTTAATTCACGCTACTCGTTCTATGTTACGGACATCTCGAATGTTACCTTCGTATCACTCTCACCATGGGTCTTCCGTTTAGAAACAGAGCTCAACGAAGGAAATGCCGGAACAGACTTTCGCATTGATATGTTGGTAAAGGGGCAGAACTCCATTCGAGAAAGGGTTTACAACCACAAGTCTACTGATGACTCTGAGCCATTAGCCGCCAGCACTCTGATCCGCGATCCTGATCTAGGTTATTTTCTCTTAACGGCTACGCCCCATGGTCCTCTTGCTCTTACATTTGAACATCCTGAGGATTTCGAAATCGATCCAAGACAAAGATCACGATCGCCAACTTATGATTCGGAGCCCGAAAAGCCTTTGATATTATGTGAACCACGACCTGTCTATCAGCCAGCACATGCACTCGAGGAGCATTCGGCGCTCCCCTCTCTGCTCGAGAAGTTACGACATAGCAAATACAAGCGACTACTAAAGGAAGATATCCGACTCTCACCTGCTACTCTCACAATTATGACTGATGCACACAAAGTACTAAGCGAAGAAACTCACCGTCTAGGTACTGCGGCAGCCGAGCTATTCAGAAGATGTGAGAGGCTGCAGATCGAATTGCAGAGTCAAATCAGGAAGGCACATGAAACTGCTGCTCGGGTTGAGGCTGTTACAGGGGATGATGTCGACGATGCATTTGTTGCCATCGACGAAGAAGTTAGCCGAAGAATCCAAGACGCAAAGACTCGGCAGAGAGAACTTACGGCACGAATAGAGAAGATCAAGCGAAAGGCAGTAAAGGGCTCGAGCCGAGAGCTGACTGAGAAGGAAAAGGCATGGGTAGAGGAAGTCAACATACTCGAGGAAAAAGTCAATAGAGTTGACGAAGAGGATAACGGTCTTGGTGGGGGGACAAGGAAGCCATGGAAACGATATGAGGTTGTAATGGATACGGGGGATGATTTCCTAGAGCAGGCAAAGGATCAGTCCGCGGAGGAGGAAATTCCCCCAAGTCAAGGTGTCAAGGTCCCATCTGAGATTAGGAAAGCGAAGGTGGCACAAATAATGGCTCTGTTGGATCGCGAATCAGCACTGGTGGAGGGCGCAAAAAGCCGTTTGGAGAGACTAAGCCTGTCATCTTAGGTGTATTAAATAGTGCCATAAAATGCTGACTTGAAGTGTAGCATTGAGTAATGTTCTTTCTCATTCCAAACCAATCTGATAGCCAAATATTGGGAAATTTTAAGCAACCAAGCTCCCATGCCTTCTCTTTGTACTATTTTCCAAATTTGAAAGGATAGCTACATTTTATTTCCATCGATTTTCTTCAAGTTCAGGGTTTTTGCATTGTCTATTCCAGAATTGCACACAAACTCAGAAAGGTTTTCTGCGATTCAGTGCAGACACTCTCACTTACTATAAAATTGCCTCACATATCTTTCTACGACAGATTATGGGTTACAGTAGAGCCTCATATGCCTCTCAGAAAGTCTTGCTAGCATGGTAAACATCCTCGGCCTTGATCTCAATATTGAATATAAAATAATACGCCATATGTTTTCATACTGGAAGTCCAGTGGTGAGAACAAAGCGGTCCATACCTTCACGAAAGCTCAGTAAAGTTCAAAGATTCAATGCTAGAAATTCAGGATTCGGTCTAGGCTTGTTGGTGACACAATGGATAATAGAAAACTATCAAATCCTTTGATGCTCTAGAGATTCGACCGAGAAGGGATGATACGAAAATTAACAGCTGAGCACGGCATGCCTCCTATCAAAATTTCTGAAAGCGCTAAGTGCTGAACATGAAATTCCATCTCTCCAAAAGTCTTCAGGTTTAAGTAGTTGGGCATAATTTCCCTCATCAAGATATGGAAATCTACCAGTAATAAGATATTTGAAAATCCCTGAAATGTAGGTCTCCTCTTCTTTATTATAGAATACCTTGCAATCACTTATACCCTGTTATTTTTATTAGAGCAGCTCCTCATACTGATTTATAGTCGTCTGGTTTCTGGATGAGGGGTTTTTGTTGGAGTATGTTGCAAGGGTGCTTAGCCTAGCACGTGCAAGTAAAATAGATGTAAGGACGAATCAATGCTATAGAGGTCTGAGCATATCCAGTATGTTTTAGTTCATGGATTACTGACGATATATTTTGAATGGTTCAATACTTGGTTTTGACCCTTCTAAGCAGCAAAGATGCGCGCTACATAGCTAGATTATCTTCTGCCGGCTAAGTACTTTAAAGTAGCCATCCATCCACACTACCATGCATCCGACATGTATTGTAGTCGGAGTAGACCATGTCCTACCCTTGTGAACTATTTACTCACAGGCTTTTGTACAGGTATATTTATTTTTCAGCTTTCATAAACTTTACATTAGTGTTATGGAGAACGGGGAAATCCAGCCGCAAACTTGAACTGTCAACGTTAACCTGTTCCTCGGTCGTTTTATCCTAGTTGAACTTTAAAGTACTGCCACACAAATATAAGGGTTTAGAAACCACATGTGGTTGGGCGGCAGAGGGGAAGGGGCGGGGGCTCCACGAGCTTTAGCTTCAGAAATATACTCAACAAGAGACCTTACAATAAAAAATTCGTCTTTCCTTGCATGCCCTTTCATAACAGTCGCACACATACATTGCAGCATATTTTCGAAATCGCCTCAACGAAATTACTCTATCAGCATATGTACATCTTTCTTCTCACAAGCTCCCTTCAGAGTGATGCTATTAACTATCTTAATAATGTCCACTACGTCCCATTTGGCTTAGCAACAGTTACTAACCTTGTCATCATAGCAGTTATAATTTAAAATATCCACCGGTAATCCCGGATAAGTACACCTACTTGACCCCAGAGCCCACCAGACTAATATAAGGTAGAATTGCACCCCGAGGATCAAACTCCTACAGCTCATCGGAACACAACAAAGATACAAAATACCTTCCTGTGCTAGGACATACTTCTACTTCTGTTTTAAAATAAAGTGACAATTGCTGTCAGGATTATGTAGGGTGTTAAGTTAGGAGGATGCTGGACAGTATGTAGGAAATTTACTATATTCTTAGTCGGCCGGAGAGTTGGGGGCTAGCTAAAAGGGGGGTAAGAATGATATTGTACGAAAACACACTTCAAATGTACTCTTCAGGGTAAGTCTCGGCTCGTCAACGAAAGTGATTTATTTACTTGCAAACGATTCAAAGTGGTTTTTTTGGTTAAAGATATATGATTCTGTCGATTATTTAGCTATATTGTAGTGGAAATACTAACTCTACCTTTGAGACTTTACTCTGTCAATAAAGACACTATTGGCAACGACCTCCACCATAAGCACATTCCCAGTCTTTCCAGTACTTTTTAAATGTGCATTTCTAACTTCATACCCATCAGTGCTTCGGCATCCTACGTATTTATTTTCGGGGCTGTAGTTTTATTCTTCGTGCATCAACTTGATATCCGTTTCCACTTTTCCAGAAAATTCCACGTCGTTTAAGCCACTACTGATTCCATTCTCAAAATGGCAAAATATAGGGTTTTTTTTTTAAGAATACCTTCGGTAAACCGTTACGTACATTATTGTTAGTTAGTAAGGTTAAAAATAATTTCACTGCTCCTCGTCCATGAAAGCACTTCCCGAAAC
The DNA here is from genome assembly GCA_021365295.1 of Tricladium varicosporioides. Classification (NCBI taxonomy): domain Eukaryota; kingdom Fungi; phylum Ascomycota; class Leotiomycetes; order Helotiales; family Tricladiaceae; genus Tricladium; species Tricladium varicosporioides. Next base: position 1,175,981 of record JAJTIW010000010.1, on the reverse strand, counting down.
TTCAACGGGAAGGAGCTAGCCATGTTTTCCCGTGCCATGAATCTCATTCTTAAATTTTCGTGCAAACCAGTCGCTTTCAACTTTCCACCTAGAGCAATTGAAAGGTCATCGCCTTGTGCGGAAGTCCCAAATAGGCAGGACATAAGAATCCTTGTGGCTATAATTGGTGTCTTTTCCCGTCTTCCATGCGCGGCTAACAAAATAGATGTAGCTGTACTTGATCTCTCTCCGTAGCTCCATTTGATAATCCATATTATATGACAAGGCTGTAACTTGCAAGTATTTTCAGGGCAACTTCCGCAAGTTCTGCCCGCCTTCTTACTGCATCGCGGGAACATCAATAACAATACTACATACTATTGTTCTTGTCTTATTCCTCTAAACCCAAGTATATTTAGAGATGGCTTATGAATCTGCATGTCTCAGTTTGTTCAACTTTAGAGAATATCAAGAGACGAATCATGATCCACTCTTCGTACCGTGGGGCCGTTTAGCTGAGTTTTGTATTCAAACACACAAATTTGGGTATTTCTCAATAATATGCCATGTCACACCGCTCAAAGCTCTAGTTTAGAACCAAAACACTAACTATATTAACACTCTTCTATCACGGTTATGGCGGTGAATGATCTCGCCTATAAAGAGCATAATTGATACGGATTACTTGTGACCTGGGAAAACGCTCAAACTATATATGAAAATTTATGTCGAGGCTTTGGAATGAACCCACATCGTGTATGCTGTAGGAGTACGGCCTAAAGTGTACTGCGGATTAATTCCTACAAAATGCAAGTCGCAAGAATAGACCCCTACTCCTTGAAAAGTAAGGCGTTTTTGACCTGAGTCTTACGGAAAAGTGACTTAGGTCCCCCCATCCCTCTATTTCCAGAGCGTGTACCGTAATTATTAACATGCCTTGTGGTGTATGGGGCTACCGGTGGCCAAATGGAGTGTGGGTGAGCAAAACCTTAACCATAGGTCACCTAAACGTCTGTGTAACGCTGGCATGGAATGTGGCTTGATCTCGTGTAACTTTGAGATTTTAAATCATCTGTGTGGCTGCCTTCTTGTGTAATGTGAAGCCTATAAATCGGCTTTGGGGAGAGAGCGTACTATACAGGGTTCAGATCTAACCAATCTTATACACACAAATTTGCACCGCCCACACTTCCTTGACGAATACGATTTGTTGAATTGGAACAAGACGTTTTGTACCTCTTACAAATTTCAGTTTAGGCTAGATGAACAATTTCTGCCTGTCGCAAAACTGCTCTCTTTTTCACATCTTTTTATGTTGTCATTTCTTGAAGTATCTACAGCAAGCCTGTTCACCTTTTTAGCATACATTCTAAAAAGTCAGATCATGGACTAGACGAATTCAAATCAAATTTCAATTCTTCAGTATCATTAGGGTACCTATAGGTAGTAGGGTGGGAGGTGAGCAATGCCTTGTGCTTATATGCATGCTGAGGTGGGCAACAAGAAATCACGCTAGGCCAAATCGCGCCGCCACTTTACTAGCATATATCCTAGTACATCCTCGATGTTCCAGGGGATTAGAGGGCATCGGACGTATATCAATTGAATAGTAGTTCTACTGTGTCAGGTTTCCAGGCCTGCCTCCCAGTTCGTTCTCTTTCCTCACATGTCATCCACTTCTCAAAATCATTTTTGGTTCCGGTATTCAAGTAAAGAATAAGTAGAGATGTGTAAGAGATTTAAAATCTTCTATTCTGTTTATTTATTGATATTTAAATGCTCAGTATCTACGAACGACAAGCTTACTATCTTCTTCGGGCTCGCTGCTACCACTATTGGGATCATCGGCATTACCGTCGCTATCTTGACCCGACCATATCGCCAAGCAAGTAAGTATTATCATACGCAATGTCGATCTCAATCCCTAACATTGGTAAGCGTTGATAGATGCCGAATGTGGAGAGTCTATAGCCCGACAAAACACTAGACACGAACATGAAATCGTCTTGCGTGCACTAGATTTAGCTTCGGGATTTGTCCAAAGGAGGGATAATTGATTGAAAGTTTCAGTTTTGCTTCCAGCGCTTGGTTTCCTTAAGACCAAAAACGGCTCTAGCTACCTACCCATTTCAACATGCTCCTCCAATAAGATTAGGTGATTTTACTGACTGACGTCGTTGTTACTTGATGGTACTATCTCGTAGTCTAGGGCCTTGTGTAAAAAAAGAAAAAATAGTTAATTTTACCTATTGGATATTTTCGGTGATGATGTTCCATTCTATCAACCATAAGCAGTGTGCTTATATATAACGTCGTAGATGTTGGAATCTCGGGTAATTGGGGTCAAAATAGTGTACTCCATTCAAGGAGAAGACGACCAACAATTTACAGGCGGGCCCCCAGAGCCTATAGCTGGGTGTGGCACTAGGCCAAAGCGTACCCATGAAACAGGTCCCAGACCTAGTTGCAACAGTAGGACTTAAGTCTCTTAAATCACGTGTCTGTAGCTAATCTATATTTCTTGAACAACTGGATCTTCGGAGTCACTGGCTTGGTCTCAGGCTCTTATATTCCAACACTTACCCCTTAGATAAGGGTTATAATTAGCGTGTGGTCCAGTAGTTTATAATTCACCTCGAGTTTCTATTATTTTGAATATGTTATCTATCTCATTATTTTGTATTTTTGATCAAGAGATAAAGCCGCAAGGATGCTATATTCTTTGTTACTCTTTTCATAGTCGAACACATACCTAAGTATTCGTAAAGCTTCACTAAACTGTTTCGATCTTCGAGTCCCTCCATTTCGTCTTTGTCATCTTCGGGAAATTTTTGAGGAGGATTAGGCTCTGAAACTTCCTCAAGTAGGAAAGATATAACTTAACAAAACTAGAAAGCTCGCTACTCGAAGTCTGTCCCTGCTGCAATTGCTATCTCAATCATTACAGACGGGCCTCTTCACAACACTGAGTCAATGAGGAGGGAAATTGGTGGAGAAAAGGTCCCATATAGACTCGTGTAATCTACCTCTAGATTGTCTTCCGTAGCCCTGTGATGATTCGCCTCACTTTCACAATATTTAGCGAGAGCACTGGAGTTAATTCCGAACCACCACGTCAAGTGAATATTATTTGATCAAGAATTTTTCGCACAGTCTGAAGAAAACACTTGAGCATCCAATTATCAGTCAAACTGAACATAAATCAAGAATTAGCCATGATGAGCGAATACTACTGGAGGAGGGACCACCTACCTTTTGATCGGCAGAAAGCGGATACTCTTCTCGATGCCTGGCTTGCATGTGTGAGCATTCTGTTTACCTCATTCCAAGAAACTCTTAGAATAACCGCATCCTAACAAGCACATAGGATGAAGCGCGTCAACTCAAAAAGCCCCTAGATATGTTCCTCGGCGAGCGTCTACAAGCAATGACCATATCAACCCTCCTCCTGATTACGACGCCCGAAGCCAGACGCGATCCCCGGCGTGAAGGAAAGCGCGTTGTCAACCTTTTGTACGAGCGAGCTATTGCAAAAGAAAAGGGCCGGGACTTTATAAATGCTTTTCCGAGGTACTTGCAAGTGAACAGGCTTGCGGTCGATAGCCAGGATAATGTCAAGCCAGCATTGTTTTGGGCTTATGCTTCAGAAGCTTTTGATGAGCTGGTTCAATATTCTAAAGATACTTGAAGGCTGGTGACTACGGTGAATGGAAGTGCGGGTTTTGTTTAGCATGAGATAATTCGACCGATGGTCTGACAGGAAGTGCGGATAAATAAGATTATTGAAGATTAAATAAATGTGGGAAGTGGAATAATGGAGTAGAGAAATTCAAAACCGATGCGATGGATGACGTTTGGAAAAGCTGTTGGCAGTTTAATAGCTTGTGTTGCACCTTCTTCGCGTGGTTGATTCTTCCAAGCTGTCGTACCAGCCTTCAGAATGCCTTCAGACAAACCATTGTAGTGTTCGAGGACCATAGCCCCTATAACGTAGAAGCCAACAACATTAAACAATTCTTACCACTCAAACCACTCAAGATGCGCAATCCATTTTATAATTGGTGGCGATAATCTCCACTAGAGCTAGCTAGGCAAGCATCTAACTCGATATCCGGACTTTCCATTTAGCCCGAAATACTGAAGTGAGAGTTAGCCTTCAACAGAAATGCCCTTCTGAGAATATTTCGTTCTGATTCTCCCATTTTCGAGGAGACTGCAAGCAGAAAACATGTGAATTGTTGAAACAAATGGTGTATCGCGTCTGCTAACACGAATATAACCAGGCTATCTTAATGTCATCAAATGCATAGTTCTTGATTTAAAAAGAGCATCACGAGCAGTCAATGTTCAAGATGATTAGCCAAGAATATTTGTGCTAGATATCAATAAATGAGAATATGCCCTATTATTCAATCTCCGTTTACAAATGAACCCAGAAGATGAAGGTAGGCGAATTGCGAATTTGATATACGGGAATATGGCAAGGTGGAAAAAGAACACAAAGTTGCACCTGAAACTATTTATGCTAGAATTCTTCAGGAAACACCTGATGCTCTGGTTATTCTACTCACCCCTTCTGGCCTAAAACACTGTCCAACAGTCACCTGAATGGTTTGTAGGGTTTGTACGATTCTTCATGAGCGGGCACCGCAAGCTCCTAAATAGAAGCTCACACATGTTATTGCGGAACCGAATTTGGCAATAGACAACCTGCTTGTTGTTGAAACGGTCAAGGGATTAAATATTGAGTCTAGTTATATGGTTGAAGACTATTGGATAGTTCTGCTCGGCAAGTGCAGTAAATTTGGCTCTAATAGCTAGAAATGATGAGAGTGCCCTCAACTCACCTTATTGTGATTCTAGGGTTAGACACCAATTGGAGTTTCGCATAGGTGAGTGGGCAGTGAACTAGGGGCAAAGCCGCCTTGCTATGACTTAGAACTGGGGACTGTTGGTATATTCAAGAAAATAGACAGCAAGCATATAATTCACATCTGTTTCAACCTTCTATCTTGAATTACGGTACAATTTCACTGGAATACGACGGGTCTCTATTCATCCTTGGCGCGAATATCTCTCTCTCCATCATGGATTTGAGATTTCATTAAACTATTGAAAAGCATTGAATTTGCATCGTGGGATTGATCCTGGGGAGAAGTGAAGTTAAGAAGTAGCGAAGAACCACCACCTTAGTAGTGACTCTCAATTATTGGAAGTTGTTTGTCCCCGCCTGGCCCGCCACCCGAATTTCCTCCCCATGTCGTCCGATATTAGCTCCGCCAGTAGCCGTCTTGGCACCCTATGAAAGCAGGAACCAGACCCGAAATAGCAGGTCCCGGCTATGATAAGCTTATCCGGAGTTAAAGGCAATCTAAAGCTTCACATAACATGGATTTACTCGTCATACTCCGCTTTCGTCACCCCGACCTTCTACTTCTGGGGGCGGGGTGTGAAAGTATTTTCCAAGCAGGCAGCATGCTTACTCTTCATATTTAAGCTTGATGTCCCTCAATTGATGGGTTGTGAGAGAGGTGAAGCTGAAAAAAGTAAGTAAATTATACCGAGACCTACCCCGCCTCGTGACAAGCTCTAGAAGAGGCTCATTGGGTGCAATTGAATGCTGTAGAGCCTCGGGAAAGTTGTGAAAGGTTTCTAACGAAGCGCAGGATATATTCTTTCGATCAACTAACATTCCCCGACATCGAAAAGTGTTATTGACGCTCCAAGATGGTCACCAAACTTAGGTTGCTTAGCGCCCTGTTCGCGTTGGCGAGCGCAACATTGGCAGTAGAACCTATGGACACAATTGAGAGACGAGTAAGGGTAAGTGACAATTTCTTTAAATGTGTCAGAATGAGCGTATTTATTCTGTCCGCTCAACCTATTTTTCAACCAATCCTTTTAAAGACCATTTAACTGATAAAAATTCTAGAGAAATACAATCAGTTCTTCCAACCTCCTCAAACGTGACAAGATCGACCTCCAAACTCTCTACCCAGCCTACAACCTCTCAGTCCCGATTGACCACTTTCATAATGACACCATGTACGAGCCTCACAGTAATGGGACCTTTCCCCTACGATACTGGTTTGATGCAACGTATTACAAGCCGGGTGGCCCAGTGATTGTGTTACAATCAGGCGAAACGGACGGAAAAGGTCGACTTGTATTCCTTCAGAAAGGATTACTACATCAATTAGCTGTTGAGACAGGAGGGATTGGTGTTGTCCTTGAGCATCGATATTATGGCACCAGCATCCCTACTCCAGATTTCACGACGGAGAGTTTGCGTTTCTTGACTACTGATCAAGCATTGGCGGATCAGGCGTACTTCGCACAACATGTGGTGTTTAAGGGTTTGGAGCACGTAAATCTCCAGGCACCAAAAACTCCTTATCTCGCATACGGCGGAAGCTATGCTGGTGCTTTCGTTGCGTTTTTGAGAAAGTTGTATCCAGATGTATACTGGGGTAATTGACCCAAGTATTTAATCCAAATAATGGGGCTAACTTCGAATTAGGGGTTATATCTTCTAGTGGTGTAACAGAGGCAATCTGGGATTACTGGACGTACTTTGAGCCAATCCGCGTCTACGGCGGCGAACCTTGCATTACTTATGTCCAGAAAATCACCCACATGATGGACAATATTCTGATCAAGATCAATTCTTCGGCTACAACCGCCGAACTAAAGTCTGCCTTTGGCTTCCCAAACATTACATACGCCGATGATTTCGCATATGCTGTAGCATCGGGCGTAACAGCCTGGCAAGGACGGAATTGGGACCCCGCGACTAATGACCCTTCGTACGCTGAGTTTTGCGCCGCCATCACCAACTCAACATTGAAATACTCCCCCTCATCGAGCCTAATATCAACCGCCAAAGGTCTCCTCACAAAGGGCGGCTACATCAACGAAATAGCCGGCCTCACCACCCCACTCCTAAACTGGATCGGCTGGCTTAACGAAAACACAGTCGCATCTTGCAAACGCTCCCAAGACTCCTGCTTTGGAACACACAACATGACCTACTACGCCCAAGACGACATAAATGCTGACTGGCGCGCCTGGCCTTACCAATACTGCACGCAGTGGGGCTATCTTCAAACCGGGTCTGGCGTCCCCTCAACCCAACTCCCCCTCATATCCCGCACCAACGATCTAGAATACGAATCCTTAGTCTGCCGCGCAGCCTTCAATATCACGACTCCCGCAAACGTAACAGCAATTAATAAATACGGAGGATTTGGGATTAGTTATCCTAGGCTAGCGATTGTAGATGGAGAGCAAGATCCTTGGAGACCTGCTTGTCCGCATGCGAGTCCCTTTAATGAGACGGCGATGAATAGGACGAGTACGACGTCTGAACCGTTTATTTTGATTAAGGGAGCAGTACACCATTGGGATGAGAATGGGTTATTTTCTAACGAGACGGTGAATACGCCAGGGAAACAGTTGCCACCGGCGCCTGTACGGCATACGCAGAGCAAGGAGTTAGCGTTTGTTTTGGAGTGGATGGAGGAGTGGGATGTATATCAGATGGGCTTGAATTTGAGAAGCCAGAAGGGGGATGGGAATTAGATAACTGTACAGGAAGGGGTTGTACATGATTAGATGAAACAAAATTCTGTAAATATTTGGCTTAATAAATAATATTCATAGCACTAGTAGCGAGGGTTACATTGTTGTAGAGATTGTGTGTTTGTGGTAGTTGTATTATACTCTTGAGAGATGTCTAATTCAAGAATGCGGTTAATTTTCCGTCCAGGTATGCACTTGCTGCTACATGCTTGTGGTATTTCTCCAAACTCCTCTTTGCTCAAAGTAGGAGGGAGTGCAGCTACTTACAACATTTCTGAAGGTAATGGCTATTACCTTCTTTTTCTCCTCCTCGCCTCTTATATGCCCTCTAGTATCGATTGTTTAGAAAGCAAAGACTTGGTCCTCAAGCTTGCTGACTGGCTTGGCCTTCTTGAATCCGAGAGACTCGGAAGACTTCTTCATGGCACTGATCATAGGCGGTGGTCCACAGAGGAGCAGCTTGACATCATCTGCTGGTTTGGGTAACCATTTCTAGAACATGTTAGAGTTATAACGACAGATCTCTAAAAATGCCACGACTTACGGTAATCATCTCGGGGGTGACAAATCCGACACCACCATCCCACTTCTCAGGAGGGTTGTTCAAAACATAGTACACTCTGAACCCAGCATCCTCCTTCGCCAACTGGTCCAAATCCTCTTTTAATAGGATATCCTCCTTATTAACATTTGCGAAAATAAGATCAATTTGGGTCTTATCCCCAGTTGGTCGCCCCCGAATAACGGCACGAATAATTTGTAACATAGGTGTAATTCCCGTTCCTCCAGCAATCATCCCGAAATGACGGACCATGTTTGGTGTGTAAATCATTGCGCCTTTTGGGCCGCGGACTTTGATGGTTTGGCCAACGATGAGGGAGGCCATGTATTTGGAGATGTTGCCTGTGGGGTAGGACTTGATGAGGAGGTCAAAGTATCCAGGTTGGTGGTCGCCGGAGATGGGGGTGTAGGAGCGGACTATTTCTTTCGAGTCGCCGTCTGGTTGCTTGAGGGTTGCGGCGATCGAGATGTGTTGGCCGATTGGGAGGCCAAGGATAGCGGTTTCAGTAGGAAGTTTGAATCGGTAGCTAGTCATAGTCTATTAGAGCATACTCCCATCCTGAAGTCGGGGAACCTTACATTGCGACATTGTGCGAAATGATAGTCTTCTCCTTGAGCTCAAAGCTTTGGAACTCATTGGGCTTGAGGACTTTGCGGACTTCTACAGGTGGAGCCGTTATTAGTCGGGACTTTAAGGGCATACTGAGGATCTGCCTGCAGATGGGATCCAATACGTACGCATTGCCCATACTTTGTACCCTCCCATAGCCAATGCGAGAGCAATGGCATATGGTAGCCATTCGCGTTTAACAATCAAGCAACCGACAACGAGCAATCCAGAAGGAATATAGACACCATCAATATACTTTTTCGACAAATAATCTGGTGCGTCTGCCATGTTGAAGTTGTTTTGTTGAGCCCGAAGCTCAAAACGGTGAACGGCGAGAAATCTGTACTTGGAGAGGGAGGTAGTTGTGTCGCACACAGAAGTCTTGTGTCAAACACTTTCCAGAGGGACGACACCAGTTTTATGGATCAATAACTTGTGCCGTTGCAAGATCGTGCTGGTAGTTGGGTTCGGGAAATATCAGTCGATTTGTTGACTACCGGCAATAAAATTACCGTAAAAAGCTCGGTTACGCCGCGCAATTACCCCAATTGAGTAGCTATATCCCTCTGCCTGGAGATTGATAAGATTAGATCCTGGGGATCGGCAATTTCCCAACTTTCACTTACTGCTGGGTCAAAATTGTTTCTGGAGTGAAAAGAAGATGCATGCGAGAATGCAATAGCAATACCGTAATTTTGTGATCGATCTTATTTTATATAAGCACGTTGAAACATAGATGTTTATAATATTGGTGGCTCTGAACCATTTATTCAATCTTCCCTACCAACTGCGGTCCCAGGTCTTCTGCCGAATCCCCATTTCATTGGATACACTCATCACTTGGCGATGACTTGAAGCTTCAACATCTACGATGGGCGACAATACGAGTGAGGAGCAAGTTCCGATGCAAGAGGAGATAGATGAACCTTTCCCTCTTACAGAGAGAGACAAGATTGGGCTTACTTTGACTGATGCTGATTTCGAACTTCACACGTGGGATGCTTTGAAGGGGGCCATTGGTAAGTAGACTTTCGTCGTATGTGGCACTTTAATGAGCAAATATTACACTCAAATTGTGTTTGTTCTTGTTTGCTTTTCCTAAGTAATCAGATTACGTGGCTAATGGGAGGACAAGCTACGAACAAGCTTGATATCCTTCAGCGCAAGCCATCAGATCTCCGTCGTTACATTTACTGGTGCCGCAAGATCAACGTTGAGTACGGAGGAATTGGCAACTATGTGATCCAACATCGTCTTCCCTGGGGCTCGCCACCATTTACCCATAAATCAGACATACCCTTCGCCGAGCTAGATGACTTCAAGATCCTCATCAACGACTGGCCATATGGCTTCACTGATGATATAACACACATTGTTGTCTGGTCCAAGACACCAATCCCAACGGACGATGAGACTGGCGATTTGACTATAGAAAGTAGGAAGATTCTCGAAGATTTTGTCAAGAGGACCTTTGTTGATAGGCTAGAGGGTGATAAGGATAGAGTGTTGTGGTTCAAGAACTGGGTGAGACTACAGAGCGTTCGAGCCTTGGAGCATATGCATGTCTTGGTCAGAAATGTCACACGAGAAGATCTGGAGTTTTGGATTGGAACAGAACTAGAAGGAGGCAAGTCATAAAAGCTCCTGCAAATTGTTTTTGTAGAATTAGTGCAGGTCCATAATATCATGCAGCTCTCCTTTGCTTCCTATTCCCAGCTCCTACCATTTGTTCTTCAGGCATTTGTGCACCTGGATTTCCTCCACCCATCATACCCCTTGCCATGCCTAGAAGCCCGTAGCCTTTGTAAACGCCGTAGATCGGCACGACTGCCCACAAAAGCCATCCCCAGTTTCCGAACAGCATGACAGAGATCAATGATGCCCATGTAACCCAAATGATATCAAACATGTATTCAGTCAACCCCTCCGCGGCAAGATCTTCACCAGCGTTCTTCAATGCTTTGGTGTTGACATCGTATTTCGGTCTGCCAGTTGTTTCTAGGATATATTCTGCTACGAAACATGGGATTGAGAGGAGGAGATAGGCAACCATTGATCGTCTGCGGAAGAGGAGGTTGAAAAGTACGAACAACCCATTAATAGTGAGTGTTCCGGTGTGAAGTTTGTTCAAAGTAGAGATGTTGGACTTCGCCCGATCCTTCTTTGCCTTTTGCGCCATTGTTTTTGGAACCTTTGTGATTCGTGTACCTGACAGATGCCGAAGTATAATTTCTCCGAGAAGTCTTCCCGCCTTTCGGTTTAGGAAGTTGAGTTTTGAAATACACCGAGGATCTTAGATGCAGTAAATAAAATGCCGCAGTACTCGAAGTGATAACATGTAGTTGCACAAATGACTGTGGGAGGCTATGTGTTGGAAGTGTGTAAATTGATACCTTCGAATATTGAAAATTGACGAGGCTGAAGTGTGCTCGGACCCCGAAATCCCAGCCCAGTTGCCACGCCAAACGCCAACGCTCTCAGCCAATGAATCTACCCGCCCGCCGCTTCCAGTCAAGCGAACCATAACATCGCGAGGTATCGACATCGATGGAACGTTGTTGATTAAGCTTTTTGCTGTTTTCCTCGAGAAGGTGCCCCAGAATCTCGACGGTCACTGCGGTGCCTTTACAAAAAAGCTTGTAGCTTGATGTTGGCAGTCGCGCATTTATTTCACTCATTCGTTATCCCGCGACTACATCTTTTTTGTATTCCCAACTTCAACCACGTCCTACCTCGAACCCGCCTTCCAGTTTTGCACACACAATCGAAACTTTGACCTTAATTGTAATGTCCTCCGCACAGCAGTAACGACTGGGCACAGATCCAAGCCAGAAACCTCATCGCGATTACCACGACGAAATCCGAAGACCACGCTTTACAAACTCAAGAGAGTCGCTCTCCACGACCTCACCCAACCGCCGAACAGTCAGGTCATCGGCTATATGGCTAGACCTTCGTGACAACCTCATACTCGATTCAGTTCTACCTTTCCTTTCATCTCTGCCAACATGCCTCCCTCAACATCCTGCGTCACAAGCCAGCTACGGCAGCTCATATACTATCACATCGATAACCACCTCCTCGAAAATGCTTTGTTCTTCGCGGAACGCCTCGCCGCGTATGATCATAGATCGACAGAATCCGCATATCTCCTTGCGCTGTGTCACTTACGACTAGGCGATAACGCTTCAGCCTACGAATATAGCAAGCCGGCAGGATCGAGGGGTACACATTTAGGATGTGCTTATGTATTTGCGCAAGCTAGCTTGGCTCTCGAAAGATACAAAGATGGCATTGTCGCGTTAGACAAAAGCAAGTCACTTTGGGCAGGAAAAAATAGTTTTGGCAAGCATACACAATCTACACGACAACCGTACGCCGACGCAGCTGCAATAAACTGCCTTCTTGGAAAGTTATATTATGGATACGATAACAAGCAGAAAGCCATCAGCTGTTTCGAGGAGGCATTGAAACTTAATCCTTTCATGTGGGATGCCTTCACAAATCTTTGCGACATGGGCACAAGCGTCCGAGTCCCAAATATATTCAAGATGAGCCCGGAAATGGAAGCCGTGCTTCGAGTTAACATACCTGAGCACTGGGAGTCACAAAATCAGCCAAAAGATAGCACGCTTTTGATTGTGCCTGATCAAGATCGCAATCGGCCAAGTGCACGCCCAGTATCAATACCGAGTGACACAGGAGATCCATTCAATAATGTCCCGACAAGAAGTCTTACTGGCGGTCTTTTTGGTACCCTCGGCATGTCACAGAAACTCAACGAGAGCAATCCGAGTCTAACAAACTTACCGGCTGTGGGAGGTGGGGGAATAGGCCCCGAAGCAATAGAGACGCCCACAGGACCTAGTGCTTCAATAGATATATCTCTCGCCCCAAGTAGAAAGGAACCTGGGGTGGTATCTGCATACTCTACGGAACCACCACAAGCCCCAGCTCGAAAGACTCGTACTATACATGGACTTGGAATGGACTTTAGCATAGATGCGCCGAAGATGAGTCGTGGTGTCTCCACCAAACGCTCGCAGAAAACGGGTGAAGCAACCGAAGAATCTTCTATACCACATGCAATCAGAAATCCAACTTTGGCAGGTATAGGCGGTGAGCGAAAAAGAACAATTTCGGGGCAGGTGGTGCCGAGGCAAACTTCAGAAGATCCAGGAGCACCCCAGCGAAGAAGCGTCAGGTTGTTCAACCAAATTCGCCCAACAAGCAGCAAATCTTCCGGCAGTAATGTTCCAACCGTTGGAGCCGCCCCGGGTCGGGAGCTGAAAAAAGCTAGACCTCAGATTGGGAAGATGATGCGCCCAGCTTCTAGTGCTTCCACTGTTGGAAGGCAGGTGAGCGGAAATAGGAAGAACAACCCAGTGGAAGATAGCATGGATGTGGATCACAAAGAAACCGCTCCACGATCCTGGGCTCATGCCATCACGAACATCCCGCTACAAAAGTCCTCAGAATCTGATCCTGCGAAGCAAGAGGAAGCACTTCGGTGGCTTCTAGATTTATTCAAAAAGTTTGGTAGTGGCTACTTCGCCCTCTCTCAATTTCAATGCCAGGAATCTTGGCAGATATATAGTTCTCTTCCACGGTCACAGCAAGAGACTCCTTGGGTTATGTCCCAAATGGGTCGAGCTCTTTATGAGCAAGCTGCGTACGCAGAAGCAGAAAGATACTACAAGCGAATCCGCCAAATTGCGCCTACAAGGTTCGAAGATATGGAAATTTATTCCACGATCCTCTGGCACTTGAAGCGTGAGACTGATCTTGCCTTTCTAGCACACGAACTTATTGATTCTTCGTGGCAGTCACCCCAGGCCTGGTGCGCTCTTGGGAATTCTTGGTCGCTTGCTCGTGACCATGAACAGGCTCTGCGCTGCTTCAAGCGTGCTACTCAACTCAATGCCAAATTTGCGTACGCTTTTACTCTACAAGGCCATGAGCATGTTGCAAACGAAGAGTACGATAAGGCACTTGTATCATATAGACACGGTATGGCTGCTGACAAGCGGCACTACAATGCCTGGTATGGTGTCGGGCGGGTTTATGAGAAGCTTGGTAATTACGATAAAGCATTTGCGCACTTCACGTCTGCTTCGGTCATCAACCCTACGAATGCGGTTTTGATTTGCTGTATCGGAACAGTTCTGGAGAAGCAGAAACAGCCCCGCCAAGCGCTCCTATACTTCACCCAGGCGACTGAACTCGCACCCCGCTCAGCACTCACTAGATTCAAGAAAGCTCGAGCACTAATGGCAATCAATGAAATGGACAGTGCCCTCAAAGAACTGATAATCTTGAAGGACTTGGCCCCAGATGAAGCAATGGTGCATTTCCTGCTCGGGAGGCTCTACAAGTCTTTGAAGGAGAAGGGAGCAGCAGTTAGGCACTTCACAATAGCGCTAAATCTCGATCCTAAGGTAAACTCACTCCAAATTAGTACCCACTTATTCTTGCTAACTGCCCCTAGGCAAGTCATGATATCAAAGAGGCAATCGAAAGCCTGGAGGATGATGACGATGACGACGAAACGAGTATGATGGCATAAAAATCACATGTGTCAGTCCTCAATCACACCCACTAGAACGGCGGGACGAAATGGAAGCATCTTCAAGGCGTCATAATCATTTCCTGCATTCCTGGGCCGTTTGTTCCCTTCTTCACCTATAAAACTTCCCGGCGTGGTATGATGATACGATATGGATGGTCGATGGGAGAGTAGGCTTGAAAGCATTTGCATTTGGATGGCGTTCAGGAGGAGGGCCTAGTCATGGTGAAATAGCACAGCGCAACTGTGTAAACATGGTCAGGTTTCGGTCTTTAGCGGGTTTAGCATGGATGGTCGCGGCATTAGGAGGCTGCAATAGATGATGATGATGACCGCTTTTGAGCATAGAGATCCACAGACTGTGCTCGGTTGGTAATACAAAAAGGCTTTGAATATTGAAACCACCATGCAGTGGTAGTTGACAGGATTCCGATGTGCATCATTTGATATTAAGTGCTTAGGCCTAATCGTAGAGAAGTCTGATGACGGAGAAGTTAATTCGGCAAGAGCTGCCTTCTAAAACTCCAGACGGATGCCCGTTGAGCAAAAGAAAAGGAAGTCGGTTTTGACTCAGCCGATCTGCGCTTTGGGTGGCCCGTGCCGGAGCTTGAGGATTAGTACTACCCCTGTCCCGTACAAGCGCGTTCCGCGCGTTTGAGTAGGTGATTGCTATTAATGCAACAACAAGAAGGATGATTTCTATCCAGCCATGGACTTTGTAAGAGAATCCAGAATTTCAGCTTCCAGGAACCATGTTACTGATCATCAATACAGTGGTCGCGCTTGATAGCGGGCACATCGCTTGCGCCCGGCGGCAACAAAGCTGCGAGCAATAACCCAGAGAAGCGTCTGGCACGCTTTAAGAGGGAATATGCTCATCTTTTAGTAAGTTTGAAGCCGTTGACAGATGGGAGTTCAGGGGAGATGAGCTAATTAGCAGTAGCAAGCATGGCGAAATACATCGAACTTGGGGAGAGACGCGGAAGCTGCTGATAGTATCCGAGGGACACTCCAGGACTTGACAATGATACTCAGTGATGAGTCGAGACGACCATTACCGCATCCATGCATCGTTTTTGCATCTGCGAAGCAGATCTACATACCGATAGGCAAGATCGCCACAACTTCATACAATGAGGGGATTATTCGAGAAGGTGTGGCATTCTTTGCTACGTTGATAGACAGCGAGGAGGAAAACTTCGTGGAAAACGATACCTTTTCGAGGAGTTTGATGAACCTGCTTGTTCGAATTACCGGTGCGAATAGCATACGGCTTGGTTCGGATACAGAGGTAGAGGTTGTGGAATTGTCCTTCAATATTACGACGAAAATCAGGCTTGATCCGGAGATTTTGCCAGCTTGGTTTACAACGCAGCAAAGGGAGGATTCGATAGATGATGGAAAAGGTGCGCATGAGAAGTTTACAGGAAAAACGAATAGGGACGATTTTCCGTTGTTCTATCTTTTAATCGATTATATACACCATGAAGGTAGGATTGGAGATTTCGCCAGGACAGGGCTGTTATACATTATTGAAGCTGCATCAAATTCTATAGCTCTAGAGCAATGGATTGTGGAGAGTGATCTTGCAACGCTTATGGCTACTGGACTTGGAGCACTTTACAGTCAATTGAGTCGGAAACTGGTGATTGACTTTCCACCGGACGAGCTACCGCCAATTCTGGCCCTGTCAGACTATCAACATCCTATAACGAGTATGGAGATTGTTAGCTCGGCTTCTTTCGACTTTCAAGGCCACATGGAAACATTCCTGTCACATCTAGTATTTTGGCAGGATGTTTTAAATCATTGCAAATCAGTGGAAGTAAAACAGACACTTTTAGAGCATTTTCAGGTCATTTTTCTCCAACAATTGCTGTGAGTTGTCCTAGAAACTTAATTTTAATCCGGCTAACACTTCCAGATATCCTTCTCTCCTCGAGTCTTCTGATCATGATGGTGGCTCCTCGGTAGCGGTACTAACATATCTTCGTCGAATACTGGAATCCTTGGACCATCCCGACATGATTCATCTCATACTCCACTATCTTTTAGCTCTTCCAGATTCCACCCCCGCCCCAACTGGATCACGGGCATCCGTCAGTGCTGCAAGAAAGCGGAAGTCACTTGATCTCGCAACAATGATGGCTACTCAGATTGATGCGGAATCGACACCAGCACTCTTCAATCTGGTCGACTTGATACAGGGAAGTCTACAGTCTCAAAGTCAGCAAACTATTTCAGTAACTCTACAACTTGTCTCTGTTATTTTAAGGCGGCATCATCGATATGCTGTAACAACACTTTTATGGACCAGTCAAATATTATCGGATGGACCGCAGCGACCGGTTGGAGCGCATGAAAAGCACATGGATACTCTTCTTGGCCTTGCTGGCAACATTGGTGGTGAAGACAACTTTGATGAGATGTACGAGAATCACATCAGAGATAGCATGAGCTTACTGGAAAGCCACCCTTGCTCAATAACGTTGATTGCACCAAAATCAGCCAGTGGGACAACCAAGTTGTTAGGATCCCAAGCGTCAATTCCTGGTGCACCGCGAGACATACGCTCACACACTCTTCGACCCGAAGATCCAATGTTAAATATTCTGCTTGGGATACTTGCAACTTTCTTCACCAACTCAGTTGAAACCAACTTGTCACTCACTGGCACTTTTGTCGACTTAGCCACCTGTGGTTTCATGCGAATAGATGGCTGGCTACTTCCAGATCCTTCGAAGTACGCTTATGAGGATGAGGATGAAGTGGATACAGAAGATGCATACTTTGCTAGCCTCAGTGATCCTATTGAGCTTGAGGAGAAAGCTCAAATGCTAGCATTAAAGAGAATGCGCAGAACTCCAAAGTGGACCAGTTCGCAAATCCCAGCATTCCTCATCCAGATACAAACTCTTGTCGACCAAGTATCAACTTACCGGGCCGATATTCCTCGATTTGATGAGCTCCTACAACAACGTCGTGAAGCCTTCCAAGCAGCATCATCAGCAATTTCTACACCCATCCCAATTCGACAAACCGCGCCTCGAGACAGCTCCGAGTCTATGTCGCGGTCCTCTTCACCACCGCGAAAATCAGGCTTCGATACTCTCGCTCAACGAATATTCCCTGAATTAGGCACCCCATCACGCTCGAACTCTCCACGTGGTCGTCGAAGTCAAGACCAGCAACGCAGTGGTAGCGGTGGGCTTAGTGGTGGCTATGGATTTGCAACACCGACCAGTTCGAGGAATCCACCAACCCAGCAAACACTAGGTAGCGGAACGAGGTCTCGAGAAAGCTCGAGAGCATTTTCATCTAGTCCATTACGCGAGGCCGAGAACTCGCCAGGGAGACAAGGAGGCGTGCCAGCTAGCCAACTCGCCGCATACGCTGCCGTCGACCAGGGTATTCTAAAGCGCAAAGTTGGCATACCAGCACCCGCCCAAAGCTCCGTCACTCCAATTCCATTCCCCAACCTAAAAAATCTCAACACTAAAGATGGAGTGATGGAAAGCACGGATGAAGTAACCATTTCAGGGAAAAGTGAGGTTGGAACGGAAGAAGAGCAAAAGTCGGTCAGTGTCAGTCATGTGTTGACAAATGTACTTGTACTTCAAGAGTTCCTGCTCGAGTTGGCTGCGCTGGTGCAGGTAAGAGCGGGGTTGTTTGGAGAGGTAAGGTTTGTTTAGTATTGTGGGTTAGTTTGGCGGTGTGGATTATAATGATACCTTTTTGCTTGTTGATTGAGTATAAGTATTTATTGGGTAAATTCGGTTGCTGTGATCCCAGAGATAAAAAGATTGGACCTGTTTAAACCATCGTGATAGCTCTGCCAAATGAAGTTTATCAGGGCTCCCTCTTCGTTAGCTTCCTCAACGCCATTTTTCTACACTCCCCCAGAGATTACTAAAACCCTTAAGGCCTCAAAGTACTTTTATATAGTGCTGTCATGTAACGTGGGATAGTTTTACCAATAGAGTGAACTTCTGCTAAGGCATTCAAGTGAGCGTAGTAGATTGATAAATAGGACGCTTGATTCTAAAAGAACTATAAGAGCATAGCTATTTATATGTACAGGATCGCGAAGTAATCGCAGGAGAGCTCCTCCAGTGTAACTCGGGCGCGCCATTTTCCGTGACAAGTGCCGACAGGCAGCAATCAATCGGTAGAAGTAGTATATGCATACTAAAGAACGCCACAGGGTTAAACAAGTATTATCATACCAATGATTTATATCACGTGCAACCGTGTCCGATACGCGTAAAGTGCTTACATGCAACCCCTGTTCGGTCGCGTCCCCCACCCGCATGAACTCCATCAAAGCCTTCTGAGTGGTTATCAAGGTATGAGTGTCGGATGAGTTGAAAATTGATGATCGAGTTCTAATGAATAGTCCTAATCTGAAGAACTGCTAGCAACTCCCAGAAATTGAACATGATGGCTCTGATTTACAGAACCATATATTCAAATAGCTTCAAGATACGATGTCGCTAAACAAAATTCCTGGTTTTGCGAGATGGTATCTCTTTGTAAATCAATACCAACGCTGTCCGAAGAATATTCAAGTAGGTAGTGGTTTCAAGATCATATGGCCGTTCAGATATTTACTTAGGGTCTTTGGCCAGTTTTTGCATGAAAGTCTTCAATTATTCATACAGAGTGATTCAGACCTTTCCCAGGACATTCATTAATGTTAGTTTAAGAAATGAATTGCTGTGCATTTGAGTCTTTGAAGTGTTGCCCCTGCTAATCTCATACAAATAATCTCAATCCTAAGCACCTTACAATTCCATAGCAATTCCATGGTTAAAACCCAGTTCCCTCTAATTTCGAAACCAAACACCTTCTCCAAGCTGATCAATTGCATATTCCATTATGCGTTATTCATCCCTCTTGCGACAAATCCGGATGCCAAATCTAATGCCCGTATGACGACTTCGTGCTCCTGGTCTACATTGCGGCGGGTCATTAGATTTTGTAATTCAAGATCGAGGTCTTGCGGATTTCCTACAATACTATTAGATGAATAATTTGAATCCAGTCGCATAAATATGAAATCTTACTTCGGGCTGAGGTTCGATATTTTCGACGCGTAATTATGATAGCGACAATACCTATGGCTGTTGCAGCCAAGCCAAACACTATTGTGATGATGTCTCCAGCCACTTTGATATTAATAAATATATTAGTGAACAATTGATGGGGGTTTTCGAGGACTTACACATGTTCAAATTAAGTATCGGTATCCTAGATTTTTGTCAGGAATTTGAGAGGCGGAATATGAGAAGAGGTAAAAATGAATGAGTGATGCTCTCTAGCATAGCAACGCAAAGAAGATCGCTGCAGGAGCGTCCAGTCCCGCCAATCGCATATAAACTAGTATGCGAATGTGCATTTGCATTTGCATGGTGGGGGAAAGAGACCGGGGCTGAGCATCCTGGACAACCGAATTGACTCTGACCAGTCAACAAACTTCACAGCCTTGTGCACATTTCGCCCAGGGAAGGGTTTAGGAAAGAAGCAGCCTGTGTCACGTTGTATATTCTATCCTGGTGGAGGGGTTATCATTACCCCACCCAAACTCAAGCTCTTTCTTTCCTTCCTTAGCGATTAGTTTATCGAATGATAATACTACTATTTCACTGGCAAAAGGCCTACATTATATTGAAGAATTCAGTGATACTCAATTGCTTAGGTAAACGTGAGTTTTATCTGGTTGTGACACCCGGCTTGTGTAATAAACCTTGGAGGCAGATTTCCAAACTGACAACATTTCTTCTACTCCCTCTGCTCCTCAGGCTATCTTTCGAAGTAACAAAGCTGTCTAGATTATTTGATCTATATTTAAAAACCTCAAATTTTGTGACCAATTTCTTCTCACAGGTCTTTCCGCAGGAGAGCGTGTGTTTATCTTTACGCTTATTAGGGCGTGGTTATCTCTCGTATATTTTCTATCTCGAATCTTTGTTGCAAACATGTCATTGAGTAGTTCTCCTTCAATCCATGGAATGGGAGAGTACAGTTCAAAAATATATGGAGGATTGGCTATTACAGGAAAGTAAAAAGTTCCAAAGCGACAGCTAAGCAAATTGTTTATGCCCCCAAGTCACCATCGGCTACCACTGCTATAAACCAACCTCATGAAAAGGTTTTCGCCATACGCCCATGAGCAAAAGAATGAGGTGTCTCCTATAACAAAGGAATAAATGTGGCGGGCCTAAAAGATGGGGTAGATAGCTAATCACGTTGAAGCTTGAGAAGATGTGGAGTTTCGCTTCTTTCGCTTTAGGCCTCAACTCTTACTTGAAAGTAGTGATATCTCAAAGGGGCAAAATCTTGGAACACATAATTGAGCGCCCCTACAAGAAATATTGTTTGTTCTGATTTAACATTTTGCGGTATTATTGGTGAAATCATCCTCAAATCATAACTAATTTACAATAATTCTGCATTTAGACTTCAGTACAAACTTCCATTCTTGTTAAGGCATTAATCAGCATCACCATATCTCCTCCAACAAGTGGTGGTAAGAGACTCCTGGGAACAGGACTGGGAAGTGAAAATCGCTTATACGTGACTTTGGAATTTTGTATATTAACATTGAATAATCTCACAGTCTACATAAGTTTCCATAACTCTAGCTGCCATATTCAAGATTCATCCTTTGGGTGATAGCGTGTCTCCACATAGAATACAAAAGAAATATCGTGTGGTGATCATAAATCATTAGAGCAGGGCTCGTGTATCTGATCGAAAATACTATACCATTTCTTGAATCTAATATCAGTCTCGAGCCTAGAAAAATGAAGATTAAGATGAAAATTAAACAACTAGAGCTCTGCGTAGCCCAAGTCCTCTAGGCAACGATATTAAGCGGGCAAACTAAAGGTGTATTAAGTCAAAGTCGTGAGGTTGGTGAAGCTAGATCCTCAATAATATGCCAAGCCTTACGGTTTAACATTAGCAGGCCATATCACCGTCCTTGAAAATTTATGTAGCTGAGCAGAATCCCCCTCCCCCCCCTTTCCCTCTAGGAGTCTGGGGTTAAAATTTTCTATATCCAACGCGGCTTATCATTTGACAACTTGAGAGACATGCATAAAGACTATATAGTTACGGGCCTATGAGAAAGCGCAATGGCAAGAGCCACGTTCTCCACAGCCACAACAACTTTCTCTTACGCCCGGCCAAATTGTAAGCCTTGCAAAGCACAAAATAATTGGAGACAGCTGGAATCCCCATATTTTGGAATCTATCCATCTTCTGGTATTGCCCTCTCAATAACCGTCTCCAAGTAAACTTTTCGGAAGCCACGATCAATGCAGGGACTTCATGGAGATCCTGGCAAAGATAAGGGGCGGTCAAATGAGGCAACCCAAGGTATAAGAAGTGTATTTCTGATATGACATGCTTTTAACAAGGGAAGCAGAGTATAGTCAATCTGAAGCATATAATTCAGCCATGAAGGTTTTACGCACAGCATGGGCTAATTTACCACACTTCTAAAATATTTCAGTCTTTGAAAGATCACTGGTAAAAGGAAAGTTTGCATGGCATAGAGGTCCCTTTATCATCAATGTATTCAGAGATTTTTGGGCTTCATTGGTCTTGGAGATATGCAGTTACTTAAAATATATTGATACAGGTGGATGAGCTGCCTGTATTAATTAGATGGAGATAATTAGATTTGGCCAGGAGAGAGCAGCTGCTCGTCATAAAAAGGTTGTGGTCATTATCACTATGACGAAAAGAAATGTGGTAAAGTGTATTTTGAGTTGATGGAATTCAACTTAATTTATGGGATGTTGAAAATGCTTTCAATCTGAAGTGTTTGAATAATGATACCGGTATATAGAACATATGTTTGTGATTATGCTTTTCTCCTTGTTTCTTGGTATCCACCAAGACACCGAATCTGGTGTTGATCTTTTTCCCTCATGAAAAACAGGAGAACGTCACATATTCGAAAATTCGAACCTTTTAATACTCTTTATTATTTCTGAATTCATATGAAAGAGAGGTGGTCATCATCTTGCCAAGCAGCCTAACAAACTGCTTAGTCATTACTATGACCAGCCGGTATAGTGTTTACTCCCCTGCTCGTAGAACGTTTTAGCTCTGCTGGGGTTTGCTTGGCGTTGACGTCGTTTTGACATCATGACCACAAGCTTCAAAGCTGAGTCTGAAGATTTTGTCAGGGAATAAGTTAGCAGAGATCACGAATACGGGAGTGGGGCAAATTTTGGCAGCGGTGGGTTGCATTAGGAACTTGGGGTTGGAAGATAATTGGAAGATAATTATGTTAGGTGAAGGAGCACTGATAAATATGCGAAATTTATGGCGTTAAGGTAGAAAATATCATTTGTTTTGTACTATAGTATATTTACAGATTCCTGAATACCTAGACCGTATTCTCCAACATTACCAACACACTTGTTCCCTCTTGAAATAGTATGTGACGATCTACAAGTTGGCGGCAAAAGCACCAGCAGCCCCGAAGAGAGCAGCAGCACCCATGGCAGCGGTCTGGTATGGGGCACCTGCAGATGAAGAGGTAGATGTGACTGTCTGGCCGGCAGAATTGGTAGTGGTAACAACCACTCCCGAGGCACCCGAGGCGCTGCTTGAGATTGAGGAAGCACGGCTGTTAACCGAGGAAGAGATCGAGCTGCCACGACTGCTTTCTGCTGCAGATACCGAAGAGAGTCTAGAAGAGAGTGACGAGGCAGCAGAGCCAGTGGCAGTAGCAGCTTCGGAAGAGAGGGAGGCACGCTCGGATGCGATCGATGATGCGAGTGATGACGTTCTAGAAGCCGCTTCGGATGAGAGCGAGGATGTTCTAGAGGAGACAGCAGATGAGATAGAGCTTGAAAGAGAGCTTGCACCGCTAGCAAGAGATGATGCGAGGGAGCTTGGTGCCCCAGTCGCCGTGCTGAGAGCCCCTGAGATGCCGGATGAGAGGGAGCTGGCTACACCTTGCCCCTAAGTACATGGTTAGTACGATGATGGTATTAGAGAGAATCCGTTTGTGCTTACAGCAACAGAGGTGGCAAGAGCCAAGATGGCGACGTTCTTGAATTGCATTTTTGTTGTTGTGTAGATGGAAGCTTTGGTGGTATTAAAGTTTGCTTGAATGATATAGGAGTTCTGCTGTGAAGACTAGATTCGAGCTGAGAAGGAAAGAGCAGCAGGAAATCTTGTTTATGTATTCCTACGGGAGATCCACATGCGACCTTGGTTTCTCGTGTTTACCACAGCCCAGGTTGGTCTAATTGCCTTACCAAACTTGCCGATTGAGGAAAGTACGTCACGATCAGAGTTCGAGAGGGGCTATTTTGTTCTCAGCGGCGGTTTCCAAGCCAATTATAACCTTGGTGCATGAACCAGGTTTGACCTGGAGAACCTCCACAAGACTTTGCCTTGCGAGCATCGTAGCGGGCCGGAAACGCCACTGGCTGGACTCTTTCAGCCAATTTACTTCAACGCTGGGCCAATAGAACAGAATCTGAACGCGGAGCACCTCATCGAGGGGTGACATTGCAGAAACAAACGACATCTGCCAAATCGAGTCTCAATTGGAGGTAGTGAAACCCGAGGAACAATGAAGAATTTTTCTGATGCCCTGGAGTAACTTCATAACGGCGTATATTTGAATTTTTAGACATTATTTATAAATTAAGTTATGCATTCTGATCACCACCAGCGAGTTGTGTGTAAAAGCGGGACCTGGCGGGAAGCAGGCACAGCCTTCCTGTCCACGCAAGTTCCCTTCTTGGCTCTTTTTACTCGGTTGCCAACTCGCTGTAACTTGTTGGCGTAGGCTAGGTAGTTGTTACATCCTTCTGGTGATGGCAAATCGGCGATGCACAAATTCTGTCTATCCCCATACCAGCTACAAGGACTTTGCAAAACCTAAACAAAGACATGCATAAATCCTTTTAATGGACATAAATCTGGAAACGTCCAACTGGAACTCTCTGGCCTTGTTGACATAGATCGGCACTAGGGTTCCTACCCGACAACCCCATGCTTGGCAAGCAACTAGTGATTTTAGCTGTGCGACCTACGATGATGTTACTGTGCTTGGCTAGATCGTCATAGCATGATCGCCACCTTTTGCCGAACATTTTCTGTGGTTGGCAATGTTGGCACACCTGATTTTTCATTATGCCAGTATGCCTTTGCGCCTCGCTCGGGCGTGGTTGTGCACTTCGGAGTTTCGCATTCAAAGGTAAGCTGGGATCAAGGTGATGTGTGAAAGGATAATCCCGAGCAAAAGCCTGGGCCCAAAGCAGCGCATTCCAGAAATTCCCCAGCGTGTTTCCAATCCATTTCCAGGTTTCTAGGTCAGGTGGCGCCTGTAAGTCATTTTCATACAGGTATGACCATATTTTGGCTGCAGCTTCTAAGGCTAGGATCTAGTGATTGAGCAATCTAGATCTAGATCTAGTCGTACATACAACCACGCTTATATCGTACTTCCGGAACGAAGTACAGGTGAAGCGCCAAGCGGTGTATAAAGTGCAGCATGATCGAAATGCATCAAACGTTATGATAAGGAGAGATGCCCTTTTTGATTTCGAACACAATTTCAGCTGCTTCATCGGCACTCTTTGCTTCGAAGTCATATCGTTTGGTTTCAGTAGCCTTGTAGACAACGACCTGTTTGAGATTAGACACTGTATTACGAGACGATTAAACAAAATTAACATGCCTTGAAGTTGGTTGGGTGTCGCCTTGTCACTTTGCAGCCAACAACATTGCTAAAATGAACGGTCGTGGTTTTCCCCTGACCTTCGAACATCGTCTTGCCTGTTGATGCTGGCATAATATGGAGATATTCACCATCAATAGCCAGCACTCTTTCATTCATTCCTACAAACCTCATCGGTTGCTTTCGCCAGACTGTGTATTTTCTGTAATTAGAGTTTCCGAGTTCGTCTTGTTTTATAGCCTCCTGAGCCAAAGGATGAGTACCCAGCATTTGACCCTTTCTTATCTTGCGGAATTCTGGACGATCTGCCATCATTGGCATCTTAGGCGACGTACTACTTGGTGAACCAGACATTGTCAATGGTCCGTCTGTTGCAAACCTGCGACGATATAGATCCAAGTCTGCACGATTACCAATCGACTCGACAGTGCGATCAAGCAAGACCACAGTCCCAGATCCAGTCAGCTTAAGAACATGATTGGCCTTGTCTAATTGCCTCTTCTTGCAGACAATATCAAGCACATCCGCTAAATACGTATCAGTGGTGATATCTAGGGTTATCATTTGACCAGGAGCGGCGTCCGCGGAATGAATGTGAATTCTCAGCAGCTTCTGTACTGCAGATCTCGTAGAAGTCTGTGTTAGAGCTCCTCCAACAGTAGGTGCATCTGCCAGAGGAGTATTTTGCCTTAGTGCAGACATGGTAGTTAGAAGAGGATTCTGACTTCTTTGAGTTACACCTAGAGCTGAGGCCTGTGGCAATGGGGTATTTCGGGGCGTAAGCTCATCCTCAACTGGTGCTACCGCAACAGCTTCTTGTTTAAACTGAGGTGTGACTGTTTGATTCTGTTGGAATTGCTCCTCTGTCGCCTGTACAAGAGCAAATTCGTCAAAGGGTTTTGTGTTTGATCTTGACCTCGCCGCTCGGTTATTTGCAGTGGTAAAGGCAACAAGATGTTTATTCCTTTCTAGGGCAGGAAAATCATAATCCACTTCCTCGTCTTCAACCATACGAAGTGTCCACCAATTGACGTTGAGCTTTTCGGGAGGAATGACAGGTTCTAGTTTCTCTTCTGCATATCTCCAGAGACTCAGTCCAATAAGATCAGCAACAGTTACCTGGCGATCATTTGCCTCGTTTTCATGTACACTTCTCCTGATAAGAACCTCATAAGGTTTCGTTGTAGAAGTCGCAAACGGTGCCCATATACGGAGTAGTAAAGGATTGGGGTCGCCTTGACCTGAAAGGGAGGCAAACGATTCAAATGGTGTCGCTGCCTTTGTTTGTCTTGCTTTAATGGCAGCAGACAAAAGACTTTTAGGTTGTATCATACTAATAGGTCGTGGCGGTGGGAGTGCCTCGAGAACTGTTGGCGCCGGCCTGGATTTTCGTGTTGGGGATCGTGTCAATTCCTTTGGCACAGTTCCAATGATAGGCTCTGTTGGAGATGCATTTACGGGTCCATCAACACCATCTAGGAGAGATACTGAGTCAATGCTACCCTCAAATTCCGAATCCATATCTGATCCATCAGAATCATCTTCCTCTTCCTCCAGTAAGTCGCTCTGCTGTCTCTTGACACCAACATTTGGATCCGATGTCTGGCTATGGAGGGCTTTGCTGGCTTTTGTAGCGTTTTTAGCTGCTTCCCTTTGTCGCTGGAAAGCTGAAGCATCAAATTCATTTTCGGAGGACATTTCACTGCTTGTTACGGTATCTCGTCGAGCTCGCTCCTTGACAGCTTCTAGCGCCGGTTGGGATCCTCTTCTTGCTTGGCCAGGTCCTGGGCGTGGAGGGGACGTAACAGTCGAAGACTGTCGCAGATTTGAACCACGAATGGGAGAAGATCCGGAGCGATTGCGAATGGGCATTTTCGAGAACTTGATTTGTTGAGCTGCTCGTTGATCGCCTTCTTCCTCACTGTCGTCACTAAGGTCACTACTGTCGTCCTCTTCCATTTGTTCTCGTCGGCGTCTCCTCTTCGTTGCGATGCCTGGCCCAACGGTGTCCCCTGCCCCACCACCAGTCACCATCCCTCCTTCCTCAATCTCATCTTCAAGATTATGGGTCAGACCAGCTGATCTTGGAGGTGCTTGGAAATATTCGGAAGCTATCGCTGTTGGGATGGGAGGAGAATGTGTACGTTTAATGCTGGCTGGGTTGGGGCGCCATCCGGCAGCTTTGAACCCCGCGGTATTCAGGAAGGAATCATTTATTGTAATCAGTCGTTCGCCAACACCATCTGCAATAGTATTGAGATAATTCGTTCGTAATTGGTACGAGACCAAACTACAACAGAACTGAGTGGGTGCATTGCTTAGTGGAGGGTTGTGACGTACTCTTCTACCTGGATAACGGACATTTTACAAGGTTAAAACAATAAACAAAGCCTAAAATTCAGATGTATCTAGGTCCAAGACAATTGTAACATCGTTAAAAGGCTATTGTAGGTTGGGTTTGTGGAAATGGAGGTTGCAGGTATTAGAGTTCAGCCTCGTGAAAGACGGTCGCAATCAGACGCGACAAGCTTCAGAGCCTCGCTTCGCCTCATCAGAAACATTCCTGAGCAACTCCTCACAATCCACCACCAACTCCATCAATATGGGGCTTGTCGATTACTCCGACTCGGATGCTTCAGATGTAGAAGAGGTAAAAACTACGAGTGCAGCTTCGACTACCTCGAAACCTACCTTCCAAAAAGTTGTCGACCGATCCAACCCTGGGAAGATTAAGGTCTCCTTGCCACAAACCTCATTGAAGGACGAAACCACGACCGTTGAACCACCCACCAAGAGGGTGAAGACTGGCAGAGGCGCATTTAGTGGATTCAACTCATTCCTTCCAGCGCCAAAACGGACAGGTCAAAATACAAATGCTACCCTTGGTGGGGGAAACGTTGCAAGGAATGGTTTGGGAGCTGGTGTCAACCTAAAGACAGGAGCTACCCCAGGGTTTAGCAGAGAGGCAGAGCCTGAAAGGGAATATATAGACGAGAACGACACCCCGGAAGGCAAGGAGACAGGAAATGGCCTGGATCTACCTCCTCCAAAAGCGCAGCCTGCTGTAGATTCAAAGACAGGAGAGGTGAAGTTGGTGGGAAAGCCATTAATGTTTAGGCCGCTATCCGTCGCGAGGAAGCCTATGAAGAAGAAAGTAGCATCAATTGCATCTGGCATAACTTCGACATCAACCCCATCCACGCCTTCAACACCTGCGCCTGCAGTCCAAAAGGCCACACCAAAAGCGAAAGTCTCCTTATTTTCGCTATCGGAAGAGCCGACAAATATCTTTGCTACACCTAAAACTGCCGAGTACGAGCCGATGATGGACACCCCAGAGGATGTCTCTCAAAGCGATTCATACGATCCATATGGTCTGGAGCCAACTTACGAAGAATACACCCCAAATACATCACATATAGCACCACCCGCAGTACCCACCCCTCCAGTATCACAGTCTCTCGATTATATCGCGGGAGATTTGAACCTCTCAGCCGCAGAACGACGACAACTTTTTGGCAGACAGAAGGGAGGACGAGGGTTGCAATCTGCAACCAAAGTTATTAATTTCAATACGGACCAAGAATACCTGCATAATGAGGAGCTTCGAGCAGCCGGCGAACAAGTGGTCCACAACCCGGTCAGATCTATTGCACCAGGCAAGCATAGCTTGAAACAATTGGTCAATGCAGCACAGAGTCAAAAGGAGGCCTTAGAAGAGAGCTTTGCGAAGGGGAAGAGCAACCGGGCCGAGGCCAGCAGTCGATACGGGTGGTAGATACGAGCAATTATTCGGCCGCGCAAAGGTCACCTATAGAAATGATACCCCTGATTTTTCAAGGCTGCTTACCACATACTGTAATATACAAGACTGCATAGCAATTCGCTGATAGCTTCTCCAGCTTCATTCCCCTTCAGCTATTGTTCCACGTCACTGATTCAACTACAGTCCTTGGACGCCCTGGGCGTAATTATGTTAGCTTGAACATCGAAATAGCCCCCCCGACAAGTGTGTCTGATGCTGAAGGTCGCAACGCCATTCGCGAGTTGGCCATACATCACATTCTGGAGGTCCCGGAACTTTTTGTTTCCATATCTGCCAGTGCAAGTGATGAATTTCAAGTCGGAATTCTACCGCAGGCGCCCGGAGTTTGTCTGGTGCCAAACTAAAAACGTGTTCATCCCATGTGCAAGGATAAGATGACTGGTTCCTGTTTAGCAAGGCGAAGATAGGGATGAGTAGTTTGTGAGGGGGGGATGATTTGTTTCGCCATGAGCCCATGATCTCGTTTTGCTGCTGATGCCTCACATACAATGAGCTTCTAGTGGCGTTCAGTTTCATGTTTCGAAACAACTGACAGCTGTCGTGTCTTACATACGGGGTCAAAATTGCCGTACCATAGAATAACTCTTTCACATCTCAAGCCTGCAGGTGCAGATGAACATCCTGGGGATCGGCTCGCAGTTACCTTTTCATCTTCACCCGGAAGCGCTGAAAACCATACGGAAGTATGAAGCGAGAACAGACTCTTTGATCAGTTAACTCGGTTCAATTTACAACTCTCCGTAATTACGAACCTCATCCCCAGCTAAAAATTCCCGGTCAGCAGTCTGCGACAAACCGTTCTCTCCTCCCTCTCCTACACGGGAGGAGTTTGAGTAGTTATCTCCACATATGTATAGCTGAATGCACAACACCTCTTCCGTCGACTCAAATTCCATACAGAAGAAAGCATGAATATTTGTTTCTATCTCTGGTGCACGTGGTAAGCACACCTGTGATGTGACTTTGAGAACATTGTCCACTCAGAAGTCAAGAACCTTAATCCATCCTGGGGGATGCAGCCATCGTGGAGGCCGATGATTTGGCGTCATACAAGTCCCGGGGAACTAAACCATGCTGAGATGTATGATGCGGCAGCTCCTTACTGGCTTGTCTAACCACTCCCCCACCTGATCTTGCGTCTGCAAAATGTGTGGTATCTATCATTTCAACTGCGGTTTCTAGCTCCCCCGCAACTATTTTTACCAATAATCTCCATCGCTTAACGCATCCTTTCCTTTCTATTTCGGTCTCATTGGTGGCCGCCAAAACATTTGTCCTATCACACCGCGTTGTTTCAGCTTGAAATAGCATCGCTAAAGTTCCCCCTGCACCGCCAGCGCTTACCGCCCCACGACTTCCATCGATAACTCCTATTTGCAAATGTTTGAATGTACGAGCTGCAGCCAGAGAAGTTTATTCTGGTCCAATTGCCCAAGAGACGGCTGGAAAGATGTATGTATATCTTCTCTTCGCTGCTCATTTCATGAATTGTTTTTTGGTCATCCACCCTATTCCCCCCTCAGTTGATCTATTAAGTTATTGATCAATCTCTCTCATCCGCAACCATGCCTATCACCAAAGACCGTATCTCTTCTCCACTTGAGGCTGGATCATCTCTTCTTGATGGAAAACAACTTCCAGTTATCCTTGAGGCTGCATTGGAATATGTTTCGAGCCGACTTGCACGAAAGCATTTGCATCTATCACTCATCATCATTCGAAAGGACGTACAGGTCCCAGCTAGTGCAACTTCACCTTCACCAGCCTCCCCCGCTCCTCGATTTTCATTATCCAGATCGTTGAGCAAGTCATCCAGCAGCTCGTCGATATCATCAACCTCATCCTCAATCTCAAGCTCTTCCAGCCTTTCTCGCACTCAACACCCAAGCCTCCCCTCATCACCCAAAGACTTCACCGCGGTCCCAAAACTCAACATCCCATCACCCCTATCTTCACCAGCACTGCCATGTAGCACCCCTACAATGCCAAACCCTTACGGCATCTCACTCCTCCACGCCACAACTCTTACACCAAAAGCTGAAAAGATCCTCCGTCAAACCATCACCAAAGCAGAAAAGAAATTCGCCATCGGCTCAGGCTGGCTCTCACCTAAGCCCCTGACATCCTCATCCAGATGTCCCATGACAAGCGACCTCATCCAGCGCTCCCTTCAACAAAACGAAACCATCTTCTCAGCAGAGGGCCTCACACTCATCTCCCTAGACCATGTCTACACCTTTAAGAACCTCCTCCACACGTACTCCCGCACCCTATCAAGCTCTGACCTCACCGCTGCTGTTGACGAGCTCCGTCGACTTGTCCTTGCTCAACAAGGACGGAAAATCACCCGGGCGTATCTCATGCGCTCGTATGAATGGCTCAACATCTCTCTCGCTGCCCTCGTTGATATCAACGAAGGTTACAAAACCGCCTACGACCTCACGGGTGGCATTGAAGTCCCTGCCCCCGAGGCGGCTCGCTCTCTTCCCTCCCTCCAACTGCAAACAAACTTCTCCCGCCCATCACCTAAACTTCGCTGTTCAGTTGATTCCACCTGCACCACCTTCAGCGAGACCTCCTGGTTTAGCGAGGATGAAGACACGCCTACAGCTCTCTCGCCCGTATCATGCGGAGAATCAGCGAGAGGGTTAGATAGTGGAGTGAGCCTAGCTTTTGATCTCGAGAATACGCTACTTGAGGATAGAGGACCGCATATGAGGGGTCCTATGACGCCAAATGGGTATGAGGATATTACGCCTGTGACGAAAGGCGAGTGGTGTTTCTTGATGGTTGGGGAGGGGTTTGCTACTCGGACTGCTGCAGTTGAGACGTGTTAAAAATTTGAATTTGATTAAATGTATAAGCATCCGAAAGCAAGAGCTGCGATCGGATTGCATGGCGGTGCATAGAATTTGGGCAACTGAGCATTTTTATAGCGATGGAGTTTGAGCATGGATCATTGTAATGATAAACATAAATAACGACTATCCCTGTGTCCAGAAACGCACCCCGTCACGAGACCAGTCTATAGTTTAGCAATCTCAAAAATTTTTCTTTGCAAGTCTATGAAGTTGTTATTAATATACCACTTTCTTTAACCATTTCTCTTTAAGGAGACCCCCCAGCAACAAAGAAAAGGCTACGGTTGGTCATAATATTGGTCCTTTCAGTTACACCACTGGTCACCGCTTCAGCTTTCCCCCCTGCTTAATCGCGACCGTTAGAGTCTCTTCAAAATTCTGAGCACTTGGGAAAAGGTTCTATGAAGAAAGAATATGGCTCCAAGTTTTGAAAACACTGAGAAGAAAATCAAGAAATCCGGGGGTTCCGCCGTGCGAGGAGAGCAATACAAAACGCCATATATTCTAGCTTCAGGATTTAGTGCTAATTAGTGATCATTGGCCTAAATTTTTCTGATCAAATAATCCCGTATAGTTAAAGCCTTGGGCGCGAGGAGTCAGCTGTGGCTGAGACTGGGTAGTATTTTCCTAAGGCTTGCAAGCATAAAAATGCAATCACTCTGGAAACAATTTTTTTTTTTTTTGGTAGACTTGGCTAGGCATTAGCAAAATGAGTTTCATTGTTTAGCAAGTAATGTGACAAATGAGAGGCTGAAATGCTAGACAAATTACGGGAGCCTAAGTCCCTACTTCATTTGTTTTGTTACACGGTCAAAGATTCTCAACAGTGTTTCTCGTTCCTTCTTTTCCTCATCTCGCTCTGCTTGGCACCTTCTTAGTACTTTCTTTTCCTCATCTCGTTCTGCCCGGCATGTTACTAGTTCCTCATTGACCCTCTTCAATTCTTGTCGCAGCCTCTCATTCTCTTGAGCCAGTTCCTCTTCACGCTGAGTAGAACCCCACCCAGTCGGCTTGGCATTCTTTCGAACCATTCTTGAGCCAGTGCTCTGTTCGTTGTGGTCATTTCCTTCTTGTTCATCCTCGTCATCAGCAAATTTCCGCTTCGCTTTGGCCTTATCCGTATCCATAACAGCAAGACCTTCATGAGCAGGTGCTAGTGCTGACTCCCTAATCTCGAGTCTACTCGACCTCTCTGTCTCAGAGACCCCGGACAATTCCAAGGATGCAGGACGCCGGATTGAATGTTTAAGATTATTGTGCCTGTCGAGTACACCTTTCGTTGCGGATCTATAGTTACATCCTTCCACAGAGCATATGAAAGGCCGAGTGTGCTGGTTTACATGTGTTCTAAGAGGCTTTGTTAGGTTTTTTCCTAACTAGAAAATGGGAAGGAAATATGGACTGAGAAACGACGTACTGCCACTCTGAGCGGATCCTGAATATTTTCTCGTTGCTACATCCGAATCCAACGCATATGTAGTTTCCTTCTGCGTTTCGAGGAGGACTTTCTGGCTGTTCTGGTGCTATAATTGACCCTCGCGAAAGCTGTCCTAGGGATTGCAGTTGTGAACCGCCAGGAGTCACTGCAGCTGGTGGTAGGGGTGCCAAATGGTGATTGTTAATGTCGGAACCTTCCTGTTGGTCTTGCTCAGATGGGTTTACAATAAAATCATTGTATATGCTGTGGTTGGTATAATCCGTATAAGGAATACCGTTTAGTACAACTTCACTTCCAATATTGTCCAGAAATTGATCATATTCTGCCGCAATGGGTGTCAAATCAGGGTTGAGAGAAAAATCTATAATCTCATGTCAGCACTTTGAAGCCTTTTGTGGGAATTGATGCCACTTACGTGTGTAAAATGGCTGCGGCTGTTCTTCGTCGAGATAATCCCTGAGATGGGCGTCGAGATGATTGGCATCGTTCCAGGGGACAACAAACATCCAACAGACACCCCACAATACCATCAGTGATGGCCATATTGCCCAGGGCATCGTTGTGCATTTCGGCCGGCGACGATTTGGAAAACCTCCGAATCTGCTGCAATTTATCAAGAATTGTAGCAGCCTGAGCAAGAGCAGTTCGAGATGTCGAAGATATCGCCATTGAAGGAGTAATTCTTCTTCTTCTTCTTCTTCGTCTTCGACGAGCAATTCTAAGTGGTCTAATTGTGCGCGTCTCCACCGTGAATCAAATGACGTGAAAATACTATGGTCAGGGTATAAAGTATAAACCTGGGGTGGCGTGGTTTTACTATATAGTCGCAAATGTTGAATCCATACATCGTCAATACTGATTCGCACTTCCTTCAGAGCTGTTCTCACTTCCGAGTAAGACATTTTTCTGATAGTGTATTGGTAATGAGACCGTCGCGTACAATACGGACGGTAAATTTAATGTACTATCGCATTTACGTTGAAAGAAAG
This sequence comes from Tricladium varicosporioides, assembly GCA_021365295.1. Classification (NCBI taxonomy): domain Eukaryota; kingdom Fungi; phylum Ascomycota; class Leotiomycetes; order Helotiales; family Tricladiaceae; genus Tricladium; species Tricladium varicosporioides. The sequence goes on along the minus strand of JAJTIW010000010.1, from coordinate 1,141,853 downwards.
GTCAGAGACTGCCGGGTAGGTATACATATATTATCACTGATCCAACCCGAAATCTTATGTTTGATTCTGTACCTCGAGAGTTTTGCAAATTTTTCTCTTCACTTCATTGTACTACACTGCACTGCAAAAAGCCGGGCGTCTCGTTTTTGCATGTCATATGTGATGCGGACGGCTGGCGAATGAGTGCCAGGTTCCAGTCCTCGGTGAACACTTGAGTGTAGGTTGTGCAACCGTTCTGTCCTACTCAGAATATATCGGGAAAACGGAATTTTTCAGTAGTAGTCTGCCACACGCTCAGCAGCCACAGCCTTAATTATGAAAGATAAATACGTTGCAGTTACTATAACCATGACCAGAGACCTTTGATCACTTGATTGGAGGTATCAATCCATGTAGCGACATCGCATGACACGGCACTCCCTGGTCACCACAAGGCTGATAATAATTTTTCAGCATCATGGCGAGGCTCGGAAGCCCAAATCAAACTGTTCTATGAGTTTGAAAGGCCCAAAGAGCTCATGGTGGTGCTATAGGTTGAGGGGTTCTATTTTGCTCTGAATTGACGCCCTCAGCAATTAGGCGTGACGGCGACAACGCGATCGTAATTTTCAGGGTAGACGGGGTATGGACTGTTCAGGAGTGGTCATACAATATAACTGACATAAAAATACAGGAATATTAAATATATTTCACACATTTAGAATCAATTAAATTCAAAGTACCAATAGTTTGTCTCGTTACGGGGTGCATCTCTTGACGCAGGGACGGATATTACTATGATTTCAGAATGAACTCGATCGCACCTTCACTCTCATCCTCATCTCGTGATTAGTTGTGCAGAGAGATCATCATAAGAGTGCTATTAGCATGGTGAGGTTCTCTAGTCTTTCCTTCCAAAAGTTCGTTTTCAATACATTGCACAAAAGGAGCCTCTTTTTGACCGGAATCGGGCTCCAGCTAAGAACTTTATCCGTGTCAAGGATACGGGACAAGCAACTACAACACTCAGTCATTAGTTTTTATTGCAAGTAGATTGTAAGTATATCGCCTAATTGAGTTATAGACAGCGTCCGGCAGTCCTTTTTTTTCTTTCAGGTTCTTGAAAATGGGCTGAGGAAAAGTTGAGATAAAAATATTGTCTGTGGAGGATACTTTGAGGGTCTAGCTACTGAACTTAGAAGCGTCTGGGGGAAAGCAATAAGGATTTCATATTACTGGTTCTTCGCTTCCTCACTACAGGGAACGCTCGGCGCTCATTGGTTTACAATCTCAACACAATGTGCAGCATTCATCTTTTAGCTTGGTGGTACGAATACTGAATGCCGACGTCAAGGTAGCATCCCGAAAAGCTATCATATCTAAAATATGACGGTACATTTGCATCAGCCGAGAAGTGATCGGCACTTGTCTAAAGCCAGTGATACTACCGAGAAGAAAGACAGCTATTCCAGGCTCAGTAAATTAGTATCAAGATTCAATCAATATGAGGATAAAATTTTTTAGTGTAAAAGCCTAACCAAACACCCAAGACGAGTCCCAAAGCAATACTAGTAAATCAAAAACTCAAGCCAGAAAACTGCCAAAACACCTTCTACCATCCCTAATCAAAACTGCAGTTCAATCAATTCTTCTCTCTCCCGAAACGATCCTCTTCACCTTTAGACCGGTGGAGACCCCGGGGTATCCTTATTAAGCCCCAGTGCTGGAAGCAGAGGTAGGCCATTCAAGACAGATCCAACAACAGGAAGATTGTCTGGTGATGGAATTGAGTTCGCAATAGGAGCAGTCGCCCCAGCGACTTGAGGTGGCAACGCGTTCGTAAGAGGAGCCAATCCACTCAGAATACTCGTGATAGTTCCATCCAAAGGTCCACTTGTAGTGTCTCTCTTGATTGGCAGGCCACCAGTCAGTCCTCCAAGGCCGCCACCACCTGTAAGGCTCCCAAGAGTTCCAACCAGACCTCCAACTGTACTAGTCACGCCTCCTAGTCCCCCTAAAGCCCCAGTTACCCCACCCAAAGGTCCCCCACCAGATCCACCAGTAACACCCCCCAAGACCCCAGTCACCCCGTCCAGCGGTCCATCCCTCTTGATCGGTAAGCCACCACCTCCAAGGACATCCCCTACAACTTCTGTCAGCGGCTCTAGTAGACTTCCTACTGGACCTCCTCCAGAAACAGAAACACCACTCAACATGCCCAGCGGGTTCGTGATCGCCTCACCTCTCGTCCCAAATGCTCTCTTCACTTTTTTCAACCCACCAAGCAGTCCACCCACAAGAGGGAGACCTCCAGCGCCGCCACCACCACCACCACCGCTTAAGAGGCCGCCGACAATGGGAAGGCCACCCCCCAGGCCCCCAAGAAGAGCTCCTGCGATAGGGGAGGAGGGAGCACCGTTCTGGGCGGCATTGTTGATCAAGGCATCATTAACGGCAGAGTCGATAGCTGCACCACCGTCTATCTGGGGAGTTTGACGAGGCTGAGAGGGGGGTTAGTTTATGTAGTGTGGAGAGAGGAGGGGTATCTCACAGAGATTGGGGCAGTGAGGATGAAAGGGAGGGAGGTAAGGAGGAGGGTGCTTTGGAGATGCATTGTGAAGTAAAAAGATAAAGATCGATATGGGAGTGGTGTGGTTGAACAATAGGGTTGAATAATTGTGAAATGAATGGGAAATTGCTAATGCTATATACTATATCTCAGCGTTCTTTTTGTAGCACAGATCTAGTATGATAGTACGCTAGGAGAGCAAGATCTGCGCATCCATTACGAGGCCCCGACATCAGAGAGACTCTGTAGGCTGATATATTCTCCGTAATGATGTTGGCCTAGATCTATTGTATACTTGCCTTCAATGGCAGTCGGGGCGGACATATTGTCTCTGGTATTGCGGGTAATCTTTCGCTCGTCTTTCAACCTTCAGCTTTCAAGCCTACCAAATTCGGTACTTGTAACGATCCAAAGGCGTGAGACCGTTTGTAAACCTTCGTCATTGAAAAGGCCCCGAAGAGATTGGATAAATGCTAGGTAGCACAAAAATGTCTCATAGAGTATGCGAGTGACCACTCGATGTGTGCATGTGTTTCATTGATGTGGACATTGGAAAATCGGTTATGCCGAGTGGTGCATACTGTATGACCTAGACCACTAGAGAATAGTTACATTCATCCATGCACTTACTACAACTGGACCAGGCAATTGCCAAAAGAGTGGATAACCCCATGCACCCAGAACAACTCTAGGTTTAGCGACAGCATGAATATATTGCCAGATTGGGTAACTGTTATACTAACCTTAAGCAACGACCACAATAATACTAGCTCATCTGTATTGATAACATAGACCACGGACGTTGTGTATAACAGAATCGTGCAGGGGTACGAATAAGGCAAACAACCGGCATGGAGACTACCATGGGTGCCATCAATTCCAACCATGATTCCCACTATTACCATGTGCGCACTAGTAATCAGCGCCCGATTAATATGTGCTTTACTAGCAAGCTTATATCGAGCCGAATTGTCTACGGGAGGATACATGGCGGGCTGGGTTCCTGCTAGAGCCGCAATTTGCATGAACTTAGTTGTATATACGAGCACATTGCGGTATAGTGACTTCTCGTATTGCTACTATCTCGAGACCGACCTAACAGATATTCGGTAGGTTAGAAAGCCACCAGAAGAACTTGACGACAATTGACATAAACTTTTGCATGGAGGGTATTGATCTGAAGATGATGATAGTGCTGTTCTAATAGGCATCTATGTCAATATCCTCTATGATCAAAAGCAGAAGCAATAAAACTTGACCGTCCAGTCGCTATCAGAGACTACTATTTGGCCTGGTAAGTGCTCCCTAGTAGAGTAGGGAAATTTACTAAGAGAGAGTGTCGAGGTGATCCATTTTATACATGGCTTGAATGTTATTATAAAAGCTCTGAATCCGGAATGTTATGCTCTCTACGACAATATGGCATTACTGCCAAACATGCAGTCTGTTTATATTAGTAAACTGGCAACGGGGACTTCCACATCACATCCAGTGTCTAATCCGAAATTTTTTAGATCATTGCATCGAACAGCTCCAGCAAAAAATATGGTGCGCGATCGGTTTGACACCAGTGTCATTGAGACCTTTTGGCCATCCGAGCATGTGAATCTGGTTGGGACACCACAACCCCACACCTGTTGAAGCTAGGATGCTTTTGGGATATGGTATACGGAGAAGGGCCAGTAGTGGCCAAATGTTCATGGCAGAACATAAACTTGAGCCACTCGTGGTATCAATGGTGCAGTCATAAGTCGTTATGAATATAGATAAGCCATACGAGAGGAATCCACCGTGAAGGGGGAGGACGATGGAGATGACACAGTGGGCAATAGTGATATTGTGTTCAGAATACATGGAGAAATCTGATTTAGCCCCTGCTGCTCAGACGTGGAACTGTCATTTGTATTCAGAGAATGCTAAGGAGGCGTTCGTACCCCCAAACCCAAAGCTATTTGACATGGATATCCGGACGTCTTTCTCTTGGGCGACCAGAGGTATATAATTACAATCGAAACCGTCTTCGGTATTATGAAGATTCAATGTGGGTGGGACGAATTTCTATAGTGACATCAGTATGATGATCTATGAGGGGAAAGAATACATACGTCTCGAATGGCGAGTATAGAAAATATTGCTTCCACAGCACCTGCCGCTCCAAGCAAGTGGCCAATAGAGCCTTTCGTGCTGCTGACAGTAATCTGTTTCCCATTGCTGACGCCCTCTTCTCCAAACATCAATGACTGGATTGCTTGGTTCTCGGCAGCATCGCCAAGTGGAGTGCTTGTCGCGTGAGCGTTGATATAGTCGACATCCCTTGGCCGAATGCCGCCATGCTTCAGTGCTCTTTTCATCGCCAGGAGAGCCCCAGCACCATCTTCTCGAGGAGCTGTCACATGGTGGGCGTCGCCACTGCAGCCATACCCCCGAACTTCAGCATAGATCTGTGCTCCGCGAGCTTTGGCGTGCTCTAACTCTTCAAGAACAACAACACCTGCACCTTCAGCAATCACAAACCCATCTCTGTCCCGGTCAAAGGGGCGTGAAGATGCTTTGGGGTCATGGTTGAATGAAGTTACAAGTGATCGAGACCTTGCAAAGCCAGCAAGGGCAAGTGGATGAATACAGGATTCTGATCCGCCAGCTATCATGACATTGGCGTCACCAAAAGCAATGAACCGCGAAGCATCCCCAATTGCATGTGCACCAGTGGTGCAAGCAGTTGTGACAGCATGGTTTGGACCATGCAAGCCATATTTCATAGAGATATGCCCCGCCCCGAGATTGATCAGCAGCTGTGGAACAAATAATGGCGACACTTTCTTGTAACCCTACGCACGGGTCTCAGCAAGCATTCCCCATTCAGGCACTCATTGATAGCTCACTGCTTTTTCATAGGCTATACTGGTATCAAAAAGTTCCTCCAAATTGCCAATCCCACTCCCTAAGCATACACCAGTAGCCTCCTTGTCTTCCTGCGTTTGTGGTTTCCACCCAGCGTCAGACATGGCTAATTCAGTGGCGGCAATTGCATATTGTGTAAACTTTGCCGTTCGCCGTTCCTCTGCCCTATCTAACCAGTCTGAGGCTTGCCATTTCCCATCTTCTCTTCTGCCAGTTGGCACCATGCCAGCGACTGCGCTCGGAATTTGTCGCCATTTTGCTGAAGGTTCGAGATGTGCCACACTATCAATTCCGCAATCGCCAGCTAGAAGTCGGGTCCAGGTCTGCCGAATGCCAACTCCCAATGGCGTTATGGCTCCAAGACCTGTCACTACCACGCGTCGCATTGTTCTGCCATGTTATGGGTTGTTGATGGGGGATCTGAGAAACTCAAGTGGACGTGCAAATAAGCATTGAACAGAGTGAAGTCTGAGCCGCTAATCTACTTTAGGCCTTAGCCCGTAGCATGCATCACCTGTAACCGACTCTCCTGATCCACTCATCTGAGACGACAAGACAACAACCATTAGACTATTTTCTTCTTTTCTGCCAATATCGAAGCCTCAATAGCCAGATTACCCTCCATAGCATCCGGGTTATACCCACCATGGATAGTTCATATCTCTGTCTCATGTTAGCTCTTCGTCCAACCCAACACAACTTTGTGGGGGGCATCTTGACAACGAAGATCGGGGCCGTGTTATATCGAATTCCATCTCTGAAGGCTGACCCGAGGTACCTTTCGTTTTGTCAAACATGAAGTGATAGCAAGTGCGATCTCCATAGACATATTCTCTGAGGAGGAGCAAAAATGTCTAGAAGTCTGGATGAGCTCTGTGCCTGTTTCGTTTGCTAGGCAAGGTCAGTGCCCAAAGTCTGTTTCTCCTCCACGCTGGCCAATGCATTGAGCTAGGCTCTCTGCCGTGCCGCATCTTTGTTTCAACTGACTTGCATAGACGCCTCAGTTTTGGAGCTTATCTTTTATATCCTCGCTCCGATCCGAGTGTCTGGCCAATCCAGTTAAAAGGAACCCAATCAGAAGACTTCCATCGTAAAGGGCTTCCCGGCTATTTCTTTCTCCATGTCTACAGACTAGGTCTGGGCAATGAGTTACTCTGGAGAACCATGCTTTTTATCGCATGGACTGAGCTGTGCAGAGCATTTTGGAAGCCTCTACAGGATCTTTATTTATCCTTCCGGTGGCAATTGGCACAAACAGGCGAATCTCTAGCAAGTATCTTATCTGAACTCTCCGCTTCACCCCCTCCTTCATGCTTCACGTAAGTCAGAGATCTTCCCGTCTACAACGCCACAATTCTTAGCATGTCTTCGGCAAAGATCCAAGTGCCACTATCAGTTTCTTGTCATATATACACTTCATGCTTTATTCCGATGGCTCTTCAGACCGTTGATCGTTCTCCGTGTCGCCGGGCCCTTTTATCATGGCCTTACAATTCGAAGGAAAGCCGTCAGGTACGGATTCCTCAAGGACACGACCTAATGCCAAATTCGAAGATGACAAGGACTGGAATCCAAAGTTGGACGATTTGGATGTCACCAGCCGAGAGTTGTACAGAGGAAATGCGGTCTCACGGTATGACAACAGGCCAGATCCAGTGACGGATCTCAAGGCAAGGCTCTCTACATGGGGTATAGTGATTCCTCTACAACATAGTAACGACAATACTAACATCTCTGTGGATCCTAACTATCCAGTCGACAAAAGAGAGTCGAAGATTCTCGACTCATCGACCCTCGATGACGATGTTTTCTCCATTAAAGAACTTGAGGACTCGCCATACCCAGAAGTTCGTGCAGCAGTCCGAAACTATGATGAAGACGTCCCTTGCAACACTATTCGTGCTTGGGTCATTGGATTGTCACTTGTGTTCCTCGGTGCCTCGATGAATACTCTTTTTTCTCTACGAGCGCCTTCAATCGGTCTTGGTGCACTCGTTGCTCAGATCATTGCTTGGCCTCTTGGTCATGGGTACGTACTAATATATCCTTTAACGCAGCGTCTATTTGGTCTTTGCTGACCGGTTGTAGCTGGGCAAAAGTCATGCCTCGAAAACAATTCAATACCTTTGGCCTAAAATGGACGCTAAATCCTGGTCCATTCAACATCAAGGAACACTCAATCATCGTTGTCATGGCGGGGGTCAGCTTCAGCGCTGCATATGCTACTGATATCATTCTGGCACAAATTGCATTCTACAAGCAAGACTTTGGAATCCTATTCCAATTGATGCTAACCATTTCTACCCAATCTGTTGGGTATGGTATTGCTGGTATCATGCGAAAATTTCTAGTGTAAGTGCTGGTTCAGAACTCTATTACCCATATCAAAGATTCCGCTGCTAATACTACTTAGTTATCCAGCAGCAATGATTTGGCCTGGCAATCTAGTCAGTGTCACCTTGATGAACGCCATGTATGAGACAGAAGCGAAACCGGATCCAACCGTTATCGGCGGAAAGATGGCACGTTACAAATGGTTCGGATACGTCTGCTTGGGAGCTTTTGTTTACTACTTTATCCCAGGATTCCTCGCCCAGTTCCTGAGTGTCTTTGCGTTCGCTACCTGGGCTGCACCCAACAACATTGTTGTCAATCAGTTGTTCGGTGGTACCACTGGTCTTTCACTGTTGCCAATCACCTTCGACTGGACTCAGATTTCGGGATTCGTTGGCTCTCCACTGATTCCCCCGTGGTTCTCAATTGCCAATACCTTGATTGGTGTTGTATCATTCTATATTGTAGGTTGTTCTATACTCCATTACACTGGAACCTGGAGTGCTGCCTTCCTGCCAATGAGCGACAGTGCTACATACGACAATACCGGTGCCAGCTACAATGTTACGAGAATCCTTAATCCCAACTTCACTTTAAATGTTGAGGCCTATAAATCATACTCACCACTGTTCCTATCAACCACATTCGCCATGTCATATGGTCTGTCATTCGCTGCAATTGCCTCTCTCATTGTCTACACATATCTCAACCACGGGAAGCAGATATGGCAACAATTCCGTAACAGCAAGACAGAGGAGCCGGATATCCATATGAAAATGATGAGCAAGTATAGGGAGGCACCAACGTGGTGGTATATGGGACTCTTTGTCCTCATGGTAGCCCTAAGTCTTGTCACTGTTCTTGCTTTCCAAACTAATCTCACTTGGTGGGCATTCTTCCTTGCCTTGGCAATCTCTTTTGGGTTCTCTTTACCGATTGGCATCATTCAAGCTATTACCAACACTCAAATCGGGTTGAATGTACTAACTGAATTTATCTTCGGTTACATTCAGCCTGGACGGCCCCTTGCCTTGATGATCTTCAAGACATATGGATATATCACAATGTCACAAGCCCTAAGCTTTACGTCTGATCTAAAGTTCGGTCACTACATGAAGGTAAGCCAGGTCTTTTCTCTAGGAATTCATTAGCTTATAGGCCCTCAGATTCCACCGCGAACAATGTTCATGTGCCAAGTAGTGGCTACAACGCTCTCCTGCTTCATCCAAGTCGGCGTCCTAAACTTTGCTCTCACAAATATCAAAGATGTCTGTACGCCCCACCAAGAACAGCACTTTACCTGCCCTGGAGGACGAGTCTTCTTCTCCGCTTCCGTAATTTGGGGTCTCATCGGTCCAGCCCGCATCTTCTCCCCAGGGCAAATCTACTCCGGCCTCTTCTGGTTCTTCGGCATTGGCGCTATTCTCCCAATCATAATATACTTCGCCGCACGTCGCTTCCCTGCCTCGCCCATCAAATACCTCATGGCACCTTTGATCTTTGGCGGTGCCGCCTCCATTCCCCCAGCTACACCACTCAACTACTTGTCCTGGGGTGTGGTTGGATTTATTTTCCAACACGTTATTAGGAGAAAGTACTTTGCTTGGTGGAGCAGACTGAATTATTTGACGAGTTCAGGATTAGATTTAGGACTAGCGCTTAGCACGCTATTTATTTTCTTCGCGTTTACGATGAATAATGTGGAGGCGCCGAAGTGGTGGGGCAATAATATTGTCAGTGCAACGATGGATGCGCAGGATACGGCGATTCAGAAGGTTGTTGCTGAGGGGGCACATTTTGGTCCGAACGTGTGGTAAGATATGGAATGGAATTATTTGTATATGGCTTGATTGAAATGGGGATGTTTATATGGGTCGATGTAGAGTTTCATTATTTCCTTAGTTTGTGTGATGTGATAGCTTCTTTGTAATTGTAAGATAAGTTGTTAGCATTCGTTGTATACACATTCTCTATGTCGATAGCACAAATAACAATTAAGATAGATGTATTGAGGCAGTCACCCCCCGCCAAAGCCCTTAAAAAGAGGAATATTATATCCCCGTAATATTCAAGGATCGTACCTACTCCGGGGAAACTTCAAACTAATAATTTTAAGTGCTGGTGGTTTTAATGAATCACGTAGGGTCATCCCCTATCAACTTCAGCTCCCAGAATAGATGATAAGGAAGCAGAAGCTTATCTCAAATACATGAAGATACCTTCTAGGTGCGCTGAAAGAACTCTCTGGGGTTGAATCCGGATCATCCCAGGCTTATAAATCTATAGCGATGCGTAAACATCATTGATATACGTTAATTTAGTCATTATAGTGGTCAAAAAGCACCACCCTTTCCCAGAGTAATTGGCGTCTGTAGAAATTTAATCTGAATATTCCCACACAGATGTGAGATAAGAGCCATAATTTATATGCGGATCATGTCCATTTTCATGGAAGGGCAAAAGCTTCTTTAGGCTCAGAACAAATATTTCAAGGTCATGCAAGGGTGGGAGAATATATGCTCGCAGAAGAAGTACCATGATCTCTAATTGACTATTTAGTGAATCAACATCGCGAAGCTATAGCTGTATTTTTCTGTGGCATATGCCAACTAATATTTCGGCAGCCAATGAGGATTAGATGAAACTATTCATCTTTCACTGTCAAAGAAACAAGGTCGCTCAATCCCCAACCCCCCAAACCTACCACCAAAGTCAGACTCTATTTTCAATTTTACTAGTTCTGTTTTAGACTCTGGACATGAGCAACGGCCACCTTTACCTGAGCCATAGCCCGAGAAACCTGGGTATACATCGAGTTAGCTTGGGCATGTGTTGAGAGGTCATCCTTTACCCGAAAGTGTGCTGTCACAGGTAACTTTTAGAAGCTATGGAGCTCCCAAGAATGTTAGCACCTCTGGGAGTGCTGCTCCTAAAACAACTTCGGTTCCTGGGATTTCATATGCGTTATATTGAGCAGCTGACCAGACAGTATACGGGCCGCAGGAGGCTGGAACTATAGGGGTGTGATGATCTGACTTGCTAAAAGGGCAAGCAGTCGCAAGCGGTGTGTATAATAGGTAGCGCAGCTAGCACTGAAGAACAAAGGTTCTATCCAGGATTGTCATTGACCTTAGTTAGGGGTTTCGTACCTAGCACATAGTTATCACTTAAATATATAGTAACGAATTTACCTCTAAGTGAGCACCACGAACTAGAACTTAAACCTACTAGATTAATTGGTATCCCAAAGGCTATCTATTATACGATAGCTAGTCTGCCAAGGTGTCAGTAGAATACTAGAACCTGTTGGACCTCACAATAAACTCAACACGTGCTGCAAATAAATATTTTAAAGCACTAGTTAACTTTCAGTCGAAGTAGGCGGGTACCTAGCATATAAAAGATAAACCAGGTAATTCCTGGACAGATAAGGAATGACATTTGACAAAATTAAATCGTGTAAGTAGGAGATCTCTGTTGTTAGCAGCAGGGTTATTGACCATCTGACCTGGAGGAAAATGGGACTATACACTAAAAGGGCTGAAAAGGAGGCAATTGATACGGTGATAGACCTGAGAGCCAGATATAATACGTGAACCGATGTCTCGATACTTGAGTATGAGGGCTTGTACTAGTTTCCTAGTATGTAGCCATCAAACCGTCGACAAAAAAGAAAATCGCTCCGATTCTTAGTCCACCAAACACCACGAAAGCCTGCTGTGGGATTATTGAAGGATCGAAGGATCGAAGTATGGAAGAAATAAGTACTGGCTGGCATTCTTCTCTGCCATTCCTCTCTGCCACCCTCAGGGAACTGAACACAATAGATAACCCGGGGGGATTAGCGTCGTGCTCGCACTTCTGCGCGTTGTTGATGACTAGCACCTTGAGCATCTGTAAAGGAGAAGCTAAGGTGGGCTTATACGACCAACGTCACGAATTTTTCTAACGACACTTCTATTACTTGAATCCTACTTCGCCTAAAAGAGATACATAGATTTTACACTTTTAGTCTGGCCTCAGACAAGACGGAGCAATTTCTTAACCCAGTCGTTTCAATAATGCTCATTCTCATAGTCAGTCCAACGAAATGGCTTCCTGCGATACAACCCTCTAGGAGCATCCCAATCCTCATCCAGATCTCCTGCTTCAAGTCGAAAGACCTCGAATGATTTCCCAAACTCCACCCAGTCATAAAGCTTATCCCTGCTCCAAAAGACCCACCCGATAAGTCGCAGGAACTGCCTTATGGCTTTCTCATCCCCAAAAATTCCCCGACATTCCGCTGGAACGCAGTTTCGACTATTGAAGTACTCAAGCTGGACTCCGGGATAAGGGCTGGGCATCCATTTCCGATTTCTGCCAGGGCCCTGGCTTACAACATACCGAAAGTTCTCATATTTATGGAATAAAGTTCGGTAAGTACGATCAGGTTGGACTCCTGCAGCAATAAAATGTTGCATATAGGCAGGTCGAGGCAGTGAAAAATAGCTGTAGTCGTCTGGATCCGCTTGTTGGAACCCATGAAATGGCCTAGCAAGGAAGCGTCGCAAATAGCCTTCACCAAAAGCTGTGGGGCATCCTATAGAGTTATCCAGAAAGTAGCGTAATTGTGTCAACCCTCGCTGCTGACCGTTTGCCTCTAGGACTTGGCCAGAATGCAACGATCCTCCTTCAGAGGCATTCTCTAAGCAAAAGACAAGCACTTGGTAGATGCACTTAACTTCTTCAACCTCCCACCACTCGTAACAGAGCCAGAACACCTCCTGCTCCTGCAAGCGCTCTTCCCAATCGGAAACGCTTTCAGAACCATCCCCTGGCTGGTGGAAAAGTTCACAGTAGAGCTGAAAGCGCAGCAGCGCTCGGCGAATGCGCCGCTTGTCGCTCCACATTGATAGTGGAAGAGAAGTAGATAGCAGCCGTGCTTGCTCTTCGGCTGGTCTCCCAAATATTACTGATCCAATAACTCTATTTGGAGCTGAAGGGGCTCCGTATGCTTTAGCAAATATGAGTATGCAGAATTCGACAAAGAAGTCTACAGCTTCCAGGGTTCTGCTCATGTAATCGAGAGTATCTTGGCAGCGCGGCATTATCGAAGGCGGAACACTTTTGTTAGATTTTTGGAAATGATTGTCTAGGAAAAGCCCGAGTTCGGTGGTGTTCAGGGGACCAATAGTTTGTGCTGCCATTATGGCGTAGAGATATTGCTGGAGTTCTTCGTCGGCGACAAGTACAAACTTGCGATCTTCCTCTGAAAGGCACATGATGGCAAAGCACTCCTAGAGCCGAGAAGTTAGATAAGTAGTATGATGCCAGTTTGTGTGAGATCCTATAATGGCTGTCTTAGCCTGACTATTTTTGAAAGCACAGCTAAAACGGTAGAGGCGGATTGTATTCGGCAAACATAAACTTGAACCGACTAGTTCCTGCTGAATTTGTAAAATAATATTTCAGGGTAAAAAGAAGGAACAGACCAAGATATACCTAGTGAAGCTAAGCACCCCGGCTAACGTCTGTGACTCCACACTACTAAGAAAATAAACAGTGCACCAAATCCCTCTTTGTGTGGTGGACTACTGTATCATAAAAGACTTTAACTACATCTAAATCACCATCTGAACTAAAATCATTAGTGGTACCGCCATCGCTCTTATATAAATACGATTAAAACGGTTGGTGCGGATGGCAAATAGGAAAGACGGGGTCTACAGGGTTAGCTACGGCCAATCTTCAAAAATTAATAGACAAGGTAAATGCAGAAATTTTTTATGCTCTTTTAAAAGTTTAAATAACTTTGTAGTGTAATATAGCGTGATACCGAAGACTTGCATGTAAGAGATATGCATGTAAGCATGTGCAGGAGTGCTTGGAATTATACATTCCATTATGTCCCATAACTGAACGTGACTGGAGTGGATTTTCTCACTTTCCCTCCCCAACCACAGCTACAAGGCATAAGAAGGTTGTAATAGCGTAAGATTAGTACACAATTGTGCAACCTTAGTTGCCTTGAGTCTAAAATTGCTCTATTGAGAGAATATCGAAAGCTAACCGCTATGAGCCGCAGCGCGTGGAGGAGATATCCATCTCATAGTGGGCACCACTCTGGCAATGTTACAATTTCACACAAAGTTATTATCATTTCTTCAGAGCTAGAACAAGGATCATGTGAGTCTTGAGCTGTGGAATAGGAGAAAAGGCACCTGAACCGAGATTTCATGGCAGGAATCCAAAACTCGGGAGTGATCCATCAGCATTAAATGGTTAGAATAGGGGCAAAGTATGTTGGCTTTATGGGATACTGCTTGGAAATCAATATATCAAGTCCCAGAGCTTTTGTAAATTACCACCAGCTGGTCTCTGCAGCATCTAAGCGTTGCTGAGTGAGTGATTCAAAGTCGGGCATGTTAGGGAAAATCCAAACCAGGATATCTCGACTTCAGTGATGACAAGGAACTATAGATGTTACGAATTTAACATACTATGGTATATATATATGGACAGATAATCGTGCTTTGCCACCATGAGGAGGTGACGAGCGGTTTAAGTTGGCTCTGGTAGATGTCTTAATCAGCAAGGCCCAAAACTCTATTCATTCGTGTTACTTGCTCCCTCAAAATTCAAGTGCTTTACTTCACCCCTATCACCTTAAAAGGTTAATCCTATTGGTAAAAAGGGTTTGGTTCAAAATTGATTATTTCCGCAGGACCGCTCTCTGATTTTCATCCTGTTGAGGTGGTTCCGCTCAATGCATCACATCACACTCAGTGGGGTCAGGAGATTATCCTCAGGCAACCGTCCTCACAACACAATAGCTCATGAAACTGGATGATCAGGATGGGACTTGCTATTACTCCGATAACCTACATGAGCATGACAGGAGCTGGGCATCCGCCTACAGAGCAGGGCTCTTGACCCAGCCAATCCTCGATTGTAGACCCCTGAAACGTGAGCTGAAAAGTAGGCGCCCACCTACTTTTTTTCTCCCCCTCGATTTTCAACGTCCGATATCTCTGTGCCCTTCCCATACATTAGCTGTTATATCTCGATAATTCGAGACATTTTCGGCATGAAAATATTTTCAACAGGTACCCGTACAATTTTTGTGTTTTGAGGCCGAGCTCTCCTCAGATCGCATGTCAGCATGGCGGAAGCCGCAACTGTCATTCAGCTCATCCAGTTCAGTGGTGCTGTTCTTGGGTGTTGTTACAAATATATAAGCAAGGCCAAAAATGCGCCAAAGGAAATTCAACGAGTCATCGATGAAATTAGTAGTTTGAAAGGGATACTCGAGCACCTCAAACCATTTGCTGATAGCCAAGAAGGCGAACGCTTCGATCTCTTGAGATCACTCAATGGAAAGAATGGTTCTTTTCAAGCTTGTTCAGGGACCTTAAACGAAGTAGAGAAATCTTTGGAGGCTTTGATAGAGGCATCAACCGTGCGGCGAAGGCTTCAGTGGCCGCTAGAGGCGAAAAAGATCGACGAAGCTTTACAAAGCCTCACCGCGCACAAGACAAACTTCATTCTTGCTCTAGCTGGAGACAGCGCAGCTTCGAATATACTAGTTGAGAATTCCATTGGAGAGGTCAAACTCTCTCTTCTTGAAATACAGGCGAGGGAAGAAAAGAACAGAATTCTAGACTGGCTTAAAGGAACTGATCCCACGAGTAACTATCACGCAGCTCTAAAGAAGAAAGAGATTGGAACTTGCGAATGGCTTCTCCGTTCCGAGAATTTTCAAAAGTTTGCTTTAGGAGATAATCAATCTATGTGGATCCATGGCATACCAGGAGCAGGCAAAACGGTTCTTAGTTCTGCCGCTATTGAGTATCTCTCCTCGACTTCATCGAACCATGGTCAACATATTGCGTTCTACTATTTCGATTTCAATGATCATGACAAACAAACAGCTATCGGCTGTTTGCAATCTTTAGCATTTCAATTTTATCAACAACTAGATGTCACACCTTCTGAGATTTCGACGCTTTTTCAAAACTGTAAAGGGGCAGCACCTAGTCTGCCCCAGCTTGTAAGAGCTTTGGCTTGTCTTTGCAGCCAGCACTCGACGTATTTTTTGGTCATCGATGCTCTGGATGAATGCAAGCAAAATGATGAAGATGAGCAACGCTTACTGGTTCTCGAAGCTTTGAGAGATATTAGGGCTTCGGCTACTGGGACCCTCAACATATTTGTAGCTAGTCGCCCAGAGGCTGATATCGCTCGGGAAATGGCAGATCTTTGTAATATCAGTTTAGATATACAAGCTGCGCTGGTTGACGAAGATATTCGTCTCCATGTCCGCTCGTGCCTGGAGAAAGACGTTCGACTTAAGAGATGGCCGAAGAATGTGAAGGAGGAAATTGAGGAAAAGTTGACAACTGAAGCTAATGGGATGTGAGTTGAACTCCTTATCTGATTCCACAGATTCTGCGAAAGTTTACTTCCCATTTAGCATAATTCAATCGCAACGCAGGCTAAAATTTTAATGTTTCTTTCAGGTTTCGTTGGGTAGTTTGCCAACTTTCAGAACTCCGGAAATGTCTAAAGCTGCCAAATATTCGGAAAACCTTGACGAATCTTCCGAAAACATTAGACGCAACCTACGCAAGAATTCTCAATAACATTCCGCCCCTGTACGAACGGGAGATGAAGACCGTATTGATCCTTCTTGCTTTCTCAGCAAGGCCAGTTACGATTAAGGAAGTGGCAGAAGCCACAACTATAAACATGGAAACAAAGTCATTCACAGTTGATGAAAGGTTTCCAGACCCATACGATATTATGGAATTTTGCTCCAGCCTTGTTTCTCTCAGCGAAATACCTAATGACCCACAAAATGGAAAAACCCATAAACTCAAGGAATGCAGACCGGCAGAACAGTTACTTCAATTCGCACATTTCTCTGTTAAGGAGTATATTCTGTCGGATCATGCAAAAAATAATGTGCCTGAGATATTTTTGCTTAATCAAAATTTAGGCAATAGATACATTGCTCAAATCAGTTTGATATATCTTCTTGATTTTAGCCAAGGAGAAGAGGTCTCTCGATTAGACTTCGATGAGTTTCCATTTCTTGCTTATGCTTCACTTTACTGGATTGCACACCTCGCCTTCGACGGTTGGATGGAAAACGATTCTATCGAAACTTTCACCGTCAAGTTCTTTGATATCAATTCCCAAAATAACATTTTGAAATACCTCGGCTTAAACGAATCTCATCGATACACTCGGTTGAGGAAGAAAGAAAGCAGCCGGCCGCGTGGACGACAAAACTCTAAGGAAACCTCTCTGTTGCCTTTGTTTTACATATCTTACGTTGGACTGAGACTAGTCTTCCAAAATTTACTGTCGAATGAACGCAGATCGAAGACCATAAAAGGGGTTTTTGGAGCTGCTCTTGCGACTGCTGCCTCGGATAACCATGAAGATGTTGTCGAATTACTTCTCATGGAAGGTGCGGATCCCAACTCGCCTTATTGTGGCAAGCTTTTGCGCCCTTTGTATGCTGCTGTTGATACTGGAAACCCGAGAGTAATAAAGAAACTCCTTGACGCTGGGGCCACAATCGATATATCTTCCCGCTACGATGGTAGTGTGCTCCACAGAGCAATTGAAAAGGGAAACTTGGATGCAATTCAGCTTCTCATCGATTACGGTCATGATCTATATGCTCCAAGCCGATTCCACGGACCTCCACTTTCTTGCAGTCTACTTAAGAACCAGATAGAGGTCGTCGCTCTACTTGTACACAACGATGTCGATGTTAATGTTCCCGCCGTAGGATATTTCAATCCTTTAAATCTTGCCTGCAGTCATGCAGGATTGGAAACAGTTCACTTGCTTCTCGATTGTGGCGCTGATTTTACTTTAAAGCTGCCGGGTTGCCAAGCACTACACAATGCTGCTGAACGTGGTGAAATTGACATGATGCAGCTTTTGCTCGACAGAGGGGCAGATATTAACGGCCCGAGTGCTGCGACTTATGGAACACCTCTCAAAGCAGCAATCCAATCGCACGTTGCCATTGCATTTGACTTCATGATAAGCAACGGTGCTGATATCAATTTCAAAGGCTCGAGAAGCATGTATCCAGTTGATCAAGCCATTTTCAGCGGGAACTTGGTAGCAGCGGAAAAACTAATCAAGTCGAACGCCAAATTTGGGGATGAAGCTCTAGAGCAAGCAGTTGATTACCATTCTAAGGAATATTTGGCAAAATTGCTTCTGGATGGTGGGGCCGACCCAAATGCTGACCATGAACGGTAAATTTGTGCTCTTTCAACTCCCTGATGTTTTGCTAACAGTACTTCAGATATGGAACTATTCTACAATTCTCTGCCTTGAGGAGCTCTCCAAAAGTCGTGGAGTGGTTGTTGGAGGCTGGAAGTGATCCAAATGATATTCCTAGTGGGGAGTACGGGACAGCATTACAGGCCGCTACTTATCGAGGACAAAAAGAGACTGTTCAAATCCTCCTGAAACATGGGGCGTCTCCCAATCTTCGATGTAGTGGAGAATTTGGGAATCCACTCCAGGCGGCCATCAACCACGGAGATGAAGACATCGTTCATCTACTTCTGGACGCTGGCGCCTCAGTCACTGCACAGGGTGGAAGATTAGGCACTCCCCTACAGGCGGCAGCCTCTAGGGGACTTTTGAACATTGTAATTTTGCTGATAAGCAAAGGTGCTCATGTCAACCATGTTATCTGTGGCGAATATGGAACTGCACTCAACGCAGCTCTGGCTGGAAATCATGCTGAAGTTGTAAAGTTTCTTTTGGACCAAAATGCTAATCTTAATACCAATTCACCAGCACAGCATTCAACTGTTGACAACATATTTGTTGAGGAATTTAAATTTCCTATCGAGGTTGCAGCCTCAACTGGCAACACGCATCTAGTACAGTTGCTTTTAGAGGGCGGCTTTCAGCTCAATTCCAACGAAGAAGCATGTGCTCGCGCTCTGAAGCGTGCTTCAGATATATTAGACATCACAATGCTCGAGTATCTCATCGCTAATGGTGCAAATGTTAAGCGTTGTGGTGCACTCGCCTTAACCCAAAACACCAATAGGCACGACCCGAATCGTATCGAGAAGATTCGGCTTTTGCTTAAGCATGGAGCAAACCCCAGTGGCGATTCAGCAGCGGAGAGAACGCCATTATCAGCTAGTATACATGAGAAGCAAACTGAAATCACAGACATTCTTATCGAATCGAGTGCGGATGTTAACATACCAGACACTAGCTATAATGGGTCTGCACTCCATGAAGCAATCGACAGAACTGCTATCGATCTTGTTGAAAAACTTATCCACAAGGGTGCAGATGTTAACATAAGAGCAGGGCATTGGGGTACACCTCTCACTTTGGCCATCATAAATGGGGACGAGAGGCTATATAAGTTGTTATTGGAAAATGGGGCCTGTGTGAATACGGACCCTCCATACGGTTATTATGGCACCCCTTTGCATGCAGCAATCTCGAAAGGTTATGACAAGTACAAGATAGCGTATGACCTTCTTGATAGAGGAGCCAACCCGCACACCCCTGGCTTACATCAGACGGTTCTCACAACTGCCTGTGGGCACGGTGAAATCGGTCAGTTGGACTTGGTGGAGCATTTGATATCACTTGGTGTAGATGTTAATGCGGAAGATGTCAAAAGACCAGAACAAGACGGAGGAGGAGGCAGCAGATTATGGACACCACTTCAATTCGCAGTGTACCACGGGCTTGAAAACGTCGCTCAACTTCTTCTAGAACATGGGGCAACCATTAACCCAAGTCCTCCAACGGGTTCATATGGAAATCCTTTGCAGGCATCAGTTCAAGATCGGGGTAGTGCAGTGATCAAGTATTTGCTAGAAAAAGGAGCAAATGTCAATGCTGTTGGAGGTGAGTTTGGAACAGCCTTACAGGCAGCGGCAGAAGAATCCTCCGACTCCATTGTCAAGCTTCTATTGGACAATGGAGCCGACGTGAAGCTTGAAGGAGGGGTTTATGGCTCTCCCCTTCAGGCCAGTGCGAGAATTGGCAAGAAGATTCATGTTGAATTATTTCTCGCTCTTGGGGCACCAGTCAATACTAATGTTGGAAAGTATGGAAATCCTTTGGCGGCAGCAGCTAAAAGAGCAAACCGAGAGGTAGCAGGGATACTGCTCCAGCATGGAGCGAATAGCAATCAAGAGGGCGGAAAGTACGGAACTCCACTTCAAGCTGCTTGCTGCTCGTCAGGGTCGACAGCAAAGCATGAAGAGGGAAGTATCGTCAAACTCTTGCTCGAAAATGGTGCGAATGTAAATGCCGAGGGTGTTGGCAAGTATGGGACTGCTCTACAGGCAGCGGCTTATCATAGCAGAAAGTATGTGGAGATATTGCTTGAGCATGGAGCGGATCCAAATGCTCGAGGTGGAAAGTTTGGGTCGGCTCTCAATGCTGCTAGGAAGAAAGGGCTTGGCCGAGTCGAGAAACTTTTGTTACAGCATGGCGCGAGGGATGAAGGGATATGAATTCAAGCTCTCTAGTATTCAAGGAGTCATATCCCTTATTCTATCTATCTCATCTCCCTAAAATATGGATCAATCCGTGGGTATCCCTAACCTAATGAAGATGCACTTCAACCATTTTCTTACAACAGGAAGAAAGTCCCATGAAAAGCTCGATCATACATCATCCAACATAAAGGACAAAGTCAACATGTTGACACATCTATTCCGACTCTGGAAAGTCCCAATTCATCTATAACCTTTCTCAAATAACTCTATTATACCCAAACATAAAGCTCTGACTAACAGTCCCATTATTATACCCCACCATCTCCAACCTATTGCCACTGCAGTTAAACCTCATAACCATATCCTTCGACCAAAATCCCTTATCAAACGCTGTAGTCACCTTTCCCACATATGGTGCAGAGACACTTGACTCCCCCTTTCCACCAGTTGTCTCAAGCGTGAACTCATCAGGCTTGAGGAATGTCAATTTACCATCCAGGTACCCGTCGATTGTTGTTACCATAGTGACGGATTGACCCATAGCCGAAGCTGTGATGCTCATAGTGAATGCAGACCAGGTGAAAGTTGCCAGTGTGGAATTTGCAGAGGATGACACGACCATGGTCCCGGCGCCGCTGAAGGAGAACTTGGTGATTTTGACATTTGGGGACGTGGACGCCATTGTCGAGACGAAGATTTCCTGTATACGGGTGCGGTCGATGTCCCATGTTCCTATCAAGCAGGTGTTCTGGGTTGGGCAACCCCCCGGGCCTCCCTCCTGACGCTTACACGTACATGTGTCAGAGACCTTCTTGATGCGTAGTGCTGGTGTGACGTTTTCGAAATTCCCTGTGGAGATAGCGAGGAGGTATAGATTTACTGGTCCGTCGCAGCTTGAAATAGATACGGCTTTTTCAGGAACGAATGTTTCCCATTTTGCAGATGAGTCGAGTCGGTAACTCATCTTTACATCAGTTGTTTGAAGGAGCGTGAAGTCAAGGACATTGCTCCTCTCAATGAATATAGTGAATACATTTATGGTAAATGGCTTGAAGTCAATATTGAGTAAGGTATCCTTACCAACCTCGATCGGTGGAAGATTCAACGGTGCTAGGGCGATTTTGTTTGTGGTGCCAACGATAGGTCCACTAGAGTCATGAATCTCATCCGAGGAAAATGCTTTGGCGAAAAATTCGAAATCATCAGCGAAACCGGGGAAAGTTGAAAGTCGGCGTCGTTCTTCAGCATAGCTAAGCATAAATCCTGCTCTTGCGTGTGACAGTACCGTTTCATGGATTACCTCGATGGTCTTCCGCCCTTCCATTGCTTGGAAGAAGAGATAGGCTTCGTAGCCGTTTCGCTGCCTGTAGATTGGTATAGCTGGGTCATAGCCTCGATACCTAAGAAGTTGACATTAGAAAACTCCGTGATATTCTATTTTGAGTTTGATTCTTAATGCTCTGGGGGGAGAGCGAAGTGTACGTACTCTACTTCCTGGTTTGCGCTCTTATATATATAGTTCGACATATATGCAGCACTTCCTTCAAACCACCAGCTGCGGGGCGTTGGATTACCATCCACCCAAGCCGGTTCATTATCAAAGAATCTGATGACGCCGTTCTGAACGCAGTGATAAAGTTCATGTGCAACTACCTGCTTCTTTTGTTCAAAAGTAAGGCCTCTGCTCTCCATATTTGGCAAAACCATGATTCTGCAATCTGGGACCGGCAATAATTTGTAGCGACTGAGAAACTCCGTATTCATATATGTATTCACGAGATTCTTCTCTTCTGGAAATCCGTCTATCATCATAAAGTAAATATTAGGCACATCATATGTGCCCAAAGACTGAAATCTCGGTAGTGTTTGGGTGGTTGCTTAGACGATAGCAGCCAGTGTATCCTGTTTGCCGGCATCCTTACGTTCATCTCCAGAAACCCAAAAGTCCTGGTAACGGTATTTATGAACTTGTGTGCCTGCAACCTCGACAGTGTCGACGAACACGCAATGATCAAGTAATTTAATACGATTGTATTCAATACGAAGAAATCGGTCTACTCCTGCAATGTTTGACCATTGATTACAGTCTTCAGCTATAATCCCGCCAATTACTGACAACAACGAGAAGAAGAACTTCGTCTTCATTGCGCTGGCTTACGGATTCGTTTGTTATAGTCAGAGATGTAAGAATCGTGTCGCTTTCCCTCGGAATGGGTCTCATAGACGAGGAATAAACATTCAAAATAGCAAATGAAGTGCAACGACAGGAGTCGACGGTAGGAAAGAACAGAAAAATACTCTACTTAGGGAGGTTACTTTATCTATTGCCTGGTCAATCACTTTCAGGGGCGCAGACACCAGCTGAGGTTCAAATTTCGCACTCGTGCAAATCAAAATTCACAATAAATACCAAGACTTAAAAACGAGCTGATGCACAAATGCCAAGTACTTCTTGTACCTGTCCACAGCCCAGACTCTCCCAAAACAACTGCATCATACAAAGCAAGAAGGAACATACCCAATCTTTGTCGGGAATAGTACCAAGACTTTAATTATGCGAGTGAGAATGTGTGAGGCTGAGTTGGTGTGAGCACCACAAAAGCCGGTGGCTTGCAACCCTCGGCTTCAGGGGAGGCTTATAATTTTAGGGTTCCTGCACTAGCAAGTAGGAATTATCAAGTGCTTTGAGATGTCTAGTCTTAGATTTGAAGAAACCGCGAAGATTTTCCTATCTTCTCATGAATGGGTATATAACAATATGCGCCTATATCCGCTCCATCCAATCCCAACCCTCACGACCGTCCAAGCACAGCATTTGTAGCCAGCACCTGTATCCTTCGCTCATATAACTTCATCATGTGGCACATTGGATCACCCCAAACCACACCTCTCAGTAACTCGTCTGTGATAAATTGCGCTACAATTCCTTCATTCATCCGATCATGCAACTTCTTCTTCTTGTTCGAACTAGTCTCGTACCTTTCTACACTTCTCAGCATGACTAGTCGGCCGGCATTGCTTAGGGTTGCCTCGGGTACGGGCCAGACCGGAGCTTGGCCGGGAACTGGGAATACCTTGGATTTCTTCTTGTTTAGGGTGAGAGAACTGCTGGAATTTTTAAGAATGGGGGTAAGTTTTGATGGTGCGAGACTCCCCATGCAGGACTGATTAGGTGGAGGAGATGAGTAGAGGTCCAGTAATGATCGAACATAAGCTTTGTCCGCTCTGGCAACAGGATCGCCTTCATTGATAAAAGACATGAAGAGTGATTTTGATTTTCTCGTTGAGTCGTTTGGTGGCTTTTGGAGAGGAAGGAGTGATACGGGGGGTGCGCCAAAGCTAATACAGTGGATGCGCTTAAATGAGCCCTTGAGGTCGTTAAGTTCAGATTGCACCTCGCGGCTGTTGGAGAGCATATGGCAGTACAGAAGCGAAGCGATAGCTCCACCGGCAGAGTGGCCGGTAATGATCAAAGAATATTTGCATCGTCCAGGGTGCTCCTCTAGTAGATTACGTAGACGTGCGGCCACTGGTTTGACCATTTTCCTTGCGACGGTCAGGAACCCCGCATGGCAAAGGTTACCAGGATCATCCTATTTTATGTTAATTAGGTGGAGAGGGTATCGATGCGGGACATACCAGGAAGCCGAGAGGTTCGGCAGGTGCTGAGTTCAGATTGACTGCCCAATCCATGAAGGTTTGCGTTCCTCGAATGGCAAAAACAATTGTATTCATAGCATCCATAGGTACGGACTTAATGACCATCGCTTTCGTGCCCATTCTCCAATCGGCTTCCACATGTGTCTCCCTTTCTTGGCCTACAGGCCTCGAATAGACTCGTTCCGAGTACTGTGCCGCTAGGCAGAGGAGAGGATAAGTTTCTATATACCTATGAGTTATTAGAGGTGCTTGAGCTCTGAGGGAAAGACTAATACTCACAGCTTCATGGGTGGAAGATAGGGTGGAAGTCTTGAATTGGAGTACAGATGTACCTTGGCGAAGTAGTTCGTGCTTGAAAGTGCCGAAGATACGGAGTTGTTGACCATCCCTTTCGATTTCCCACTCTTCACTAACCCCCGCTCTGTTGTCTCTGCTTGTTCTTGTTGCCATATTGGCTGTGGTGGCTGGAAGACTGCTAATTCTCTCTCATCACCACTGAATCTTTCCCCGTCAATCTGCGTAATCACGGCATCGAGTTTTGAAGATATCAGGTCGCATAGTGCCGCTCCTTGATTGAGGTACTGGGTCCCAGCGGGAACTCCATCATTCCAATACCGAGCACCGGGGATGTATTCGGGGGCTTCGTAAGAGAGGAGGTTTGAGACTGATTTGAGGTTTAGTTTACTAATCGTATTGCCAGATTTCTGTGGCCGTTCTGGCAGAGGAGGAGGGGTTATAAGGAAGTTATTGGTGATATGAATTGGTCGTCCATAATGCTCTGATTTCCAGCCTTCTCTCGACCCGGCCCCGTAGCCTCGAGAAGTATTTGGTCTTCGCTCATTGAAGGTAGAATTTGACTGCGAGTACAAATATGACCCTTCTGGTATTGGCAATGGCCCATATACTAAATTCTCGTCATTCTTCGACGTCGTTTGTTTTGCCTTCTTGGATCTACTAAAGATCGCCATGCCGTCCTATGGTCCGTGCCTATGCTATTTTGGTCGTTTCGCCAAGTGAAGATCTTCACATTTTCCGCCTCCAAGGTTGCGATAACAACATTGAACAAGAATAAATTCCTTTCGGAGGGTTTGCGTCGAAGTTTAAAGAGAGGAGGAGTTGAGAGACGCAATCAGGCAGTTTCATATCAGAAGTTCGCCTAGCTTCACTGGTGATGTTCAGTGTGACCTTCTCGTAGTGCTCTTTGTATTACGATTCGCTGACGACTGCGCCTTGTTCCTGTTCCCAAGCATGAACGGGGTTACTGGGCGCCTCTCCTGCAGGGTTCTCTGAAAGTGTGACGAACCATACCCCTCAGTCAGATGATAGTGGGCACGCTATGCAAATGCACAAGATTTGTGCAGGCTCTCCATTCGCGAGGAGTGTCACTCCTGCGGCGCAAAGTAGCGTTGATTCTTCAGCAAAGAATGAGTGGTCGATTCTGGGCGAATTAATGCGGGTCGCTGTTATTAAGCTTATCTTGCTGTACAATTGGAGGCTATAATTGTTTTTGGGAGCTTATTGTGCAACAAACATCAGGCTATCAGAATGCAACTTCAATGAAGCAAACATCAGGGTCTGGATACTAGTCCAGTCGGAAAACAGAACTCCTTGCTTCAGATACCAAGGTTTTTCTCAAAGCGCACGAGTTTGAAAGGCAGGTGACTACATATTACATTCTCGTATATGCTGGTGGAATTGTTGAGTCGTGCTGTGCTATATGACAGAGTTGGGGCAGATAGAAATATAAAGAAGACATCTTTTTAAATGGCTTTGCTTGAAGAATCGCGTGACTACTAGGAACACCCCTAATGTGAACTACTTCCTTGGCTTAGGATGTAAGCTCTGGGTTTCTAAAGTATGAAATACAATGATCAACTTGGTATCTTTCCGTCCTAAGAGATATTAGAAAATGAATAACATTTATAAGAGTAGTATTGGCGCGTATAGATTGAAAAGAAAAGGTTCCTTGCCTAAATGCTATCCGAAGAATCTAAAAGTCTACTTCCCTCGCACCTTCAACGCCCTTGAATCCCAGCAACTTTTCTGCGCCGAGGAAACTCCTTTCAATGAATGGCAATGCATATACCCACATCTGATCAGTAAAATTCTGTGACATCTTCTCCGAAATCCCTTCCTCACTGATCAAATGAGCAAGCAATGCAGCATCGGTAAGTGCAGCGTTTGCTCCCGAACCACCAGCCGGCATCATTGCATGAATAGCATCACCTATTAGTGTAACCCGGGCCGACGGTGACCACTCTGGGCGATCAGGTTTCGCAGATACGAGACGAAGAGGTGCGCTTTGCGCAACTGATTGGAGCTCAAACATGGCCCTATTGATACACATATATCAGTAAGTTATGTGGAGGAGGCATGTTTGGACAGCTGCCCCCGGATGTCTTTTTAAGCTGCATCCGGGGAATGCTCCTAAAAGTACTCACCTAAAAGCAGGGTCCCAATGTTTGGTGGCTTCGAGCGTTAGTTCTTTAGCTTCTTCTCCGGAGAGAGACCGAAATTTTTCATCGTTCAGTCCGACACGCTCAGCATTTCCACCAAATACCCAATAAACGTAGTCTTCCGGTTGTTGTAGCCGACCATTAGATTCAACCTGAGCATCGCTCGGGAAGTGCATGGGCTCAAGAAACAGGGTTAGAGACTTGTCGTCTTGTACAACGCTCATGCCCTTCAGGGCGTCTAGAGGAAACTGAGCGCTCAATTCTGGTGTCTGAGGTGTCTTACCATAGATGACGCGAGTAGCCGTATCGAGGTAACGTATATGCGGTAAAAGTTGCTTCCTAACTGGCGATGTGATTCCATCTGCACCAACAAGAAAGGTCCCTTCAGCACTACTTCCGTCATCGAAGAAAGCGGTGACACCGTTAGAAGATAGTTCATAGTGTGTAAAAGCCTTGCCGAATTTGATATTATCTTCTTGGCCAAGAAGAAGTAAAGACCGCAATAACGTTCGATCTGCCGGATATGACTTGAATCCATCGGACATGGGAGGCCTAGAACCTGGTGGTCCTTGACCTGGTTTCATCCCAACAAAGAGTGACCGCAGAGGAGTCTGGTCAACACTATTGAATCTTGATCCCATTGGCTTAGACTCCGCACACGTTCTCACGAACAAGTTCCATAGCTCGTCATTGAGGCACTTTCGAAGACCCTCCTGGCCACTGCCATGAATTCGAATTCGATAGCCTTGTGCTCTGGCGCTGGGAGAAACATCTCGCTCAAAGAGTGTATAGGGAATTCCTCGTTTTGCAAGCCCTTGAGCTAGTGCTAAGCCACCAATACCACCACCAATAATGAGAACGCGATTGGAAGCCATGGGTGTAAAAGTATGAGATATATGTTGCCTGTTGTGCCGTGATAAAATGTTCTCCGGAAATAGATCTAGAGGAGCTGAACTCTAACTAGAGTTATCTATGAATGAGATCAATGAGGATAAACCTTTCTTTTATAATGATAGAGAAACTATCTCGGTCTATACAAAAACAAAAGGAACAACATAGATACTGAGATGGAGAGATGATGACCCGTTTTCGGCGATTCTGGCGGCGAATTCTACTTCCCGAAAAGGCCAAACTAGCCTAGCAAAGGAAATCAATCTAATAATTATCACCGCTGTAGATACAGAGTCACTCGACCCGGTGCCTCAAGCAATGGTAGGTAGATCACTGCTAAGGTAGAGTGAAGGGAGATGTTTAGGTGCTTTACTGAGCATAAAGCTCTCGCTTAGCGTGGGGTGGCCAAAATCAAAACAACCCTTGAACGTCGCGTAGAACTAAACGCGTAACTTTCAACACCAAATATCGACGTCGCGACAAAATATATTTCGACATGCGATAGTAGTGGTACGGCACGCCGAACATATCAATTGAAATATACGACAGCACTACCCCAAAATGCCCCGTCCAAAGCGCATGAAAGTGGCTCCGTCTGGGCCCACCCAACGCAACAGATCGACCTTTCAAGTTTTGGCTACCTCCAATGCGATATCAAACACGCCGAAACCAGCCTTTGATGATATGTACGACGTTAGCGATCCAGAAGATCGGGCAGCGACAAGAACGCGACTGGTTGGAAGTGCAAGGAAGGAGAAGGCGTTGGAGACACCACTCAAACGCGCTGGAAGTACGAGTAGGTCAAAACCTAGCGGTAAAAAGAGCAGTCACGAAGAGGATGAAGAATTACGTGCCGATGGGGACTTAGACTTGGCCGATAATATTGAAGATAGTTCAAGTCCCGAGGTTGAAGTTGGACGACGGGAGAAGAGCACACCTGGTATGGACAGCTCGGTCTTTGGATTTAGCAATTTTAGACGACATGCACGTCAAAGAAGCATACCAAGTCGTGGTCCTGGAAGAGCACGCTCGAGTAGTGTTGAGTCGAATTTGGCAGATGATAATGGCCTCACAAGTGTTGGTAGGAAGAACACATCAACACAAACTGCTAGTCGCTTCCAAAGACAGCCGCAGCAGCAAAGCGTAATTGGAGGAAATAATATGGGTGTCGCGCCTAGCAGTATGGCATTAGAAATGACGAGAGGCACCCCAGCCGTGGGATCTGCATTGAAGCTTGCGAATTTTAAGAGGAGGCCTAGGCAATCGAGTATTCTTGGGACAGCGCGAAAGCCTCGAAACTACCAATCAGATATGGGCGAGGATGATGATGAAGAAGACGATTTCAACCCAGACGATGAGTCAACGCCGCTGAATCTATCTAAGACGAGGAGCATGACCAATTCATCCGCAGCAGCGAAAAGCTCAAGTTCTAGAAAGCGGAAGTTATCTGCGGTGCAGGTTTCCCAATCACAGTCCAGCCCTTCTCGAAATCCTTCCCCGTTCAGATCAGTAGAAGAGACTGTTCCAGCCACAGGACCCTTGGATGATGAGGAAGAAGATGAGAACTTAGAGCCTACTTCTCCGCAAGAAGCACCACTGCCATCGATTGAAGGCAGTGCTCCACCTGAACCAATGAGTGAGACAATGGCACTTCCTCAAAGCAGCAGTTCTGCACCTTCAAGTCCTGAGCCTGTGCTACCTGTACCGCGAGGCCGCGGTCGACAACCAGTACGCGGAAGACGTACCAAGACTCCCCCTGCCAGAACGCAGGACTCGCCTATTTCATCGCCTCCATCTCTTACACACTCTCCAAATCGACCGTATATGTCGACAAATAATCCTACAACAAGAAAAGTGCCTCCACCTCCCAGTACATACTCCACTGCCCAACTACAGGATCTTCTCCCACGTCGGCGACGCCGAACTACTCGCGATCCCTTCGACATTCCAATCTCAGATGGCGAGGTTGACACATCAGGCCTAGCATCTGATGATGATGAGCTCTCTCACCTGAATGTGCGAGGTCGTCGTCCACGAAGCACTCTTTCGAGAACCCCAGCCCCAGCAAAGAAGGGACCAAAGGCAAAGGCTGCTTCTAAGCCAGCAAGCAAGACTATCCCACGAACATATGGTGCCCGAAGAAATACGACCTCAGATAAGGAAAATGAAGAGCTGGACCCAGATGATAGCTTGGCTCCTTTGCGAGACGATGGAAATGAGAGTCCAGAAAACAGTCAGGAATTGGAGAAACGGGTTGGAAAGGAACTCAAGAAAGCGGCAAGGAAGTTTCAGGAGGTTGACAAATGGGAGCTAGAGTTCGAGGACGTCACGCCCGATACGAGCTCACCAGCAAACGAAGGGAGGTGACTTGTTCTCGGGTAATGGGTTGAAAGTGATGAGCGGTTGGTATTTGGAGTTGGATGGCTATGGCATACTGGATAAGGGAGGACTTGCATTGTTTGATACTCGGCAAAAATGGCGTCGGTTAAGGAAGTGATGATGGCATCTTGTGCATAATCCATTTCGTGTACCTGGCTTACAGCAATGAAGGAATTCATGATTCGCTTTTGTCAACTGGTACTAATTTTAGGCAAATCTACAATGACAAATAGCATGTTGTGAAAACCTTTTGTTCACAACTACCTGAAGTCCAACAGCGGTCAAAAGGTTGGGCTATACAGTTGCCCTTGCTCCAGTTTGGCTTCTAATCCTTACCTATAGTGAAATATGGTCTTTGAGATATAGCAGCTTCTAACATTTTCTGAGCCGTCAAATATTTCCACGCCGCCGCTGCTATGCATCTTTGATTTCTTATTGGTGTCATTAAGCTTGTTCTTCTCAAATATGTCAAGACCCGGGGCATTCGGTTCCATTCTCCAAGTAACCAGGAGCGCTCTCGAAGTGTTATACCGGGCTGCGGTCCTGCAGACTTGATATTGATCTCCTCGTCTCGCATCCACTTCCTCTTCACACTTTGCTACCGGATCTATCCCTCACTAAGAACTAACTAACCCCTGATACAACCCGAAGGATGTTATTACATCGGCAGGTGCTGAAAAGTGAAACTTCTGAACATTATTAGCATGTTGTATTGATATAAATCCTGAATCCTAACGCTTTTCTTGACTAGCACCCCCACGATCTGCATGTTGTGATATTCTCCATCAACTCTGATGGCATTCAGAACTCCCTCAGTAAACAGACCATTGGAGTTCTTTTTAGGTTTGCGCTTAGACTTCGGCTGATTAGGAGGCCGGTAAGGGTAGAGATATCCCGCAAGATGGACTGCGGCAAGAAATCGCGGTAGCGAAATGCATGAGATGCAGCACCGAACTCAGGCCCGGGTTCAGGGTCAGGCCCAGAGGCCGAGTCCATATTGAGATGGATGTATTCAACCTTTCCCGCTAAGGATCTTGCCTTGCTCTCTTAGTCTTCTACGAGCACAATCAATCAACTCGGCTATCTCAATTCGGAAGGCAGACAGCTTTGAGATGTCGTCTCCAAGCCAAGAACGGTCGTCGTGAGAACTTCACAACTCACGCGCTTAACTTATGCATACCAGTCACGCAAAAGTGCACAAGCACTTCCGCCCTCTACTTACCATTGGAGAACCGGCCAACACTCACAAGCGTACACTGTACGAGTCTGCATCTAATATATAAATTCCATAGGTTCCTCATCTCATCACCAACAGAAAAGCCTGCAGTATCAATGCAGTGCAACCCCATGTCTAGAGATGCTCTGTGCGCCTTCTGCTCAACCGACCTCACGAGTGCCGAAAAGTACGCACGCTTTCGGCTTCTTGCTTGCGCACGCATGCACAGCAACGAATACGTCACATCGAGGGTACCACCCTTGTATACCGTCCATGCCAGCCATGGCCCGGCTCGACGCCCGCGGAGGCACATACTGTAACGGCATGTAGCGGTGCGGGTTTTCGGATCGAGCTGTGATCACTGGAAGAGAACTTCATGCGAGTTCATCCTCTGCAGCGGGAAGGATTCAGACTGAGGACGGGATGGCACGCCCCGGGCGTTCATCACGTGTCTCATCAATTGACTACGCCTCATGCTTCAGAAAAACCTATCCAAGCCCTAGTTGGCTCACTCGTAAGTATAGCCGCTTAAGGACGAACTAATGTGACGGAACTCACAGATTTAAAAGCACAGAGAATAATTGGGAAAACGATATCGGAGGAAGTATTCAAGAACTCATTGATGGCATGTGGATCGATGTTCTGGGTATCTACAAAGCCTTGACGACCAATACCAGCACGCGAAATATAACCTTAGAAGCCATGCTCATGCTCTGGCTTATGCCATAAAATAAGTAAGCTAGGTGAGCCATCCGCCGCGGAAGGAAGCGGGGCCTTTTCCCAACTTGGGTCTGCGGGAGAAAGCTGACAGTTGCGCCACGTCCCGTGCCGTAATTCGATGCGATGCGGAATGTAGGATGATCATATACTGCTTTTCCCTGTTCATAACTTCGAGTCCAGTTCCTCGAATTCGCTAATGTGCTTGACGGGTTGAGGACCAGCACTGACTTGCAACCTCGACTTGAACTCCCGAACATCAGTGATGATGTATGGTGTCGTGCCGTTGCCTTCCGTCTTCACTGGAACGACTTCCCCGTCCTCTTCGTCCTTCTTGTCCTTGTTCAATCCCAATGCTTTCACACCGTTCTCTACCACCGTGATAACATCAGCAGCCTTTGTGGTTTGCGCGTTCAGATGAATTGCAAGCTTTGAACGTGCAGGTGAGGCAGGGAGGATGTAGTGGCTGAAGAAATCTGTCATGTCGGTTTTGGTGAGTAACTTGATATTTGAAGCGTCGAGGTGGGCTGTGATTTGCGTTAGCTGGGGGTTTTCGGAAGTGCTAGAATGAACGGCTTACTAAGCTCAAAATCAAGATACTCGTTGTCAATGTATGACCATAATCTGCCTGACTCCTGATCCAAGTTCTTCATTTTTTCTAATCTCTTCGTTATCAAACTTCTCTTGTGACCTTCAAATTCAGATTCTGTCATATTTGCAAGTATCTTGGCATAGTTGTGAAGGAAGGAGTCAATTCTCTCTTCAAGGTATTGAGGAGTCTTTTCACTTTGGATGATGAAACGGTAGCCAATTGTCGTCGAGGTCGTTCGAACCCCACTAAACACAACGTATCCAAGCTGCTCTTTAGTCCGAAGTTGGTCGAATGCTGGTTCGTGAGTCATTTGGTCTAGGAGTAGGGCTCGAGCACGAAGCGGTCGATTCGATTTGTCACCAATGAAGAGGAGGTACTCTATGCAGTGGTTGACATTTGCAGGGTCCTTCAGTGTCTTATGATAAACGTAGTTCCCACCAGGTGGAAAGACTAGGGATCGATTTATTGGCCACTGAGTTTGTGGTAAAATTCGTGGCTTTAAAGTGTTTTCAATTAGGTCGCTCAACCTTAATGCGTCCTCCTTGTACAAGTTTCCGTGTACGAAGGTCTCCACGTGCATCTGTCGGAGAAGGTGGGGATAGAATTGTTGGATGTCGGCTGCGGTAAGGTGTGGCAATTCCGCGAGGATCTGCTCCGTAATGTATCCTTTCTCTGTGTTGAGCCACCGGGTGAAATCGCCGACCTGGTTGTATGGTTGTTGGAAATCCCAGTTCTTTAACCCTCTCAACACTCTTTCTTTGATAATCTCGAACCGTTCAGGCTTAATTTCAAGGTCCCTCATCGTGATCAAAACCTTCTCGAGTAATACCGAAAGCTTGTCATTGTAACCAGAAACGGCGATCTCAATTCCCATTGAATGGCTAGAGATTGAGTAATCTAGACCTGCAAGTTCGGCATCGTAAGAATATTCCTCTAGCGCATCTCTTACCATATCCGTGAAAAGCCGTGCTTTCAGGAGATTCTCCGCAGTAGCGTTTGGTAGTGTGTTTCTGCAGTTGACGAAAAGATTGGCCTTTGGAACCCAAAAGGTGTCATCTGACCCAATATGTTAGTGTTTTCGGCCTCATGAAAACGGATATCCGTACCCTTCTTGTACCATGTTCTAACCAGGTCATCATTTCTGATCAACTTTGGTGAAATAGCGGGCTCCTTAATATCTTTCTTCTCGACCTCAAGCTTGGTTGGGATAAATTGGTTCACATGTGGCAGGTGTAGCTCTAACAATCGAGTTTTTGAAGTACTGGCTGCCGCACGCTTGATTTCCGTAATAAAATCTGCTGGAATCTTCCCGTAAGTGTACTCAGTACCGTACCATTTCTCCTTAGATTCCCAAGTTCCAGGAAACTTTTGCGACACGACAGTCATCCGGAAATTGTCTGGCCTCAGGCACGCAAGTCCCTCTATAATCTTAGCGGAATCGAACTTTCGAAGTCTAAAACGCCAAGATGTCAGTGACTCGAGCGGAACTCTATCTTCCACAAGCTTCGTCCAAACTCACCTGCTGTGCCCACTAAGGAGCCATTGTCGAGGTAGCGGGGTCTGCATGACCGCACTGATTTTACTCGTGAATCTGCTTGCTGGGGTCTTCTGTTTGAACTTGAAAGCCACATCGGCCAACCCCTTCTGCTCCTCGAAAATCCATTCTTGTGGTGGTGTTTCCTTCAGTAACGAAACATACTGAAAGAAAACCTTGACAATCTCCTTATAATTTTTGAGACCATCTTCTGTTAAACGGATCTGACAGTTGAATATACCAGGCGTGCCAGGACAAACGGGGTACGCGCCTTAGTCAAAAGTTAGCTGCAGCTCATTTCCGGTTGCCGCGCACGAATTAGGTTTCAACCAGATCCAGGAGCCAAATCCAGATTCTAATCGGAAAATTTGAGGTTACTTGCATGCGCTAATAAGCGCTTGCTGGGTGGATAACATGTTATCGTAAGATAATGAAGAACATGACAGGGTGGCTGAATTGCTACGAAAGTAGCCATGAACCACCCATTAATTTGCATTTCCATCAGAACGCTACTTCGCAGCCCGCGGAAAATTCTGAAAGTACCAGGCTCAATTTGGTAGGAGAGTTTGAGCCAGAAAATGACAGACGAAAACTTTTCACATACCTGCACTCAAGCCATTAGCCCAACCTTTAGCTTTGATGTAGGACATGATGCTACCCGGGCCTTCATGTCCGATCAAATGGCTAATGTACCGACTAGGTTGCGACTCGAAAAGAAACTCCTCGTCGATAAAAGGGAATGAAAGATCTAATTCTCGGGAATCCATAACCGGCTTTGCAAAGCATTGCGTCAGTAGATCCTTCTCCCCGAATGGAACCTCGTCTTCCCATCGATTTTGCGGTAAGTCCTTATTTCTTACCCCAGCAAAAAGATCGGCAGCCCATGCTTCCAATGTGTCTAATGGCTCTCTTCCAAGAATAACTAACTTCATTCGATTTGCGGAGTAGTGCTTTTCATGGTACTCCATAAACTTTTGCCGGACATCTATTCCTTTCGCCTCGGGTTCTGTCTTTAGTACCTCGAAATTTCCAGTAGAGAAGTGGCAGTAAGGATGTTTCGGATTCGAAAGGGACTTTTCCAATTGGTGTAATCGCCATTGATCGCTCTGTAGATTCTTTTTGTTCTCAGAATCAACTGCTCGAAGCTCTCGGTCTAACGTTGAGTCAAGGAAAAGGGGGTCGATAAAGAATTGAGCAAAACGATCTAAGGCTCCATACAATGGGGATGATTCGTTAGCGCTTGCATCTTCAGCTGCTTTTGCTGCAACTTCGAAATAGTAGTTTGTCGACGTGGCACCAGTATATGCATTAGAACTTCCAGAATGGGATGACAGGTACTGTGAATACGCATTTTCTACCGGATACTATAATATCATTAGCTATTGTCTCAGGCAAGGACGAGGAAGTTGTAGAAGCTGCTCAACAAAAGGAAATGCATGATTATTGCTGAAAATCTCGCCTATTGAGTGAGCGGAGGCAAGCTCTCCGAGCCAGAACAGGCACGTCAAAGCTTGCAAAGACTTGAGCTGCCTCAATAGGTCGAGAAAAGCAACTTCATTTACACATAGCCAATATGCGCAATAGAGCATCAGCGATTGTAATTCAGGATCCGAGGGTGTTTCTCGACTTTGGGGTGCCGATTTACAAGGATCCATCAAACACGTATCGGAGAATGTGGCGCTTTTCCAAAGAGGTCTCGCCTCCTCTTCAGGCATCTTCAAGTGAATTCCTGACAAAAGACTAAAATATCAGGCAATACAAAAGGACATACCTTTTTGGTTCCCATAAAAAGTAGATGCTCTACTGCGTGACCTTGTTGCTATTAGAATTTACCAGGGCCAATAAAAAGAGGGCTCTTACTTATCCCTATAAGCCAAGTCAGTATATATCATCAACACGAAAGGCTACATTTTTTTTTAAAAAAAAAAAGAAAAAAATATCCCCAAATCCAAAAATAGAAAGTATCATGCTAGCATTGAAACTCCAGGTAATACACAGTAAATTTAACAGCAATAGAAATAGGACCTTATAAAATTCCAACCTACCAGGAAAGTCTTCTGGATCACTAAAATTTCCAACATTCACATCCATAGCCGCGCTGGCCTTATCCGTTTCTGCATCGTGTACAAGTAGCACCTCCAGCTGATTCGGTAATTTGATTACTCTGTACGATCGATCATCTAGGGATGGGGTCTCCAAGCGGTCCGTGAGCCTTTCAACTGGTCTGTGTCTGTGTTCCCTTAATGGACTATCAAGAGCAGCGGGCGTTTGTGGTTGTGATACGGTAGGCATGGCGGTTATGGGATTCGAGCAGAACCCGTGAAAGACGCAAGGCTTGCGGTGATGGGGGTGAGCTTTATGTGAAGCTACAGCGAGGGGTTCGCGAAGCTGAAGAGGTACCCCGCCTAGTCGGTTCGCGTGGAGAGTGAAAAGAGGTAAGGGAGACGATCGTTGGCAGGTCTGTGCGAAGTACTTGGTTGAACTGGCAGTTGTGAATGGGCGAGGAAGCGCTGATATGCTTCCTGAGAAAAGTACAGGCTGTATGTGCAATGATGCAGCGGGCGTGCAAGATCGTAAATGGGTGCGTTGTCTTCGGAGCAAACTGGTGACCGCGGCAAGGCAGGTACCACTCGAACGTCGTTGGAGGTTGAGGCACCTGCTGGAATTGATCATCGGCTACAGAGTAGCCGCGATGCTGTTGGGAATGGTGAGGCTGTCGTCGGTACTTGGTACAATGTACTGTGAAGGAGGGTGCAAGGCAGACTGAAAAAAGTCGCAACCGCGGTTTTGGTCATAGAATGCCTTCTCTTGCCAAGAGCACCGGTGGCAGTTGCTGTCGATGTAGCTTGCTAACGGGGAACAACCTGGAATGTTGATGCGGGCTTTCGATTGCGCTGATCCAGTATGGTGCTGGCGGGCGCTGGCTTGTATTTCTTGCTAGGTAGTTCTTGCTGGGTAGTTCTGCTGATGCCGGATTGGCTCCGAAGCGAGGATTCGATATTGCCAACGAGGTGGGGAGAGGTTAGATATGTGGAGGGCTTAAGGACGGTTGGACCGTTGGGGAGGGAACAGAAGCTGCAGAGCTGGATCGCGCGCTCTCTCTGCACCAATTCGTGTAGACAGCAGCAGAGATGGCGGTGAAATGTCCAGAAGAGGTGGTGAGGTTATGTAGATGCTCCTAGCTGCATGCTGAGGATCCAGGGAAAAGGTCGTCGCAGGGTTGTGGTGCCGCGTCCCTGTTCCTTACTGGAGATGCCTGCCAATAATAAGAAATCCCCGACTTCCGGCGCTCAGGGCTACGCTGTTCTCCTCGCCCTAGGCTTCGATCTGGGCTCGTCAGCGCCGCCTGAGCCAGCCTCGTCAAGAGCGTTTCACACAAAAGCCTCACGACTCTCCACCGCCAGGTACAGGACTCCGACGCAGAACCACCCAGGTGGCCTAACCAAGCACCAGGTCAGTGGATCGTGCAGCCTCACGAATCGTGCAACGCATGAGGGCCCTGGGGGAGCGGAGCAGTCCGCTATTCTGACGGCGTCATGAGCAATGTCAATGTGTAAAGGCCGCGCTATGCGATTCGAGCGCAACGGGCAACAGAGGGCGAAAGTGGCTGCCGAGGAGTCAAGGACACACAAGAGACGAGAGCAGCTTCGAGCATGAGGCATGAGTTCACACATTTCTTTTCCCACGCCCCTCGTCAGATACTCAACTCGCAGACGACATGTGCATGTCGTCACAAAATCGCGGTGCAATGGGGCTGTCGTTATGCAGCCGGCGATAGACAAACGCGAACCCTGCATGAACCTCTGCACCTCCAACGTCGAAGGACCGAAAGTATTCCATCCCCGCTATATTGGGTCTTGACGGCTGAATCCGGTCAGTGGGAATGGCACACTCGCAAACGAGGCCGCCATATAACTTCGAGAAGCCGGCTCGCGGATACGGAAAAGGGGCTCACACAGAAACCGTATTTGGGCCACAGCCTATGAGGCATCACAGAACAATATACTTTTCCAAAGAAGTTAATCTACGGTAGCTATCCTAGATCTGAATACCCAAACAATGCTTCCAAAGGGTGAGAACACATTGCAACCCCTTTATGATGCTGGTCAATCTTGCTCGGCGAACAACTTTTTCCGTACTCGCAACTCCTGGTAGGTCAATTCGTAATCCATCACAATATCACAGATGGGATATAACTCGGGACACAAGGTATGCCGCTGGTGATCTGATATCCGATCCTCCCTTCTGCACCGATGGGGAAATAGTTTCAACCAATGCATCCCATGTTTGCACGAGGTGAGCGACTCAATGTCTGTGAGTATTTAAAGTTCATGATTCGCATCTGGGCGTCCAGTTGTCATGTTCGATCAGGGTTCTTGAATCATCTTCCGCAGTTTTATGTCGCTATCAGCCAATACTAAACTCTCCAAACGACGTTTCAAATTGGGGAAGGATCCTATAGGAGCTGACGTATCGTCTTTTGATACCTTTTTAATCATCGTGTAGACTTCATGTTTCAATATAACCAAGGAGGCACCACGCGCGATTAGGCTCCACCCCGGAACGATCAGCATTATGCTTAAAGTCGCTCCATCCAACCTCCAATCTATTTGTAGCCTCTGAGAAACTGTTCCAACATATGCTAGGCTGTGACAAAGACTAATAGCGAGATATTAAGTTTGGAGGAAAATCAATCTATTCATACTAGACTTTGGTTGGAGAAACTGCAGAAGAAGTGTGTTGAAGGACATCCTACTTTCTTCTATTTTCGGTTCCAGTCGGTAAATGTTCCGAAATGACAAGTTTCCGTAACAACACGCTTGTGTCCTGGACGTTCCTCATATCCATACGCCGCAATCACATTGCGTCAAATGCACGCCATATGTTCATCTGAGACAATGCTCCATGCCAATAGAACCGGGAAACTGATCCGCGTTCTCGAAGGCTTTTCTAAAACCATTGCCGACGTATGATTCTGTCAAACTTCAGCCACTTTGGGTATGTGATCGAAGCTGCATAGCAAGGGTGGAAGACTTTCCCAGCCTTTATAAGCTTTGCTCTACTGTCAGGATGAAGCCAGTTGATAGCATGGATTCGTTCGTCTCGAAAGCTGTTGTACTAGTCTTGGCATCTGGAGTCTCCATATGTCCAACTATACAGCCTATTTTCGTAGCTATGCAACGTATATGCAACGTAGAAAGCAATAGTACGTCAGGGAAGTGTAAGACTTTCCAAAGTATGGCTAACTTCCGGTAATAAGGGGGCAATCTGATTCGGTTCGCGAAGAGCAATGGTCAAATCGTGAGGTAACGTTCCGGAGTAGAGGAGATTCTGAAGCCGTTAGCGGGAGTTTGAAACCCCTCCGCCACAGAAGAAGGAAATTCTATGAATTGTTTGTATGACAAATAATATAGTCTTTGAGCATACCTGTTTAACCTTGTCGAATGCACCTTCTTTCTCGGTATAATCTCTTATGACCTTGCCCAAATTGAAGTCGATATAGATCCTAGTGTCTCGAATTCTAACAATCACACCATCCAATCGCATGAAAAGGCGACAGAGAAGAAGCATTCTGTCAGGCATGACACGAAGCTTACAAGAGTAAAGAGATATGCCGTTGTCATCCAATTCGCTTTCGTAAAGGACAACTTCCTCAAAGAACAGAATTGGATCGGGCCTTTTGAGAAGCTCAATGGGGATCGGTTCTGATCTGTCTCCATGCGCCTCGAAAGATTTACCCTTAATTACAGTTCCTCGATAATCTGTGGTGTATGACCAATCGAATGGTTTAACAATTTCCTTGATGCCTTCATGAGTTTTCTCCCTATGGAATATTAGCAGGGACATAGATAGGTGGAATAGGATGAAAGCAAACCTGCTACTAGACCACTCCTTAGAGTAAGCAACCTGGAGCATGTTTTTGTCTGTTTTGTCCACCCGGTCTAGAGCATCATATGCATTGAATTCAAGGCGCCAACCTGTTGCAATATGCTCAACTGATACCATATTGTCCCCAAAGATCATCTCAGGTACTGGTATGCCTAATTTATCGGACATTTCATCGATCGGTCCAGATTTCGAGATGGGAAGCTTTCGTGCACTGATTTTGAAGCCCTTCTGAATGTATGATACGGTTGATTTGTCGGCATGTTCAGGTGTAGGAAATGCCTCGTTGATTGGGCCGTTGAAAGAAGCCATGGTAGTGAGAATGTTTTTTCGAATAGACTATTGCAGAGCGCAAGGGAATGTTTACGCGCTTCAACAAAGATTCCAACGATGCAAAGAAGAATTTAAAATTGGAAGAGAGCTCTATCGGTTTAGTGGGGCTGTTTGAGATTCGCGGGGAAAGAACGACGTTAGAAGCTGCGTTGCCTAGCCGACCACTAGCGCCCTTTCAATGTTGCTCTCTTGGAAGCAACATCAAGAATGAAATCATTCCAATGACAGCTTCATACTAACCAACAGGACAACAATCAGCC
The DNA here is from genome assembly GCA_021365295.1 of Tricladium varicosporioides. Lineage (NCBI taxonomy): Eukaryota > Fungi > Ascomycota > Leotiomycetes > Helotiales > Tricladiaceae > Tricladium > Tricladium varicosporioides. The sequence continues at coordinate 1,101,646 of JAJTIW010000010.1, read as the reverse complement.
AGCCTTTCTGAAAAAAATTATCTCGTGGACACTTTTAGCTTCTTTCGCATTCGCTACAATGGCTACTCGTGCTCTGGAATCACGTTTCGAGCACCTCTCTGTCAACGATGAAAATGATCCTAGTGATGGAAGTAAATATAAAGGACTTGTCTCAAAAGTATGCTTACCACTTCACTCGACACAGCTCGCTGCTAATTGACATCAGATGACAACATCTACTAGTTCTCAGATATCACAAAATGCCAGTCGGGCAAATCTTTTAAAATACGCAGTTCAGAACCAAAATCCTACGAGCACAATTGTCACCGTCCCGTCCCAGAATGCACAATGGCGCGGCTCGCGGGCACAACAAGGGCCAGCATCACCCTCAAGACGAGAGACCGCTCGTGGGTCTGATGAATTGGCTCGTGCCGATCGCAAGTCCATGTACGATCAACCTGCACCACCAAAACAATTCCATCTCGGCATGTTTGAGATTGGTCGCCCATTAGGAAAGGGGAAATTTGGGCGGGTTTACCTAGTCAGAGAAAGATCCTCAGGATTTGTCTGTGCCTTGAAGGTCCTGCACAAGAATGAGCTGAAGCATGGTGATGCGGAGAAACAGGTTCGACGAGAAATCGAAATCCAAAGTAATCTTCGACACCCCAATATTCTTCGGTTATTTGGTCATTTTCACGATAGTAAACGAATCTTCCTCATACTTGAATTTGCTGGCAAAGGAGAATTATACAAACATTTAAGGAAGGAGAACAGATTCCCAGAGTGGAAGGCTGCTCAATACATTGCACAAATGGCCGCTGCCCTAAAGTACTGTCACAAGAAGCACATCATGCATCGCGATATTAAGCCAGAGAACATTCTTCTCGGTATACATGGAGAGATTAAGCTTTCTGATTTTGGCTGGAGTGTACATGCACCAAGCAATCGACGCGACACGCTTTGTGGGACTCTAGACTACCTACCTCCTGAAATGTTGAAGCCCGGGCGAGATAAGAATGTGTACTCTAACAAGGTTGACCTATGGTCACTGGGTGTTCTCACGTATGAGTTTTTGGTTGGCGAAGCACCTTTTGAAGATACACCCGTCATGACTCAAAGGAAGATTGCGCGCGGAGAGATGACGGTTCCGAATTTCGTCAGTGCTGAAGCGAGAGATTTGATCAAACGAGTAAGTAGGATGTTGAAAATCCGGAAGTTCCTTGCTAACCCACTGCAGCTTCTAGTGTTAGATCCAGAGAAACGAATTACTTTGGATCAGGTTCAGGAGCATCCATGGATCATCAAATATTGCGTGAAAGGCGAGCGAGCAACGATGAGGGAATCGAAGTCAACAGGGAGCAAACACCCCTCTTCTGATGAATGAATGATGAATAATGATCTTAGCATTGGCGTTTGGGAGGGGGTGCATAGATTGCAAACTCAGTTAAAGGCATGGATTTGGAGTCGGGGATCATCATATTCCTTTACGCCTACGCTATTCAATATGCAAATCAAGCATAATTTTGATGACAGGTTGTTTACATGTTTTTACAAGTCTGTCGATGCCCAATATCATCTGTAAATGTCGTCGAATGGTCGTGTATCTGCAAAACACGAGTCCCATACTTCATTCACTACCTTAACTGCCTGAACATCGTCTTTGCAAGACGGTCGGTTCATCACTGATTGAACAGCCCTCTTCCGAACGCAATTTTGATGTTGTTGTGTTAGTGTCCAATTGCCTCTTGTGAAGAATTCCCTTGTCCATCGACACTCACCACTTAAACTCGATGCTCGAATCTACTCCGTATTAGCAATTGTGTGGTCCCCAGATACAATAGAATCGCACCTCAGAGCAAGCCGCATGCCTCAAATCATCCCAATCCACTTTCCATCTCAAATGATCCCATGCATGCACCATCTCATGTGCCAAAGTATCCTCCAAATGCTTCCTATCTCTCATCTCATTCGCACAAATCAAAATCCCAGCCTCCGGATTGAAACCCCCTCCCTGCCTATGCAAATTCCCCTTCTCATCTCTCCGCGCCGGACACCGTCTACATCGTACATTCATCACATTCAAATCGCCATTTAGAGCTTCAATGTTCTTCTTCATGAATATGACGGTTGGGGAATAATTGAAGCACCAATCGCGCCATTCTTCTGCGCGGGCTATGTCTCGTTCTTCGTTTTTAATGTAGGCTGCTTCGCGGAACTCGTCTTGGCCAGCAGGTGTCATGCGGCCGAGGAGGATGTTGAAGTAGTTGGTCCATTTGTTGTTTGGGTCGTAGCCAGTTATCGCTGGGTTGTTGCCTGGTGGTTGCGGTATACTACCCTCGGAAGATAATGGTTTGGAGGGTTTGGAGTCAGACATTGTAACAATTGGGTGAAGCTGGGCGAGCGCAGGGCGTAGAAGGGCGCGAGATGTCGGTTTTGGATGGTGTTGACCTTGAAATTTGGGGAAACTTGAAGGCGGTGAGCTGCTTTTGGAGAAGAAAGTTGGGTTTTGCCGGTGCGAGTTCGGGACCATAATTTCAGTCGTCGACTCATGCGATGATAAAAGAATAGCATGCACCCGAAATTTCAGTGCACATGTTTGCAGGGAAGCAAAACTACATGTGATTCAAGATGAAGGGACCTAAACCTATGACAATTGTCATAAAGCTTGGTAAGTCCTCAATTCGAGTCATGACAAAATATCATAAACTAATTTTCAACCCAAGGAACGAGTTCCATTGTTGATGAGAAAACTCACGAGCCCTTATTATCAATTTTGACTTTAATTGTTGAGACGGCTGTAAAGCTTCACAAAGATGGTCACAAAGTAATTATTGTCTCCTCTGGAGCTATTGGTGTTGGTCTCCAGAGAATGGACATAGAAAAGAGACCAAAGCACCTTCCAAGAATACAGGCCCTGGCAGCAATTGGACAGTGCAGATTGATGAGTCTATGGGATAGTTTGTTTGGCCATCTCCGTCAACCAATTGCTCAGATCTTACTTACGAGAAATGATATTGCGGATGTAAGTGCTTCGTGTGATAGTCTCTCACAGTGACTGATATCTTTCAGCGCACTCAATATCTCAATGCACAAAACACATTTGCAGAATTACTTGAGATGGGCGTAATCCCAATTGTCAATGAGAATGACACTATTGCTGTCACTGAAATCAAGTTCGGAGATAATGATACTCTCTCAGCCATTACAGCTGCAATGGTTCATGCAGACTACCTATTTCTTATGACTGATGTTGATTGTCTTTATGACAAGAACCCCAGAACCCACCCAGATGCGCAGGCAATAGAAGTTGTAGAAGATATTGGGGCACTGCAAGCAGACGGTAGCGTGTCTCTGGACATTTTCAAATCCACACTGATTTTCCATAGTATCAAGCCGGGGATCAAGTCTCGGAACAGGAGGCATGTCAACGAAAATCGTGGCAGCACGACTTGCCACTTCCGCAGGAGTGACAACCATAATAACGCGCTCGTCAAACCCAGGGAACATCGTAAACATTGTGAATTATATCCAAAGCACGAAAGTCAATACTCCAGGGACAAATACGCCACCTGTTGGAGTATCACCGAGAAAAGGTGTCTCCTCTCCTCTCAGATCAGTTGAGGAGCCTCTCGCGCGATCGACAAGCTCCTCGTCGATGTTTGATGGGATGAAGGAGGTCAGGGTTGTACCACTTCATACACGATTCTTGCCATCAGCGCAGCCTATTCGAGATCGTTATTTCTGGCTTTTGCACGGCCTTGCCCCTCACGGGACTGTGTATATCGATGCAGGCGCACATAAAGCACTTGCCAACAAGGCAGGTCTCCTTCCAGTAGGTGTTGTCGATGTCGATGGGAACTTCGCACAACAAGAGGCTGTTCGTCTCGTCGTCGTTGATCGGATTCCCCAATCAGCAACCACAAATAGTAAACTGTGGGAAGGCACAGGTGTCGAGGTTGGGAGAGCACTGGTAAATTACAGCGCTACAGAAATAGCAAGGATAAAAGGGGTAAAAAGCGAAGGTATCAAAGACGTTCTGGGATATGCTGATAGTGAGTACGTTGCGTTGAGGGAAAACATTAGTTTCTTCGAGCGGGAAAGTAGACCTGCTACACCGAGTTTAGAGCATACCAAAATTACTTCGGGGACTGTGTAGAAAGAGAGGAGCGGGCGTTCAAGTCGTGGGGCAAAAAAATCCTTAGAGTTATGTAAATGGCAGGCTAGTTAGAAAATAAATCCTATGCTCCTGTTTAGAAGGCTGGTTAGAAATTTCGGTACAGCTATTGATGGTGGGGCTAGTGAGTTTCGAATTATCTCTTATTAGTAACCTATCTCCTCGAGCAATCCCACAAAAGCTTCATACACAACTAGAACACTGAAAACCCAAGCTATCTTATATTTACTCGTTTGAGAGAAAGAATATCTCTGAACTTATTTTCCTTAATTGGCTTTTGAATAGAGTTAAAACTTTCTGATCAGGACTGTACCTAGCGTTAAAGGAACACTCCTTAGTCATCGGACTTCGCGTTACCACCAGTCATAATTCAACCCAAATACCCACTCTTCTATTTGAGCTGTTGTTCAGAAATCCGATCATGATTATCCGATCACGGATCGGATTTCAACCTTTCAGGTTTGACAAAACAATATGACAACTATATATAACGAGGAACTCTTGGCTCTCCGGTGCGTATAATTACAAACCACATCAATCTCAAAGAATAAATACGGGGTTCCAGACATTTCAAACTATGGCTGAGAGCAAATACTCTCAGATACGTGTTGCAGTACTATACCAAGCAATTGAACCACCAGTAATCAATGGCAACGTAAAAGTAATGAAACCTGGAGGTATGATCTTGCCACACCAACCAACATTATCAGGTCCTTACATGGTCCAAGGGTATCAAGACTCCGGAGCGGACATCGCATATGCCTTACGATCCCATGACATCGAGGTCCTCACCCCAGAGTCATCACCAGATCCTGGCTCTTCCCCCGGATGGACATTCCCTGACACAGAAGAAGGCATCCTGTTCGCTCTTTCCAAAGGAGCCACTCACCTCTGGGCAAACACCATTCTGTTCTCAGCACATCCCCTGAAAACCTCCAAGGCAATAGCCAAATACCCAGTCTCTATCATTGGTCAACCTCCCCAGCTCGTCGAAAAGTACGACGACAAGGGATATGTCAATAACCAGCTTCGAAAATTTGGGAACTTGTCACTACCACGAGGGTGGACTATCCACGCTTCTGAGGATGTTAGGAAGAATTTAGAAAAACTGAACTTACCGTTTCCGATAGTAGCCAAGCCAATCCGTGGACGAGGAAGCCACGGTGTGAAAGTCTGCCTTGACTTCCTGTCTCTGCAGTCCCACGCCAATTCACTACTCCGAGAATCCTCCTCCATTATGCTCGAAGAATATCTCTCCGGTGAGGAAGGGACTGTAACCGTCATGCCACCCACTAAATCCATCCCACATTACTACTCCTTACCAATAATCACACGCTTCAATCACCACAACGGCGTAGCTCCATACAACGGAACTGTAGCCGTGACTGCTAACTCGAGGGCTGTGACTAGGAAGGAGTATGAGGAGGATCAGGCGTACGGGAAGGTGAGTGGGGAGTGTGAATTTGTAGCGGAATTGTTGAAAACTACTGCACCGATTCGGGTAGATGTGAGAAGATTTAATAAGGAGAAGGGATGTAAGTTTGCATTGTTTGACATTAATGTCAAACCTGTAAGCCTTTCCACAAATTTTTAGAGTACTTGAATGCAGCTGACGTTTGGATAGAATATGACAGGGCCTGGGAGACCAGGGAGAGAAGATCAGGCCTGCTTATCGGCTATGGCAGCAGCTGAAAGGGGTTGGGACTACCCAAAGTTGTTGTTGAAAATGCTCGATAGCGCTGTTCCTTTGACAAGATTAAGAAGCATGGATTCTGGTCTTTAAATTTGCTCGAACGTGGTTAAAGATATGAACAGCGGCTTCATCTCAATGTTAACGTCACTTTGGAAATTGAGAAAATTGTGGATACGCTATGTCAAGTACACCTTTACAACGTATCTTAATGCTATACCTACTTGCATCATGTCTTCTGAGGAAGAGCTGAGTTGCTGTTATCTTGGTATTTGAAAATGCCCATAACTGAACAGTAAATCCCTCAAATGCTGGTCCACTGTTTTAAAATAGCTCAGTTGGCTCTAGAGCTGATGTGGTATAATGAGTTTTGAGTCTTATCAATACTACCATATGTCAGATTCTTGCGATCAAGAGCCTATGGAGTTAGGTACAACGGTTCTATTTCCGTAGAAAATTCTCGCCTTCATCTGGGTTCATTATATATAATGATAGCGTTACGTCACTTTTAGGACAACTCCCACCTAACTAGTTCGATGAATCTTTAAAATTAGTAAATATGAGAGCATGTGAGGTATTAGAATTTGATAGAGCAGCATCTCTAGTGTTTACGGATAATTGAATTATTTTCTAAGTCGCAAAGAGCCTCGCAATATATTTAATACATTCTGGCTTACGACATGCAACAGATTTTTCTGTAGAGTATATTCTGTAGCTCTCTAATTATGACAGGCAACAAAACCAAAACGAATTATATCAATTACCCCTGATTTCCTTGACCATTAGCGATAATTACACGTATTCTTATTTGCTTGTGTGGTATATGATCACTGATAGATTGAATTGGACACTGTTGTTTGGTAAACAACGTCACTTATTATTAACCTCATCAACTGCCGTTAATCAGTACAATACTCATTTCACATCCAGTTCTACTTGAACCATTATCACGGTCTCAATTCTATCAAATCCACCAATAAAATCAATAGTCTTCCAATTGAAGTTGGTCTCTCAAACCCACCCCACCGATTACCACCATTGACTAGATTAGGCTAGCCAAAATTGGCCACATGTATGCCACAGGTTCCTCATATACACATCCTCACAGCTAACACCAGCTTAGGAATACCGTCACTATAAGTAGCGTTGAACAAGTCATTATAAGGGCCACTTTAACCATCCTGAGCTCTATGAACTCTATGCTTGACATTTGGCAGAAACATGGGTAGCATCAGTATATTTAGTGGACTAGTGCTGGCAATTTGGGTGTTTCGAATGAGGAGTGATAAATTTGACAGCTTGGATGAGAGGATTGAACTGTGTTTCGAAGGCAAAGCACTAGGGGTAGCGCAGGGGTATTGGAACCAGGTGATTTCCCACATTTGGGGGTAGGGACCGGGTGTAGGAAAGGGTGAGGAAGAAGAAAATGACGCAGAGAAAGAAAGACTCTTTCAGTAATGCTTCTTTGGCAAGTATGACGTACCTCTTAAATGTGCCTCGGAACAAAGGAGTCGGACGAATTCGCATACACGATTTTCTTCCCAAAATTGATGATGCCCGAGAAAAATACCCATATACAACATGTGTTTTTCTAGATTATCTCTAGGGTGTTCTCAGGGGATACTGGGAAAATATTATTGAAGGATCTTTAGCTGGAGTAAACGAAGGTCAAGGGCACTGTAAGAAGATAACCGGCCCACAATGCGCCTTGAAAGATACTAAATATAGGACAAGGCAAGAAAGAGAGGTCTTGTAAGGGTTTAGCATAGGAGTAACCTGTGTCACGCTGTATATTCTATCATGGTGGAGGGGTTATCACCACCCCACCCAAATTCAAGCTCTTTCCTTCCTTCCTTAGCGATTAGTTTATCGAATGATAATACTATTATTTCACTGGCGAAAGGCCTACGTTATATTGAAGGATTCAGTGATACTCGATTGCCTAGGTAAACGTGGGTTTTAGCTGGTCATGACAGGCCTTTGGGTTTAATTTTGGGTTTCTAATCGAGTGGATTCTCCCATCATTAACAAAAAGCCCTCTCTACACTTACACCTTTAATCTCAATAATTGGGTAATAGTTTGAGAGTGGGTAGATAATCTTCAGAATAGATATCAGAAAGCCTGGATATTTGTCTTGCCAGATGAAATTCCCTAACTCTATCTGAGATTACATTCGGGTACGTGGAATTTTGCTTTTCTTGTTTGGTTTAACGTGCTCTATAAGTCGGCGAAAGTAGTTTAGTACGCAGACTGGCCAGGAATCAAATAATCCAATTTTCTAGCAAACATAGAGGACTCTATCCTTCCTAGGCGGTAATATCCAACATTTCTCAAAGCTTACTGAATCAATTCGCGATACTCAATTGTTTTGACATCGGAATCGTGGACCCGGGGTTACTTCAGAACATTTTCCGTTCCTTCCTTACGACAGCGAAGGCCGAGAGTCTGTGGCTTTTGGATCTAGGATGTGACCCTGAGATTTTGGTTGTGGAGAGAGGCTAACCTTAAGAATAGCGATTCGGAAAATTCGACGGGCTAATTCCACGCCGATACGAGGCTTGTGAGGTAGTAACAGCAACAAGGCTCAATTGGATCCTTCAACAACATGCATGTATCCCATGCCAATACCACGGCTGTAGTGACATTCTTGATATTCTTGCCGCACCCCAGGTCCAGGTTACGAACGATGAAAGAGAAACACATCGGCGTTTTTTGCCCGACATGATGGAAAGTGACGCGTTCATACCAAAAAATGCCGATGAGGCTCTGAAAAGCCCTGCCAAAGATGATAAAAGGTTTCATAATTTAGGGGCTCAGACTCTCCAGACTCAGACAAAATGCCAAACGGGAACACTCTAAAAAAAAGCTCCTACTTCGTACCAGCAGTAGTATTTAACCTCTTTGGCAGCAACCCAAATGCAGAAGTAAGCTCATTAACTCAACTACAAGCTGAAAATGATTTTATCTACTCTAATTTCTGCAACTATCCTCCTCCTGACTGTTGTACAAGCTGGGGGGAATGTTGGGGTTGTGGGACTCGGCCGAAGCCTATTTGAACCTCTTTGTTGTTATGGATGCCTCTCCTCACTCTGGGGGCAACAACTTCCATGTACAGAAATTCAACCCGAAGACTCGACAAAGAGAAGCAGTGCTCCTTGCCATGCCACTAATATAGTATATCTTAGTTCTCTCGCATATTGCATGAAAAGCAAATGTGCAGAAGAGAATGTCACAATAAGCATAACTGAACAGTGCTGGGGAAATGTCGCAGGAGACGGTCTGAGCATAAAAGCTTTGGAGGATTATCTACCAGCAATCACACCGACCTCACAGCTGTCTTATGGCTCTTTATCTTTGAAGGAAGTGAGCCTCGTCAACGACCAATATTACCAGGACTCAAAACAGACAATTCAAGGCTATGTCAAGCAGGAATCAGCTCATGCTCTTTACGGGTTCGTTAGACAAAATCCATCGAGAAGGGCATTCTAACCAAGAAATAGGACAATACTCATATGTGCTGTCGTTGGTTTTTGTCTTCTCATACGACCGCTACAGTGGATTGCAAATACCCTCATTAGTTCAACATATACACGATCTCTCATCGATATCTTTCGAAAACACTTAACGGAACCTGCTCTAGTAGGAACAATTCACCTTCGAAAACTTCCAGGAAACCTCGGCTACATTCCTTCCAGACTTCTAAGTCTTCTCATATTATGTTATATTGCACTGAACGTTGTGTTTTGCACCATAAATTATCCCACGCTTAACCCAGACACATGGTACACCACCTCTTCTGCTCAACATACTTCCTTTGTCGCAAATCGCGTCGGAGTCCTCTCGTTTGCGAACGTTGCGATTCTGTTGATCTTTTCTGGTCGCAACACTCCGCTCCTCTTCATCACGAATGCATCCCGATCCGACATCTTAACCTTCCATCGTTGGGTCGGCCGTACTGCCACAGTCCAAGCTATTATTCATGTTGCGCTATACATGCAAGGAACAAATAAGAATGGTGAAAATATGTTTACTCTGTCGGCCGGCATTCACACTGTTAATTACCGCGAATCATATTGGTTAATGGGAGAAATTGCAGCGGCAGCTATGGTATTGATGGTCGTCATAGTCTCAGCTCTCCCCATTCGAACGAAAGCTTACGAAATTTTCCTCTTCTTGCATATTCTCCTATCAATCGCTATCCTAGCCACCTTGTGGCATCATGTTGTCTTCCGCTTCAACAAAGTCTACGGCTACGAAGTGTGGCTGTATATTTCGTTTGCTTTTTGGGGATTTGATCGAGTTTTCCGAATACTTCGCATTATCGAAAATAACTGGAAATCTTTATTCACAAGCAAGCACCCTTCTTCTCTTGTGGAGCTCCTACCTGGCGACGAATTCATCAAAATCACTGTGTTTCCGTCTCAGCCATGGAAATTCTCAGCTGGCCAGCACTGCTTTCTTTATTTCCCGAGCCTGAGGACGAACCCATTACAATCACATCCATTCTCCATTGCAAGCTGGAGCAATGGCCAGCAACCACGACAACCAGAAGTGAAACAAACTAAATCCACCAATTCCATGACAATCGAAACAGAGGCCACTGAGATGGACACCTTACCCATAGCGTCTCCCAGACGTAGCTCAACTGACCCTCGCCAGCACAAAAGCATAAGACCACAGATTAGTTTCCTCATCCGACCCGAAAGTGGCGCCACAAGTCACCTCCACAAGTCTCTACTTGTACAAAGCCGAAATTCCTCAAGTAAAGGATCAAAAATCTCAGTCTTTCTCGAAGGCCCATATGGCTCGGGGGCCTCTCCTCACTTTCAAAATGCCAATACCGTTGTTGCTGTCGCAGGCGGCATTGGAATAACGAGCATTATGAGTTACCTCCAACTGTACCTCTCTCTTCAAGAGGAGAAAGGAACGTTGACTCGGTTCCTCCTGGTTTGGAAAGTTAGAGAAGAGAGTCTAGTCACTGCTGTACGAAGCATGATTGATGATGATGCAAGCCTGAGATCGAAGGGGGTGGAAGTGACGATCATCAGGAGAGAAGACGAGGGCGAGAGAATTAATATTGGTGATCTCGTGCGAAAAGAGATTGGCAGTGGGCAAAATATGGGAAAGAAAGTGTGTGTCGTTTCCTGTGCGCCTGGTGGAATGGCGGATGTTGTTCGTGCGGCTGTTGTGGGGTGTATTGGAATGAAAGGTACAAGCGTGGAGTTGGTTGAAGAGGCTTTCACTTGGTGATGATTCTGTCATGATATGGATATCTGCAGATATAGCTGCACAGTTCGAAACCTTACAATCTTCTTCCATGCCATCAAGTTAATGCTCTTTCCGTACAGGAAAGTTTCTCCACTTCAATACCTTAAAGATGAATGAGTTTATCTATTTTTATTTATTTATTAATTTGATGGGACTATAGTTAAAGTAAATATTAAGCTCAGATAATCTATGCGATCACTAAAGAGTGGTAGCATAAGTCTAACAGACATCTTCTACGACTACCATAAATTCTATTACATGTAGTCCTAGCCGGAGCAAAAGACAAACAGCACATAAAATCCATGATACTTCGATACCTCAATCTAACCATCTTTCTTTTCCAAAGCTACGGGTTTGAAGTCACATCGAGCACTTACCATTGTCATTCCTCAACCGCCTCTGGCCGGAGTCCAGTTATTTCCATAACACCACAGTATCAACGCAACGTTACAACTTCGAACTTGCCAGCATTCAACAGTAATTGATCATTATCAACTCGCTGTCCTCGAGCACAAATGTTGCGGCGAGAACACCGCTCCCTCCCCAGTAAGCCGCGTTGGGCATCGACTCACACCCCTCACTTCTATATTCATTGTCTTTCATGGTCGCAATTCTCCCCGCATTCCATCTCATCCCACATCCTCCCACGTCCCCTTTGCATCCCGTGACAAAGTGTAAATCCATATGAGCTTCTGCACAACCACACTCACTTTCATGTTACTACCGCGAATGAAATTTTTCGATCTCCTTCGGCATAAGTAAGCCGGGCCCCTTGCATGTTCGCTTCAGCTCCCCGACCACGCTTTCAACATCTCAGGTTTTCTCATTACCCGCGTCCCTACACACTCCCAAGGATGCAGGATACCGGGACGGCGAATGCTCGGGCATCCTTCAAGGGATTTCAATTTATAATTTGGAAATTGAAATCTGGAGAGTGTGTGGTAAATCGCGCGTTGGGACACTAGCACTCGCGTGGCGCTCAACCACGACAGCCTGTGTGTCTCTCCTCGCTAGCTCCTTAACGACGCCCCCCGTGGAGTTCGCCTATCGCTCTCCCGCCTCCCAGCCCTCCCCATCTCCCCTAATCCATTTCGCACGCGAGCTACAGCACCTCAAAATAGTCACCGTCGCATCCCCAAGAGACACTGGTTTTCACTGTTTCTACCAAGCAAGTTTGCAAGACCCGTTAACAAATTGAGAATAGGTAGGAGGCGATCGCCACGCCTCCGTACGACAACATGCCTATCATCAAACTTATTTGGCATCATGATGTGAGGCCGTTGCGGCGCTTAAGCAAATGCAGTGGCCGCTCTGGACCCTTTCATTTCCCTTCCCTTCGTACTCCATCCCACCAAGTTACTAGAGGTTTAGACAACGAGCGGCTATGAAGTAAGAGATGCAGAAGAATGGAGACTGAAATCTGCGGGAAAAGCACCGCTGGCGGCTCGGCCGACCCGTTATGTTTATTTTGTAGGATGGTGGAGAATGGGACCTCAAGTCAAGGTTTGGACGTAGGGAGGCGAGGTCCGTCACGGCATGGATGGACTCCCGCTTGTAGAGTGTAGTCTAATGCTTCTGTATGGAGCCTCTAATGCTCCCCAATTCCCCAATACTCCATCCCTTGAAGTGCTGGAGTCTCCAAGATACCGAGTGGAGATATTAGAGCCTCCACCTACACGTCGGTTTAAGCTTGCGTTGATGTCGGCGGCTTTGTGGGTCATGCATTGGTGAACACCCGAGAACAGTGTGTTGCTTGGCTACTTTGATGATTGAAATTTCAAAAACAATATGATAATCGCTGGAACCCTCGCTGTAGTCAAAAGGCATAATCTGCACCTCGCCGAAACCGAAAAAGATAAGTTGTTTTTGACCTATGCAGTCTCATACAGCGCGAAGCTGTGTATACCTAGACAGCTGAGTAGCCATGTCTTACAGCTTACACTCCCACAAGGCGAATCCGTACAACTATATCATGGTGTTACACCTACGGCAATGGGAAAGAGCGGTTTCGGAAAAGTGATTGACAGCAAAGAGAAGTAGTACAACATAGGAATACTTGTGGCGAACGATAGGGCAAACAGCTCCGTGAAGTTTTATGCCCTTGTTGAAGATGTTGTAGTACGGAAGCTTTCTGCCTCCTACTTTGCCTCATCGCGCCGTACCCCGACGGTATTTTGTGAGTTGTCCGCTGTCAAGCCTTGCAATCTTGGGCCTTGAAGAGAGCGGTTTCACAACATTAAATTGCTGGCCACTTGAACCAGAATAGTGAAGATCCAAGAGCCAAAATCCAGATATAGGGACTGTGGAACGAACAGGTGGGTGGCACCTGACAGATCACTTGTGACCTCATTCCCCTCTTCCATCAATACCCAGTTGAAGGATGAATAACAGGAGATTCTTCTGCTGCCTCTGTGACCCCGCAAAGGAATGGTGGAGGAGGACGGAAAGTGTTCTGCATGTCGGGTTTGATTTAGCAGCCGTGTCGTCTCGTGTGGCTCCTCAACTGATTCCTCCATCAGCACCAGCATCAGCACTGCACTGCAATGCACTCCGCAAACCCCTAATTCCTAAACCCATGTCTTGATACGCCATCAGTAGTCATCAATCAACAGTCGTAGAAAATTCCACATATCTCAACAACATGAGGGGAAAACCTCAATAAAGATGGAGTGTAGAGATTCTTGGCTTAGAAGTTGACGAGGCCCCCGACTTAACCGAACCCCTCAACACCATAACATACATCTTTTACACTCATCCCCCCGCCTCAGCACACCCTCAAAATATCCCTCCAAACTTTCTTCCGCACACACGAGACACAGTGCAGTAGAAAAAATTTCCCCACACTCTGCAATGCACCTCCACTACGAATACCGCATCAGTTCAATTGCAGTTCTTCTCTCCACCCACTCTTGCAATTGCTAATGAATGGACATCGGTGAACAAGAAAATGATTCAGACAAGATGGATCGGCCAACTCGGATGCATACTCAAGCTCTGCTAAACCCCAGACATATCCCTGCATCTTCACATGTGAATTCTCAAACTGTCGATCAATTGTCTCTCCTCACTCGCTCGCTTGGCTCCTGGCCACCTCACTCCCTAATATCTTTGCTTGCAGGCCCCGCTAAAAACCATGCACGTATGCAGCCACACCTCCTGCCAGACGAGTTTTGGAGAGAATTACTGCTAAATCTCACTGATGGTGGAGGAAACTATCGACGACCTGGCATTACACAACATGTCGCGAAAAGAGATTATGTATTTCGGCGGCAATGACGGTTGTGAAGACCAAGCATCAATTATATACTATACCCCTTAGAACCACATATACCACTTTCATCCGATGTGTTACCCATAGATAGGTTCTTGGAGAATTGGTGATTGGATAATCTGAGGAAGGAAGTGGGGGCGCCGATGTAAACCGTCTTCCTACATATTTTATCAGATAGGAAGAAGTTGAAGTCTGGACTCGAGATAAGGAGCGTAGCAATACCCAATATCACGAGTCGCAAGTGGGCGACCTTCCCACGCTGAAGACGGTCTGTAGCCACTATCCAAATTTTGTAAGAAAATGGTAGGCTGAGAGAAGGGTCAGGGTCAAATGCATGCGCGCATCAATCTATTAATCTCTGCGGCTACCCCTGTACTTGGCTGCAGTCTTTATACTTCTGGTGGTTGTATTCCTAAAGGAGTCTGTCTTTATCTTCTCGAGAGTCAGGGGTGAAATGATTGTTAGGTCTAGGCTTCATGAAGAGATATATTGTGGGTTAGAGAAATTGAGGGGCTGAAGGAGGTTGAAGACTTGAGGGCTAAGACATGCTGCGCATTCGATGATTCAGTGAGGGGTCAAGAGAGCGCTGAGGGTCCGGGGGCTGCGGAAAGTGGAGAATGAGAATAGAGGGGTTCAGTTTGTATGCAATTAAGTCTTGTGCTCCTCCTGTCGCGGTGTTGATTGACAAGCCGCTTGGGTTGAGCTGAGGCAACAATGATGTATGCACGCCCACAGATGCAATCGTTACCCCAAACTAATAGATGTTGCGATTGTGCGTATCTAGAGATTGATGTTGTGAAGAATGCCGGCGCCAGGGTTCAAAACTAAAAGTGTTGAGGCGCTGGAAAGTTACGGCATCTGGACATCAAAACCTTGCCCATCTTTCATAATACGGGAATCCGCTTATTGCACTTGAGACCTGCAACGTCACCAACTATATTTCTTTGATCATGACCTCAAGGGAAGGACTAAGAAGGACTTGTGGGTAGGAACCGTGATCAAAGTCCCTGAATTGTGTCATCGAGGCCCTCATGTGGAAGCTCGGGAGGAGGTTTGTAGTGGCGGGAACTATATTAGACTAAAGTATGGAGGCGGGATATGGTGAGGCGGGTTCGGATCTGAGCGGATGTCTTGGGCGAAGGAGGGTTGAAAACT
The DNA here is from genome assembly GCA_021365295.1 of Tricladium varicosporioides. Taxonomy (NCBI): domain Eukaryota; kingdom Fungi; phylum Ascomycota; class Leotiomycetes; order Helotiales; family Tricladiaceae; genus Tricladium; species Tricladium varicosporioides. The sequence goes on along the minus strand of JAJTIW010000010.1, from coordinate 1,086,108 downwards.
TGAAAAGGCTGATGGAGGTATGTGCTAGGCACACTTGAGTTCGTGATCGTAGGTCTAGATGCTGTTTTTGAATGTGGTTGTGGCGGAGGAGAATTTCTGAGCTTGGGATTCCTCCTGCCGCTACTGCGACGAGGCGACGAATGAGTACGAGTTTCTATGTTTGGTGGCCTGTCCTTGAACGCTATGAAAAGGTGTGGCTTCCAGAGGCGTTGTTAAGAGCTCTTGTTGATCTAGGATGCAAAGTGGTGACGACTTAAAAGCCCAAGACTGGATTATATGAAACGGCATTAAACCCTGAGTGTGACGAATTATATTGAGGCAAGTGGTAGTGCGATATCGGTGTGATTGTTTATGTGGCGGTGTGTAGATAAGATCGGGGAAGTGATATGAAGATTTTGATACTGCCCTGAAAACAGGAATCTGTGGCAACAATTTAAAACTGTAGATGATACGCCGCGGAGATGTGTAAAACAATGTCTAGATCTACATCCATGTTGCTTGGGCAGGAAATCTCTAGAAGTAGAAGGAAGTAACTGCTCATTGTGGTAAAGTCCGATTTCACTGATGCTTTAGTGCTGTCAGCGAACGGGAGGGAGGTTCATGCCCAGGTGCTCTGTGCCGTTCGGAATCTGGGGTAAAAAGTCTAAGCTCGAGTCTATCCAGCTGTTGAAAAGATGAAGCCTCATATCCCTTGCTATCCAATCTAGTTAAGATGCGCAAAAGCATGGCGTATGCACCCCTCATTTCCTCTTCGTTCAGAGGAAGGAGAATGACTCGGTGAATCCCTCTAGAGTGATTACTTAATATTTTTGGGGGCGGATGTTTACCCAGCCGACATGCTGGAAGCGTGCATGTCCTGTTGCAGGTTAGGCTGGCGGTGTTTCAAGATCGTGCGGGGAAAAGTATCGTGACCCCCAAGCGACTTCGATCTGGGAGTTTAAAATGTCCGTCATTCGAGAATGAACATGGGGGTTCTAATTTTTGAGACAAGGCTGTGGCGATTCGGTTTTTTAATTTGATATTTGTTGTGCAGTTCTATCTTGTTCTTGTTGATTTGTCTTCCACACTTGAAGATTTCACAAAAAAGATTTTTTGTGGTTGCCGAGTGGCGAGTTTCCGTCATACGATGGCGACTCTCCCAGCCTGTAAGATGGCGCTCAAGCTGGGAATAGCCACAACCGTTTTACTCACCGCCTTTGAACTCTTGCCTACTCACCAACCATCAAGGCACGAGAAAAACAACAATCTAGTCGTAGTAAAAGTCCGAATATTTTGAGATAAAAAATCTATATGCCTCTTCCGAGGTGGTACGATGTAGACCTGATGTGTATTGCTCTGCATTGCGAATTGCTTCAACATGCTTGGGTGAGGCCGGTCCCTGGCTTAGGAAGGGTCGAGCCATGTCCAATCCCCTGAGCATGTTCTTCTCCTGGCAGTGATGGTTTTACACACTTAATGCATGCGCATGCAGGGCCCTTATCTCTGTTTTCGGGGGCCGATCTCTAAATCGAGCAATTGGCTGAGAGTGGCCTGATGTAGAAGATAACTGTTTTCCAGGTGGTGTCCCTCTTCTGCCTATTGTGTGCCTTTCGGTCTTGTCGCTGTGTTGAGTATGTCACAGATGCGTCGCGGTACGTTGTGGATACATATCCAAAGTATTTGTGGGTCGTAGTTATCTCCACCATGCCGTTCGGTGTTGTGAAAGATCGCGTAAACGATGAGGAAGATTTGCGAAGATTTGCGCTGGAGGGTGCAGCTTCTGGCCTGTGCAGAGTGCTTGGCGAAGGGACCGGGGATGGCCGACAGCAACTGTCAACTACCACTATTCAGATACTTGACGATTGGACTTCCACGGAGCGAGAGGGATGAAACCGGAAGAGTGCAGAAATAACAAGAGAACCGTCGTCCGTTCATGGCAGGTGTATTCAAGGTCAAAAGCCCACTGGGGCGGAGTGAGAAATGTTTGACTAATGTTTTCGTCGTGGAACACCTGCAATTAATGCTCGCTGAAAATAGTGTTGTCAGCCACATGTTGATGTGGCGTGAAATATAAAAAAGTTTCATAAGCATCGATGCAAAGTCAGCTGGCAGGCATGTCGAAGCGGGGTAACACGAATGTTCAGGTTGTTCAATCAGGAGAGCCTCCTCTTCCTTCGTTATGCTTTCGCATCCCGAAGCCATGGTCCTAGGCTCTCAGGCTTGAGCTCAGGAGTTGTACTAGGTGCACATATTATGAATTGTATGTAAGATTTCGCTGGCTTACTTTAAGAAGTTCCCCTAGGATGAGGACGCGGCGCTTGCCCCGTCGAATTGATGCGTAGATCAAGCCAAAAGAGTTAGGTAACTAGGCCCTGCACCTAAAAATAGTTCTCACTATTTGGATTGGTTGCCGAAGATTTTGGAATTTTTGAATGACCTTTCTAAAGCGGTGCTGCCCTCCCCGTGAGAGATCTCTACGGTGTGCTGTAAACAGTGCACAGGAGATAGTAGGAGAGATATTTTCTTAGGGTTGGGCCCTGACTTTGTCAATACTTTCTTTGGGTGGTTAGAAACTAGATACTGAAACCTAGGGCGAAGAAAGTCAAGAGCGCCCGACCTTCAACAGTCTATCCAAAAAGAACTGGACTGATTCTGGACTCATTTCGGCCTCGTGGTGGGATTTTGGTAAATGCTATGCTATAATGGTACAGATTGATATATATGATGGCGTCACCATTCCGAAATAGGTAATACCGTGACCTGTGGTTGAAGTTTGAGGCCATAGTCCCTGCGAGTCGTCTGGAGTCGTGGAGAGCGGAGAGCCTGGAGATTCAGTGACCTAGTGGAGAGGGGTGTTGCTCCCGTCCTCCATCTAACCAAGCCCCACTACCGTTAGTAACAGAAACTAGGCCAAGCCATGACTTCACGAAGTCGTTCGTTTCGAGCTTTAGTGACTGCAGATCGCAACATTGTGAACTTTTCTGATATTGTGTTATGGGTGTTGTAGTGCTGAAAATGTGAGGAGGTGTGCCTGAAAATTTGTTCCTGTGGCGGTCTCCAGTGGTGGGGTTGAGTTGAGTTTTTGGGGGTGTCGAACATGTGGACCTTTTCGAAAGAAGTCTCATAAAGTCTCAGATATGGAAAAGTTCGAAATCCAGCTAGTTCGGGATTTGGCGTTGGTGGCGCTCTCGTTGGTTCGTGAGAAATCGACGATGTCTTAGATTCCCTGTCGCCCAACGTCTATGCCGCTCTGTGGCTGTCACGATCCTTCGATTCGGGCAATGTTTCCTGGGATACCCTCACGACTGCCTGATTGGTGCAGAGAGCAAGCTCGCGTCGACATGCTCAGGGATGATGATTAGCATTATTCCTGCTTTTCCAGGTTTGGTGGAGCGAGCAGCCAGGATTGTGGTGGGCCAATTCCAAGGAACCTTGGCGCACTGAGCACTGAGCACGGAGCAGCCAGTAGTGTTACGCTTGGAAGGCGGCATCTAGGATGCAGGATATTGCGAGAACTGGCGTGGTGTTGAAGACGAGGACGCTTGCGATGCTTTGGGCAAAGTGTGATACCGAGGGCATTTGGCAATCCGGATCTGTGAGCTGACTGGCTGGGTGAAAATGCTGTGTCGAAGAGGCGCCTTGATTTATCTTCACACCGCCATCTCGAGATGTTAAGCAGGTCGTGATGCTGCATGTTTGACCGTCGCAAACTCCCCTCCGAGGAGAATTGTCCTGGTTGAGTTGGAGAGATGAAAGCTGGAAAGTGGCATTGGCGTTCTCCTGAACCTAGAGCATCAACGCGGCATAGAATTCCTAGGATTTCTGCGAAGTTTGTTTCATGGCCAACTCCACTGACCGGAAGTTGTCTATTTCGTGCAAGCTGTGAGCATGTTGACATGAAAGGTGAAGAAAATGAGGAACGATGTCGATTGGCGAGATTGCTGCGTCGCAGCCCCTCGTCGCAACCTCATCCTGTCTGCCAGGAGCACTTGTATCACGAGGCAGCGTCATGACCGTGCAGAAGGACGTGAACTCTGCCATGGATGCGGAAATTAGGAAAAGGGTGTTCTGTGACTATGCGAAGGCACGATGAAGTCATCACAGAATTTATCTTGGTCACCAAAAGAAAACATTTCATGTACCAGACGATCATATCGTGAGGCTGAAGTGGTCAATTAAACTGGTCGGGAAAATATCAAGTCAGAAGATCGTGAAGCCGCTCTTGGTGGGAGTTTCCGCACGGGTGGATCAGGTACATCGTCGATCACTGGAAAAAGGCAGATGCGAAAGTTGCGTTTTTGTATCGTGATCATGGTCTGATGAGCAACTTCACGATGTTCTCAGGAGTGGAGCCTGCGCTGACTGTGCCCCCCTCTTGGGCCTTGGCCAAGCAGACGAGCCCACAGGTCAATGCCCCTGTCACTTGTTTGGTTGACAGCTGTTCCACTTGAGCTGTGTTCCATGTCTTCGGAGGCTCATGAGACAGAAGAATCCGGAGGCTCGGATTGTCTACAGAGTGGGGTTTGCTGAGAGCAACATCGATCATGACGGCAAAGAAGTGATAAGAACATCATTAGCTACCCGTTGTGAGGCTCTTACCTTCGCTGCACGAGAGGTTGCGACGAAGGCATAACCCGGAGGGGTAGGAGTTGTCAGGAATGTCAAGCAGTTGTATAGCATCTGTATCAGTACACTGTTGACACTTTATCAGGACACTCGCAATTCTGCCATCACAGCCGCTTATCATGATAAGTCCTCTCGCTCGCTATCCCGCGATACCCTTCAATCCCCGATGTCACACCGCAGCCTCTCAAACTTGAATGGAAGGAGAATTACCATTAATATCAATGCCTGTGCCCTACCTGCAGACCCGAATTGTGGTCACTGTCCGAGGCAACCGAGATCCGGTCGATTTGCTCACAAATTGACGGCGAGAGGAGAACAGGTCCTGGCCGGTGAGGGGAGAGGCGTTGAGTTCGATGACTATGAGAGGTGGGCTGCACGATAGAGTGCAGACTGCATCCCAGCGAACAGGCTGAGAGTGGTGAGAGTGGTCGGGTTGGGTGCCGCGCGCCTCTCATTGGTATCAGATATGGTGCCCTTCCAGAAGGGTACTCTGGTGAAAAGATAATAATAAGAAATTTAAACTCTCTTTGTTACACCAGAGGCCATGTACGCCATCCTGCAACCACAACAGTTATTGTCGAACATGCCACCTTGCGTAGTATGGCTGATCCCCCTCATCTGTGCGCCAACCGAATCAATTGAAACGCCGCCTCCCCATAAGGCAATATCAAACTGCTCGTCAGATCATGGTGCGATCCGACAGTACCGAAAGCTACAATTTGTTCCCGAATTGTTGCCAATGCTTCGCTACTACGGACTGATACCATATAATTAGGGTTTCTGCGTACATTTTTAGATGTCAGTAGCATTCACCAAATGGGTGATAGAGAACTGCGTAATACAATCTTTAATTCATCCTTGTCCGGCTATCATAGCCGACGCAGTGTGACTGGGAGGAGTAATCAGGAGGAAATAGCCACAGCCTCGTGGATGATGCCATGCCTTATCAATCATTGATATGTAATGAACAAAAGCATCGCAATATGGGAACAAAGCAGACCCAACGCAACAAAAATTGATAGTAAGAAGTGAATAATCAGATTCCGATGTAGGAGTAAGAGCTAATGCTCGAGTCTTTCGTCATACGGGACTAACCTTACGGTACTTGTCCATTGATATGCTCATCCTCCAGATGAAGGGCTCTCGGGGTCCTCAGGGTCCTCAGGGTCCTCAACAACCCATCTATCGACCTCAACCATACCCGACTTGAAGCTCGTTCGTAAATGAGTGCATTTACTCTTGTGATATGCCGCAACTTGCGGCGCATAGTAACTATCGCTCAAGTTCTATCGGTACATGTACTTCTCGAGTGATACTTTGCGTGCAGCCTGTATCCCGTCACCGCCGCTGATAGACAGGAAAGATGCTGAATTGCACAATCTAGGCTGCACCAGTCTAGTGCTACAACGATCCTGAGCGCATTGAAGCCCAGATCACTCATCTCGACTGTTACTGCCGCCATGTATTACTGCAAATTTGAGCAGATTGAAGGATCTGCCGATGTGCCAAAAAGGTAATAACTTCTTAAACGGCGCTGTGAATGCCGTTCGCAGCGCCTGTGTCAACCCATGATAGTGCAGGTTGGAGATATCTTGCTGCCCAGGCCGCCCCAATTATCATCACTGATATCGGCCAGTAGATTTGTGGTGTTTTGGTCGCCGCGTCGATGTCTGCAGCGCAGTTATGCAGCTTTGCAGGCGCTCTCAACGCAATGCCAACTATTCCAGGATGCCCATGTCTCTGCAGATGGACCCCCGTCGCATGGCAAGCATGGACGATTGTGCAGCTAAGTGTGGCGTTCTTGGCATGCACACCCCGGTCGCGCCAATTGCAACGCCATTTTTTCCTGCCGTTTTGAGTTTCAGCAAATCACAGCCAAAAACGGCTGGCGAAGGAGAAGGCGAAACCTCCAGCCCGTGAAATCGCACACAGATTTTCAATCGATTAGTCCTGTAGCCCAGTAGAGCTGATATGAGATTTCACGGCGAAGACACGCTGGGAGGCGAGAGAAGCCACCACCACGAGAGTGCGATAACGGCTTCAGAGCACAACGAGGAACATGGCTGTCTGCCCGCATTGCACTCTGATCAGCATATGTGGTGGGATGGAGTGAGTCTCAAAAGTGAGGTGAGAGACACGGCGAGCAGATCTCCAGAATCTTATTCTTGCTAGCGGGTGGAGTTCCTTCAACTGGATGAGAAGGCCAGACTCTGGAGAGGAGTAAAACACCCCACCGTAAGGTCGGAAAGGCAACACAGTGCCCATGTCTAGAGAGTTTAGTTTCCTCTGCTGAATGATGAGCGCCCATGGGCGAGATTGTGCGTGTGCAGCTAGCAGCAAGCGGCCAGCAGCTACGACATGCTTGCAGCGGAGACACTGTCCGCAGACGGTCGAGTTATGTGTGTTCCGAGTAGTTTCCCAGGTTCTGCGACGGCTTCCATGGGCAAGGTTCTGGTGGTCAACAAATACTAAAAAGTGGGCGTAGACTCGTACCACCCACTCCAAACGGCACTACAGCCATCAATCCAACAACCCTGGTAGCCCGGCCCCGATCGCTGCCCCATCCTGCTCCATGCCCTACTTACCTTGAACTATCCCCCTACACCTTAATTCCTCCTTCTCTCATCCACACATCTAGGCCTGAGCCAGCCTTTGATTTTAAAGTTGTGAAGATTCAATTTCTCCTCCGTCGACAACACCAGTTTGAATCCATTCACTGGGGCTCGCATAATCTTCCGCACGTCATATAATAATAAACCGACCTGCCGCTCCTCGACCCACGGTCAAGTTGAGCCTCGTCGTCTACGCCCGAACATTCCACAGAGAAGGAACAGGTAGAGAAGTCGCGATTGACTTTGTCCTGGCACCTTCTTCGCCTCCCCAACTCGAATTCCACCCCAGACGCCCGACGGTCTTATCTCGAACCTTCCAGTCGACGACCTCGCGCCGTTCGCTCCTGCCGTGAGGGTAAATAAGTACGATAGCTGGAATACGCCGTACTTAGAAATCTTCACCCGCAGCCTCCCGCTCAACACAAAGACTCCTACCCTCGTAAGTTGCTATGAGTAACGAGTCTCAATGTAGTCTTCGACTCCCCGCCCTCTTTTAGCACCTAGATCACCTCCACACAAACTCTCTCTTCTCTCTTTTTCACCATATCAAGAAATCCGGCTGACCCGCTATCCCCAGACATCTAGTGCATTGATACATAGGGTTCTGCTGGAGACTAGAGCCTTCATGCTAAGCAAGAGCTAGATTGCCCCCTCGCATTCACCCTCTTGCTCGTCGAAAAATCTTCAACCTTTCGACCTTTCAAACCGATATTTAGGGCACTCACCGAACGGATGCCTTATACTCCCCCCTCCCAGCGATCTCCAACCTCTTCCACCCCCCACTCGCCCAACCTGAGCCGGCGTGGATCGTACCAGCCAAATCAGCATCACCAAGGATATTACACAGCTCATTCGGTCTCGAGCAGGCCTGAGCTTCCGCGATCAACATCCTACCTGACTCGGCATAGACGGTCAACTTCCGTCAAGACCTCATCCTTTGAACCCTCCCTCGAGCCTACGCCGCCGGGAACGGCTGATAAGGAGAACAATGGCGCGAATGGCTTAACTATCAGCGGTAGCCTAAGACAGTCCCCGCCTCCCGTCACTGACGAGGTCAAAATGCCCGCCGGCGCCGTGATATCTCCACCAGACTCCGGCCAGAACTCGAGTGACGATGAAGATACAAAGACCCGGCGAGGAAGAGATTTGGAGAACTTGGCGGAGCTACAGGAAGCCATCAGAAATATAGAACAACACCGCGAGAGCTCGCCGAACCGAAGAGCTGAGGAAATCTCGAAGGTCAACCAAGCATTAACACTAGCCATGCCATCACGAATTGAGGACAAGCCGGCTGCGATGCACAACGAGCAGACAGCTAATCATGCCATCCGCAAGATCGCTCATAGTAGATCAAACACAGATACATCAGTATTCCTCAACCTCAGAGGCTCCCAGTCACCTGAAACACCATTAACAGGATCCGAGGACGAGTCGTCGAGCGAAGGAGATGAACCCTCACGATCAAGACGGAAACCACCGATGTTGAGAAAGAAGTCAGGTGAGCTCGTGAGACCAGCACTGAGACCTTCATCGGCACATCGGCGCCCGTCAAGTATGCCTGGTACCCCCACGTTCTCTAAGGCCGTGCACTTCGACTCACATCTTGAACATGTCAGACACTTCCTTCAAGTGGACCGACCTCTGGCAGTCAGTGCCGGTTCTTCGCCGGTTGAGGCCTATGAGAGCGATACCGAGTTCCCATTCGGCGAGGATTCCGCTACCTCGACACGAACTCCACCATATGAGTGGGAAATAGTTGTCTCGAACTTTCCTACCGAGACAATTCAACGCCTTTCGCTCCCCGTTCGGGTTGAGCGGGTATTCCTTTCTGCAGACAACAAGAACCTTGTAGGAAGCGTTGCTGTTGCCAACCTCGCTTTCAATAAATTCGTTGTGGCTCGGTTTACCCTAGATTATTGGAAGACCACTTCTGAAGTTGTTGCGGAATTCAATCACGATGTTCGCCAGGTCAAAACTGATGGCCTTGATCGCTTTAACTTCAACATCAAGCTCGCTGACCAAGCCAACCTTGAAGCAAAGACTATGTTCTTTTGCGTGAAATATAGTGTCAACGGCCAAGAGTACTGGGACAATAACAACTCAACCAATTTCCAGGTCGACTTCAAGAAAAAGGCTAAGCTACAAAATGGAAAGAAGGGTATGAATGGAGCTGGATCAAGACCCGCTGGCTCCCTCCCAAGAAGCAACAAGAAGTCCCCACCAGCTGGGAGACCAACGTCCATGCCTATGACATTCGATGACTTTGCAGAAGGCTTCGATACCAAATATAAACTTGATAACTTCAAGCAACCCGTCAGCGATTATTTAGGTGAGACGGGAACCTCGATCAGATTGAAGGGTGTCAAGTCAGCTGTCAACCTTGGATCAGAGAGCCTTACTCGCAGAGCACCTCAACCAAATGGACAAGCCTTCGGAAATCGATACGATTTTGGTGCCTCTCTTTCGGCAGCCATCCAAGCTGCTAACAACGCGCTTGGTGACCGCAGTGGCATCACCATGAAGCCTGCAGCTAGGAGGCATGTACGAAAATTTAATGCTGACGCAGACGAGATCTCTTCGCCGCTTACCATGACCAGCAACCAGTCCTTGAGCAAGCCAACTCCTCCACCAACCAAGCCGTCGTCTACTGCCGTCGCTGCAACTACTACCAGTGGTACCGAATCTCCACGGCCCGCTGGGACTGAGAAGCCCGTCCTCGCTTCTCAATCTTATAACGAGTTGTTGGACAAGTATTGTTTCGTACGTACCAATGAGCACCACTGGGGTGGCATGCAATCCTATTCTTCGTAGAGCTAACTGTTATTCTAGTTTGGATCAGTGAAAAGTTCGCCAACGCTCAAGGACGGCACTTTGCGATCTAGTCAGTACGATGGTAGTAATGAAGATGCTTACACTCTTGATTCTGCCGACTCTACGGCAAATAGCTCACCTTTGATGATGGAAAAGAAGCCATCACCTCCACGAACTCAAACCCCCACGTCGCAGGCTTCACGCTCTGCATCGCCAGCCCCTATGACGGGTTTTGTTACGGGTACGTCTTCGAAGTATCCCTACAACATGCATTCTGGTTTCCCGTTCCACGACGCTCATACACCAACAGCTATCCGAAGTTGAACCTAAGAGTTCCTCGAGTGGCTGAGAAATTTGGAGACCGATATTTTGCGACTTCACTGGACAAATTGTCTTGGGAACTTTCCGCAGGACAAAATCATACGTAGCTTGGGAATCCGGTTGCACTACCTCTTCGCTGAGCGTGGTACATGATACGTTCTACATCAATTCGCACTTGACGATTTTGGAACGATCCCTGAGTGGAGAATGTGTCGATTCTCACTCATTGTTTATACGAAACGACCCCTCTTATCCCGGACTTTTAGTCTTTAGCATTTCTGCGGGTGGGAACGGTGGTGAACAAACGGTTTTGCCTTGGCTTCAGCTGTACATTTGAGCGATTTTCGCGATTCTTGCATGTTCTTTTTTCATGGCGTCTTGCGAGTTTTGCGCAATGACCTCTCTTCTTTTAACATAGAATGGGTTTAATTTTCATATTTTACGACTTAGGCTCTTTACGGGCTCTGGAGGAATTGGCATGGGACGGAAAAAGGCTTTCCATAGTCTAATCGAGATTGTTTTGGACAAAAAAGTTGCGTTGCGATGGGGAACCGGGAGGAACTGGAAGGGGGCTAAGAGTTCCCGGGGTTACGTACATATGATGGGACGAAGGGGGGGGGAACTACCAGGTCGAGCCAATATTAGGGGAGTGTGGGTTTTACACTTGCTTGATAGGATCGAAATTCTCCGTCTTTGCTGGAACCTGCCGATCAATCAATGGATGGATTTTTGGAGGATCAGTGTCAGGTATTAGGATGCCTTGGCCCACCTACTTGCACGGAACTGCATTACGGCTAGCTCAGATCAGATGGCTATACAGGACATGGTATGGTGAATCATTGACAATAAAGAGAGTTAATGATATCTTTTTGATCCTTTTCATCGTGACTTGACCTACGTTTCCAAGTTTTTCATATCCACACAACTAATACTTATTACCCTTCTGTTCCATCGCCCCCAATTCCCAAATGTGCCATCCCACTGAAACATGCAGAAATCAAGCCCATGAATCGAGCCACTAATATTACCTATCACATACCAACACGCAACCCCGCTTTCCCATTCCAATGACCAGTTTATCGTCCCGAGACAATGACATCACGGAACCTGTTTCATGGTTTATCACCCCACGTTGCACGTTTGCCCGTCTGAAGATGTGTTTTAAGATGTGAGATGGCGGTGAGGCTCTGCATTGCATTACTGGTGCGGTGATAATTTGGTGGAGATCAGATAAACTGTGTGCCTTGGTGGGTGCCATGACGATGGTGGACCTTACTTTGGTGGGGGTTGGATGTGTGGGGGGGACTAATTATGGGATTTCCTCATATCCACTTCTCAACTGCAGCATCATTGCCCTGCATTCAGATCTAAAGATAAGGTTTTGATTTCTCCCTTCTCGGTACAACGTACATACTTGTCTTACAATTAAGGCTGCAGATCTCTTGGGTGATATGCGAGTTGATACCTTCCCAGCGGAATGTGTAGTAGAAATGAAATAGGGATGATCAGGTGACTATAAGCAACAGGGATACTAGATGTGGCTGGTGAGGTGAGGCTGAGGATTGATAATTCGGAAGTGGTGATTTGTTAACTCCGATGGTCTGTGCACAAACTGATAGTAGTCAGAGCTTCGGTGGTGATGTGACTTTTCGTTTGCAGCTGGAGCTTAGGATCAACGACGAAGAGAAAGTAGTCAGCAGAGCACCAATTTCTGCAAACACAAACTGCACCAGTCTGCCCTGTACACGGACTCGACTATCCCCTCTCCATTATCAAAGGCTAGAAGGGCATTCAACTGGTTACCACACCTCTCCGAAAACCCCCGAACCAAAAGAGCGAACAGCAACACCACCACAATGCCCAATCCCACCGCTCTCCGATCCTGTTTCCGCAGCACATCCTCCTCCCTACGCTGTCAACAGGCAGTATCAGGCACGAAATGCGTAGCCAGTGCCATTTGTCCAGCGAAACGCTTCATTGCTTCCAGCTCGCCCTATTTCGAATTCCCCACCCAAAAATCGAAGTCTGCCATCCGGACGAGTAGACCGCTGAGGAGAGATACAACGTTAGGTCTGAGAGGAGGAAGGGGTTTCAGTTCATCTCCGAATGTGCAAAATGAAACACAGTCGTCATCACCTAGCACGGTAGAGAAAGGTGCTGAAGGAGTAACAGATTCCATAAATCCTCCAGCCGCGCTCTCAGCACCGGAACACTTAAATGAAAAAGAGAAATCAATATTCGAGCTCTTAAATAATGAATTGAAGCCAAAGAAGTTGGAGGTACAGGATATAAGTGGAGGCTGTGGAAGTATGTATGGGATTGAGGTTGTAAGTGAGAAGTTTAGGGGGTTGAGTATGTTGAAGCAGCAGAGGCTGGTTAATGCTGTGCTTGGGGACGAGATTAAAGGGTGGCATGGGGTGCAGTTAAGGACCAGGGCTGAGTAGGTATGTCGGGGCGGGAGGGAGGTGGTGGGAGTAGAAGAGAGAAAGGGTCTAAACAAATAGAAAACGAGAGCTTGGGTGGAGAGGGGATTTGATGATGGGAAACGTGTACCATGGATTTGTATGATACACAATCGAGATATGGGAGGCCCCTTTGATCGTTTGTTGTGAGTATGTACAGGAAACCCATCATAATTGAATGGATAATGCATAAATTCAAGCCACTTAAGACCTGAAAATAATAAAACCTATCTGCATCTGAGAAGCTATGGGTGGTAGTCAAAATAAGCTTCGTAATTATGCATTCCAGCAAATATGTGTGCATCGTGACTTTTTTGTCCGAACTTCGGAGACGAGGTGGGATGGAGGGGTGGGATGAGTTCGGTACCCCACATCAACTTACCCCTTTGACTTCTTAACGTGTAGGGAGCTATAGGTAATGTATATAAATGCTGCTTTCAACAGATCTTACCTACTAATGGTTTTTTTACACGCTGGCGTACAGCTAGCTTATCGCCCACTTGCTACTTGTAAGCAGCTACCGCTAGCATACTTATCACTTAGAGATCATGATTCACCAACTAGCGATTCATGCCCCAAAGACTCACCATACTGAAAATCATTTTTGCTTTTCCTTAAAGTGTCTGTATTCCGTTGCCGTTGTCACTCTCTACATAATATATAGAATCATTTTCATGGATGGTTCTCAAACATGGACTTAGAGAAGCATGGGACCAACTAGAAAGTGGAAGACCACAAGCGTCGCTGGAATAAAATGCTTCGTTCTTGCACCATAATTTCTATGAAAACTTACTACATCCAAATTATATAATTTGATGGTATTTGCTTTCATTTGAAGTACTAATAAGGTCTGGATCCAATTTTGTAAACAAACATAAGTTATGACAACATAAAGAAATATCTGACAGCAATGGTTTGAAATAAATGTTAGTATACAAACCACCATTATTTCTTGATACTCTCAATATAATCCCTGACCGCCTGCTCAAAGCTAACATCCCTCCGGAACCCCAAATCATATGCTAACTTATTATCAAACTCCGTTCCCCAACTCCTCAAGATCCTCTCCATCTCCTCATTCGGCTCATCTTTCAAATACTTCAATTTATCATCCCCTGCCACCTTGGCCAATGCATCCATCATCTCTTGGACCGTAACGCCAATCCCAGGCATATTGATCACTCTCTTATGGCTTGGCAACGCACCCGGCTCAAGCCCCAACGCATGAACAAGATTCTCAGTAAGAGTCTTAGGACTACACACCCAGCTCCTAAACCCCCTATCCTTCAACGGAATCAAGCACACTTCCCCATTCAGCGGCTCCCTAACCATCCCACTCAAGAAACTACTCGCAGCCTGGCTTGGCTTTCCTCCTCTAACCACGATGGTAGGGAAGCGGAGAGAATAGCCGTCGATGAAGGAACGGCGCGTGTAGTCATTTACTAGAGCCTCGCAGATCAGTTTCTGCGTGCCGTAGGAGCCTTCGGGGGTAGGGAGGGTGGTTTCGTCGATTATTTGGGGGAGGGGTTGGCCATAGGCGGCTAGGGAGGAGGAGTAGAGGACGCGTAAGGGCCGTTCTCCCTCTTTCTTTAGATTTCGTAGAAGTTCCAGAATATTCAGGGTTGAGTGGAGATTGACCTTCATGCCCAACTCGAAGTTTGACTCAGATCCGAAAGACATGACGCCGTGGAATATGCAGATGGCATCGAGAGGTAGTGATGTTGAGATGAGATTTTGGAGAGATGATGGGTCACAGAGATCGGCTTTGATAGTAGTGGCATTCTGGGGATATTTTGCTTTAGTTGGAACGGAAGGCTCGACTATATCTGTGAGGATCACTTGATACTGAGGTTCCTGGAGAAGACGTGCTGCCAGAAGAGGCCCGATCATTCCTGATGCTCCGGTGATGAGGATTTTAGGCATGTTGGGCAATCTGAGATTATGAGATATAAACACTGATAGTATACAAGAAAATGAAATGAAATGAAATGAAAAGAACGGAATATATATACTAGTGAGGTCTTATGTTATGAGAAGTGGTTAGTGGGGTGTCCTCGAGACGAGACCATCCACAGCTTATTCGGCTAACTTGCCCCTTTCCTAGTGGCGTAGTGGGGTAAACCAAATACTGTACCCCACGTATCCGCCGATGTTCGCTGTAACATTACCCGGCTATTCTGCCTTTACTCACTCCTCAGTTCCATACTTCACTGCCAATATCCCTCATTGTATTTCTAATTTCTTGCAAGTTCTTCTGTATATACTTTTCTACGAACATATTTGAAGATGGCATACCCAAAGATGGAGGGAAACAAGGCAGTAAAGATGTTGAAAGATGCGGAGGAGGGAGGATATGGAATCATTGGCGTTGTATCGGTATATGACTTTCCTTTACTCTTCCTTTGATGCGAGATCTGATAATTGCTGAAAGTATAATCTCGAAACCATAACTGCCGTCGTCCGCGCTGCTGAAAAGAAACGCTCTCCAGCACAAATCCTCCTATTCCCATGGGCCCTCCACTACTCCCCCCTCCTCATTCACCTCGCTGTCGCCGCCTGCAAAACTGCTACTGTTCCCATTGCTCTGCACATGGACCACGCACAATCTGAAGAGGAGATTATTGCTGCTGCTGAATACGATTTTGATAGTATCATGGTGGATATGTCGCATTATGAGAAAGAGGAGAATCTTGAGAAGACAGAGAGAATTACAAAGATGCTGCATGAGAAGGGAATTGCAACGGAAGCAGAGCCCGGGCGAATTAACGGTGGAGAGGATGGAGTTGCGGATACGGGGGATTTGGAAGGACTTTTGACAACCTTTGAGGAGGCAGAGCGGTTCGTAAACACTGGAATCGATTTCTTGGCGCCTGCTTTTGGGAATATACATGGGAATTATTGGGGTGTAGAAAATATCAAGTTGGATTTTGAGAGGTGAGCAAGGCAATTTCGTATTGAGTGGATTTCAGGAGTTGTATTGATCTTTGAGCAGGTTACAGAACATCCGCAAAGCGACACAAGGAAAGGGTTGCCATTTGGTTTTACACGGAACGAACACTTTCCCAGATGCCACAATGCAAGCATGTATAAAAGGAGGAATGACGAGATGTAATGTCAACGAACTGGTGCTCCATACATACAGCAAGTATGTCGCAGAAAATACAGGCAAGGTCCCCTTGACGGAGCTGATGTCCAAGGGGACGGACTTGATTCAGGAATTGATTGAATATCAAATGGACGTCATGGGATCTACAGGTAAAGCCTGAAATATTGTAGATATATGACTGTATGAACAGAGGTATATATGGTATTTTATATGAACAGTATCTCTTTCCTTAAATTTGAATTCTGATATCCAGAAGGATTTGTCAAATATCCTGCCTCACTGCGGCCAGAACCTCAGATACAGCTCCTGCTATCCCAAGATTCTATGTTTGTTCACTTGAAGACATTAAGGTATTTTGCGACTGTTTGGGCTTGAATTTTAGGGGTGAATTCGGAATGTGGGGCTTCTATCAATATAACACCTCTTGTTTAGGGGAAAAGTCTTTCTATAGCTAACTAATTAGAGCATCGGTAGAAGAGAGGCGGTTGCTTCAGGTATGCCTGCGCCTCAGTTTGGTTGTTCTGCTAAATTACTTGAAATTAAGTTTCAGAGAGCATAACGAAAGTCATAGTTATCCCCGGTTTTAGTAGCATCAATAGCTAAAAATAAAAAATAAAAAAACTGAATACATATATACTAGTAACACCATCGAGCTAAACCGCTCTCGCAAGTCACTGAAGGCACTCCTGTACAGCGAAGCAAGGTCCTGGGCAACTCTTAAATATCTATCCGGAACTCTATTATGCTTCCATAGTTTGTGGGAAATTTATTCAATTATGAATTGTTCAACTTTGTCCCCTAGCTTTATAAAGTTGGCAATTACCCTTTTTTAGTATCTCGTTTGCAACTTTTGCTTCCATGAATGTACTAAGCAAATGAGCCTTTAGGATTGCATACTTGCAAGTGTTTTAATCCCCTCACAAAATCGCAACGGAAGTTGCTACTCCAGGAAGAATGAAGCATAGTTGTTTTGACGGCTCTCGCTTAGGAAAGCGGGTACCGTTCCTAGCGTGATAGATGGCATAAACCGTCGATGATAAAGGGTGATAGAGCCAACATAAGTTTTGTTCTCATGCCTCTAGATGCTGCGACCGTTCTCTGGATATTCTGAGACCGTTGATAGAGATGTGTTTTCCTCTGTGAATGCTGAAAATTAGGCAGTGTCAAGAGCTAGATATGAAAGGGTATTATTTATGGGCATTTTGAGACGAAGCGCATCCGACATTAAGCAGAAACACAGCCCTAGATTTCCTGAAGTGAAATGGCCAACGCACTCTGATCTGTTTGCTCTTTTTTGAATTGCTGGGGCTGAATTACCGCGGATAACGCTCACTCTTTAAGATTGCTCAAATTAATCTCCTTGGTGTTACAAAGTTACCCTTAAGGCTCTGCTGCTAAATGATCCCAAATTAATCAAAGCAGCACTGTTCATTATTAATTGCAAGCCTCATAATTATTAAGACCACAAATATTCACCCCAGAAACCCCTTTCAGATGGCACTTCATATCCTCTCAAGGGCGCTATGTTGAAAAGAAAATTGTGGATTTATTCACTGCTAAATGATTCCTAATTCCTTCCCTCGTCCTACCTAGATGAACTAGTTTTCGTAATGTACTGGCGGAACCAGGAGCATTAAACAAGATAATTTCCTCATTCACTTTTAAAATCCCGTCCTAAGGCCATCATATACTAAGTAATTCACCAGCAAATTTGTTCCTTTTTCCTTCCTTACCCTCTATTTCACATGGCTGGGAGAATAAACCCCCCGCATTATGGGACAGGGGACAGGGGGGCTTACAAATATTTCCTACTTTTCCCAACTAATCTCTCCCCCCTTTTCTATAATACCACCACCTATTTCTATCTATTTTGGTACAGGAAAGCCGCAAGAACAGTGAGTAATTGATGACCAACAAATTTGCCGTCTTCGAACCCTAGGAGAGAATTACGCAATACCCTCTTTCAACTCCATCGACAACCGCTCCCTGATTGGTAATAGACTCGAAAATAATAAGTGGTAGCCGGGGTTCAACAGCAACCCTCATTTCTACTTGAAATATAGATGTCACATGTCATATCGACTGGCACTTCAAAAGTGATAATCTTCCTAAGAGTAGAAAGCCATGTCAATGATACTAACTTATATAAGAGATCACAGCGTACGTATTATCAATAGCAAACACTGCTTCATAAACACTGTTTAACCTCCTCTCCCTCTAAAATCGGAATGCTTACCGACACGACCATGACGCAGCAGCATTTTCTGCCTTTAATTTATAGACATTTTTAATTTGTGACTGAATCTGTTATTTTTGAATGTTGCCTAGTTGCGTGAGCAGCTGTACGTTGTGAGACTCATTCGCGTTCTTTAGTTGGGATCGGATTTTACGAATGATGCTCTTCAACCTCGAATTTCCTAGTCATACACCTTGCCCATCGAAGTCAAGGTCCTGAAGTGACTAATACAGAACTGGATTGGAAAGCTGATGCAAAGTCCTGTCAATTCCCAAGAGGCCTTAGACGTTGTCGGATTCTACTCTTAAGACTTATGCGTGTGTGATGGTAGCATTTAAAAGTCACTAAAAGATAAAGGCGGAGGCAAGATATAATATTCGGACATTATTCATTTCAAAAAGTTATCATTGTGTACATCAACAAAAATATCCGTGGTATATCCATCAAACTCCATTCTCCGCCTCTTAATGCAAAAATTTCGTTATATTTACCCTGATTTCCCATCATTTTTCAAGTATTATTTAAAGAATTTCACGCTACGGCGAGTCAAACCCCACTAGCAACCCCCTCATCGCCTAATCCTTTCAACTCCCTCACACTTCCACTCATACCTAAATCTTTACTCTGAACACTTATACCCCTCCCTGCACCAGCTCTTAGGCTCTCTGGTAATCCCCTAGATAGGAAATTAGAACTGAGAGCATTAACTCCACCTCCTCTCGATCCGCCTCTTTGTAAACCACCACCGGCCCCTGTCGATGCCGGTTCTGAAGGCTTGTTGATCAGCCTGATGGAACCGAGGCTATCGCTGAGATCCTTATCTTTTTGGTTATGCTGGAGAGACTGATTATCCATGAACGAGGAAACAGATGGATCAATACCATCCATCTGCTCAGGGGTAGGCGGTAACTTTAAATCTCGGAGAAGATTAGAAAGTTCTTCGTCATGAGAGAGGAGGACGGAGGGGCTTTGGCTGGGAAGTTCCATGGTTCGCGAGTCAGACATCGAAACATTCTTATTCTCTTTCGAGAACACCTCTTCGCCGCCCGGAAAAGATATAGATCTCGCATTCAGTGTTTCACCAATATCCCGAAGTAAAACGTCCATTGGGCAAATATATGCAACTTTCTTCCTGGAGGACCAAGCGAGGACGTGTCCGCAAGCTCGGCCTTGAGCGTTGTCTACTACCCATGCGCCCGAATCGCCTGGTACGCCGAGCTTGCCAGCGACTTGGTAGGAAGAAGACGGTGTTTGGCGCCCATAGATTTTGACTATCGTCATTCCAGGGAGGATGCGACCTTGCTGGAGGCCGGAGGTGCGGGCCATGCAGTGGACTTCGAGATCTGCTAGGGACTGACTGGGTGCTACGTCGATGGGATACTCGCCTTCTTTTTTGGATGGACAGTAGCGTGGTGAGATGGAGTTCGTGTCGGGGCAACGCTCAGAATTGAATTCGAAAAGAGCCCAGTCGATCTCATGAATTACGCCCTCCTCGGTCCGTCGACGAATTCCGGATGAGGCATAAATTTCTCCCAGGCCGAAAGAGTCCAGGTGGTCTTCATCCCTTGTTTCTTCACTGGGATAAAAGTCTTCATCTACATCATCAATAGCGGGTTGGGTTATGAGGTACTCTTCTCCACAACCTTGAGGGATACCACGAATATCACCTGGTTCGAGAGCATCGAGGTCAGCTTCAGAGTCTTGGTAGGAATATTCCGAGTCATCCGCTTCGGAGCTAAAGTTGGATTCGGAGTCGTAGTCGGAGAGTGTATACATGAACTCTTCATCGCCGCTGCTATAGACGGATGAGTCAGAGTGACTGAGATCGGGGATGGAAGCACTATAGGCTGATGATCGTAATACATGGTCCCTGGGAGTTGAAGAACTCTTGGCTGATGATCGTGCTATAGGTTCAGGGAGGGGCTCGTCGTCTTCAGCGTCGGAAGGGTCATCAAGCATGTGGTGCACTGTCATGCCATACGGTTTGTCGTCGACCATGATGAGGCCGCCAAATGAGACAGGAGGAAGATGGCGCTCGCCGACGTAAGCACCGATTGAGGCACCATTATTGGGTCGCTCTTGGTGTTCCCCATTTGCGGGCTTCACATCTCCGCCAAATTCTTTGGCCATTGAACGTCGTGCCCCAGACTTTCTCGAGCGGACAACTTTTCCTCGACAGACTTTCAACCCGTATGTCGACTTATCATATACGAGATGCTTCTTCAATATGCTTCGTACTTTGTGGACACTAGTGCAGATAACAAGGATAGTAGGTTTCGTGGTAGTGGATGATTCGCCAATGCTTTCGAGACTTATCTCAACAGATTCAGGATATTTTCTGTAAAACCCCCGAAGGACATGGTTAATATGCGGCATCAAGCCTGTATGCCAGAAGTCGAGATGCTCTTGGCTTATTCTAATAGCTGGATATGTGCGAAGTTTTGGTTTTGGTTTTACTAATGGTTGTGGTGGAGCTATAAATAGTTAGAGCCCGAAAGACAAAATCATATGCATGTGTGACATACCAACTGTCTTCGCCGACGGTTTCTCGGACCAGTCAAAAGTCTCTGGTAGCGCAGGTGAAGGCTTCGTATATGATGGTTTCTCAGACCAGCTTGGGCGGGTAAGGAGTGGAGGTGTAGAGGGCCCTTGTGTCGTGAATGCTTGACTCTTCGATTCTCGTAGTTGTCTTCGTATGGGTGTGGCGGATCGGGATGTCTTTAAAGGTGTCGAAGGGATTGGAGGAGAGTCATCACTCTCTTGGTTGTCCTCATCTGAGCTCTCGTCGATTGAGCAACATGTGTCTAAAGCCTTGGACACCTTCCAGAATACCTTTTGATGCATGACATCAGCTCTCGCTCGTTGAGATAATTCATCCTCGGGAGCATGCCAACAAGCTTGGACGGCCTTAGTATAAAGGCTACCGCATCTTGCTGCAAGTTGCTTAAATACAGCTGTTGGGTTTTCCGGTATCGAAGCTGCCATTGGAAAGACATCAGACAAGGAACTCCAAAGACCAATTTCCAGTAGGAGCATGGCCAAACTATAAAGATCTAAAGATTTGCTTTCCGGAGTGAGATGTGTATATTTGGTGATTCTCGGGTCTAAAGGATGCCTGTATAAAGAGGCAGCAGTTGAACCACTCTCCGATCCATCTGTCGCATTATCAGAAAATAAGTCGTAGGAAGCGAGGAACGATTGTCGCATGTTGACTTGGCTCAAATCCATTCGACCCTTGGTGCCAGTTTGATGCTCGATAAATAGAATATTTGAAGAGACGAGATTGCCGTGGACAACCCCCTTGGAGTGTAAGTCGAAGACTGCACTAGCGACATTGTACGCTAGCCTGTACTTAACCTCAAGTGTCGGCTCGTACGGACTGAACAACATATCTGACAGCATAGTAATCGATGGCATCCTAGGGCTTTCGATATCCACGGGTCCAAAATGCGTTGGTAAAGCAAACAGAAGGCAGAATCTCGAGTGCTCTGCCTCCTCGAAATATCCAATTAGGTGCAGCAGACCAGATAGAATCCTCCCAGAAGAAATATAAGATTGAGAAAGAGCCGCAAAAAGTCTTTCGAAGCGAGTCATGGATGGTGTAATTCCAGTTATTGAGTAAATAGGATCATAAGGGGCGTGCTCCAGGAGAACCGGTACAAGTGGAAGTTGCTGACCGTGTTTGCGAGAATCAGGAAGAGATGTCGGCCGTCTCATGAAGACGATTTGACGAGGAGACTTTGCTGGTTGTAACATACCGGATTGAACCCCTTTGAGATCCCGTGGCCAGACGAGTGAGGTTGGATCTACTTGTTGTGGAGTTTGCATTCGAGTAGACTCGAATTGTCTCTCCTCCGCCGCATGGGTTTTCTGAGAACCCGAATCTGGGCCTTTGGTTAATGATGTTTTACGAGCATTCTGTCTCGTCTTCGACAGGTCGTAAAGTGTATCGATTGACATAGTCAAGTCCCTAACCAAATCTTGAAATCTTGACTTATCCCACGTAATTAGTGGCTGCTTTCGATCCGACTTATCCACAATCGATATCTTCTCATCACTTGACAACCTCTTCGAACTCTGCCATAACGGTTCCGCTTCGGCCAGAATCTCCTTAATCGTCGACATAACACTCCCAACCAACTCGCTCAGCCCAGCTTTGTTGATCGATTCATCGATATCAGGTGACTGACTTGGGTCCGACCATTCCAAACCCCACGAGACCAACCTATCTTTCTGAATCCGCAGTTTTCGATGCAGAGACAACAACTCCGGGTCCTCGGCCGCTTGAACAGGTTCCTTGACGAAATCATAAGAGCTCTTCGTGTCGGTATACATCTTAGTGAGCCGCCGCTGGAAGGGCATCGGAACGCTGAAGAATGGGACCTCCATGATGCTCTATGCTACGGTACCGCTCGTGTCGCAAGTGAAGGATCCCAATAGAGCAAGAGTAGCGCACTCTCGTCTTGTCGTCGTTATCGTCACTTGCCACACAAAATTAAACTCCAAAACACATTTAAAACGTAAGTTGTCAACTCAGAAGCAGAACAAATAATCATATACAATGAAAGAAAGACCGGTCCGTTGAGTCCGTGAGACTAGCTGTTGGCAATCTGGATGCCTACTGACAATCCCACCACGATGGTGGTCCCAAAAGTTGCTGCCTTGAGCTCGCGAGACCTTCCACGCATCAGCGCTTCCATGATTGGGTGGGCGCAGCAGATGGCCCGCTTTGGGAAAGCCGGTCAGAATTACTTGGCAGTCACGTGATGAGCCTCGACACAATCCATGGATCTTCAGCTCTGCCTACCCCGCATTAGGGTTTTTCCATATGAAGATCTTCAGCAAAAGGGTGAGAAGATACATTTCGGTAGGTATTTTGAAAGCTTGTCTATTTATTTCTGACTTCTGAAACACCTAAGCATACATGCAATCCAAAAATAAGAAGTCCAAGGTCAGACGTTCGTCAAAACTCAACAAAAGTTCTCGGGAGGCAAACAGCTCCCAAAGCTGCCGCCTAGAAGATTTCGGTCCGGTCACTCAAGCACCGCAATGATCGCATACCCACTCTAGGCTCTCACTTCGAAGCTCTTGCCCCTATTCAAGCCATTCATTCTTGCGAGTGCTAGTGCGAGTGAGCGAAACGCGAGCCTCAATTGACTTGGCATGTCATTTAGGATTTAGCACTGCTAACCCTCGTACATGCAATAGAAGAGTTCTAGAAACGCGAGTCTCGATATACGAAACACAAGATAAATAGGAAGAAACTAAGGGGTCAAATAATCTTTGATGAACTCCGAAACCCGCCGATTTTTACATTTACACACTATCCAGGCTTCTTTGCCACACAAAAATATATACAGTATACCGCGATTCGATCCCAGTCTATGTCGTGGTATACCCAAGTAGAGGTCATATAGCATCCGCTCATAACCAGACCGAAATGAAGAACTCCGTCCCAAGCCCCTTTAATAATATATTATGCCTCCGTACCAGACGACCGGAATGAAAAGTAGAGGACAAGAAGGTAACGATTACCATTTTGGATCGTAGACCTGCTTCTTGATCCAAGCAGTCAAAGCCACGTCTCCCCACTCTTCCCACTCAACCCAGGTGTCTTCGGGCAACATGCTGACGCCTTCACGTCTGGCTGCCTTCATGACCTCACGTGCAACGACAACGCTGGCATCGCGAACGCGCTCGATCTTTGGGTAGATAAGACCCATCTTGATTTCTTCGCGATTTAAGCAGCCTGAAAGTGCATCGGCTGAAGTGTATACCATTGCGTCTGTTACGCGCGATGCTTTGGCTAAGATGGCTCCGAGGCCCAAACCAGGGAACACGTATCTGTGAAAATTTAGTTTTTGCAAAATTCTAGGATCTTGACTCGGAACTTACACATTGTTGCCCTGATTAGGGTAAAAGGTATTGATCATGTCACCACTCTTCATGGTGAATGGGGAGAATGGTGATCCGGAAGCAAAAATGACCGAACCCTCAGTCCACGTGATTGCTTGCTCGAATGTGCATTCGGCCTTGGTCAAGGGGTTGCTGAGGGGGAATAGAATTGGTCTTCTTCCGAGACCACCTGCATCCACGGAGGACTTCAGTGCCCTGACGACGGACTCTGTGAACACACCGAAAGTGGCCGTCAAACCAATCAAAGCTGTTGGCTTAACATACTCGATAACCTCCTCCAAGGTGTGGAATTGGTGACCGTTGTTGTCAGTTCTGGCAAAGATCTGCTTGTGTGCAGCAAGCTTGTCTCCACGGTCTCTGGTGACTAGACCCTTGGTGTCGACTAGGTAGAACTTGTCGCGAGCGGCTTGCTCCGACAGACCACGACGTGTGTAGTATTCCATCACCTGCTTGGCAACACCAACACCAGCTGAACCAGCACCCATGAATACCAACTTTTGGTCCTCCATTGGCACTCCCGAAAGGTTAACAGCACCGATATATCTATTGAGATGTTAGCACCGATCCCGACTGGGTCATGCTGCTGACTTACCCAGCTAAAACGACAGCGCCAGTTCCCTGGATATCGTCATTGAAGCACTTCTCCTTCTTATACCGTTCCAGGTATTGGAAGGCCTTTTCGGTCTCGAAATCTTCAAATTGGACAAGCATGTCGGGGTATACTTCCTTCACTGCAGCCATGAACTCATCCATGAACTCCAGAGCGACCTCCGGAGATACACGCTTCTGTCTTAATCCGAGATATAGAGGATCTCGAAGATTTGATTCATTGGCAGTACCGCAGTCGAGAACGATTGGGAGGGTTTGCTCTGGGTGGATACCGGCTGCACCAGTGTATAGGGCGAGCTTGCCGATCTAGGAGCGAACGTTAGTACAGCAACCTCATCTACAAAATATGTACCCACGGAAATTCCAACACCATTTACACCCAGATCACCGAGACCAAGAATACGGGAACCATCTGTCACCACACAGATGGATGGGTTTGGATATGGCCAATTTCGGAGAATGGTAGGTATCGATTTGCGTTGTTTAATCGAGATATAAAGAGCTTCGGGTCTGGTGTACAACGTCGAGTATTGTAAGCAGACATCGCCGATTGTAGGAGTGTATACGAGAGGCATAAGTTGCTCAACGTTATCGATGAGGAGACGGTAGAAGAGATCGGTGTTATTCGCTTTGAGGGAGGAGAGGTAGAGGTATTTGTCAACATTGGTGCCACGGCTGTTGATCATTCGCATCGCTCGCATACATTGAGTTTCCAGACTCTCTAATACGTGAGGAATAAGACCAGTGAGGTTTTTTGAGATTCGCTCATCAGGACTGAAAGATGTACCTGTATCAGGGATGTCAGCTGTGTTGTTACTGGCCATACGCAGCCATCTTACCTTTGTTCCAGGCTGGTTCTCGAATAATTTGATATCCTCCGGCTTGGTTCTTTGGCACGTAGTCTGTAGTCCGGTATTGCTTGACAACGGCATAGTGATCTTGAGCGTAACCACGGAGCCCGTCAAGCGCTGCCATCTTCATCTGGGCCTCGAGGGCACTAGTGTCAACAGACTGCATTGGGTTGAAGCCAGACATTCTTCTGCCGGAGAGGGACATTCTCTTGCTAATCGTTGTGGAAGAGGATCGACTATTCACTGATGCTGGTGAAGATGATCGTGGAGTAGATAGCTCTGATGAAGTAGTACTATAATTGTATGAAGCCATTGGATGTTGAGGAAGAACTGGAATAGGACGGAACTGTCGATTCGAGATCAGGGGGGGTGTTGGCATGATATAGAATGGCAGCGAAGCGTTGCGGTATTTTTTTGTGGAAACATCTTTTTATCAACCCAATTCTTCCACGAGGACCCTTCCACGAGAACCCCCCGGACCACATGTTACACCGACCATGTCTCGTTTCGTTGAGGTTTCAATGGCACTCGTGGGGTCCTGCCACTTAGAGCCCTGAGAAAGGGATCGAAGAAGCTTGACACCCAACCACGAGCAGCGGGCCTCCCGGCCGTGACGGGCATGGAGAAGAGCTAGGATGAAAGCCAGACGGAGCTTTGAATAGGGGGAGGGGGGGGAAGGATACCCCCAAGGAGTTCCGTATATGCACGGCGTGGGTGAAAAGAATCCGTTTCCACATGGAAGAGGTCTTTACCAGGCGGGAGATGGAGCTTTGCAGCTACAGCATCAAGCCCGCAAGACCCGTCCAAAGCTTGACCTGTCACTTTGCATGCTCCACCCGATCCGTGTTGTCGGGGTCCGCTAGGCCTAAAGCCACTCAGCCTGAGCGTGAACCTTCTGGCCTTTGGGCTGTTTGGGGCGGTTTGGGCTGTTATGGACTGCGTGGTCAGCATATCGGGGACTGTTGAGGGAAAGTGAGCACTCGACAGCATATTGAGCCATTGAACCCCGACGCAGCTTTACCGCTGTCCAGCACTCTCTCTGCTGCAATCAGCGGTGGTAAATGAAGCAATTGACGTTGTGCTGACTGCTTGGACCAGGCATTTTTTTCTCAGACCGGGATGCTCAAACATCGATATTGAGACGGTGGTGAAGCCTGGGCGGCGGTCCGAAGTGCTCGTGTGCCGATGTCTCTGCTTCCTGTCATCCTGGCAACTTTTCGCGCCTCTCTCCCCGATTTCACCCGATCTCCTTCGCCTAGGGCCCCATTCACCTCGACTCGAGTCCCCCCAAGCTGAAAAAGTGAAATTATTCCAAGATTGCGACAGCAAAAACACATCCATTTTTCACATCTCACACCTCGTTGCGCGCGCCTAGCCTTCGTGCTGACGAAACGTGGGATGCCCCTATTCACAATCCTGCGGGATAAGGAGACAAAATCACGCATATCATACACAAACACAAGATATCCTAAACACCTTCCGTGAGTCGGAGAGGTCTTATTGAAAAGGAATACTTGTAATCTACCCGTCATAAGTCTCAGATGGGGTAATTCACACTCGCCAGCGCGAACCTGCGACTTGTTATGGAGGCTGCTTCCAATCGGACTCTCACCTTTGTCACGTGTGGCGATCTTCGAGGGCGATCCTAGAATTCCTGATACTCGGATATGTGTGGATTAAAGTCTCTTTGCTTCTTATTCAGTCTCTTATCGTGTTGTCGCTGATGGAATATCAAAGACTTTCGACCCCTCTTAGAGGTCTCGACCTCTAAATTTGCAGGAAGAAAATCTTGGGAATAACTCTTGGTCTTAGTTCTCGACTCCAGATTTTCTGGAAAGTCTTGTCGTCTCAACCATCCAGATGCTTGGCGTCCCAAGCATTGGACCTTGCACGAAACTTCAGACGTCAAATTCCGATGGAGTTTCAGATTTGGCACCGACCATCAGGATGGAGAACTATTTTCGGACCTCCAAGTTCCGACGACATCGCATCTTCGAGTCTCCATGGAAAGCTCGAGGGATCAGCTTATCCCATATCATAGTATGGTTCACATTTGAACACCAACCATCAGAGGACAGCAAAAGGATCACAGCACACGGCATACTATCTTCTACTTCTATCTTAGATAAGGAAGTCTGGCAAAGCAAAGTGCCTAATCAGGCGGCTATCGATAAGTTTATGTACCCCAAAGTCTTCAAAAGCCTCTATTTGACGCCATCTGGGAATTCCTACGACATATGGTACGATTTCTGCAGCCAGATAAGCAAGCGATGTGATCGAGTTCATGACTGCATGGTGGCATATCTTCAGCTGCAGCGTTCTTCACAAGGCTGAACAGAGGTCACCATGTTTCGATCATACTCTGATCGGCGCTGCATATGCAGTTGAGAACTCTCTGGGTTCTCAACGACAGTGTCGCAACAATTCTTGATGCAGATGCAGACTCCAATTGCCACATACAGCAGGTATGGTCTGATCAATTTCTAGAAACATTCTCTAGTCAAATCTCTCCTGTAGGTTGTGTCTGCGACACGAGAGCTTCCCCTCTTTTCAGTATCGTGTGAGCTAAGAATATTTGGTGCGATTTCTACGCTCTCACCTGAGGGATAACGATACTGTGTAAGACAGGCACTCTCTGCTTCACTGAAAATAAAAGCTGTCCGAAATCGCCTGCGTATGCGTGGGGTATGCGGGATTGTTGCACTATTACACACGAGGACACGTCGGTGCCCTCCTTTAGAGTAGTTGAGAATACTAGCCCGCCTTGAAGAATAGGGATGAGCTCTATGCAGCTTGATCAGAGTTCTCGTACCGTCCTGTAAAGGTAGAAGCTTCGGGCCTACCCGACCAGAGGACGTAACCCGTGCAGCTCATGTTAGTATCGAGAAAAGCAAGAAGCTGTCAATCAGCGCTGAGTGATTAGTTTGATCAATTTTTAGGCTTAATCTTCCTTGCAATTTCTTGGACACGGGTTATGCTGCCTTCTCGGGCGTGGGGTAAGAAACATTAACTCTCTCTCTCTGGGTTATGCCCGCAATTGTAACCTCTTTAATCTCTTAACACTTAAGTTGCCAAGTCGTTTGCTTTACCAACTTTTCACACTCCTACTCCATTGTCACGCAAGCATCTATCCACCTTTTCCCGTTATCCAATCTTGTCATCTCTACGAATTGCGCGTACTTTCTTCCAGGTTGGGGTTTGCGCCTGAAATTCATCATAGGTCTCTCGGCAACTGAGGAGTCGCAGAGTTGCTCTTTTATCTATATGCTAGAAGGGGGGTGCGATGTAGGTAATCACCTTCACTTGATAAAAACGAGTGACCAACATACTCTTCACGGATATCCTCTTCCAGGATCAAAGGGTTAGTATCCTTCAGCATCAACAATAGTTATGCAAACCCGGTCACTTCCTCTTCACCGGAACACAATTACATGCTGGTTCCTGGTTCTCCATTGCCGGGACAACCTGCTCCTCTTGCAAATTTTCTTGCTAGTTGTTCAGGTAAGTTTATGAGCCGACGAGCTTTCGAAATTGATTTATAATCAAAGGAATCAGCACAATAAAAAGGCTCCGAGACACTATCCACAACAAAGTCCACGTATCCCTCGATGTCCTACTTTACCAATCCGCAGCTGTCAGCAACAAATTTCGCGGCATATCTAAAATCCCAAATCACCTGATTGTAATCTCAAGGCTCTTCAGAAACACTTGCGATCTTCCGTTTCGCAAGCTTCAAGTCGCCAATATGCCTATTCTCCACCCTATTTCATATAGCCTACGTGGCCCACTTGAGGCCCGACCCGGTCTCCCGACCTTCCCATCCCATGAACAATCGGCTCACAAAATCGGCCCGCCACACGATCCCTCCGCCCTCCTCCCACGGTAATTCCCCGATTCGTCTACCCCACACTTTATGTTCACAAATCTCCATTATAAATTCTCCACTCCGCAATGTGCCGTTTGCTCCACCTGGCTTGCGTCCGCTTGTGCATGTAGAAAACGTGGCTGTGTTTTTGGGAGAGGGGGGCGCTTCCGGATTTACCCGATCATGAAGTGGCCGTATTCGGTGACGGACAGGAAGGAGTGACATGTTGGCAACTCCTCATGTGCCTCCACATGCCTACACATGTCACTCCACGGATGCTTCATCCTCCTAAGGGTCAAACACAAGCTTGAACTCTATTCTTCTTCCTTTCCTCCTCACTACTCGGCACCGAGGAGTAGACTACAAACGATATTCACGTTCATCTTCATGCTCCTCTGCATTATCTGTTCTCTCTTTCCCAACCGCATTACCCCTCTTTCACTCCTCGTCTACCCTCATACTCAAACCCCTCAACTCTGCTCTACTCCACATCCTGTGCTCCTCACTTCTCCGCACAGAGGTTTTAGGAGTCATATTCACATGAACATTCTCGTTCCGCCGAAACCGCTCCAATAGCCTCTGTATGATTCATTCTCTCACTAGGTTTCAGTACCCCTCTCTCTTCTCCTTTTCCCCAGCTTCTTCTTTATCCCCAGACATCATTCTGCTTCTTCGCCCTCTGCTTTAAACTCAAATTTAAAAGCCTCTTCTCACCTACATTCTGCCCCACTTACACTTCATCTCCCTTTCCAGCAGCGCTTCAATCCACTCTTCTCTCACTTCTCCTTCCTTCACACCCTCTCATATGAAAGTTAACCATGAAAAGGAGCTGGTACAAGAGTTTGATGGCTATCATCGTGTAAATGATCTAGATGGGCTTGAACTCACCTTCGTCGGCTATGAGGATGTCGGTAATTGCGGTGTTAGAAGCGGGTGTGAGGATATGGTGTTGGGACTCTGGGGACGGCTAGAGTTTTTACGTTAATATGCGGGCATTGATGATGGGAGCTGGAGCCGTAGTGGAGCTTACTACCACGCTCCCTCTTCCAGGCTGTGGTTCTCTTAAGTTCTTCTGTTTGCTCATTTGCTTTCTTCGATTTTCGAAGATTCCGTTTCTTTTCACTTCTACCACTACCAGTATCATCTGCCTGACTTTTAATTACTTGCTTAGTGGAACATCTTGTTAGCCAAGCCTAGTGAAGTGGAAGCCTTCTAAATCCTCTTGGTCTATAACACTAAGTTTAGTTTTAAGACGACGGAATGCTCTATTAACTCCGGTTCTCTTCCCGATATCCTAAGCACCTGGGAATGGAACTATATCGTATATCATGATTTTTAAGTATACCTTCAAGTACACTTTTGGACACGTTAAGAGAAGCGCGTGAAGTCAAGCCAGCCCATACAGAATTTGTTCCTTTCACTCGAAAAACCAAGCTGATTCTCCCCTCGGGCTTCCTTCTTGAATGCCCTCAGCCATTTAAATATCTTGATTACCTCTTCGCTCCCTCTACCCTCCTTTCGGCAGGGGTGCATTCTAGCAGCATCTTTCGTTACGGTTATGACCAGGGGAAAGAATATGGTTGGAAGTATGGATGTGCTCGTCGTTGCGGGGAGCTTTGTGCTTGTGAGGTTTGGAGTTGGATTCCGCCATGATCCTGTATGTCGATTCACGAGTGCAATATTCTTCATACAAGTAAAGATGCCTCGGAGGAAGATCCTTTGGTTTATGGAGAGGTTCGCTTCGTTCTAAAAATTTCGAACTGCCACTAACATCAAAGTAACACTAGTCCCATTTGCCAAACCTATAGTCTCTTGCTTGGCGTTTGCTACCTGCGCTCCCGCCTCTCCATTTCCCAGGTTGAAAACTTTTCACGTGCTGCGTCGAGCATCTATCTTATTAATGTGCAATGGTTATAGGAAAGACAAGTTCGCACCCAATCTCAACTTAAAACTCTTCTGTAAAATCTCTGGTTATTAAAGCCTTCAGCTGATTCTCCTGATTGCGGTCCACTCCCTCCTTCTACGCCCTGGCTTAATTTACCAGTGAATAAATTATATATATTTGGTTACCTGCTCACCCTCTCCAATTTGGCATACTTTGTACCTATACTTCCACCTCTTTCTTCTCCAGTCTAATGCCTTGCCTATATCCAATCACATACCAACAAGCTATCTCTGCCGTTCTTCCCATTTGTGACCCATTTGCCTCACCTATTTCCCCACTACTATTAAACTCCTCATCCAAATGCTTCTTCTGCACCTCCCAAGAAGCAAATGCTATCATAGCCTCTTCCCCACTCACCTCGATCCCCTCCCGCTACTTGTCCCCCATCGGCTTTGCATCCACGGGCCTTCTCCGACCCTCCACTTCTACATAGTCCAAGAGAGTAGACCGATAACTCGATCCTCCAGGAACATATGGGAAGTGGCGGGATCCGTTGCAGTGTGCCTTACCGCCCTGGCTTTTAGTAATATCAACAGCATAGACTCGCAGCGCACCAGCTTTCACACCCACACCTTTCTCAACACCCTTTGCAACTCCGGAAGCCTAGCAATCACCACCACAATACCTCGACCCAGCTCTGCAACCTCCTCGCCTAACCCACTCACTCCTACCCCGAGGGAGCCTTCACTTGACGACTCCGGGCCGCGTCTTGGTTTCCCACCTCGCGCATCGAGACTTCTCTCCTAGCCGCTCCGGAGAGATAGATAAGGGAAAGGAGGGGAGGGGACTTACGTCCAGCTTAGTAATTTCCGTGTCGCTATCGAGGATTTTAAAGCCACGGGCAATTGCTTCGATTGAGTTCGGCCATGTTATGTTCATTCAGCCTTTCGGTGTTAGGGTGAGTATGGAAGAGAGGAGGTGTTGAGCTTACAGTTGTCATTTTCTCCGTTCATGTTATAGGGATTTCCTCTTTTAAGGTGGTTATGTTGGATATGACTTTTGGCGTTGACATTGCTGGGATTTGTGACCTGGGTGCTGTTCTGATTTTAAACTGAGACGGTAATTTTTGCGTCGTTTGCAGGAGGAAATTGAAAGCGTTTGTTGGTGATGGTTAGCAATGCTTTTAGTATTAGGTACGGTTTTGCTGTGGGCCGAGGGCGGTATTGGATAAGTATTTGGCCGGCTGTTGCTAGTTTACCTATCATTTGTAGCTTGTGTACTAGAAGACCTTCTCCTGGAGCGGACCAGCGACGCCCCTATCAACGGTAAGCGGGGCTTGGGCGTGCGATCTCAGTGAAGTGTAGTGGCGGGTTCCGGGGTGCAGGCGACAATCGCATTGTAGGTTCACGATAGAGAGTGGAAGTGAGTGGAAATTTCAAACAGAGAGAGATTATAAGTTGACTTAAAGAGCTGAAATTCGCGGGACTTTTGGTCTAAAGGCGACTTTTCTTCTAATCTATCTAGCATACTCGTAAGAGTGCTACTCTCAGGAAATTCCACAAACGCCTCCATATTCAGACCATGCCCAGTCTTTCCATGCAATCACCCATAGTAGTATCATAGCTTTGCTTCGCTTACATTCTAGAACTTCATTAGCACGAGGGAACAGGAGAAATTAGAGAAGACCTACCGCTCAACAGGCGTCAACCCAAGAAGTCGCATGCCGTTATTCAGCACCACACGAGCAGCGTCATACAGCGCCATTCGAGCCTTCATCAACTCTTTCTCGCTTCCTACAATTCGCAAGTGATCATAACTTGAGCTCAAGGTATGTGTCATCTTGAAGAGGTATGTCAGGACTGTTGTGGGCTCCAGTGTCTTAAGTGTGTTCTGAACGACATCTGGATATTGAGAAATAACACGGATGAGGTCAAGAGCATGAGTTTCAGTGAGGAGGTTCAGATCTGCGGAGGCAATTTCCTCTGTGGTCAATTGTGCCCGGCGGGCGATGGAGCACAGTCGAGCGTGTGCGTACTGGAGGTATGGCCCTGTGTCACCCTCAAAGGATGTCATGGCATCCATGTTGAAGGTATAGTTGTTTATTCTGGATGGAAAATCAGTGGATGAAGGCTACAAGCCGAGAACATAGCCTACCTTTTCCCATTCATATCTTGAACCATGACAGAGCTGATACCGAGAATATCGGCTGTGGCTAGTGGGTTCTCAACTTGCTCGTATTTCGATTGGTTTTTTTGCATGACTTCGTGCATCTTCTCTCCTACATCTCGAAGGATGTCGTCTAAGAATTTGACGGTGCCTCTTCGAGTGCTCATTCCTATTACTAGACCGAAATTAACATGCTGAACCTTTTTAGCCACATCCTTGTATCCCATTAATTCAATAATCTTAAATAACTGTTTAAGATGTAGGTCTTGTTGCGACGCGACGACATAGATCATTTGGTCGAAGTTGTATTTCTCCACCCGTTGCAACATTTCGCTGATATCTCGGGTGAGGTAAAGTGCTGTTCCATCCTTCTTCTTGATGAGAGGTCGCTCAAGACTCCTTCCAGCCTTGCCTGCAACATGTTTGGCAAAGTCTATAATGACTGCTCCCTCCGAGTCTTCTGAGATCTTCATTTCCTCTAGTCTCTTGGCGGCAGCATCCATGTTCTCTTGTTTCACCTGACTCTCTCCAGAGTAATCGTCAAAATGGATATTTAGACGAGCATAGGTCTCCTTATATCGCTTAATGCTGAGTTCTCGAAAATGCGCCCATTGCGCGATGGCTTTCTCGTCATTGTTTGTCATAGCCTTGAAATATCGACGAGCTTGTTCATCAAGCCCCTCGTTCTTGATTTGAGACGCATCCTTGCCCTCTGCCTCCAATTTTGTTATCTCTTCCTTTTCGTTGGACAGGTCCTTGGAGATCTTGACGTAAATTTCGAAGAGGTGGTTGATAGGGTCTGCCAACAGTGCCTCTTCACTTCCATATTTCTCGAATCCAAGAGCCAATAAGCCATATTGTTTACCCCAATCTCCTAGATAATTGATTCGAATGACATCCCAGCCCGCGCCTGTATATAAATTCGACAGGAAACCTCCAATAATTGTACTTCGTAGATGTCCAGCATGGAATGGTTTCGCAATATTAGGAGACGAGAACTCAACAATCTTTCGCTTTTGTCCCTTTGAAGGGTCTGCGGGGTCTTTTAAACCAATGAAGGGGTTTTGTCCGAAAGTCTTTTGGTTTTTAAGAATCGAGGGAATAAGGAGTTGTGCGAGCTTGTCCACCTTGAAGAAAAATTGTAGAAATGTGCCCATGACCGTTGGCTTGTGTACGAGAGGCGATTCAGGGAACTAAATAAGTTAGCAAAAAACCACATCTAATTCTACTACGCAGGGCAAAATAACTTTCTCAACCCATTCCGCGGCAAGCGCATCCGGTTTCTTCCCTTTGACTCCCAAAGCTGGTACAGGCAGGACTAAATCACCCATCTCAAGTGTTTGTGTCCATTGTAACGCGGGGTATATTATCTTCGCATCAACCCCTGTAACTTCCGCCAAAATCGAAGTAAGATGGGCCCGGTATATGTCTACGGTGTTGATTTCGGGATAGCAGTTGGGGTATTTCGGGAGAGGATTGGTAAGTTGCAGAGATGAGAGTCTCTCTGCGAGTTCTGAAGTGGCAGCTGCCATGGTCGTGTACTTTCTTCTAGACAATTCGTGATATAAAGGTTGAAGTGATGCGTGTTGAGGTCTTTTCAATTGCTGCAGAGCTGTACAGAAGATGTTTCTGCATACTCGTCGCAAGCAGGTGGGAAAAGAATTCATCAATTATGTGGTGGGCCGAGGAGGCTACATAAATGGAGGGCACTTCTGTGACTCAAAGCGGACTCATTGGGCAGCACGAAACTGACGGCAAATTCTTCAGCCTTATCATCACGTGCAGAAAAGAATTTCGGACTTTATTATCTTCGCCGACCTCCCCCCAACCTTTGATCACCCATATATCGTTATCATCTGCTGCCCCTGTTCCGAAAGTTATCACAAATCCAAAATTTATAGAGTTGCTGATCAATTGGTCATACTGTAAGTTTGCTTAATTGAATGCGAATACAACTCTAAGTTACGAGGGTGTGAAAGTCCTGTTTTCCTTCCCAGCCTCCATCTCAAGAGAAATCGACAAAGATTCCATGTTCTAGTCCATTGCTGGCTCTCTGTATACCTATTATATCCTGTCCCTTCCGTTTTTTATATTGAAAGACAGAATTATTGCTAACGCTACTAGGAAATCCAATTTTTGCGCCGGGACATCACTCAATCTCCTGTCCCACGTTGAGAGGCTCGAGGGTTTAAAGCATGATTTTACGCATTTCAGGATGACGAAGAAGGGATGTATTGTCCATCATCCCTCAGGACACGCATAAAAGCGCGCTCTTGGGCATCTGTGGCGGTTAGCTTAACTGCTTGTTAAACCAAAACGGAACGCCACTTACTTGGTCTGGCGCGGCTTGTGGCACCCTCTTCAACTATGATGGAATGGCTATCAACATACTCGGCAACTTTAACAGCTCCGTGAGAGGATGATCCACCACAAGAGTAGTCCATTTCCATCAGACTGATTCTTATACGATACCGACCCGGCTCGTTAATAACAAGATCGGGGAAGTAGAAGTATGCTCTGTCTTTACTCGTGCTGCTACCAGAGCTATGCATGCCCTCTGGTAGTGGGTGGGCTGAGTCAGCGAGCCTCCCACCCAGCTGATTATAGAGAGTCTCCCCAGAATCTCGTTTAATGAGTGTTGCAACAGCCCAAATCTGGGACAGCTGGCCGAAGTTGTTAGAGACTGTACTCAGTCTCGCTGCCGGGGGTGGATAAAGTGCTTCGCCAGGTCGAACTCTTGCAGGTGGCTGAATTGCTAATCCGAACATTTTACAGTAGTTCAGATACTCTTCTTTTGAGAAAGTCAATCTGTCTTTCTTTAGCATACCAGTGCCTAAGTTGGAAAGTTGGGCTATATCTGCTACATTTTTCGGGCTCAATCACTGTGGGTTGACTGCTTCTAAACATAGGTCAGCGCTGCTTCCCTACTTCCCTATACCTTCACCAACATGAGTTAAAAGAGAGGCCGACTAACCTATTTCAAAGAGCTTATCAGATTGGTGCTTCGCCCAGGAAACTTCACACGAAATCCTGTAATGATATTTTGGTTCTCTGCTTATTGGAAGAGAGGAGTTCTGGTAATAAGATAGTGGAGGGAGTGCATTGAAGGAAAATCCAATGGACCTCTTCACCAGCTTTATATCAATCATGGCTTTTCAATCAAAAGTGAGGCTACAGACCTTTCCGATCCAGAGAGTACGAGTAAAGGCTTGGTAGCACCGCTCATCCAGATCGAAGAAGACAAATGTGGAATGTCTTGCAGTAGGACGGGAGGAATTATCTTGAAGCTGGTGATCAACTCAATACTTGAGCCTCTTTTGGTTTAAGGAGGGATTGGTATATAGACCGTGGGGCAGCGCATCTGTCATGCTTTTTCGCCGGAGTATCCCTTGTCTCGCGGCCTAGGAAGCCCCCCGAGTGGTACGTTGCAAAGCCAAAGAAAAACAGAAGAAGGGAGTCTCAGCCGTGGCCGAAAGATCTACGAGGCTTTAGAGGACTTTTCTAGAATCCTTCTCCGCAGGCGTAATACATACAAGGTCTGAAGTCTTTATCCACCACAAAATCTACACCTAGCGTGGGTACTCGTAGAATTCGTAATACCCACCGATAAGTGCCTGTGTTTAGGCCTGGCAGTTTGGCGATATATCAGTTCTTGAGTACAGTCTAACATTAGCTGGCAAGTTTTAGTGGCTGGTCTGACAGCCCCCAGATTTCCACCACCCAGTGGAGCGGTACGGTCCCAGGATCCCAAACATCCAAAACTACTACATGGTCACGATCTGCATACCCACGAGATTCTCTTCCGAGGACCCTGAGGGTCCATATTGCAGGAGTTTCTGTTGGTCACACAACTCACCGTTTCAAGCGCTGCCGGGTCAATTTTTCTTGGGGGTTCGCATCAAACTTCATTCATGATTGTAAAGAGGTCCGTTAAACTTGACATTTTCAAAAATCAAAACCTACCCTGCCCTATCTAAGGGTTGTATCATCATCATCCGCCGATTCGAATCCTCTGGCTTTTTTCTGTAGACCCTGCTCGTTATGTCATGGGGAACATGGTTGCGCATCGTTGATCGGTTAGAGCCGAGTTCGGGACAGATCCGAAGTGGTCCGCGAGTCAGGTTATCGGGTGCGTGGGCGCTTGACTCGCCGAAAAAAACGAAGTCATGCAAGGGGGCACGCAATTATTTTGAGCCTCTGCCAATCGTTGTGGATGGTATTGATATCGAGACGCCCTCTCCCTAATATTTTATTTTCTCTTCCAAAAGCCACCATAGTGCTCCGAAGGAACATTGAAGGTTCATTCAGGTTCAAGTCGATCATTAAGCGAAACATTCTCGCCAATTGGATATACTCCTTATCGAGAAACAATAACATTATCAACAGATATAATTTGAAAATATCACGATGAATCTAGAAAGGGGAGGTTTAACCAAAAATGAGCTACATCACTTCTCCTACTCGGAAAAATATCTTTTAGTAGATTGATCTACAAGTTACAAGCCGTATCGCTTCCGAGTTCCTTCGATTGTTGGCAATGCTTTGCTGGTTAAAGCTGAGGAATGAGAGGGGAAATAGATGATGAACATATACAGAAAGTATGAAGCCGCGAAGCATGCCGGTCGTCCCTTCCTTGGTTGAGAGGGTTGGCCTTGCCCTCCAGATATTTGAAGAGGGTAACTTTTTCAACGAACACAACAATATTTTTCTCTACTTCACATCTTCTCCGAAAACCTACTCCAGCATACCTAGTAACCCTATTCCTCTAAAAACGACTTTTGAATATTTCCCTAAGCATCCTTCCACCACATACTCGGCCACTCCGATTCCAGCCATTCGAGCACACCTTCTTGTGATCTTCTATTATCGCCATTCCCGCAGGGACAACCCTCACAAAAGGTACTACACATTCCGTGAGGCAGGCTGAGGCGAACGAGGAACGGCCTTCAGATTGGAAAGAATGTATACAATGCCTGGTATGCTGTTGCGGATCAGTCGCTGATGACCCAGAAACAGACTCTTCATCATTGCACGGCTGCTTGCGGGAACAATGCTTCTTACCATCAACCAGAGCCTTCTTTTCATTATACTTGGATGTACCTTAGCCCTGTGCCTTGTCGTGATTATAGTCTACATGGCTTTCTTATTCACACATCGTCAACGAATGAAGAGAGTAGAATCTCCACGAGTCAGTCGTGATCCTCATCCGTTTGCTTGGAGGACCAAACCTTATGACAGTGATTGATTCGGATTTTACTCCGAGACTCTAACTGGACGATTATTTTGACTTGCATCCTGGAGCTTCCCCACGTATTTGGGGACACAACATCAGCTCTTGTTATCCCGAGAATGTGGTAATGGTCAGGATAATGTGGCTCTACATACTCGGCACGATTCGAATATCTGAGCTAAAGCGGTCATTATCAATGTACGATACCCACAAAATCGTTGCTGGAGACGTATGAGAAGCCGCGGTACTGCTACCATACGATAAAGACTCAAGAATTAACTGATATGTCACTCTGCTTTCTGGGGACAGCAATTGTACTGGATCTGTTAGATTCTAGATCTGTTGACTGATCGGACCTCTGCTCATTTCAAACTGTTAACCGTTTCCGAGGTTGTAACACCAGAACCACCTGCAGGATTCAGGGACCATGGGTCGATTATTAAGTGTTTACACCTGCGGAGATTTCTACAGAATTTGGGAGAGGTTCAAATAGGGCATAAAGTTCGTGCAATGGCAAAGAGAAACATGCATGGGCATCAGATCAGACACAGGCATTCTCCAGAGATCGCGGTAACAAGTTTTGTACGACGGCCCGCAATGTAGTCCTACACATACAATGTCCATGTCGCCCATTCTTGCCAACAGAAGGCTATCTTCGAGGCTCTCATGTGAGACTAAAGCCTGGGGAAGATGTACCAGCACGATAAAGACGTCTTTCAAAATCGGCCAAGACATGCACCGGAGATGCTATCGTATCACCCGGCAGCACCCAAGCACTTGTGACGTCCCAAGTCGATCCTCTGTGTATCGTAGATGCATTTAGGTAGATGGCATGTGTGCTCCACAGATAATCGCCCAGATTCATCTAGAACACTTGATCGGCAGTCAAAACTCCCAAGATTAGAGTACCGGCACACCCATTACATCGCACAGTTCCAACTGTGCATTTGCCTTTTCTGGGCTAGTCGTTACCGTTATGTGAGCCGAGCACTTATGGTTCTTTTGTGTCTGGCGAAGCCCTAATCTGTTTGCTTGTTCGCTTCTCACAACACAGCCCGACAATGCTAGATTCAAGATCTAAAATGATGGGAAAGGACGTTCACCATCTGTATGGTTCTATGTAAGCGCTCAAACCGTTCCTTCTCCTTAGCCTCTGAGAAATTAAGGTTGGTCTTTCTTTAGTTTCACATATTCATACGAAGACTAGCACTTTCTCAGTGAGAACTAAAAATTCTCAACCCCTTGATACATCTTATCGGCCAAGACTTAGTCGGACATTGTGTTTAGATTTATGACACAAACTATTCGTAATTGCAAAAATAGTACTGGCGCGTATTTTTATACCAAACCCGTTCATGCCTAATGTATATCATCATCGGAGAAATATATATTTCAATATTTCGATTGCCGTTGACACTTTTTCATCTTATATCATATCTTTTGGGTCTATATCCCTCGTCGTACGTTATCGGTGCTACCATGTATAAAATTGTGTGTTAAAATTCTCGAGTTGAGACCTGCATGTGCTGTCAGACATTCATAATCAGTGGATTCAAGCATTTGTATTTCTTGAAAGAGTCTCACTATTACATATGTCCCACCAAAAAAAAACATTGAACAAGGTTCTGCCCCACATTCCGTAAGTACATGATATCTAAGTCATTTCCGTGTGCCATCAGATGTCACTATTGTGATTACCAGATGGCACTACAAACTGATTCCTCAGATTCAAAGTCCATTTTTATAGCGATTCAGTGGGCTTGGAGTGATATGTTATCAGTTGATCAGTAATCGATGACGAAAGTTAATGAGCAAGGCGTTGTGCAACTGTATACCTACAATTCACATTCCATACTTGTTTCCCCGCTTTATACCCTCTGTCGTACTGGTTTCAAATTATAAGCTAGCACTACGTTTTCATACGTTGCTTCAGGCTTTGTCTTCTCGTGAAAATTTTCTACGAGTGAGACTTCCAGTTTTGAAAAAGGCGATAACCGTGCTGCCTCACTAGACGATGAGTAGTTTTTCTGTCGAACATACGGTGGCATAACTAGCCGAAGTGGCATATGAGCTGATTTTACTATTTTGATCCTCTTCCAATCATTGGAAACCCTCTTGGGGTTCGGTTAGTCTAATGTAGCGATGATATGCCTCCTATCACACTGGGTGTGTTATTAGAAATTTGAGTAATAGATTGCATGTAACGCTACAAAAGCCAAAATCTTGGCATCATAGCCGCTGACGTTTCTATAAGGTATCCTTTTTCCTTTGTTCTTCTTGGGGTTGCAAGACAAACATTTAAGAACTTCTGAAGCAATAAAATATCTCCTCAGCACTCCGGCCTACCAATCATGAAAATTCACCACACTGATTCTTCATATTAGCCTGTCAACCTTGTGTCGTCAATGGCGTCTGTCTATTGTAACACAAGGAGCAACCTCACCACCGTGGCGGCTTATGCACGTCTTTGGGGGCACAGGGACTCGACATGTGGGCCTGAGACAGATAACCGGGAGCCCTGTCTACCATGTACTCAATTGGTCCCTTTACCATGGATGGGGTTTTTCC
This sequence comes from Tricladium varicosporioides, assembly GCA_021365295.1. Taxonomy (NCBI): domain Eukaryota; kingdom Fungi; phylum Ascomycota; class Leotiomycetes; order Helotiales; family Tricladiaceae; genus Tricladium; species Tricladium varicosporioides. The sequence continues at coordinate 1,044,865 of JAJTIW010000010.1, read as the reverse complement.
AGTTACACAAAGATTGTGCCGAACCCAACTTGTGCTCTGAATCGATGACTCGGAATTTCTGGCTAGACTGGGCCGTTTTATGGGATTGAAATACCCGTGCTCATCCCGTCGCCACTGACGACTGCGCAGCGCCAAAAATGTGATAGACTTAATCTTATTAGATGACATGCCTAGCCCTTGGGATGCCAAACTCTCTGGCATACATCTCAGCACTGCATGCTTCCGACCAATGGATCGGCATTTTCGTACCATCAACCAAAAGTTGTGCAGAGGGCCGCTGCAATCCATCCTGGCCACCCAACTGCGTCGGGTCCCCATGCTTTTCGAGCACAGCACCCTACCATCTGCCTGCACTTGGTGACCAGCATGCCATTCTCTCGAATCGATGTTTCCCGTTAGAGTTTCTTTTTCTTCTCGCCGTCCGGCCTACCTCGATATCGTTCGATTGTGACGTCAGTTTTCCCAATATCCTATCCACGGCATTTTCAAAGTCTTGTGAAAACCTCCTTGGTTCGTTGGGAGCCCTTCGGAGGCTTCCATGTGGTTACAGCCCAATCTCTGCATCGCAGCCGTGTTACGTTCTCAGCACGTTTAGAAGATCAAATGTGACGGAATGTGAATATGCTGAGATTCGATCAATCTCAGGGATAAAAAAGGTAAGTATTTTTAAGATCATGCGCTAGATCTATTACACGTGGAAATCCCACTATGTTGTTTCCACCCACACATCGGTTTTGGGAATTTTGGTACTTGCATTAGTTTTCTCCGTGAAACATATGAATAAAGCTCGGTTGTCTCTCAATCTCTCCTTCCGGCCTGCGGTAAGGGGGGTAGATGGAACTTGGCAAGACTTTTCGGTGTCTTGACAATCTCTAAAAGGAAGTATGTTTTAGTTTTTCCTCGAGGTCATTTTTGAAACTTAGCACTTGTCAACCTGTAGGGTTTCTACATGGTATTTGATCCCTCTACCGGATTTCAACTTTGCTTTCTTATACCAGGAGGGGGCTCTGTGGGTGTTCACATTCCCATGAGCCATTTTCGAACCCACCTCACCAATCTGAGACTCATTTTGGAGTGCCCTGCATCCAAGCCACCACTAGAAAGACTTGAAAGATCAAAGCAGAAGATCACCGCACGATTTCTACAACTGGATCAAGGGAGATATTTGTTCTAGAGATCGAGATAGAAGGTTTTAATGACTGAGGTACTGCTCTTTGGGAACCACTTATTCTGAGACCAGGCTCGGAGATGCATTCCTGCAGTAGGTAATAAAAACCGAATGAACCCCTTGCGTGGCCCAAAACCATATAACAGCAACGGGAGGAAGGCAGCTAAACATGGAGAAGGTGAAGGTTTCGATCAAATGAGAAAATATATTGGTATGTATGTTACTGTGGCGCGTCCATCAATTTTTTTTAACCATCCCATGCATGATTGTCAAGTCTAGGCCTTTTGATCTACTAGGAGAAATAATACGACCCAGTAGCTCGCGGGTGTAGTTTCAATAGCAAAGTGCAAGGTTTCTGAAGCAAAGAAATATCCCGAGAAGTTCGATCAATATTACCATTCTCACACCTATACAATTTGTTACTCCAGAAAACCCCAAGATATAGTGCGTAATCAATCATCAATTCGCACGTTAAAAAAAATAAATAGAAATAAAACCCAAAAAATCCTCTGCCATAATAGCATCTAACTGTAAAAACGCTACATGGTGGTGATAGCGCGAAAGTATATGGATAAGCTCAAACAAGAACAGCATAGTTACGGCTATAGAGCTATCCAACCCCCTCGAAATACGTTCACGCATGTCGAAGGCGACAACCTTTCAAAAGGGTTCCTCCCAAATTTGACTTTGGAATGGAACTGCTACACAATTCAGTTGCGACCTGCTCACAAGACTGGCTTCCGACCTCTGAGAAAAGAAAAACCGGGAAGAGTGTCTTGGTGAGAAATTTCCATGCGAATCAGGCTGTTAGAGAGTAAATTGTACACTATATGTAGAGTAATGGAGCGCGCATAGAAATTAGTATAGATCGGAAGGTCATACCAAGTTCACTTTTTCGAATTTGTTGCTGGCCTGTTGTGAAATGTCAGCATTTACCATACATGGAAAGAGGGATCTTCTAAAATGGTACCTACAGTTATTCTGAGGCACCCCCTTATTTCTACTCCCACAGAGATTTCATCATAATATAGCAAATCAAATCGAGTTCATGTTATACCAGCATCTACGATCGCGAATCGACTGTGCTCATATCCCTGTTTTCGGGTAGAGCATTCCCTGGGAGCCTCCTCTTCCCTTTCCAACGAGATGGTGGGCCGCTATGATAGGAAATATTCCTCATTTTAAGAATGAAAGATGAGTTGCGATTTGGCCTGTGCTTGCCTGCATGAGGGACCTTTGGAAATGTCGCGCGAACCCCGATGTCGGTCGAAGTGGATGGAAGGATATGGTTGCTGAGAAGGTCTGGCTGGTAACGAGGGGCTTCAAACATCGAGGGAGATATAATATGCCTTACATAGTTCTGTCATCCTGATATAATCACCCCGACAGCTCCACAGCCGATGAAGAGATATAATAAAGCAAGTGTAGCTTGGAGGACTGTCACTGCAGAAAGTCCATGTGTTGGCCTCGGCTCCAGTCAATGCTGTTCAGCCAGTCCCAGTCGTTAAGCTCATCTATCCAAGATTCATCAGCCTGCATAATATCCGAATCTGCTTCACCACCTGTAACTGATTCTATTTCAATAGTTGGCTCGAAAACTTGATCTAAGACTTTCTTGATAGCTTTTGCCATTCTCTGACAAAGCCTATAGTTTCCAGCAGAAGGGCGGATCCACTCAAGGAAACCGACCATGAGACTAAGATTCTGAACAACTTCAGAGCGAGAAAGTTTAACAGACGGATCGAATTGTTCGGGGTATTGGGTCTGCTTTAGGAGCTGTGTGCACAGAATTCCAGTTGAAGGCATGCCGTAGCACATTATCTACACTCTTGTTAGAGGGTGTAATCGGCAAACGAGAAGAGTATTGATCATTCACATACTATATAATCATAGTCGTAATGCCGATTGATTGAGCGATCCCTTTGCAACCAGAGGAATACGACTAGGTCGACTATTTCTTTCGCCACTTCAAGCAGGTTTTTCTTGCTTTCTCCACCTCGTTCAGTGGCTAATCTTTCCAGGAGGAAATGGATTCGAATGTAATCGAGACGACCGAACAGTAATCGCCACATCAGGCAATCTGACTCTTGTGCCATGAGGCTTTCTTTGGTAACTTCTAAGATTGATGGCACGTGGGAATAGACTTCTACAATCTTGACTCTCAAAGCACTATTCTAGTCAGCAAATCGTAGCTATTTGGATACACAGCTCAGTGCTTACTTGATTCTTTCCATGGAGAATTCGTTTTGGCTCCCAATAAATAACTCCATAATCTCGTCCTGAATAACAGCACCATGGACCATCATTCTACAAATTGTCGAATTGTGCATCAAGCCGTCTTGATTCCATCCGTGAACGTCTAAACGGTCGAGCTCATGCACAAGTGTCCCACCGCCTGCCATTAACGCTTCATCACTAACATCGTAAGGAAGAGGGCAGGAATAATACCGACGGCTCATCGCTGGTGGTCTACCTGTAAACATAGAAATTTCTTTGTCACTGCAGAAGCAACTTGCACTGAGTCTCTTGGTCATTTCGGATTGCATTGTGATTTCTGGCGTTCCTTGGTAGCAATGCAAGCCCATGGCTGTTGCTACTGCTGTAAGATCATGATGTAACCGCCAGACAGATATACCTATTGGAATAGTTAGTTTCTCAATTGCGTATCCAGAACAAGAAAGACAACTAACTGGAATCTCCATGAATAACTGTCTCAAGGAGAAGGTTTTTATAAAGTAGATTGCAGAGCAATGTATTCAGAGATTGCATTTGTTGGCAAAGCTGTATACAAAGTTCCACGCATTTCTTCATAGTAGAAAGGTATTCCTTGCGAGTTGATTTGACGCCAGATTCGGGGTTGAAAAGCGGATCTCGCTCAGAGAGAGCAGCAACACCGAAAGCAAAAGCACAAAATATTATCCCGACAGATTCCCATCGAGTATTGAGACCAGTGAAACTTGCTTTCCACTGACTAGAGTTACCATCTTGATTGATGGAACATCGAGTGTTGGTGTTTAACTCTTGCGAAAGCCTCTCTAGTTGACGATTAGACCGTGACTCGTTCAGATGGGACCCATAGGTTGACCAGAAGCTATTGAAAGTTTCTTTCACAATGGCTTTCGGAAAGCCTACCTCCCCGAAATTAGTGGCATAATTTTCCACCAGCATTGTGCCCACTATTCGGCTTGGAAGCAGCTTCAAGACCTTTACACCAAGCAATAATCTTGCGGAGACAACTTGCGGATCTTCATCGATATCATCCTGGGTTCCCAATAGTCCATTAGTAGCTTGGTTTAAGGCGGCAGAGAAACTAGTAGACCCAAAGAACCCCGAATTTGGCGCTTTGAGAGACTGCCGAGCCAGGTTTCTAGGACTGCGGGTTGTAGTAGGAGTGATTATGGCAATAGGATTTAAAACTTCTGGGTGAGGATGTGATCGATTTCTTGGGGCCCTAGATGACTGGCCAGTCATTGGGGCTTCGAGAAAGATACATTGCGAAGGAGTCTGACGCTTTCGGCATCTCGAACAAACAACAGTGGTGGGTGTGTTATCGCAGCGGACTTTTGACTTACGGCAAGGTTCACAAGCTGGATTCAACCCATTTCTTCGTCGGGGTATTGACGCCGCTGGGGTTGAATTGGACGTAATTGAGGCCATCACTATATGAGTGAAACTTGCCCACAACCCAAGTATTTTCGCGACCAGAGAGTCACGGCTATTCTGTGATCAGAGAGAGTGGTCACACTATCGCAAGAGAAGATGATTGTGAGTTGTGAGAAAAGTTGAGGCCAATTCGGAGTTGCGGGGTAAATGGTTAGTTTTCGGGGTTAATACCTTGAGGATCGGGGTTAGCCTCCTTTTCACTCAGCTGTATTCATATATAGCAATTCAACTTCTCTCAAATAATATAACAGATTGTTTGACGGAAAGTCACACGCAAAGACATTAACTTTATGTAAAAGTAAGATCCTTTGCCACATGAGTCTCTCCAAATTCAAACCCTGACTCGTCGGCAATATTGTACTGAACCTACGATAGTATTTAATTAGTTGTAAAGACCTTGATTCAAACTCAGATATTGGAGAGCGGGAGTATTCTTGATATTTTTTCATATTTTATGCTAGTCAAATCGTTGAAGTATTTGAATTGTTAGTAGAAAATCCGGTGGAAATCAAACCCACGAACTACTAATTAAACGCGTTCGACAAAAAATAAAAAATTAATTCAACAGTAACATGAGTGTTAGGACCCTGCATCGATCGCTACGTCAGGTCTCATATCAAGGCTCACTTCACAATAAGTTCCAATTCTTGAGAAATATAGAGATACATCGAATTCATTAAGTAGCAGTTAAAATGCTGTTCCATAAACCTATCAGCCGACTCTCACTAGCAATGCTTCGCCTTATTTCTTTTCTAGCTCTTGGGGTTGTTCAACTCCCAAAGCATGTAAAATTTTGGTAACGGTCGAGACGGCACCAAAAATACCACCTTCAGCAATCACCGAGTCCACGGCCCCACGATGAAGATGCTCCTCGCTTGCAGCTGTGGCATCTTCTACTAGAAGACAATCAAATGCATTATCATTCGCTTCTCTCATCGTACTATGCACGCATACATCAGTCGTAACACCGCAGATTATCAGGTTTTTAATCCCTCGAATATTAAGCATAAGCCGAAAGTCAGTGTGCTGAAAAGCACTTCGTCCTGGCTTGTCGATTATCTGTTCATCTCTTTTTGGGGATAGCTCTTCAATAATACTGTGACCCTCTTCACCACGTACAAGTAGTCGGCCTAGAGGTCCTTTGTCACCAATTCCCAGCCCCGACTCGTTATTTTTACTCCTGATTCTTTCACGGGAGGATAATGTTGAGAGATCAGGTCTGTGTCCCTCACGAGTGTGATAAATGGTGAAGCCATGCTCCCGAAATACTTCCAGCAAATGCTGCAAACGAGGTATTATTTCTCGTACGGGGGAGATGTCGTACCCTTGGTGAACAAGATATCCTTTAGGTGAACAGACTGATCCTTAATCAGCTTTTATATTTGCTAGGGTCAAGGTACGTGTCAGGCGTTATTGCGATAGTTTCCAACATATATGAAGTAACACTCTGGGAGTAGAGGAGTCTACACTGAGAGGCAGATTGTGACAGGAAACAAAGAAGAATGAATTTAAGTAGAAGATTGTAAAATTCCGACTTACAATCTTTTTGCATGTCAATGATGACAAGAGCAGTTGTCTTTGGATCGAGGCCTCCATCCACTGGCCATAAATATGGATTTGCCTCAACTTGACGACCCATAGTACTTGAGGCGGAATTATGACCCCGATTTCGTGATAGACGAGATCTAGGACACGAGAACCTGTTTTTAAAGTGAACTAGAACTAAGCTGAAAATCTTCCACAGTATAAACACGATAAAAAATGTTTGGGGTTTGTTTTCGTCCAGTGCCAAATCACCTGCTCTACCAGTGTTTTTGCTAACAGTGGCGAGTAAAATGCGAATAGGTCTACGGTTTTGCTTTCAATACCAGGTGGTGTGATAGTTCTGCTTTTGATGTGTTAACTTTATGACATCTGGATGAAGCTCATTTGGTGGTTCTCTGTCTTTGTACAACACTGCAGGTACCTGAATTGAATACGGTGTCGTCTCAAAGCTACCAAAAGTGGGTGGCTATTTCCTACTTCCCGACAGGTTTGATTGGCGACCGTTGAGCTTTTCCATACAATTGGCCGCCGTGCTGTGCTCCGACAGTGGTATAGCCGCTCTCCTAGATAGCGGGCACGACCCAGGATGTCGGGCAGGCAAGATTGTCGAATGTTAAAACGTAATCCACAGTAGATGGCGACGACAAACATATGTGGTTGAGAAAGTAACAAACGAGAAGCCTCTGATAAGCCATTCCCGATAGTGGGCCAACCCGGACCTAGAGATCCTGGTCATCATGGTCCACTTGTCACGACGCTTCAACATTAACTACCACTTCAACACTTCTAGTTCACCATTAAGATTCTGATATCGACCCAGCCCTTGAAAGTGCAGAGATTGTGTGATTGTGGAAGGAGAGTCAATGCATAGCATCGCTCTCACCTACCACTTTGACAACGACTATTTGAAGGTACATCGTGATGACCGAGAATGGCCAAGATATTCCACTCTGGTGATCGGCCCTGGCCAGGGCTAGCTGCCGGTTGCTCTATCACGGGGGGGTCTGTAGCCCGCTCTTCAAGCTTTCCGATAAGGCAGGGGTGCTTTTAACTTTACGTTACTGTAGTAAAGATACTGAGTGTTGGAATGAATGTTCAAGTCTATATCCTTTCTCTTCCCCCAGTGTTGGTAAGGCTGGTCTCGGTTTGGTTCCTTTTGCTACTATCCATTCTCTTTGTCCATCAATTGATTTCAATCCCAAATGGCGGCATCCAGTGATCCAGAAACCAAAGCTGTTCCCGGCGATGTTGAGGATACGACTTTGGCGCAAATGGGGTATGAACCAGGTATGTTGAAGTTCTACATGATGTGGAAACCATGTCTCATATTGAAGCAGAGCTGAAGCGTTCCTTTGGTTTGTTGGGAATGATTGGATTTTCGTTTAGCATTGTGACATGCTGGAGTGCACTGGGAGGAGTACTAGTCACTGGTGTTAATGCCGGAGGGCCACCAGTGATGATCTGGGGATGGATTGGAATCAGTTGTGTATCGCTTTGTGTGGCGTACTCCATGGCCGAAATGTGCTCGGAATATCCGGTAGCGGGGGACAGTATTCCTGGGTTTATATCCTCTCTCCTAAAATCATCCGAAGACAATTCTCGTACCTTACTGGGTGGTTCATGATCATCGGTATTCTTGCTATGGGCGCCACGAATTCCTTCATCGGAGCGAACTTTATTCTTGGACAGGCAAACCTGGTAAATCCGGATTACACGATTGAGAGATGGCATACCGTTCTGGTTGCGTATGCGATAACCCTGTTTGCGGCTTTCGTCAACCTGTGGGGATCAAGAATATTAGATCGAATCTCTAAGGGCCTCTTGATCTTTAATATCTGCGCTTTCATTGCTACCATTGTTACCATTTTGGCGTGTAACAAGAACAAACAATCAGCTTCGTTTGTATTCCAAGATTTTCAGAACTTCACTGGATTCAGTGCCTCTATGGCTGGAATCATTGGGATTTTACAACCAGCTTTCGGCATGTGCTGTTACGATGCTCCAGCACACATGTGCGAAGAATTGAAGGATGCTAGCAAACAAGCACCGCGTGCTATTGTCATGTCAGTATATATCGGGGCTATCACTGGGTTCGTCTTCCTCGTATCGGTATGCTTCTGCATCGGTGACATTACCGAAGTTGCAGAAACCTCAACTCTGGTGCCTCTGATTCAGATCTTCTTCGACTCTACACAGAGCAACGTGGGAGCGTGCTTCCTTGCAACATTGATCGTCATTATCGATTTGGGCTGTGCAAATGCCCTATTGGCTGAAGGTGCCCGATCACTTTATGCATTCGCCCGCGACCGTGGACTTCCATTCTCCTCTCTCATTAGCAAAGTTGAGAAAAAGCACCAAACACCTATTGTTGCGATCGTGTTGGGAACTATCATCCAAATGGCGTTTAATAGCATTTACTTTGGTACTATCACTGGATTCAACACTGTTATCGCGATTGCTACCGAAGGGTTCTATCTTTCCTATGCGATGCCACTGCTTGTACGACTCGTCTCATATTTCAGTGGTTCTCATAGACAGCTCACAGGGCCATGGGCTTTGAAGCCAATGGTATCAGTTGCAGTCAACGGGATTGGACTCACGTATCTACTCTTCGCCACTATAACATTCAACTTTCCATCTGTATCTCCTGTCACACCAGACAATATGAACTATACCTCAGGTACAGAGTCCTCTTTCCTATTCTATATTGTCTCATGATCCTCTTTCAGAAAACTCCTTGTCAAGAACCAGCTAACGTCCTTGCTTAAGCCGCAATTGGAGTTATCATGCTCATCGCAGCAATCACTTGGTTCACAACTGCTAGAAAGCATTTCTCGGGTCCAGAGGTGGAAATTGTTCAAGAGATTGTTGCTGGTCATCCTCACATGAGCGACTCGGAAGAAGGCCCAGTTCGTCTAGTGGAGAAGCATTAATGATTACTTTAGCTAGGTATAAGAGGCACGGTATAATGTGTAGCCTAGGGACTTATGATTCTATGGTTATAAATCCTAAACTCGAACCTGCTCCTTGACATGTGTATCTAGTTGTTGAAAATCTACGCACAGATATTTTAGAACCTTGAGGTAGATCACGTGATATACAACAAAAAAGAACGAATGAGCATCACAATGGCGAAAATATTAAACCCTCTCTCTAGTCGAGTAGAAGGCTCATGGCGAGGAGAATGACAGATGGAAGCAGATAAAGATATCAGGGGCAATTTTTCTGGACACCTCTGTCTTTTACTTCAAAGTAAAAGGGGTACACACTAGTTGCAAAGTAGCCAGTGAACGCTTTCAGGGTTGAGTGGAGTTCAAAGTAGAAGAGCATTCGCTCCAGAATCTGCCTGCAGTAGCTTGAAGAAATGGTGCTTCTTGTCACAACGCGTCGCGTGTCCCTTCAGCTATCACGAATGTTTTCTTAAAGACACGGCTGACTGGTAAATGGATGGAGTAAATCGAGCAGAATCATACACGAAAGGTACCAAGTGTTATCACGCGGTAAAGCAATGGCACCAGCCATTCTGAAATCTTTTCGATGCTGCACATGCATTTTGCCATGAGGCACTTGCCGCACCTACGAAGGAGCGAGAGAGGCTGGGGGTGGGACATTTTGCCAGAAAATTCGAAGGCGCATTGACGTGGAATATATCTCGAACAGAGTCACAAAGAGCCAGAAAATATGCATGCAATTAATACAAGAAAGACGACACCAGATTTAAATGCGCGTGAGGTTTGAAGTATGCCTTTGATTTTATGGTGTTCATAGTCCAGATCAATTTCGCATGTGGGGACGTTAATTCGCCGGTTGCCAGATCAGCAAACACAACAGGGGGTTTGCATCACAGCTCACTCGCAAAGTTCAGGAACGATCAACACCACCAAGACGACAACGACAACCGACAACCACGCCCATTTCGACACCGACACCGACAGCGACGACCCGGACTCGACAAACATCGACATTTACGAATAGAGCTATCTGTATAGCTTACACTGGACTACGACTACGACACCCCGCCCGACCGTAGGACCCCGATCACGAACACAATTCCCGTACAACCAGCGCGCGGACCTTGGCTTATTTGCAACAACTTACACCGCTACAGCAGCACAAAACGTCAAATCTGTCCCCTGAGTGCGCCTAGCTATCAAGGGACGAATCCCTATTTTATAACATTCATATATTGTAAGGAGGAACTCATGCACATGCCCGACAGTGCATAAGGACTGGAGATCGATAAGGAAATGCCCATGGACGACATCCCCTCTTCCCCACCAACGGACCTTTCCTCCCCAGAAAGCGCGCTAGCATACTATAAATCGCAGTATGAACAGCTCGAGCATGAATTAGCAGAATTTCAAGCCTCCAGTCAGGAGCTTGAAGCGGAGCTTGAGAAGGATGTGGAGGCAGCGGAGAAAAGAGAAAGGAATTTACAGGAGAAAGCAGAGAGCTTGGGATTTGAAGTAGAAGAGTGGAAGGTGTGTTGCATCCAAAATTAGAAGGATCTTGGTGTTTCTGGTTGGGTTAGAATATGCTGTAACGAATGGCTAATTAGTACGGCAGACCAAATACAAGCAGGCCAAAACTGAGGCCAACTCTGCACAAAATGTGTTGCAGAAGGAGATTACCACTCTTCGAGACTCGAACCGGACACTGCAGCTACAGCTTCGTGATATCGAGGTCTCAAATGATGACTTCGAACGGCAGGCCCGAAACACAACCTCCTCACTCCAGGACCTAGACTCGAAGTACAATGTAGCAATCGAGAGGGCAGTCATGATGGAGGAGGAGATCAAAGTTGTAGAGCAGGAACGGGAAAATTTGCGAATCGAGACACAGCGACTCCGTGATGAATTATCAGATCTTAAAATCGAGGCGGAGATTCTGCAAGACAAGCTCCGGAAACGACAACTTCCTTCACTTACAACGGATATTACTGCACCAAATTCACCTTCTTTCGATGGCGAAGCTGGCTCCCCAAGCTCTACGGCCTCGTCTCCTATGATCACGACTCCTCCTGATACCAAATCAGTCTCCACAGTTGACACTGTTTCCGAGACACCTACACCACCATCTCCACCAATGTCAGAGTCATCTGCTACGGCAAAGCAGATAGCAAGAACGCCCATGAATCCTCCAAAGAGTAGACTCAAGCTTCCTTCAGGTGACTCTAGCACAACGCCTAAACCGGCAAACCGAAATACATCAGGAAATCTCAATCTGCGGGGTTCTAGGGGGCCTACCGCGCCAACTGTCTCGTCCCGGACAAGAAATGCTACACCATCAGTCATCCGAAATGCCAGATCCAAGGCGCCAGCTACCCGTGGGCTACCCAACTCTACCTCACTTACTCACATTCGTAGTCTCACAGCACAAATGCAAAGGCTTGAACAACGTGTGCACTCCGCGAGATCGAAACTCCCGGCACCCGTCAGCACGCCTCCAAGGGCTTCGCCTCGTGGCTTGTCTGCTTTGGGACATAACAATATAATGGCGCCCAATGTCACCATAAGAAGCAGGAAGCGAACAGGGGGAAGCACTATCAGCAATTCTTCATCTATTGCAGCTGAATCAGATACCCCGTCCGGCAAACATGTTCCCCGACTTTCTACTTCCGGAATAAGCCGCTTATCATTCGGTCCCCTCCCAAGCAAAGAAGGCACAAGCACGGATAGCAGGCCCAGCAGCCGTGCAAGCACAACCAGCTATGTCCGTCCCGATCGGCCTTTAAGCCGCTCAGAGCTTTCTCGACCCGTAAGCCGAACGTCAATGAGCGGGGCCCGAACCCCACTGGGACACTACTCCCGATCAGAGATAGCCGAGCAACGAAGGCCCCGTTCTAGCATTGGTGGAAGCTATACCTCTACCCACGGACACGGACACTCCCAAAGCGTCTCTCATATCGACCTGGATGAGACTCGGGAACTTGACTTCTCTACCCCAAGCCGAAGAAATACCTATGGCAAAGGCGACCTAGACAGTTCTGCAATCCCAGGCCCTTCCTCTGCACTTCCTCGAAGGAAAAGCGGCGGGATAGCAATAGCGAGGCGGACAAGCAGTGGGGCGGGATTAAGAGAAGGAGAATCGAAGAGCTCAGAGAATGTGATGAAACCTCCTGGCAGACCGAGAAAGCTCAGTGAGGTTGGAGAAACGTACTAATATACCCCTTCGTTCCTTTTCGAGGCAGAGAGTTCTTTCTGGTTTCCTCCCTGTAGCTTTTGCTTAGCTTGTACACGAATGATGACCTGGGATTTTAACATTGGCTTGGCGAGATATGGAGGGTTTTCTGGACTGCGCCTGGCTGGGCTATGATTGATAGGGTTGACTTGAGCATTGCGTGCATGGCGTTGTTAATTTTGGATGAGATGCATTGCGAGGGTTCTACCTACTTTTATGATGTGGTGTTTTTAGTCGACGACAGGCTGGAAATACCTTGGTTTCTTTTGTTTATATTTGAGGAGGCGGCGATAAGAAGGGGGTTTATGGAGGGGTTGGGATGAGGATGTATGTGTTGGAGGTGTTGAAACCTGGAGGAAGTGGAAAGAGTAGTGATTGTTAAGATGAGAAGTGCAGAGGTAGTGCAAATACATACTTTGATGCTACGATTTGAATTTTCTATCCTATGATAAGTGTCCCTTGATAATTTCTCTTCTTACTACTTTCTATATAATAAATCAATGTTTCGCTGAGTAACAAAGCAAACCCTCTTTCGAGTTTGTAGGTGGAAATAACTAGATATTGCTTATAAGACTAACCTTTGCGGAGTGGGCGTAAGTGAGTAGGCACGTTTCGTGAGCTCTACCGCCGACTCCACAATACCCATTTCCCAAGCCTTACTTTTTATGACTAGAGTGTATAAATGAAATTCACTCACGTGTTCTATCTGGATACGCTTTGATTATCGGAAATTCGGATTCTGTCTTGTAAGGCTGAGGTCCGATCCGTGTCAGGGTTCGGACTTCCGTCAACCAAGAAAATGAATGATTTAAGATAGATCATTTGAAACACTTAGACAAACTTTCCTTCTCGTGTATCATGTTGGGTCGCTAATCTCCGGTGTAGGAGTTTAGTTTTTTCCGAAATCCAAGTTGTTGATATTTGGTGAGTTGAAGCGCGTCACTTACTTGGCTCTTGGCACGCTTGCATGTGTGAAATTTGTGTTGGGATTCGTATGAAAGGGAACTCTGTAAGTTTGGTCTAGATGTAAGTGCTAAATGGCAATGGAACCGTGCACACTGTAGATAGAGATTGCTTCTTGGCCTTAGCTCTTTCTTGACCATCAGATAGTGTCAGATCTCATTGAAGGGTGAGAATTCGAGCCGCTAGGTCCAGACGTCAATGCGGCACATGCTGACAATAATGAATATCACGAATGGAACAATCTTCGTCCTTTCGTAATGGTAATTCCTGCAGTGTCAGCCAACTCGACTCCGGTAATTGAGAGGTGGCCGGCGACATGGAGAGCTCGGCAACTTAAATTCTCCCAGGCAGGCGGATTTCTAGGGGTCATGTATCTGCTTTGCTACATCGCTTAGAGGATGATAAAGCAAATGGACATCCCTCGGACGTGCTCGAGTCGACAGACAGTATGAGAAAATCTCCGTAATTTGAGGAAATATTGCGGTGTAGTAGGCGATCTGTGTAAACTGGATTCTGCACCAAAATTTTCGTGGATTTTCATCGTGAATGCGACAAAACGTTTGATATCCTTCGTTACAGTGGCCATATCAGTCAGTTTCTCTTGTGCAAAATATCTTCCAGTGTGGTCACATGAGGAAGCCCTTCCCTCACAAAATTTCCGAGAGTTAGAATCACATAAGCGAAGAATGGTCTCGATGCTGGGTTTGGTGATGAGTATATATGCCTTTAAGACCCTTTGTGAAGCCAAACATGCCAAAGGCAATTGTTGCACGTCGCGCAGTGAAGTGTAAAAATAACCATAATTATTCCTGGCCATTGGAGTTCCCGATGGCCGCCCGCTAGGTCAGCATTAAATGATTTCGATCATCTGGAGTCTTTGTTGCACATCGCGTAGAAAAGTCTAAAAATGAACCAGAAGTATTTTTGGCGATACCTAAGAAGACCCTCGTCCGCATAAATAAGGTAAATGGGCACAACAGTGAAGGCTGAAGTTGAAGGATTTCTTCTAGACCCGACACAACTATGCTCGGAAAAAAGCCAAGCCACCCTCTCGAAGGAGGCAATGCTTATCTCTCAACCACTTAGTTGTTGCTGTCCTTGAAATAGAAGCAAGTTGAGGGGTGGTTGAAATATCTGAAAGTAATTGTCAGCAACTGTATTTTCCGTGCAACAGTAGAGATTAGAAGCACGTGTTTAAAGCAACAACTCTCAGCTTGGATTTGAACTGTTTTTGTGAAGATATGGATACAGCAGCTATGTAGATAAATGGTTAAATTATGTGCGTGGGGAACGGGTCGATAGGTGATTTCTTCCTCATACTCCGTGCGACCGGATATTTATTTGGGGAAGTTTGTGAGACTACGTAGGTGACGAATTGTCGGACTCGGGGGCTGAAGCTGTCAAGGGACTCAACCCCTACAACTACCTTTGACAACATAACCAACGAGCACTTAGGACAACATGTTGGGGAAGCTTCCGCGATCTGGCGGAAGCTCGCTGCAGGCCGCCACAGGGCGGGAGTCGGGTCCACAAGGGTTGTGCAGCGTTCCCTGCGTCATACTCGTGGCTCGCAAGGGCTGTGGCAGAGTGGGTACGCTGGAATGTGTGAAACAAAAGTTCGCAAAATCTCAACGCTCGCAATGGCAGGAGTGCACCAGAATTGATAGCATTTCAATATCCGAATTGATCCGCCGCTCGTTCCTATCGCGCGCATATGTAGAGCCAGATCCGTTGGTTATACCGCAGAAATTGAAGATCCCTTCTGGAAAAGCATTCGCGATTGATGTTCCTTCCCAGCCCAAGACATTGAGTAAAACTAGACCTAATACGGAAAGGTTGATTCAACGCAGAAGCTCGGTCGCCGACAGGCCAAAATCGGTGAGCGTAATTTGGTGTTGAGTTGGGAAAGCGGAAAGAGCTTCTCCTCACCAGCTCCAACCTTCCCAGTTCCTCGAGAACAATAATACAGTACACTCTCACCCACGTCCGCAGTGGCCTCTTCTTCATTTCACCTCCTCTCTTTCAATCGCTTTTAATACCCCCCAGCACATCAAAGTGTTGCTGTGCCTTGCTCGACCATACGGCGCTTCTATAATTCGTCGGGTCTAGGACTCCCTTCCCCTAACCTCTGGAGCACAAATTTTCCTGAGTCTTGGGACACTCAGTTTTACCGCTGGCGACGCATACATCTCCGCTCGTCGTCTACGAGCTCCAGAAGCTTTGAGATGGCCGAAGTCAATGGGAACGGCGTCAAGCCGCACTTGAATGGAACAGTTCCAGTCATGAACGGCGCAACTTCATACGCTGCAAAGCACAACTTAGCAGACCACTTCATCGGTGGAAACAAGCTGGAAAATGCCCCAGCAGGTCCTGTGAAGGATTTCGTGGCCAAACACGACGGCCACACTGTCATTACCAACGTATGTCAGACGACGGACTATTTTGGGGTAATCCGCTAACAGTAGTTCTACAGGTGTTAATTGCCAACAATGGTATTGCGGCAGTCAAGGAGATTCGATCAGTGCGAAAATGGGCCTACGAGACCTTCGGCGACGAGCGAGCCATCCAGTTCACTGTGATGGCTACGCCAGAAGATTTACAGGCAAATGCAGATTACATTCGAATGGCGGATCAATATGTTGAAGTTCCAGGAGGAACTAACAACAACAACTACGCCAATGTTGAATTGATTGTAGATGTCGCCGAACGAATGGACGTACATGCAGTTTGGGCAGGATGGTATTTACACTTTTCCCACCCCTAAGAGGGATTTAGCTAATATGGTTATAGGGGACATGCTTCAGAAAACCCAAAACTACCCGAATCTTTAGCGGCATCGCCAAAGAAGATTGTTTTCATTGGACCACCAGGTTCGGCGATGAGATCGCTGGGAGACAAGATTTCATCCACAATCGTCGCACAACATGCTCAAGTGCCTTGTATACCATGGTCGGGAACCGGTGTTGACCAAGTTGAAGTCAATGCTGATGGCATTGTGACGGTTGAGGAATCGGTCTACATGAAGGGATGTGTGCAATCGTGGCAGGAAGGTCTTGAGAAGGCCAAGTCTATTGGCTTCCCTGTCATGATCAAAGCCTCAGAAGGTGGTGGCGGAAAAGGTATTCGAAAGGCGGACTCCGAAAATGGCTTTGAAGCTCTCTACAAAGCTGCTGCAAGCGAAATTCCTGGATCACCAATATTCATTATGAAGCTTGCAGGCAATGCCCGGCATCTCGAGGTTCAGTTGCTTGCAGATGAGTACGGAAACAACATTTCTCTGTTTGGCAGAGATTGTTCGGTTCAGCGGAGACATCAAAAGATTATTGAAGAGGCACCCGTCACAATCGCAAGACCATCTACTTTCTCGGCCATGGAGAAGGCGGCAGTGCGATTAGGCCGCCTTGTGGGATACGTATCTGCTGGAACTGTGGAATACCTCTATTCTCATGCAGATGACAAATTTTACTTCTTGGAGTTGAACCCTCGTTTGCAAGTCGAACATCCTACAACAGAAATGGTCAGCGGTGTAAACTTGCCAGCCGCACAACTTCAAGTTGCCATGGGACTTCCATTGCACCGCATTCGTGATATCAGGTTACTCTATGGGGCAGATCCTCAAACCTCATCCGAAATTGATTTCGACTTTTCCAAGGAAAGCAGCGCCATGACACAACGAAGACCAGCTCCTAAGGGCCACACTACTGCCTGCCGTATCACCTCTGAAGATCCCGGAGAAGGGTTCAAGCCATCTAGTGGTATGATGCATGAATTGAACTTCAGATCAAGTTCTAATGTCTGGGGGTATTTCTCCGTCGGAACTGCTGGTGGTATCCACAGCTATTCTGATAGTCAGTTTGGTCACATTTTTGCTTATGGTGAAAGTCGTGCAGCGTCGAGAAAACACATGGTTGTTGCTCTGAAAGAATTGAGTATCCGTGGTGATTTCCGAACTACCGTCGAGTACTTGATCAAGCTTTTAGAAACACCGGCTTTTGAGGACAACACAATCACAACCGGATGGCTAGATGAGCTCATCACCAACAAATTGACTGTCGAGCGGCCAGACCCAATGATGGCTGTAGTCTGCGGTGCTGTAACCAAGGCGCACATTGCAAGTGAGGCCTGTATTGGCGAGTACCGGGCAAGCTTAGAAAAAGGACAGGTTCCAGCAAAAGATATTTTGAAGACTGTTTTTCCAATCGACTTCATTTACGACGGCCACCGCTACAAATTTACAGCCACTCGTTCAAGTTTGGACAGCTATCACTTATTTATCAACGGTTCAAAATGCTCAGTTGGTGTTCGTGCGCTTAGTGATGGGGGTCTGTTGGTCCTCCTCAGTGGCCGCAGTCACAATGTCTACTGGAAGGAGGAAGTTGGAGCTACACGATTGAGTGTAGATAGCAAGACTTGTCTCCTCGAGCAAGAGAATGATCCAACCCAGCTTCGAACGCCATCTCCAGGAAAACTTGTGAAATTCACTGTGGATAATGGTGAGCATGTCAAGGCTGGTCAGGCTTTCGCCGAAGTCGAGGTCATGAAAATGTACATGCCTCTCCTTGCACAAGAAGATGGTATTGTGCAGCTCATCAAACAACCAGGAGCAACACTTGAGGCTGGTGATATTCTCGGTATACTCTCTCTGGATGATCCTTCGAGAGTTAAGCATGCGCAACCGTTCTTGGGCCATCTCCCAGACCTTGGCCCACCCCAAGTTGTCGGCACAAAGCCGGCTCAGAGATTCCTATTACTCCACAACATTCTCAAGAACATTCTCGATGGTTTTGACAACCAGGTCATTATGGCTTCCACTTTGAAAGAGCTCATTGACGTATTGCGCGATCCAGAATTGCCATATGGTGAATGGAACGCCCAATTCTCCGCATTACATTCTAGAATGCCTCAACGCCTCGATGCCACGTTTACCCAGATCGTTGACCGTGCCAAATCACGAAAGGGAGAATTCCCAGCCAAGAACCTCCAGAAGGCCCTTGCGAAATTCTTGGAGGAGCAGGTTGCTGCTAGTGACGTTGATTTGTTGAGGGCCGCATTAGCCCCACTGATCGAGGTCTTGGACAGATATGCTGAGGGCCAAAAAGTTCACGAATTTGATGTATTTTCGGGTCTCCTAGAGCAGTATGCCTCAATCGAGAGATTGTTCTCCGGCAGAACATCTCGAGACGAGGAAGTCATTCTCAGACTCAGAGATGAGAATAAGGACAACACTATCAAGGTCATTCAAACTGTCCTGTCGCACAGCAGAATTGGTGCAAAAAACAATTTGATCCTTGCTATTTTGGAAGAGTACCGACCAAACAAGCCAAACGCCGGAAATGTTGCCAAGTACTTCCGCCCTGCTCTTCGTAAACTCACCGAGCTAGAGTCAAGACAGACTGCCAAGGTTTCCCTCAAAGCAAGAGAAGTCCTTATTCAATGTGCTCTCCCGTCTCTCGAAGAAAGAGCGGCACAAATGGAGCATATTCTACGCTCATCAGTCGTCGAGTCTCGATATGGCGAGACAGGCTGGGAACACCGTGAGCCCGACATCGAGGTTCTCAAAGAGGTCGTAGATTCGAAATATACTGTTTTTGATGTCCTTCCCATCTTTTTCGGACATCAAGATCCGTGGGTCTCCCTCGCTGCTCTCGAGGTTTACATCCGACGGGCTTATCGTGCATACTCTCTTAAAAAGATCGAGTACCATAATGAGTCGACTGAGCCACCATTCATTGTCTCTTGGGACTTTGTCCTCCGCAAAGTAGGCACATCTGAGTTTGGCATGCCAATCCAAGCTTCTGCTCCGTCTACACCTGCTACACCTTCGTACGAGGGTGGCAACCCATTCAAGAGAGTCAGCTCGATCAGTGATATGTCGTACTTGGTCAACAGAGATAGCCACGAACCAACCAGAAAAGGTGTTATTGTTCCTGTTCAGTATCTCGATGAGGCTGAAGAATATCTGATGCGCGCATTGGAGGTGTTCCCTGTCGCTGGTAATCGCAAGAAGGTGCAACCTAGTGGCCTGCAATCTATGCCAGATCTAGGGGGGAAACGAAAGCCTGTCCTTAAGGTTGATAGCGAAGACGAGCTCACTGCCGTATGCAATGTTGCTGTCCGCGATGCTGAGAGCCTCGATGATGCTGAGACGCTAGCGAGGATCAACCTTATTGTCAAGGAGTACAAAGATGAGCTTCTGTCTCGCCGCATTCGCCGTTTGACATTCATATGTGGGCACAGAGATGGCTCATATCCAGGCTACTTTACATTCCGCGGCCCGGAGTACGAGGAGGACCAAAGTATTCGTCACAGTGAACCTGCACTTGCTTTCCAACTTGAACTTGGGAGACTTTCCCGGTTCAGGATAAAGCCTGTGTTCACTGAAAACCGCAACATTCATATCTACGAAGCAGTTGGCAAAGATGTTGAAGGTGACAAGCGATACTTCACTCGTGCTGTCGTGCGTCCTGGAAGACTTCGGGATGAGATCCCCACTGCTGAGTATCTCATCTCAGAATCTGATAGGCTTATGAACGACATTCTAGATGCCCTAGAGATCATTGGTAACAACAATTCCGACTTGAACCACATCTTCATCAACTTCTCACCTGTCTTCCCTCTTCAGCCACCTGAGGTTGAGCAAGCCTTGGGTGGATTCTTGGAACGATTCGGACGACGCCTTTGGCGTCTCCGTGTCACCGGCGCTGAGATTCGCATCATCTGTACTGATCCTATAACTGGTATGCCATACCCTCTTCGTGTTGTAATTTCGAACACCTCAGGGTATGTCATTCAAGTGGAGATGTATGCCGAACGCAAGTCTGAGAAAGGTGGCGAGTGGGTGTTCCACAGCATTGGTGGCACAACTAAGATTGGTTCAATGCATTTGAGGCCTGTTAGCACGCCTTACCCGACTAAGGAGTGGTTGCAACCAAAACGGTACAAGGCTCATCTTATGGGTACTCAGTACGTGTATGACTTCCCAGAGCTCTTCAGACAGGCGATCCAAAACAGTTGGGTTAAGGCTGTTGCTAAGCACTCCTCGCTTGCTGACAAGCAACCCCCTACTGGCGAGTGTATCGAATACAGTGAGCTTGTGCTTGACGATTCGGATAACTTGGCTGAAGTTTTCAGAGAGCCAGGCACCAACAGCCATGGTATGGTGGGTTGGATTGTTACCGCTAAGACACCTGAGTATCCTCGTGGTCGGAAGTTTGTCGTTATCGCCAATGATATTACATTTAAAATTGGTAGTTTCGGGCCCAAGGAAGATCAGTTCTTCCACAAATGTACGGAACTTGCACGAAAGTTAGGCATTCCCCGTATCTATTTATCTGCCAACTCGGGTGCTCGTATTGGTATGGCTGACGAGCTCATCCCTCACTTCAATGCTGCTTGGAATGATCCATTGAAGCCCGAGGCGGGGTTCAAGTATCTCTATTTGAACAAGGATGCCAAGAAACGCTTCGAGGACGGCAAGAGGAAAGATGTCATCACCGAAGAGGTTGTTGAGGATGGAGAAACCCGATACAAGATCACTACCATCGTTGGTGCTGAGGATGGGCTCGGTGTTGAGTGCTTGAAGGGATCCGGTCTTATTGCTGGTGCCACAAGCAGAGCGTACGAAGATATCTTCACCATCACCCTGGTGACATGTCGATCCGTTGGTATTGGTGCGTACTTGGTCCGCCTTGGTCAACGTGCCATTCAAATCGAGGGCCAGCCAATCATTTTAACTGGTGCTCCGGCTATCAATAAGCTTCTCGGACGTGAGGTGTATACTTCCAACCTTCAGCTTGGAGGAACTCAAATCATGTACAAGAACGGTGTCTCCCACATGACTGCCTCGGATGATTTCGAGGGTGTTTCCAAGATCGTTGAATGGCTCGCTTACGTGCCTGACAAGCGCAACAATCCTCTACCAATTGGCCCTGCTGTTGACTCCTGGGATCGTGACGTAGTGTACACTCCACCTCAAAAACAGTCATACGATGTGAGATGGCTAATCGGAGGTAAAGAAGATGAGGAAGGCTTTATGCCAGGTCTCTTTGATAAGGACTCGTTCGTCGAGTCCCTTGGTGGTTGGGCAAAAACAGTCGTTGTTGGGCGAGCACGACTTGGTGGCATTCCGATGGGTGTCATTGCTGTCGAGACTCGCTCAGTAGAAAACATTACACCTGCCGATCCTGCCAACCCTGACTCCGTCGAGCAAATCACCAATGAGGCTGGTGGTGTCTGGTACCCGAACTCTGCCTTCAAGACAGCCCAAGCTATCAAGGATTTCAACAATGGTGAGCAATTGCCATTGATGATCTTCGCTAACTGGAGAGGCTTCTCTGGTGGACAACGTGACATGTACAATGAGGTGCTGAAGTACGGCTCCTACATCGTCGATGCTCTCTCCAAGTATGAGCAGCCCGTCTTCATTTACATTCCACCTTTCGGAGAGCTCCGTGGAGGTTCCTGGGTAAGTTAGATTCCTCCAAAGTGATAAAATAATACTAACTGTTTCAGGTTGTTGTTGATCCAACCATCAATGCAGATTACATGGAGATGTACGCCGATGAAGACGCCCGCGGAGGTGTTTTAGAACCCGAAGGTATTGTCAACATTAAATATAGACGAGACAAGCAATTAGAAACGATGGCTCGCCTGGACCCAGAATATGCTGAGCTTCGCAAACAATTGGCCGACAAGAGCTTGAGCCAAGAGCAATTAAGCAATGTCAAGATCAAGGCCACTTCCAGGGAACAGCTTCTGCTCCCAGTTTATATGCAGATTGCTCTTCAATTCGCTGATCTCCATGACCGAGCGGGTAGAATGAAAGCGAAAAACGTCATTAGACAGTCGCTCCAATGGAGGGAGGCTAGACGATTCTTTTACTGGCGTGTGCGCCGTCGTGTGAACGAGGAGTACATCATGAAGCGCATGTCATCCGCTTCAAAGAACCCACTTGCTTCTCGTGCTCGCCATCTGGATACGCTTGCAGCCTGGACTGGCATTCCAAACTTCTCGAACGCCGACCGCGATGTGGCTATGTGGTATGAGGAGAACAGAAAGACAGTTCACGAGAAGGTCGAGGCTTTGAAAGCTGAGGGTGTTGCATTTGAGGTTGCAAGCTTATTGAGAGGAAACAGCAAGGGTGGTTTGAAGGGTGTTCAGCAAGTCCTCAGCATGTTGCCAGCTGATGAGCGGGAAGAGGCACTCAAATTCTTGAGATCAACTTAAAGGATGGGTTATTATTTGAGATTTTTTGTAGCGAATACTCTGCATCTGTATCTTGTACATTGTGGTAAAGGCGTTTTGATACTTTAGAGTTGTACTCATTATGATAATTCTGCGTCTTGCAATAATAATTTCTCTCGATCAAGTATGGTACCGTGAAGAACCTGACTTATCCGAATAGTGGATGCCGGCTCACCTCAACTGAGAGTGTGGAGAAGCGGCAGCGGCAGAACCGGTAATTCTCCGATGTCAACGTCTGAGAGTTGATGGAAATTCACTGTTAGTGCAAGATATCTGCACATCGTCTACGAGTTGTAGTTGAGCCAAGAGCCCGCATGATGTTCGTGAGGCTTTCGAAGCCGCTTGACACATGCCTGATCGACACGCGAACACCTGATCCGGGGATCTTTCAATTTCGATGTGCGCTCTTTGCTATGCGTTGTGCGAAGGCATCACGACATCATTTGAACCTGCGAATCAGATTCCGCTCAAAAGCTCCGGCATGTAACGTCTCTCGTAGATTGAATGGCCGTGCTCCCGTCGCAAAATCGCCTTCACCCTGAGTCGATCATCTGAAAGGGACAGTTGCGTCACGTGCCAACAACCAACATCAGACGAGCACAGACAATGGTTCGTCTGGTTTCAGAGCCGCTCTCTTCTGCCCTGGCTTGCTCGTCATGCTTTTTATCTTCCGATAAGAATTCGGGTCTATATCTGCCGTCTCAAGGCAGATCTACGAACCCGGATTCATGAACAGGGGTGGTCAAGTTGAAAGAAGTATCAGGGGCCTGACACCACCTGGAAGACGATCTACTTCCAGTTATCATCGGCCTCTTACTGATATTGATAGCAATGCGATAGTAACTTTTCTGGGTTCCCTTTCATCCTACTTCATCCTTTTATCCCCAGATTCCCGAGTGGCTTCTTGTCACCGGTTTCTCCAACGCGCAAGCATACCATGTCTCTGAATACTTACACTTTCATTGAACATTGGCTTTCTTCGTCGTTTTGAAGCATCGTTCTCACCAAGGGAGGAATTCGTTCTGAATCGCCCCTCCTCTACATTCATTAATGTGTCGAACACTCTTTTAGATCTTTTCTTGAACTTATTCCATTCTTTTGATGCCGGTCACACTCATTTAATACCACTTCTTTCTTACCATATGAAATCTACAGCATTACTCGAGTTTCTACAGGTTGGAAGCTCAAGGAGAAAACGGAATTTCCTACAGGCCATAATTGGATGTCCTTTGCAAGAAGGTGGGATGGAGGAGGAGGGGTCCTTACTACAACATCCCATGGAGTATACCCACCACAACCGACGGGTCGACCTCCTCCACCTCCGGGACCATGTCCGACGTCACCAATCAATTGCTCGAATCCCAGTTTCTTTCCGCCTCCAAACTCTACGAACGGAACCAATGGAACTGGCACAACGGTGACATCAATTCTGACTCTTTTGAGTCTCACCACGACCATGACGTCCACCATATCATCAAACTTCATTTCTACTACCACATTGACAAGCTTTTCAGTCACGGGAGTAGTCATTTCCCTTCCAAGTCCAACCATGACCGCTGCCCGAGCAGCCGAAACTTCCCTCCTCGCTGAAAATGCCTCCCTCACCCGTGGCAATACAGCCGCAACAGCCGTCCTCGGCACTCTCACCATCCTCCTTATGATTGCCATAGCAATATTCTTCTTCTTCTGGGTCCGTCGCCGAAACCGAAAACCAGAAAAGTTCCAGGATGATGAATCACCACCCATCACTTCAATGGACATGTCCCAACACCCACCCCCAACCCGTCCTCTACCAGTCGTCTCTTTCCGCCCTGGAACCGCAAACTCGATCATCTCGAATAACTCGAGGCCGGCAACAGCGCTTAGCACGGGCCCTCGGGGTGCAGGCTATGGTGGTGCGGCAGCATTAAGATCAAATCCCGTCGTAGCCAGAAAACCAATCCGTCCAGCATTAGCAAAACGTTCATCTTCTGCGCCAAATCTCAAGCCTCCCGATCGCCCCCCGCGCATTCCTACACTGAGAGGGATGGGTGGACCGGCTATTACAATTCTGCCAAATACTTCTTCACGTACAAGGGAGCCAGAAAGCCCGCCGACGAGTCCAATGACTCCGCCGACGTTACACCAAGGTGCCAGAAGAATGCCGCTTTATCACGAGGCGCTCCAGGAGGAGGCAGAGAGAACAAGGAGTAGACATGAGGCGGAGGAGGCGGGGAGGTTAGGCTTACCTGTTATTGAGCGCAACAGGAGTCAAAGGGCGAGTGTGGATTCTATGGGCAGTGATATGGAACGATTTGCAGGAGGTAACGGTGGTAATGGGGGAAATGGAAGGGAGAGGGTACTACATAGTACGAGGGCTAGTTCAGGGATTTTTCCTGAGGGGGAAGAGGATAGCGATGATGACTTGACGGAACGTGGAGAGAAGGATGATGAAGGCAATTGGAGTTCACGGGGGAGTAGAGGGAGTGGGAGTAAGGAGGAGGAAAGTGGAGGTGGGGATATAGGGAAGGATGGAGGAAAAGGGAAGGGGACAAAAGACAAGGCGTAGCAGGGGGAGAAGGCTTGGTGGAGGTGACCAAGCCTAATCAGCTATGGTGAGATAAGTAAGGTTTGCAGGACAAAATATTAATCCTTAACCTAATATGACAGCGCGCGAGTCGATTTGCTGAAGGATATCGTACTTGGTTTTGGGGAGTTTCCGGGGAAGGAAAGATCAAGGCTGGTGCCTTTAAATTTCTGTATCAGATCGGATGTTACATTCTACTTATTAGATTATATTGTATATACTTTTGCCCCTAAAAATCCAACCAAAACTTGAGAAAAATAGTCAGATTGTGGGTTAAATTGAGCCTCTCTTTCACAGAGGGAAAAACTAACAGGGAGTAAGATCGGATGAGAACTGCCCTGAAAGCCAGCCAAGAGATATGCGTACCAGAGTTTAGAGGAAGATCCTTGAAGATCCATGCAGGGATGAGAAAATTCTTGGGAGGGAAAATATGCATAAATCGCATGTCTTGCATTCATGCCATGTGCAAATTTTGGGAGATTCAACATTTTTGTGGGACCTTCCAGAACGGCTTACGACGTTCATGCTTTTGCTTGAAGTTATATCCTTCACTTTGGAAAGGGTATATCTTGCAGCTAGGCTTCATAGCATTATTTTAGCAGCCTGGGAAGCGTGATATAAGTCTTGCAAATGCGATTGACACAATACATCCTTTCGTCTAGACATTTTAGGGGATATTTAGACTGCTGAATCATGTTGATAGTGTTTTAATACTATCACGGGTAACTCCACGAGACCAACAGAATCGAATTGTGTCAAGGAAAGCATCACGTGGTGCTGTTTTGAGACTAGAGAAGACAAGCCATGCAACAGTACTTTTTCTCATCGCAATTTCAAAACCTCACTCGCCTCACACATTTCAACATTAACTGTTCCGTGCCTCCGACTCAGTCATTGCATGGGTGAACAAAAGTTCACCATTCAGACCACGGACCAATGCCATTCTTGTCGAAGAACGAATTTCACCACATTGTTGCATCAATGTCTTCAAATTGCATCCTGCTTTGGCGATGTGGAGAGGCCATTGTCTTGCTAGCCCCTGAATCAAGGCAATCCTGCTCACGTTCCAAGTGGTCAATTCACAGGGTGGAGACAGATAAGTAAATTCTATATATTCCCTAGAGAACGGGCTAAAAACCAACTTTCATGATTATGTGAAACCAATACTTTATTTGCTGTTTCGTGTCTTAGCCAAGAAACATGAGTAATACTCAAAAGCAGCCGCAAATGGTGGGTAAGCAACCCTACAGAACAAAGCATGCCACCATAGTGATCAGGAAGAAAAAATTAGTGCATCTTCAAAATGCCAGCGGCGACTGGCCCAAGTTTTGCGCTCCAAGCATCAACAGTTGATATGGATCCGGTTACTGTAATGGCTACCGTGGGAGAAGTTGGAAAAGTGGTCACTCAGACTGCATCGTCACTACACCAACTTACACATGGTAACAACGATATTCACCCTGTCTTGTCTCCATTGTTCGAGGAAATTCGTGCTCTAAAAAGGTCAATTAGTGCAGTGGACTGGTTAGTTATATCCGTTTTCTGCGACTCTCCGGTTGTTGCATCACACGAGCCATCGGAGGACCGAAGTCTGGATCGACTGTGGAATTCTGTAACAATTTCAATCGAGGACTGCAAGATAACTTGCGAGAAACTTATCATAGTCTTCCAAAAACTTCAACATCTGGTAGGATCAAATCTACTTACTTCGGCCCTGTTAGCGACTGCATTCAATGAATACGCAGGTCCTATACTGCAGCTAAGACTTCAAATACAAAGCCATAGAGAGGTGGTCGAAGATATTCTTCAAACCCTGAATTCGTAGGCTAGCTAAAAGAATCGTAGTAGAGTTTTGAGCTAATTTTTAATAGATTTATCAAGAAAGGAAGGCCTCTTCAAGAAAAACCGGAAGAAATGGACTCAGATAGAGATGTATTGATACGGATCGTCAGTCGATCAGACCTCACTTCATCTCTCCTGTTCAAGCAATCGGGGTTCTACAACGAATCCCGGCCAATTACTGGAGGCAAAACAGATATTTCCAAACCGGTACAAACTCACGTTTCAGGCCAAGATCTAAATTTTAGTTCCATCTTCAAAACCGAAAAATGCAATAATTCTCCGTCATCTGAAATACGGAAAAGCACTCAAGATTCGGCAGCAGAAGTAGAATGGCAGGATCCCGACCTCCTTCCTCGCCCTTTACAAATTCCGATATCGAGCCGTCGAGAGGCAAAACCACTACACATCCAAACGGCACGAGAGACCGAGTGTGATATTAGTACAAATCCACGCCCACGAATGCGTCTTAGCCCTCGGCGATTTGCAGAAATTTCTTCTTGGGACATGCTAAATGCCACAAACAATTACCCGAATCCACTTCGTGAGAAATCAAGACGTAGGTCGGGCCCCTTGCAAGTTTTGCAACCAATGGACCTAAACACATCAAATGTACTCAAAGGCAAAAAACCTGTGGTCTCATGGATCGAAATTGTTCGCTCGAAAAGCCCATTAAGTCGTATAACTTTACTTGGCCAATCAAGAACAAAACGACACAACACCAGCTCAAATGGATACCAACTCAAAAGCACATAGTCGAAGTGATGCTGGAGGCTAGTCCATAAATCCTATACCTTTTCGTGTCACATCAATGCTCTATTCCGGATTAGCCTATCGATGGGTAAACTCTGGGCATTGGAAATCCGAATTGTACGAATAGGAGAAGAGCAATTTCATCATTCAGTTGTGCTGAATACTTGGTTGGTATAGTTTTGGCAATCGTAATTTCATGTGGAAAGAATCACCGCTGATTTGATTCGTGCATTTCAACTTATAGTATATCCTGGCACAGTAGGTCAGTACGTTCTCATGAGCCTCCGACTCTGCCTTACAGAGTGGACTGCTAAAAGCAGTTCTTTTGTGTTTGGACCCCAATATACTTGAGCCTGAATATTAATATGACGCTACAACTAGGGCTTTCCACAAATCACCTTGATGGGGTCGCTCCCCCCAAAACCGATCTCCAGATGACGTGGAAAGTTGGTATGTCCAAGGGCGAAGATGGCGCAAACATGAGCGCTAACTTATTGCAAGGTCCTTTCGGGGTCATAACTCACCTTTCCACAAGCTTGGAATTCAATCAAACATTCTCATAGCTGCACGACACTCTCATGGGGGCTCTACGCACCTTACTCCGGCAAATGTCAACCAGGCACTCGAGAAGGTGATTTGGGATCATCCCTCTCTTTCCGCAATTGGTGTCAGCCGGCCTTCCGTGAAGAAGCGTAAAAATCACCAACTATGGGGAGCTCAGATTCCTTCTATTTCTTAGTTGATTATGTCAGTTTTATTGACATCTGTTCTGGCTTGGAAGACCCAGATCTATCACAAAATTTCGAAAATGCTCACAATAAGTGGCTTGATACGAAAAAAACTGCGAAACCTTGGTGGCCCCTTGTTGTGAATGCTCAGTATGTTGTGTTCATCTACCACTATTCGATTGGTGGTGGACTCTCGGGATATACCTTTCACCGGAGTCTCCTCTCTGCCCTAAATGTGGAGGAACAATCTGAACCAATTTCGGAGTTCAAGACAGGCCTTACAAAACCTCTGACACCCTCACCTCTAGATCAGATTTCTGACAAGCTTCCCTGGCCTCACGTCATCTACACATTCCTATCCTGGCAGCTCATTCGCTACTTCATAAACTAGAAGAACCTCTTCTTTTCCGATGCAAGTTATCCTAAAACGGATCCAACCATTTCTAACCCTTTTTCAGAGGGGTAGAGGACCAGGATTCGTGTGAAGCCCCTCCAAATCAAACAAAAGGACTTACAAAAAGTCCTATATGCCTGTCACTACCACAACACCTCGTTCAATACACTTCTTTATACGTTCATTCAAACCACCTTGGCTACCGATATTCATCTCAAAGCCTGCATATTTTTCTCAATGTTGCTGTCAATATTTGGGCCGTTCCTGAGGGAGGGTTCTGGTAAAGACGTGTTCAACAATGCTGCAAGTCAATAGTCTCGCCAGCAATTCCTCAGTAAATACCGTGCCGCTGGAAAAGGGCCGGATAACATGATCAAGAACCCCAATACAACCTCAACATGCACCAATTCTGGAAACTCGCGAGCTCGTACAGAAATGGTATGAATGATTTCATCCGGAAACGCCGTACCACACGCCAGGATTTCCTTACTGGCGAACTTCTAGGAGTAGATGAAGAAAAAATTAGCACTTTCAACGGACTTAGCATCTATCAGAATAGCGGCTTTTTGGTATTAAATCTTGGTGTTTTTGAGCCAAAGACAACGTAGAAAACGGAGGGTGGAGCATTACAGGTGTTGGGTTTTCTGCTTCCCAGGTTAGAGCCTCATTGGGAGATGCCGGTCTTGTTTTTCATGTAGCTAGTGTAAAAGGTGGGGGTGCTTAGTGATTGCTACGTATGAAGAGAGGGCCCTCGAAAGCAAAATGGTTGAGAAAGTCCTCGAAGCATTGATTGCAAGGCTGAGGCTATTGACGCAAGCTTGACAGAAGTCAGGAACAGTCTTCACGGAATACATAGAGAAATTGTCGAATTCTATGCACAGAGTGACTGCTCATCAATAACGCTGTCCACCTGGCTCTCTGATAGGGTTCGCTCGTTCTCTTGTCGCAATTTTGAAAGAACTCTATAACCTCCCGGAGTATGCTTCTGCCTTCAACCTCACCGACCAATAAATGACGATCTCCTCGACTAGGATCTAAGTGAAAGCAGCATCAGTCCACTGTGGCTGGCCAGCTTGCTGCATCTTGAGTCATTCGTAACGCATGTCCATGCCTTCAATCGCGCCCTCGGCCACGATTACGCCTTCAAGGACAGATGTGTTCTGGAGAACCCAGCAAAATCGGTTAAGGCCCTTTAATATGTCAATACCCTCAAGCACCTGAATTCCCTATTACTGAATTTTTCAATATCACAGGGCAGCATTCACAGTGGATACGTTCTCTATTCAATCGCAACATAGTGGCATTGTTTCTATGGCTGATAGGGCTACCTCTAGTGGCAAGTCTGGGGACCTTACTACGTCATTTACTAGTAGCGATTTTCCCCTATGGTTGATTCTAGTCGATGATTAACTCAACTGCGAACTGAATGATAGCGATGCTCTACAAAATCCTTTTATCTTTACACCTGTGCTAGAGGGTCCCGAAGACCCTACTTAGGTGGCCATGAGAATATGCCCAAATTCAGATGGTGGCGATTCAGTAGAGAAATGACTGTCCTGTCACGGGGTGACAGCTTTGGAAATAGAGATGGGAGAAACCCTAGGTCCGTGATACCTCTTTGGCTATATGATCAAAATATGAATATAATTAGAAGTGGGTGCTTTAACAAATAGACTGAGCAGGCATCCACTCCCTGAAGATAGGCGTGCCCTATCTGGTGCCTTAGGGATGTCACTGAGTTTGGAGTCTACATATTATTTAGAGTTAAGTTCACCAAGCTTGCGATGTTATGTCGACCACATTTACGCAGACAGTTGGTAACTTCATTCCAGAGTGCACGTTGTTTGCTCTTCGGAAACTACTCGAAATGCACCCTTCAAGGTTCTTGTCCATGAAACACAAGACACTGATACTACCACATTACCTAAACCAAGTTTATTGATGATGGATATTAAATCAAAGAGCTTGACACTGACGTCAGTAACGCCGCATTTCTGATTACGACAAGCTCGTTGCATAGCGAATCCTCATCATCTGTTACTTCATGCCACGATGATATGCCCAACAACAGGCTTGGAATAGCGCATTCAAAATGGCTAACGAACGCATGGACGCTGCTACCATACAGTATTTGCTTGCCTATAATTTTTGGCGGAAGACAGCATCCTCCTAACCACGTTTGACGGGCATGCAACTATTCTCCCCTCAAAACCAACTCGAAGAAGTCTTGACTGAAGCTCGAGAAATCTAATAGTTGGGCCAATTTTAACTCCCTCTCACTCTCAAAATTCATTCACTTGGTTTCCGCCCCTAAGATTACTGAGCCTATTTTCCTACCTCTGGTTGGGGGCAGCGGCCAGACTCCTAGCATTTGCATGTCACTTAACCTCTCCTCAATTCTACCTCTTTTCGATCAATTTGTTCTCGCTTCTCAATATACTAACTCATCAAAAAACTTTGGCTTGGATGCCTGGGTCCGCGCAACGCTGACACAAACCTCCCCAACCTACGTCCCGTTGCTGCCTTTGTGTATCGCAATATCGCAAATCCCACCTGTCCTACTAATCACATCTTTCTCTTGGTCCTCAATTACCCTATTATTCCTCTGAAAATCCGCTATGTTATTTTCTGTGGCAACACGGATTGTGGTGGTTGTTCCGCCGCTTTGTCAATGGAGGACCTTTAGGGGCTTTAGATGCATAGTTAACACCCTAAAGACCGTTGAGGCTTGAGAGAAACAATTAATGAATGGCAATAATGACGATCATGCAAGGAATAGAAGATTAGCGGAACCAAACATGAAGAATGGGATACATGTGCTATTAAGTAATTATGTTGCGCAGGAGGCTATCTTGCAAGTGCAGCTGATGGTTCACGGTTTGTTCCATGGGGCAGTTCTTGGGAGGTTAGATATATGTTACATGATAGGTATTCTTGAAGTGTATAAAGCAGAGCAAGGGCTAGAGATAAGATTTGGATAGAGTTGTGGAGAAGTCGTCGAATGAGGCAGTAGGGAGCCACAGACACTTTACCTTTCAGAGGGGAAATCTGTTGAAGATCCCAAGCGATGTAATCACATGAAGTTTCACTCTTCTATATTTGCCTTAGCTCCCGTCGTGTATGTACATATATTGTTCTGTACGAGCTTTGTTTTCTCTTAGACAATATAATCACTTTATTTCTGCTTAACAATCTTGCTCTACTATTCTCCTTTTCCCTCAGTATCACTGCCGAAATATCATAAAAAATCAAAAACATTTTATTCCCTTGATAGGGACATCTACATCTAGCTTGGAAATTTGGCGGCTCTATAGTCAAGAACTTTCAATTCTCGAAAATGCCCCTCAGGCATTTTCGCCTTCCTCGCCTGATCTCTCAGTCACAAACCTGAGGCTGAGCAGCAAAGGTGGCTTTACACAATATGCTAACGAATGAGGATGTTGTTCACACAATGGTATTCATGCAAGACAGGCCAATCATCTAAGTTAACTAGTCTACTTTCAGCCATCACAGCCCTCAGTTAGCTGCAGCCCTCAACACCTTGCATACGAAAGCCCTCGCCCTTGTGCTTGGCATTCTGACGCCCTCGAAAATCAAAGGCGAGGGCGAGCCTCGTTGAAGAAACACAATAAAAATGTGTGCATGCGACTATCTTAACCCTTTGGAAGCTCCACATCGTCGGCAACCTCCTTGAGAATATTCTCACCGAAAGACTCACTGTCTAAACTTCCTGTATTATTTAGCTGTCACGAGGAAACAGCGTGGCTTATTATATGCTGACCAATGGACTACGACATCTCAGTATTCGGGAACGAAGGCCTGGGAACAGGGCTTCCCGCTAGAAGGGAGCTTCCCTCTAGCGATACAAATGATTATGGAACTGGCCTTGAAAGTATTGACACTTCCCAGGCAGAGTCTCTGGGATTGCTTCAAAGCTTGGCGGGACTTGGAGACTCTGTGGGCCGGGAGCACAGTGCTATAGTCAAGCCTCTGTACGGAAACCAGTGCCTTGGGGAAGGTAAATGAGGTTCCTTCGCTATCTTCTAAAGAATCTATGACAAATACTAAAGTTATTATGCTTTATAGATTCGCAGAGTGAGGGAATGAACTGCAACACAGAATTTCTTCCTCAAGATCAATTTGGCTTTCCCCAAAATTACGTACCATTATCCAGTCTTACAACTACGACAGTGTGGACACCTCAGGAGCCATTCACCCTTTCCAGCTCATTTCCCATGCCACAAACACTCACAATGCGCACTCAATCGGCACTCTCACCTAACTCAAAGGCTCGCCATAAGCAAGCGAGTTACGTGAAGCAACGCAGTTTAGGCAAATCCCGCAAAAGGGTTTATCGACGACAGCAATTAGGATGCATGGTTGATCAATGCCCATCTCGAACCCATACATCAGGAACCTCTATCGCGTCCGTAAGAAGAGCGCTAGCAAGCTTCGAATTCTCTTTGAGCGCATTGTCCAACCCATCTACATACTTCCGAGGCACTTCTGAAGCCCTGGTTTTACAACTCAAACAATTGCTCGATAGTGAGGAGTTGCTCGGGAACCTACAAGATGATACCAATGATGGAATAGCATCAAATACAGACCAAGGCTCTGAAGAATCTCTCTCTACTTCAGATGTTGTCGACTCCGAATATTCAACGGACAACACATCAGTTTCATCCTTTTCCGAACACTTATCCGATGATGCATCTCCTACTACATCGCGCGCTATTAAAACACCAAGAAGCTTCAACAAAGCTCCACAATCCTTTCCTTGTACTTTCATCAGATGTAGACGCTCATTCAAGGCCTTCTCTGACTGGAAAAGACATGAAGAAACACATTACCCACAAGAACACTTTATGTGCTTACGCTGTATTGAGCCGCCATTTCAATTTAACGGCAACGCAGTTTGTGGGTTTTGCAACACAGTATTTGGACCTCTTAGCAACCTTCCAGCCCACTATCTTTATTGCGAGTCCGCCCAACAAGGCGGGAAGACTTTCGCACGACGAGATAAGATGACTGCCCATCTTCGAGAATGCCATATAGTTGAATCCACAGCCGCGAAGGATCTCTCAGAAGACTGGAAATATCCCATTCTTAGTGATTGGCCGAGACAGTGTAGCTTTTGTGCTAAGATCTTTCAGACTTGGGGAGAAAGGCTACTTCACCTGGCAGATCACTTCAAGCCTCGCGATGATCGCCCTTCTAAACATTTCAAATACTACAAGGATAATGATAGTGATGATGATGATGATTTTAATGATGATCATCCCTCTCGACAACAGGCCCCAGGCGGAAAAACGGTGTCTTCAACCATCTACGGGCATAAGCCAAAGGCGCAACAGGCATCCGATCACCCTAACAACATCCCCTGGGGGCAATCACAATATAATGCACATGCTCCCACTGCCAAAACACACGTACTAAAGTGCCTTGAAGAGAATCCCGAGGGACCCAAGTGTGGATGGACAGAAGAGGAGAAGTTAGGCAGTCATAACAAGGAGATATACCCTATCGCACAACACAAGTTCGATTGCCACTTCAGGTCTTGCCGATTTTGGTCTGTGCGATACTCGGATTACACACAGCACATAAAAGATACACACAAGGAAGATTACTTTACACTCAAGAACAACGGGAAAATTAAACAAAAACACAGGGTCTGCAGCACAGCCAGCGATCTGGAGCCGCTAAAACCTACCAACACTCAAATCCAAAACATCGACAAAAACAGTATTCCCACACCCTCTGACAATGACAATAACCTCAAAGAGTTTGATCATTGTGGTATAAGTCAGGATAAACAAAGTCCAAGTGCTTTAATCACGTCTCTACTTCCAACTCAGGCATTGGGGGCTGCTCTCAAGCCTATAGAGTACCGAAACCTGAGTCTCCCTCTCGAAAGATGGTTACGTGATAGAGGTGGCATTGATTTCTGTGATTCCGATTATATAAAGTCATTAGCTGATCTGGCATCGATTAGAAGTCGTGGCCTTGAGTCTCTGAAAGCTCTATCTCATATGCTAGAGGAGCCAGTCTCTTCATTTGAGTGGCCAGTCAGCAAGCACTTGAAGGATAGAATGGAGTTCCAACCCTCACTAAAGTCAGACATAACACCAACATTTACCAAGGAATGTTGCAGGCGACGAGAAGTGCGTGGTATTTCACGACCGATATGTCCGTCACCAATGCGATTTTTACTGGGAGATAGTCAAATATCCTACCAGGAACGTCAAGTGCCTCCGATTTCGCCATATAATATCCTGATGTCAAACTCTTATGACTTATACCAAAATGGTGAATGCTCCCTTGTTCCAACTTCAAGCAGTCAAGAATGGAGGCAATCCACTGTAAGGACGCTTGTATCTCCTGTCAAGAAATTGGGTTTTAATGAGCCCCAAACCTATCACCAATCAAGGCCCCATGTGGAAACCATAAAAAATTACGAGATTGGCTGTGGTGCTACTACCACCATCTCGCAACCTTCTCGATTCAACTCAAAGGACAAGGATGGGATGACCGGCACCCAGAAAACTCCTCAACTTTTAGGCAATGTGATGCGGAGAGAATTATTGACCTCATACAAAGTTTTCACGATCCGGAAAACAAACCAAGAATGTAGAGAAAAGTCGACGTGGGCTAAGGCTTCTATTACCCAAGACCAACTCCCCGAAACTGAAATCTTGAGGGATATCAAGAAACTCAATCATCATGGTCCATCAGTCGCAGAGAAGAAATCAATCTTGGCACCGCGTATACAAAGGCAAATTGGGTCTCTTTTAGATGACTTGATTGCGCAAGATCATGACCCAAACTTTGAATGGCTCTTGGTCCAACTATATGCTACACAGCGGTGTATCAGTAAGGGGCTGAAAAGGGAGACGGTGTCTGTCAGCGTCTATGTTTCTCGAACTCCTCGGGAAATATCAAACCCAACCACACACATTCGAGGTGAACCCACTGGTCAGCTAAAATCATGTGCATCTGAGCTAGAATCCCATTCCATGAGGTCTAGGAGGAAGAAATACAAGGGTAAACCCTTATATTTGGAAGGACACGAGCGACACGTTAACCATGCTTCCTCTCCTTTGTACCAAGACTCTGCGAGCCTATGCAAAGATGCAAGCAGCCGCAGAAGCCTGACTACCGGCATCTCGTCCACCCCTTCATTAGCAGAACGCACTTCAGCCAAGAAATCTGCATCTCCCCAATCCGAAACAAAGCTTCGTTCCCCAGCTTTTTCAGCCACAGACAAAAATGTTGCGGATGAGAGAGAACAGCCTGCCATAGGCTCTTCAGTCTTTCTCACGTTGGGCAATTATCCATCACGAAAAGGGGTAGTTGCAGACAGGACTGGATTTGCAGACTCCCATTATACGATGGTCAAGCTTATCCCACTTGAGACCTCTGTCTCATGTGCTGGTCCTCGAGTTCATTTTTGTCTTCCACAGAAGCAGGAACAAAATCAAATCCGAAACACCGAAACACCAGAGCAATCTTTCCAGAAATGGAAACGAGCCATAGCTCTTCGGTGTTACTCAGCTCCC
Organism: Tricladium varicosporioides; assembly: GCA_021365295.1. Taxonomy (NCBI): domain Eukaryota; kingdom Fungi; phylum Ascomycota; class Leotiomycetes; order Helotiales; family Tricladiaceae; genus Tricladium; species Tricladium varicosporioides. The sequence continues at coordinate 1,008,267 of JAJTIW010000010.1, read as the reverse complement.
CCTGATGGGTTGCTCCCATTTCCTCAATGGGGGGTTCTGAACCCATGCAAAGCGGCTTCTGGTATATCACAGATAGTTGTATTCAAATATATTCACCAAAATAACACCAAAATCCGGGTCAGAGCCTTTCCACGTCTCAACATCCTGCACCAAAAGGGCACTATTGACACTATAGCCCATCCAAAAAGTAAGGACTTCCCCAAGCACTCTTGCTCTCTCAAATACGGCAATACTAACACGGGGTAGAAAAAGCTTTCATTCAACATTTATTAGCTCTCATAAACATACCTTACCTCTTGAATTTTCCTATTTCCTTCCACAGCGTCCTCATAGCTCGGTCTCCCGAACTGCCATTACTATTGGGTAACTGGCCATCGTATTACTTGTTATATCGCAATTCAGCTTCTGGAAACTCTTGCTTCTTACAACTGCCTTTATTTATAGTTCCGATTCCATTTTGGGGTAAAAAAACCATTAGAAACGATCAAGATCTATTTCGGGAGATGGCATATACCATCTGCGGAAATGGCTCCTATCAGGCGAGATACATGAACAACTATAGCTTAACGGTAGAGCAATCGCTTAGACGGCGAAAGGTGTCAGTTCAAATCTGGCTAGTGTTTATGTGTTGCAGCACCAGCATTTTCCCTTTAACATTTATGAAATATATCTGGGTAACAGAAATCTAGGGCTTGTGAAAATTTGGTTATTATGTTGGGAATTTCTGATATTAGGGGTTTTTAAGCGGGGATTTATCACATTTCGTGTATATAGAATCTAAGTGTGGTAATTGACAGAAATCAATTGCTATCTACACATACAAATCATTTCCCAACTCCAAACATACATGCACAAGCGATACCGCCAATCTGACTGGTTAATCCATTATCATGTCCTCATTCTCGTGGAAATCCTAATGCCCGATTCATGCCTTATCCTGCCCAATCACACTATCACGTTTCCCTCCTTGACCCTATCCAGTACCTATTCAATTACCATCATCACTCAAACTATCTCTCCTACCCCTCCGATAACCACCGCCATTTCTCTTCTTCCGCCTCTCCTCAGCATACTCGCTACCACCACTTGTGCTCAAACCAGGAATGGGATGATGGTAACTCTTCGTGCCAATATCACTACTCACCGCACTGCCAATCTCAGAGTCATTGTAATAGCTACCTGGAATCTTCTTCGTAGGACTACGGCTTGCACGTCTGGCCTCTCGTTCTTCTCTGCGTGCTGAGCGGTATTCGGATCCATCGACCGTGCTATCGTCACCTGTTTGAAAGCTGAAGTCTCGGCGTTGAGCTGCGCGACCTTTTTCTTGGAGTTTCTTTGCTTCGGCCTTGATGCGTTCGTCTTCTTCAGCGGAACGAGTACTTTGTGAGGCGCGGGAGTAGACGCTTGCGGGTGGTTGGCTTGTGCTGACTACTTTTCGAATTCCGCCGTGGTGCTTCTCCTTCTTGGTTGGTGTGTTCGTAGGCGTCTTTTCTCGATGGCTCAGTAATTCAGATGCGGCAGTGCTACCATCACGATCGGTGCTTCCATCCCAGGCAGACGCATCGCTCTCCTTATTCAATCCACCAACCCTCGCAGGCTTCTCATGTCGGTACGATCGGATAGCCGCCTCAACATCAGGGTCTACCTCCGTCATAACCGTAACAGTCTCACCCATCTCGCTTCCAAGATCACCTCCACGTAAACGTGCCTCCTTCTTTGCCTTCTTTCTGTCTTTGCGAATTTTGCTCTTTAGTTCAGACATTTCAGATCCCAACGTCGAGCCCCCAGCAGATCCAGTATACTCCGTCTCCTCCTCAAAATCTGTATACCTCTTCCCACCCTTCTTATTCTTCTTCCCCTTCCTCCGTCCCCAGACACTCCTCGTTCCCTTTTCGCTCTCCCCATGGACAATACTTCCTCCTCCCAAATCCGTACTCTCCGTCGCACCACTCAACGTCGTTCCATTTGGGCCCTTTCTTCTCAAGACAGTAGATTTATAATCATCCCAATCTGATTCCTTAAAATAGAAACCGCCGTTCTTGGCCCAGAAGAAGAACCAGATACCCGTGCAGACGATACCGACACCGATTAGGCCGAAGAGGGTGAAGACGGCTTTGTTTGGAATTGAGGTTGGTGGGGTGACGCCTGCATCATAGTTCGGTGTGCTGGTATCTCTCTTCAATAACGAATGCGCATGAGAGGTGAGGGAGTTGAGTGTAAAGGAAGAGGAGGGTTTTGCGGCGGGTGAGGGAGAAGCGGTTGGGAGACGTTTGAGGAGCGTTGTGAAGTATGTTGCGAACCCACCAGCTTCGTCTTCTGGAAGGGGCGCCATGTTTGCTTCGTACTATTCTTGGTAAGGAATGCGGATGACGGATATGTGACGGCGATCGTCACTTTCGCAAATTTGGGGTCAAAATCGCTCGCTCTTGGTGTTGACCTGCCAGTATTTGGCGTTTGTGGAATTTCGCGGGAAATGAAGGGGATTGTGTGTTGTGGTATATTGTGTGTCTGTAGAATGGGCCCGAGGGAGACAGCGACAAAGATGCAGAGGTGGATGGCGAGGTTGGTTCCTACCAAATCTGGTGGCTGGGGCAACTGGGTCGTCGCTTCCCTGGATTGCGTTTAAAATGTAAACATCGCTTAAGTATGGGACCGCTGGCAGGGGAACTATCTAATCATTAATCTCACGTGATCTACTAAATTAGAAATTCCCAGGTTGAAATGCAAAGTTGAGAGCCTCATCCGCAACGGAAGATCGTCATCTGCAATGGTACTGTAAGGATTATTTCATGCTAGTATGCAGGCTGACAGTACCGTAGTAGCTTGTTGAATCCTAACGACAAAATTATTGATTTGGTTGCCATAGCCAATTAACACAATAGAGTATCCGCCCCACGAACAGAAAATTGGCAATACACAAGTTTGTTTTTGACAGTTTTCATGTTTTCTCATTATCACTATCTAGGGCGGATCCTAATGATCGCCCAACTATGCTAGGTATCCATATTTTGTTCACCCATTCTTCTGTTACTATCCCGCCAATTTCGCCGATCCTCTCCAGACCCATCGTCCACAGCAGACATCTGCACAGAATGTACAGATCTATTAGACTCTTACCCCGTCCATGCGTAGAAAACATAAACGCAAAAGAGCAACAGATAGAGTACATGCCATTGCTAGCAATCGTGCATGATCTTATTCCATGAACCAAAATCCAATTTGCCCAAATATGTCTCGTGTAAAAGGTATCCAATCATAACTCATACAGTCATACAATCATATCGAAACAATCATCGCCAGAAAGTAAAAAAGCCAAAGCTCTCAGGTGCTTTTGTGGGGGTATAATGAACTTTTCCTCTTCTAACTTTTGAAAAAAGGGAGAAAGTAACAAGCCGCCCATGGATATGCACAGAGAAAGGAGAATCGAAAAAGCAGATGGGAAAACCCGCCCAAGAAAAAATGACGCTAAATTCAAAGACAATTTCCGCTTGTGACTAAAAGAAACCCCCTTAGAAATAATTGTTGTCGTAGTATTTCGGCGACTCGCGCGTGTAAGAGTGCTGTGAGCCGATTCTCGAGCGACCAGCAGGTTTATCCGCCCGGCTTTGACGTTCACGGTCACCAATACGTCGTTGCACTGGCCGGTCTCCGAATTCTGAGACCGATTGCTCGCTCCCGTTGCGAATACTCTTCTGCTGTCTCTTGATTTCAATCTCGCCTCCGTCAGGGCAATCAATTTGTGCACCACCAACCATCACTCGGGCCGTTCCTGTAACCTTGATTGTTACATTCTCATCATCATTTCCGCTGCCACTCCTGGTGGTCCGTGTGGTTGCCGACTTCTTATAATCACTCTCATCCCGGCTGGCACTGCTCTTGGTGCTCCGACTACTTCCCGCCTGGCGTCGTTGCTGCTTCCTCAGTAGATCAGCCGTCAACGGCACAGCCGGGCCTGCCACATCCTCCTGGTACGAAGCTGCCATTCGAACCTTGTCCTCGTAGCCACTGGAGCCAGTTGATGTGGATTGATTGTAGGTCGATTGCCCATAAGCAGAGGTAGGGGTTTCGGAAGGAGCGATATAATAGCTCGAGCGGCGTCTGCCATTATTTGCTGTTTCAATTCGAACACTTCCCATGCCGTCGACTATTTGATCGTAGGATACGGAGTTTCTGTGAGAATTTGAACGGCGAGGTCGTGAATCACTTCGAACAGGTAAGTCATACGAGACCGAATTGCGATTAGAGCTGGATCGTCGGGGCCTTGGCTCATCCCGAATAAGGGTTCGTCCTTCCTCAGGATATGGATCTGCTGGAGTGATGGGATAATCCGTGACGGGTCTTCGGAGGATTGGTCGAGGTGGCGGTGGCATGGCTTGGTAATCGGCATCGCTCTTGCTCAGTCTCGATGGTGTTCTTGATGGAACTCGTATGCTCTCTCGTCTTCGTGGCTTCACATCCGAGACGTATGCATAGGCATCGTCATGATATCCTTGATTATAGGAGTCAACAAGATCTTGCTGAAGTGTCTCACGATAGCCATATCCTGACGAAGTTCGGGAAGGCGGGTCAAATCTTTGGGATAGAGGTCTCGCAGACATCGGTCGTTCTGGAGCGGATGATGCCTGGGAGCTAAAGTAGTCTGACACTGCTGGAGCTGGTGTCGGAGCGTGAGGAAGGAAACCGGGGTTTGGTGGAGGATAGGATGGGGTGATAATAGTTTGGGGTGGTGGTTGATAATTTGCCCAGGCAGAGTTCGACAACGGAGGAGCATTATTATATCCTCCGCTTGAAGCATAGGCCGCATGATAGCTGGTAGGCCTTGTTGGATATGTCTGTGCTGTGACAGCACGAGGCCGTAGTGCAATTGGCTGTGGCATTGGCTGCGAGACTGACTGAGAAATAATTGGTGACGCTCGATTCGGTGTCGGAATTCCAAAGTGTCGTGGGTCTTCTCGTCGTGAACGTTCGGGAGGCATTTCTAATTTTGGGAAGCTCTTGTTTTTGTGTGCGGAAGGTGGTCGTGCTGTCTTTCGTGGAGAGGCTGTGCTGCTGGCTGATGATTTGCGACGTTCCAGCTTCAGTTCCTGCTCCGTCGTAATAACGTCGACCTTGCGGCTAGCAGCTGCTACAACTGCTCGCTCAGGTGTATACTCGGTGTCTGTGATGCGTTTCTTTGGTCTTTCTCTCTCTGACCGACTGTCGCGGTGCGAGATCTTGGGCTTTTCTGCGGTCGTTCGGGCGCTTCGCCGGCTGCCTCGAACCGCCTTCCCCGTCTCGTCGTCGAAGTCGACCACGTAGGCCGGACGGGGTCCCTTCTCAGACCCCATAGGTGATGTTGTGGTGCTGCAGGATATGCGACGACAACGGTGCGCGATGCCAGTTCGCGGCCGCGGGGTTCTTGAGTGGTGAATGAAGTGATGCCTGGTTGCTGCGGTGTCGTGGTGGGATGGCCCGAGAAATTTAAAGGGAGCTCAGACTTTTGCTAGGCGAGGGACCCGTTATCGATATGGCTCTCCAGTGCGGATTGTGGGCCTCGCAACCTGCCAGGTGGGCTTGCGATGGCGACTTTGCGAGCCCGACGAGACTGCACGAGGGCGAGACTGCGAGACAAGGGCACTCGTCCTGAATTGCCCGAGCGTAGAGAGACTGCGAACTGAGGTAGCTATATTCTCCGTCAACACGAAGTCTCAGGATGTTCCTGGTGCTGACTGCGTGCTGGGAAGTGTGTACTCAGGTGCGGCGGGCCTCGGGTGGAAGACGAGGCAGGAAAAAAAAAAGTACAGTGGTTCCTCGTGCTGCGCGTTTGTTGTGTTGTCCTTCAGCCTAATTGTCGTACGGAGAGTTGGGTAGCAATGCCCTTATGAAGTGCAATGGGGACCCCCGGGTGCGAGTTCGCATGGCTGTGACTCTTCTGAGTCTGGAGATGGCAGAAGGACAGAGACAGAGAATCGGGGTAGGAGGGGAACGCAGATGCAAATGCAATCAAGAGTCAGTCGCCGGTCGTGGTGTGCGAGCGAAGGATAAAGAAGCCAGAAGCTGTGCCGCCTACCTGGGGAAGGGAAGCCGCAGTCACACCCACCACCACCCTTTCGACTGTGCGATGTCTGTCGTCGTTGCTCTTTTCCGTTGCTGCTTGAGTGAGCCAGCCCACCGGCTTTGCTGCGATTGGCATGGGCGTGTGGTGGATGCAGAGCCAGCAACGCTCGCGGGTCTCATAGGTGACGGGTGGGCGCTGCTCTCGCCGCCCTCTCGCCGAGTTGTGTGCTGGATGCATTTTTGCAAATGGATAATGACTCCTCTGACCATGAAGCGGGGATGGAGGAGCTGCGTCTCTGGCCAGATTCTCCCTCTTGTCTCCCCAGCAGCGAGCTCATAGGCTTAAACACAACGCCATTGATTGCACTTTTGCACGCCAAATTTATGCATTGGAGATGAGCATCGTCCAGTCCCCCCTTACGTCGCCGCCGCTGGCCCACGAATTGCCATGCCACTGGACATTCTGCCATCTGCCATTCGTCGTCCCATATGTTGCGTTCGCAGCTTACGCCAGCAACAGCAACCGGCCAACCGATCTTTTATACTTTCTGCACTTCTGATATAGCAGTTCCTTATTTGTGTGAGGACACTTCCGTGTTTCAGGCAACTTTGCAACACCAAAAGGGTCTGGAGAGGGTTTCTCAGAGTCCTCAGTTCCATCCTGTCAATTGGTAGGCGACAGGCCACGCAGATCTCGCTCCATCCGGGGATGCAAGTCATCGACCAGAAGACAATTGGCAGTGATCAGAATCCACTCAAGCGGCGTCACCTCTGATGCAGCGCGAGGTGAAGAAGGGATCTGGGGAGGAGGAGAGACTCATCTTGTCCGGATTGTAGTGTGTTGGGGGGATACGAAGTCCTCGAGATGCGAACTCAACCGAAAGGATTCAGGGTCCTGCGCCAATCAAGCGTTGATATCATTATGCATTGTTATGCATTATATGCAGGCAATTGAAAATGTGCACCACTGACTCTAAAGCTACAACATCCGCTGCCTATCTACGATGCGGCGTAGATTAAAGTAGAGAAGCCACAAACAGGATTTTGATGAGCTCGTGAGGTGATCTGAAGGTAACACCCGCGGTCTGTCTCACTGCGCTCAAGTTTCTGTCCGCATTCGGCCCTAGGACGAGGGTATTCAAAGAAGCCTGGACAGGCAATCCTCGATGACAAAGTGACCCCTGTACGACATTTGACAAAGTTACCTATCAAGATCTCGTTCTTCGCATTAGTGCATTTGCAAGGCTGAGATCACGATGTCTGCTTGGAGAGTTTATATGTTGGAGAGCATAGGTCTCAGATGACCGCATTAGACGGAATGGAATCGGGAAGGAAAAGAAAATAGGCAATTGCATGGACTGACGAGCTGCTTCTCAGCAGATACGGAGGATTAATCCAAGAAAGCTGTGATGATTGCGACAAAAGAGCGAGCCCATGAGTGAATGATCGTCGCCCTCCACACACCCTCATCAACCTTCACCGCTTTTTGATGACAGGAGTCATCCTCGCAGACACGGAAAATAGGTTTATCATCCTGTTAAATATTAACGCCACAAATCTTCGATCAGAATCAGTTCTTAATCGGGTTCCGTATCATCGGGATTTTGAGGCTTTGAAGCTTCATGGTGGTCAGAAGTCCGATTGTGTAATCATCGACGTTGTTACATCACAGCAGAAGCTTGATGTATTTGCTTGTGTTACATTGGTTTGCTTAGCCTTTAGATGTCCCATTCAACATCCGCCTCCTAGGCAACTCCGGAATAGTGCCACTGCCTGTTTGTCGAGTTGAGCTTATCGTTCCTTCTCTCCGGCACGTCTTGTTTGTTCTCTCTAGAGTTAGGTATCCTAGGCATTCTGCAGATCGGGTGTATTTGCGCATTTTTTGTGGCCACACCAAAACTCCAAGACTAAATACTACCCCTCCTAGAGTGGCTTCATACATGAAATGCGGGGCTACTTATTGTGGCGTGAATCTCTTCACGTGAACAGTCAGTTGATTCTCCACGTGATTGACGGACTTTCAATGTCCGGGTCGTGGTGACTGGTTTACTGCTGCCCCGAAGAGCGATCTAAACCCAAATCTCTCATCGTTCTGAAGTGCTATCTGTATGTCAGTGTTGTGGTTAACTCTCAACCCAGAAACCTGATCTAATCGGCCCAAGAGCAAGTCATAGTAGCCCAGAGGTCGTGATAGACAAGCCGCGAACTTCCATGAGACAAATCCGAATTTGTGCTCAGATCCCAGGAACTACTATACGTTGAATCCTCGGGGGTAACGGCAAAGTATGGGCTAAGAGTTGGATCGAGAATAGGGCAATGTCCTCTTACAGGACCGAGGCCATTTCCAAGATCGACTGGTAAGGATTCAGGTCGAATAGCGTTAACACGTCGCTCATAGGACTTCTTGACGCTCCCTAATATCTTATTGAATACGTAAAGCATATCTGGATTATTTGGCTTTTCCGATTCATTTCCTTTTGTCGTCGATATCTGTTGAAACCGAAAGCAGAGGCAATCGAGATACATGACTAAAGGGATGTTGGCCCGCGTGGTGTCTGAGTCCCACCCGAGTTTAGCAGCCATGAGAAAGGTCAGCCTAGAAAGGACGAGAATTGCTTGAATAGCTTCTCCCCATTGCACAACAGAGAAGCATATATAGCTAGATTCCGGCATCGACAAAAGGTATTCGAAGAATTTCTTGACCGCCTCTAAGCACTGGGTAAGATGGGATTGAACAGCAGGAACTGCGGAATTCGTGGATCGCAAATAGTCCCTATACGGCTTGCGCAGAAATCCAAGCTCATGACTATAGATAGTGAGGCCTACGAATCGTTCGGCTAGGGCAACAAATGCTACAGGCATAAATTAGCATTTGGCTAGAGATTCGTACTCTGACGTACGCAGGTTCTTTACGTGATCTGGCGTAGAATCCCGCCATTCTTGTAGCTCGCCCGAGAACATCTGAACATTCAATTCGGCATTGAACGATTCCATTTGAGGATCTGCCATAGGCTGCTTTGAAGTATGCAGCTCGATTATTCTCTCTACAAGGCGAATCAATTTCAGAAGTGAGTAGGCATCATTTGGCCTCTCATCTTCCATTAGGGCTTGGCCGTGTAGATCCATGAGATTGCGATATTGCAAGGCGTTAGGTTTTTGAAACCCCATCGACAAACTATTTTGGATCGACTCAGCATCTGTGAAGCGGGAGAATAATCATACAAGATGAATAACTTTCAAAAGAACTGGATTTCCTACTTAGCTGACATATAGTAAGCGCCCAAATAAGCTCGTTTAGCTGCCCTAGTAAAACCATCTCCCTCAAAGAGCCCTGTAGTATCAACCGAGTTGAAATTACTATGGTTTGGGATCTCCTGATCAAGGCCGAGATCAGTACACAGGCTAATCGCAAGATTCATGTACTAGATCATGAGGAGTAAGCAATTGCTCAAGGAAGTTTTGAAAGAAGATCATGAGACACCCTGGAATAATAAAAGGCCCACCCCACATTTACTTACCATGAAAGACTGATTGTTTTTTGGATTTGTGTGAATCGGGTACCTATGTAATCGTGTTAGCCAATGGTACAAAGGTCGATTCTTGATTATTCTACTTACCATGCAATGTATATCAGCAGTCCTTGCAGAAAATCGAGACTCTTTTTCCCCTCGATGATAATTTTCCGACTCAGAACACGCCTGAACTCATTGTCCATTTGATGGTAAAGTTGCGGATCACAAATTGATGCGCTTGTGAGAATTGCTAGAAGAAGAAATGGAGTATTTCTCGACATGGATGGAATCGTTGCATTGTCTGGAATTTGTACAAATGGGAAGAAGGGTGCCTTCTTTCGAAATGCTTGAAGAAGAGCGTCAGCATCTTGAAGTGTAACTTCACGCTGTGGGACGACTTTAACGCCGTTATTGGAATAGTGAGCATCTGCTTGAGGAGACTCGTCTCCAAAGAATTCTTTGTGATGTGCGTGCAAGTCGTCCACATCTTTGGAAATATTGGGTAGCGCAGCTGGGGGGAGGTTGAGTGAGAATTCGCGCTCAACGCTGGCCGATGGGTCTGAAGCAGTAGAAGCCGGTTTTCTAAAGGCACTGTTAACTTCAAATTTTTCCATATAGATAAATACGCATACATATTTCGTGTTCGCATGGGTCGAGCTTTGCTAAGGATCTGCATATCAGCTTTCATCCATTCTGCTAAATGTGCTCAAACAACTTCAAGGTGGTAGTTGTAGAATATTCGAAGTGTATGCCAAACTCAAGAAGGAGAAAACCAAGGTATAGGGACTGCCTTACGATCGAACAACACACTGGCCTCCACTTTGTTCACACTTTTGACAAATATTCTGCTGACTGCGAAAGATGCACCGGCTCTTACTTGCCCTGCAACTTTCACAGGCCTTCGCAGTTCTGGATTTGGGAGCTGGATTAGTCTCAAGCGACCCTGTCATCATGATGTTGGATGGATAGAAAATATGAAAGTGATCATGCAGTTGAAGACTTGAGACAAGTATTAATACCTCGTCTAAATTCGAGGTGGGGGGCTTCTTGCTTATCGGATATCCGGATGTACGGTCTGACCAAGCAATTCTCCACCTCCCATTGGATAAAACAACCTCATTGTATCTGTGTTCATAAGACTAACTCTCCGCGAGATTTAGTTATGCCGACAAAAGGTAGAATAGTGTATGGTGGAGTCGTGAAAATTGATGATAAAACCAAAGTTTAGGCATTGAGCGATATACCGTTTGGTAGAAATGGCTGAGTAGAGTGATGGGAACATATGTTCCCTAGAATTGTCCGGGTAGATCAATCAAAGAAGCTGCAAGTCTGCAACACATGCACGATGGTCTGAGAGATACACTCCGTCGTCGAATCGATTGGCAAGCACAGCGTATGTGAGATATTCCAAGTCGTGTTGAGCTCTGGAAAAAATGAAGTCGATTCTGCTTGGAGTGTTGTCAATATGGCCAAATGAAGTAAAGGTTATTTCGTTCCCATAACGTCTTTCTTTTGAAATCTCAATGCCAACATCTTCCATACCAGTCTTCGGATCGGTCATGATTTGGTATGCTCCGTCGTCTGGAGGGCTGTTGAAGTCTCCAGCTAAGAGAATAGCTGCGGGATTGGAGGTCTTGCTCAAGGTTTCGATAAACTGCAGAATCAATTTTGCACTCTCTTGTCGCGATTTAACCCCTTGATCATCTAGATGGGTGTTCAAAACCAGAAGATTCTTGCCAGTATCTCGATGCTCGAAGCGGCCAATGGTGACTATCCTAGTACTTGAGGCATCCCAACCTTTTGAAGGCTTGTCTGGCGTTGGACTTAACCATTTGGTCTGCCATTGAATCAACTTCCACTCGGAGGATCGATACAGTATGGGCGAATATTCCCCAGCGTCAATCCCATCCTCTCGGCCAACACCAATATAATCCCATTCTTTCTCGGAATGGGAGGTGTTAAGAGCAGACAATATATCGGTCAACTGCACGTCGAGGACTTCCTGAAGACAGATGAAGGTTGTTGGAATGCTAGCAGAATTGAAAATAAGCTCGGAGCAGAGCCGGGGACAGCGTATAGGCCATTTTTCCTCCCCCGGAAATGGCCTCGTAGTCGCATAGCGAATGTTATGTGTAATGACACGAATATTCATTGCCAGTTCTTCTTTTCTCGTTGAATTAGCGTTGCTCAAATTCTTTCTTCGTGTCATGGCGTGTAATGATAATGGGGGCGTCGCAAGTTCAAGAATGCTGTGGAAAATGAACTGTTGTGGAGATACAAAAGCTGTGGGTTCGAATACGAGAAGCAGGGGTTAAAGGCCTAAGACACCATCTTATGTCTTGCCAAACCAAATAAGTTAATGAGTAGCAAGACTTTTACTATGGGAATGCAGGACGGTGAAGTCATGACTGCCAGAGTGACCGTGGGGATGAACCGTGAAACAGCCCTGCCACCAGGGTGTTTAGCGAGACATAGCCACAAACCTTGGGAGTCGGTAGTCTCTGGTGAACCTTATCCTTTTGCTATAGCCAAAGATTTAGCATGAAACAATGCGACGCCCAGCCTTCACCAAAGTCATTCAGGTGGAAGTAATCCGATGGGGAGAAGGTTGGTTCAACGAGGCTGGGGTGAAAGGTAATTAATTCGTTGCACAGCAACTCCCGTAATGCGGCTGTTAATGTTTTTCATGGGTCGCGCCGATTGGTGATCGACCTTGTTTAGACCGTCATGCCAAGTGAAAGGCGTTGTGGGGAGAGATCGTATGGAGGCCCAAAATAACAAGCGCTTTAATGGCTGGCTCAACACTGTATTGCCAAGCCCCGTGGCTCACATTCAGCCTTCTTCTTTGTGGACTACTTATTTCTCAGGGGAACTTATAAATTCAGTGAATCTCCTGTTCATCTCTCCTCACTCAACCACTCTCGTCTTTCACTTCAACAACATTCAAGAAACACTTCGGTCGTTCCAAAAATAAATATCAAAATGCGTACCTCATTCTTTTTGCTGCCTGCTTCAATCGCTCTTGTCAATGCAATTGTAAGACCTTCCAAACACTCAAGTATTTATATACTAATAGTCCAGTAGGCTGCTCCACAGGCAACTCCCGTATCCTCGTCTAGAGTTTCTGTTGTTGCTTCGTCAACCTCATCTGGTTCTCAATCCACGAGTTCTGCGGCACCCGGGACAGTTGCACTGGGTGCACAGTGTGATCCCTCCGCAACCTCACCTTGTCAATATGGAGCACAATGTTACGCCACGAATTCGATGTTGATTCCAGCCTGCGGCAACTTCCAGGCAGTATGTACCAGCAATGCTCAGTGCGCTTTTAATACCTGCTCGAATGGCTTCTGTAATGGCCCGCCGACTCCTGGCGTAGGGGCTTTGGGTCAGCCATGTTCACCAAAGCTTGCAGGTCAATGTGCAAATGGGGCGGACTGCTACGCGACCAATTTCATGCTCATCCCAAGCTGCGGCAATTTCCAAGCGGCTTGCAGTACGGACAGCCAATGTGCCTTCAACAACTGTAATGCAGGCTTGTGCAACGGCCCTCTGGCTTCCTCATTGTACCGCACTGGATCTTCTATTCCGACCGCGTCTTCATCTGGTTCATCTGGTACTAGATCAGTTATATCCACGGCTGCTTCTTTATCAACCGTCCCTACTGCGGCAGGCACTGGTGGAGCTACTCCTACACCTTACGGAAACAGCACCACGACTGGAGCATTTTCAGGAGCCAGGACAACAGTTGTTACCATTGGAGGCAAACCAACCAGTGTTCTTATCAATAGCGCTGGGTCAACTTCTGCTATCCCTTCCGCCGCAACTCCTAGTGGGTCACCATTGGCAACGGTGATCCCATCCTCTGGATCTAAAGACACTGTTCAAGCCTTCGCAGGAATCTTTTCCTTCGCTATGGCCATTATTTTTGCCAACCTTCTATAAGAGAAAATCTACCATAGTTTTATGAAATAGAATCTGTAATAATGATAATGGGATGAAAACAAAAAAGGTAATTAGGTTTTGGAGGGGGGTTTGGGTTGTTTACATAGCTGGATGGCGGGTGGTAGGAAAAGTTTGCAGTATATATAATGAAAGAATATCAAAAGAGTCAGAGATTATATCAGCCTCCAACTACTTTGAGTCATTGGCCTCTTTCTCTCGCTTGAACATTCCTCGTTGAAGAGTTTATATCACGTGCTGATAACTCATGTGACATCATCAAGCTTTAGAATGCCAAGCCCTACAACAAACCTTGAGCTTCGCCCCGCCATCAGTTGCCAATCTTCAATATCGAAATTACTCAACGACGGTGACCACTTCCGGTCATCAACAAATCAACTTTCATCTAAACCCAGTCACATTCGAGACGTGGCTGATGTGGCTTCGAGACCTCACTTGGGCGTTGCCGTCACCGGATAGGCTGCCATCTCCCGGAACACAACAATCACGAGAAGGCATCCGATTACCTCTTTCGTATGTAATTCGTACGCCCTTCATCCCCCTCTAGTCACGATCCCAGTCTCACATTCGTATCACTCCTTCTTTTTCCTTCTATTCCACACCTAAAGCATCTACAGAACTTGATTTCCCTCTCTCGCAAGTGCTGAGAAGATGGATGGATGTCTCACCCTCACCATGATGATTCATCCATCCTCCCCCTCCACGCGCTCGCCGAGGTGGCGCATGCCGTCGTGACAGCCCGCACTGCAACACTTTCCCAGGCTTCTGCGTGACCTCTATATATCTCCTGTCCGCGTTCCTGCTTTTCCTTTCTTGCATATATTATTCGTCCCAGGTACTGAGACCAAGTTTCTTCATTCTCCGACTTTCGTTTCGCGATAGGAATACCCTCACCCCACATCAAACCAGATAAACATCGACCGGCCTTCGAGCCGGGCCTCTTATCCCGAGGACAAATACACTCTTTCAATCAGACAATTTTACAATAATCACAATGCCATTTAACGAGCTCCAACGCCGTGACAGCTGGCCTCCAACCATCTTGCGCATCAGAGACGAAGACAAAGACACATTTGAATCCGAAATTGATGCGAACCCCTTCTCCTTCTTCCTCACCTCACCCGATGACATCGAAGATCTTGACTTCCTCGACGACGAAGATCTCTCCGCCGGTATCGAAACCTCATCATCGAAACCCTCGGTTCGCGAAGTCTCTCCCTCATCACTACAGCGCATACCGCTTCCGAAAGATGAGGAGGAAAGTGGACATAGCTTCATGCCGCTTACGCTGAGGGACTTTGCGATTAAACATACAACATATTCAAGTGGTCGAAAGTCACGGGTTGGAAATCACAAGGATTTGGGATTGGGCATCACGTTTCCCGAGTATGCAGCTATGCGCGGTCGACCACGAGTCCGCCTTACATCAAGCATCGCAACTAGAGGTCGCGGACGTGCACGCAGCTGGAGCGCACGACGAGCACAGAGCTGGAGGGAACCAAGCCCGGACATCTTCACGATCAATGAGGAGCGGGAACATGAGGAGCATGAACGGGATATGGAAAAATTGAGGGGAGGAAGCCCAAAGATTGTTATTACCCCCGCAAGTTCGGATGACGACGAGCCAGCCAGGAAGAATGTTGACCTTAGCCCGAAACCAAAGAAGAGAGTCCATTGGGCCGTTTGAGGAGTGAATATTAGGATGGGTGGTAAATTGCATATCGTGTAACATTATTTAGCATTTACAAGGCGTTCGGGGACGAGGACGGGAGGCATTTGGTTAGATGGATCGCTGGAGTACTTTCTTATCTTGCGTGATGGATTGCTTAGTATTGTATTGAGATGTATTTCTTTTTGCATTTTTCAGATGGGGATTTCAACATGAGATGAAGATTACATACGGGGCAACCTGGACTTATTAATTTTCGATACATAATGGCATAGCTAGTTAACCGCGGTGACTGTTTGTAGAAGGAAATACATTGCAGATATTACTTATCCCCTTTTGCTTCCTTCACACCTTGACATGAACAGCACATGTAATTACACAAGTGACTTCAACAATCGCAACCATTCCCTTAGCCTTAACATCCCGTACAAAATCAAGTTTCATTCTTCACCATCAAGCGGCTTACAAGTGTGCCCACCCTCCTAATTCTTACCCCCCTTTCCATCCCAATCCGGAACTACTCACCCGAAGCAGCCGATCAAGCGACCCAACACCCACACCTTCGGAATCAGCATCGTAAACTCCCATGCTCGCTCCATGCAATCTCACATAACTTTATACAGGCCATGCCATGACGTTCTCACAGCCTACTTCACCAAATTCTGCTTGTACTAAATTCCCATTTCCACTTCACACCATTTATCTCACAACCATTATCTTACATCCCTTTCGACCATGGCGTATTCCAATTCCCCATCTTACGAAACCAGACCCAAATCTCGTACCAGAATGTGGTAAACACGGCAAAGCCCCAAATCTCATGATCAGAAGTCTTACCAACCCCGCTTCGCCTCACGCAAGTACCAACCACCCGCTCCGCCCGCTTTTGGAGGCTGGGTTAGTATTTCGGAGGTCGCCGAAGAATGTAGAATTGGGTACGCGCGGGTGAGAGGGGATGTGGGTTTGGACAGGATGTATGAGAGAGATGGTGAGCTGAGCTGAGCTGGGGTGAAGGTGAAGGTGGTGTGGACGTACTAGGAAATAGAAAGAATCCGTTAGCGGAATTTAAAGAATGGTAAATTCCTTAGATGCCACTTGAAGGAATGCGATAAGGGTAGGGTGCTAATTTTGACACTGCTGATTCTTGCTAGAGCACTGGATACTCTATGGAGAGGTAAGTGAATTGTATTTATGGTTGGGAGTTCTTATCTGCTTGAAATGCAGAGCGGGTAACAAATAGAGTAGCATATGGATTTGGTATATTGTGACCTTCTTACTCTCATTTCTGTGGGTTTAGGAATGGTTCTATCTCCACTATACGCGTTATAAACACAAGATCATGCCCGTGGAGATCTTGACAGCTCATAAGTTAGGATTGATGGCGTCCTCTTACTTTAAGATATGCATAAGAAGGGGTGCCCTTCACAACCTTAGGAAATTTGTAGTCTTGCTCGCGGAGAAATTCCACTTGAGTGAAATATTGTACTAAAACTACGTATTGTAGTGTCGTTTGCGATATGGAAGTCTGATATGCCCCCTATGAGAAGAACGCAAGTGTAAATCACCTCGTTATATTAATATGACATTTAAGAACTTCCCAATTCAAATCATCTATCCACTCGCTCCAATATAGCTTCAGTAAAATAATGGATGAATGACCTAAGCGATTCTCAGCGATAATGACAAAATCTAGGCAGGTTCGTAAGCCAACTGCCTGTCCCATGGTAGCTAGAACTTTGCATTTGACTATGTTTATGTTGATAATTTATCGCCAATAGTAGTTTTGCAGGTTCTTTTGTCCAATTTTCTCATATAGTTAGTTTTCGTCACACTAGTTTAGACGACGGGTTTAAATGCTTTTTCATGCTTCTGTGGCTGTATGTGTCACAGCCAACTAAAACCCACGTTTCCTAGGCAATCGAATATCACTGAACTCTCTAATATACCGTAGGCTCTTCGCCAGTGAAGTATTCGTATTATTATTTGATAAAACTAATCGCTAAAAATTGGAAAGAAAGAAAGAGCTTGAGTTTTGGTGGGGTGATGATAACCCCTCCATCAGGATAGAATATACAGCGTAGCACAGGTTGCTCCTATGTCAAACCCTTACAGTATGGTTTCTTAGCACCACCTCTCGGATTCTGTTCTTCAATCATATGCGCAGTTTTGCTTCTTTTCGATCTTTTATCACTGCTTCCTGAATTGCGCTATTGCGGTCTCTAGAGACTACGAAACAAAAAGAGAGGGGCTTGAATATCTGTGTCAGCATTGAAATCTTTTGAGCTTGTATCAACATACGAAATTCAGTGCAAGGAATGATAATTGGCAGGTTCGCCTTAGACAAGATGTGAGTGAGTCGAGCATGCCTGTTACCACCGGAAATTCTTTGCTAGTCTTTTAAACATCATGGCTAGAGAATGAACGTATAGCTAAAAGGACGTGAAAGGTATACGCAAACATGGAAGGAAGTCAACAATGCGCCCAAAAATCTGAACGATCATGGAATAAAATTTGGCATGCTTGCTAGCCAATGTTAGCACTACGCGCACACTGCTCCATATTGGCACCAGAAATAGAGACACCGCATTGGAATAGGAATCTAAAACCCCAGAGAAATCATTTACAGCTGAGACAAATGGCTGCATGACTTGAATCAACTATTTCGTTTTTCTCGATTCTTCATCCGCACGATCTACATTGCTTCCTGTATAAAACAGATTCTCGACTGAACTAGTATCAAAGCCATTTTCTCGCTGTTAAGCCCAGCATAGAAGCGACCCTTAGCCAAATTCTAGGCGTTGCATAACGCTCGTACAATCAACCGCTGAGAATGGATGGTTGTCAGGGTTCATGGCGTCTTCGACGACGCACCTTGAAATGATAGGCATATAAAGGAGTCTGGCGAGATTTAGGACTCCCGGTAGATCTTGATGAGACTGATACAGCTGTAGGAAGACATCAGGGATGGCTCATATCATGTGCTGTATGAGGCTATCTCCCTGGTGCACAGCCTAGGTCTACCGATGCAAACCTCAAGATAATCAGATGTTCCCCGACTATGTGCTACTCATAATGTGCAGCATTACAGATAGAGGTTGGCAAGTGCCTTCCTCTCCCGTAAAACTGCTGAGTCACTTCGTTGTGATAAGTTGCAGCACCCCATATACGGCTAATCGTAGAGTAAGAGATCGAGATTCCTTGCTTGATAGAATTAACGAATATTTCTCAGATTGTCCAGCTCCAAAGAAACATCATCCAGCAATGCCATCAGATCTGTGGATTCCGTTTCGTCAAGCTGTCCAACAAAACCTCTTAGTTGATTTACGATTCCTAATAGCGGCGGAAAACTTGTGACGTATCTTTTTTGAACCCCCCCAGCTGCTTTCGAGAGTAAAGCTGCTGTGAGTTGGAGTGTGCCGATCTGAAGCTCTAGTACAGATGCTGCGAGAGTAGCTGATGTCTTCATAGATGAAACATGGGTGATAATTTCCATCCATTCCTCTCGTGGAGAGAAAATTGACGGGTGGTCCACGACCGCTAGTAAAACACGCACAATCTCAAGACCTCGAGGAATCATGGATGCAGTGCCAGAAACATGATTTTCATCAATAGATTTGAGGATTGAGACTAGGTCTTTGGAAATAACCTCCCATCCACATTGTCCCAAAAATGCCTCCACCCCGTTTTCTGAGAGCATGATTACTTCGAACGCAAGCAAGATGGGATATCGGAAATCTAGTCCTTCCGAGCTACATTTATATAGCTCCACGAACATGTCCATCAAGCCACAACACTCGTTACGCAGATTATCGTTCTCATCTTCACGAATCCAGATGGCCAACGCCCTGATTGCTGCGAGAGTCAACGGATCTGCTGTGGCATTGTCCTTGATTGACTCCCATGTCAAGGTAAGCCGTGTCCCCTCCGAGGTCGCAGAGGTACCGGTCCGAGCCGAGGGGTGCAGCCCAGATACTCCAGCGACTGATGCATCCCATCTATCTCGTAAATATTCGATACAAAGAGAGATGCTTTCGGCTATATCTTTTCGCAACTTTAATAGAAGGTCCGGTGGCATACTGAATGAGGGAATACTTATATCATCATCGAGGCTCCGAACGAGAAAACCAATAAAACTCGAAAGGACGTCGAAAGCAGCAGCAAGCCGCCGGGATGTGTCGGGGTACCCTGTACTATTGAGTTGAGGAAGCAAAGAGGGAAATGTGGAACGAAGATCTATGAGTAGCAAATTAATAAAAAGATAAGAGAAAGGTTTGCTGTCAACACTTCCTGAAGCATCATCTTTGAAGAGTAAGATAGGGGTTTCTCTAGGGTAGGCTTGGAGCAATGCTGCCGCTAGATTTGTATACGCTGCTCGACCTGCTACAGTTGGCTTCCGTGAAACGAGCCCCCGAAGAATTGAAACAAGAGGAGTGAGCCACCGAGGACTTAATGGGAGAGCCTGCCAAAATTAGCAATGATTGAGGCTAGTAGGTGGCGGGCTTACCTCTGGGGTAAGCTTGGGGATTAAACTAGCAACACATTGTATGAAGGTAACGGCATCAGTTTGTCGGAAAGACACAATCAATGTTGGAATGATCTTGTCAATACTTTCATGGACGGACGATATCTCATCGCTAACTGTAGAAGCATTTATCCACATGTAAAGTAGAACATCGAGAACGAGAGAGTGCTGAGTGGCAAGCTCAGTTAGTGCAGAAATGTCAGGAATATGGAGTAATTCCCGTGCCCCTTCTATTTGACTAACGATGCTGAGAAGAGTCTGTAAAATATATTGTGTGGTATCTGTGGGACTGCGTATGTATGTTAGTAGGAAGTATTAGGTAAGTAAGAAGTGCTCACCTATTGACCAGTGCCTTCACTAGAGGACCTACCCTGCCGATAAGCCTCTTCTCCTTGAGAGCATCTCTAGGCAATAAATTTGTGAATGTGTGTAAAATTGCCACAGAGAGATTCACCATGTCCCGTGATTCTGATTTGGTGATTTTCTCATTCTCTTGAGCATAAAGCAGGCGATCCAAGAACTTCGGGGACAACGCTTCCCAGAGAATGCGTAGTCGAGTCGGATCTTGCGCCAAATGGCCATTGTCCAGCACGCTTTTGAGAAGAGCAAGGCCAACAAATCTTGAGGTATCATTTTTGGTTTTCAATAGTTCTTGCATTTTTTCAAAGGTTGCAGCAGCATCGGTCAGATTTGGAGGCTCTGTTGGAGCCGTTCTTGGTAATATATTTGTTTTATCCATGATGGCGCAACGAGTTTTTTATAAGAGCAACGTTGAAAGCATGGTGGAGTTGTAGAAACTTTTACAGAGCAGGCTGCCTCAAATGTCTTGGCAGGAATGCTGACGGCGAAACTTCGGATGAACCGTTCTTGGATCAAGCTTCAATAAGCCCAGCCTCGCGATGAGATGGAATCCTATCAGTACAGGACGCACCAATCCATGAAAATGACAACATCTTGTTTAATATTTTAGATATGGCTAGCTCATCGTCGGGTTACTTTCAACCCATGCTGCAGGGCAGTTCATCCTCGAGCCAAAGCCCTTTGGCCGCCCAAACAAATGATGAGGACAGCGACAGCAACGATCCTGTCGCAAGTCATTCCCGAGACCAGGACCTACTCAGAGAAGATCCTCTACAACTTGACACTGGCGAAGCAGTATCTTTCAAGCGCAAACAAAAGCAATCCGCGGGGCCACGGTTTTTATCTGCCTTCACTGGTAACGACCCGGCTTCGAGACATGCCACACCCTCTCCAAGATCTGGAACTCCGAGTACGAACGGTTTGAATATAATCGGGGCGGGTATAGATAGATCGCAGAACACAAACTCGAAAGATGGAGGCCCTCTCGATTGGTACGTCGAAGGACCAGGGCGAAGGGTGGGATATGAGGACATGACAGCAATTGATTGGATTTTTGAGTACACAAAAGAACGTCAACGACTACGCGTATTATATTCAAGAGCAACGGGATTACTAGGATATGTACAACAATTTCTTGACGCAAGTCAAATATGGGTTGTTTTGATTTTGACAGGGCTTGCTGCGGGAGTTTTGGCCGCCGCAATAGATGTGGCTAGTGACTGGCTTGGTGATCTTAAGACTGGTTATTGCTCAGCAGGGGAAGATGGGGGTCGTTTTTACCTGAACAAGTATTTTTGTTGTTATGGTTACGATGGTATGGCGCAATGCCGGGACTGGAAACCATGGAGTCTTGCTCTTCATATTACATCTTCAGGAGGGAAATGGTTTATTGAATACTTTTTCTTCATCATATCTTCGGTAGGCACAGATATTGCAACCTTTGATGTCTTCTAATTCCTTCTAGGTGTTATTTGCTCTTTCTGCAAGTATATTAGTTAAAGAATATGCCCTATACGCAAAGCATAGTGGGATACCAGAGATAAAGACTGTCTTAGGAGGCTTCGTCATTCGGCGTTTTATGGGTACCTGGACTCTAGTCATTAAATCATTGGGTCTTGTAGGTTTTATCCTAAACCTCCTCATAGGTTGATCTGACATTTATTAGTGCCTTGCTGTTGCCTCTGGCATGTGGCTTGGTAAGGAAGGCCCGCTTGTGCACGTTGCATGTTGCTGTGCAAACCTTTTCATGAAGCTCTTTGGGAATATAAATGGGAATGAGGGTAACTACCTTCTTGCTATTGTTTTGATCCTAGTCTGACATCTGCAGCTCGAAAACGGGAGGTACTTTCAGCTGCGGCAGCGGCAGGTATATCAGTTGCTTTTGGATCTCCAATTGGCGGTGTACTCTTCAGTCTTGAGGTACGTAATAAATTATGAACATATAAACATCTCCTAACAATATTTTAGCAACTTTCGTACTATTTTCCTGATAAGACGATGTGGCAGAGCTTTGTTTGTGCTATGACAGCTGCTGTGACTTTACAAGCCTTCGATCCGTTTAGAAGTGGCAAACTCG
This sequence comes from Tricladium varicosporioides, assembly GCA_021365295.1. Classification (NCBI taxonomy): domain Eukaryota; kingdom Fungi; phylum Ascomycota; class Leotiomycetes; order Helotiales; family Tricladiaceae; genus Tricladium; species Tricladium varicosporioides. Next base: position 986,131 of record JAJTIW010000010.1, on the reverse strand, counting down.
TGCTTTATCAAGTTACATATAGTACGGGGTGGCATGGTTTCGAGATGATACCATTTGCAATGTTGGGAATTTTTGGTGTAGGTACATCCTAATACACAGCTTGCAGTAACGATTTCGCTGAATTATGCTTAGGGCATCTATGGAGGTCTCTTCATTAAAATGAACATGCAAATAGCTGAGTGGAAAAAGGCTGCAAAGTGGCTACCAGGAGCAGTAACTCAGGTTATGATTGTAGCGCTACTTACTGCGCTTATCAATTACCCCAATTTCTATATGCGTGCGCAGTCTTCAGAGCTCGTGCTCTCTCTTTTTGCAGAATGCTCTCCAAACTTGGATGATCAATTTGGGCTTTGCAAAACCGGGGCTGCCACTGCTGGAACTATATTTCTGCTCGTCTTTGCAGCCATCCTTGGGTTCTTCCTTGCATCAATAACATTTGGCCTACAAATTCCAGCTGGCATCATACTTCCTTCCATGGCCATCGGAGCACTTTTCGGCAGGGCTGTAGGAATCATTATGGAGATCTGGGTTCACAATCACCCGACATTCTTCCCTTTCGCTTCTTGCGAGCCGGATGTTCCTTGCGTAACACCAGGGACGTATGCCATTATAGGAGCAGCAGCAGCTTTAGGGGGTGTCACCCGAATGACGGTCTCTATCGTTGTCATCATGTTCGAACTCACTGGTGCTCTCACCTATGTCCTTCCTATTATGATTGCAGTCATGTTCAGTAAATGGATAGGCGACGCATTTGGAAAGCGTGGAATATACGAAAGCTGGATCCATTTCAACGAATATCCATTCCTTGATAACAGCGAGGAAACTGTCATCCCAGATATTCCCGTTAGCCAGATCATGACTCGTATCGAAGATCTTTTTGTCCTGACAGCAACGGGTCATACCATATCATCTCTCACCAACGTATTAGCAACACATCCATACCGTGGTTTCCCCGTAATATCAGATCCAAGAGAAGCAATACTACTAGGGTATATCTCCCGTGCGGAACTTGAGTATAATCTCCATACTTCAACTCAGGCACCGCGATCTCTTCCACCCGAAACAGAAGCATTCTTCTCTCATCAACCGATGGCGGATCCACGCAACACCCTCGACCTACGTCCATGGATGGACCAGACTCCTCTTACTTTACCCTCGCGGTCTAATCTCCTTCTTACCGCGAACTACTTCCAAAAGCTCGGTCTACGCTATGTTCTTTTCAGCGATAGAGGGGTGTTACAAGGCCTTCTTACCAAGAAAGATGTATGGTATGTATTGAATGGGGCAGAGGAGACTAGAAAGACAGCAGGCGCCGATGGTCTGGGTATAAACACAGGACTAACAAGAGAAGACGGGCAGGGTGAAGAAAGAGGGCTCTTGAATAGGAATGGCGATAGCGAAGACGGAGTGGATATTGACCCTAGGGATACGCCGATATTATGATACCATGTTTTTGTACGATACTCTTGCAATGAAAGATATATTCTTGTAGTACTTGTTGCATATCATGATAAGAAAATATGTTTTTAGACTGATTGCACGGTAGATTTGAGAAGATCCCTCTGATACAAACCGCACAACGGGAGCCATGACGCAGCAATATTGAAAATTGTTTAGCTAGGCAAACCAGCTGTGAGAAGTTCCCACGCTTCGGACTAAACCTTTGGCTAAGCTAGGACAAAGCAGAGTGATCTTCCAGTACCCGCTATTCGCCACGTCTCCAAGGACTCATTTCCTTCTTGAAAGAAAAAGATCCCTAGCGATATGGTTATTCCGCATCTATGAGAAGCTTTTGCTTCAACATATGACGGAAAATTGATGTAGGAGTTAGAGAATATAATTGCCTGAACGTCCTAGATTTTATACAGAGAAATACCAGATAAAATTTGATCAGATACCTCAAGTCATCAGTAGGTGTCAATGCACAAAGCTTGTCTGGCCGTTATCTGCACGCTGAGGCCTTTGGGGTTGCTTCTGAGCTGCTGCTCGCGGCTAAAATTACGATCACCATTTTGATATTCCAAATCCGTGGAAGGATGAGGTAGAAAGGGGAAGATCTTGGTAAAGCTGGGAACGTCATCCGCCTAAGCGATTCTAGCAAGACCTTTAAATACACCACAAGCGAAGCTCTAACTCATTTCGTCCCAATTATTAAGTCCCCTCTTCTTAAGTTCCGACCCGCCTCATGCCGTTGAGGCTCAAATATTGACTTGGTGACTTGGATACGTCTTCTTTTATTAAGCTGTAGACTTTTAGTAGAGTCTGCTAGTGTTAAAGAGCTTTCATCCAAACGAAACTTGTCGGTCTTCAGGCTCCTGCTTTAATTCAAGGCCAGCTTTTTCATAGTCCGACTCTTGGAGCCTTCTTGTCCGCGGTCCCTAACTAAGTCTTGGATCTAATCAGAACCTTTACGAGGCCCGGGGCGACGTTAAATTCGCTTTTTCACCTCGTTCCATGATATATCTTAGACGAGAGTACCCCAGTATACGGCCAGAAGATGAGAGTGTTCCACAAACAACGGATGGTTTGTCAAAAACCTTGGTCTATCAAGTATCTACAAGATCGTATGAACTGTCGAACCTCAATCAATCTATTGACAGGTAGTCACTATTGCTAAGGGAGGATCAGGGGATTGATTTAGAAATTCGAACGACTTGTAAGAGTAATTCTACTCGATGCACAGCGACAATAATGACCCACATCTATTTTCTTGGATATTTTTTTTTTAAAGTTCTCCACATTGTTATATGCATTTCTATTTGAGTAGATTCTTGCCTCCCATAATATGATTCAGTGCAGCTCAAAGTTCATCATTCATTCATTCATTCTTCAAGCTCTATCATAATGCATCAAACTATCCTTCTTGCAGGCTGTGTTGCAATTGCAGCTGCCTTTCCAGCAGCACAAGCCATTGACTTCACTTCTATCAATGCTGCTCCTTCTCCAACTTTGACTGGGCCACCATTTGCCTCCAATAGCCAAGTTATTCCATATAATACTGCTTAGGTTGCTGCATTTGGTTTAGCTGCTGTCACTACTGTCGCTTCAGCTAGTGCTACCGCTTCTTAGGATATCAACTCTAAGCGTTGGCTCTAGTGGCCATAGGGCAACGGATCAAATAAATGGAGCAGCTCCTCATCTACCACTGCCGCTTCAGCCCCTTCATCAACCTCTAAATCGCTTGCATTGGCCACCACTCTTATAGCTTTGGCCACCACTCAGCCATTCACTACTGTTACCGCAACAACCAACTCTACGTCTTCGTGCCTAATAGAGCTTGAAGCTAGTACATACTGTGGTTTTATCAACCCAGAGGACCCTTATGTGCCTCAACCAGATGGCATATCCCCCCCAGTCCTAAAATATACTCAAGTTTTCTAATATCATGTAGGATACGGACCAGATATCACCCCTGATACTATTGCCGCTTTCTATGCCTATGCGCCCTTTCACCAGCTTCAACATCTTCATCGAACGTGATCCCTACTTTAACCCCTCCAATAATTGCACTCTCCCCTCTTCTATCACAAACTACAAGTGCACGCTCTGGGGATCCAGCGTCAGCGTTGCTTCTGTTGTAAACTTCGGCCAAAACTGTGGTCAATTCTAAGTCGTTATCACTGCCTCCAATGGACATGAGAAGGCGAATAATACTACGCCTGCTACATGCCCAGGTTGGCAGCCTCCCAAGAAGTGCGGTGGTGATGGCTCAAAGGCGCATAATCTCCCGAGTGCTTGCATTAGAGCACGCTTCTACCTTGGTTCTTATAAACCGCTTCTCTACGCCTCATATGCTGAGGCTCAGAATGTAAAGAATAAATTGAGCAGTATTTAGATTTGGTGGGCTTCTATTTTCACGGGCGATAATCCACTTCAGTGCAAGTTCTTCAATTCTTATATGGCTAAGAATGGAAAGCCTTTGGGCACATACTATGATATTTATGCTCAAAATTATCAACCAACTGAAGCCAACTATCTTCTGGGGTGGCAAGGAAGTGATTGGTGGAGTATTGAGAGCTCGTAGTCTTATGGGATCTCGAGCTAGTGTGATGTTTGTGAGTAAGAAAAGGAGTGAGCATATAAGAGAAGGATGGGCATACAAGTAAGGGTGATTTTTTTCGATGGGAGATATAAAGTTAGAATAGTAGGTGTTTTAAATTGACCATACCACTTTTCTTACTATGACGAGTACTGCTTGCTAAAGTTAAACCTCTTTTAATATGGCTAATTTACAGTTAGATGAAAGCCGAGAGGTTGATTGTTCAGAGTACGGCCTCGCTAGAGAACTTGCCATCTTCTATAATCTTCTTTTTTCATCTTTTTGGCTTTTCTTGGAGTAAGATATAGTTCGTGGGCCGTCGCACAATACGTAATCGCTTGTGATATTATCGCAAAATGTTTCCAACATTCTTTTTCTAATCACCCCGGATGCTCCTCCGGTATGTTATTCCTTGCTTGGGTGCTGCTAAGTCGTTACACATAATGTAGCTCACGTCATGGTATACTAATGTGAAAACCACGATATCCTTGTTACATTGCCATTTCTATTTCGAAGGCTTAATTAACTTGAAGTATTTTATGTACTTTGCTTAGTTTCGCAAGTATCTTATTGTTTTGGTTTAGTGGCTGCTTTCAACAAAGAGCTGTGACCGAGAAAGCTGGAGCACAGAGATATGGAGCCGTTGATTGATTGCACACGAAAGGATCCTATACTGTGCATCGAGCAAGGTTTCAAGGGATATGGTAATTGTGATATGTAACACCCGGCAACGTTTTAACGACTGCTGGAAATCTCTAAGTACACTTGCTAGTTCCTAGATGAGATCTGGCTATTTTCAATCTACTTCCAGCATGCGATTACAGGTGTGATAGGAATTATTTGGACAAAGAAGCCCCGGTAGTACAAGGGGAATATGCGGTGATGCACGAAGCGAGGGACAAAAGCTAGGTATTTGCTAGGTCTACGATTAAAATCCACATAAGGTAGGTGTCGGTAACTAACTAGTGTGTGGGTTCCAGGTGGAATCCAGGGAAGGCTGTCCCTGAACAGAATAGTACATTAAACATGTAGAGGGTATTTTTACTACCAAACCCGGAAGGGAATGCTTCTAGCTCGGTTTGTTCATTGACGGTGCAATTATCGAGTTGATGAGCAGATTCAAATTCATGTACGTATGACTTGTCTTTAACACCTTTCTAGCCAGAATCCGGGACAAATGTAGACACAGTACACTGCCCCTCACTAGTGAACAATTCTGATGAGACTTCACGGAACCTGTCACCGTATGCAACTCACAATAAGAAGATAGGAACTTCATGAAAAGCGGATCTAATATCTATTCGCCTCGTTAGCAGGGATCACGTTAATATTGCAGTCTCTCTTATAATTATCTTGACCATAGTGGGGCTTCTCATAATACCGATATATGTGCTACGGAAATTGAAAATTGGACAGGAGGCACAGAGGAAATCTTCACCCGTTATGGGGATCTTGCTTCTCCATACTCGTCTTTTCGGGAGTGCTCTTCTTTTTCATTTGAACAATGGGACATGATATATTGGCCCTTGCCGCTGCACAAGTAATGCTCCCTGTATTAATATATTTTGTGTTCTAATTATCGCCCGGGTTTGATTTAATATACTTGTAGATACTATGCTTCGATATTGTTGCATAAGATGCTGCTAAAATACATGTGGTGGGGGTTGTCCCCACTTTCCCAATCGGCTATGCCCCTGACCATTCTTGCCTTCACAAATTGCGAACTATATTCTTTCTTAGCGTCTTAATTAAATTCCATATCATTGCTTCTGAACTAACTTATATCTTTGAACATGTCCACAGTCCCATTCGAGCCACTTTCAAGATACGAAGCACTCCGCCTCATAACTGGTGATGACCCAGACCGCTATCTCTACTCCTGGCCATGGATACAAGTCCGAGGAGTCCTGCCTCATCGTCTTCGCCCACCGCCAACACCCCCTGATCCTTACCACTTCGTAAACATACAATTCGGCGACCTTGAGGATGAACAAATTGATTTATCTTACGCTCCATCAGAATCACCAACGGAAGAGTATGCCTCTGATACAAGTTCGGATACTTCGGAATCAGTATTTGCGCTTAAGGATGAAGAACTCACAGAACTCCTTATGGACCCCACAGGTCGACAATCAGAAGATGAGCGCGTAGATCAAGTAATGAAATATGAGATTATGGAGTTAGAAAACCTCGAAGAACTCGCACCCAAAATCTACAATCCCGATGAAATAGTCTCTCTTGTCACAGAATTCTACACACTTATGATCGAAATGGGCCATTGGGACCCATCCATCCTCCACCACGCACCTCATAAAAACTCAGCAATCAACAAACAGCTCGCTATAAAGATAGGCTATGCCCCGAATGTCATAGAGTTAATGGAGAAACTCCCATATCTGGATAAAACGGTACAGCGTCACGAGCGGATATTCTCGGACACAGATTTTCTTGATTATCGCAATGAGCAGGATCTAAGGGATGGAAGATGTCCCGCATTTACTAATGAGCCGGTTGAGAGTCATGTGTTACCGCTTGTTAGGCCAGCTAACTGGCATGGGCAGATGATGTTGTTGGACACTAGGCTTGGTAGAATTTTTGCAATGGAGATGAGATTTTGTTGACTTTTGTTAGGTGTAATACGAGCATACCATATTGATGGCCCGCCCACCACCATCGAGTGGCTTCGTGTCGGGAACGATCCTTCAGAGCTGCCGGTTCCAGATCGGCCATTCGATTACTATCTTGCGCCTTGTATTCCAGCAGCGGAGTTCTTGAGGAATATGATCGATTGTTACCGTTCCCTTGATCGTGTCCCGATAATTAACATGTATGACAGTGACCCTAATGGGGTGCTGAGACGGACGGCGGATCGTTCATACGATGATGTAAGAATGAACATCGTTTCAGAATTTCAATGGTGGTCAAGACCTGACAAAATTTAGGATGAGAAAATGAGTGCGAGGATTGAAAGTCTGTATTTAGAGTGTGGCTGGCCAAACAAGTGGAAGCGAGATGAGTTTCTGGAACTACTGCAAGCACTCGAGAATGATATACATAGATCTTACTGAAAGTATTGTTCCTGCATTCGTGCAAAACCAATAGTAGATAGCCATCCAACCACATGGGAGAATTTCAGAAGGTATTTATCATTTGAGGTCAAGCTAAAAGAAAGACTCTATAGCGAGAAAGAGGATCGTCAGAGTGTCCGCAGACAGACCCTCTACCTCTCAGTAAGAAGACGCTCACATGTGCAACAAAATGCCAGCCTGGGAGAAAATCCACTTTTGTTGTGGCTCAATATTCTAATATTGTACACTCATGTGACGCTATCATTATTCTATTGCTAATAAATCTAATCCTCGTCCCAGTTCTGATATATGTTAGTTGGCGATCCACACCTTTGGGGTAGTAAAAGGGTGACTTACAGGGTTTGGTCCTGGTGGTTTTGGTCCTCCAGCCTGTCGTGCAACGATAATCTGATCAACGGAAAGGACAGTTCTCGCAGCCTCAGTTGCCAACTTAATAGCCCAGCTCTTCGAGATCATGAGATCGAGGATTCCTTCTTCTTTAGCGTCAAGAGTACCAGTTCCATCATCATTCTAAGAATAAATTAGCAATATTAGTTTCGGTTGGGGATATTACTTACCTCAATGTCAACACCAGTCGTCCAGTTATCGTGCTTGTGATGTGCTGTGTAAAGCCTACTCAAAACTTCGGTGGCATCCAAACCAGCGCTTTCAGCAAGCGTTCGTGGAATCACTTCAAATGCCTCACCGTACTTGCGGATAGAGTACTGAGCAATACCTGGAGTCTTGTCACCAAAAGACATTATCCGCTCTACCAATTGCAGCTCCGTAGCGCCAGCACCTGGCACAAGTCTTGGATCTCTTGTGATGGCCTTGACAACATTGACACCGTCATCTACAGCACGTTCGATATCATCAAGGTGGTTCTGAGTTGCCCCTCGAATGACTAATGTAGCGGTTCTTGTAGTCTCGTTCTCTTGTCTGAATACGGTAACTCTGTCCCCGCCAATTTCGAGGGTCTCAACTATATCAACACTTCCCATCTCGTCGGGCATCGGTGCTCCAAGTCTAGCTAGTGGTGTAGCTCCAACAACTCTGCATAATCTTCGGAGCTCGAACTTGCTGAGAATTCGGATAACAAGAATACCAAACCTGTTGAGGTAATGCATGGCAAGCTCACCAACAGTTGACCCAGCCACCACAACTCGTAAACCAGAATCGTATAACTCCTTGATCGCGGTCTCAAGTTGGTTCTCTTCGCCCTTTGTGAAGTCCATCATCTCCTTAGCGTTGTGCAGTAGAACCGTACCTTTCGTCTCGGTCTGGCTGGTATCAATTGGACATGAAAACACGCCAACCCTTGCTCTAGTCGCCTTCTTGACAGACCCATCCGGTTCCCGACCAAAGACCATGCCCTTCACTACCCTGCTTTGTTCCAGGCTTCCGCCCATGATTTTTACCACACGAATATTGTCCACGTTGAAGTTGATGGGGTTCTTGGGAAGTACTGCTAGCACCGCTTCAGCAACCATATCTGCTAGGAAGTCCTCACTGCCGCTCTGCTTGCTTGCGATGACAGTGCGGATAGCCTTGCTGAGCTCTGACTGTGACCGAATATCTTCCACCTTGTCTACCACGAGATTTTCAAGCTCCTCCAGTGTAAACTTTTGTGCCATCTCGTATCCTCGAATTATGTCGCTCGTCTTCAGTCCCATGCGCAGTAGTTCTTCGGCCTTTTTCAACAACTCTCCAGCAAGAACTATGACTAGATTCGTTGCATCTCCCATTTCGGCCTCTTGTTGCTGACTTGCCATCACAACTAACTTCGCGGCTGGATGAACAACATCGAGCTCTCTTAAGATTGTGGCGGCGTCTGATGTTAATATCATCTTTTGCAAATGGTTGATGACGATTTTATTCCGTCCATAGGGACCGAGGGATGTCTGGACTGTCGATGTAATAGTACGGCACGCGTCGATATTCCGAGTAACGGCTCCATCTTCAGATTCATAGCTATGTAAGTCAGTTGTAAGTCCTCTAAAAGATGTGGGAGCTTTACTTTTGATAGCCTTGTTTAAAGAGGCCGGCATTCGGTGCGTTTGGGATGTTGAGAGACATTTTGGCAGTTGTGATATAGTGAAAAGACCCCCCAGATTTGAGTTTCTCGATATGACTTTCAAAGTGCCGCGTCGTGCCTGGCACTTCAAAAAATCCAAGCTCTGACGCGAATGAGGTTTAGCGTATCTCGGAATCGGATTATATTTTATGCGGCAAGGCTTAGAGACGAGGCAACTCATGTCCATCCTTCGTCACAACTCTCTTTAAAATCAAGCATCAGAGCTTCGCAATCGTTATCAGAAACTTAAAATTCTTATCAATCTTTTCTATCGTGTACAGGACGTCAAGGCGTCAGTATGGCGCCTACATCTGGTAAGTGATACTTTATGATATTATAACTCCCTCGACCATGCTCCACAATATCGCGTCGACACCATCGAGATACCACCATGGGAAGGACCGACTCTTTGTTCTCTGCAGATGGTACTAACAAGGTGTCCAAACCTTGTTTAGGAAGCAACTGCCAGTTTCTGGATGGAGTTTAATTAATCAATCCTATGCGCAATCTACAACATAACAAACCTTGGGACTTGCTTCAATCACCATGTGACGCTGAGATGAGCTTCTTACTCCACGATACTATTCCAATGGATCCATTTTTCTTATCACCTCTTCACGCTGGATCCTGTCCAGCATCGCTGCAAACCACGATCTCATCCCGGTCAGATCTAACTGTGCAATCAGGTTCAGTCCCGCCCGCTCTCGCGCCCTCTGTCGAAGAAGCTTATCGTCGCAAATGCATTCAGCTAAAGCAGCGCATCAATGAGATTGAGCACGATAATGACGCTACTCGACTCCGTGTTGTGCGGCTTGAGCGAGGAGTTCAGAAACTGAGGCTGGAGAGAGCATTTCTTATGGAACAATTGGCGAAGCGCACAAGCACCAATGTCGAGGATTCAGAGGGTAGCCCAAGCCCACCGCCAACTGTAAGCATCCATCTACTCACTACATGTCATATGTTTGTTGATGATCCTAGATGTGCTAACAGACATGCTCTCATAGCCCAAAGAAAAACCTCTTCGTACCAAGCGTGGGCACCGCAAGCCATCTTTCCTGAACAACCTCGGTGAAGCATCTGCAGGGACTGCCTTCATCCAGCAAGGACCCATCACACTATCTCCATCCTCAGATGCTTTCTCACATACTCATCCCGACCCCAATGTTCGGAACTCAACTCCCCAGGCGCAGGGCAAGCGTTTACTACCTTCTACTAGCAACGGCCCCGCACCTGCTGCATCAACATCGGTTGGGGCCCCACCCAAAAAGCCAAAGAGTGCATTTGACATCTATTGCAATGATATGCGATCAATTCTTGCCGTTCAAAATCGAAAGGCTATTGCCGATGGCACTTTCGACATGGACGCTGCTCTCGCTAGAACCTGGCAAAATTTAGCAGATGAGCAAAGGGATGAATTTGTGCAGAGATTTGAACAGGAAAAGAAACAGCCTGGTGAAAAGGAGCCAAGTGTACAAGCTGCAGTTCCCCGACAGGCAGTTTTTGATGGGGAGTCTCGAGGAGGTAGCACAGTAGCAACAGCAGATGACGAAGATGTGGAAATGACTTCTGACGGCGAAGGCAAAACTCAACCGCCAGCTGCGGCTGGTGGTTTCACTGCTGTCAATCGTGGATAGACCATAGACTCAATGAGTTCAGAATACTGGCGCGTCAACTGTTACTGTTGGGGGTCGGACCTTATGCTCTGAGCGATCCTGACTCAAGATTCTCATCTTCTGAAACGATTTGTATTTCTTAGGCATTCATGTGGATGGAATTCTGAATAATGAAGGATGGCGTTATCAGGGAACATATGGAGTGTATAGCACTGCTACTAGAGCGTGGAGTTATGGCCTCCAAGCTATGAATTGTATCAACAAAAAGACACTATAGCTACCTAGGTTGGGGAAATATGAAAAATAAGATGCTAGAAACTATACTTGATACCTGTTGATTTACGGTTTCTTTTTGAATCTAAACTCAGCTATCAGTTTAAAAACACCATTACATATACGAAGGCGGGGTCGGGAGAAGTAGTATGCAGCTACATAAAAAAACACTAAGGGGTTAAACTGTAATTTATCTCTAGTATATTTACGAGCTTGAGTATTAGTTTATAGGGACTGAGAAATATATTTCATTTCACAAGGGAAATTGATATTTGTGGTTTGTCCAACCGTGGTGGGATTTGTTCCGCGTGCGCACAGACATGAAAATGATCAATCTTGCATGTGGAACGTCATCCTAAATCATGGTTTGTGTCTTCGAAGCTGCAGCTTTTTGAGATACTCTACTATCCTAACACCTTGGTCCTATAATTTCTGCTCATGGCGTCAGATACAGTTGACCTTTAACGCTTTTATGCTTTCCATTTGTTCCAAGTCGCTCAATTCAACATGGCCTCTGCAAGTACTTCAGAGTGCACGCCTTTGATCCAGTCGCAAGCTTCTGCAACGTCTGTTGAGACCCAAAGGAAAGCATCTAGAAATGTGACGTTCAATCCAAACCCAGCAATGATTACTGTCGATGGCACTCCGAATGCCAATATTCGTTCTGTATCGCAACAGATGCCTTCAGCCGGCAACGCTGTCAATCCACAACCGCCAATACTCTCTGCCCTGAACAACAAGCTCCGACGACGAAATAGTCACGGCTCCCCTATAGCCACTCTACCAGGCGCACCAATTTCAAAAATTGGCCCGCAGCGGACGACAAAGAATGCCCAGAAGCTCAAACTCCTCCCGAACCCAGAATTTGGCGAAGACGGACCTGAAGAAGAAAGCGGACGAGATGTGTACTCCCAATATACGCGCATTAAAGACCCTACTGCTCGACGTGATGCAGCTAGGTTAGGAAAGGCAGATAGGGACCGGTTGCCCCGGGTCACAGCATATTGTACAGCCAACAAGTACCAAATGGGTTCTCTCATGAGATTCCTGAAAGGAAGAGGCAAAACGAAAGGCGCAAATCCGAAACTGTTCGACGAATGTATATATACACCATACAATTATGGCCGCCCAATATCTGATAGAGCTATGGATGTGCAATCGTTGCCTGCTAAAATGCGAGAGCGGAGACACTCGGATAGCGCCATCGAAGTGGAGGACAACAGTAAGCAGCATCGGGAGGATTTGATAGATCTTCATGCTGAAGGTGGGGATTTTGGTTTGGGAAATGGGGAGCACGAAATTCCGAATAGAACTCACACTGAGATTGTTGAGCGACATATTCAGGGTGAAAACGTTGCTTCCGAGAGCAACCTTGATTTCGACACTCAAGTCCATACTCCCGAGGTCTTCCTATTTGATTATGGAGTAGTAGTAATATGGGGCATGTCTCTCAAGGATGAGCAGCGCTTTTTGAAAGAAATTGCAAAATTCGAGAGCGAAAAGCTAGCCCCGGATGATATGGAAACCGAATGCTTCAATTTCTATTATACCAGAGAATACCAAGCTCGAATCTACAATGACTTCATCACGTTGCGGGAAAAGGGAAATTATATGACGAAACTTGCAATTTCCCATGCTCTGGCACAAAGTGTCAAGGTGCGTTTTGTCTCCTATTCTACCTTATTGTCTCCATGACTTTGTTGAAGCTGTTAACTCCTAAGGGCGTGTTAAACACATCTCTAATATCATCTCCTCTAGACATCCCTATTCGAAGCTCTCGTTGATGGAACTATCACTACCTGCAAGGATATTCCTACGCAAATTGCCTTGACCGGAGCAATCAACTTGTCACGAACGCAAATCAACATGCAGATTGGTGAATTGTTCATTCTTCGTATCAACATTCATCTTAACGGTTCTGTTCTTGACACACCTGAGTTGTTCTGGGTGGAACCACAACTAGAACCGGTCTATCAGGCCGTTAGGAGTTACCTGGAAATGGACCAAAGAGTTGGGCTATTGACAGAGAGATTGGATGTTATTGCAGACCTACTAGCTGTGCTCAAGGATCAATTAAGTCATGGCCATGGTGAAAAGTTGGAATGGATTGGTAAGCGCCAAATCATACTTCACTAATGAAGAAATTCTAATTTAAACAAATAGTTATCGTACTCATCGCAGCCGAAATCCTCGTTGCAGCAGTTAACATTGTCGTCGATTTGTACGCTGGTGTTGATTGAAATTAATGAACTGTATTCTTCTGTAGAATTTTAACATGTATGTACATATCCAGCATGGCGTTTGTTAGGTTTTGGACCTGGATCTTAAAATGAAGACTGTTCCTAGGCAGAAAGAAGTCATGCAGAACCGCGTGCAGTCGACTAGTGGTTTCTATGCAGGAGTTCATACACAATGCATATGATGAGAGCGGAATAATAGTAGTTCTTAGACATACTTGTGCAAAGATAGATTTTATTTGGAAATTCCTTGGTTGCCGCGTTTGCATCTCACATTATGAATCACCGCCATATTGGAAGCATCTACCATGTCACATAAATGACAGCAAACTCTTTACCACACCGTTTGAAGTGGAAATCTTGGAAGAAGCCTTTGTGAGTCTCCATGCACGAAACCCTCGATCTAGGACATCAAGCACTAAGTTAGATAATTATTCTTGATTAGCTATAGGGTAGCTGCTACTTCAATTTTAACCCCTCTCATTTTGCAGGTCTCACGACGTTCAACAAAATCTTTTTCAAGGGTTGCTTGACGACGGAACGGAAGGTATAGAATAAACAGGCAGGATGGGATGAGAAGATCGATCAAAGAAGCAATAAATGCTTTGATGTGTGTGTCACTGTGGCAGATTTCAAGTTGTTGATTCATCAGAAGGTCTGACCTGTCAAGTCCGCCGCTTTTCATTCACCACCGGCCGGATCCACTGCCAACAAATATTCAACAAATTAGCAGGTGCATATATCGAACACCAAGATACCTCGAATGTTCTTAATCAATCAATCACTCAGCCACCCAACCGGACATCAGCGATACTGCCATGATACAGCGACCCGGCCTTGACCACAAGAAGCGGCGGTCTCGCAACATGCAACCCGCCAGAATGGCTCACCAACCGAGCTTTTCATAGGGCAGCAGAGTAGTGTGGAGTAACATATTATCATTCATCTAGGCTGTCAACCAGCATTTGTATGGGCTTGATGTTCATGCTACACAAGCAAGCGGATTGCCACGAGGCTGTGACATTTCCGGATCAGTCTCCAAGGCTCTTTTGACAAGCATTCAACTATCATTTGAAACTGCTACCCCCGAAAGACCTTGCAGGCTATATTTGACGTTCAAGACTGGCTCCCAACTACTTTATCTCGGAATCCGGTCCATGACCTTCTTTCACGCTTCACACAAGGTTATATAGAGCCAATCTCAGTTCAATTAGACTCGATAAACTCACCCTCCTTCAAAGAATATCTTCCTACATTAGGAATCTAACGACCAAATTTATCAAATACTCTGTTCTTCGAGATTATCTCGTAAAATCAGAAGCCTGTTGCTCAAGAAATTTGATCTTTAACCTCATGACTGACCCCCGGACCAGCCGACTCTTACGGCTTTTCAATGATACGATCAGCGGCCGAAGACCTTTATCTACATCTCGTGATGGAAAGCTCTTTCTAGAATCCCTCTGTGCACAACCTGACCCGGCGACATGCGCTCATCAAATTTTGTCCAACGCTGCTGGGCTTTCTAGTATCCAGTCATCCATGCGCTTCGATACCTCGATCTCGTTCCTAAATGGAGATGCACAACGATTGTTGCAATATATACAAGCACCAAGTCTTGCTAATATTGATTCCGGAACCGTTCTTGCTCAGATCATCACCAATATCGTGGAACCACCATTTTTCTGGGATGCTTTCACGAATGCCTTCAAAGCTCATCACTTGGAACAACAAGCCCTTCATGAATATGCCTGGCTTCTATTACAATTAGTCAGTCTTCCTGGAATTAATTCAACAGCTTATATCATCCTCGCAAAATCTCCGGGCGTTTTGGACGTTATTTTGAAGGCAGAAGATGGCGGAACTCGCATCCTGGGTGAAAAGATCAAGCATGCTTTGCCGCTTGATGCAGTGAATTCTCCCACTGATACTGAGGACAAACCCGGCGGCAGGCACAATAATGACCATCTAGATCACAGACAAATCTCTGTTATGCCTACAGCAGATGAGCTTCTTTCAAAAGAGCGACCATTTCTCAGAACGGCCGACTTCCTCGATGATCCTGCGTTATCGGCACAACGCCGTGCGCTGCATCTAGACAATCAATTTCGTCTTCTCAGAGAAGACATGCTTGGTGAGATAAGGGATGAGCTAAAATCATTTACCAATACGGCTACGAAGCCTGGGCGTCATAGAGGTATTGTTATTGATGGTTTGCTTGCGGTCGGTGTTGAAATGGGCGAAGAACGCAGGCGCCATCCATGGGGGATCATTTTACAATGCCAGGATGATCTGTCCCAGCTTAAAGGGGTTCCCAAGGACAAGAGAAAATCTCATCTGGTCACCAATAACCAAATTCTTCGCCATAACACGATTGCGTGTCTACTTCTGGATGGTGAGCCTGCTGCATTTCCCACTATTTACAGAGATGTAGAGAAACTCTCTGGGAAACCTCCAAAGTTCTTGGTTCAATTCCAGGATGATTCAACCTTATCGTACGCATTACTAAAGTTCAAATCTGTTGAAAGCATTCGTTTAATCCAGTTGGATACTGCTATATTTGCATTTTCGCCCTTCTTAAAACGTCTACAGGAAATGAGAGACATTCCACTAGCGGAAGAACTATTGCACTGGGAAGAAGGAGATTCACCAACTAAACCCGAATCCCAACCAATATCAGTTATTCGTAAGCTGAGCGATGCACAAGGGAGAGATCTCAAGGATGTCCTGGGAACAAAGAAAAGTGTACATTTGAACGATTCTCAAACGAGATCACTTGTTGCAAGTCTTTCACAGAAGGTTAGCATCGTGCAAGGCCCACCTGGTAAGTTGTGTGCCTTCCAAGTCTATGCTTAACACTAAAAGGATCATAGGCACTGGAAAATCATTCGTAGGTGCTCTGGTTGCCAAAGTCCTCCACGACTTCACTTCTAAAGTTATCTTGGTGGTATGCTTTACGAATCATGCCCTCGATCAATTCTTGGAGGATCTGCTGGATGTTGGTATTCCTCCAGGGGATATGATACGCTTAGGCGGGAAAAGCACAGATCGCACAAAGCCTCTCACTTTAAAAGCACAAGCCAGCGTTAAAGTTGGCCGGACAAATTGGGGCCAGGTCGACAAATATAAAGAAAGATTGCGAGAACATGAAAAGAAAATACGTGAATCGTTCGGACGCTACCAAGGAGCCTTCCAGCAGCGACATCTCATGGAATATCTGGAATTTCTTAGCGAGGATATTCCATACTATGATGCTTTTTCTATGCCCGAGGCTGAAGAAGACGGAATGGTCCGTGTAGGTAAGTCTGGGAAGAAAATGAGCCCTTATTACCTCTTAGATCGCTGGGTATCTGGCGAAAAGAATGCTGGGTCGCTGCATTATCTACAGCCGGAAAGTACGGGAACGGTTTGGAGTATGACGCCTGATAGGCGAGCTGCTACAATGTTGAGATGGAAAAAGGCTATGCTAGAGGATCATATTGCAGAGGTTCGAGAAGCCGGGAGAGAATTCAATGCCGATGAACTCGAATTGCAACGAGTCTTCGGGGAGAGAGACGCATCTATCATCAGAACCAAGAAAATTATTGCTTGCACCACAAATGGCGCTGCAACATACGCTGCCGCAATACAGAGCAGTTCTCCAGGGGTTGTTCTGGTTGAAGAAGCAGGCGAGATCCTGGAAGCTCATATCCTGACCGCTTTAGGCCCGAATACGGAGCAACTAATTCTCATTGGAGATCACAAACAACTTCGCCCGAAGTGCTCGTATGAGCTCAGTGTTGACCGCGGTGAAGGCTTTGATCTAAATCGATCTCTGTTCGAACGTTTAGTTCTCAAAGGATTTCCCCATGTTACCCTTACTGAGCAACATCGGATGAGACCAGAAATATCATCAATGGTCCGCTATTTGACTTACCCCGATCTTGTCGATGCACCATCAACTCTAACACGAAGCGACTTACTGGGCTTTCAAAACAATGTCATTTTTCTGAATCACTCTAACCCAGAGACGGAGCTCAGTAAGGGGAGAGAGCTTCAGGATGGTAAAACTTCTTCCAAGCAAAATCTATTTGAAGCTCAAATGATATTGAAGTGTGTCCGTTATCTCGCACAACAGGGCTACGGCTCAGATAAGCTGGTAGTCTTGACACCATACTTAGGTCAGCTGAAATTGCTACGGGAGCAATTGTCCAAGGAAAATGATCCCATTCTCAATGATCTCGATAGGTTCGATCTCATTCGTGCAGGCCTTCTAGCGGACATTGGTCCCAAATCAACAAAGCCTTCTTTGCGAATCTCTACAATTGGTTAGTCGAACCCCTCCCTCCCTCTGTTTTCCCTTGCAACGATACTATGCAGAACAATTTTTATTCTTCCAGTTTTGCTGACTCGAATTGCAGATAACTACCAGGGTGAAGAGAGTGATATTGTCCTTGCATCTTTGACAAGAAGCAATAACTCTCACGACATTGGGTTCATGTTTGCTCCAGAACGTCTCAATGTCTTGCTATCTAGAGCCCGGGATGCGCTGATTATAATCGGAAACTCAGAGACCTTCACGAATGCTCGCAAAGGCCAAGAGGTTTGGAGAAAGCTCTTCAGCCATTTGACGGAGTATGGTCGTGTCTATGATGGATTTCCAATCAGGTGCGAGAAGCATCCTAACCGTACAGCGTCACTAAAAACTCCAGAAGACTTTGAAAAATATTGCCCCGATGGTGGTTGTACCGAGCCATGGTAAGTTAACATGTTGCTTTCGAGTTGGCCGTCCGCTGATTATTTACGTTACAGTGGTATAATGCTGAAATGTGGGAAACATAAATGTCCCAGTAGCTGCCACCAAATTGTTGATCACTCCAAGATGAAGTGCATGGCTGTTTTAACGCAGAAATGCCCAAAAAACCATCCACAGTCATGGCACTGTCATGTTGGTGTTTCTCCGATTTCGTGTCAGAGATGTGAACATGAACGAAGAGAGACTGTAAGGAAAGCCCAAAAGGCTCTTAAACAACAAGAAGAACGAGAAAAGAATCTCCAAAATCATTTGAAAGAGATGGCAAAGTTGCAAGATGAAATTGACCAGGTAGCGCAGAAAATGGCGGATTCTCGTATAGAGGCCGAACAAAATGCTGCTCTAGCCCAGAGAAAGAAAGATTTAGAAAATGCGAAAGAATTAGCTAAAAAGAAAATATCTCCGCCGAAAAATGCGCAAACGAATAACCCTCACCCCAGCGTCACCTCCTCTAAAGCCCAACCACCACAGCTAAGGACGAAATCTACGACCGGCCCAACAGCAAGTCCGCTACCTGAAGCTAACCCAAAGAGTGCAAAAGGGAAAGTTGAACCCACAAGTCTTCCTCCCACACTCGTCAATCAAAAACCGTCGCCAGCAAATATTGACTGGCAACGTCAAAAGGCACAAGAAGGCGCTATAAATCCAACTATTGATGAGCTTATGCAAATGATTGGTTTGGAAGCTGTTAAAGCTAAGGTATTACAGATCAAGGCAAAAGTCGAAACTTCACTTCGTCAAGGTGTTAATATGAAGAAAGAAAGACTAGGATTGGTGCTACTTGGTAATCCCGGCACAGGTACATCATTATTTCCCTACCATATGAGGTTGGTTAATTGTTAAAAACATCTAGGCAAAACGACAGTGGCTCGACACTACGCGAAAATCTTGTCTTCGCTTCAAGTTCTTCCTGGAAATGGTTTCATAGAGACAACAGGTTCTCGTCTAGCTCATGGAGGTGTAGCTGAGGTTAAAACCCATCTTCAGAAACTACAAGCATCTGGGGGTGGGGTCTACTTTATCGACGAAGCCTACCAGCTAGTAGCAGAACACACTCAGGGTGGCAAAATGGTCCTGGACTTCTTACTAGCAGAGATTGAGTCATTAACTGGTGAAGTGGTCTTCATTTTCGCAGGTTATCGCTCAAGCATGGAGAAATTCTTCGCACACAACGTTGGCTTTGAGAGTCGAATTCCTTATACTTTACTTTTTGAAGACTACACCAATGAGGAGTTAATGGCAATGCTCCAGTTCAAGATACTGAAGTGTTTTGAGAAGAGAGGTATCAATATAGATGGTGGCATTGATGGGCTCTATATGCGCATTGCAGTCCGGCGCTTAGGTAGTGGTAGAGGCAGGGACGGCTTCGGAAATGCTCGTGCATTGGAAAATCTGTTCAGCAGGATCAGAGATCGGCAAGCTGATCGCTTAGCGAAAGAGAGAAGACAAGGACTCCTTCCCGATGATTACACCATTACCCAGGAAGATCTTATTGGCCCCGATCCATCGAAAGCAATATTGCAATGCTCGGCTTGGGATGAACTTCAGAAACTCATCGGTCTAAGCTCTGTCAAGAATTCTGTGAACTTCATGATTGACTTAATCAAGACAAACTATGACAGAGAGCTACAAGAGAAGCACCCGGTTCACGTGTCACTAAATCGTATCTTCCTTGG
The DNA here is from genome assembly GCA_021365295.1 of Tricladium varicosporioides. Lineage (NCBI taxonomy): Eukaryota > Fungi > Ascomycota > Leotiomycetes > Helotiales > Tricladiaceae > Tricladium > Tricladium varicosporioides. The sequence continues at coordinate 966,362 of JAJTIW010000010.1, read as the reverse complement.
TTCTCCCGGTACTGGTAAAACGACAGTCGCAAAGCTCTACGGGCAAGTTTTGAGAGATCTTGGGATGCTGAGCAACGGTGAAGGTATATCTTCTTAGCACTCACCTGATAGCGGCAAACTAACACGAAGTAGTTGTTACAAAGAATCCATCAGATTTCATTGGTAGCTATGTCGGCCACTCGGAGGCTAATACTAAAGCAATTCTTGCTAGTACTATTGGTAAGGTTTTGATCATTGATGAGGCTTATATGTTGTCATCAACATCCAAAGGCGGCGATGGAGGTAGCGGCAGCAACACAGATACTTTCAAGACAGCCGTGATTGATACAATCGTAGCTGAAGTACAGAGTGTTCCCGGAGAGGACCGATGTGTTCTACTCCTTGGATACGAGGATGAGATGAAGCGCTTTTTCCAGAATGTCAATCCAGGTCTAACTCGCCGATTCCAACTTTCCGACGCCTTCAAGTTTGAGGACTTCAGTAATATGGAGCTAGAAGAGATACTAAGACTGAAGCTTAAGCAGCAGGGATTGGGTGCAACCGCTGAAGCAATTCCAGTTGCAATTAATGTTCTTGATCGTGCCAGAAACGGGCTGAACTTTGGTAATGGTGGAGATGTCGAGAACCTAATCTCGAAAGCTAAAGCATCCTATCAACAGCGACAATCTTCGCTGCCATCTGACAAACGATCAACAGACTTTGTCTTCGAGCCACATGACTTTGACACCGACTTCAACCGAGCTTCTTTCGCAGACACGAACCTCCAAGAGCTTTTCAAGGATGTAATTGGTTGCGAATCGATCGTTGCAAAACTCGATGGTTATCTCAAGGTTGCAAAAGGAATGAGAGCTCAAGGCCTTGAGCCTCGAGGTCAAATCCCAATGAACTTCATTTTCAAAGGTCCACCAGGTAGGAAATCCTGCATATCTCATCGTTTTTTTTTTGGTATGACTAAACATATTTACTAGGAACCGGGAAAACGACAACAGCAAGGAAGTTCGGTCAAGTCTACTACGATCTTGGCTTTCTCTCAAAGGTGGAAGTAGTGGAATGCGGCGCATCTGATCTTATTGGCCAGTACGTGGGTCAAACTGGGCCTAAAACGACCAAGCAACTCGAAAAGGGCCTTGGAAAGGTGTTGTTCATAGATGAAGCCTATCGTCTTGGTGAAGGCCGATTCGCCCAGGAGGCTGTAGATGAATTGGTTGATTCAATGACAAAGCCTAAGTTTGCCGGCAAAATGCTCATCATTCTAGCAGGCTATGATAAGGATATGAATAACCTCTTGAGAGTCAACGAAGGGCTGAGCAGTCGTTTTGCGGATGAGATCCATTTCCCGCCTTTGGCTGTAGGAAATTGCCTCCAGTTACTAGAATTGATGCTAAAGCAGAGTATCATTGATTGCCCAACCCTACAAGATCCGGTCTTTGGGGTCAAAATTAAGGAGCTCTCTAAGTTGCCAGCCTGGGGCAATGCACGAGATATCCAAACTTTGGCAAAGAGTATGGTTCGAGCTGTCTTTCAAATTAACCAGATTAAGGCGCAACAGCTCACACTTCCACATGATGTGGCGCTAAAATGTGTTGATGAGATGCTATTGGAAAGGCGGTCGCGAATGAACACAACACTCCCTCTCCAGAAGCCCAAGCCAGATGAAAGTCAAGAGTTTAGTCAATCATCATCTGCCCCGCCACCAAGCACCAGTAATTCGGCAGCGGCGAAAGCGACTACCAATGTTAGGAAAGTCCCTCAGTTGACACCACAGGGGTCCTCAGACGAGGATAGTGGAGATGATACTGATAATGATGTCCGCGATCCTGGTGTTTCCGACACAGTTTGGCAGCAACTTCAAGAAGACAGGCAGCGTGCAATTTCCGAAGCACTCCAGCGGGAAGAAAAACTCAAAAAGGACGAAGCAGCGTATTCTGAATCCCAAAAGCTTGAGGGGGAGGCAATTGCCGCAACCACAGCTCTACTTGCAGCTGAGGCGAAGAAAAAGGCCGAGGCGGCGGAGCTGCTCCGAAAGCTTGAGGAAGCCAGAATTCGAGAACAGAATATCAAAGATGAACAAGATAGGATCCAAGCCGAGCTTGAGAGGCAGAGACTAGCAGAAATTCAAGCGAAAATCCAGGCGGAAGCTCTCGAATTGCTTCGAAAAAGAGAAGAGGCTAGAATTCGAGAGCTCAAAATAAGGCAAGAAAGGGAAAGAATCCAGGGGGAGATTCAGAGACAGAAAACAATAGAACAAGAACGCAGGAGAAAGGAGGAGCAGGTGCAGAAGAAGCTAAGACAAATGGGAGTTTGCGTCGCAGGCTACCGGTGGATAGAGCAAGGTGATGGGTATCGATGTGCTGGTGGGGCTCATTACGTGAGTAATTTACAGCTGGGTCAATAAACTAGTATAGGAGGGGAATACTGGGATTTAATTGTTCCAAATAGTGTTAAATTGTGCGAAAGAATAATTATTTGTGCTCCACTCCCTAGAATGGTCTTCTACGCTGCTCGTTAATCAACTAGAACAGATGGGTCACTTAAATTCCTCTTCGCCCTCCTCATTTGATTCATTAGCAAGTTAAGAGACACAAAATTTCAGGATGACGAATAAAGATACGAAAAGTTTTTCCGTTTTTCGTTAACGCGGTGCTCACTACATCCAACTCTACAATCCTTATATTTCAGGGGTTTGATATTAACAAGCCGCACGAACGACTTCTCATTACCAATAAGTACCACGTACGGTCTATTTTCTTAAATAGACGTGAATGCTGTGTTCAAAGATTTAGTTTTTCATTGCAGTCTCAGTTACCACAGCCACATTTGGTTTCCTTGGTGGTCGAGCATGCAAGGCTGGATGCGACTTATTCAATATACATGCATGACAGCTGGCAATTACAAGGAGACGGATGTCAGTAGCCGTAGCCGGCCTTCTTGCAATCCAAAGTAATCCTCGGCCAACTCTCCCACGGCAGTTTGCAATACGCGTGCAAGTCGGCTACACAATGCGTTAATGGATGTAATGGCCCGTCCTTTGCGGCTGCTAGATATCCTGAATCCGGCCTTCCATAACGTTCCGCTTTATGCGATACTATCTTATATACGGGGCTCAGAGGAGGTGGCCCACTAGATTTGTAGTCTAATATTAACGGGGCGGAAACTAAAAGAGGATTCGCACAAGTAGAATGTTGTTGGAAAGCAAGAAATGGTGGCTTTCAATATACCTGGATTCATACCTGCTGGTGAGATTATCTCTATCTTTTACATGAGAGAGTTGGCTGACTTGCATGACAGCATTGGCAAGATAAATAGCGTCCAGCTCTCCGAACCTATCAACTCGATATGCCAATGGTTCAAGAATTCAATAATTTCTTATGCTCACTTGACCAACGTGCCCACAAGATAGTCGATCATGCGCCTTTTTGAGCGCGGTTTGGCAAACACAATTATTTTAGGAGTAGCAGATGGTTTACTAGAGGCTGCATCTTACAGGTGCCAATCGCCCCCAATGTTGTGGAATGTTATGCCGAAGACTGGCTTGCTATCGGGGCAAAGCCTAGCCTCTAATATTAGCTTGCTTATACTACCAGTATTACTCTTGATGCTCTAGGTGGGTAAGATTCCTGCAGCGTACCATATTGCCGAATGCATGTCGTAGGTAGCATTAAGAGCTACCACGCGGTTAGAGGATGCAGCCTGCTGTCTCCCGAGCGTATTGGATGTTAATATGACTTTGATGTACGGTGAACGCCAACAGGCATGTCTAGACCTACAAGAAGAGACGACGATGGCGGTTAAGGGTTATTCGATTTTTGCCTGGGGCATTTGCCTTCAAGTTGCCGATCATTCCTACCATACGCGGGTAACTGCTCGATATTAGGTGAGCCAGAGAGAAGCCATCCATCATCGATGGCAAACCAAAAGTTCACCGTTGCGCTAGGTAATTATATCAATATTAGTGAAGTCTCTCACAGCTCCATTTGAACAAGCTATAAATCACTTGGATCACGAATGTGGACAGGATGGGATGGAGAAGGTTACACCTCCGTTCCGTGCATCACCGACAACACGAAAATAGTTGTGATAGTCTTGGAACAACGTGAGGCAAAAATCACTCATGTTCAGTTTTGCGTCACGGATCTAGATGGTTATAACGTTGAGGGGATACTGGATGTTCAATTCAGTAGCATGCTCCTCTCAAGTCCAAACCCTCACCAGTTCGCTAAACCCCTTGTGGGTAATGATCAAGCGACTATGTATATCAAAAACTATGCTATTACGGTTTTCTATAAACGTACTAGCGGAAATACAGCAATGAGCAAGAGTTCCTAGTCAACAATATCTACATATACAGTTCCCAGACTGAATGCTATGGAACTTTACCTAATACCCCAAATAGCCACCAAAAGTTCAGAGTATTCACCACGTCCTGAAGCATGACAAGTAGCATCTAGATCCTGTATCCATATATAATTATCCTGCAGCAACTAGAACGCAATGATATCTACGAGGGGGTCGCGGAGCGGAACCACAATTACCATCATACAATCTTAGTGAGGGGAGTTCGCCGTCATTCCAAACATCACCTCATCGATCCGGCGCAGCCATACCCTCGAACATGCAAACACCAAAACTAGAGATTTAAAGCGTTGAGCTTCTTATCGCTGCGGCATAGTCATCGCTCTCTCCTGCTGACAATAGAAACCTGAAAGTGTTTCACAGGCGAGCAGTCCAACTCGCTTGAGTTTGCTTATTCTTTGCTGAATTTTACGGAGCTGGGTGAGGGGCTAGGAAGGGGGCACATTCAGTAGCTTGCCGGAGATCATCGTAATTGCGTTGCGGCGGTGTGGGTTTTTCTGGGGAGAAAATTTAGCTTTTCATTGGACTGGTCATATAAATTGTCCATCAACCCTAGCACTGAGGCCTGGAATGAAAGTTAACAGCCACCTTCAAACATACTGCAGTCATAGCCACCTAGTTAGAAGATTTTGTGCAAGGGAGGATCTGTATTCTTTGTGTGGTTACATTTTAGTGGGATGAAAGCAATGGGTACAACTGTTCAGAATCAAGGGTTTCTTGGCTTGCGTGTTGCTTTTGCAGCACCCTCCTCTTCTTTTTGTCTTCTGTCAGTTACGAACATGCCCTTCCTCTATCTGATTTACCTTCCTGAATTAACCGCGTATAGTCCAAACACTGGACGGTTCTCAGCCTCAGAGATATTACTATAAGTGACGGGATTTCAGAAAATATCACTGGATTTAGTTCACCACAAACACCACAAATATATGAATGTAGAGGGTTGTACAAAATTTGAAATTCATCATTCTTCTTGAGAACGGATTATTGAGGTTGTTCGTTTTGAGATTCTCTATGGCCATGTATAGACAGGGAGTGGAAGGGAAGAAGCGACATGGGGGCGGGGTAATCTATCACTGAGAAATAAAACATTATATTTATTCTAACCTTCCTGAACATTTATCGCATTTATTTCCTTCTTAGTGGTATAATATTAGCTTCAACTCAAAGTGACCAAAGCGTACTTGTTACCTTTTATGCCCCACCATGATGCCTCTATTATTTCAGACTCGAGTGGAATATCGTGAAATGCTCGTGTCGTTGAGGATGCCGAAGCCACTCGGCGAAGGAAGAATTGAAAGCAAGACATTTCGTTGACCGTTCGTCGGTAAGCGCCGACATGCCCGATTTACCTATGAAAGCTATGCCAGGGACACACTTCCATCCATTCATCCTCTCCTCTCCTCTCCTCTCCTCCGCCCCTCCAAAATCACGGGGGTGTCTGTTCCATAATTCCATAATCTCGGAGACACCAAGGAAGTTCCTGGAAGGTTCATTCTGCCAGCACTATTTCAGATTTCATGCATAGCGCTGTTCCTATCCAATTGAAACAAGTTAACGGCTAGAAGAATGTCTTAAATTTCATGTTTGCTTTTCGCGAATCGCGGCTTGTGATGCCTGTCATCTTGCAGCAAGGATTGAGACAACGCTAGGAGGATATTCGTAGAAATTTGTAGCGTCTTTTATGCATGTATGTACTGATATGGAGCGCCAGTTGCGCAACGTTATGGTTTGGGGAAATAGCCAGGTCTACTCTTCTGTGGCGTGAGTGTTGTGATGGTTTGGAAGTGCTGAGATATGTTTGGGGTAACTATACTTTATGAGCAGCCTATGTAATGTTGGTGTTGGAATTGTGATTTGATTCTTTGTGGGAGTGGGATATCGCGGGTATAGAGAATGTTAGCGAGGGATGAATTTAAGGTCGAAGATTGGGTGTTGATTGTGAAAAGAAGAGTATCAGGCCCTGTTCACCGTATGGAAGTAGGATATGAGGGAGCAAGATACTCTCTTTCCGGGTGTATAAATACGACTCGGCACCCCGTATGCTTGGAAAGATTCCATAATGAGGACAGATTAAGTCTTTCTCTCCACACTCATATTCCTTTCTAGAAGTAAATATCACCTACCTCTTCAATGCCATCAGCGATGATATTTTGTCTAATGTAAGGCCCTTCGCTTTCACTCACCACCCTCGCCATCACCCTTGAGAGCTGCAAGAATAACGCCATCCCCTCTTAAAATCCTTGATTCTAACCCCATAAAAGGTTCTCCAGGAGCAATACCACCTACCTACACTGATTCGGCCAAACTCTCTTCTGGGAAAGCGCGCAAGTAATCACCACCTTCCTAGATGGGAATTACTTCCCAGCCTACACCCCGCACTCTTTAAACAATAACGAGCATGCTGGCACTAGCTCAAACAAAAATTTCGCATCCGAATTCGGGAAGAGTTGGAAGGATGATCTGGTTTATTACTTGGGTGACGGGTAGCGTGTAATCAAGTGTTCTATTGTAGTCAAGGGGTTGCTATGGGCTGTGCTGAGACCACTGTTGCGTTTAGCACGGAAGTTGACATTTTTTTTTCGTCTTTTTTTTGTGAGGTGGATGTGAGGGATTTGTTATGGCACGTATGTGATCCTCGTGGAAGGATAGATCGTGATAGTACCCCCCTATTCAAGTATTTGGATGCTGGGTGGCATTTCCTTGCTCTGGTCCCAATGACGGATGGGAAATGACAAACGGGCTAGGCCCATTTCTTGATTGATCGTGTACCTGGGCTGAAATTGGATTGCGAGTATGGTAGGTAATTGACATTGTCTGGTGAGAACTGAAGATGGGATATGTACAAGGTGAGGAAGTGTCGATTATGAGTAAGAGCGTTAAGTTGAAAGTTTGGAGGTTCTTGTCAGATCATCCAGATAGTGTGGCTAGGGAGATTATATGAATTATGATATCAGTTTTCCGGGGGAAGATGACATGTGCAGCTTGTAATGGGGTGGCTACGGTGATGGGTGCGTTTGCGCTTACGGGACCGGTGGAAATACAGTTGTCAGAGGAGATTGTGCTGTTTCTGGTCGCTAAGCAATGGGATTGAAGTATATATTGTGGTTGTGATTGAGATTGCGCATGATCCCTGACCCTGACGGAAACCCTAGCATTCGGGATGTTATTGTTGGAGCGTGACATGACATAATCAGACAGCATATTTGCACCGTTTGCTTGATTGAAGAGGTTGAAGTAATTCAAAACGTTATTCTGGGGAGGAAAATTGCAGTTGCAGGAACCTTGCGGAAAGTAGTGAGAGTAATATCAAAACGCAGTATGTCTGATCGAGATTTGAAATGCCATGTGAAAGCCCCATAGAAAATCTTGTTTCCCTGCCACCTCGCAACAGATTTTGAAACGTGGCAATCTAATAATTCCGCGTCGAAGTACATCTTTTCGCATGTGAAGGGGCGTTGTGGAAAGATAAACTGATAAGAAGGAATTGAGTTTCCACAATGACGATGCCATACATGTTGCTGCAAGACTAGGGGGATATCTTGCCGAGCCCAGAGCCTGGGTGTATTCCAAGAGACCTCATATCTATGACCAGAGAGTCAAATCCAGGCTTCTAGCATGAATTTAGCCTGTTTGACATGAAGAACATGCAGAATTTGTTGCAAATCGCAGATCAAGCTGAAAATGTCTCAGATCGGATATCATGGCTCTCTTTAGCCATACTGGTACCGAACGGCGAAGCAGCATCCTCGAGGAAGCCGAGTCTCACTTTGGTCTTGTGCACTTGAAGAGATTGTAGTAAGGGTAGAAAGATTGCAGAAAGATTGCAGAAAGATTGCAGACAGATTGCAGACGGATTGCAGACATCGCAGGCACCTATAAATGAAAGTTGTGCTACCACTTGGTCAGTTTGAGAATATCAGGAATAATCCATATAGAGGTCGTGGGGGATGATGCAAATGTTGGAGAGCAAAGGGAAATGCCATGTAACTGCTGTGCTCATGGGACCTGCCAGTTTTAATAACCCTTCCATCCTGTACACCCCACCGGATACTTCCCCGGTGCCCCACCTCCATGTCAAAGAATGCTGTGCGATCTTGAAATGCGAGTGCTCAGCGATGGTATATGTGGACGATTCCTCTGCTGTGAAACTGTTGGGAGGGTGTAGTGCTGGCGAACCACATCCATGAGTGAGCAATGGAAAGAGAGAGCGAGGCTAGTCAGCAAAGGCACCTGACGAGCTCAACACCCTAACATTTCTGGTGCGCTGGCTCCCGAATGTCTATGGTCCTCTGTACATCGACATGAGATAATGGGATAAGCCCAAGGGCGACTCCTTTCTCTCGTCACTGTCACTATCACGTCTGTATTGGCGCGGATCATTCTCCGGAGCACGGTATCCACGACAATTTTTGCCATCCGGTTCTTGGGGATATTGAGGTGCTGACCACAAATCCCCTTTCTGAACGCTTTTCACCATCACGCGCCCTTCTGAATCCTGGGTCGACGGTTCCGCGGCCTTGTTTGTCCGATCCGACGGTGTATGTTACTGTACAGAGTGCAGCGCGCCTGATCTCCATCAACCCAAAATTGGAGTCGCAAAAAGCAATAATCTGCTGTTGGATTCAGCATCTTTTTTTCGCTTCAAAGTACCCCTCCTTTTGCCTGCGACTCTGTGAGTGAGCCTGAGTGCATTGCGTGGGGTTCTCTCTTTCTTTTGCCTCTCTGGGAGCAGGAGGCGTGGTTGGAGAGTTGAACGGAAGACACCCGGCACCGCATTCTCATCTGCGGATGGAACGTGGGCTGCAGTTCGGTGGACGAAAGAAGGGCATTTTGAGAGGTGACGCAGAGGCAGCCGCATATATCAAGCAGTTGCTGCGTGAAGGGTCCAACAACAGCGGTTGAAGGTCGATTGTCAGCATCCCACCTGGATCAGCAACAGGGTTCTTCATCCTCGGCATCGCACCGAGAAGAAAATTATACGGACGACGGCCAAGGCTGTGCCTGGGTGAGACGTCGTTGTTCAGGCCTGAGCAGCAGCAGCAGCAACAATAGCTCCAGCTCCAGCTTCAGCAATCCCATCTCTAAACACGGTGAACAACCACCACCGGTAGGTTCTCGTGCTCTAGCCTCGCAACTTATTATGCCCTTTCTTCCGAACCGAATTTCGTGGCCGTGCGAGAGATCTAGAGCTAAGCAAGTGGCATCTCTTAGGGGAGTTCCAGACCTCGAGGTGATTATTCCCGCTCCTAGAGCTCCTTCACTTCAATATCATCCGCCTTCCACCAACCACAACGCTTCACGCAATCGGTGCAACACCTACTTTCCGCACGAGTCAGATCTGATAAGTGTCTCTCCGTAAGTATAATTGCTGGGCATACCTCGGGCTCAAGAAAACAGGTTGCCCGCCAGCGCTGTGACAGCCCCCCCCCCACGCTCATACGCTTGCAGTCTCTCGGCCCATCCTCGCCTTCACTTCGAACTGCGCCGAGATTATCGTGTGCCTTCGACTGCCCCCGCAATCGACCCAGCCACGGCACATCTCTGCAGAAGACTGCATATAGCCTGAAGGCGCTTGCTGTTGCCAGCAGGAGCGGCGGAACAATCCGACTACGGGTCGATTAAAAATATTGCATCAGAACGCGAAAAGGTACTTTACCTTTGCCAGGTACCGGTGCTTCCACTCATCTCCCATTTCTCTTGTCGACTCCACATTCGTTCTGCCACCGCATCTCTGCACCAGAAAGTTCTTTAGGGCATCTGACCGAATATCCCACGATACACTGGTCGAGAATATGCGCCCAAGGCAGGCAACTAAAGAGCTTCAACGGCCCTGGCCGATGTTACCCTCCACCAAGCTCTGATACTTTCACCAAGTTTCTACTTCTTTACAACCGATTACAGAGTGTATTCTCGAACCCATTGCATGATGTCTCCCTCCTTCTCCCACAACGAGTCTGGCACGTCAGAGACAGAAACTACCTACGTCCACGACTCCGCCGACACTTTCACTTATACCTTACCACCCCGTCCGAACCCATCCGCGGATGCTAGCCTTGCTATAGAAGTTTCAAACTATGATCCGAATGCGTCACCCCCCTCTCCAAACAGCCTCGATGTATTCACTATCGGGCCCGTCACGGCACTCAAGTTATTGTGCGCAGGAATAGAAGCGTTAGTTAGGATAACTGGAGATGTGCCACCAACCCCCCCTCCCACATTTAATACCCCACCAAATATGCGAGGGATGCAAGAAGAGAAGGAGAATATCATCCGCACCAATTCATGGAAGAATTTAGCGGAACTTCACCAACGTCCGAGGACACCTTCAGACTCCTGTTCGGAATCTGACGTGGATGGCGTATGCTTGAAGAAAAGGCCGAGACGAACCCCTATCAAGGTTGCCGAGCCATATATCGTAGTTGGCGACAACGCAGAGCCCTTGAACGTGCAACACAGCGCCATCACTCGAAAATTTTACTCGAAACACCCTCCACCAATCTCGGTCGAAGACTACCTCATGCGGATTCACCAATTCTGTCCCATGTCCACAGCGGTATATTTAGCGACGAGTTATTATATTCACAAGCTAGCCGTTGATGAGAAAGCGATACCGGTCACGAGACGGAACTGCCACCGATTACTGCTAGCAGGCTTACGAGTCGCCATGAAGGCGTTGGAAGATCTCAGCTACCCGCATTCTCGGTTTGCAAAGGTGGGAGGAGTTAGTGAGGGGGAACTTGCACGATTGGAAATTAGTTTTTGTTTTCTGACCAATTTCGAATTCAAGACGAGCAAGGAGACACTTTTGCAGCATGCGATTAATCTACGAGAGCTCTCTTCACTGCAAGGATCGATGAACTTCATCCCGAAGATGCTGTTGAAGAATAAGAGAAGGACGATCGTGGGGGTTCAAGAAGTTCTGGCAGACGCTTAGACTGAACGTAAGACCAAAGAGAAGAAGCGCACGCGCGCCTTACAGTGAGAACTTTGGAGACTCGGAAGGGCCAAATTGGATCTCAGATACCCTTCTACAAAGTCGATTCCGGATGAGAGACACACAATCATGATAACATAAAGGGGTAAAGGATTGGGCTGGAATGATGAATTGAAATGATGATACCATTGCGTGGCTTGGCTAGCGTTGATATTTCATGGTGTTGGAAACGTCTAGGAGACGGAATTTTGTGGCATGTAATGTACAGTAGCATACTGGCATTAATCTGGCATTGGCGTTCTTATGGCAGGCCAGAATGGGCATAGCTTGCTTTGGTTGTAACAATTTCTTCTCTGCAGCGGTTCGTACCAAGTAGTTAACCATAACTAAGATAGTAATAATGAGGTCCAGGAATTTGGACCGTGGGTGATGAATTCTGGTTGAGTCACGTGTAGTAATTCAATCACTCAAATTCGCACTCGGGCTCCTGGTTTAAAGACTTCAACGATTTGATTTTTCTATTTGCTTTTCATTCATTCTTCTAATTTTTAATTTAGTACAGCTCAAGTCACCACCAAACTGATGTCTGACTTTAGTCACGTGAATTCCTCGTTAATCCATAATCTTCTCTATAGAATAATGCACCTTTAGTATGTACGATTCCGTCTTACTTCTATTCATACCTCTCTCGTTATTCTTCAGCCCTTTTTAGACTTATCTCTTTGCGAAATATCTACAATTAATGTGTTGAAAGGTGTCGGGTAGCACGGCACAGCGGATATCATCCTCTTAACTCCGTGTTCTTACTCTCCATGGTCGAGGCCAACCATGTTTCGAGTCACAGTCTAGGAGTCACCTGTGCGGGTCTCGAAATCATTGGTCCATTGATTTGTGTTTGACTTCCAAGTGTCAATAGGATGGGGAGAGCTATGCTTCCTACATATACTTCCGAAAGGGTTTGTGGTAGTACATAACCCACTCACTCATGACATGTTTCCTCACCTTAATCTCAAAATAATTGCCATTATCACCTACCTTCTTCAAGTACTGCAATAGTACATCTCATACTACCATCTCATAATCTCAAAACCACACCCGCCATGGCCCTCACAATTCATCACCTCCAAGTCTCCCAATCAGAGCGTATTCCGTGGCTCTGCGAAGAGCTCAACATTTTTTACAATCTAGTCTTGCACCAACGAGCTCCTTTCCTCTCACCTCAATCGATAAAAGATATCAATTCCTTGGGTCAGGCACCTGTGATACAGGTGTTCGATCAGGAGGGAAAGCTAGAGCTGACGTTGAATGAGAGTGGGGCTTGTGTGGAGTATATCAGTGTGTTTCCCTCTCTACTTTTCTGAGCCTCTCTCTCTCCCAATTCTGAATCTTAGATTGTTCAAAGAAGGAGAGTGAGGGGAGGAACATGATGCCAGTAGTTTAATTTACTAACACCCCTCAAAGTCCACAAATACGGCAAGTCCCAGCTCGCCCTCCCACCATCCCATAAGAATTACGCAGACTATCTCTACTGGTTTCACTTCGCCAACAGTGGGCTACAACCACACATTCTCACTACAATGCAAATCTCCCGATTCGATACCGGGTCCTTGGGTCCGGGGTCCTATGTTGCGGGGTTGCAAGATAGGTTGAGGAGAATGTTGGAGAGAATGGATGAAAGGTTGGGGAAGAATGAGTATTTGGCTGGAGATGGGGAGTTTAGTGCGGCTGATATTATGAATGTGAGTTAGTTCTCGAGATTTCTGTGGTCTGGGAATGAGAGCTCGATGTGGGGACTGCATCATCTCATTTCCTGGTTCGGAAGGTTCCTATGCTGATTTTATATAGGTATTTTCACTGACGACAATGCGCTGCTTCTATCCATTTGACCTGACGCCATACCCGGGGATTCTAGCCTGGCTGGAAAGGTGTACGGGTAGAGAAGGTTATAAGAAAGCGAGGGCGAAGGCGGATCCGGAGTTGGAGTTGATGATTGAGGGAAAACCTCCGAAAAGCTTCCGGGAAAGATTGGTTGAGCAGGGGAAGCTCTAAGGGCCCAGTTAAGATATTATGAAGACTGTAGCATTTGGAAATTGGAATCTTGGCGTTTGGGTACGTGGTGGGATCACCTCTCTGCTCAGGTAAGATGAGAAAGAGCTTTGTATACTTCGGCGATGCATGGGTATCTCGGCTAGCCGGGCAGCCGAGCCGATAAAATATCCGGAAGCATCCGTTCCGAGTAGACCCCTCTTGGTAAAGCAACAGACTGAACTCTCCTCAGTCCTTGGGGACCTTTGTTCCTTCTATGTATGCCAGACTTAGAAATAATCAGAATGATTGTTTAACCCTCATTAACAATTTCTATGCTGTCTATCATGTATCACGTGCATACAGATCCTGATTGTTGCTGTGTTGTTTTGATTGATGACATTTGATGTTACTGACAATCAGGCCACCAAAAAGAATGATTAGTCGTCGTGGAATCCCATAACCTCTTACTGCTTCACTTTTCATGTTATCACGAGGAGTGTTTCTCCATGCATTCACGACCCCGCTATCCTTTGTCAAGATAAGCATAAGCACCGCATCCCACCTTCCCTTAATGCCGAGTCGCATTTCGAAGAACACGACACAACAAAACGCCCGTTACAGGAACGCCAGACAACTCCACACCTCAAAAAAGAGAGCTGGAGCTGTACCACGCAATAGGCCATCCCTTCACAGCGTTACGACCAACACAATGGCGTCTACGGAAGCTATTCTCAAGGGTAAATACCCCGCTAAGGCACATGCTAAGAGAGTCGTGGAATACATGCGCAAGAAGAACCCAGATGTCGGCGGCGTACTGTACCTAGAAGGGCAGAAGACTCATATGATTGAGGATAATGATGGGGAAGCTCCTTTCCGGTATGCCTTTACGGTCCACGATGATATGCTCTACTGACAGCACAACTTCAGACAGCGACGATACTTCTATTACCTCACAGGTTGTGAGCTACCAGATAGCTACTACACTTACGATATAGCAACTGAAAAATCTACCCTCTTCATCCCCCCAATCGAACCCGACTCCGTGATCTGGTCTGGTCTCCCCCTCTCTGAAGAAGAAGCTCTCTCCCTCTACGACATAGACGAAGTCCAAACTACGAAAGAAGTCAACGCCTCACTCGCACACGCACGCGCTTCGTCCTCTGTCTGGGCCATTGCAAACCAAGTTAGCGATCACATTACATTCCTCGAGTTCAACAAGAAGGATTTCACTCTATTAAAGGAAGCAATTGAAGAATGCAGAGTAGTGAAGGATGAGTACGAGATTGCATTGATTAAGAAAGCGAATGCTATTAGTACGATTGCACATACGGAGGTTTTGAAGAAAGTTAAGAGCGCGACAAATGAGAGGGAGCTGGAGGCGGCGTTTATTGAAAGGTCTATTGCAAATGGAGCGAGGGAACAGGCGTATCATTCTATTGTTGCGTCTGGGACTGCGGCTGCTACACTGCATTATGTGAAGAATAATGAACCGTTGTCCGGGAAGTTGAATTTGTTGCTCGATGCTGGGGGAGAGTTCAATTGCTACGCTGCCGATATTGTAGGTGCTCGGAGGAGGTTTGCAAGCGATATTCACTAACTAATTATTCAGACGAGAACCTTCCCCATAAACGGCAAATTCTCTTCCGAAAGTAGAGCAATCTATGACATAGTCCTCCAAATGCAATATGTCTGTACCAATATGCTCAAAGCCGGCGCTATATGGGACACAATCCACCTCACGGCTCATGAAATTGCCATCGAAGGCCTCCTTAAACTCGGTATTTTGCAAGGGGACAAGGAAGATATATTAAAGACTCGCACATCTGTAGCTTTCTTCCCACATGGCTTGGGCCATTATTTGGGTATGGATACGCACGATACTGGTGGACATCCAAATTATGAGGATAAGGATTCGATGTTTAGATATTTGAGGGTTAGAGGTCCGGTTCCTGCAGGATCAGTTATTACGGTTGAGCCGGGTGTATGTGCTCCAATTTTATCATCTCCATTTTTGCTCAGAAATGCTAATTGTTGTATAGATCTATTTCTGCCGTTTTATCATCGAACCCTACCTTCGCGACCCCGTCCACGCTCAATATATCAACTTTGAAGTGTTGAACAAATACTGGGAAGTTGGAGGAGTTCGTATTGAGGATAATATTTTGGTTACAGCGAGTGGATATGAGAATCTGACGACAGCTGTAAAGGATGTTGTGGAGATGGAGAAGATTATCAATGGCTCGTAGATAGCTATAATGATGAAATAATGAGAATATAAAGATTTCTGGACTGGGTACTGCATAACTTAAAGTGCTCGAATTCCTTAATGGATTTCGGATGGGTATCAAGGTGGTCTAGCCGAGTGGTACTCACCTTGTATAAGTTCCATTTCTGTGGGATCTTAAAGTGGAACGCTATCTTCTATTACCTAGCACCTCTCCAAAGCACACACAATTAACTAATCTTGCTTTATTGATTCCGAGTAGTGGAAAAGTATGGTATGTATTAAAATTGCCTTTATATACCAGACAACTATTAAGCTATGCGCGATTTCCCTCTTTACTGCTTCAGTCGGGGTGTTTCCAGTTCCAACCCGTTTGTATGCTCTCCTAGTCTTTGGTGACAGTCTCAATAAAAGCACACAACCTAGCACATCCCCACCTATACCAGATTTCGTATCTTGATGCTCTCATAAATAGCTATGAGCTATATTTTATGTTTCAGACTGGTTCTAAATCCTATAGCGAGTATTTTTCGCTTCTAGCAATCCCCAGACACAATATCCCTGCTAGATGTTGCTGGATCATGTTTGAGCTGTTGCCTTAAACAGTTCAGTTCTACAGTATGTATCCCTATCTCCTTCTTCTGTGGCGTTAAGCCCGCCTCCTCACCAAACATCCAGGCCTTTATTTTGCGGGTGTGGCTGGAGCTGTGACTCATGTCCTTGTTAGAGCTATACAAGGGAGAAGACAAGTGATTTGAAACCCGGATTTACGATGGGAAAGAGCAGGAATGCGTGATTAGAATGAGAGGTGGATTTTTGTGGGCGGAATTAAGAAGAGGAACTTCAGTGGGAAATAGTAAGGGTACAAAGGATAAAATGACAAGCATCCAAGAATTACTAGAGACAATACCATAATGGGAAGTATAATATGCGTATGAGCCACCCACACCATCCATCTCTGAAAAGGTCTAGAAAGGATAGGCTAGACGGACAAGAGTGATGAGCAAGATGCCACACTAGCATGGAATCTATGACGAAGAAAGTCTCCCGGTGGACTAGCCATTGAACATGACCACTGTTGGATTCCTAAGATCCTCACACCAGCAGAGGAAAGGTAATAATTAAAATAGCCTCCATCTACTAAACATTCTCTGCGTGAGCTCAAACATTCTACCTCCATTTCCCGCATATACCCCAATCTTTCAATATTAAGAGCCCATCCCTTCATGTTACATCGTCCATCGCCCTCCAAATCTCCTCATTCCTCACTTTACATCCGCCGCTCTTCTTCCCGACACATCCTCGTTCTAAGGCTTGGGAAATGACATCTAGCTTTTCTTCAGAGGTTGCGAACTGCATTAACATTGCGTGCGCTTGATGGCAGTCTACGCCATCATTTTCTTGTTCTTGATCAATGACTGAAGCAGTAATTGGACTAGGTGACTGTGTGATATCTTGGTTGGGGTTATCAGTTAGACGAGTGAGGACTTTGCAGGGTGGAAGCTGCAATAGTTTTGGTGGAGAGGTAGTTGAGGGGCTTTCACGGATCGAAGGTAGGATTATACTCGGATTAGAACAGGGCTTTGCGCAGAGCTTTTTAGCCTGCTGGGGTTGGGAGATTGATGATTGCTCCTGCACACTCGGGATAGAAATCCAATTTTCAGTTGTCCCCGTAGATCTTTCCGGGTCGGATATCGAGATCGGAACGGCTTTCAGGGTCACAGGGAGACAAGTGGAATGTAACAACCCATCCTATGCTCATTAGTTTGTGACACTTGGATCTCTCAAACTGTACCTACCTTCCACTCACATTGCCTCCCCTCCCCCTTTCCTCCGTACATTACAGGACTAATATCATCTCCAGGTCTCCAGGTCTCAATCACATGATCCTCAACACCAATACAACTCAGCAACGCCCTCAATCTAACATTATCCTCTACAACCCTCCTCGCACTAACCTGCACCTCCTTCGTTGCTTGCACACCCTGAACCTGTAATTCTTTTAGTTTCTTTTCAAGACCAGTCGTGTAGTCTCTTTGTCGCTGGCGATTTCGGCGTTTGTTATCACGCAGTCGCTCAGCTCGTTTGGCCTCTTCATTCATGGTTTCGCCTCATACAGCTCTCCTATTCTTATTCTCTAAAAGATTGATGCACCGCCAAGTGGGCAATCAAATTCGAGTTAAGTGCTGGTATTGGAGGTATTAGAGGTGTAGTGGAAGATTGCGTGCTTGCTTTGTGGTGAATCTCCGCTCACATGGTCGTGAGACAAAAGCAAAAAGCCACTCCAAAGCCATCAACCAATCAAGCAAGGCCTGTCCGTCTCTTTCACAGTCGCCTCAAGTGTTTGTTCCCTTCTCCCCCTCACGTGGCGCCGAGACAGAGAGGCAGAAAAGCCACCATAATAATGTCAACCAATCAAGTGAAGCCTGTCCGTCCCTTTCACAGATACCCTTGGAATTTGTTTCCTCCCTAAGTTTGTATATATTTCACTTTCTGCTGCAGTTTAATGTCCCTTCAATTTCATTCATCCAAAAGTATTTTCTGTTTTCAGACCTAGTCGTTGATTTTGATCTGGAATCTTTATCAAGATGGCTACTTCTACTACTACAGAGGGAACTCCACCTACTCAATCCCACGAGAAAGAGAACTCCAGCCCAGAAGTCACACTTGAACGTGATGTCCCAACACCAAGTTCAGTTGAAAAGGGTGAACAAATCGCCTCGACAACAACAGCAACCATTTCTGATGAACTCGAAGATAACTCCCGCGTTCCTCGTCTCTCCCTTTTAAAGCTCTTCTGGTTCTTCTTCTACAACTTCGGCCTATTCGCCTGGGGTGGCCCCGTCGCCCAGATTGCTCTAATAAAGGAACGCCTTGTGATTCAAGACCAATGGATCACGCTCTCTCGATTCCAGCGTGTGTTTTCGGTATATCAAATCTTGCCTGGCCCAGAAGCTGCAGAGTTGTGTATGTTCTTCGGATGTTTGAGTGCAGGAAGAATAGGAGGCATTGTGGCAGGATTGGCGTTCATGCTACCAGGGTTTGTGTTGATGTTGTTGGCAAGTTATCTATATAGCCTGGCGGGGTTTACGAATGTCTACTTCAATGCCAGTTTTAGGGCTTTGCAACCGATTGTTGCTGCTATGGTGAGTTGCTTTCTTGGACACACAGTATCGCGCTGACGGGTAAGTAGATTTTGAAAGCAGCGCACAAAATTGCAGATCATTCGGTCATAAATCATAACACAAAAAAGATGGATGTCTTCCTCATCATTGCAGCGCTCTGCACAGCTATCAATACTGCTTTAAGAATCAATATGTAAGCTTTGTTATGTTATTTATTGTTCTATCGCGCCCACTCACTTTCAACAGTTTCATTTCCCTTGCCTTCTATGGCATCTGGTACTCCCTCACAGCCCGCCGCCTATGGATCCCAGCCGGAATCCTCTGGGTCCTCCAATACGTCGGCTTCGCACTCTATGTTGTCTTCCGTGGTTTCCCATCACCCCTCGCCCTCGCTCTCGGCATTGCGCAAACTCCTTCTCTTATCAATCTCTTCGTGCTTGGTCTTGTGGCAGGTAGTTTGTCATTCGGCGGCGCGTATACAGCTATTCCATTCATCCAAGTTGAGGCAGTTCTTAAAGGTGGTTGGCTTCCGCAGAGCGTGTTCATTGACTGCATTGCGATCGGAAATGTTCTTCCTGCACCGTTGGTGATTTTCGCTACATTTGTTGGATTCCAGGGTGGCTTGCATGATGGAGGATTAGGGGCTGCGTTTGCCGGTGCTACTATCATTACGCTTGGGATGTTTTTCCCATGTTTTCTGTTCACGATCGCGGGGCATAGCTTATTGGAGAAGTTAGTGCGAAATAAGGTAAGTCGTTTTTCAGTTTCTCTAGCACCTGTGTTATGACAAAACTGACAACTTTCCTAGTTGCTCTCAACTTTCTTTGATGGCCTTTGCGGATCCGTGGTTGGTGTTATCGCCATCATTGCCGTGCAGATCCTCGATTCAAGTGTTCACGGGGAAGCCAAAACGCTTGAGCAAGCAGCAAATTCAGGACCCGCTGCTGTATTGTATATTGTGGCATTGGCTGTACTGTATAAGTTCACTAATAAGTACACTCCGCTGCTGTTGTTGGCTGGTGGAGCTATTGCTGGGCAATTCCTCTTCGTGTAGGCTAATATTTGGCCGAACGATTCTGTGCATGGAGGCAATAGGAAGAAGCTAGCGGGGGTTTTTTGTAGTGGGTCTATGAAGGGACTGGTTAATGAGTGATGCAAACCTGCGTGTCACCGAGGTTGACTCATCATCAGACTCCGACTGTGTCCTGTGGTTAGTCGCAGCTTCAGAGGGTGAAGTCTTTATTACAGGTTCTCCATCGTAGCTGGGAGGAGGCTCATACAGCCAACTGCAACAGTCAATAACAGCATCCAGATCAAGTGGGAAGCGGTTCTTGAGATAGTCGCCATCCTTGGTGTCGACCGCTTTGCGGACTTCCGGAATAATGATAGCTGTGGAATATTTATAACATTTCTCAGTTTCATCTATGCGTTTGTCTGGGTCAGGTGTGAGACGAGAAGTAAGTTGTGCCAGACTTAGGAGACAAATAGGATTGCCATGTATGAGGATCTGTCGAATACTACTGTTTTCGCGCTGACTATACTCGGGGAGCACTCGCGTAAATATCGTTTCAAAGCGTTTGAGGCTTTCTGGCTGCAATGCTTCTAACTCAACCTTGATTGACTCTACCCTGACCTGGCTTAAGGACTGCCATGATTTCCAGGATATTTCTGGAATCCGGTTTGAATACCAGCAATTATCCACACGATGACTGACTGCTGGGTCTACGGCCGCGGGAACTATGGTTGTTAAACTCTCTACTAGCGCACAGATAGCCCGATATTCTGCTGCGGCATTCACCACCTTAAATAAACTATCGGCAAGCCCAACGTCGCAGCCGTGAACTTTTAACTTTTGAAGCTGGGCTTCTCCTGTCTTTTTGGTGAGTGTGTTGTCTTGGAATATTTCTATCCACGAAGAGAGAATAAGCGCAACGTCAGCTTCCTTTTTAATACCATTAACCCTCTTTGTATTTCCGAATGTTTTTTGGAATTGAAAGTAGAGCCCGTCGCTGAGGTCACGATGTGCTCGGTTTTTACTAGATAGTAAAGTCTCAACCAAAGTCCAATCTTCAGTATCGATAGCATCATGGAGGAGCTGCCGACCTTCAGGACAGGTAAGAACGGTCTTGTACCTGCAAGCTCTAAGATTGCCTTGGTTGACCATCCGAGAAATCAAACTATATTTCTTTTGTGAGTGAGCTAGATCCCAGACACGAACGCCATCTTTGTTTTCTGTTGCAAAATCACCCGTATACGTCACGAGCTCAATGAAGGCGTCTCTATTACCGTTGCTTTTAATGATAAGCTCATCGGTAGCAAGCAGGGCTAAGTGAAGTGTCGAGTTTCCCTCAAAATCGCGGATAGTTCTATCAGCGCCATTAATTGTTATTGTTCTCCCTATTTCCACTAATCCCATGCCTGCTGCGATGTGAAGTGGGGTTCGCCCGATGTTGTCGCCGACGTCAAAATCTATCAATGGCCAGTTTCCTGATTCAACCTTTCTTAGATATAACGGGGACAAATGCCTTTTCGTTGATTCTGAGGGGTTTACATGCACAATGTCCGAATGTCTTGAATCTCGTACAACTTTCTCTGCGGACAGAAATGATTGGAGTAATTCTAAATCCCCAGTCATGACGATAAGATGCAAGGGTGTAAGACCAGCTTTATTCCGAATATTTGCGTCCGCACCGTAGAAGAATAGGGCCCGAACGATATCGCCAGAAAAGTGCTTTGTTGCAAGATGCAAGGCAGTGTCGCCGTTTGAATCAGTGGCATCAATATCGAGTCTTGGCTTTCCCTGTGGGGTTTTGGCCTTCAAAAGAGCGGATACAATCCTCCATGATTGCTTCAAGATAGCGCAGTGTAGAGGCGAGCCCATGCTCCCATCACAACTTTTACTGTTGAATAAGTTCGCATTACGATAAATAAGACCATCCACTAAATCTTCGAGACCCTGCAGCGCTGCTAGGTGGCTGCAAGTTAAACCTGAGCGATCTGGAAGATTGATATCCGCACCTGCCTGGAGAAGCACGTCGAGACTGGCAGTTGACCTCACTTGATGAATTGGCGTTCTCCCGTTATTGTCACAGATGTTGGGTCCGTAGCCATTTTCCAGCAGCCATTTGCTAGTGGATGTAGAATATCCTGTCACTGACATGTGTAAAGCTGTCCGTCCGTCGCTATCTCTAGCTAAATAATTATCAGGCATGTGAAGTGTCAGAAGCTTGACAATATTGAGAGCGAGTGAGGTTTCCCTCCTTGCGGCGATTTGAGCACCAAATATTACAGGATAGGTATATAGCCTTGGGTCTTCAGGGTCAATGAAGCGCTTCATGGCAAGGTCTGGTGCGACATGTAACATAGCTTTTACAACATTAAGGTTACTGAAATCAATGGCTTCCATAAATGGCGTCAGACCATCAGCTGAAGCAGTACCAAACGCTGCAATAGGTAAGAGTGCCAATGTTTCCCACAAGGCGATGACAAGATCCTTGCCGTGCATAGCCATCCTTTCGACCATAGTAGAATGTGAAATGCTTCGTGCAAGCTCAAAAATAGATATTGACGTCTGCTGATCTTGTGATATGAATGGGTCAGACGGTGACATATGACCTAGGAGGAGATGAATAATTTTAACCAAATGGAATTTAAAGGCTAGATGAATAGGTGTCCATGTAATCTTGGAATCTGGAGGAGCGAAGTCTGCAATAGGAATATGAGGAAGAGCCCCTAGAGAGAGAAGAACATCAACCGCGGTGCTGCTTTTTGTGAATATAGCGAATGCTAAAGGCGTCCCCATTAGTTCCAGAGGCCACTGAGCGTGTAGCAAGTAGGGGTGGGAACAGCAGTGATTGATGAGATCGCTTCCAGGTCGTTTATGCTCGGGTTGGAGAAGCCTTTCGGCCACCACTCTAGCGCCCTCGCCGAGCATAAATAACCAGTGATAGAATGTTCCTCCAGATTCTGTAACGGTCTCGGGGTCAGCTCCTGCATCTAGAAGCGCAAGAACAATATCTGTATTTCCTCGTCGGCAAGCCTGAATTAATGCAGTATCCTCCAATGATGCAGACTTCTTTTGAAGGAATGCTTTCGCAAGTAGTTTCACAGTAGCAAGGTCTTCCATTGCGATGGCTAGTGGAAGGATATCCATCCGAATCATGAAAGGCATTGTGATGACATACGAGTCCAGCAATTTGTTGCAGTCATTCTGGTCAAAACTCTTCATCCAGAATTGGAAAGCAGCATAAGACTTGAATCGCTGAGCGGTTTGTCCTACGAGCTGATTTGTTTGGCGAAGCTCAAGTCCTTTGACCTCTACTGTTTGATTTTTGAATCCCTGGATTATGCTTTCGGTGTAGCAATCGTCGTGTTCCATATCTTCTTCTACCAAAGCTTGCTCTAGGCATCTTCCAAACAGAATAGCCACAGGATGTTTAAGCTCCGCGGCTCTCCTTAAATAGCGCAAAGCTGATTCCGAACTTGGTGACGCACCGAATCCTACCATATTACAGAGACTGACTTGAAATGCGGAGGAGGCGGCTTCGTCTTGTGATTTGTGATTTGCTGAAATGGATACGAGATTTTGAAGGATTTGTCGTTGATATTCGAAAGGGATTTCAAACTCCTGCACAGGATAGAACATCTGCAATTCGGTTAGTACAAAACTTGGCTGAAATACTGCACTCACCTGAAATGTTAATGCTGCGCTTCCTGTATGTATCGCGAGCTGTCCTTGTAGGGCACCTTTATCTGATCGGCTAATGAAGTATTAGATTGTGGAAAAATCCAGAGGAACTCGAACTACATACTCCCAATCTCTCATAGTTGGTAATATCGTGATTTGAGATGGCCGCAAAGGAGGGTCAATCTGGAGCGTGTTATCCAGCAGCTTCATTAAGTACCCCTTCTCGATGGTAAGTCCTGGAAATCGCAATGTGCCAATAAATTTCCGACTGAGCCGTCGAAGATGCTTCGAATCAAATGTTCCAAGCCCAGGGTGCTTTCCTGGATCTGACGCAGGAGTAAGGAGTCCATTTTTGGAAATCAGCTCATAAGAAGCGTCACTCTGGACATATACAGCACTTGATGATGCGCTCGATGGTGACCTAGGTTGTGCAGAAGAATAACCGGGAGGATTTAGCGATGCCTGGGAACTATATGCTGGATCATTTGCCCAGGAGGGATCAAAATATCTAGCCCCATCTGCGAATAGTTCCCAGACAGACAATCCATATGCCCATATGTCACACTTGTGGAGGGCTTCCCGCTCAATTTTGCATGTGTTTTGAAGCTCGACTTCGGGTGCATTGTACCTTGCGAGTTTAATGTTTGTGTTTCATACGGCACGTAGGAACTTACAGTATAGTTCCAAAGTATTTGAGGTCTCTACTCGATTCTCTCAGAATGATAGAATGCCCGAAGTCACATAACTTAGCAATAACTTTCACGACTCGATCGGTGTAGGGAACAACAACAATATTGTCCAACTTCAGATCTCCATGCACAATATCGCACATATGCAAGGCTTTGAGACCTGTTGCGATATCTCCGGCTATCTTAAACTTCGTTTTGACTGGTTGATTTTGCTCACGTAACCATGCTCTCAGTGAGCCATGTGTAGCATATTCAACTACAACATAAGGAAGCAGGCTTTCTCCTTGTTGTTTCCAACCATAACCTAACGCAGACAGGATATTCGGATGTTCCTTCAGCGGACCGTGTCGCATAATCTGTATTTCAAGGAGCACGCTCTGCAGACGATGAAAAGAGCTCTGACTATTTGAGGGTGAGTCTTCGAACTTGACATGCTTTACCGCTACGATCTCCTTGTTATATACGCATCTCTCGACCCGGAAGGACTCGCCTTCTCCAACTACAGCTTCATGCTCAAGTTCTTCGAAAGGGCATCGATAAAGGCCGAGCTTCTGAACGGTTTGGAGGACGTGGTCGAGACCTTGAACAGTCAGAACAGGAGCGGCACTCATGGACAAGCCATCAACGGTCGACAGGCGAGTTCGCGATATTCGTGTGTTCCAACTAAGAGTCGATGCCAGGCTCTCCACCTACCATCCGATTGATTAGCAACTGCAAACAATTGGGGGCGGGGAATAGTCTACCTCAAGTATCGAGGCCATAATGGTTGGTCAATGGTGACGAGAGCACCAAATTCTTCGCGGCCACTATTTAGATAACTCGAAATTCAAGAAGAATCATGCCATGGAGGGTTTCCATGGTAAAGAGTGCTTCTGAAGTCGCCAGCCTTCTCCAGCCACACCCGCACTGCCATCATGCAGACTGCGAATAAGGCTGCGCCGACAGTCCCCCCATGCAGGGTTCTAGCCACGCTTGTGAAGTCGACCGGAAGACAGCGGCGGGGTGATACATGATCTACTTGGTGGTGTTTTTGCAAAGTTGCCAGTAACGTTTGTGCCCATGTCCCATTGAACTTCTGAGGTTGTCGTCCAGTCTGCCGGGTCGGCTCGCGTCAGTGCTGCAAGGCTAAACTTACAGGATGGTTGATCCCCTCAGTCTGGCGGGCTTGACGCTGGCAATTTGCGACGAATTGCTCAAACTTGGAGAGAGAACAGCGGAGCTCGTTCACGATATCAGAGCTTTTGACGAGGTGCGTTTGCTGTCTTGTATATACGTATACACCAAGGATTAACATTAGTATAGGATAGCACGGAATTGTATGACAAAATCAATGACGAAGGAAATAGAACATCTATT
Source organism: Tricladium varicosporioides (assembly GCA_021365295.1). NCBI lineage: Eukaryota > Fungi > Ascomycota > Leotiomycetes > Helotiales > Tricladiaceae > Tricladium > Tricladium varicosporioides. Next base: position 940,966 of record JAJTIW010000010.1, on the reverse strand, counting down.
TTGAGACGCCTACTTTTTGAAAGCGCCACAGTACGCAACTCATAGCCTTTCCAAATCATTTCTGAATCATTTCTGAATCATTTCTTGCAGATATATAAAGGGAAGACACTTTTTGAACAGTTTGAGGAGGATGTACAAGAGCAGATCCGAATCTTACTACAACAATTGAAAGCAATATTGTTCGAAGGCTTTGACCTGCTAAATCGGCGATATGGCACAACAGGTTCAACAGGCAGTTCGAAACATCATAATCGAACATCGTCCGCAGGTGCTTCTTCACTCCTAAGCACATCTACATCGAATTCATCTTTTACTCTGGTTGGTTCAACACTTTCAGGCTCGAGTTCGCCACAAATCATTCATCGTAAATCCTCCCCATCAACGATACTTCTGCTCCGATGGTCTTTTCGGGACAAGAAGAGAGTCGAGACTATTGTGGAGAGTTTTAGAGATATGAATGGCCGGATTCACGAAAAAGTCAAGCTGTGGTGCCTTGCTTCACAGCTTGGTGTAGATCTCCAGCATCTACAACATTTGCAAAATGACACAAACTCGAAACTCCTTGGCTTTGATGTTGACGCTACCTTACGGCTCACAGCATGGGATGCAGAGAGCCTTCCAGGGACTCTCGAGATGCAGCCCAGTGCATGGCAGAAGATCTTGAAATATGAAGAGAAATTGAACGAAAGATTTTCGACTTCGAAACTGACTGGAAGCACTTTCTTAGTGGAAAGATTTGCTTACGATATAGATAGTCTTCCGTCAAGTCAAGCAAGCCTCTTGTCTGGGAATGAGATGATTGATGGAAGGTCACGCACTAGAATTGATGCACTTGCAAAATTACTTCACCAACCAAAAGAACTAGTTTTCAGGATTCCACGTTGTGTTGGGTGGAAGTACAACCCGCCCGAACGAACTATCGCATTTATCTTTGACCTGGAGAAGCCCCTGAGTTGTAAGCCTGTTGACCTCCTGGCCCTCTTAGGGGATTCTTCAATCAAGATCTCTCTCGGGGATAAATTTCGACTTGCACTAGGATTAGCCAGGTGCATCTCACAACTTCATATGGTCCATTGGGTATGAAATTACATTCTTGAGGCGAATTTTGCTGAACAACATAGGTCCATGAGAGCTTTCGCAGCGAAAACATATTGTTATTCCCAACCCAGAGCCAAAAACCTGACTGGCAAGAGCCGTGGGTACTTGGGTTTGAGTCTAGTCGACCTGATTCTTTCTTCTCTGCTGGTCGAGCAGACTTTTCTCCTGCTCGGGATGTGTACCGACATCCAGATAGACAAGGAAGGCCTGAAGCGGTTTTTACCAAGATTCATGACTTCTATGCTTTGGGCGTAGTTTTACTAGAAATTGGTAGGCGACTATTCTCCTTTTATTAACAGAAACGTACTTATTAGCAAATTCACAGGACTCTGGGAGCCAGCTTTGACACTCGAGAAGAACAGCTTTGCAAATGTCAAGAACCCGAAAGCCGTGCGAGACCAACTCAAAAAGCATGCTGAATCACGACTTGCATCTCGAGTCGGTGAAAAATACAAGAACATAGTTGTTCGATGCCTCACTGGGCAGTTCGATGTGTCGAATGATACCAAAGAAGATTTGAAGCTCCAGCAAGCGTTTCGAAGCCAGGTTGTTGATGTCTTAGAAGCCGCCGCGGAGCATGTTTGAAACCATACCTCCTGCCATGCAACCCCCTAGGGGGAGAGGGGGGGTTACTGAATAGAAGAAAGTTGAACATTTGGAACCCTTAGGGGTTATCACCCTGTGAAACATTGACGGGCAACACTAGAAAATATAAAGGAACAGTGGTCTTGTGGTGAGGCACGAAGTGAGGAACAAAAGCTATCTATTTGCTAGTTCTACGAGTGGAACCCACATAAGGTAGGTGTTGCTGACTAACTAGTGTGTGGGTTCCAGGTGGAATCCAGGAAAGGCTGTCCCTGGACAGATCTTCAGGTATAGCTGTAAGAGATTTCAGCCGTCACCTATCATATGTACACACAATTCAATATAGCATTGTTTGTTTGTCGAATAGCCTTATCACATCTAGACTTCCGCTTTTCAAACAAACTAACCAATCAAGCTCTAAAACTTGATCTCCAGCCTCAAAATCAACTACTAATCACATTCCAAAAGTAGCAATGCTCGAGCCAGAAGCACTTTCCTTGGAGCAAATCTAACTCAGTACACCCCCTTCTAACGAAAAATTATCTTTTCTGTCCTGTGCCATCGCAATATCAATAGGCCTACAGGTGCTAGCAATATTTGTTTTATGCCACGGTAGAATCGCCTTTCTCATTCTTGCTAATATTGTTAGGCATTCCAATCAATACTTTCCTCACCTCTCCTACGGCCGACCAAACTCTTACACCTGGTTGGAAACAGAACCCAGACACCGATCACTATGCCGAACGTTACGAGTGTTTTTTGGTCATTATTCTTGAAGAGGGAGTGTTTCGACTTATTGAAGGAAGCCCGAATAAGCGAGGCTTGAGTCATAGGACATCGAGGGTGTTGCTTACACTAATTATCCACTACCTACTGCATTAGTTGTATTTTAATGGCGATAGGAGATTTATATATGTGTTGAAGAGGACGTGGTGGAAGCCATTGCTTTAGAAGACGTGAATACTCCTTCCTATATAATGTCTCTCGGCTAATAGTTTGTTAGCAGCATGCATTTCACCCTTTTCGCCTCCCTCCTAATCCTCGCTACATTAACCCACCTCCTCATTGAATTTAAGATGCGTCACTAGACTTAGAACCTGGACTACCAGTCTTAACTATCCGAGCAGGAGAATCTTTCATGCCTTAACAAAAGGCTAACTTCTACGTTATCTGGCCCGCCTTTATCTCTCAGCATTCCCCTCTCTTACATGGCATGCATAGCACTTCCAAACCGGCCACTTGATGGGCAGAAGATTTGTTGGTGAATTCTAGATGGGTGAGATTGATACTTCGCATTCTTGTTACTGTGGTTGTTGTTGTTTGTTTGCTAGTTATCAAGGGGGGTGAATGGACGGTAGTGGGCTGGCGCTACAGTGTTATTAATTTATCCGCTTTTTCTATATGAGTAGGTTGCTAGGTTAGAGGGGGTAGAAGTTTATTGAGGGGAAACGAAAAGAGCAGGTCGATATTTGAGATACATAGTGTTTTGGGTAACCATTGCTCTTGTGTCGGTTACAGCTCGAACCACCATGCTTTTCTCCTTTGCTCGTTTATCCCTTTGTCCAGTATACTCCCCGCTGTAGCTTGGGTTGAGCAGTAGACAAATGTCGAGTATGGCATCCGTGAGTCGCAAATACCAATGTTACGCTTTACTACCTCAGCTCCCCACTGTGGAGCCTGACCATTAATTTCAATTTCGACGCTCATGAATAACCCCCTTTTGTGATGCGAGGGTCCTATATTTGGTCTCCCTTATCTAAGGAAGTATTCCCTAGTACAGCCTAAGCCCAGCCTGGGGATGATGACGTGGAACGCCTTGGCTTCACATATTCTTTCACTACGATTTCCTTGCCGAATGTTACCCAGGAATCCGTTCCTCTACCCTTGCAGAGTTCCTTCTGAAGCTGATTTTAGATTTATTCGCGGTGGAAAAATTACCGTAGCCTTAGACGGCAGTTGTGATATGAATAAACAGAAAGTGTACCATAGTGAATCCTATCTTTAGTGCGGTCTTTCATCCCATCCCTCTAATCTTTTACTTAGTTTTCGTTTTATTGTTCAGAAGCATTTTGAAGAGGGCAAAGGGCCCGTGTTTATTGTCCACTGCGAGATGCTTCTTGTAGAAGCATATAACTAGTGACCTAGAGTAGGGAATTCGTTTATTCAGGCATATCTCGTGGGTGCCATGCTTGCAGTACCGTTCAGGGAACTGCCGGCCCGCCCCACACGTCCAAGCAATTGGTAGAAAGCCTGCAGCTAATCTCAGCCACACCTTAACCAATACGCTCATGTTTCGTCCGGACTATCTATATAAATTGATTGTAGATTAAATCCAAGGCGCCGGTGTTGGTTAATAGTTTAAAGGCTCTTGTAAGTACTATTTATCCGTCTTATCATGATGGCAAAAATAATGTTCCATTTGCGGGGCTCGCTAGCTTTGGCTATATAGTTACTGCAACTTCCGCAAGATGTGCAAATATTCCAGCGTTGGTCCATTTTATGCCCGCTACCGTGAAAATGCGCTTTGTACATTTGCTTTCCATCGGCATCCTAGCACCTATCACTGGTCTTGCTGCTCCAGCTATCGACCTCTCTGTTTCTGACCTTGTCATAAGCAATGAGGGTCTCAACAAGAGAGAAAATTTGTGTAGTCTGAAAGCACCACCCGTTCTCTGCCAAGCGAACTCCTCTGTAACTGTAGAGGAGACTGCCTTGAGGGCCTACAAGTTCTATCGCGCGTTTGTGGTAGATGGGGATCCCAGGACAATGTTTTCACTCATTGACTCAACTTATAAAGTAAGTTTTCATTTCAGTTCAAATCCACGCTTGCCATTTGTTCTATACACTTGCCAAAATTGGTCCTGATCATCAAACGCGTAATAGCAACATCACCCAGGGTACAAAGATGGACCCAACACTATTTGGTCTCTTTTCTGCAATGGAAATAAGATAGGATCTGAAGCAAGCACTGCTTGGTGCTTCGATGCTAGTACGAATATGTCATATGCGCAGTATTCGACCACGGATAGATGGAGGTGGGTTGATGGATGTGTTCATGAACATGTAGGTATCTTGAATCATGTGGGTTTGTACCGTACTAACTGATGTGTTTAGTGGGATCAGGGGGAATCGATTCCGAAGAGTAAATGTTACAAATTGACTAATGGTACCAAATCCTAGTGGATTATTGAAGGTGTATTGAAAGTGTATTTGAGCTATAGGGTATAAAGTCAATCCAAGTGCATGGCATTTCAGGAATAAGTTTGTCCTTTGGAACTGATATAAATTATTATTTCTGTGCCATGACGCTGTTTTAACATTGCCGTTGTGTCACAGCCAGCTAAAACCCACGCTTACCTAGGCAGTAGATATCACCAAACTCGCTGATATGTCGTAGGTTCTTCGCCAACGTAGTATTCGTATTATTATTCGATAAACTAATCGCTGAAGAAAGGAAAGAAAGAGCTTAGGTTTAGGTGAGGCGATAATAACCCGGCTACCAAGATGAAAAATAGAGCGTGGCACAAGCTGCTCCTATGCTAAACCCTTACAGGCTACGAAATGTGAATTGAAAGTAACTTTATAAGCAATGCCTACGACGTAGTAACGAAGTGTCAAGACCGATTTTGGCATAGATTTTAATTTGCTAATATGGCCGTAGAACAACATCTGAGCTCTCTACTTCGGGTAAGTACTTATTTTCTAGGGCACAATTCTCATCACAAAAATATTATCACCTCAATTTATATGTTTCAAGTAGTTTGCACACCTACTTGTAAAATCCAAGACGCTGGTGGTAATTATTGTTGATAACTTGTTCGACGAGACCTCTGAAAATATTAGATTCTCATTAGACCGCCAGAAAAGATTGTGAATCCGGTAGTTCCAAATTTTCGACACTTGTTGTATCAGAGAGAAATTAAATTGGAATTCCAAGGAGATTGATTGCAATATAATTCTAAGCCCACCTTTCTCTTGTTATATTCCAGGGTTTTCACTTAATTTGAGTAGCGCCGGTCCCTCTAGAGTGATCGGGTGTAATAAAAGACATGTCCTGGTCGTCTAGGTCTACTAACTAGGCATTAACATTCCTGACCTTACACATGTCAGTGTCCTGATGCTTTATACTATTCTATTCTGTAAACTCTTCGGGACGGAGTACGCAAAAATCGAAATATGCTCGACAGTGGGGTTTGTCTATTTCCGCCTTACACACTTTGTCTTGTATCGTTAAAAATACAGCCGAGAATATAGACCCAACTTCAGCTATGATCAATTCAATCTACCGATGGCCTAGAACGAGGTTGGCGAGATGTAGGTTCTGAAGGTTTCCAGAGGAGTCTTCGTGGGAGCCATTTGCGGAAGAAACCTGGGATATATTGATCTTGTAACTGAGCTTTGAATTCTGCAACGCCACCTATTGCAGTTGTGCGGTCGGAGAGATTTATTCATTCTAAATATGAATAAAAGTGAATTATGTAAATCCAAAGGTCATTTGTTCCTGGTCCCCATAGAGGACCAGCACTAACAGTGATCTACGTAGAAAGGTAAGTTTTCATAGTTGCTATGTCATATGAAAACCCAAGCAGAAAAAATTTGTATGCCTTGTAGTGCTAGCCACACTCCCAAAGAAGCAGGCTGTGGCTGTGAGAGAACGGGCTCGGGGAACCCCTAAGCTCGTTAATTGAGCAGCTGGCGACTAAGATTGGGGTTCCAAAATTGATTGTCGAGTAAAATGGATAATTAGCTTGGAGTGCTCTTGTTCATATTACTGTTACTATTGTTGCCCTCGATTCTCTTTCCTTATGACTCTAACGACTTGCACAGTATACTATGAAAAGCAATCTTCTCAAAGCTACAGCTGCTATGATTTATGAATTGGTGCGCAGTAACTCTGTTACACTAATGCAGTTTAGCATTATTTGAAACGATTTGTTTTATCCTCATTGAGTATTTCATCCCACTGAATTAAGAGAGTAGCAGGGATGGGATATTGCGGCTGGACCCAACACAGTCTTCGCATACCTCTTCAGACTTTTTTGTTCTAACTCAGAGAAAAACTCCTCAGTAGAATTAAAATCGAGCGAATATAGCAGCAGAAAGACTAGCTTCACGCCACGACACATCTACTCATCCGCTCTGTATAATAAAAGGATACATTATCCACAACTAGAACCGACTCCGGTTTTGGCCATCTTCACACCAAAGGTAAAGGCTGTTCTATAAAACTTTCAAACACTTCGCTATCCGTAGATCCTTGAAAGACACGAACATGGAGTACCCCATTTTAGGTATATACTAGTACGATCTAGTATCGCTTTTCACGTTGGAATCGGGCAATCTGTATTGGTGCCACACCCAAAGGAGACTATCCGTTCCGTCTATATCTACCACGTTTGTCAGTGCCAGACTCATCTATGAAGACGAGGAAATACGAATAAAACCCGGAATCTACTAAAATATACTGGTATACATCTCGCAGATCAGGAATTCGTCTTTTTGCTATACGGCGAATCGTTTTCTTAGTCTAGCCGCGGGATTTCAGCGCTCTACCTATACTAGAAGCTATTACGTGCATATCGAACTCATCAAGTATAAAGAGCACCATCTCATCTTAGTACAGACCAGGCTTCTCCAACAAATACTCACACAGAGCATCTAACATCTGAGGTATAATACTCCGGGGTCGTCCTACGCCATCCGAGGAGGCTCTGGTGGAGCCAAAACAACGCATATTGGGTTTTATTCCGAAAACAGAACGCTGACTATAACGTTGGCTATCTCAGCAGTAGGATGCTTGTCAAGGAGCATATCGTGTATCTGAGCATGTTGCGATTCTGCAAGGACTGGCGCTATTGCGAGCAATTATTTGCCTTTGCCGAAACAAGACACTCTCACGGACGAAGTGTTTGTTCCTTTGTAACATAAGTGGTTTGTGCTTGAGGCTCATGTACGTCTATAAATTAATCGGAGAACGCTAATTTATCAACAACAAAACATTGCTATCAACACTACACTCTACTGTAAGGGTTTAGCATAGGAGTAACCTATATCACGCTATATATTCTATCATGGTGGAGGGGTTATCACCACCCCACTCAAATTCAAGCTCTTTCTTTCCTTCCTTAGCGATTAGTTTATCGAATGATAATACTATTATTTCACTAGCGAAAGGCCTACGTTATATTGAAGAACTCAGTGATACTCGATTGCCTAGGTAAACGTGGGTTTTAGCTGGTCGTGACACTACTACTGTCAAGAAGGTCGATTCGTTATTTTTCCATTTGTCACTTGCTACAAACACAGCTATAATAACATGAGCATTCAAGAACCCCGTCCTCGTCAATACTCTACGCCTCCAGAAAGCTTCACCAACCCCCTTCTGACCCCTCCAACAGATGAGAAAGGCCAAAATTCGGTGTCGCGTATTATACAGGAGATCAAAACTCGGCGGGAGGGACGCGACTTGACGAGTATGCCGTGGGCTATCTATTCCTTAGACCTGAAAGGGTACCAAGAGCTGCAGCACGAACTTGAAAGAGACGAGTCTCTCCTCGGGTTTGCACAACATAAACTTCGGTATGAAGAACCCTGCTTTGGCCCTTTTATCTGATTCAAATACCTAGCTAACACATGTACGCAGATACGACTATTTCTCTTCTACCAGACGATTTATCATTCGAATGCCCACGACTTTACACGAAGGATTTATCACAAGCATTGTCGACGAGATACAAGGTCAATTGAGGTCTATCCAAGCCACCTCGGCAGAATTTGCAAAGGAGATTAGGTCTGGAGGATCAGCATCGATCAAGTTTACAGATAAAGAGTATGGCAAGCACGATCCCGATGCGCAGTTTCGTCACTCGCAGGCCCAATTTCCAGGAGTCGTGATCGAGGTGTCGTATTCACAGAAGAGAAAGGACCTCGAGCGCCTTGCAGACGATTATATTCTCGGATCTGATAGCGATATTCGGGTGGTTGTCGGCCTAGATATCGGATATAAAACTGGCAAACAGGCAACCTTGTCTGTCTGGCGGCCGAGCATTATCACGAATGAGGCTGGAGAGAAAGAACTAGTCGCTCAAATCGTCGCGGATCAGGTTTGCAAAAACCTTTTAGATATACGTCTTCTACTAATTCGTTTCAGGTTTTCCGTGATACCAATGGCAACCCAAGCCCATCCCATACCGGAGACCTTCGATTACGCCTTCGAGACTTCGCTACGGAAGCCCTGGCCGGGGCTGATCTGCTACACGATCCGATTATTATCCCTGCCAACAAATTATGTTCGCTTCTTGAGGAGGCAGAGGCTGCCGCGTCCGTCGTTGGGCAGCAGACTGGCATCATCACGGCTAATAAGCCATGGATAAGGAAGCGGCGCAGAAAATCCTCGTCACCAGAGGAGCTCACTCAGGGATGAGAAACGCTTTCGTGCGGACGAGAGTAGAGCAGCAGAGCAAACAACGGGGGACGACTCTTCATATAAGACCGGTTCAACGTCTGAGGGAGAAGCCAGTTAATTTGTGCTAGAGAAAGCATAACCGTGTTGGCTCCCGTGACTATTGTTACTTGCATGCGTCTTGGCCTGTTCTAATTATCCTGAAAGAGGGATATTACCTCTACAATATCTTCGTTTTACATGCGATCTTGCAAGATGCGCGGACGGAGTAGTTGGTAGAACAGGAGATCCGCCTAGGTGCTCCGGTTCAGCAGGTTTGCTACTTCAGCGACCATCTGTGCTCGACTTCAACCCAATCGAGAAGATCCGGACAAATATAACAAGCATTGGGCTGGCCTTTGTCAGGACGGATGTGTTGGGTTCTTTGGGAGATAATTTCACCACTGCGGGTGTCCGAAAGGCAATTGCCAAAGGCTATTTCCGTCATTCTAGTGTCTCAACAGGAAAACTGGAATAATACAGAAAATCAAAGTACTACTACCTAACATTAATGTAACCTGCCTAATCCTCATTCCAGTATACCCCTACCCTAAGTTTTATCTACTAACCTTAATATTTGTCTATAATAATGGCAGAAAGGTTCACAATGCAATATATTGCATTTATATACCTCCTAAAGCCGCCCCATTGTTTTCTGCTAGTGAGGCCTTGTGGGTTTCCATTTGCTTCAAACTTTTTTGTTCTGTCCCACTGCCAGAGCCATATCCAATATTCAATAATCCATTACAAGTGGGATTAGGTTACTGCCATAGTGTAAGCTACCCTGAACAGGAAGAGGGTACCATAGATTTTGAAATTTAAAATCTAGTTACAGCAGTATCCAGAGCTTCTATTCCAGCAAGACAATGCTAAGGGGCATGCATCTGCTTTTACAACCTCTGTATTTCAAGCTATTAGAATCGGGCCTATAAAATGGCCTGCTAATTCCCCTGACCCTAATCCTACTGAGACAATATGGGATGAAATAAAGGATTATATATAAAATAAATATCCTGAAGTTCATAGGTCATATAAAAAGCTTGGGGAGGCAGTCCAGGAGGCTCGGGAGTCGATTACAGAAGCTACTATTAAGGAATTAATTAGTGGAATGGGGGATAGATGTATTGAGGTGATTCTGGCAGACGGAGGCTATACAAAAATAATAGGAAATTGTCTTAAAGCAGCATTGTTGATCATCAAGTGCGCACAGGCGCCCCACTGCAGTTTATTTGGCCATGTACGAAGTAAAACAAAAATCATTCAGAGTTCGGCTATGAAACCGATTTCGATTGCTACTTACTGTAAATCAAGTTGTTCTTGATTAGAGACAGCCGCGCAGAACATCAGAAACAATAATTTCATGCAACGTTGAGAGACTCGTCACCACGATGCATGGCTTGCAGAGATGGGTGGTTGTACGTGAGTTGTGAGTCAGATAGGCACGAAATCATGAACCACAACTGCAGCCACATGTCGACACAACGCCTTTTGATTTCTTGACTTCAAGACCTGCACCTCAGATTTGACCAGCTACAGCCTATCGTGCATATCGTGGGGATAGTCCGAAGAGACTGGAAGCTTCAGGAAACCTTTGTGTTACTGCAGCTATCGGAAATTAGGGGTAATCAAGGGGATTATCACTCAACGGAGGAGAACGCCTTGTAAGGCTGACTGACTTCAGGCTCAATCAGCTCGACCAGGGTCTTCTGTACCAGCCAAGGGATCTCCTCACTGCAAAACCCGTGCAAGCTTGCACCAGTCCTCCTTTTGTCATCCAGAGTCCTGATGACATAAGTTACAAAGCTAGATCAAGCTCTCGTCAAATAAGAGTTGTGCAACATAAAGAGAGGGTGTTGAGGCAAAAGATCATGTGCTTGTTGGCGTTGAACTTTCTTGGAAGAATCGAGTCATACCCCGAGGCAGAATTGACCAGATGGCCGATTATCACAGTAAGTGTTACGAGTTTGCCGATACTGGGCAGAGCACACACGACGTCAAACGATGTCGGGTTTCTTGATGATCTGGACTTTGGACTCCGGAGTCCAGTGTAATTCCTGAGTTGATGATGTTTCCCGGGGCTGGTACCTGCGTGGTCATTATTCCTATGGTGGGATGGCATCTGTCAGCACCGCAGCAGTTGGTGGGAGGGCAGCGTCCTGCCACACGGGGTCTCCCCTAACCTGGTGTAGTTCCTCTATGGGCGACACAGCATATCGGATTGGCCTTCACGGGAACTACTGCACTAAGCTTCGAGTTGATATGCGTGGCGGAGCGGCTATAGCTTCTTTGGAAGGGATTAAAGTGTGAATTGGGTTGTTTCGTCCAAACAATCTTCGGTCGATCCGGGAATGGAGGCTCAACAGGAGGTTGGCGTTTTACTTGGGTCCCTCTCATGAGGCTGTGTAGTTGCTGCAACCACTGTTGGCTACTCCATGATGAGCAGCGTCTGCATGCGAAATGCAAAGCATCATCAAGAACTGCAATTGCTCAATGGCAATACCGAATCCATCCTATGGGGATGTTGGTGTTGGTGTTTAAGCTTGCGTTACGTATTGACGCTTGGGATTATTGAGATTGAGAAAGGGGTGAGAGCTTGAAGATTGGGCTTCGGTGATGGCCTGGCAACCTTTTCTGAAATGTGACCGACACCCCAATATGGTGTCGCACATCAAGAACTCGTCATCAGATGAGTGGTTAACAGGCTTCAGGAGCAGCCAGAGGCCTCTGTCCTCCCACCCTGAAGCCATCCCAGAGACACACCCCATGTGCAAATCACAACACGAAGCATCTTTGCACGAAACGCGAGACGAAGATGTTGGCTTGCGATGTACCATCATTGGTGTTGTTTGAGGTCCATGAGATCATGGTCCCCCTTCCTCACCACGCGCCGGCCCGTGGTGGTGTCCGGAGAGCTCTTTTCTGTTGGATTTTCTTTCTATTTCGGTGACACACGACACGACAGCTTGCCCTCTCAGAGCACATCGAGATTCCAACAATCTTCCACCTTGACAGAACCCTTTCCAGATCGTCGGACAAACGTCGCAAGATGCTCAGTGAGGCCATCGTCCGACCGTGATTCCCCTTTGCTGCCGCCATCGCTCCCGCAACCCCAGTCCAAGCGGACGAAACGGGCAGTTTCACTTGCAGGCAGGGAGCAAGTGCTGCGCTGTGCCCTTTTCTTGCATCATTTCAGGGTGTCTTCAGGGTGTTTTGCACTGAGTTTTGCAGCATCTGCTCCCCCAGACGGAGCATCTGACGGGGGCTTGCTGCTCAGCCTCGTAGGCTGTGAGTGGATGTGGCTTTCACACCCTTCCATGGCGTCCCCCCCTAAACCACAATCAGCCGGTTGGGTCCTAGTCACAGTCCGTGGGTGCAGCAGACTGCAGTGCCCACAGGGATGGCTTGGCCCATGGTGATGGTTCGCATCCTGCCCCCAACTCCATCATTTCAGTCATCCGGCCACAAACTAGGCAGACAGAGAGACATTGGCTCAAAGAGTATAAGTTAGACCCATTCCCATCAGGCACGACCCCTCTTCTCTTCCTCCTATCACACGCTTCCTCTACCTCGAAGTTACCTGGAGGCAGTCGCATTCAGATATCAGAGTCATCTCGTCCCGGTCTCGCAAATCACTTCCATCAAGTCAGATATTCCCTCACCCTCGTAACCCAGGTACATATAATATCGCCTTCAACCCCTCGATCCGTCTCTCTCCCCTCTTTCGCAATTTTCTACAACTCGACCTCAGCTTTATACATGTCGTCTCCATGTCTTTTCACCAAACAATAGATCCAGGAACTCGATTAAACCACATCTCTGATCCAGGAGACTGACATTTACCTTTGGGACGACTCTATATAAAGGGCCCCTAAACAACACAGAACTACCAAATTACCAATTCGAAAAGCAATATTCGAAACATCTTCGTCCGAAGTTTCCAAACATACGTGGGACAAAGCGAACAACAAGCACGCGAGCCACAACATCGAGCCGTTTTAAGGCATATATACATTCTCGCTCCGTCACAATGTGCGTTACAAAAGTTTTTGTCGATCAGTACCCTGATCTGCAAACACATACTTTCCGCCAAACATCATTTTGCCAGTACGGACAGCCAGGGAGGCCTTGCTCCAAACATTCTACAGTCGAAGAGCCACTGAGATATCCAAATTTCGGCGAGCCTACCACCGAACATATGATGACCAGCCGGCAATTTTTACGACCTCAACCACGCCCACAAACCCCCCCTCATTCCCCAAATGGCCATCACAGACACTCCTCGGCGGGGTCGTCTGGCCATTCGAGTCACCACCGCAGATATAGCCATAGCAAACGAACAGTTTCACCTCTCCGGCCAACCCGCCAACACCGAAAGGAGAGAATTGTAATTGTCGACTCACCACCTACTCCCCGAACTCCACCACAAATGTACAATCAGACATTTACAGCACCTTCATCGCCAGCATCTCCACGTTTCCGAACTTCCCACGAAGGTCACCGAGAACGGGGCCGCCCAGTAATCGTTGATGAGCGTCCTTTACGACGGGTCCCATCAGTTGGCGCCGTTGTATCCGACCGACCAAGGCGCTCTCACAGCATCGATAGGAACAGAGCTCGACGTATGAGTGGCGCAACATGGGACTCACCCTCATCATCACACACCTCATTTAATTCTCGTCTTCGCCTAGAAGAAGAAGAGATTGAACGTGTACGCCTGGCTGAAATCCAGCGTCAACTCCGTATGAAGGATATTGAAGCTGCAGAGCGCAGCAAACAGGCTGAGATTGAAAGACAAATTCATCTCAAGGATATCGCAGCTGAGGAGCGTAGAAAGGAAGCCGAGATCGAGCGGCGAGTGCAGAAGCAACTGGACGAGCAACGCAAAGCTGCTCGGATCCGCGCACAAGATGAGGAGATCAAACGGAGACCGGTAGTTCCACTTGCGCCAATGCCGCCTCTACCAGCACGTCGACGACCAGTTGTTACAATTGTCGACCAAGCCGATATGCTCCCAGAGATGATGGGCGGCTTGGGTGTCAGTGATAGAATAAAGGAAGAGCAAGAAGAAGCCATGAAGGCAAGACTGAGGGAAAGACAACTCCCAAAGAGGAGATTTAGCGTCGGTCCTGGGTATAGGCGACACAGAATCGCTTATGATGATGGGATGTATCGATGGGAGTAAATTAGAAGCCAACTTTTGGATTCTACCTGATTGGATGGTGGTTTGGTGGTTTGGATTGGTTGGATCTTTGTTTCAGCGAATCATTTTTATCTGTTTTCTGTCTTTTATCCTTTTCGCGCCTGCCTTTAGAACGCGATGTTTTGGAGGAATAGGGGGATGTAGGGACTAGATAGATAGATGGTTCTTGGAGTTCAATCAATTTTTTCCCACCAATATTTGTCTCACTTGGTATTGTGATTTTACATCGTGATGTTTTTAGAGGTTTGTCTTTGTCGTGATACTCCCTCGTGGGTTGTAAGCTACAACTGTCTCACTCCTTCCACCCCACATCCGACCTACCCTGTAACCCCGCATAGGGGTGATCAGCTCGTGGGCGTTGCATTCATTCTAATGTAGACCTTTCTCGTGCCTGGAGATTCATGATGATTTGAACCGCGACTCAAGTGTTTGCGACGATTTTCATCACAAGACAACTTCTATTTGTTTACTCTAATCTTTTCAAAGTGCTCATCGTGCATCTCATGTTGTACAGGATTTCATTCTAAACGTCAGCGACATTTACCATCCGCCACTTTATTTCAGCTCTTTCAGCGCGCTTTTATGTTCAACAAATAAACTTGATCGTACGCCTTTTCAAAATTTACCTTCATCCTTAATCTGTCAAGCATCAAATCACACAGCGTAGCCTAAGTCATAAAAAGCGCTTCGCCCTTTCCTATTTCCCTTTTCCTGTCGCATCGTGTTTGACCATACACAACATCTCGTCAAATGTTGTTGCACCACTCCCTCCCTTCACACCGTCTTACACTACATCAATTCTAAACTCTATCTATTTCCATCTTACCGTCGCCTCGGGAATCCCAACATTTAAAATAGATAAGACACATTCTTCATAAAACCATAATACCAACTTAGAAATAAAGATCTGACGGCAATAAAAGCCACGCGACGCGTGGACTTCCAACTCGCCGAACTCTACCTTTCATGTCAGATCTTGGCTGGTATTGTCAGCACTCTGTGTCCGCATTTGGAAGTGGGATTTCGCCACGAGGTTGTGTGGCGTTGGTGGAATCTCACGATATTGGAGAGTTGCGATTCTGAGTGGCAGATGGTGGAAGAGGATGGAAGAAGGAGGAGGGGGATTGGTCATGTGTTGAGAGGTCATGAATTTCTATTTTTGTCTGTTGGTTGTGAGTTTGGGAATTTGCGATGATCTATTTTGCGACGACAGATGGAGAAAAAGAAAAGCGACTCGCCGGCAGGTCTATGATGCCCCAGACTTTGAGGGTAATTCATGATTATAGATTATCTTGTTGTGTCTCTATATACGTGGTGAGAGTGTTCCATAGTTGAATGTTTTCGAAGTCGGTGTAAAGTCACTCGCACATTGAAGTCACATCAGCAACACTTCGCAAGTCAAATTTAGCAAGACCCAATACATACATGGCATTCACTTAAAATAAACTTCACAGCTTGCACTATTGGTCTAACCAACCTGGGCCTCAGATAAATACCTTGTCATTCTAAATCTCTCAAGTGAAGGTCCACCTCCTTCCAGCCGGTCCACGAAAGTTGCTTCCCACTGTCACTAAAATTATTTCCCTCATTCCCTCACTCCCTCTCCGCACTCACGCCATTCATTTCTTCAGCGCTTCCGCATTGCGCAATAAGCGCTGAATTCCCTTCCCATTGTGACTCTTCCCCACGAGCTCACGGCCGCATAACTCGAGGCCTTCCGTTTCCCGACGCCATCACGTACAAAACGTTGGTTGGCTGCTGCTGCCTTGCACGACGTGACTCGCATATTTGCCGGAACTTATGGCGGCAATTCGCAATTACATGTGTTAGACTTGATCATTATGGGATATGGAAAAGTGCCGACATGGAGGAGTCAGGCGGCAAGGAGCTAAGGAGCTGATGCCTATGGTTAGTGGTCAATTGCAGCTGAACATGATTGTGAAAATGTACGATATGAAAACGAGAATGTACATGTGAATATAGGTGGTTCGGTAAAAACTAATTTACCTCACAAGCTGTCTTGTGATATAGAGTAGTGGTTTGGGGGAGATATACATAGTCAAGAGTAAAAACACGACTTGGCTTAACGGACTATGCTCGGATGAGGATGTAAACCACCATCACAAGTCAAAAACCACTATCTATCTTTCTCAGATTGGGTATCATTTCTGCAGTTCCTCAAAAATTTAGTCATATTTTACAAAACGGCCTCCTCTCGCTGTTGAAGTGTTCGCATCAACATGAGTTTTTCATGCTTAAGATCTACATCTTGAATATTGCAAGATATAATTAAAAAATTTAAGGGCCATCTGATTTATACAGTATCTAAACCCCTCGATATACTATAATTATAAATATTCATAAGTAGCTTTGACTTTCTATCTATCTTCTTTGAAACAGGCACCAGTCCCATCTTCCGAGATCGGTGCGAACATGTTGCCAAGAGCTATGACTCTTTAACGAGTTTGGAGACAACGGCAAATTATCAAGCTTGCGAGTCGCAAGAAATTAATTTGAAATACTGATAAGTAGATGATTAGTAAAGTGAGATGGGTAAGTGGCTTGCGAGTCTGGGCTCGTCGTCGGGAATGAAGAAGACACGGAAACGACTCAGTCCGAGATATCGTGAAACAAGCTTCAAGGTGAAGAAGCAAAATTTCGGTTGAAGAGATCTAAATTGAGCTCAAGATATGAAAGAATGATACGGATTAAATCAAAAGTCTTCTTCAGATGCGAAGTGACGTCCATCTTGAGGTACACCTTGCACTAACTTGTGGTAGGATATCCCAGCTCTGCTGAAACAGGTACGTTGATCTGAAATGAGCTTATTTATATCTCCACCATAAGTTTGACATGTTTCTCCTTGTTATTGATAAGCTCTTTAATGCCATCTTCCACCACATTTTCGAGCTTGATTTTGCTAGTGATCATGTCGCCTGGGTTCATAGCTCCTAGTTTTCATTAGCAACTTATATTTGGAAAGGTACAAGAGATACTTACCTGAAGAAATCGCCTGAATAACATCTTTGAAATCTTGCTGCACATATCCCAAACATGCAACATAATGCCCCTCCTTCCAGACCAATTCATTAGGGTTAAAGGGTATCTCTTTCTCCCAAATTGCAACGTTGACAACTGTTCCCCTCGATTTGATACTCCGACAGGCATCTCTCAAACCCACAGCAACACCAGCACAATCAAAGACAATGTCAACGCCATCTCCACCAGTCTCTTCCTTGCATCCCTTAACAACATCATCATGTCTAGGGTCAAGAATAATATCGGCCCCAAAATGCTTGCAGAATTTTTGTCGTGATCCTGAAATCTCAGAGACGATGATTTTTCCGCAGCCACGAGCTTTGAGGGCATGAATGACTGCAATACCAATTGGTCCGCCTCCTAGAATAAGGATGTTTGAATCAGATTTTAGTGGAGATCTCTTCACGGCATGCCAGCCTACAGCTAGAGGTTCTACCAGTGCAGCAATGTCAAGTGGGATGTTATCTGGAAGAGGCAAGACATAACCTGCAGGAACAACACAAGCATCACTAAGCCCACCTCCCCAACCAGACAATCCTACAAACCCCCCATTGTAGCAGACATTTTCGAGGTTGTTCTTGCAGGCGAAACATGAGCCATCGTAGATTGTTGGTTGGACGGAGACGTGCTGGCCAACTTTGAAATCTGTGACATCGGGGCCGATAGCAGAGATTGTGCCGGAGAATTCGTGACCAAAGGTTATGGGAATTGATTCTTTGGTAACTGGGTGCGGAGTGGTTGGCGCGAAAGTTGGACCGCCTATGTACTCATGGAGATCTGGAGGGTAGTAAGTGATTAGCTGTGGATCTCAACGCCAGCAATCCTAATGGGAGAGGAAATTAAAAGAGAATTAGAATTCTGTACATACCTGTCCCGCAGATACCAACAAACGCAGGCTTCACCTTGACTTGACCAGCCTTGCACTCTGGCTCATCAATCTGCTCCACCCGGATATCCTCTTTCCCATAAAATCTAGCTGCTCTCATTTTGATTGATTGTCCAATATTGTGATCAATAATTGTCGAGCAAAACGGTCCGTAGTCAGGTATAGGAAAGAGCTTTATATCTCTCCTGTGCCCCTCTCTTGCTCAAGAACCCCTCACGCCATATCGCGGACAGTTCGGCCAAAGGGCAGGATCGGGAGATCATCACCAATAGTGGCATACTGCCAGGAACATAGACTTGGGACAAAACGTGACTTAAACGCGGGAGAGAGGTTTTGCTGGAGCAGAGCTGGCCGGAATCTTATTTCCATGAAATCTGGGGAAGAAAAGCAAGGAGTTTGTCCAATTGTGTATTGTCGAACGCCAAGATAACGGTGCGGAATTTCTCCATGTCTGGGCTGTCAACATAGGGAAGGTTAGCCGGGACCCTTAATTACCCCACCATCTCCATTTGCTGAGGATATCTGCAGGTATGGATATTGAAGTAAAGAAAAAAGGCCCCATTGGAATTCAAAATAAGAATCATGAAATATGAAGCATGAGTAGAAGTCATCCTTTTAACATAATATCTACATCAACCTTGATGGATAGTGGTAGGTTTTCTAGCACTTGGTCCGCGACTCGCATGGTAATGTGATGTCTGCCCCTCTTTATCGCTGGTCCTTAAGCCGAGTTCAAAGCCGAAAGGGGTTCAGGTACTAAACCCCACATAAGCTTACCACATTTCACCTTTGTTCTTAATCAACTTCATTTCATACCTTTTCTAGAAACTGGAATTTCCTTTCATAAGGGATTTCACCATCTTCCAAAGGAACTGATCAAATTTGAAACTATATCATTTTTACAATGTATACAGCGTCAGTAAGTGAAAACTTCTAGCAAAACCCCACCTTTAGCAGCAATTACTCTCAGCGCATATTCAACACGAAATTCCAATGATCGGTGTTGCTATCAACATCATCATTATAATGATCCAGTTGCTAACAATGTTTCTAATAGTTTGCATTCTTTGAGGCACTATGGGAGGTCAGTATGAGACATTCCTTGGGGATAAAGCCAGACATTAAGAATGGGATCCCTAGGTCGGCGTGACCCATTGCTTCGTCAATCTTGGTTCAGATCACCCCTCAATCATCGAGGCGATGGTCAAGGGTCAAAACGAAAAGCAAGGCCAATTCCCGAGAATCATAACATGCCCCAATGAGGTAATGAGCCTATCAATAATACTAGCACTTGCTTACCATTTCTCAGATGGTAGCTCTTTCAATGGCTGATGGTTTTGCTCGTCTTACCCGGAAGCCACAATGTGTAATCGTTCATGTTGATGTTGGGACCCAAGGCCTTGGGGCCGCTGTGCATAACGCATCTTGTGGTCGAGCCCCGGTTTTAATTTTTGCAGGTCTTTCTCCTTTCACAATCGAGGGTGAAATGCGGGGAAGCAGAACAGAATATATCCATTGGATCCAGGATGTTCCAGATCAAAAGCAGATTGTCAGCCAATACTGCAGGTATAGCGGGGAGATAAAATCCGGCAAAAACATCAAGCAGAT
This sequence comes from Tricladium varicosporioides, assembly GCA_021365295.1. Classification (NCBI taxonomy): domain Eukaryota; kingdom Fungi; phylum Ascomycota; class Leotiomycetes; order Helotiales; family Tricladiaceae; genus Tricladium; species Tricladium varicosporioides. Next base: position 921,109 of record JAJTIW010000010.1, on the reverse strand, counting down.
GGTCAACAGAGCACTGCAATTTGCAACCAGTGACCCTGCTGGACCAGTTTATTTATGTGGTGCCAGAGAAGTAATGGAGGAGGATTTAACGCCATATCAATTGAAACAAGATCAGTGGAGTTCTGTCGAGCCAGCTGCTTTGAGCGAAGCGGGTGTGAAGAGAATTGCAGAGGCATTGATAGAAGCCAGAGAACCATTAGTTATTACTGGTTATAGCGGAAGAAACCATGATTCAGTAGGAGCTCTGGTCAGACTTGCAGATACTGTTAAAGGATTGCGAGTCCTAGATACTGGTGGAAGTGATATGTGCTTCCCCGCCGACCACCGGGCCTGGCTTGGATTGAGATATGGCAACGATGAGTCCATCCGGACTGCAGATGTTATCGTCGTTATTGATTGCGGTAAGTAGGGGTCATGAAGAACACAAATAGTTGAGTACTAACCTAAACTCGTAGATGTACCTTGGATCAATACTCAGTGCCATCCATCCGAATCCGCTAAGATATTCCATATCGACACGGATGTTCTGAAAAAGCAAATGCCTGTTCATTATATTGCTGCTCGGGCGCGGTATTCGGCAGACTCCTTCACGGCAGTTACGCAAATCAACAACTATCTTGCAGATTCTGCAATTGCAGAGAAACTGAGCTCATCAGTATATTCGCAGAAATGGGATAACTTGCTCGAAATACACAACAAGCGCCTCGCCAGTATAGCATCTGCAGCGCAGCCTAAGGATGACGGCACCTTCGGAACAGGCCATCTCTGCGCCACTCTTCGTAAACTAGTACCAAACGATACGATATGGGCAATTGAGGCTGTAACAAATACTGGTTTTGTTGCAGACAATATTCAAGCTACCTTCCCAGGATCTTGGATTAACTGCGGAGGTGGCGGTCTGGGTTGGTCTGGTGGTGGAGTTTTGGGCATTAAGCTTGCGAGTGAGTGGGAGAATGGGGCTGGAAAAGGAAAATTTGTTGTCCAGATCGTAGGAGATGGGACATACCTTTTCAGTGTTCCAGGAAGTGTTTACTGGATTTCGCAACGGTATAAGATCCCAGTCCTGACGATTGTGTTGAACAACAAAGGCTGGAATGCACCTCGAAAGTCTCTATTGCTAGTTCATCCTGACGGACTTGGGTCAAAGGCCACAAATGATGAGCTTAACATTCAGATCGCGGGTCCGGACTTTGCAGGTATTGCCAAAGCTGCAGCAGGTGGGGATTGCTTCGCGGGTAAAGTTGCGAAGACCGATGAATTAGAAAGTATTTTGAAGGAAGCTATAGACTCAGTAAAGAACGGAACTACCGCTGTTGTCGAGGCAGTCGTCGCACCTGGGTGCTAGACAGAATCAAGCTCTGGCTCGTGGACATTACGGAGGTTAACACAGAGAACACAGAACGAATAAGGATTTGACCGGAATACCCACCTCAGTACCAGAGACCAAGAGCGAAAGGGAACAACCTTTTAGATGGTCCGTTATGACCCAAGTTGCTGAGAAGTAATATCTAGAGTGAAATCAAATAGAATAGAAACAACAATCGCGCAAATCCAAAAAAGTTACAAACCAAGGGGGGAAGCGAATGAACATTTCTGTTGGCTAACGTTATAGAATAATTCATATATACATCCAATATCTTTTATATATTTACGTTGTTTATTTATTTACGCAGAAATGCATTGCAGTATCTAAAAATAAAACAAGCAAATTGTTGAAGCAGAGATGTTAGCTATGAAAGCCCTAAGAAGCAAAACACGCTAGTCCGATTTAATCCCAGTCGCGTCACCTCCATTGTCACGTCCAACCCCACACTCGCTCCCATCTGCTGTCCCAGTCAGCATCAACATCTATAAATTAATCCCAGGCCCGTCTTACCACACATCTTAGGGCTCTACAGCTTGTGGAAGATTCTATTTCTTCAATATATTCCGGCTTGAAGTACAATGACATCGACCACCAACCCCTCCTCAAACAACCCCGCCATGGCTCCAAGGGAACTCACTTTGATCGTGGCTGCGACCTCAAAAATGGGTATCGGCTTGCGTGGAACATTACCATGGACCGGTTTAAAAAAAGAAATGGCGTATTTTGCGCGAGTTACCAAAAGATGCCCTCCAAATGTGGGTTCAAACTTCAGTACCATTTTTCCTGACAGGCATTCCCCACAAGCAATTTTCAACCTCCAGCTAACTCTTTTGATAGACGTCGAACGCAGTAATAATGGGCCGCAAAACTTGGGATAGTATACCACCCAAATTTCGACCTCTAAAAGACCGCCATAACATCGTCATTTCTCGTACACTCCCGCCAAGTTCGAAACCTGACTCCTCACCTAGTACGATTTTCAATTCGTTATCTGAAGCAGTTGAAAGTTTGTCACAACCAACCAGCGAATCAGGAAAAGCATTCATAATTGGTGGTGCTCAAATTTATGGCGCTGCGCTAGAGAAGAAAGAGACAAAAAGAATATTATTAACCAGAATATTAAGTGATTTCGAGTGTGATACTATATTTCCTGTGACGCTACCAGAGAGTGGAGAAGTAGATGGCTGGAAAAGGAAGAGTAAGGAGGAACTGGATGCTTGGGTTGGGGAGACGGTCCCTGAGGGGGAGCAGGAGGAAAATGGGACAAAGTATGTTTTTGAGATGTGGGAGAGGATTGAATCATAATTTAAGGATAACCTGGAAGATCTAAAAACTGGTTGTGATCACTCGTGGTATCGATAGCGCCCATGGACCCGCTATATCATCAACGACTCACGATCAGAAAGATCCACGGATTCTTCAGTAACCCAGCGACAGTCGGAAGAGCATTCGTGCGTACCGTCATGAATCTACCCGAATCTCGTCAAAGTCAAACATATAGCTTAAGTTAAGGTAGACATCTGGTACCTACCGTTCTCTCTTGCTGTATACTCATCATCTCTAAGTTTACCGATATGTTAATGGAAAGCTATATCGTCCCGAGCTAGCCATTAACTAGTCGTATGCCATTATAATTTTGTGATATTAGATATCGTTATGATAGATCTCTTCCTCTCGTCGAAGATCCCACCATTCCATAAATGGCACTATTTTTTCTATCTAGCCACGTTCCACTCGATTAACATTATGTGACCTATAGAGAAATATTGGTATCCTCCACTTGCGTGGATATGTACCTATGCTGCGCCACATCCCTACTGATGCATCAAGATTCTAAATTTTTGTTGCAGAATCTTGAGGTTTGACGATATTATGGCTTTGAGCGATATGTGCGGCTTCCATATGTGCTTTTGTTCTTATATTGTGTCACATATAGCTCAAGCATACAGTTACCTAGCAACTAATACCATAGAACCCGCTGGTGTATTGTAAGCTACTATTAGAGGAGTATTTGTAATATTAAATCGATAATCTAATCACTAAGAGAAGAGAGACCTGAAGTCTAAGGTGATAGTAACCCCACTAGCGAGATAGAAAATACAGCGCGGATATAGACTTCACTTATGTGAGAACCTTACATGCTGAGTTTTTTTGATTTTGTGTTGTGGTTTTGCATGAAAGAAAACTCAGTAGTTTGCTGAAATTGTTGAGAAAATGGTAATTATAGTAGTGTGTACTAATATTATGAGAAGTGTGTTTGGAAGTATAAGAGTCTTGTATAGGAACAGTCTGTGTCAGGTTGTATTTCCTAACCTTATAGCGGAGTTATTATCACTCACCTAATTTTGAGCTCTTTCTTTCTTTTCCTTAACGATTTATTTTATCGAAATAATACTATGAATACTTTACCAACGAAGAGCCTGCGATATACTAATTGGTTTAGTGATATTTAATCGCCCAAGTAAGCGTGCGTTTTAGCTGGCCGTGACAAGAACGATCCAAGATAGAACTGTAGTTTATATACAGCACCACTTAATATTAGATGCCACTATCGTGGCCGAAGTCCGCATTCATTCGCACGATCCACATTTTCACATTGTTCTTTAATGAGAACAGCCGCTTAGTTATTCTTTATGATCGGATCCCTATATCTACTTGTTGGAATATATTACTTGAGGTTTATGTGGCCTTTTTGGCTTATTTAAAGCTCACCTCCTAGCTTAGATCCCAATCACTTATCCAGCTTTCGCAAAACGGCATATATAAGATTCGCTCTGTATTTGCTTAGCGACCCGTAATATAGTAAACCGACAAATACATTAGTTAAATTTAAACTAAAATATTGCTAGTTTAGCTAAAAATTAATAATTAAAGATTAGAAATTAAATTTCATCTTCTCGCTTAAGTAGGGAATGCGTAGTGGCTCCTACTTTTATAAAAGGATGATGTGCTTGTAAGAGATTCTAGGCTCTCTGTTGCAATTATCCTAAAGTTAAGGTATCGCTACAGCTTGCACAACCCATGCCTAGAGAGACTAATATCTTGACTCGATCCTCTACTGGATAATGAAGAGGCGTTGATAAGGGATGTGTTTGCGCAGTTCGGCAAATGTAATGGTTTTTTGTGGAGGTTAATAAAATAAAAACAGGAATATAGCCAAATGAAATAAGTTATGTAGACTCCGAAGACATGTCAGTGGGATTATATTTATCAAGGAGCCGCACCTACATTATTATAAGTTTATCACTCGTTAGCTGTCTAGTACTAAGGGTATGTTTGAACTAATTGTCATATAGAGAGCAGCAAGTCTTGGCTCTCTGTAGTTGCATTTCCTAAAATAGATCTCAATTTCTAATCCCTTGCGGCCACTTAGCGACCGATTTTGACACATCCACGACAGGAGGAATTCTTCTTAGCACAATGGGGCGTGGCCAACGAAAGCACTTCACGGATAGATATATGGCACCACTAAATTAAATTTGAATTAGTGTTAACCAAACCCTTATTCCCCTTTTCCCCACGGTACCTCTCCCATAACTCCTAACTGGATCATCTAATTATTATGCCTTTCACTAGTGACCTCCTGCATTCTCCTCCCGACGAGAAGGCTGTATTCCTACTTCTCGGGTTTTCTATTGGTTGAATTCCAATTGCAGCGAAATAAAATTTGGGGTTCACGTGGCGCCGAGTGGAGAGGTAGCCAAGAAAGAGGCTTGCAATCTCCCGTAGAAAAGGATCCTTCATCAAAAGCGCTCGGAGGACACCAGCCTTTGATTCAAATTTTCAGGGCCTGTGGCATAATTCTCGTCTTTTATCACTATTTGATGGAGGTCTCTTCTGGATATGGTCTCGTTCCTGATTCGAACTGGATGACAGATTGAAGACATAATGTTCCCTCATAAGTAACCTCGTATATATTCGATTCGGGATTTAGCGCGGTCTCACAAATCTTGCTGTACACGGCTCAAATTGAAACACGGGCTTGGCGGCAGCTGGGATGATCCATATTTAAAATCAGCTTTCACGACACAGATAAAAATCTATAATAATATATCTGGTTTAAAAACTGAGGAGATATCTCCTTTACTCTCCCGCTCAGTGGCTCCTCCTCGTTATGTGTACAATTCCAAGCTATCACTATGTCTCGGGGGATACTAAGTTACCAGAACTGGAGTTCAAGGCGATTTATCTATAGAATCGCCTTGGCCATTTGCTATTCTGATGTCTCTGATCTCCGTATTTGTTTCAGCCATAAGTCGAAGCTATCCTCAGTTCAGTACTTTGCTGAGTAATATTATATTTTTGGTAGATCTTTGCCTTGAAGAATGTCTGGGGCCCCGTGTTTGGTCTTTCTTCCGTCCCTCCTTACGGGAAGTCCCATGAATCGAAGCCCATCACCATAGCCATGAGATATTTCTATTTTCAGCCTCTATCTGTTCCTAGGCGATAAGGACACAGATTCATGCCGATAATTTTCTACCATTATCTCAAGAATTATTTTCTTGTTTGACCTCCATATGGACAACAAAATCAAAACGCCGTACGCAACAGAAACACCAATGGACAACAATGGCCATCAAATCACTTCCTCAGGAATGCGTGGCCGATCTAGGGACATCATTCTCGCGTTCTCCACTCTGACAGTGCCCATGATAGCCTTCTCTGCAACTCTCCTAGGACTGATCTACCACTATCGGATTGCTCGAAATGACTATATGTCTAGCAACTTGAGGTTGGATATAGGTGATGGCGATTCGAATGCAATCTACGTAAATTTTAGTGCTACGGCGTTGACACAAATTGCATCATGGTCGAGCACCTTGGCTCCAATCTTAGTAGGCTTTGCTATTTCACTGATCTCGTACCCTGTTGCACGAAGCATGCTTCTTGCTAGTCAGCGAAACGATACTAGAGGCCTGCCAACACCGTATCAATTCCACTTAATGTTCCGGATGGTTGCTAATGGATCTTGGATTTCGCTATGGCATTGGATCAAATACACCACTGGCTGGACTGGGCGGCGGGAATCACAAGGCAGGCCGTTGAAGATCATGACTTGGATATTATTTCTGTCAGTATTTATGAGGTAAGTGCAGATAGTTATCTTAAGACTTTTGAATATCTTTATTCATTCATAACCTAGTGTTATTGTTGTGGCGTCCGATACCTGGCTTCATTTTGCGACAGAAACAATCAACTTTACACAAATTCATGCGAACACAATTCCCATGAATGGTAGCCTAGGACTTATTCCCGCATGTATAAATGTCAATGCTCCTTTTATGGGAGGTTGTACCCTTAATAGGGCTGCAGCCAACACGTTCTTAATGACGGACCGAGATTCCCCAGACCCGCTCCAGGTCCTCAATAATATTTCTGACTCAACAACTGTCAAAACTTTTGTATCAAATCAAGGCCAATACGCATTTCTTGGAAACACCCCATCAGATAAATTAGCACATGTCGACTATTCAGCGCATTCTTGGGCTGTGAAATCAAGCTGCACACCTGTATCTAGCAAGTGCCTCAATGATGATTTAAAATCCGGACCCCAATTCCCTTTTAATTGCACTTTCGCTTTTCAAGGGGCCATCCCCACAACATATCAGAATGCAATAGCAATGGGATATTTTACGGACTCGACTGGCGCGAACAACAGAACAATTGACGCGAATATTGGCAATCCATATTACTACGCTGCGATAGCAAGTGTAAATCAAAACCTCGGCCGCCTTCCGGCTCTTCAAAAAGAAACTGAACTCTACTACGGCCTTCATGGGTCGACTGTCTTTGTGCTTTGGTGTAGTGCCACAGTATACGACATCGAGTATAGCTCTATAAATAACACTGTCACACGTTTTGTCACCAAACCGAGCAATTCATCAATGGTTAATATCATCCAAGGTTCTCAACAATTCACACATGTCGGAGATCCAAGTCTTATCTTGGCAGCTAGTCTCTCTGGGTTCAGTGCCAACTCTCAGGAAGTGGCAGACCGCTTTGCGCTCTCATACAGCCGGACTGCATTGGCTGTTGCGGTTGGAGCTTTCACGCCTCAGCCTGCAATTGAGTCGCAGTTACGCGAAGATATCCTCGTGGCTCGTGTTCCGATCGCGCCCCTAGCAATATTGATCTTCTCTAACCTTTCTTTTGTGATATTGGGGATAGTTCTAACTATTATCGCTTTTGTAGTGGTTGGGAAAGGAGAGACTCGCGAGATTCAAGCGAGGATGGACATTGCTGCGCTTGTAGCAGCGCAGTTTGAGGGCGGTAGGGCGAGGACGCAGGTCGAGGGTGTAGAGAATTTGTTTGAAGAGAACCAAGGGGTGAAAGGACTGAGAGTGGGCGTTATGAGAGCGGAGGAGGGCGGCTGGATGTTTGGATCTTGCAGGACTTGAAGTCCCGAGGTATCATCACTGGAGGTTGGCAATCTTCTTGAATAGGAATACTCATATATCTTGAGCAGAGGGAGTGGGAGCTCTGGACCACATTCCCTATATATGAGATGAGCTCCTCTGCTCGATAAATTAGAGAACCCCCCATAAACGCTTTTATTCAGCCTAGTCACAGAGTTTCCGTATCGTTGACATGCATCTAAAGAGTGGAAATTTGAAATACTGTCTCCACCACGCGGTACGTGACCGAAATGACCTATTCTCCCCTTTGCGACACTCTCGCTCCAGTGTCAACAAGCGTTCAAATGTTGTAGTGCAAATCCAATTTTCCAAAGCACCAAATAGCACATGTAGCATAAAAGCATTCGTTCGGTTGGTAGTCCATACACAAAGCTCCGGTCTAAAGTTTAGTCATGGCGTTGAAACTAGTGGAGGAAGGCTTGTACTTGTATCTAAAGAGCACTCAAATCTAGTTCGGATCGTTGATAAATCCCAGGGTTGTGGATTCGTGATATCGAGTGAGACATTTTCGCTGTAAATTACTCAAGCCTTTGGGATATTGAAAGCAGCTACTTTTGACGCTTCGCAAAGCAAACTAGGTCAAATTTCAAGTCTAGTAGAGGTTGACACATCAGATTAATGGTAAATGTAATACTAAGAGAATTATTAGTCGTAGGAAGTGGAAGTTTATTAAATTTAAGATCCCTCTTTTCACATTAAAGTTGAGGCTGCAGTTCTGCCAAAATTAACGTCACTGTTTGGGCTTGCGGTAGGTTATGAGGGGCAGAGACTACGGGCAGCTGATGCACATGAAATAGGAGGGAACATATGATAGGTTTCATCCATCGTCACAAGCGCAATCCTGTGATTCTGAGTAGAGGGTATCGCATTTTCACTATGGGCTACCGTTTTTCTCGTGGTCGTATGGCCAGAGTTTTTCCGCAATTTCCACAGTCAACTTTGGGTCACATCCTTCTCTTGCCTCATCCATCCAAGTTTGTAATGCGTTTTTGTGTATCTCTTTGGATATCTCCCAAGCCTCCGGGGGTATCCAACCTTCCGCATCAGAGTCAAAGTTTTCTATTAAGAAGTCCTTCAACCTTTGCATTACCTCGAACTGTTCGTACAGGTCCATGTGATTAGCAAGCTCCTCCGGTGAAGGCTGATAGGGACATGCGCCAGGCAACCCAAGCTCGGTCCAACGTTGAGATAGCTCAATTAATTCCTGGCGTATGGCGGTAGCGCTATCTCTCCAAGAAGTAGAGCAGTATATTAGAGGCCGGAGCAGGGTGTCATCAGCAACTCTAGCGGCGTGAATTTGAGGAACCCATGCTTTCATGCCAACCTCAAATGTCTGGCGGGAGATCCAAATATCATTTTCAAGTCGTTCTCTTTCCTTTTTTTCCTCTAGAGTCTCCGGAGGCTCATCTGGATCCTCAGGGGGAGCCTCTGCTACGTCACCTAAAACAGAAATTGGGGGAGGCCGTATAGGGATCAGGTCGGGGGTGTCCTTTGCGTACACAAATGCCGGCTCAACACTCGTTGATTGCCAATCTATTACTGAAGTTATGATTGTAGGGTCATCCTCCGAAACAAAAATGTTTCTTTTGTTGAAGTCTGTGTGAAGCAAGGTTGGTGTAGCCAGATCCTGGGTTGATGGGCTTTTGATCAACTCCGGAATAACCTTCTCATTGATTTCCAATAATCTTAAATGTTCCTGAGCAGATCCCCGATATGCAAGCTCGTCCTTTGGAGCAACCTCAGCACCAGGAGTACGCGAAAACCCTGCATCTAACAGCGCTGAGCAGTACTGGCTTAGATCCAGCCCTAGGTGACTCTGTTAGGTTCCGTAGCAAAGGACACTAATCGAGGGCCAATGAATTATATGATATGTGTACTCACAAGGGCCCCTATTGGGTTTTCTCTGATCATAGTAACGAGCTTCACCAGCGGTGCAATCCCAATATTCCCGACCACAATGCGGCCCAATGCAATAGTCACCAAGAGGAACTTTCAATTGCTGCTCAATGGGAGCATCCGCAAAATATAGGCTGCCATAAGCTGGGAATGATAGAGTAGCAATAGATTGTATTAATCTTGCGAGAGCTTTGACAGTTAGCATATGCTGTTCCGGATTCATTCCAGGCCAAAGCCCATGCAGCTGCACGCCAGGCGCATGGTCCATGATGATATACTCGGCGCCGACTGGGTTCGTTTTGTCATCATTCCATTCGAGAACCTCTGGGACTGGAATGTTGGTATTCTCTCGAACTAGGGTCATCAGCATCAAAGTAGTTAAAAAAGGGGACGAGCTGACTGTAAGCTATGGTTGCAACCTCTGAGTGAGTTGTTAATCTTGCCGGGCCTGCAACACGAAATGGCAGCCGAGCGGCAACTCGTGCTCCATTATCCATAGTGAAAATGAAAACTCTGTTAAATCCCCCCTCTTTCTTGTCGTAGCTAGATACCTCGCTGGCACCTGGGCACAGTCCAACTGCTCTTGCGCAGAGTGCGGGAAAGTCAAAGTGTATTGAGCGTGATGTCCGCTGTAGTTGGTCACGATGGAGCCATCGACCGCTGGTGTAGAGGTAGGGGTCTGGGCCACCTGGTGGCTGCTTAAGTCCTATAAGCCTATCAGAAAGTGGACTACGTTATTTGGTACAGTCACCTTACCTTTGGATGACAAGGTCTGAGATGACATAAAGGACTTGGCCAACTTGGTGATCTCGCTGTGCTTTGTGACGCCCCGATTTGTGGCAACTGCACTCCGTCTGATATTCTCAGCTGCGAAAGATATCTGCTGGCCGATCATCCGCTGGGGCATTTTAGAACTGACGTGCGAAAAATGAGAAATAAGATGAACGTTCAAATAAACAGGTGAGAAGTTCCACAGAGGTTTTATGAGTGTGAAAAGCGATCTAATGTCATCATGTCGATTCAATAACACGTGACTTATGTCCTCTGGCAAATTTGTTGCCTGTGAAGTCTGCTCGCAATATTATGAATTACTGTTCGACTCAATATAGGTGAATTTATTAGAGTATGCCGTTCAAGCAATCTTTCCTAGTTTGAAAATGAAATAGAATGAAAGGGGCCCTGCCAGGGGCTGTTGGTATCACTTTCGCCAAATCTCGCTTATTTACAAGCTTTGGCTAAATACCCATAGACTCAGGGATGATATTTTTCTTTCAGTGGTTCTGTTTTAATATAAGGACGCGAGGAATCGCTGCTCTTACTGAATTTTTTCGGGGAGTCCGTTTCTACTCCCTTCCAGGGCTCCTGCCCGAGCCGATTTCGTATCCCTTATCGAAAACACGTGACTAATAATTAAGTCACACAAATATTGGGATATGGCGGGCTGTTCTGGCCTCCGTTGCATGGCTTACCTCGAGCACTCATATCAGAATCCGAGGGAATTCTAACTTGTCACGTAACGTGGGATAGTTGTACCAACAGAGTGTACATCTGCTAAGGCATTCAAGTGAGCGTAGTATATTGATATATGAGGCTCCGAAACAATGTCATCTACATCCTGATGTATGTAACTTGTTTAGTACCTACCCTAGGTAATAACAAGCCATATGGACTGAGTGTCAGTCACAATACTATATCATGTGCAAACGCCGGGCGGGCATTTTATGTTAAAATAGACTTTTATTTAAAACTTTTACAGTATTAGTTTCTCAACTGACAAAGAAAGTGTCGCCTAAGGTGGGATAGTAGTAGCAATAAAGTGAACTCCTGCTAAGGCGTTCAAGTGAGTGTGGTATATTGATAAAAGAGACGCTTGATTCTGGAAGAAATAAAAGAGCGTAGCTATTTGTATGTGCAAGAGCGCAAAGTAATTAGTCAGTACTTAGTAACTGAAGGAGTGCTGCTCCCTTGTGCCTCAAGCGCACCATTTTCTGTGTCAGAAAGTATTACTTTCCACGCTGAGTTTCTACACAAATAATCCCCAAAAACATTTCCCGTTCTTTTCTCACGTTTTCCGATACCATTCTAGCTCCTCTAACCTCTCATTCTCCGCAACTAAGACGTTATTACATGCGCTGCTGATCTTTCCTAGAGCCGCGCCGTTTTGTTTATGCTTGACCATCGAATTCTCCGTCGCTATAACCTCCGTAGACTCTCCGTCACCTTTTTAACATCATTATTATAAGTGATTAACCGCTTTGCCATTCTCCTTGTCTAGAGTAGGGACACTCTAACTTGCTAGTGGCTTTGGATGATGAATATTTATCATACTTTGTCGAGATTTTAATGCTACCTCACGTGAATACAGCAAGGGAAGCAACTTCCCTCGGACTGTATTCTTTTATTGCTGGATTCAGGGAAGTCTGAGAATTTGCAGTTTGTGAGCTATACCTCAATTTATCAAATACCCCAAATAACTCAATTTAAGAAGGGGGAAAGGAGGGTAGTCTAGATAGAAGATAAAAATAAGAAACCTGGATAAAAACGCCTTTAGACACTATGGCTAGCCTTCTACACCCTTTAATCGCTCTCACACTGTGACCCAGTTACTCCCCCCCACTGCCCCAACCTTGTTCCCCTCATATTTATACAGAGCTTGCGTGGGTAATCTCAAAGCTTATTTCCTAGATAAAATGAAAAAAAGCTTCAAGTGGTAGTTGAACTTTTCAATAGAGCTCCAGGTACCGTTAGATAGAGTACGAAAAAGTAAAATGTTACAGGGATTTGGTATCCGTGGGAAAGAACACATAAATTGATAGGTTGAGAAAGTGTGATGACTTAAAGTTTTATTTTATTCCTCTAAATTCCTCATACCTCAATAAACCTGAGGTATGGATTGGTCGCAGTCGTAAATATCATAATGTCTCGCGGGGTATCTATACACATTCTATTTTACATTTATGCCTCCACACCGTTGTCCTTCGGCGCTTCCTCCTTCTTGGCCTTCTCCTCCTCCTCTTTCTCTTTCCTTTCTTTCTCTTCCTCTTCTCGCTCCTTCTCAAGTGCCTCCTTCTCTTCACGCAACTTTCTCTCTCCCTCTTTAATCTTCTCTGTCTTCATAGTCTTCACCCACTCAGCCGCATTCTTCACTGCTTCCTCAGGCGCGCGCTTATACTTCAAGCAGAATCCTTGGATTTCTGCAGGACTGAAAGTCATGCCTGGTATAACTTGGGCGAATTCCTCAGCGAGAAGAGCGACCTTCTCTTCATCCTTCTTTTTCTTCTCCCTGAATTCCTTTTCTAGTCTTGCTTTCTCCTCTTCCTCATGTTTGATGTCCAACTTCTCCTTTTCGGAAAGACTAGAAGACTTAGAGGTGGGTGTGCGTATAGAGATTTGTTTTGAAGTTGGTGGCATATCGCCTTCGAGGGTGGCGAAAATGGCGCGGAAGATAGTGGAGAGCATGGATGTGGATGCGAGGTCGAATTTTACCATCATATCAACACGACCAGGGCGTATGAGAGCCTCGTCAAGTTTCTCGATGTGGTTGGTTGTCATGATTAAAACTCTGCCTTCTTGACTTGCGACACCATCAAGAATATTCAGCAACGCTGAAAGAGAAATTCGCCCAGCACGAGCCTTTGTGGGAGCGGTGAGGGAAGAAGTAGCAGTGGTTGCGGCCATGGTGGTGACAAGGGGTTTCGAGTCCGAATCTTTGTCTTTATCATCACGGGTGTGAGTTAGACCTGCAGTGTCGATATCCTCGAGAAGAACAACACATTGCTTGGGGAGTTCAGCAAAAAGTGTACCGAGATTCTCTTCGTCCATTGAGGGAGAGTTTAGGGAAACGATGTAGATCTTGAGTTTGAAATAACCCGCAATTGCAAAACTCAAACTAGACTTTCCGGTACCCGGTGGACCATAAAGCAGATAGCCACGTCTATACGGGATCCCTCTATTAGAATACCACCTTCTGGTATGTGGATGAAGGTAGTCACGCATGTCATCTAGAAGGTTTTGCTTGACTCCCTCGTCAAGGACAACGGTGGAGAAAGGCCTGGAAACACGTGACACGCAGCGAGTCCATACGGGTTCTGAGGTTCCGGATTTGAGACCACCACGATAGATAACTGTTCTACTCTCGTCGCTCTTCATGAATTCTGCCCGACACTCATCAAGTAAAACCTTGAGGATCATGGGATTTCTTCCAAAACTCGAGATGGATATTTCTTCACGCTCACTGACTGGTCCCCATCCTGTTTGTCTTTGGTCTTTTTGTCTTCGGAAGATAAGGATGTATCCTTTGTACCAGAAATAATGAGTACCAAACGATGGTGTGAAGCGAACTTTCTTGTCCTTCTTGCCAGCCGTTGTAGCTATAGGATTATCGTTGGCATCAAAATCGACAGTAACTTCGTCTTTCTCCTCTTCATCATTGGAATCATGCCATAAATACCACATTCTAGAGTTGAGATTGGTGTTGGCAACAAATCGACGAGACTTCTTAGCGAATTTTTGGTTTGCGATCCAGCTCATAAGCATGTTGTACATTTCATCGTCAACCCGAATATCCGCCGTGGACATAGCGTGTGTCTCTAAGGCTTCCCAAAACCATTGCGAGACATATCGGACACCAAAGACAATTCCAGTAATCACAAGAAGGGTAGGGATATAAAGTGATACGTCAATTTTGGTGTACTTGGCGAGGCTCGAAGAGAGGAGAGAGAACCCCGGGAAGAATGTATCGAGGAGGAGGGTTTGAGGGTTTAATTGTGATGGATCCACCCAACCAGTTGCAGAAGCTATTGGCCTTGCATCGGCAGGATGTTGTGGATGACAAGAATTCATCGTATAGTGAAGTAAACTGTAATGGAGAAATGAATGGATTGTCGTGACGGTGAGGTTTTATAAATGAATTGATTGAGTAGAGAAGAAAGCAACTGATAGAAGCACTTGCAAGCAGAAACGCAAGCCCCAGGACAAACAGAAGCCTGAGCACCTGGATGATACCTGTTCAACAATTGAGGGCATGCGGCATATATACTCCTGTAACGTTAGGCGAAATGCTGACATTGGAGCCTTGCTACCTAAAATCTGGGGATGCCGAACTGAGTCATGCCTTTTGCAAGGCGAGAGTAGGCAAAACGCATACAAGGACCACTATCCTTAGCTTGTAACAGGCTAGTTGTTGAACGGTAGGTTATCATGAGCCAGCTGACAGCAGTAACGAGTCCGCACTATGCTCTGGCTTCTGTTCTGCATATGAGCTGCATGTTACCTATACCGCGGACAGCCAAGCCTCACGGTGGCCCGATTTGTGCACTCACTGCAGGAAATAACATCAGCCCACACGATTCCTAGTTCAAACGACAGCAAGGCTGTGAGGCTATGGGTCCGTTGTAAAAGTGCATGTGTTGATTGGCGGAGGACGAGGGGGGTCGTCAAGTGTGGTGCTACAGAAATCTGGAGTCGCCGAAACTGCCTATACATGTGGCTTGTCGCCTAGGATTAGCCACGTCACACGACAAATGACGGCGAGATGCAGAAAATGTGATAGGAAATATAGATAATTAAATGATGTAATTGGATGGTTGGCGATGTCGTAGATATGAATCTGGAAGCTTGTTTTGTTTAAACTCCTTGTGGAAAGGGGGATCGTGTAGTCCTTCGCACACAAGCGAACCAAGCTACTATTCGCGTACTCTGCCGAATGAGCAATATACAACTACGAGCGGCGAGTCTAGAACGAGATGCGGTGAGTACGAGAAAGTGTTTTTCATTGAGCTTCGGTGACGTCTGCAGCACGTAGGCTGAATTGTAAAGTTCATTTTGGGGTTCCTGCTTCAATCAAGTCAGCTTATACGAGACGTCGCCACCCAGACCTACCACCCTTGATTTTGTGGGTTTCCAGGTTGAGCTGATATCACTGGTATTTTCTTGCTAGATTTGAATGAATAATGATTGAGATTTAGTTTCAATGAGAACTTATTCTCTTCAGGCTTGGTAGACGCGGTTCTGTTGGGCTAGTAAAGAGACATGTCTGCTAATTCCGGTAAGTCCGTAAGCAGACAGCCAAGCATGTTAACTAAACGTCGAGCTGTCTTCATTTCAATTTCCGTTGTTTCACCGCAACACAATTTGCTGATTTGAGCAACAACCCTTCGTTAGAAATATGTCAATGACAGTATGCCCTTTGAATTTATCGACAATGCTATAATCAATGGAGCCGCAAGGAAGCAAATTCGAAGTCACGTGGCAAAGGGGAAGAATGTAGGGAAAACTCATCCTTCCAGACGAAAGCAACACAGAGCAGGAACCAAAATCACGTTGGCATTGTGCAATAAGCGGGCCGTAGATGTTGAAAAGTACACCGCCAGCGAAGAGGAAGAGGTTTCAGAAGTCGAAAGGCAGATCGGTGATGGGTTATCCGTTTATTCTTTTCCTGTGGAGCTCAACTACCAGTCGAAGGGTCTTGTTAAAACTGGTAATAAGATGTTGCAATGTAATGTTTCGTTTCTGCTGATTTACGTTTAGTCTTTAATTTTCTAAATGGATCTCTTGATGCACCAGAGTTACATCATGCCATCGACTTTACAGGAGCAGCTGGGATATGGGTTCAATACATATTCCTAGACGAGGCTTGTATGACCTTCCGGCGTGCTAAATTTCAATCAAAGCTCTATCTAACTGGCGCAGATTTTCACTGTACAGTCGCGATGTGTGCAACAGTAGTTAATGCCCTCCTTTCTCGTGAAAAAGACTCTTTGGCAGCAATGCGCCACCTGTCAGATACCTTCCGCTTAGTCAATGAGAAATTATCTGGTGAAGATGCGCTTTCTGATACTACCATGGCGGTCATAAATGGATTGACACACTTTGAACGCGTTCGAGGGCAACACCTGCAAGGTTTAGTCCACTTTAAGGGACTACTTCGTATGGCTGAATTGAGAGGCGGCTTGGCCAATTTAAAACCTGCTCTTACTCAGAAGATATATAGGTGAGAAGACAATGGCCTATATTATTTACGACTGCTAACTATACTAAAGAGCCGATCTTGAATTTGCCCTCTTTTTCGGCACAGCAACACGATTTAAGGCTAAAGATTTACCTGGCGGTGCTATAATTTCATGCCTTCGTGTCGCACTTGAACAGCATCAGCAACATGAATTTTATCGCTCAGGCGTTTTCGAGACTCTGAATATGGGCCTCGTAGATATTCTGATAGACTGTCTGAGTCTTTCTTGGCGACTCAATGGTCGTTCGGGGCACGGGGGAAAGCTTGATGGGTACACATATCATGACATCCTCGTACTGATCGGCTACCGTCTTGTCTCTGTATCACCTTTCAACAGCCCTGGTCTGGGCGACCCCCTTGAGAATGCTATTCATTTGGGATGTTTGGCATTTTTAACTACACTTCTGCTTGGCTTTGGCCGCAAATTCTCACACTTTCCTATTCTCGCCAGGAATTTTCGTTCTGTTTCCCATCAATGTTTTCTCGAGCACAAGGAAAAGTCAGAACTGTATCTTTGGTCATTAATTATTGGAGGTATTGCGACGCTAGGTGATGTAGACGACTGGTGTTTGATGGCCAGGATTCTGGAAACAAGTTTGACCTTGGACCTTCACACTTGGGAGGATGTAGCTCGAATACTTTCCAGATTTCCTTGGATACACTCTCTCCACAACGGCGCTGGACAATTGCTTTGGGCCAAATTAAGAAGTCTACACAATACCCCAGCAACAAATGTCACTGAGGTTACAAAACCCTCTTCACACAACCAGGTTCAATTGCTTCCAGCTCTGTAACAAGGCCCCCCCAGATACGCTTCTGCCCTCGTTGTCCATCTTTATCCGTTACCCAGCTTGGCACTTGATGTCTGGAATCTATATTAGCACACACAAATCTCTCATGGCCGGAATGGAGGCCCACTCTTTGATTTCGCAAGCACTAGTATAGCATCCATGACTCTCTTTCCCAGCTACTGCACCAAACAAAATTGTTCTGCTACCCATCTCAACAGTTCTTCCAAGCAACATGTTCGCGGCAGCGATTACCATACGCAGGGCGAATTTCCCGTGACGGCTGAGTTTAGTCTTGCAGAGTCCAGGATTGACGAGATTCACGACGACGCCTGTTCGAGAAACTGGTGCCAAGGCTGCCAATTCTCGGACTGCGAATACCTGCATGAGTTTGGAGAGTTGGTATCTGAGTATTAATATGTGTTAGCATAAATCTTACACTCGCCGAGTAGTCATTGAGGTGACGCACCTATCTGTCATATCTTCAATCTTCATCTTCACGAACGGATCATCCTTCACTTTGTCAAACATCGCTTTGGCTGTAAAACTAACCTCACTCGTCACGACAGTGATATGCGGTAGTATCCCAAACTTCTTCGCATCCTCCATCATTTTAGGAAGCAACAACATAGCCAAAAGCATCGTCCCAATTACATTAATCTTGATACAAGATTCATGTCCTTCAGCCATGCTCCACGAGTCAAGCGCAACGCCCGCATTTTCAATTAGGCCATCTAATCTCTCCACCTTCTCAACAACCTGTTTCGCAAATGCCTTTATTGAATCATTCTTCGTCAAGTCGAGTTCCCAAACCTCTAGAACATTTCGAATTCCTGTTGCAGTCTCGATTTCAGTCTTGGCGACTTCGGCGGCAGACGTGTTCCTACAAGCAATGATGACCTTGGAGGCTTTGAGAGCGACGAGATGCTTGGCGGCTTCGAACCCGAGGCCCGTGTTGGCGCCTGTGACGATGTAAGTGCGACCTGAGCAGGTTGCCGTTGTGGCAAGGAGAGGGAGGTTGAGGCGTTGTTCGTAGACCATTTCGCGGAATGGAATAGCCATAGTTGGCTTTGGGGCCGGGGGGCTGTTGAGTAGAGAATAAAGGGAGAATAATGTTTTGAAGGCCTATCTACTTGTTCAGAGTATATGGAAACGAGTGTACTGTTGCTATGTTTTGCTTTGGCACATTACGGTGGGGACAGCATCTTTTATCATTTCTCAAGACCTCCATTTCGGACGAAGCGGCCTTTAACTTACTGTAAATTCCGGCATACTACCTCCAAGTCTCGGATATTCGTTTGTATGAAGCCATTCCGGTGATATCGAGGTTTTATGGTCGATTGGAAAAGCGGGTCAGCCAATGAGAGAGTGTTTTCCTATTTGGGACGTTAGAGAATCTATCACGTGTGTACTGGTACTAGAGAGGCGCATTACAAGGTACCCGTTCTTAGGGCTAGGACGGGTTCCTTAGTGGAGTAATCGATTGAGAACTAATCATGATTTCTAGAGTAAGGGATAGACTCTTACACAACAACCTTGAAGGATGAATCAGTAAGGATATCCTGTATATATTTATAGCATTATAATATTTCCATATGCACACTAGAATGAAAAGAACAGGCCTTTAACCTCCCGTCCTGACTTGAAGCTCACACAAGATTGCACTGGGGAAGTAAATGTAGATATTGAAAAATCGATTCCTGCTTAGTGCCCTGCATGACTCGCCCTCCTAACTTTGAATTCTTTTGTCGTGATGGAGAGTAAGATTAGGATCAAGTGCACACTCAGGAGAGACTTCACTTGAAGGTATCCTCGGAAGGTATATAAGATATTGCTTATGAATACCTCAAATTATAATAAACAAATGTCCCATACTTTATCAATGACACACCTCAGCAGTAGAGAAAAGGCCTTTAACAGCAAATAGAGATATCAGGGCAAGAGCCGGATAACCAGTAGTTCTTGTCACTGACAGTATAGTGGTTGATGAATGCGGATCATACTTGAGAGAAAAATGAATTATGGTGATAATTGCATCTGAAGATAGATTCTAGAGTGAAAAGTCCTGGCCGAGAAGAAAAATTCTCCTTGGGAGGTGAATTAGGGGGGAAATGTCAGCATTAGATTTGCGCATGACTGCCCCAGGTGAATCGTGAATTTGCATGCGGAAAGAAAACCAACAGCCCCTATAAAACTTCGGCCAGCAGAACAAATCACGATCGCAATATTTTCTCGACCACTGCGCAGTCGCCACTTGACAAATCTGCAAATCTGAAGGTATCTACGATTGCGACTTCGAATCTGACCGCCACTATTGTCGCTGGGTAATCACGCCGACCCTACTCTACGGGTGTTTTCTCCGTCGTGGATCAGGCTGCAAAATCCTCACGTCTCGCTAGCCGGCAAGTGCAGCACCAAGGATACCAAGAGATACTTCGAGGCTCCGACGCAGGTCTGTTTCTCCTTCAACGACACCGCCACTATACATCTTCGCCCTGATCCGACCCTGATGTTGCAATCTCCTTGCCTTTGGCCATAAACACATGCAGTCGGTGCCTTCCTGCAGCCTCGCAATCGCCTCCACTCCGACCAGGAAACCTCCAGTCCTTTCTCGCTACACTCCTCCATCCACAAGCCAACACAGAGCTGCACAGGCAGCTCGCATTCACGACGTCTTCCACAAAGAAAAGAAAGCTTTCTCCGCAGCATACGCAAGGCCAGGACAGTGTTGATAACCCAGACATTCCCTTGAAATCCGTTGAAGATTGCCGTCCCCAACCCGCCCGCGAGCCTTTGCGATTTGACATACCCACCTCCGACGCTGCTGTCTATTCGCAGGCGCCCTCCTTCGTACAACGGTCCTCATCTTTGGGTGCATTCGAATACACATCATCTACGGCCAGCTCACCAAGTGCTGCATACGCTGGGTTATCCATTGAGAGTGAGAAAGGTGGAACCTCAGCCGCATCGTATCGATCATCTTCACTCGCCCCGAACGACTACGATACCAACCGGAGTCAGTCTCCTATCGGTACATTTTCGAGGAGGGCTATTATGGGTGGAGCAGCAGATCTGCCACAGAGATCATCTTCACCGCTGAAGCGGCGGGCATCAGACCTAGATTCGGATGTGCCCTCTAGCAGCCAGAAAGATGATGTAGATATGATAAATGTCCCTTCGTCTGCGCCGTCAGACACTACGGACAAACCCACAGGCCATACCCGAGACCAGTCCGTAGATATGCTTAATAATGGGGTAGAAGGCGACTCCTCTAGCAGCTCGACGGAGCCAGGACAAAGTACGGCAGCAACATCGACAGGTGAAACCGGTGCGTGGATAACCCCAAACACGCATTATAGTTATACTAACATTATACTCTAGCTATTCCCCCAATCGATACTCAGATTAAGACTGTAACAACGCTGATCGAAGCTGCGAGACAAACAGCCCTAGAGGACGAACAGAAGGCATATCTGATATCAATGCGATGGCTCAAACGTGTCCAAGATCGAGGCTCGGAAGCTAGGCAGCACAGCAAAGTAGAGCTAGAAGGTGAAATTGGACCTGTCGACAATTCGGACATCATCCAGCAAATTATCACGACCGCAGATGGAAACAACTTTGTTCAGCTGAAAAACGGCATAACAGAGGATCAAGATTTTGTTTTTTGTCCCGAGGATGCCTGGAATCTCGTTGTTGAGTGGTACGGTATCATGCCTGGAGCTATCGCAATCGAACGTTTTACCCATAATACGAACCCTGACAAAACAGGCCTCCCAAATGTGGTTTATGAGCTTCATCCCCCAGTCTTTACAATACACAGACTCTGGTCAGAGCACAGTGGTATTCCGATAAATCAGAAGCTTAAAGCATCGAACCCAGCTGCGCCTGTATTCGTGTTTAGTCGGGCTACGAGATATTACGACTTTCTAAAAGCCATAAAAGAAAAAGCCGGTATTGATCTCTCCAAGAAAGTTCGCATCTGGCGCGTACCTAGACTTCTGCCTGCGGCCGAATCTACACAGTCCGTGGCTGGTGCTGCAACACCCCCATCTTCACGACCAGGAACTCCTGGACTTGTGCCAGAAAATAGACCTCGGGAACCACAGGATTCTTGGACTAGTCTTCTCTTAGACACTCCGTCATTTTTGATGCTTGAAAAAGGCAATGGTAGAGAATGTGTTGAAGCGCAGGACATCACAGCGAACTCGAAATATAATGGAAGCAGTGACCTTCAGATGACAGGTCTAGGAGATACGCAAACAATTGTGATAGATGAAGCAACCTCAGCCACTGGATCCCATTTCGTCTCAAACACAGTTCCTTCAAAGGGAATAAAGAATGCATCAACAAGCCTTAAGCCTGGAGTCACCCATAGCGCACCAAGCAGCGGCAGAAGTAGTCCAACCCCCTCGGGTCCAATGACACGTGGTCGTACGCAACGAAGTGGAAGAGCGATTGGGACCGTAGGGCTGAGTAATTTAGGCAACACATGCTACATGAATTCTGCGCTTCAATGCGTACGGAGTGTGGAGGAGCTGACCAAATATTTCTTGACCGGAGAATCTAGAAAGGAGTTAAATAAGGAGAACCCTCTTGGCAACCACGGCGAGGTTGCCATCGCCTATATGAAACTACTAGAAGAGATATACCGTGACCCAGTTCCGCTCTCTGTTCAACCACGTCAGTTCAAGAATACAATTGGCAGATTTGCACCGTCATTCTCGGGATACGGGCAACAAGATACACAAGAGTTCCTTGGCTTTCTCCTCGATGGTCTACAAGAGGACCTGAGCCGTATCAAGAAGAAACCATATATTGAGAAGCCAGACTCCACTGATGAGATGGTCAATAATCCTGAAGCCATTCGAGAAATGGCAGCTAAAGTTTGGGATATTACCAAGAAGCGGGACGACTCGGTCATCGCAGATCTATTCACCGGAATGTACAAATCGACACTTGTCTGTCCTATTTGTGCAAAAGTCAGCATCACATTTGACCCATTCAATAATTTGACCTTGCAACTGCCAGTTGAGAGCTCGTGGACACATCAAATCTTCTACTTTCCATTGAACGACTCCCCAGTTCGGATGACCGTCGATATTGGCAAGCAAGCAAGTATCCTGGCGATGAAGGAATTTGTTAGCACACGAGTCGGCGTTCCAACCGACCGACTTTTTGCCGTAGAACACTTCAAAGGCAAATTCTACAAGATCTACAGTAACTTTGATACAGCTTCGGAAGAAGTCGGAACCAACGATCATGTTTGGATATATGAACTGGAAGCTAAGCCTACAAATTGGCCGGCACCTCACAAACCTGCTAAGCCACGGTCAATGCTCGCCTTCGGTTCTGCTGATGCCGACGAAGTCCCTGAAGATTACAACTCTCCTCTTGCAGAAAAGATGCTCGTTCCAGTAATCCATCGCACACCTAATCAAACCGAAAGATACAACAGGTTTAGCAAAAAGCAGTGGTCTCTGGCTACTGCCCCACATTTCATTATCGTCACTCCCGACGAGGTAAGCAATTATACCGCTCTCCAGCCACTGAGCTAATCCGGCACGCAGGCTCGAGACGAGGAAATAATACAACGGAAGATACTTGAGAAAATCGCTAACTTCACTACACATCCGGCATTCAGCGAAGATGAGACGGATGCCAGCGTTACCGATAGTGTTGATCCAGATATTGTCCTCACTACAGGCTCAGATGCCGATTCTTCTGGTGGTAGCAAAGTCATTGCGAGTTCCATTGATGGAGAGGATGAATTCGTTGATGTCACCATGAAAGACTCGAACGCAACACAAGCCTCCCAGACTAAACAAGAACCGTAAGAATTCTCAAGCAACGCACATTCAAGATTGAATATCTAACTATTTTAGCCCACCTTTGAAGTCATTCAACAAGCAGCGACCCAAGTTTATGACCCCTGGCTCATTTCTCAAACCGGAGCTTCAGCAAATGTTCAGCCTTCATTACTTTGGAAATGGCAAGGAACTGATTCCAAATGGATGGAACATTGTAGACGAAGACAAAGATTATCCTAGGTTAGACTCAAGAGCGCCGAAAATCGAAGAAACAACAAATGGCTTTGACATGACCAATGGGGGTGCATCGTTGCATAGTAGTGATGACGACACCTTTGATAAGGGCGAATCCTCAGTTCAGACACGAATGAATGAAGAGTCGAGCGATGAGGATGAATTGGCTCCAGCACCCAAGGTAAGCCCGTCTTTTCTCTTTCTGTCGTGCATTATCCATCCCATTCCCACAATGCGGCCCTTCTTGCCTTGTTTCCTGGGCTGTTCTGACCGAAGACTAGGCTCTTCCTCTCCGCCAGAAAACCGGGGTTAGAGTAGGTCACAATAAACGTCGCACAGGTGGGATAAAAACTTACTCAAGAAAGGGCAATCAACGAGCAACCAGATTCCACAACAGTGACGATGAAATGGAGGAGGAAGAGGAAGTTGAAGACAACGGTCCTCTCATCCGCCTGGGTGAGGGGATTGTCGTTGACTGGTCACAAATTGCTCACGAGGCGCTATACACGGGAGATAGCCCGGACGACACCATGCGTGGCTACGACTTAACTGTCAATCCCCCAGAGCTCCCCGATCCTGCCTTGCAAGCTAAACAGAGTTCACGAGCTAGGCGCAGAAAGGATGGAATTACGATGGATGATTGTCTAAACGAGTTTGGGAAAGAAGAGATATTATCAGAGCAGGACACATGGTATTGCCCTCGATGCAAAGAACACCGGAGGGCAAGCAAGAAATTCGAACTATGGAAGACGCCTGATATTCTCGTGATGCACCTCAAGCGATTCAGCTCGGCTGGTTTCCGACGGGACAAGCTAGATGTAGTAGTCGACTTCCCAGTCGAGGGACTCGACCTCACCTCTCGTGTCATAGAAACTGAGGAGGGCAAGAACGAGATCTACGATCTGTTTGCTGTCGATAATCACTTCGGTGGGCTAGGTGGTGGCCATTACACTGCTATGGCAAAGAATTTCTTCGATGGCGAGTGGTATGATTACAATGGTAAGTTCTATTTCCCCCTAATGTTCTACTCGGCTAATATTGCTAGATTCTTCTGTGTCCAAGATGAGAGACCCAACAGCAGCTATATCGAGAGCCGCGTATTTGTTATTTTATAGGCGTAGATCAGACTTGCCATTGGGTGGGCCCAGGTTTGAACAAATCTTTCGAAACTTCGACAAAGAGATGGACCCACAAGACGATGACGCAGAAGAGGATTCGGGGGAAGAACAGGGCCTCGTCGGAAATACCTACCTTCGTGGGTCGTCGAGCGCTTTGACAGGAGTAGGAGCAGCTCACCATCGACCAAATCTTGGTGGGGATAGTAAGATGATGACAGGCCACCCTGCATCTCTGGAGAACTTGCCTGCCTACCAAGCCCACGAAACTACGGACGATGATTCCATACCGCTACTTGTCGGCGACACCATCCAAAATACTATCGAAGAAGATGAAGGTATCGATATGGGTATGAACTTTACTAACGTGGAAGACTACGAAAGCCCGAACAACAATAACCTTGGAAACCCATTGCAAGGAAAATGGAGTTTTGGCGATCTCGACAATCTGAACGCAAGAGGTCAAGTCTCGGGCACGGGATCGGATGTCGACGGATTCGATGATGCAGCAAGCGATATAGTCAACAACAATTCTTCCGCCGGTGCTGAAGATCTAGCAGAACGACTTCAGGAATTCAACGACGCTGAGGCTCTAGACTATGAAGAGCAACCTGCAATCCCAGATCTTGATGAGACCGGTCAGGCAAGCCAAATTGCTATTCATCATGAAATCATGGAGAAAGGATTCAATATTTTAGCTGAAGAGACGTTCGATGAGGCCGATGAGTCGGCCACGGAGATCCATATTGCTGAAAATGAGGATTTCTCTTTCACATCTGAAAAGTCTTGAGTCTTGAGATGTTCATTCAAGATCCGAATCTGAATAATGTGTTGCTAGACACGGTCACAGCCGCAACCAATGTGCAAAATGATAGATGTCAAGTCTGGAGCTAAGGAGTTGGTTGAACATTCGTGGGCTGAGGTTTGGACTGGGGATGGGTTGGTATGGGAACGAATGGTTGATGACAATTTTGCATGCATGCATGATGCTGGCAACAAAGATTGCTAGCTGCTCTGAACAGGATGAAAAGGCATGAAACGGAAGACTTTATGATATTATAGTCATCGAAGGAATAGCATAAAACTAAGCATTGACCTACGTATATACACTTAGGGTGGTGTAGTACAATGGATTGGCAAGATGATACATCATGGTAGAAATTACTGTATCACAGAATAGAAAATTCTTGCCTCGAGAGACATTCAAAGACCTCCGTATGTCAATGACTACTATTTCCCTTCTTGCTGCACCTAGCTAAGTACAACTGCTAATACCACTCACCATACTTAACAGACTATAGTCGAGGGCTTTAAAGCGTACATCACTGATATACCCCTGTTCGACCTATTTCAACCAGCTTCTTTAAAATTCCCCCCTCTCCCCCCCCGTTCGAGAGTGGATGAGGTTGAGTGGTTCATGCGAGACGATGAGTATATATTCTTTCTTCCTTTCTGATATTTCAAGTTCATTCCTATATCGAATCGCCCTCCTCACCACATCGGAGTTACAGGTAGGAGGTAGTGCTACACTCTCCTGAAGCTCAACCGCCTCATATACATTTCTTCCAACATTTTTACATCTCCCTGCTCAATTTTTCCACCGTTATAGAGTTCGAGATCGCCAAGTGGCAGGTGCAGTTTGCAAGTGTTGTGCTTCCTCATGATGATGATTGTGATGATCGCGATGACTGTGGCTGTTATGCCAAAGGCGATTGTGAGAACGTCGCTTGATGACACTGTGGGGAGAGATTAGTGTCTAGGGATGAACTGAGAGAGGGAGAGCTTACGCATTTTAGTCTATGATGTGCGATTATTGCTTTGAGTTGGGTTCTCTTAGAGTGCGACTAAAACTCGGGGACGAGCTTGCTACGATGCCTTGGGAAACAAAAAAGAAACCCTTGCCGATATATATATATAGTGGTAGTACTCACATGGGGAAAGCGGGTGGGTGGATCCCCAAGGCGCAGAGGAGTAGCGAAGCTCTGTCCTGTGGGAAGTCTACCTCCAGGCCAGCCATGTTACGGACTATCCCCTTGTTTACTGATTTCTATTTCCAAAAGGGACAAGAGGCATTAGATGTGCTTCCATGTGCTTCAGGTTAAGCGGGCTACAGATAGCCAAAGAAGCAGCCAGTGTGCAGGTGATAGAAGTCGCAAATAATCCTTTGTAATGCTTATGGGAGAAAGAGGTCTGCTTGTAGATAGAGCTTTAAGCCAAGCATATTAACTTACATTTTGCTTGATGTGATTCTCAGAGGTTCAAGTGGGGATAATTGGCCAGTTACTCTTACCACAAAGTGGGAATGGGGGTCATTGTCTTGATGGAATTGTCCCTGGGTGACCAAGATTATACACATCCGAAGATTTCGGGGAGGATGTATCCACTGTTTTGCATATTCTTATTCTCCACAAATTATTTGTCGGAGCAATATTCTGCAAATCAGGTCTTTCCTTCCCGTCAAATCATAGTGCATCTGCGGAAAGTGGGGTAGTAGATAGGTAGCTAAAAGTCCAATCACTAAGGCCGTACATTGCACCACTAACTCGCCTCAAAATATTTGCATATATGCGTTGTACAACCGTGGCAAGGTTTGTCTAGCTGCAAGCCACAGACCCGACCGTTTGGCTGGCAGGTCTAAGCTGCACATTGGGTACCAGAACTTGGATCGTGAGACGCTGTATCGTTTCTTTTCCGCTTCTAGAATGACTGTACTCCTAGCGATGGTGTAGACATTCCAGTCTCACTATCAAAGTCAAAATTGTTCATAAAACTAGGTGAGAATATGTTGGTCGAGCCACGGTACACCCCGAGAAAGACATGCTTATTAGTGATAGGACTCGTGTTAGGAGTTCGATTTGATTAACCGAAGTTCGATGTTAGAATCTCTGACAGTCAATTAATTCCCAAAGCCAATAGAAGCGAGATATCATGTCGACCGGCACAAGGGTTCGCGGGTTCTCTGCATAACCCGCGACTGGTGAGCCCCTTCATCATTCCCGTATTTCGAAAACTCTGACAACTCATCACAGCAGTCGGGCGTCCCAACTCAAGCCACATTCCCAGCGCTCCGGTCGCTGGGCCTACATCTGCCAATCAATTTTCCGCGGTATCAATGGATACACAATTTATTCCGGCGTAGTGGTTCATGGATCGACGCGCTAGTGCTTTGCTCCGCTGCAAAGGATCAAGTTGAAGGTTGTTAATGTTGCGGTGTAAGGGTCTTGGTTTTTCTGCAAGGCCGTGTTGAAAAGGGATAGCGGATTATGCCCTCTTCTTGATTCGGAAGGCATGACCGGGCATGCCACCCATTGCAAGGTAATTGTGCACAAAAAAGAAAAGGCTGTAATGTATAGCTTGCCTAAAAGATAGAATCAGAATACAATGATTTCGACCGCTCTTCATTTGAACTCTATTAAAAATATTGAGGAAAGAAGTGACAATATCTCCCTACATATTTTCGAGATATCCGTGGCTGAGCGTTGTCCCTTTAGAAACCTACCTCATAACCTATCCTCTCCCCAAACTTTATATGGGTACAGCCTTATTCAATCTGCAACAAAGAATTTTAGAGTTGCTTAGTCTCGTATATGTTTGACACAGGGATCTTTGAAACTTAGCTCGAAGTGGGCGGATATTATTTGTTTGTGTAAAGAAGTACTATAATCCCCAATCAAACTACAGCAATTCAAAATTCTTAGCATGAACAAAACACATCAAATGCGCACAGCAAAGCAACAGTGAAAGTCTTTTTGGGGCTATGTGGCCAGTAAGCATAGTGAATCAAGAATTATGAAGACAGAGGCCTTGTTGGCAACCTTGTGCCTCCCTCCTCTCAAAAAGAACTAATCAAAATATGTGTAGTAATAGAGAAAATGAGCAGTAGCTAGGTGATAGTTTAGCAGGGAGACAGATATTAGTGGCAGCCCTACACCTAAGCCACTCACTCGCAGAACTGATCACAGCACACACTTAACAAAACAAAAGTGTCCCAAGGACTTCAAGACCAACGATTCAATTGTCCACTACGTCCACATCCACTACAAACCTGGCTACTCCCTTTCAGCTCGGCTATCCATCTACACCTCCCCAACCAGCTTACGTATATACCAAGCCAGCCACGTTCACAATATTGGAGTCCTACGCAAGAAGCCTTCCTGCTCTCATCTCCTCTCGCACGATGTCTCTATACCTCCACAAGTTGCCCATCAAGCTTAATATACATACAAATATATACCTATACCCACACGTCTTTTTTCTTTCCATTTCTTCTCATACACCAAAGGCTTCCTCTCCCCCCTCGGAAAGAAGGGGAAAATTATGGTTTCGCTCCATTTTCCAGATGCAATTCCTTCCTCCATCTATCCTCTTTCAAGTAAAACAACGCTCGCAAAAACAAAAGGACGATAATGCAGTGGAAACACAAAAATGGGGTGAAACATGATTGAAACAAAAAGAAGCATGCAGAGAACGCCGGCCCGTCCAGCATCCCATGCCATATCCCAATGGTATCAGGTATCATAATACCTATCCATCCAGGCCCTCGCTCGCTTGAAAAAGAAGTTGTGAAAGTAATGTGAAGTGCGCTGATCAATTCTGATCGGGTGAGTGAATGTAAAGGTAGTCATTCACAGAATGAGTGAGGTGAGTCGTATTCGTAGTTAAGGCTGCAATTGTAGCCGGACACCTTGACGAAGTGCTAGCATTACTGTAATGGCCTTGGCATCCCATTTAAAAATTGAATTTTCCGTTGTCGATTCCCAAGTGAGAATCCTGGCTGAGAAGAGTATTGCTAATTGTAGGAAGGTTCGTGTTATAATGGGCTCTGAATGGCTCCATCATAGGGCACCACTTCCTCTGGATTATCTTCCTCCCGGAATTTGATACCTCCTTCGACTTGGATCCCATGCTTGACCCACTCCTCTTGAGCCACCTGCTGCATCGTCCACCTGGATCTTGCTCTCTTCAAGAGGTTCTCGGTCACAATCATGGCGCCAAGCAGATCCCGCCCCTTAAACTTCCCAGGGTCTCCTTCATGGTCGCCCTCATCCCCGGCGTACTCAACCCAACGCCATTCAACACGAGCGATACGGTGGCTGGTCCGGCTGCGCTGTTTGTGACCTTCTGGCATTCCTGGATTAGGATCGAAAGGTAGTCTGCTTTCTAGAAGCGCGTAAAGAAGGACGCCAAGAGACCATGCATCTGTCGCACGGCCGTCGTAGGGCTGACCCATAATAACTTCGGGAGCGGCGTAATCATCTGAACCACAACGGGTAGTCAATTTCTCATCATCGGCCACACGACGGGAAAGTCCAAGGTCAGTGAGAGTGACTACAGAGTACGGATATGTAGCCCAATTGATCGGTCTGGAGAGTTCGTGTTGGGGTAGGTTGACTAGAACATCTAAGGAGATTATTAGTCCTCCCATATGCTCCGAGACATGGGTGAGTACTCACTCTCTAGTTTGATATCGCGATGCACGATTCGTCTCTCATGCAGGTACTGCACAGCTCCCACCAATTCAGAAAACATTCTTCTCAACAATCCTGGGACCAGTAGGTCTTTGTGCATGCTTGCTACCTCGAAGAGATCACCTCCTGGGCAGTAGCTCAAGACCAAAATGGCACGGGTCTCCTCAATATTCCATGCTTTGAGATGCACAAGTGAGGGATGTGATATCGACTTCATGATTTCCAACTCACGCTTCAGTGACATCTCAACACGTTCTTCTGAAGCACCTCCTTTCGGTCCATGTTCACAAACCTTAACTGCTACCAATTTCTTACGATCGATCTTCGTATCTGGGCCGGGGGTAAGTATTCCTTCCATTGGTTGGCCAAAAACGGTATTCTCATCTATTCTGTCTTCTACATCTGGTGTCTGACTTGTAGCAAGCATTACTCTGCTGAAAGTGCCCTGGCCTAATAATTTTAAAGCTCTCCATCTTCTGCGTTTCAAGTCTTCTCGTAAATTAGCCTCGAAATATTCATACCGTACTTTCTTATGTGCGCGAGGCAAATGACTTAAAGATGAGTCACTATCACTGCTTTCACCTCCAGTTCTACTTGATGGTGGGGTTGGTGGCCTAGGCATAGGAGCAAGACCTCTTTTCACTGCAAGATGTGGTTCTCTTCGCATATGTGAGTCTGCAGGGAGTTTCGAATCTGGTGTATCTACAACTGGCGCATGGGATCCGGAGACTGTAATTTGCCGCATTCTAGGGGTTTGCAAAGCTTCTGGTATATATTCGCTTACGCTTCGATTTCTAGTGTGTCCTTCCTCATTCTTTTCTCTATGTATAGTTGGAACTGGTTCTCCGGGTGCCGGGGTGAGGCTCTGATA
This sequence comes from Tricladium varicosporioides, assembly GCA_021365295.1. Taxonomy (NCBI): domain Eukaryota; kingdom Fungi; phylum Ascomycota; class Leotiomycetes; order Helotiales; family Tricladiaceae; genus Tricladium; species Tricladium varicosporioides. The sequence goes on along the minus strand of JAJTIW010000010.1, from coordinate 890,136 downwards.
TGCACGTCGTTTCGTCTGGTTGGCAATAGCCGCGGATATTGATTCCCCATTTGCTGTCACTAGCGCCGAATCTGAATTTATGGGCAACATGACTTCTCGTGAGGCAGGTCGAGATCCAAGTTTCTTCCAAGGTCCAGGCGAATCTCCAGTCAAAAGTGGTGACGGTAGCGGTGTCACATCTGCCATAGCATTAAGCATAGGCGAGGACAAGGCGGAATTCGGCGTGGAGTTGAACCCCGATGTGCTTCCTACACTACTCGCCAGTATATTCTTAATACTAGGTGTTCGTTGTATTGGTTTTATAGGAATATTCGCAGAGGGCGCAGGGAGTCTTGAGGATTCACTCGAACTTCGTGAATTATTGTGCGCACTGCCTGTAGCGGCTGTGACAGTATAGTTGGGTATTATATCAGTTTGAATGCGAAGACCCGCGCTTTGGGGGGTGGATACGCCACTTGTATCTATAGGAACAACTCTTGAATTGGTATCGAGAGGGGTGAGGCTGGAAGTGCTTGATGTTGAGGGGCGGTTTGGAGGAGGTGACGGTGCTATCGTGTTCGACTGAAAAATGGTTGCGAAGTTCGAGGTACTTTCGCCAGTGGAGAATAACACTGTGATCCCCGTGTTATCTCTTGCACTCTGTGCATTTAGCAAGGCCGCACTACCACTTCTCCATTGTGCAGATGCATTCCCCGCCAAAGTGTCGTCGGAAGCATCGTGGTTGCTGCTCTGGGTGTGTCGTGTCTTCGGTGTCTGGGGCTCGGGGTTGGACATCGCGGGGAGAATCCAGCGACGACAGCGTGTCGGGAGAGGCCTCCTGGCGCAAAAGATATACTAATGCTGAGGCCGGGCACAGTACAATGCGGTGCAACCGGCGTCGACGTGAGAAAAGGAGTCCGGAGGGTGATTGGTACTGGCTGGGAGCCACATACGGAGCGGAAGTGGGCGAGCGAGCTGCGACGATGTTGGAGGGGATCGAGTTCTCGTGAGATTACTACTCGCGCAGGCAGACAGGGATGAGTGACGAAAGATACGGGGGAGCCAGCCTGGGCTGCAACGTAGAGCTTTCGTTGCGGCGTGGATCCGCGTGGTATCGGTGGTAGCTAATTAGACTGCTGGAGCGACCAGCCAGACATTTGCGTCGCTAGCCGAGTCCAAAAGAAGCTTGTTCCCCAACGGTGCCCATGAATAATACACGGGCTATATATTAAACTGAATCTCGTTCTGTGCCGAAATCCCTCAAAAAGACCGGAAGGCACCTTTATCAGAAATCACTGCAATCAAAAGTGCCAGATCTGGCTTGCGGTGAACAGCAAAGGGTGTAATTTATTAATAACTTTAGAGACGCTAGACGGCCTTACAGATTACACATTCCGACTATCAGGCGCCATGTAAAGCCTTGAGCGGTTTCCAGCCCACTTCTCGTCACCCACAGACCAGATGGCTTGGTATCTAATCAAGACTTGTGCAAAAAGGGCACGGTTGCTAAGCTTGACATTATGTTGATGCCGCTATGAGGTTCGAGGTTAAAATTGGCTTTCCACCCAACATTCCCAGATCACAATTTGATCTCAGGTGCTTGAAGAAGTCTCCGCGATTCAGACAGCCACGTTCGCCTTTCAAGTATTTGATTGGTGAGATGGCGCAAGCAATGGTGGTTGGTGAATCAGGGGAAACTTGTCTCCGATGTGCATGAGGCTGATGAGACGTTACTTGACGGGGTCTGGTTCAAGAGAGGTTCAGCTGTCACGTGCGGGTCACGAGATCTGAGATGACTCTAAATCAATTTCTGGTCCAGTCTAGTGTTAATAATTGCCCAAGGATGAATCAGTTGTTTTGTTCATTACCCAATGCTACCAATTTCCCTTAACGGGACGTTCATAGATATCAGCTGGCATCATCAGCAGGTCAAAACCTGCAGCTGCTGGATTCAACCACCTGACGCTATATTTTGTGACCAAGTTGCGGTGAGACTATGAATACCTGCACCTGACAAGCAGAGATCCAGCAATTGAACCCTCTTATAGTTGCTGATTATAGGGCGGTGTTAAAGGTTAGCTTCTTTATCGACCTACAAAAACCACAAGAATGGCTGCGTAAGCTGCTGTTATGAAAATAATATCCTGCTTCCGAGCATTCTCTCCAACATATGCTAGCAAGCAACCGACTACAAGTGTAAATCCAGTCGTTGTCACCATTTTTGATGCAGGCTTTATCATCATAATAATCATTGGAAGTATCAAAGTTCCCCCACCAAAAATTGCCAGTGCCAGACGATGGCGTAGGTTACTGTGAGGCTTTCTTAGGCCCGATCGACGTCGCAAGGTGCGAAAGAGTGCATTGGACTTGGTCCAAGATGCGTGTGAACTTCCTAGTGATTGGGAGAGTTCTTCGAGTATTGCTGCATCGATCTTGGTATCTGGTTTAGTAGCATGATGGGAAGTACATTCGAGGATTGCTAGTGATCGACTCCAGGCGTTAAGAGGTGGCTGTATGTTGCCACGATCGAGCTCCATGCGCTGCACCGAAGAAGTAAGCCAGTACTCGTATGATTGTATAGCTTTCGCTGTAAAACCTGTCAGCTCTGGAACTCATTATGTGTCAGAACTGCACAAACCATAATGTTCGAGATCACTGTTGATCTTGTCCCAACGCGCCGTCCCATGCACTACAATATAGTCAGTACTATTGGTATAATTTGTAAAGGAAGAGTTGAGCACATACACTCCTTGTATTTTTCATTGCTGCTTGTGAGTATCCAGTTATGACGATGAAGCTTTACAGTAGCATATAGGATATTATCCAAAAACATCCCTCTAATCACCTCCCTATGCTCGCTCATCGGCCAGATATTTGGCACATTGTTCGGCTTCGGGTCATATTCATCTAATATCTTTCGCAGCTTATCCGTGATTGGGCACGCGGCATGTTGGGAAGCGTCCTTTTCGTGTGTACTAGACGATTTCCGTGTGACAGAGTGGTATTCGGGGTAGGTTGGTAAGCTAGCTGATGAATTCTGGTGTTGAGGCGAGTCTTGCATTGAGTTCGGTGGGGGTACTTTTGCAGTTTCCTGCTCAGCGGGCTTTGAAAAAAGGCGCATCTTTGTTCTCTAGCAATCTAAGGATTAATAGTGGCGAGAAAGAAGTTATTAGGTGGAAAGGTGCGACATTATAGTGTTGGTTTGCAGGCCGATCATTTTCATCACAATGCATAGAGGCAAGTAGTTTCTTAGCCGCACCTTCCTTTGGGGTTATTTTGCCTACTAAATACCAAAATTGGCACTTACCTGACAAGTTTTCGCAGTTCAATACTCATGCGAAAGTCCTTAGAGGCGAACGTAATTAGTCTAATTCCCTGAAAACCCAACCATCTAACGTTAATTCTAACTCTAAGTCTAACTCTAAGTCTCCAGTCTACTTCTATACTCTTTAAAAAAGGAGAATCAATATGATACAACACAAATACATAGCATCTACAAACGCGCCCTGAAAGAGTTGCTCACATGCTTGACCGGGCAGCCCTTACTTGGTCCAACTCTATCATCCGTACTTTCTACATGGTTGCTAGGAGTTGCAATCTTCTTCGGTGCAGAGTGGTAGCCCCCCAGCTCATTATCAGTGTTTGTCACCTTTCCATCTTCATCTCTCGAAATTCCTAGCTCGACCAATTTAGCGAATACTTTCGAGAAATCTTCAAAGAACTGATCCTTGTCTCTTGCATATAGCTCAACATATGGCATGAATTGCTTGTCCTGGGTAAGAGCGATATCGGTCGGAAGCATCATGAGTTCTGTCTCGGTATCTTCGTCGTAGTTGACATATTGCTCCATGCCATTTTTCAACTGTTTCTTCTTCCATTGCAATGACAACAACAGTCTGAAGTATTGATTCGAGAACCTTGTTGGATTGTTAACCCATGCACCTTCGAAACCTGATCGGTCACTGTGACATCGTCCTAAATTGTGTGCGCCCGATAGCGCAACGATCTCTTGATCGTTAAACCCCATACGATAAAAAATCCATCGCAGATGTTCAGGCCCTTGGGCGGCGTCCGGAAGTCGACCCCTGGGTGGAAGCTTCGAGTCGTCAACATAGTCCGTCCGTCCTCCTTTCCAAGGTATCTCGGGGCCTCCCATCTCTCTTATCGCCACTACTCCAGCCAATGTCCACAGATCCGCGTAGGTAATCCAGGAATGCTTAGCTTTGACGGGTTCCAAGAAGACTCTAGCATGTTGTAAACCGGCATTTGCAGGATCGCCTCCCTCTGCTTCATATCGCATCCCCGCTCCATTCGAGCCTCCCGTGTCGGTTTCTGCATCATATGTACCTGCAGAGTGCCTATGCAGCATTAGAAGTTTGTGATCGGCAGCACCGCAGGTCTGAGAGGAACCAGACCGGATAAGTTAAAAGATTGACTTACCATGCGAGCCGTACGAGCACGGGACCTGCACTCCCATCGTCATATTCTGGTTGATGCAGTAGCTTGATGATATCCTTTTTAACAGCTTCATAATCTCCTTTATTACTCATCTTGTTTACAACGATATGCCCAAGCGAAATGATAGTGAAGTGAAAGTATGAAATTTGACACAAAGAATTCTATGAGACAAGAAATCTATATTCTACGCAAAAGATAGGAAGGAAAGGAGGGGAAAAAGGTCTATGACAAGTGCTTGTGATGATGGATAGCAAAAGATGCCGAGTAACATATCCAGAGAAAAGCAAAATATAAGCGCAAGCCGAGGCTCGCGTCTATTTTATTCTTATCTTACCGCTCTTATCAGCTTTAACAGTTGAAAGATTGGGTGAAGCAAAGGCATTTTGTGGGCCGGTGGCTCGTCGACAATGAGGTTTATGCTCGTGAAATGCGATTTTAAAGCATTCCGGAACGCGCACCGAGGAAAGAAATCCCGACCTCGGAGCTCCACTGCCGTTTGTGTGGTTGGTCGCCTTCCTTGTTGCAAGAACGTGGCCCAGCGACCTAAATCACGTGTGGTTCGACCCAAATTCCAACGACATCTCTCGGACTTTCCCCACCTGCCCTCAGCTCCCCTAAGCCGCCGCCAGCAACATGAACCAACCCTCGAAATTCCTGTCCTCAAATTAAGTCGGCGAACTCGTATGTAATATGCAAGCGTCCACTTCTAGTGCTAGCAGGACGAATCCTAAGAACACTGCATTTTGTACGACATGCGTACCAAATTCTATGCTGTTTGAGTTAGATGTGATGACAAAGTTGTTGCAAGTGATGACAGAGACTCGACGATGTTAAGTACTCGTGGGGTGGTCTCCAGATCACCGAGACCTGCAGCACCCCCGGTCCGCTGAGCCTAATCCTCAGGGTATTCAACGAGCCCCGGGAGAGTATCAGTGGTTTGGCTTAGAAGTCAATAATGATCTCAACAGCCATTGTGCCCAGGGTTTACTCTCTGGCCCCCTTCTATCATTATTATGGTCTCGGGAGCGTTTCCCCAACTGGGAAGCATATTTGTTTTGTCACTCTATTCGAGTTTTGTTTCCACCCGTCGATAAGATCCCAACAGCGCCATGCTTATGTCAGTTGGGAAACATGTCGGGATCCCATTCGACTGTATACGTATTCCTCAAAAGAGGCGGAGGCGGTCCATTTAGGATTCTAGGTTCTCACTATGCAACTGAAACACTCCATGCGTCTTCCACAGCAAGATTCACTTTTCTGCTCTATGACTTTAATATTGTACTAGTCATCTTGAACCAAACTGCCAGTCAATCCACAACGAACTACGTCTTATTTTCAAGTGCTTAGTGTGCAGTACCCGCTAGAAATACCCGGAACACTCCCTTGTATAACCATCCACAACCGCCCTTCATAAAAGATCGATGATCGATGCAGTCACCACCTTGATTATCAAAGGGTTGGCAAAGGCTCCTTACCATCTCTCTCGAATATCTATCACGGAACTGTTTAGTTCGCTGACGGTTCCCACAACGGCACAGACCCACCGGAACGCGGGAGACGACTTCATAGTTAAACACTTCATGGAATCTACCACTTATTCCCAATCAATGCCCATGAGCGAAATGTTGGCTTTGGCTCTATGCCTCATTCTTATCGTTTTCGGGGCAGTGGAGATCTATACTACGAGTAGACAGCGGTCATTTTACAGTGAGTTCTTTCTCAGCATCCAAGATTCAAATACTAAGAAACCTCCAGAGTTTGACGTCGAGAAACCTCCATTATCAATCCTCACAAAACACAATAGCCAGCCCCCACCAATCTCCGAGTCGTTAGTAGCATGTCACCAACCGCATGCGCATTCAGAATGATAGTGTAGATATTACCTGATGGCATTCCTGTTGCAAAGGCAAGGAGTATGGAGTTACAAAAGAAATGCTTCGTCTTGGTCCACGATAGATATGATTAACGATTGTCACGACATTTACTTCTTTAAATTGGTTATTTCTAATTCCTGGAGTACAGAATTCTGAATTCTGGGAATGCACCACACGACATTACTTCAAGGCGCAAATCTCAGCCACAGGTCGATCATTCTTCCAAATTACCAACGGCCAAGGCTGGGCCTTTGTGATGCAGCACCAGTGACATAAAACTTTTATTGCCGAGTATGTCAACGTTACTGTGATCGTCTTGCTGCATCAGCCACAATATGGGAAAATTCAAATACCGGCAGGTTGGCGCAATTTCGCCGCACTTGGCTAAAACCGTTGTCATGCGGCTCTGTTGCAATATATATTGTGTGGGGCTCTGGGTGCAATTCGCAGTCAAAGCACAATTTGGAAGTGGGACGGCACAGCTTAAATCATGAAATTGATTCAACTTTAATCTGCGCATTATGGGACACGATCTCATTATGCCATCATCCAATCTGCTAGCAATATTCTGTCCATTTGACTTTGTTTTCTCAACGTGTTTTAGTGCCAGCAATCATAGGTATATGCTTATATTGCTGCCATAAAGTTTTTTCTATTGTTTATCTAACAGTTGATAGTCATTATATCTTGGTTCTCATAGCTCTCAGCAAACATCGCATCGTCACCTGATGAAGCTGCAATCATGGCACTACCAAGATGACCATACATAGCCCTTCATCGTTCCACATATATCCCCCATCCCCCTCCCCCCTTGATAGCACAGAATCGAACTTGGCACTTTGCTTCCCAAATGTCTCTTTCGCTCAGTCACGTAATGACGCACTAGTGAACCTTAGCGACCCCACTACAATTTCTAGTATAAATTTCCCCAGCAACGAACAATGGCAAACATGAATTTTCCGTATTGCAACGCACGACATTCTTAATTCCCACAGAAAGAGTATGTCGTGGCTATTATCTGGTTGGAATTTCTGTTATGAGAAGAGCTGTGTTCTCAGGTCTTTGTCCAACCAACCTCATCCCCGCAATTTGAGCTCTGGTGACACAGGAACATATTCCAGGGTAGGGATGTACGGGTACGACCAATTTCACCAAGAGCCACTTTGTACTTATGGTTATTAGTCACCACCGACTCTATTACCCTAGTAGTCTCGGCATGTTAGAGTGGCGAAATCTCAAAGGGAATAGTTGGTTGCGCGTTATGAGAAATTACTTACTGCAGCACGAAGTTTCCCGTAGATCTTTACTCTAGGCTCTCGACGAAACATGTTGCACCAGTCTAACTTGCTGCATAGAAACAATAAGCAAATGGTATCATGAATAATAGTGACGCTTAGCCCGATCATCATCCACATCAATCCGCTTTTCTAACTTCTCAATAGGTCGGCTTTGTAGCTTGAAGGGTTTCAGATTGAATTCTTCAGGTTTCTCGCTTGCTTCTGCAACCCCGCCTGGTTGGAGGAGCGCCTGAACAAAGCCGCAGGCCATCCATGAAAATAATCACTACGTCAACCGGATATTATCTATCCTTGGATGTCAATCGTACCTACAGCCTCACAGTTTCAACATGCCACCCACTTCTAGAAGGTGAATTCTTCAAAGTTTTGTGCACGTTTCCTCCTAGCAATTAACACTAAAAACTGCCAAATCAAGCTTCCTCGGCAGCAATTCTCCCAAGGTTTGTTTCTTCCGCAAATTGACTACAATCTTGGTTTGGACTTCTCAGTCTTACGAACTTGTGAATATGTTTCTAGCGACACTCCCTTCAAATATATCTAGGAATACAACCTCACTTCAATTCAAGCAAGCCAATGATAACGACATACATAAGAATTCATGTCCAAGTGAAAATTGCTTCATACAATTTATTATCAGCGACATTGCTATGTCCATAAACTGATGTTAAGCAATGGGAGGCCAATCAAGAATGTGCGAGTTCCGTCCACCACTAAGTTGCTTTTAGTAAGTACAATTTACTTCGACAACCTTTTTGCTTGTGAAGGCAAAGAAGTGGGGCGAAAGGGTTAGCGAGGTTAAATCACGTGTTATATTAATTTTCATAACAGCTAAGCCTCTACTTTTTATATTGAACAAAAAATCAGTTCGCAGACTGAACTTTGTGTGGCCACGTGCACATGGCAGCACTTCTTACAAGAAATTTCTCTCCTGAAAATATACGCCAACCTCACGCTTTTATCTGTCAATTATTGAAAACCTTTTTTTTTTCTCATTGATTTATGTCTTTCAAGTGTCGAGGGAGTCAGATCACGTGCGAGGCGGCACCTAGGAGAACTGCAACCACTTACTATAACAAAGGAGGGTTGAATACATGACTTATCCCCGGAAGAGCTCTCCGAAAAATTAATAGAGAAAATTGTCACGTAATGTGGGGTAGTTGTACGAACAGAGTGAACTTCTGCTAGGGCATTTAAGTGAGCGTAGTATATTAATAAATGAGATGCTTGATTCTGGAAAAACTAAAGGAGCATAGCTATTTATATATACAGGAGCGCGAAGTGATTAGTCAGTAATTCTATTTTAGCTAGAAATGGCAGTGCCTAGTGTGTATATAATACCTTCAACTTATATAAGAAATGAGGAAGTGCATAAGACAGACTGCATTTCACTCCGCCCAGAGTCTCGGTGACAGACAGTAGTACGGTCTGGCGTGTCTGCTGTAGGCTAGGTATGAAGTTGCACAGTAGTTACATGAGTAAACTAGAAGATATAGGAAATAGTAGCTACTTGAGGGACTCAAAATCATTCTAATGTACAAATATGGAGCTGGCGGTTCCCACTAATATGTCAGGTTGGCTCATATAAACCATTCGAGAAAACAGCAGAATGGGATATTCGGGGAATGATGGGAGAGTGTCGGCATGGGCTTGGAGCTGCAGTCTGCGAACTGTACTCTCACCAGTATTGGTACACCTATTACTCAACGCTATACCCTTTTACCTCAACTTTATCTAGGAGAATGTAGCTCACGAGCACTGTCGTATAGATAGTGGGATTGAAATAAAAGGTTTGTGTGATTCATCACAAAACCAGCCCAGACGAACTTCGAAAGGTATGCTATTAAAAATGTGATATTTTGTAGCTGAATATCAAAAATACGAAGGGCTTCTTTGATAGTAGAGATTGCATAGGTTGTATTTCTCGAATGAATCTGAATCTATTATCGAATGGTAAATTGTTCAATGGAGCTAGTGAATGTAGAATCCTACAAGTTCTGAATCAAAGTACTCTTTAGAGCCTAGCCTTTTCCGCTTCCATTCGAGCTGGTACACGATATTTGAAAGGAATGGAAAGCCAACCTTGTCCACGTTAAGTCGTGTACGAGCAGTGAGTCCAGGTATTTGTTTTTCAAGGGGCAAATGCACTCCTTTCATACATTACGTTTGTTTTCAGTTGATTTTCTCTCTTTGCTAGAAAAAACCACTCGGGGTAGTGTTTATAGACACCTTATACAGCCCATCATATTCCACGCTTCATATTCATGAGAGCCATAGATGCAAAACTCTAGAGAATGGTTCTTTGATAACGCAGGAAGGGCCTTAAAACTTGATCACGGGGAGATGTGTATTATCTACTAAGGTAGTTTCCGCGAATTATAGGACTAATGGGGCCTTAAAAATCCCAACCACTGTATAAACCAAGTTCCGTTCTCTCCACATTCTTTTCAATCCGAAATGCGTCATAAATTACAAATTCACTGAAATATTACCGATGCTTCTCGATCGCCTCCGATTCCTCAACGCTGATCACTTAGGAAAATGTTTTCCCGATGTGCAAAAAGTTTCGCCTCGTCCAAGACCAACCAGCATCTAATTTGCATTTTCAGTATCCAGCAACGATATCATCGCTATATCTTTGGGTTGATTATAACTACGATTAGGACAGTTGCTGCTATTCCTGCTCATATGGGCTGCTGAAAACAAACCAGCGAGGCCTCCACTTGATAACTCTGTCTTCACATGTTTATCAGGCTTTCTGCCAACTTCATCTTGGTACTTGGCCAATCGTGAAGCTGGAATTTTTTGACATAGACACACCAGCCAAATATTCTGTGCGAGGTTGAATTAGTCGGTTGAGGACAAGGCCGAGGCATTTCTTTCCAGCCTCTGGCAAGACTCGGCATTTTATGTTTTACGGTGGGAGTCTCTAGGCCGAGAAAATTTCCACCCCACCAATGGGAGAAAAACAATGTTGCATGTGTAGTCTTGCGTGAAGAGAGGAGAAAAATTTTTGTACTCATATTTTCAGAGTATCAACCCTATGCCTGTCTGATAGTTTGGTGGAAAAGTGATATCAACTAGAATCAATACTACATTTCTTAAAGACACATCTAAACGTATCGTCCACTTCGTTCTCCAACTTCAAGCGCCATCGCCATTCCCGTGGAACTATGTGTTAATATATGACAATGGAAGAACCATATTCCAACATTGTCTGCCAGTATACGTAAAACGACATATCCCATTCCAGGAATATAGACCGTATCTTTCTTGATTGGGTTGATTAAGTTGTAGGAGCCGCCGGGAGGACTAGATGCCTCTGAAGGAGAGAATGGGTTGTATGTATTGTAGCTGTGGTGATGGCTTGTGGGATAGTATTGGCTGAGGACGTAAAAGTCATAGCCGTGCTAGCAGATGATGGGTAAGCCAATACATCAATTCCTATCTACTGAGTCTGAGAACTTACAAGGTGGAAAGGATGACCCCTCATATCAAAGTTGTTCACCACGATATCAACCCAAGTAGCGTTATCTGGATCTCGCGATAGTGCGATGAATGGAACAAATTGATTGGTGTTCCAATATGCTCTGCTCAGGTCTATCAGAGGCGTAGAAGGTGAAGCCTGTGGGGCCCAGGCAGTCCCATTTATACCCCATGTTGGAATATCTTCATCCTCTTTCCCCGTTTCCATTTGTACGTAAAACATGTATGTCTGGTTTGCAACACCTTGTATGGTGTTTTCTGGGAGAGTATCGCCTTTGGCGGAGCGGAGGTAAAAAGGTTTCTCCTCATCAGTGGTAGGTGACGGTGAGTGATCTTTTCGAGCTAGTGTACTCGATGCGATTTGGAGTGGAAAGTAGTGAGCGAGATTTGAAGGCGTGTTGTGCATTGAGAAGTTTCTACTCTCTTGTCAATAGTTATTCTTCGCAATGAAGCTTTCAAAACATACTCCGAATCCAAGGTAATAGTCATCTCAGAATCAGTGGAGTGGGTGATTGCATCGCATTCCATAATCAAATCCATGCGTTCACCAGGATACAAGATTCCAATCGATGACGACTCGGGTGACTTCTCAATCACATTACCACCGTCAAGTTGGAAGACTGTCATCCGACAGTGTGGTATCTTGAGGGTAAATCCTGTCAAAATTCTGCAAATTTTAGCAAATCTATCAATAAAGTAAGTTTGGGCGTTGATCTCACCCAACATTTGTCACTCTTAATCGAGACCTGGAGGATTTCAAACTCAATCTTGGAGGAAATATGTTCGTGCAAGCCATTTCCTCATCCCGCTTATGCGAGGAACAATCATATTTTCCCTTTCCATTTATCAAGACTGAACTCGGAACAGGCTGCCAGCACTGTTAGTTAATACCTAATTCTTCACGAGTTTCATCTTACCTCATGACCCCAGTTTCCAGGATCTTCGTAACTCTCCTGGACATGTTCCGCGGACTGCAGATACCAGTCTCCTATCATAAGAAGATTATCTTCCTCAAATTGGAATCGAGTTGAATCGAACACATCTTTTTGAATTGGCTTATGCACAATTAAACCCCCATAAAGACCATCAGCTCTTTGTATTCCCTCGTGGGAATGGTACCTAACGCAAATCAGTTCTGCTGGATAGCGTAGTGGCATTGGTGACTCACCAGAAGGTTCCCGCTTGCTCATTACCAACCTTAAATTCGTAGGTAAAGTTTCCAGTTGAGGGAATAGGGGCTTGAGTTATTCCAACAACACCATCCATACTATTATACCCTATTAAACCATCCCCAATCAGCAGAGTTTTAAAATTGCGATCATGGGAGTCGTTGTAACCTGCCTTTCATTCGTAATCCATGCCAATGAATTGCCACTCCTTCATCCTCGAGCTCGTTATATACCTCTATAACCATCGTATCCCCAGAACGTGCCTCCAATGTCGGTCCCGGAAATTGTCCTGATAAGTATTAGTATTAAATATGCCTTTGGAAAACTCCATCAATACCATTGATAAGATATACAAGCTTTCGAACGCCATCAGGCGAGCGGTAGTCTTTGGTAATGTGCCATTTCTCTCGCAAAGTGGTGGGCTCCCGCTCTCTATGCTGGTCAGGATGCAATCTGATTGCCAATTCAGCTGGCTGGGTGTTGTTGGATGTCTGCGAACTAGGACGATCTAAGGGGTTCTGAAGGAGGAACAAATGATTCCCGAAGAGTTCTCGGTAGTTGAAAAGGAATACCACGAGGCATGAGATAAGGAGTGCTGGTAGCAAATACGATTTCCACTTCGATCCCATAATTGATTCTCGAGAAGGTCAGTCACAAATATTTATCGTATCATGGCGTGATAGGCACTTGATACGTTTCAAAGACTAGGGCTAGAAAAGCGTTCCATTCGAATAAGGCTTTAACATCGTCCCAGATAAAACAAAGTAATAAAAAGAATGAAGAAATTCAGACGTCGTCACAAGTTGACAGGTATAATAGATGTTGCCTCAATCATGCAAGTTCCTTTGAGCCTGCACGGATCATCGCCGAAGGAATACATTAACCCCACAATATCCGGTTCAGGCCAATCGCTTGAAACCTGAGAACCAATCAAAGCAAAACTCTTTGCTCTTGTACCGGTATTTTAGCCAGCATAAAGTCGGCATTCGATCAAAGGAATAGTGGGTATACACATAATCCGTAACTTAGGGGTTGGACGAGAAAGAACACTTGAACGGCGAAGAGTCCTTGCCTAGAGCGTTATTGGTGAGTGAGAGAACAAGAGGTCAAATTAAGATTTGACAGCTTTCGCACAGACCACACCGACGCAGATATTTGCCGCCAAATTTTAATGAGTCCCAGCAACATGCCGAAAAGATCGCCACATGTTACCTCAGGACGGAATGATATGTTTATTGAAACCACAATATGGTACTCTCTCAGTGTGTTAATGTTCATAGTTTCTATCGCTGGTGATCTTAAGTGGAATGATCGTGGATATTCTAGCCGGATCACTTACGAATTACGATTAAGAAGATAATGATTCATAAATCCCGGTATAGTAGAATGGATAACGTATGAAGTCGGAATGGTATCACAGAGGCCCCTACTATTATACTACGCCATTATCTAAATCCTCGTCAACTAGCGAAGAGTAGAGAAACTGTCCATCTAGACCTCAACCCGAAATCTTCTGAACATAGCTCGGCGTATGACGGTTCAGCATTCTGAATCACTTCATCTTTCGGTACGCTAGACACTTTCTTCACTGAATATTGTTCCAGAGGTCAAGAAGAATGCACAATTCTGTTTGGACTATAGCTAGACAGCCGCTGTCTCGGTGTTGCATTGTGGATGGGCAGGTGTCTACAACACTACTATTCAAATCACTCCTTCTAGTCAACTAAGCTAAAGCTCTTACCATAAATTCTCACCACTATCAGATGCCCAACTACTATGAAAATCCTATCCTTCGGTGTCCCCTCTAAAACACCCTCAAGGTCAGGCAGGGTCACCCGATGATATTTAGGAATCTATTCACACTTCCGGATTTCAGCCCAAGTATATATCTACCATGGCTGGACATTGGCCTTTCGAATAACCTTGCCAACATCTTCATCTCTAGCACCCTCCACGACATCGCGAACAAAGTTCGCTCCAATAGAAGGATCAATCGCGCCCATTTTTTTGTTCGCTTCTTGACCACTGCCTAAGCCAGTCGCAAGAAACCCTGGCGAAATACCCCAAACCTTCACACCGTCCTCCTTGAGAACCCTATTCCACTCTCGCATCATCATATTCAGACCAGTCTTGGTTGAGCGATATGCTGGCAGCGCAAATCCTTCCTTGGGCCATCCTTTTGGGGGAGATTTGTTCACGGCCAGCGCAAGATTATCGCTTTCAGCGAGTGTCGAAGTACCGCTTGTGATGAACAGAAGTCTCGGATCGGATGACTTCAGGAGCAAAGGAACGAAGGTGTGAGTCAAGATGTATGTTCCAGTAGTATTGACATCCCATGACTTATTCCACATCTCCCTCATGGACATTTTATTAGCTTGAAGTTGCTGATCAAGCAGAGTTCCTTCACCAAGATTAGCTTCTCTTCTTTCCTAAGGGTTCAATGTTAATCATACCTGCATTGTTGATCAAAATATCTACACGGCCATACTGTTCTTTGATATAATCAAATGCCTTCGAAATCGATTCATCACTTGAGATGTCGATTTGTACTGGGTACACCACGCTAGCACTACCAGAAGATGCTTTTTGTATCTCTTCAGCAGCAGCTTTTGCCTTACTCACATCACGACCACCAAGCAAGATGGTGTAGGAGTTCTTCGATTGGTATAGGGATTTCACTGTTTCTAGCCCAAGGCCAGTATTAGCGCCGGTGATGAATAGGATCGAGTTTTCAGCCATGTTTTCGTGCTCTTGCGACTGCTGGTGTTAGTTTCCAGATATTAGAAGTCCCTTTAAATCTATTTAGTCCTCGGAGATAACCCAGATAAATGCGGGGTGGGATCATCGGGTCATCGGCGTTCGGAGGAGCCATGCAAAAATCTCCCGAAACAGAAATATGACGGTCGAGAGAAATTCCCAATTCAGGTAAGTTCAAGTGCCACAACTCTGTCTAGTAATCAGATCCGTACTAACTACCAAGCAGTCGCTCCGGAGATATGTAAGCGAGAGTAGATTCTCTCCGAAATCTGTTTATGTATACTTCATTTCTCAATCTTTTGAAGGGATTGCAAGAGCTAATTCTTATATTTCAAATATTTATTGTACTCTTCTAACAAGACGTTGAACCCTGATCAATTGCAATGTTAGAACTCAGGGATGTCAAATGGCAGCTCACTGAGGTTGTAAATCCTGATCTTCAGGGTCCAGTTCAGACCATAACCGCGAAAGATATACTCTACTTGCCTCACGGAAATCGGTTTCAAACGCTGAACATCTATCTACCTGTAGCTGCCAATACTTTGAAATTTATTGACACCCCGATCACTACTCTTCTGCCCCCTAGCAACAAATCACAACGCCCATTCTGGCATGTTCATATCCATGGCGGCGCATGGCGAGATCCCAACCTCACTGCTTCATCAATCGAGCCAACAGTCGCATATGCATTCTCGCAAAGCAGCTCATCAAATCCAATCATCGCTATCGCCTCGATCAATTATACCCTCTCCCCATTTCCTACGCACCCAGTCCAACCATATGACCCAATCAAAGACAACCACTCCGATCCATCTTGCAGAGCTGTCCATCCTCAGCACATTCATGATGTTCTTATGGGGTTACAATTTCTGAAATCAATGGGTCTTAACGATGACTTATACATCTTATTAGGACACAGCGCTGGAGCCTGCATCTGCTCGCAGGCTATATTTCAGCAACCAGAATATTGGGGCTCCAGATCTACCCCTCCACCACGTCCCGCTGCATTTCTTGGCTTCAATGGCTTGTACGATCTACCCGCACTTGTTAACGGACTTGGTGCATCCTATGAACATCTGAAAGACGTGTATGATGACTTGGTTGGTCATGCATTCGGAATGGAGAAGAGTAAGTGGTCGGCTCCTAGTCCGACTTATTTTGAAATTGCACAACTCGAGGAACAAAGAGTGGAAGGTCGAGCGCCGGCCGCACAAACTCTAACATTCACTCCAACTCCAACTAATACGCCGGTGAGATCACATCTCCCATAAAGCCTCCGCCAATAAAACGCACTGTTCATGCTTCTTACAGGTCATAAGGTGAATCTCCCATGCTCCTTCGCATTCCTAGTGCATACTCTAGAGACTCAATTGTAAAATCCACTGTCAGAAAATGCCATACATTCTGTCTACAACAGGGGGCTACCGCCCGTCGTAGTTTTTTGCTCGCAGTGATAGTTGTGCCAGATTTTGATCCTCCTGTATTTTCCGAGCTGATAAAAGTTGTGTGCGAAATGACGCGCTTCGGCTGAGTGCAAAATATTTATACCAAGCACGCCTCTGCCGCCGAAGATAAATTAATGGCCTGAAGAATGGTTATTTAGAATAGGCGGGGAAGACCTACCACAGACACACTATCAAAAAACGGCTGTAGAAAAGCAATGCAGGGTCTTCCCACATAACCCCACCACAGCGTACCTGCATACCAAGTGGACCTGCATGCATGATGACATCACCGATATACAGAAAACAAAACATTTTTTCTAGATAAAATACTTCAAGGCAATTAATTTTCTAAATACTTTCTTCATTTGACAGCACTATAAGCCAAGTCGCATTAAATCTTCTCTAAAATTCGTTGTAAGATATTTATTAAAATAATTAACGGAGGTATGCCTCTGGAATTCCCCGACATGAGTGAGTAAAAAACCAGCAATTTCCCAATTAGAAAACAATTCTATAAATCAATCGCTAAAACAAATCTAAATGAGACCAAAATAAGCCTCGGAAGATCTGATGCCCATGAGGGCCAGACCATCCGTAATCCCTCCTGAGTAATGTTCGATAAAGATATAGTAAAATGCAACAAAGGCATATAATAAACAGGTGAGTATGCTGTTAATAAGATATGGAGCGCGAGCTCTGAGGTTATTTGTGAGAGGGAAAAAAAGGCAAATATGGGGACCAAGCCCAAGGAAATCTATATGCATAAAACAAAACCGCGAAAAGCTGATAGTTGACAGCTGCGATTAATAAAAACATGAAGTCTACGTCCTAAAGAACGTAGAAGCAGAAAGAGGAAAGCAAAATGCAAGATACGCTTTTTAAAATTCAAGAATTGCAGCCCATACTATTTTTGGTATCCAATTTTCCCAACCAGCCCATTTTTGTACACCAAAGACATAAAGACAACGAAACCAAAGTCTATAATACAACGCGCAGAATCAGGATGATCAAAGAAAGGGATTTCGTGTAGGCATCTGATCATACCATATACAGCAACCCAAAGACATGAAACTTTTAGACGCCTCCCATATTATGCATTAGATTACTCCGCTTGACCTTACCACCCGTGAAGGTTTAAGACAAGGCTTTAAGGTCAAAAGTTCGAATTGATCGAGTCGTGGTATTTGAGGAATCGAGTGTGAGAATTAGATTGAGAGGCTTGACAAGGAGTTAAGCTGAGTTTGTTTCGATTGTTCACCGAAAGGCAGTTGTGAGCTGTCTAGTTGAGTGATACCCAAACGCCAAAGAGATGGATAAGAGTTAATAATATGAGTCTTGTATATGATTTCGAGCATTCCATATACATTGATGAATAAAAACGAACCGGCGCATGTCGAGAGTAGGGCTGAAGATGGAACCCCGTTGCAGTAGAGAGAATCCTACGGTGGTCCTATGGTGGTCCTATGATAATTGAAGGTACTGGATGGTTGTGACACATTAATAAGCCATAACTACCTGTGGCCGCTTTCTGTCAGCCATCCTGGCATCTGTTTAGACATGAAGTGCTTTGAGCTTCCCACAGGGAGAAAATGTCTTAAAGGATCAAGAGCATTATAATCCCCACACACCTTTAATACCCAGAACCACCATAATTCGTGAGAGGTCGTGATAGTCATCATTTATTAGTGTGGGATGATGAGTTGAAGGAGCCGGCAGAAACTTTGGCAGCGGCAACTTTGGCAGCGGCAGCAGCAGCCTTGATGTCCGCAATCCGCTTGCGTTCTGCCTGTTTCGCCCTTTCGCTTTCCTCAACTTCTCTGGCCGCTACGTTGTCAGTTCGTGTCTGGTCATCTGGTTTGGCTGTAGGAAGTAGAAGTTAGTAATCCGTTTTTTGAGTAGAGGATACGATAGTGTCGCTGGATTACCTTTCTCAGAGTGATTCCAAAAATTATAGTGAAGTCTGGAGCCGGATGCCTTAATCCAGTCTTTCCCTAAAAGCACCTGATACGGTACATCATCATCCTCTCTGATCCAAAATTTGCACTCGTGGATTCGTTCCCCTTCCCTTACGTGCCACTTCAAAGTTATATGCGCTTCCAATTTGTATTTCGGTCCATATGATGGTCTGACGGGAATGGACTCGTGGCGCTTGATAAATTCAGAGTCTCTATCGACGCGCATGGTATTGTATAGAGTTTGGGAACTGATTTGGCAGTCTGTGCTCTGATTATCGACATACGCATGTGCTAAACCTCTTTCGCTATTTTCCGGATCAGGGTGCATTAAATATACATAAGTGGATGACTCTGTTGAGCCATATTCCGACTGCGGTGAAAGGGTAAGCGATATAACCGGGAAGAAAGGGGAAATATACACACAGATGGTGAGTTCCTATTGATCCTTTTAACAGCACTCCTGTTGCGAAGCCTTACTCCTTTCACCTTTCGGACAATATACGTAGCAGCTCTGACAAGCAAGTGTCCGCCTTTCTTGATAACATTCCGTTTAAACTTCGGAGGTTGCACAGTCCTACCCCCCTTGATATTAATGGCAGTATCCGTAGGAATGCTTTCCGCTTCCACCCCCTCTATAGTGGTATTATTGATATTATATACCAGTTCTGAACTCTGAGGACCACCTTCTTGAATTACTGCCCGAATTTCATCGTTACTAGCCTCTGAATTATTGACGGTATACATAAAGTTCGTGTCTTCTTGTAAGTCGAGGTCGAGGTCAAGATCGCCAGCAGGGATTGATGGCTTATGCCGACTATCATCTTCGAGGATGTGGCTAGACACACCTTCGACGGAATTTACTGTGACAGGAGCCGGTCTCTCGGGGTGGATTCCAAAAACATCTGCTGCAGAAGGTTTGAGCAGCAGAAGTTTATTTCCAGGATCTTCAGACGAAGCTTTGTTTTCGTTGTTCTCGGAGGTTGGAGAAATAGTGCTCGTTGGGAACGTGGAGACAATGTTGCCGACCGATGTTGAGGGATACGATAATTCAGTACTGGCGTCATCTGACTGCGCTCTGTGAGAGCGAAGCCTGTTGGCAGAGAATTCCAAGCCTATATGCGCGTTATCATCTGATGATGAAGCAATGAGAAGCAATTCGCGGTCTGTAGAAGCTCTTTTGACCTGATTGATTTTATCATGTAACTCCTCTGGCTCAAGGGCCGCGTTGGCTGCGCTGGAGGCATCCATGATCTGCGAGCTAGTTGATGGCCTGCAGATGGATGCCTCTAGGGCACAAAAATGAATCAGATGAGATATATATTATGCTCAAGATGTTTGTAGTCGAGAGATCGTGTTGTTGGGTACTAAGGAGGGGGATTCGTTGAAATGTTATCGGGATGAAACAGGGCATGACTAGCGCTTGAAATTGCCATGCAAGAACCATAACAACAGAATTGGTTGCCTTCTTACAAAAGAAACAACACACTAGACTATGCACAGTTCTGGCAACGACAGATTCTAGTTGACACACTATAATTCATTAAGAGTTGAGGTCCTATTTTAATGGCCATATTTTGATATATACCCCTGGACATGCATGCTGCTTTGTAGATAGAAATCTCCAAGCACGAAAAATGAATCAAGTATGAGTCAGGAAATTCCAGAATGCAGTTTCCGGGACATAAGATAACATCCGGACTTTCGGTCCAAAGTGAGTGTGGAGATTGAAATCTATATATTTCTAAATGCAGTTAAAAGCAAACAAACAACGGTGGCCAAAAGTTTGGTGCCTGCAGGAGATGACGTCGAGGCTTCAGCATGCAGGTTTCAGCTCCACCCTCACGGGATATCGACTCTGCCAATACTTCAGCAGCGAAAAGATCGTAAAGAAATAGCACAGCTCGTCTGCTCCCTGATGTTGCCATGTCACTATCCAAGCAGGATGAGGAAGCTAGTGCTACAAGTCGCAAGATTCCAGTCAGGCTGGCCCAAGGGTACCCTACACTAGCAAAGCACCTTGGATCAAATCCCGAACTAGCAATATTCCGTCGATTTGAAGGCTTAAATACACAAAATCTTCTCTATCTGCAAGCAAGGCTTGTAGGGCTGGAGAAGAAGCTAAGAGAGGCGGAACTCAAAGCAGAAGCAGAGGGGCAACCTAAGTCATGGAGGAACAGAGATTGGGATTGGCTGCAACTCAGTGGGGAGCAAGCATTGCTAGAGAAGGAGGAGGCCATTGCCCGAACTACAGTTTCTGACGACGATGAAATCATAGGGGAGCCAAATAATGATGATTATCAGCTTCGTCTTTTCCTTGCTATTCGCAGAACGCTCAAGGAATATAGTGAAGCGCCCCTTACCTCCCGCAACCAGAACAAGGCTGATATCAATGTAGATGATACCGCTCTTCAGCTTGCCCAGATGGCACAACTTCCTTCTCCGGGTCGGTACGATCTAAAGCAGTTGAGGAGGTGGATGTCACTCGACACGGATGGAAGATATCCCCTTGTAGGGTTAGATAGAGATATATGGACCAATAGCAACCGTGACGACCTCTTTGCACTCCGTACACGACCTGAGTCTGATGCCGTCTCTGTCTTCATCACAGACTACTTTATGCCCTTATTCCACACACTGTTCGGACGATGTCTGAAGCCGAGAGCGGAGGGTCAAATTACGACAAGTGTCCATTATAACGATCGGCATATCCTTCGGTTCGCATCAGCGGTTGCTACGTTGTTATCAGCAGTTGCGATGGTGACACCCATCGCGGTGCTGTACAAGATCACATCGATGCCGGTTCGTATTGGTGTTATGGCTGCATTTACAGCCGTATTCTCTGTGGCGTTAAGTGTCTTGACGAACACGAAAAGGGGAGAGATATTTGCTGCAACTGCTACGTAAGTTAATTGTTTTGTCTCAACGTGCGGAATGTTGCGGTACTGACTTTGAAAGTTTCGCCGCGGTTCAAGTTGTCTTCATTTCGACAAACGGAAGCAGCACGGCGGCCCCATGATGTAATTGTGTGCAAAGTGGTGAGCATTGTTGCGCTGGTGGGAAAGCTGTCAAAGGGGAAGTTGGTATAGGAAAGTGGTGTTCCGTTAAAATCGTAACGCATGAATTTGAGTGCTAAATGGGGAGAAAGAGTCGAAGCTTTTATCCAGGGTAAACGAACAAAGGGAACCCGGCAAACAAAACATACGTTAATCCTTTTTGAACTTAGCTACCGACAGAGTTTTGCTATATTTTAGATCAAGGCCTACTGGCTCGTGCCTTTTATCACTAGATACAACTATTCATTTCTTGTGAATCTAAGATTAGAATCTCTAAAATACTATGATGAACTCTTCTATTACTAAACTAATTAAACACGGTGGAATTTATAACAATACTATTCAACTAGAAGATCGGTCACGGGTCTTGTGCATTTGATTTCTAGTCAAAGTAACATCTTGAATCCGGGCCCTGTGCACAATATGCCTATGTGTGAAACTACTTTCAACCTCCCCACCCTCGCCACCCTCGCCACCCTCTTATTTTATGTACTCCCCTAACTTGACTACTCGCTCCTCTTTGACCTTCATTGGTACCTAGACCGGTGCTAAGGCTTTTGATCAGGACAGGTTCCACAATAGGTCGTTGATTGGTGGGGAACTTTCATCTTTGATGCCACCAAAAAATTAGAGATATTTTTCTCATATTAAAGTTTTCTCCTCCACCCTTGACTCTAGGAACCCTTCACTGTCAAAAATGTTTAGCTAATTAGCGAACCATAATCCTTAGAATTAATGGTGAATGAATATTTTATGTTAGAAGATACGGCCTGATCACCCTTAGTTAGTGTAGGATATCAGTAGCTACCTTAGCCTGAAAATGACCCCATACATGTATTAATTGTTCTGGGATCTGCATACAGCCTCTAGGTGGAACAGATTTTATATACAAAATTGTCATGTCCAACAACTTCATTCAGCATCATCAGAGTGCAATGGCTTTCGTCCATAAACAACAAAACTACCTCAATTATTAGTTTTCAACTTTATAACATGCATACGGAAGGAGTCAACTTACACGGGTATATACCCATGAATACTCTTATCCCTCAAATCCCTCCTGACATCCACCATCCCCACCTCCACCTCTTCCCTACTCATCCCCTGCGCTCTACTCAAAATCGCCATACTAACGGCACTCAACCCATCCAAACTATTCGCCAAACTCCACATCCCTAAAGTCTTTGCTTTCTTTCCTTTCGGCCACGTATTCGTCGGCCACTTGAACTTCCTCTCCATCACATTCTCAAATCCTGCATCTCGCATGAATTGTGCATAATTTCGTGTACAATGCCAATCACGTCCAATCTTCCTCGCTCCATCGCAGATTTTTGCGTTCCATTGTTGTACGGCAGTCCCATCACCAGTCCCGTCTATGGATTCCATGGTGAAGAGGGCGTCTTGAATTTCGAAGTAGCCACCCGGGGAGAGAGATTTGTAGGCTTGGACAAAGACTTGGGCGGGGTTTTGGAAACATGTGAAGAGCATGCGGCCATGGATGAAGTCGAATTTTTGGCTGAACATCCACTAAGTATAGTTAGAAAGGTAAATATTCCATACAACGAGACTATCAAACTGAGAAGAGCAACTTAAGGCGAGAAGATATAAAAGAGACAACTCCATGAGCTTGGCGGTAAGAAGCCCTTCACATTATGATTAAAAAGGGTAGGGTAGTTGATCCTACCTCATCTTCAGCGTCGTCAATTTCAAACTGACAATTTGGTGGGACGTATTCCGGCTGTATAGCACTCAGATCTGTGACACAAATCAACAAAACAAATTATACTGCGGCATTGACACTCACCTGTTCCAATAACAACAGTTGCAGGATTTCGTTCAGCATACTCTAACGCCCAAGAACCAGTCCCCGTACCAACATCCATTACACGCTGCGGACTCTGGACTGGGGCCAGGTGCAAACGACCATCAAGAGTAAGGGTCCATAAATGATGTTGAAGATTCAGGCGCTCTTGTTCAACCTCATCGTTGGGTAGATAGTATTGGCCTTCTTTATATTTGTGGTAAGTCCGACCATTCTCTATTATCGACTCAAAAAGGCTAGAGTTCATAGACATTGTTGAATCCCCCATTTCTGAACCAAGGGCTGAGTCCGAATCGCTCATCTCGGAGTCGACATGGAGTGATGTGGGATAATAGCCATCATCAGGTATTGAAGTGCTGCTTGAGGACTGCGCGGTAGAACTTTCTGGTTGAGGAGTATAGGTGTGATCTGGTAATACCTGCTCTGGAGCCTCGTCTTCATGGTGGTCCGTGTCCATTCGTGGTTCTTCGTAGTCCGGATGGGTTTGGGCGAAGTAGTGAGCGGGGTCAGTCTGGTTTGAATCAACGGAGTCAGCGCTCAGAGGCGAATTTGAGCCGTTACCACCGTGATGATGATCTCCTGAGTGGCACTCGTCTTCTCTCCCTTCGTTGGATTCAACAACAGAACTTTGATGTATTATATCAACTTGAGGTCCTGATTCATGGTCTCTAGGCAGATGAAACTCTTCGAGTTGAGGGACCAGGTTGCTGCTTGATCCTTGTGCCAACCCAGACGTCACGCCCAAGGATCCTTCTTGGGCAGTTTGAGGTGATTCTTGAATTTGCTCCATTTTGTGGTTGAAATCTTGTTGGAAGCTCGGAAGACCAGAAGGATTTCCAAAGTCCTCGGCGTGTAAGGAGATCAAAGGTGTTATAGGTCTTTCTAGCTGCTGGCTATCTTGCTGCAAAAATGCCTGTTCATCCTGTGAAGGTAGATGATCTTCGTTGAGTAGGGATGTTATAGGAAGGATGTTGAAATGCTGTGTTTGATGATCGGCTTGCGACAGCGATATGGGCTCATCTGGGGAAGGTTGTCGGTCTGATCCATAAAATTTTTGAAAGGGTTTAATGCCATGTGTCGACTGCCAAGAAGGAATATTGTCAAATGGATGACCTGCTTGCTGTATTTCTCCATACTTAAAGGCTGGCCCTAGCTGTGGAGCTTGTCCTGTCTGAAAGCTAAGCACCGTTTCCACAGTAGAATTGTGCTCTAAGTTTTGTAAATTTGGGGTCTGGCTTACTCCCGCAGAATGAAAACTATGGTCCAGCGATGGCGGGTAAGCTTGGTCGATATGAAGTGATTGATGTGTTGAATCTAGAGGTTGGAAAGCCTCGACTTCAGAATCCTGTAGGTGTCCAATGGACTGTCGCGTGCTCGCTTGCTCTTTCTCCTTGTTTTGATCAGTGTAAAGAAATTGATCATTTTGCCCATCATGACTTTCTCGTTGGCTCTGCATTTCTAGTAATTCAAACAGAACACTTTTCCGAGAGATTCCGCTGGTCTGACCTTGGAACACATCAAAATCGCTAATTTCGTCGCAATTAGGAGGCGGTTAAAGGATGACGATTTAGTTTACTCCAGCGATTAGAAGCATTGTCTGTCAAGAGCGCCTGAGAAGCAAAATCGATAATTGCAACAGCCACTAGGCCAAAATGTAACCAAAAAACATGAAAAGATCACGATTCAAGAAGTGAGGTTGCAGATTGAGATAGGCTTATCTTATTTTTTTGAAGGGTTCGCTGGGCCACAGGCAGCTTTCGTATGTTTTCTGCACCCATCACAGGGGTCATTATCCGGATCCTTTGAACGGCATGGCAGCTCCGAGAAGGTGTTCTACGAAATCCTCTTTCTTCGACCTCGGGTGCGGAGCCGGCACGGGATGAGGACAATTGGACCATAGTAGCCGTAATATAGGCGCAGATTGTCGGCCCTGGTAATTAATAACGTTAGTAGTGACCAGAGACTGAGGTTTGCCGGTTGCGGTTTTGATAGGGGTGTCTTGTTAACGGCGCTAGACCAACCTGGGAACAGCTAGCCATCGCGCTTGGCTGTCCAGATGTTACTTTCAGGACAATCGATCGCAAGCACCAGACCAGTTCGTGATAACTTTGACTAAATTCACAATATTTTTGCAGGCACATAGCATCATGGCAGACCGATTCCCATCGCTAGAGGACTTCGATTCTGGAGGTAAATATACCAACGAGCTTTTGGACAGCTATCCTTTCCACATCCTTTCGTCTGCTAACTCATACAGCACAAACCATCGAAACATCAGGCGGCGATGACTTCTTGACAAGAGAAAAGGCACTACTCGGCGACGATGCAAACCAATTTTCTACTAGCAATGATAATGCTGCTTTCGTAGAGGATGGTGATGACGACCTGTTAGGCGGTGGTGGAGGAAACGAGGAGGTTACGGAATTTGAAAGCTCTTTCCCAGCGATCGATTCGAGTAACGAGGTGTGTACTCTAAAATATTACTTTGTTTTCTGATCTACATGTAGACAGAAACTTGAGCTGATGGCATTTGTTTACAGGGTGTAGCACCAGGCGGTACCATCACAGGCAGTAATGTTCCATATCAATCCAACTACTACCCTCCCCATGCAGAAGAAGAGGAAGAGCCGGAAGTGATCAAGCAATGGCGTGAACGTCGCGACCTTCAACTACAGAGCCGGGAGGAGAAATCGGAAGAGCGCAAGGCTGAGACCATCAAGGCAGCCCAAACCAATATTGACGATTTCTATGAGAACTACAACTCGAAGAAGGAGAAGGCTATCAACCAAACTCGACGTGAGGCTGACGAATTTATGGAAGGTCGAGAAGATACATCTGCTGGTGGCACAAGCTGGGAGCGTATTGCGAAGCTGGTTGACCTAAGTGGAAAAGGCGTAAAGGGTGGTGCAAGTGGTACTGGCAAGGAGAAGTTCAGAGAATTGCTGCTTAGTCTGAGAAAGGATGAGAAGGCTCCAGGTGCAACAGGATACTAGGTTGTTCCCCCGTGGAGAACGGAATCTATAATGGTCGGCTTGTAAGATCTGGGTGCGTTACTAGTTGTATTTCTCGTAGAGCCCGCCTATTTCTGGCGGATCTGGGCAAATGGGGCGTTGAAAATACACGGCAGTAATCATGACACTTCTTCATGTACAGAAATTCAAGGATCTTTGTGATTGCACTAATATTTCCGTCTAAAAACCTTCCGCTAGTTTCAGATGCTGTCATGTGCTTTATGTTCATGAAATCATTATCTACGAGATTATGCAAAGCAGTCCGAGAATATTGTATTTACTCTGGATCATCAGCATATTTGTTTGATAAAGCAGCATTTTGTGCAGCGGTAAATTTTTCTTGCTCCTCGAACTCCTTAAGCGCCTTTTGTCCCTCCTCTGTCGTAGCATCAATGATTTGCTCTTCGAGAGAAAGCATACCACCCTGAATATACAGTCAGAACCCAGTATCCAAACACTTATAATATTAGGCTTACCTCTCCTAGTTGACCTACGATCTCTTCCGCTTCTTCGACGCTCATCTTGCCCAAGACTTTGTTGACCTCGTCTAAACTGCCACTCTCCAATGCTCTTTGCAATCCCGGAGGGAAGGCATTGAACACTTCCCTGGCATGAATTTCTGCAGGATCCTCACTCTTCTCTAGAGGTATCTTGATGTTAATCGTAGTACCTGGATCGACCGCATGTAGCTGAATTTGCTCGACTCCACCAGTACCTTCGGCCTCCTCCCTAGCTCTTTGCTTTTCAATCTCCTTGGCTCGGGCTTTTATTCTTGCATATGTCGAATTGACATCATCAAAGAAAACTTTTTGAGCCTGGTGACCAGGAGTCGTGATACGCTTGAAGAAAAGGCCCACTCCATCCCGGCCTAATGCTCGACAGTACTGGAGTAGTAGAGCCTGGTGTACACATTGTCGGGAAAAATCTTCAGCACCGGCAATAGCAGAGTTAAATGCCAAGACTAATAGTCCGTCTGTTTCCTTTTCAGCAACAACTTCTGGATGTTGGGAAATAAATTGTAAGCATGTCTTATAGTCTCCAGTTTTGATCGTCGCAAACTTCTTGCCGATTTCAGAAGCTTCAACTTCATCATCGTCATCAACACCTTCAGGTTCGTCGATATCTGCTTCCGCACCAGAGGACTCCTGGCTTTCTCCCTGCTTCAAACCATCTTGATTAGCAAGAGCCTTGGGATTTAGTACTTCCACAGCTTGGGTCGTAGACTTCTTGGTAGCTGGTGCAGGTTTAACATCGTGCTTAGCAACATGGGAACTATCGAAACCTGTATGAATACCTTCACTGGTAATCTTTCGGCCCTCTTCTCGCTC
The DNA here is from genome assembly GCA_021365295.1 of Tricladium varicosporioides. NCBI lineage: Eukaryota > Fungi > Ascomycota > Leotiomycetes > Helotiales > Tricladiaceae > Tricladium > Tricladium varicosporioides. The sequence continues at coordinate 862,504 of JAJTIW010000010.1, read as the reverse complement.
CAGATCATTCAACTCAGCAAGAAGTTGTTTCTGAAGGCCCTCAACCTTTGCTTGATGAACTTTCACCTCTGCAACATAAGCTTCAAATCTGTTTTCCGGCTTGTCCTCATCGACTTTAGCCTTAACTTGATCTACCAATGTTGCCATCATTTTCGAATAGGTTGGAAGTTCCTTCTCTTGTGTGTGTACGCCAGCTGGTCGAGGTGGAGGGGTGTCATTCTCTGAATCTCCAGCAGACTCCATGATCGCTTGAAACATGAGTTCATCAGGGTTCCGTTTCTCAACTTCTGCACCATGGGATTCCAACGCGGCAAGGAGAGAGTTGATGCGCTTGAGGAGACTATCGTTGATTATTCGTTCGTACTTGTATGTTTCAATTTTGTTCTTTCGCTCAAAACGCTGCTGGTGTATTTGATTTTGCTTAGCTCGGATGAAAGATCGCTTGTCAACGTTGGGGTGGACCTCAATATCGGAATCATCACTCAATTCGAGCGCGTCCTAAATCGTCAGCCTTGAGGTTCAGCCTTGAATTCGAAAGCAGAAACAGTTGAAGTCAATATTAAATTTCCATGTTAAAAATAACATACCCATTTACTGTAGTCTACTGGCATTTTGAATATTTGGCATACAGAACAATAAGATTTGTTAATGTGTTCCGTGCAAGTTGGTGTTCTTTTGAAGTTTTTGGTGGTGGAATGTTCTACAAGGCGGATTCTTTAGTTCTACCCCACAATTGTGTCTGTGAGCGAGATTGGCGGCCGTGGAATTAAGGCCAGAAATACCAATGTTGCGATGACGGAAGCTAAAGCCTCGATACCTTGATCAAGCTCATACATTTTCGCTGATCGATTTTCCAACCTCGACGTTGCGAACTCAACGTAACAATGGGAGTTCGCAGACCACACACATCCAATTTATACCGGTGATATCAGCGGTTCTGATACATTTATATACATAAAGCTGGCCGCAATGCGACGAGCAGTCGTCCTCCGAGGACATGGGTGGATACGCTTGGTCAGCGACATAGCTACAGCACCCATCTCGAGCAGCCGTACAGCGACGGTGTCGATACAATTGTCCCGATTTAACCCTTCCCAGACGATCCGACGACACAATTCAAGCTTCAATTCCCAACCGACATCGCTGTCACCTACTCTCAAAACCAAGAGCCAGTCATCTCCGGTAAATGTTCTCAATTACTCGAAAGCAGGTCTGCGATCGACATGGAGACCTGCTATATCTCAATTACGACCTTTCAACAGCACATCTCATTTGCGAGAAGGCCCAAAGTCAACGGACAGACAGGATTTGATCGAGAAAGAAAAGGCTCGGAGAGAAGAGGAAGAGGAAGATCTCATAGATGAACAAGTAGGATTTCAAAGGAGCGAAAAAGCATCCAAAGCAGCCCAGGTCAATCTTAGCGCCCGTCTATCAAGCCCAAAAGCGCAGGGAAACACTGCAGGATTCGGTGAGATATGGAGGTTGATCAAAATTGCAAGACCAGAAGCCAAATGGCTCGGGTTGGCCTTCGCCTTTTTGCTTATATCATCATCTATCACAATGTCGATTCCTTTCTCGATTGGAAAGATTCTAGACCTAGCTACAAAGGATCCTGCGGAAGGTAGCACATTGTTTGGACTTGAAATCGGGCAGTTCTATATAGCCCTCGCTGCTGTGCTAACGATGGGAGCAGCTGCCAATTACGGCAGGATCATAATACTTCGGATAGTTGGTGAGCGAATTGTTGCACGACTTCGGTCTCAGCTCTACAGGCGCACTTATGTCCAAAATGCAGAATTCTTTGATGCCAATCGTGTTGGAGACCTTATCTCACGGCTCAGCTCGGATACGGTCATTGTTGGAAAGAGCATCACCCAGAACCTGTCAGACGGGCTTAGAGCCATCGTTAGTGGAGGAGCAGGTTTCGCAGCAATGGCCTGGGTCAGCTTGAAATTGACCAGCATCTTATGTTTGATGTTTCCACCAGTGGCCATTGGTGCATTCTTTTACGGACGGATGATACGAAATTTAAGTAGGAAGATTCAGCGCAATCTTGGTACTTTGACCAAAATTGCCGAAGAACGCCTTGGTAATGTTCGAACGAGTCAAGCTTTTGCTGGTGAAACCCAAGAGGTTGGCCGATACAACCATCAGATCAAGAAAATTTTTGCACTTGGAAAACGTGAGGCTCTAATTAGCGCTACGTTCTTCAGTTCTTCCGGGTTCTTTGGGAATATGACCATTCTGGCTTTGCTATACTCTGGTGGATCGATGGTTAAAAACGGAGTTATCAGTATCGGGGATTTGACATCATTCCTCATGTATACCGCTTATGCTGGTTCTAGTTTGTTTGGCGTCTCGAGCTTTTACTCCGAGTTGATGAAGGGAGTGGGTGCCGCCAGCCGACTGTTTGAGCTACAGGATCGTAAGCCTACCATTCCCGCAACAGTCGGCAAAAAGGTCATCTCAGCGCAAGGGCCTATCAAGTTCTCCAATGTTAGCTTTGCGTACCCAACACGGCCAGCTGTCAATATCTTTGACGGTCTCGATTTCGAGATCCCGTCTGGTACCAACGTTGCGATTGTCGGACCCAGTGGTGGTGGAAAATCTACGATTGGCTCGTTGCTTCTGAGGTTCTACAACCCAACTTCTGGAACGATCTCAATCGCTGGGACTGATATCTCAACTATGAATGGAAAGTCACTCCGACGACGAATCGGGATGGTTGGCCAAGAGCCAGTCTTAATGTCTGGATCTATTGCTGAGAATATTGCATATGGTAAACCACATGCTTCGAGGGCAGAGATCATCGCAGCCGCACGCAAAGCCAATTGCCAATTCATTAGCGATTTCCCAGATGGACTTGACACCTCGGTTGGTGCGCGTGGGGCGCAGCTTTCTGGAGGACAGAAGCAGAGAATTGCGATTGCGAGAGCTCTTCTTAAGAACCCAGACATTCTCATTCTTGATGAGGCAACATCGGCATTAGATGCAGAGTCCGAAACCCTCGTCAATTCGGCACTAGCAGCTTTACTCAGAGGTCACAATACAACCATCTCGATTGCTCATCGTCTATCAACCATTAAACGCTCGGATCGAATCATAGTTCTTGGAAATGATGGAAGGGTTGCTGAGACAGGTACATATACTTCCCTCTCTGCCGATCCAAACTCCGCTTTCTCGAAGTTAATGGAATGGCAAATGAGTGGTGGAGATGCTGCAGACAAGAGAGCAATGGAACCAGAAGGTCACCTTACGGAGACTGAGGAAATTGCCGATGATCTTGCTCGAATGAGCGAAAATGATGAAGGCGTTGACGAGGCAGATGATGAAGGGCTCAATAAAAGTCAAGACAAAGTAACGAAAGCGGAAACTGTACTAGAAAAGGCTGGCAGGCAAGCAAAATAAGGGGTTTACATGATCGAGATGTGGGTAGGGGTGCATCTTATGCCTTCGTAACGCTTTTATTTTTATTTTGGCGTAATGATGCATTGGGATGGTTGCGCCGGCTTATGGCTTCAGAATAAACCAAGGCCTGGCATTTGTACTATACTCCACTCGGCGAGATCGATAGTTGAATAAAGTGTTCGAAAGAAGGCTCTCCTTGCATACGCCTCACTCAGTATTCTCTCTTAACATACAGATAATCACTAATCCACCCTTAAGCAATTTGCAAGTAATCCTTCAGGCTACACAAATCCTACGTCATCTTATAATATGTGACTCTTCTTGAGCACGTCGCATTTCTTTTCCAACTCATACCCAGATGATGAAACTACAATTTCGAACTTCAAGGCATCCCAGCCCCTCGATAATGTTCAACCGTACAATTTCGATTTTGATTGGATTTCGGTGATGCTTAATTGTGCTGTACCCCAATGATGATAAAATGAAACTCTACCACTGACTCATACAAGAAGTGATCCACGGATATACAATAGTGTGGAGGTTGGGAACTGCATGAAGTATGTATGAGGTCGAGATAAGAATAGCTTGGTGGGTCCAGAAGCGAGGCCTTGTCAGAACTTAACTACATAAAATAACTCTTCTGTAAACATTGCTGCTTTCGACAACAATCATTTAAAAGGGTGACTTCTTTCTTCATTTTCCCGCCGAAAAAACAAGCTATCGACAGCAACGCGTCAAAAAGCAAATATCTCCGGCAACCATGAGTGTATGTGGCGCAATGATATCCCTCACAGAATTCCACCTCTTCCCAAACCTTCCACGAGAATTACGATTCAAGATATGGAATTACCTTTTCCACAACGAACGAACTCTTGAAATAGACTGCAAAAGGCGCATGGAATTAGGTCATCGATACGCAGACGCTTTCCTTTGCAAGGAGCCACCGAATGCGGCACTTTTGGCGTGTCAAGAGTCGCGTCAAGAAGCCCTCCTGTGCTACACCGCATGCTTCCGAACCGACAAAGCCCCGAACTGCATGTACATCAATTTTAACTGCGATACACTAAAGTTCAAAGACAACACGCTTTCATATTTGAAGCAGACAGAACTGGAAGGGATGCAGAGAATGATTATAGAAGTTCGAGATACGATCTACTTCGCACATTACAATATGGAGACGATAATGAGGATGAAGAACTTGAAAAGATTGGAGATATTGACGGCAGATGGGGAGATGCTATGGGGCAGGGGCAGTTTTGCTTCTGGTTTGATACGGGATTTTGAAGGAGCGAGACTTGAGGATCCTGGTTGGGAATGCCCTAACCTTGAAATTACGAATATCGATAATGGGAATCAGCTTGGATTTTTTGCAGGTGGTGCGTTAAAGCCTGGATGGACACCTGAAGATGGACCGTACGACCCAGACTCTGAGACTCTCTAGATTACCTCTTGTTGGAGTCCCGCAATAAGAATGAGATATCCTTCTCCTGGTGGTACTCCAGGTCATCGAGCCTCATTTTATATCGAAACATTTATTAGTGCTACACGATTTAAGCACAACCTACTATTATCATTTACTCAGTCGGAACAGGAGAATTCCGTCAGAATTTGATTGGCTTGTAGATTAGGCTTTTCGATCTAGGGGACCACGATCCTCGACTTTCTAGACTGCTCGTATTTTTCGGTTAGGACAAATTTCGAGGATGCTGGTCACTCTCAACCGATCTGCAGCTTGGTTTTTGGTACAAGAGCAACTAGTCTGTCTCTATCTATTGCTGCCTGTAGGTATAGTTTTCCAAATGCACTGACTTCACCGCAATAACCGTATTCGATGCGTACTTTCCTAACTCAGTCTAGACAGTAGTTCTACTTTATATTGACGCGTACACCTCGTATTTTGAAAGTTACATTAGTGCCAGTCAAGCAATCAATTCGTTCTCATCACGTGGCTTGTTAGAGGTTGAAATTTATGCCTTGGTCAATATAGCACATTGTCAACTCGAAATGGTCATGTAGCACTAATTGGAGGCCTCCCAGAGTTGACATAAAGGTTGCCTAGTCGAACAGTTTCAAGAAGTTGCGGTAACCTTAAGGCTGAGCTTCTAAATAGCCCCGTAAGCCAAGCCTATCGTGTATCAGTAAGTCAAACTTCCTAAGGCCAAATTTGCAGATCCTTGGAAACATGAAAATCTAAAAAATGTGTCGAAATTAAATCAACTCATGTCAGCCAGGTCTCAGAATGCCATATATCTTCAGCTAAGCGCAGCAATCGCAGTCAACCGTAAGTGCACCTTCTGAGCGCTCACTCGGTATTTGCATACGCGTTCACTTTAGGATTTTGTTTAGGGTTTGCCATCACCACAATCCTACCCTGCAAAATCCCCCAGATTCGTCTCGTATAAGGGTTGTTAAATCTGCAAGTGCAGCCAATTAAGACAATCTCCCTAAGTATCTAGTTGCCGATTGGGGATTTATGAATCCTTCTACTCGTTTCGCGTCTTGGCTCTTTTGACACGGACTGTACTGCCACAATGGTAGCACAATTGGATGCAAGGCTGGCGCTACCACGCCGTACGTCAAATTGTAGATCCAGGAGCCCTTTCTACCATCTGCGTTCCAGAAGTCACCCCAGGCAGATTTTGTGCAGAACATGTATATACGGCGGCAGTCTCGAGTAAAACCGAACCTGACGTGGTTTACACTTTCTTAGGTGGTGCGATGAACTGAATATTCCTCTTTTACTTTTCAGAGTGTTGCATCTCAATTCAACCATCTCAGATATTCACGATGGTTTCCTCTATTTCGCGATCACAATTGCGGAGAATCTATCGCCAAACACTCACACTATGCTACAAAAACTTTCTCATTTTCTACAAGGCCCCGATATCAACACTGCTTCGAGCACTCATATTTCCGATTGCTGTTACGTTGGTGTTTTGCTTTCTCAAACGCATTCAAGAAACGTCTTCATACTATGATAGGGGGAATAACTGGGGCATTGCAGATGCGCCATTCCCTATCAAAGACCTCTCTGATGCTATGAACTTAGCTGGTTCAGAGAAGATTGTATTTGTTCGAAATGGATTCCCAACAGATACATTCAACTCGATCGTTACAGGAGTCCAGAAGCAACCTGGAATGGCAAATAAGATAGTAGTCTCTACAGATGATCCAAATAATCTATTCGACTACTGCCGGCAATCACTCCAAGGCCGGAGTGACTGCTTCGCTGCTGTCCTATTCGAAACTTACAACGAGACAACTATCCAGTATACCATCGCCCTCGATTCTAGTTTGAACACATACGGATATGGCAACTTTCGAACTGGCGATACAACTTTCAACAATATAGCTGGTCCTATCTCGTGGGCGGTGAATAAACAGGCTGGGAATTTAGAGGACGCATCAAAACCAACGACTCAACCATTTGGAGGATACTTCCGTACATACACGATTGAAAGCCAGACGCCTGTCACGCACGCAGAGTTCTGGTACGTTGAATGATGGTCCCTCAGAGCATATTCGCTCGCACTGCTCTTCTTTAACCCCAACCCCTCCCCAATTTTCCTCTCTTCACTTTCGTTTCGCACAGTAGATAGACCGATAAATACTTCGATTTTTCCAAGAATCTACTAACCAAAATCTAGGTTACAAATGGTGGGGATCTTCGTTGCGCCAGTCTTCATCCTCATATTGATTGGAGTCGTATATCATCTTGCGACCTTTGTTGCGTTAGAGAGGGAGACCTCTATGTCGGAGCTAATGGCAGCCCAAAAGGTTTCCATCACTCCCAGAGTCTTATCGACATTCGTCTCATTCTTCGCTATCTACTTTCCCGGCTTCTTGATCTGCTCAATTCTTCTCGCACAGATACTATTCACGAGGACTTCAACAATCTTGTTGATATTCCTGACTCTACTTAGCGGTACCTCCCTAATCGTCTCATCGCATTTCCTAGCCTCGTTCTTTAGCAAAGCACAGCTTGCTGGGCTTTACAGCTCAACACTCGTGTTCGCCTTGGCTCTTATCACTCTCGCAGCTTCGCTAACAAGCGCGAATCCTCAAACACAAGTCACAGCGCTCTCAGCCATATTTCCGCCCATTACCTGGGCAACCTTGATGGGCGATGTTGCAACAAGAGAATATTACCTCAGAGGCTTCTCTTTACAGGGCAACAGCACCAACTACATCATGGTCAATGGCGAAGAGGTTAAGTACCAATTTATGAATGGGTACCTTTACGTCATTTTCTTCATCCTTCAAATCATTCTCTTCTCCCTGGGTACCTATGCTGTGGAGCATGGCCTTTGGAGTGTGACGAGAAACTATGATACGATTGACGCTGGTAGCAATATTGCACTTCGATGTACTGGTCTTTCGAAAACATACCAGCCTAAGAGACGCTGGTACTTTCCATTCCTCAGAAAGGGATCACCGGTCTTGGCAGTTGAGGGACTAAACCTAGAGGTTAAGAAAGGTTCGGTCACATTTCTACTAGGGCCCAATGGTGGTGGAAAGACTACAACTTTGAAGTGTGTTGCTGGAATGACTTCAATGGATGCTGGTTCTCGGCTTGAACTTAACGAAGGTGGTCTCGTCTTTGGTATTTGCCCACAAAGCAATGTAAGAAGCCTCATCCCACTTCACCGTTTAATCTAACTTCGGCAGGTTTTCTGGCAAGACCTGACAGTACAAGAACACATCAAAATATGGAGAAAGCTTAAAACTGCAGCTTTCGAAGACCATGCTCCTGATGATGATGATGTTCTTGCTGAATGTGATCTCCTAGGCAAAACTGAGGCACGTGCTAAAAATCTAAGTGGTGGACAGATGAGAAAGCTGCAACTTGCTATCTCGTTCGTTGGTGGCTCAAAGGTGTGCTGCATTGATGAAGCCTCTAGTGGTTTAGATCCTCTTTCGCGACGCAACATCTGGAACATTATTCAGAAAGGACACGCACGAAGAACCATTCTTGTCACTACTCATTTCTTAGATGAGGTATGTGGATTCCATCTTCATTCTATTTTCGCTGCAGTACTGATTTTTTTTTACCTAGGCTGATGTTTTGGCCGATCACATTGCCATTGTCTACAAAGGAAAGCTAGTATGCGAGGGACCTGGCACAACACTAAAAGCTCGCTTTGGAGACAACTATTTAATCCGAAGTAACGACGACTCGTCCGATACCCTTGTATGGCAGACCACTAACTCTGCCGAGGCGACAAGAAAAGTCCTGGAACTCGAGGCTATGACAGATGACACCACTTATGATGTTGTCTTTCCCACGCTAGAGCAGGTCTTCCTCAAGGTCACCTCAGAATCAAATACCGCCATCCACGAAAACGGTGGTGATGGCATTGTAGGCGAGGAAGAAACACCAGCCGTTATCGATGAGAAGATCTACGCCCTTGAACAAGGAAATGTAGCAGATATGGACCTCGAGGTTGGTCGCGCAATTGGAATTCCTCGGCAAATCCTGGCTCTCTTTCGAAAGAGGTATGTGCTTCTGACTCAGAAAGCTGGATGGATTTCGTATGGTATCAACTTGATAATCCCTATCATCATCGCTGCCGCACTTGCGAAGTTCATTCCCAAATTCGAACATCTTCAAACTTGTCAAACAAATGCCGAGTTATATCACAATGCGTCCGCACGACACGTACGCGATTCGTACCAGGCGAGAGGCTATCCGGAGTATCCAGCAAAACTCTATGCTCCGCTTGGAAGAGCGGATTCACCTTCCTTCTACTCCCAGTACTCCTCCTCGAGCCCTCCCCTAGGGCTTCTTGGCCCAGAGTCTCAGTTCACCAGCCCAGTCCAAGAGGCTCTATATACTTCGGCTATCAGCCCCTTCTACACCAGCTACTCATCATACGGGTCTAAAAGCAATCTTACCAAGACCCAACAGCTCCTTCAAGAGCGCGCATTTGTCAATTCTACGGATGACATGCTCATCCATATCAAAAACTACTCGCGAAACACTGTTTACAGCAACACCATCGCAATGTTTACGCCGGCTTCACAACCAGCAAATCTGTACTATTACGCCAACCAAGATTTCCAGTCAGTCAATGAACAACTTGTTGGCTTCAATCTCATCATTAACCGCTTGAGCAATGCTTCTACATCCACTGGAACAGCAAGGAATATCGTGTCATCAGTTCGACGTTTCGAACATCCCGAGAGTGTATCAAACTTCTACTCCCTACCTATCTCAGCATTGGTCTGTTTGGGCTTTATTGCTGCTGCTAGCATTGCGGTCATATACCCTACATTCGAGAGAGTTAATAATGTTCGAGCACTGCAATACTGTAATGGAGTTTCTCCTCTCGCCCTTTGGGTTGGATATTTCCTTTTCGATCTTCAGTTCATCATTTTTCAATCGATCATCGTGTGGGCTTGCCTCTTTGCAGGACCTGCTTCCCACCCCTGGTACGAACCAGGTTATATAGCTGGATCTTTTATCTTGTTCGGCATCGCTACCTACCTTGGGACTTATATGATGTCCCTCTATTTCAACAAAGCAGCATACGCAATTGCCGCTGGCACTCACGTCTTGCTGTTTGTACTGTACCTGATATCCTATGTAATTGAGCAGTCCGTTGATAAAGGGGATAACTTACACAAGACATATTCACTATTGCAGTACGTGTTCGGTCTAACCTCACCTGCTGCCAATATTCTTCGGGCGTTCTGGGTATCAACCAATGCATTTGATATTCTATGCGGCAAGTATGGAGACGCTGATACCTCCAACCCGTTCGCCTACGTCCGATACGGCTCTGTATACACCAACCTCATCCTCCAAATTCTCTTCTTGATCTGCGTTCTCGCAATTTACGAATACGGTAGCGCAGACTGGGTCAGACGAAACATTACTCACCGTGGCGTCCCAGCTCGCCTTCACTACATCGTAGAAACCTCCAACTCCGAAGTCACCACCGCATCAACCGAAAAAAATGCCACTACCGCAACCACTAGATCACAAATCCTTAACGTCTCCAAAGTTTCTAAATTCTTCGGCAAGCTCTTTGCCGTCGAAAATGTATCCTTTGACATCGCAGCCAACGAAACCCTCGCTCTTCTAGGCGGCAACGGTGCCGGGAAAACAACAGTCATTAATATGATTCGCGGCGAACTAAAGCCGAATTTTGGCACTATCCATCTTGATGGGATATCGGTACAGAAAGAACCTCACAGAGCGAGGTTACAAATGGGTGTATGCCCTCAGGACGATGCAATCGATAATCTCACTGTCCGCCAAACACTCAACTTCTACGCCACAGTCAAGGGCCTCAAGAACATCTCAGGTAACGTTGATAAGGTCATCAACGCTCTAAACATCTCTATCTATCAAGATCTCGCCGTCAAGGCACTAAGTGGTGGAACAAGACGAAAGCTTTCTGTAGCCATTGCACTTCTCGGCAATCCTCGTGTTCTGCTTCTCGACGAACCAAGTACCGGTCAAGACGCAGGCGCGAAACGAATCCTGTGGAAGGCCCTTCAAGAAGTTCGCACGAATCGCGCAATCTTGCTCACCACGCACTCGATGGAGGAAGCCGAGGCGCTTGCCACAAATGTCGCGATCATGGGTACGAAAATGCTTGCAAAAGGAACTCTGTCTTCTCTACAAGCAAGTCATGGTGGCGCCTACTCTATCCGTGCTGTGAGAGACGAAACGGCAAGTGCGCAAGAGGTGGAGGGGATGGTAAAGGCTAGGTTTGGCAGTGGGGTTAGTAATTATTTGGATGGGCATGGGCAGATTAGCTTTAACCTGCCGCATGATAAGAGTGCGCTTGGAGGGATTATGAGGGTTATGGAGGAGTTGAAGGGTGATGTTGTGGCAGAGGAGGAGAGCGCAACTGGTGGAAGTGCAGCGGCGAGTGGAGGTGTAAGGGTCATTTCAGACTACACGATTGCGGGGCCGACATTAGAGGAAGTCTTCATGAATGTTGCTCGGGAGAGTGGCGCTGCTGGGGGCGTTTGAGAGGGTGGTAGTAATTACTTTCTTTATTTCGTCATACAAGGGGAGTGCAAGGGTTGTTGTAAATTTAGAAAGATAGATACCCATGATGTTCTTGATTTTGCGTAGCTTTATTTACTCTGTGGTCCATTACTTTTTGTATTTTGCCCATGACACCGACCTCCTCCCCATTCCCCACCCTCTATCACTATTATTTCCTTTATATAACAGCACCCTTAGCTGGGGTATATGGGAAATTGAAGAATGTACCAGCAGAGAGGTAGTAGAGTAGGCAAGACAAACTGATACGATATTTGTGGTTGTTATAACAAATTTGACTCTAGGAGATACGAGTAAATTTTTGAATAAGGGTCTCTGTGGTTCCAACTTCTGTTCTATTGAACTACAGAAATTGACTATAATCTTTCTGGGATATAGGATAGTTACGCAGTCATTTAGTAGTCTACATATCAATCAATGTAGCCTTAACTTTTAATTTCCCCATCGCATACCCCTCAACCTGCTCCCCCAAACCCACAACCCCCATGCCATTGGCGCCCCCAGGACAACCGCCACTCCAGCCAAAAGACTATTCCCTCCTCCCCAGCCCAAACTCTTATATAGCTGTGGTGCAAATAGGGGGAAAGAAAAACCAGCAAGGGATTTCATGACCGAGATAGCGGCGAGAGCAGAGGCGGTATATTCTGGGTAGGTGTCGATTGTGTAGGAGGTTTGGACTTGTGTTGCTATTGTCGTTGCTGGAGAAGGAGTTAGATGCATGCAGGGGGGGTATAATAATTGCATAATCACATACCTCCGCTAAAAATTGCAATACCAACGTTGGGAAGAATCCAATGGAGATGATATTGGGCTGTCCAGCCATATATGAGTAGACCGATTGGAACAATGAGCGTAACTGGAAGCTACATTCGGGAAGTCAGCCAAAAAGACTCCAGATTACCTCTATGATCTATGTAAGTAGTAAATTTTCAGCCCACAGTGACGTACCAAAAGTGGAATCCGATGCTCAGGAATCAACGGCAAGGTTTCCAACGTATACCTCTTCCCACTTTTCGCCACCACCTTTTCCCTCAAAAACACAAACCCCCAATCCATAAGTCGACTCCCGACTTGTACACCAAGCGTAAATCCCACCGCAATAGAGATGAAATTCAGTCCAGATCGTGAAGTCGACTGATGATAGGCCTCTGTCCAAAGCGTTGGAAACGTTGAGTGAACAATGTAAAGGAGGCCAAAGCTGTATGCACTGTAAAAGGACAAAACTTGAATTATCGGATATGTAAGTAGAAATTTCGTAGGTCTCGACAACGCCAGCGAAAGTTTCCGCGTCAAAGTAAGCTTCGTCTCTTCCTGTTTCGCATACCACCTCTCGTCTCTTGTCTCCTTCCTCACTCGACTTGCTTTTCGACTTAATATCGTAGGCGCATACGTCTCATGGAACGTAAATAGTGAAAGGAGTAGTAGCACTGCTTCGAAAATAGCGAGAATCCAGAACGACCAGCTCCATGAGAGGCGCTGGGCAATGTAGCCACCAATCAAGGGACCCAACGCGGGACCCAGGAGGGGAACGAAGTTGTAAATTGCGAGGGATTTCCCGCGCTGAGAGGGATGCCAGACATCGGAGAGGATACCACCACCAATCTGGGGAGTGTTAATGTGAGAGATATGAGAGGGAGATACAGTATAGTTAACTTACGGCAAGAGCGGCACTCCCTCCTATGCCTGCCATGAACCTCGCGGCTATCATCTGCGCTTTCGTCTTTGCGAATCCACATACTAGACACCAAATTACAAACCAGGCATTTGATAGTTGGATAACGATAACTCGTCCGTACATTTCAGAAAGTGGTGCGAGGAAAAGAGGTCCAGCTGCATAGCCGAGGACAAATACAGACATTGTTGTCTGAAGCTCGACGTCGTTGGTTATATTGAGTGCTTTGCCAATGGATGGTAATGCGGGTGAAATGATAGTTGATGCCATTAGGGTAGCGAGAAGGAAGCATGATACGATGATTGTTACAAGCCATTTGTCTCTCATTCGCCAGTTCTTGGGGTTTGTAGGATCGTTCTCGTCTTTCCATGTTACCTGTAATTGATTATTTAGTTGAGTTAAATACTCGTTCAGGGTTCTGAGTATCTGTTGAAATGAACGCCCAACCTACAAGAAACTGGTCAATTAGCTCAACATTTAGGGGGGATGCCAATCCTTTCTCAATATCCTTCTCCTCTAAAGATAGTTCAGGGACAGCTTGTACTGCATCCGAATCCAGACCACTTCCCCCCATGACTGACAGATCATTTTCCGAGTCCTCCTCTACAAATGTTTCCTTTTTGAAATCACTCATCATGGGGGGTATTTCTCGCCTCGGCACCCGGTTAAAGTTAGTATGGATGAAAGTCGCAGACCCTTCAAAAGTGGGGTGGATGTTGCTTCTACTTTGTTGTGTGTTAGGTGAGGATAGGTTGGGAAGAAAATGTAGAGTTTTATTATGAACTGTCGATATCTGAGCTGTATACTTTTGCCTTAAACTAAAAGGATGATCAAATAGGATCACTCGGCACTGTGATATCCTAGTACTCCGATTAATCCGATTTCTCAAATATAGGAGTATCAATAAGCAGGCCAAAATACTAGCTAGCTCAAGCGAGTATCGCTTGTAGACTTAAAACTTATTGGTAGCCTTTAAAAGTAAGCTTCACCACGTGCGCCGGATGGTGGTCTGCCTCCTGCTTCCCCACAATCACACCTTCCAGTTTCAAGCATTTCAAGAGAAGTACCTTGCATAATCAGATCATCAGATAACTTCACAGAGACCCATTGGATATAAAGAGGAGATGACTCTGAGTCAAGAGATGAGAAGTTTCCAGGATGGAAGTACGGATACGGAGTTCGACAGGGGTTAACTCCGGTGTTAGACTGAATGTTCTAGCACCACTTCCTTCTTCCTTGAATAGTCAAGGTTTAGTGTAGTATGTTGCTAAACGCCTTCTCTTAAGCTCCAAGAGCCATGGTATTGGAGGCGGAACTCACCACAGTAGAGCAGAGCAGCGTTGCCCCATATCAACTGGTTAACATCAGCTAAAAGCATGCATGAATAAGAGAAGCAAAATCTTGACGGTCGCTTTGAGAAAAATTGTTATTAAAACGCCATCCCATGCAATATAATCAAAGGGCACATCCAGTCTTCCAATTCAGGGATTGCTCTTACTATTCCACCCTCGCACTCCGTGCTTAAGACACCGTATACGGCGAAACATACTGGTACGCTTGTGGCTCCTGATTTCCAACCTCCACGGCCTGCATGTCAAACTTGGCACAAGTGCCTGGCCTCTTGGCTTCGATCGCAGCAGCATAAATCTTGTACACCCCATACTCACCCTCCACAGGGCAAGCCCACCATGTCTGGCCCAGGAATATCACCATGGCGTAGCTTTCTTTGGGACCCAGAACTTCAGTTCGGATGAAGCCTTTTTGCTTTGCATCTTTAGGCACATTTTGGGCGTGTGCTGCGGTGTAGCCGAGTGCGCCGGTGACCGTAACGTATACAATTTGGCCACCTGGGACGTATGCATCCTATTTTGAGTAATTAGCTGGGTCCGAAATGCTAGAGAGCTGTCTCAGGATAGATAGATGCGCTATCGGAGAAACACCGCCCATAGCTTGGTTTGGAAATATGTACCATGCTTGCTGCTGAACTAGTTTGGAAGATATTTATAGCAGTGACGTTGGAGAACGTCTGACAAGGATAGATTTCCCCGGGGCAAAATGTCGTAGTTGGCTTGCCGATGTAAAAGCTGCCATTATTGGCATTTATGGCAGCTCCATTTAGTGGCGACCCGTTGAGCTTGACAGTTGGCTTGATATAGTAGTTATCGAATTGTCTGGGCTCTAACGGTACTGCCTGTACGGAAACCAAAGCAGCAAGAGAAATGAGAGCTTTGGAAAACATTTTGTTGGTGGTATAGAGAACCTAGGTGGGATAAAACTTGAAGTGACAAATAAATCAATTGAGAGTAAGGTGATAGCTCAAGGCGCTGGTTGATCAAAAGACTTCAAGGGATCTCAGGGATATATACTTTTCAAGCTCAAGGTGGAGACATCCCATCATCGTAAGACCGAAAATTCATGTAGGACAAAATCGTACACAATACGAGGTTGCAAACATGACACTAATCTTGCGGTGTCCATATTTCCAGGAAGATCCTACTCAGGCTCAAATGATATCCACGGGAAACGATCTCTTCGGGTTATTCAACGCTTTAGCCGTTTGCCGGCCAGCTTGGCAAACCCTCACAACAGTCATCTTCCCTTGCTATACGAGACCCCGCGTTATTCGGGACGGAGGAGGTGACCTTTTGCTAGGATAATGACGTCTGGTGAAGCTTATTAAATGAAGAATTTCAAGTGACCCTGATGACTAAGGCTATTGCTGTTCGTGTTCTAATGAGATGCTTCTCTGTGCTGTAACTTCGTATGGTTGGTCGTATTCACAATTTGTAGCAATTCGTGATGTGATGGAATACGCGACATGCACTTCAGAATGCAAGAATTCCTAGAGAATATGTTGAGGCATATCAATCAAGGAAAATTATGAAACGATATATTGAAAAGAAAGAAGTTGTCATTGTTGTCGTCGAACCGTGGTATTCGGGTGGCTGGCAATTAGCGAGTTTGAGGGCTGAAATCTCCGGCACCAAACCACTAAAGCATAGTGTCAATGCTCTAAAAATACTTTCCAAGCCTCACCTACCCTAGTGCCTGCTCAACTACCATCAAGCTTTAAGGAATTCTAAAATCTCATAGTACTAATAGAATTGACCTTCCAAGGCATCACAAAACGCAAAGATACACCGCTTCATGACCTCAATCGTAATACCAAAGTGTATTTGAACCACTGATATCATATTCACAATGGAGCAGTTACTTCGCCGCAAGCCTACATCGTCGCTTACCTTCCCCATATTTCAGATTCACCTACGTCAAACTTTCATCATCTAACTTTGAAACCTTTACCATGTATTTCATTTAATTACGCTGTAGATATCTTTCTCCTATATTGTAAGATTTCGCTCACGGTTTACTTAACATGCTTCAAACTATCTCAACCTTTTCTCTCCTCGCCGAGCGCTCTCCACAATCCACCATCTCCACGACCTTAACAATCTCCCTCCACCTCGCCCTCCAAGGTCTCATTCCCAATGCCATTGAACTCCTCAACCTTATCAATACAGCCTACAATCTTCCCCTCCATATTTTCCGTCAAAACGGCCTCTTATTCGCCTTTGAAGCGGAAAATGCTTGGCCCGTTTGTATCCCAGCCGAATACCGTACCCCAGAATTCCTTGAAAACCTCAGCGAAGAAAACGCACTTGGGAAATGGGGAACGCTCTTAGGAAACTTTGATGATCAGCAACTCGAATCACTGGATTTTGATAAGCCAAGTCTACTCCGCTTAATGAAATACCTCAGCGTCGACAATTCACCAGACCGCTTTGAATATCCCATCCTCGACAACCAAAAAATTATCCTCTCTCAATCTGAAGCACGATATTTAGCCACCGATCTAGCTTTACGCCTCGGCGGAGAAGAAAAAGAAACAGCCCTGCATTTACTTTCTTCTCCTCTCTCTAATCCTGAACTCAGGCAAACTCGTCACGAGATAGCAAAATCTCGTCGTGCTTGGCGATATTTAAAAGATGGGATTTTGTATCAAGCCAAGGAGAAAAGGAATGAAACGTTGGCTGAATTTGAGAGGATAAAATCAGCTCTTAAATTAAGGATTGAAAATGGTGTTCAAAGACCTTTCCAGGATAGGAGTATGAGAGAATTGGTAGAAGTTATTAACAAAAACACCTTAGCGCATGACACGGACGAAGCAACAGACGATGCAGAGATCGAGTTCATTAAAGATAACAACCTCGTGGGAAATCGCACTTTACTTCACCCACCTGCTACTAGGGAACAAATCTCTGAAATCGAGGAGAAGTTCGCCTTTCCCCTTCCGGAAGACTACAAAGAATTTTTGAGCATTACGAATGGACTAGAAGGTGTTTGGAATGGATATTTCCGCGCGCGACACCTGGAGAGTATAGATCACATCACTAAAGGCGACGACCTCCTTACCGGAGACAGTGCACTACCTTTTGAGCTGATTACGTGGGAAGAACTTCCCTTCACTGTCATGTGGCCGCTGCTTGACCTCGACCGCGCACTATCACTCAATGCCGGCGGTGATGACGGAGAAACGTGGCTTGTTGAGCCTACTCTTGTTCAAGAAGCTGTGAAAGCTTTCCTTGCCGCGTTTGAAACAGCGGGGCTCGATGAGCAGGGAAAGAGGAGAACTGAGAGAATAGTAGCAGACTACTTCGGTAGTCTAAGGGAGATGAAAGATATGAAATATGCACTGTTGACATGGACGCATTGGGGTGTTACTATTGATGCCTGGGGGAGCTTTAGGGATTTTTTAGAGGGTGTTGCTGTTGAGAGTGAGCGGGAAGTGTCATTAGATTAGGGCGAGAATGGACTCTCTCCATTACCATCATGATCGCAGTACTATGTATACGTAGGTATATTGAGTTCTACACGGGTCACACACAGCTGTAGGTTTTGAGTCAAGATGAGGTGCCTTTACCAGTAGAATTTCAATCGCAGCTTTCGATACCAGCAATCCTAAGCAATGGTGTGTAGAGCGAGGAAAACTGTTGCAATTTGCAACCTTGGTGATGGGGGAGGGCATAAGGAGACTTGGGAATAACAAAGTGATTAGTGCCCCAGTTTTTATCACTTTGTCAGAAATAGAAGTGCAAATAATATGTGTAACACGGTTTTGAACGCGAGGCCGAAAAGCAAGGTTTCTTAAAGGGCAGTATGTCAGGGAAGAAAACGTGTAGTACTATGTCAATACTGCCCGGGCTATTCCAGAAAGCATGCCCGATTCAATAGCTAGAGATGACACATAAAAGGGAGATGAATATAAATTTTTATAAGCGCTTTGACTGTAGTAATTGCAATTGGTTTAGGTTCATTATAAGTTTGAATTTTATTCAACTACTAATGCATCGCGGCAGCATGCCGTACCCAGCTTTATACTTTTCGTCACTTTTGTGACATTCCACTAGATATAGGATATCAAAACTATTATTATCATCCCCATTATCCCCCCACCTCTACCTCTCATCAATCAAACCCCAATCATTGCTAGCGCCAAACTCCAAAAACTAAAGCTCTCCACTTAGGCAGGAGAGACCTTAGTATAAATCGCCCCATCACTAATCAACATTCCCGCAATACTAGCCGAAGTGAGTGTAGAAATAACACCCGAAATCAGCGCCGACATAGCGACCTTAGCGACGCGACCACTACGACCAGGGGCAAGTTGGGACAAGACACCAATTTGGATACCAACGGAGGAGATGTTGCCAAAGCCACAGACAGCGTAGGTGGCGATAAGGCGGGAGCGGTTGGAGAGGGAGGCGTAGGCGGGGAGGGTAGAGAGATTGTTGAACTGATAATTGTTAGTCTTGTGAGAGAGATAGGAGACGGTGGGGAAAACCTACAGCAACAAATTCGTTGGCGACGACCTTAACGCCAATTAATTCGGCTACCTTCAAGAGATCACCGTTACGCTCAACACCAAGTAAGAAGGCAATTGGGTAGAAGATGTATCCGAGAATAAGCTCAATGGTCAAGTTGGGAATATTCAAGTAGTGGCCCCACCATCCCAAGACTCCGTTGACTAAGCCAAGGAGAGCAAGAATGCAGAGCAGACCAGCAATAATCATACCAGCGATCTTGATTCCCAGCCATGATCCATTTGCGAAGGCGTGGAGAGAGTTAGCTGGGCGTTCGTCCTCGTCTTTGGGGATGACGATCTTTCCAGCAGTAAGAGATTCTTCAGTTTCCGGCCAGCGAAGCTTTGAAATGGCCAATGAAGCTGGGATGCTCATAACACAGGAGGAAACTAGTGCCAATGGGCTGATACCCATAGCAATATAAGCGGACAAGACACTTCCAGCAATGGTTGCGAACCCTGAGGTCATTACTTGGTGCAATTCGGCATCTGTCAAGTGGGGAATGAATGGCTTGATCAACATGGCAGATTCTCCCTGACCGACGAAAGGAGAGGCAGCAGCGACAACAGCCTCGGCTCCCGAAACCCCCATAGTGTAGAAGAACAGGGTAGCGAACTTCTTAATACCCCACTGTAAAACACCCCAGTAGTATAGAAGTTGTACGAAAGCTACAAAGAAGATAATCGGTGGAATAACACCGACTAGGAACCAATGTGTATCGAGAGCGGCTTGTCCAGTAAGGAACTTAGTTCCATCTGCGGCAAATCCAAGGAGAGTGGCAGCGAGGTAGGCAATGAAGTTGAAAATATCATACTGAGAGGGTTGTTAGCAATTGGCAGGGATATGAGCTATTCGGAGTCCTTACACCAGCCTTAGTTCGCAAGACAAAGAGTGCTAGAATGAATTGAGCAAGCATTCCCACAATTACTGTTTGCCAATTGATAGCGCTGCGGTTTCTAGAGGTTCCATAGAATGCTGCAATAAAGACAAGAAGTCCAAACAAGCTTACAGCTCTGTTTGCTCTTGTATTGTCTGCAGATTCAGAACTAGCAAAAGTACCGACAATGATAACTGCAACTGTACCTGCAGCCCCAAGTGGTAATCGGAGCTTCTCAGGGATCATCATAACAGGCTTCTTGACAACATTGACAAAGAGGAAGGCGACAGGCTTGGTGACATAATTTGTAGAGACGTGCCAGGTGACCAGTCGGATTGTGATGAAAAGGTAGAGAAGGAATGGTTTGAGCCACCCAATATCATGACGGTGAAGAACAAGCCCAGCAATCCACCAACTACGAGAGAGAAAATATTAGTTCCCCGTTTGCCAAAAGTGAAGAATAGCACCACATACCCAGTCATAACAAGCCACATAGCAAGATGGAAGAAGATCTTGTATTTGATCCAAAATTGCCGAACCTTCGATTTCTCCTCAATCGTCTCACTTTCTCGGGAAGAGTCTGTAACTTCAAGGCCCAAATCCTTCTCGTTGGTGGAGTTCACATCCTTTGCATCAACGGAGAAGGAAGGGGAATTCTTCTCGTCGGTGTACGTAGGAGGATTGGGAGAAGGAGTGATTGCGTGGTCGCTGGCATGAGCATTTGCAATGCCATGCTCTGTCTCGGTCTCGGTCATGGTCGCCATGTCGTGGAATTTTGTGTTGCAAAAGTTGACAATGGTGAAGGGAGGGGAGAGAAGAGTGCGGTGTGTATTCAGCACTTCGGCTCACCTCGAACTAAAAATTAAAAAAACGCGAGAACACAAGGAGTGGTGAGGTGCAACATCGGAAAGTGAATAGAGGAGTATTTAACCTCCAACCCCGACATGCATCACGCAGCATGCACCTTTGACCCAGCATGTCGAAGCCAATCTCTAGTCAGTGTAGCTGCATCTACATCTGCCAATACCTGCCACGATAAGCAGTCAGGGCCTGCTCCCGTTGCTGATCGTGTGCTTCGCTATCCCCGGGGAACTGGTCTTCGTCTCTTCTAGGGTCAGCGCTTCTCTTGCCACTCCAGATCCAACGATTCCTTCCTCCAAACGACCTGGGTCCTCCGCGATAAGGGCTTTTGAAGGCCTTGGCTTGAGCCGCGCCGGCTTGGCTCTGGGACTTGATCCTCTGGACGCTCCGGGGAGTATGTCGAATGCGGAAGGTGCTCAACATCCAGAGATATGGCAGCTGTTTCGAGAGGCCCAAGAACGTGGGAAACCCATTGTAAAGACTACCCAGCAGACATTCGAAAATGCGGAGAGTGGCCACCTCCGACCAGTGCTTGTGTAGCTGAACCTAGAACTTTGGATATGCTGCATACTACGTACGAGGGTCGAGCATCGACTGGCCTTCGACAAAACTTGGGTTGATGATCTTCGAGACGAAAGAGGAAGGAGGGACATCTCACACAGGCACATCGGGGAAGCGAAAAGTTAAAGGTCTTGCCAAGAGCCGGACTGTCGTACCTCGGCTTGCCACATCTCGTGAAACCTTTGCCTCGTTTTCTTTCCATCTGTCAAATTCTCAGTCTTTTCACTTCGTCCATCATGAGAATGTGTTTAACGGGTCTCACCTCGAGTCCGGCTTCAAAGCCGAGAGAATCATGAGGCTCAGTGACACACGGGAGGCTTCTGTGCTAGTCGTCAATTGAATGTCAGTGCTCCCGTCAGCGACAGTGGCAACGATTCGTGCATTATTGTCATCTTGTGGCAATATCCGTCGGCCTCTCCTCGCTCTCTCCAACCTTATCAAACGACAAATAGCACAAATCGCATGCTCTCTATGTTCGATTCGACGGACTGGCCGTGGCACCGACAAAGCCAAGACTCTAAGGAGCCATGTTTATCTGTTGTGCCGCGAAAGTGCAGCCAAGAGATATGAGAACGGTTAATTCAGCCAACGGGTGGGATCAATCAGCCTGAAGATCTGAGTGGTGGAGGACAACGACATGCGGTGTTTTCCAAATTCTTTCTAGACGTTTACCACTTTGAGGGAAGGATTCTCGTTGCATCACGTTTTGATGCAAGTAGCCTGTGAAGCTCTCGGGCAAGAGGACTCGAGGATGCTTGACAGGTTTCACTGCCAATATTTGTGTGACGATGATTTAAGGTTGACATTTGAAATAAGATTATTTTGACGCTACTGAGACCCTATGATAATCACATGATCTTATCCTGACCCTGAAAGAGATTCTTTCTTTTCTTCTTGCTACACCTACCTTTCGGCTTAGAATCCGGTAGTATTCTGTTGTACATGTCTTGGGACTGTACAATGTTACTTGAATCAAGGTTTATGAGACGAGAAGCTGGGTATTTTCAGATCATGTGATCAACGATAGTGTCAGTATTAGAGGCTCCGCCAACGTTTTTAGTTCCTACTACTATTCTGCAACTATTTCCTATCTGGCATATTGTGAAGGTTTTTAGAGTGCGTCTAGCTAGATCAATACTCTCCCATTTCAAATCAATATTGAGTCGCCATCGGATCCAATTTTTACTTACTCTTAAACTAGAAGAATGAAAGTAATTCTACCGTTGCAAAACTGATTCTGGAATTCTTTTAAAAGATAGAAATATTGATTGATTACTATCACATGAATCACACAGTGAGCTAACTCTTATCAACTCTTCAATTCAGCATCTAATACACATCTTCATTCTGTCCTAACCAGAATACCAAGATCTCGCTTATTGCCATAATACAAAAGAATTTATAAAAATCAATTCCCCTTAACTTTTCCCAATCAAAGTAACAAAAGCTTCACATCCGCCACCCTAGATTCGTATTGGAATGAAGCAGGGAGAACCGTAGCTACATGCTTTCCAGAATTAACTCTTTCGAGGTAATCCGGGCCGTAATCCTGTTACGATTGCGCTGGCGGAGAGCGAACCAATCAATCACATTTAGAGCCGTCTGAAGATCGGGCTATGAGGTTTATAGACTTTAAGGTCTCTCAAACCACCCTACCAGAGGTCGGATTTGATGGAGGGGAAGGCTTTAAAAAATTATAAATCGTGCAATAATATGTTCAGAAGCGAGAGCGAGAAGCGGGGCGGGAGGGAAAGGAGGAAAGGAAAGGGGTTGATTAAATAAGGATTCGCTCTTACATTACTAGCCATAACACTACAGCTTTCCGATTTCTTTACTCAATGGTCTTCGTGATGTACTTGATTCCTCTTCATTGCTTTCATTCTCAATTTCAATCCCCTCCTGCGAGCTCGCCTCCCTAGACTCATCGGTACCATTGTCATTCATCCCATCAACATTGGAAGGTGTAAATTACCAAGGGGATATCAGTATGATTTTAACCTCGCTTTACGCACAATGCGTTAGATGTGGGAGGTTTTGTGCATGTGCTACGGGCTTAAAGTCCCCCTTCCAACCTTATTACCGATTCATCACTGCTGTCGATGCCCCATGTAATGCTTCTCTGAAAACGTTAAAGTTATTCTCGTCAAATCGTTGCATTCTTTCCTGAGCAATCAAGTCTCAGTCATCGTCATCTTAGCACTATACTCATTATATTACCAAACTAGCAACTACAATATCTAGATACTGCACTGGATCTGAGTCGAGGAGCATAATACTCGCTCTTATCGACACTCCTTTAATTTGTCAATCCAGATACACATAAGTTGAGCCAGATGTCCTGCTATTTAGATCATCCATGAAGTTCTTGCGGACTAGAAGGAGGCTGAAATACTCGTGGTTGACTCGAGCCTGTATGCGGCATCTCATGCATGGTGCTAGAGTCCTTCTCCACAGCAGCAACAAGTTTATTATTTGCAACTCCTTGTACCAATCGAGCTTGTCGTAAATGTCGCCTCCTCCAAGCAAATACAGATACCCCCACAATTAGAATGCCCACTAGAGCTACAGCAACACCTATCCCAGCCTTTGCACCTGTAGATAATTCTGCAGAGGCTACTATACCTGTACTTGGTGTAGTTGATCCTGCAGAGAAAGCACTTGTCGTGGGGCTCAGCCCTGGTGAGGGTATGTTTGTGCCGGGTTGCGAGTTCAAACTCGGGGTAGGAGTTACGGACATTATGTCGAACGCAAAGTTATAACCGTTTATGGGAACTGCCATCACGGTTTTTGGAGCCGTAAGCGTAGTTGAGGTTATGATATTCGGTCCATCTGCACTGGATGTGCTTTTCAACATTGCGAATGTAACTACTGAACCAGACCCGATCACCGATGTGCATTCCCCCACGATACCCGCTTGGAAGAGGGATTTGAAACCATAACCGCTTTTTGCATATAGCACATTAATTAGAAGCTCAACTTTGGTAAAACTAAGATAGTATTTGGAAGAAGTAGACTTACGAAGGACAGCATGCAACTTGTGTTGTGCTTGGCGCCACTACGCTAGTGCCGATTGTTGGATAGCCCTGCGGAGACTCAATTGGCGCAATGCTAAAAAGTATCATAGCTCCAGTTCCCGTAATACTCTGAAGTTCGGTTTCCCATCAGCTCGTGGCCTCGGCAGGCATGCAGACTACATTTGGGTCGACTTTGATGCCATAGCCAGGGTCGAATGCGACAACATTGAGGTTAAAGCCACCACGCGCCCAGAAATAAGAAGAGCAGCCGCTTTAGAGTGGGAAGATGGTGGTGAGAGGGAGCCAGGAAGTTACGGTCCCGAAGTTCGTTTCTGGGGGATGGGCCTTTGTAGTCATGACTCATGATGTTCAGACGGTAAACACTTGGAATCAGAAAGAAAGGAGATTGAAAATGAGAGTTGTGCGAAAGTGAGGCTTATATCACGAGCGACGGGGATGGGAATCAACATTTGTACGTGATGTCCCCTATGAGCCTGTGGTGTCATCACAAGCGCCTGAAGATTACACCTTTGACAATACTACCCAAAACAAAGTTCGAGTCGCTATAGGTAGAACTGGAGAGTGAGGTGGGCGGAAATAGGTAATTTTTTCGACACACTCATACACCTTCAGAACATAGCACTTCACTATTACACAACAATTACAACCAAACCCCCTCATTCGATCGATTTGAGTTCCTGCGTAAGAAACAGGCCCTGTAGCTTGACACCTGCACTGTGGAGCCCCTACAACGCGTCGATTGTTTCTTGGAGGTGACGAGGCTAACGTAATTTTCTAGTGGGAGGGTTCAGATTGTTCAGGAGTGGCTATAGAACGAGACTTACACAAAATCGTGAGAGATATTGACGTATACATAGAGATTAATATTCTTAAAGTTAAATTGCCTATGATTTTTCTCGGCCCAGTGGGTTTCTCCCCACCTAAGGAGGGACATTACTTCTTGCTTCGCACTTGCAATCGCGACAATAGCAACAATAAATAGTCTACTCAAAAGAACTAGAAGTCACGCCTTTCTATCCTGTACTGGGCAATAGTATATCAGTTCAAGACCAAGAGCAGAAAATTAGGGCTTTGCTTATAATATAAAGAACCTAATAATTGATATATTCGTTAAGCATACACACATAGCATACATACAAGAGGGGATATCGCTCAAAAAGTCTTAATCGACCAATCCAGTCAAATAAACATCAACGTGGTCCTCCTCCGCTCCTACCCACACATCGACCCATGAACAAAGGAAAAGCCAAAATAGATCTGCGCTAAAATATTGAGACTGTTCGTTGGTATCTTGGTACATTCATACATATTTCTCCCTCGTCACTTCCTTCAATTCGTAATTATCTCCATCTCGTAATTTCGGTTGGTTTTTTATGATACAGATGAGAAATGCGGCTGCTTTATAGCTCGTCCTTGACGCTCGGTGCGGCAGAACCAACGGCACTGCTCACACTGCTTGCGAATTCCTCTACGCCCTCGCTAGCCTGCTTTACGAACTCGCTTGCACCTTCCCCAGCCGTAGCAGCAAATTCTGAAAGTCTGGCGCGAGCAGACTCAACAGCTGCAGACAACCGCAGCTGCGCACTTTCAACGGTACCTTGTTCAGGGCTATACATGGCTTCGCTAATTTTAGTCTGGACAGCAGAGTAGGCTTCACCTGCAGCAGAAGTGGCTGATGCGTATGTATCTCCAATCATGCCTGTAGCAGCCTCGACAGTGCCTGTTGGCGTACCATAGATGGCTTCCGAGATTGCTTTTTGGGCCGAAGCGGCAGCATCCGCGATAGAGCTCGAGGCAGCTTCTGCATAGCCGGGAGTTGAGCTATGAATCTTTTCTGATATCACGCTCTGTGCGGAGCTATAAACAGACGAGGCAGATGAGCTAGCTTTTTCGAAATTCCCTGCTTTGGTTCCGTAGAATTGGATACTGGCTGCTTCGACAGCATCGTTCACACGAGAGGAGGCAGAACTAAGGATGACTTCAATGGCTGGAGGTGGAGTGAATACGGAGTCGACAACGGAGCTTGCGGATTGGTAGACCTCATTGGCATATGATGATGCCGAAAATATAGCCGCGCCTGCCCCAGTGTAGTACGCAGAACTTAACTTATTGTAAACACTGTCTGTGAAATCTGGTTCTTTCCCAACTACAAGCTCGCTGATGATGGATTGGACAATCATGTATTGCGAGGAAGCAGCTTCCGTGACCTGAGCTCCGTATTCCTTCGCCTCAGAAATGAGTCTTCGAGTGACAAAGTATGGGGTTGTCGCTCCGTATATTTGTTCACTGGCTTTGGTGACGAGAGCCTCCCAATTTTCACTCGCAGCGGATGCGATTGCTTCCGTCATAGGTGTTTCGCTACCATACACAGCTGTTGATGCTAGGGATGCCCTCTTCTCAAGCTTACCTGCGATGACAGATGCGATACTGGAATATGAGTTTGAAGCTTCTGCTACTGCCGCGCTGTATCTAGAGGAGGCCATAGCAGCTAAGCTTGATGTTGGAACTAAGCTTTTATGCTCTCCACCAATATTTTTAACAGAGGCAAGAAGTTTATTGAGTTCAGATGCAGCCTCGGCAGTAGCATACGAGTAATGAGATGCTGCGTTGCTCAACGCAGCCTCAAAACCATGTGTAGATGATCCAGCAATTTTCACACCCGCTTTGTTGTGGGCATATTCGTGGAGCGGGGTTGTTTTGGGCATCACGGCTGATGAAGCCGCGTCAATGAATTCGGAGTATCGTGCATGTGCCATACCAATACCTGCGTAATATTGCTCCTGCATCTGTAGAAACATCTTTTGTTTTTGTGGAGTACCTGTGTTCATAGCAGCTAAATACTTCTTCCCTTCTTGGAAACGAGAAGATGCAGCGTCGAGGCCTTCAGCTAGCTTGACCTGGGCCATAGAAGACAACGACTCCAGAGCGTTTGGTGGCGCACCGTAGACTGCTGTTGCTGCTGCAGAGGCAGCAGCCTGAAGGCGTGAGCTGGCAGCAGCCAAGGAGTCTGAATAAGCAGCTTCGACGGAACTAAACATCTGCTCATGCACTGGCCTCGGTTCGCCAGAGATTTGTGCTGAAACCAAAGAGCGCGCATGGGCATAATTTTCGGAAGCCCGAGAAAGAGCGTTTAAATAAGCTTTGCTTGCTTGGGAAGCGATGGAAGAAGTTATAGGTGCCGGGGTACCATAAATGATCACACTCGCACTATTTCACAATAAGCCAAGAATATAATTTTGATTGAATAACTTACGCAGAAACAGCGTCATTATATCTACTTGACGCTATGTTAACTATATTTTCACCAGTTCCTTGTTCAGAGCCATAGAGGGCGGAGCTGGCAGCCGCGAGGGCACTTGAATATTTTTGTGCCGCTAAGGTAGGTAATTGGTACCCAGTTGTGGTAGACGATTGCAGTAAAGCCTCACTGACTGCTTTGGTAATATCAGCATATCTTTCACCAGCCTCGCTCGCCATGATTTGTATCTTCTGGCTGAAAGTATCATCGTCTGATTCGTCAATAATGTCATCGAAAATAATCTGGCGGGCTTCAACAGATTGGGCCATTGCACCACCCCAGACCTTCTTAGAGGCTGTGCTAGATGCTGATGATGCAGCTGGTTCTACTGAGCTTGATGCTGTTGAGATGCTCTCTGACAAGGAGCTTGCAATTGAAGACGTTACCGAACTAAGGGAGCTTGATGCATCTGAGAGGACACTTGATGCTTGGCTGCTACCAGATGATAATAAAGAGCTTACAGCATCCGATATGCTCGATATAGAATCTGATACCACCGTTGCGGCAGACTTCACACTATCGGAGGCTTTCCCCACGACACCGGGCTCCTCTCTAACAGTTGATGATGAATCTTGCACTGATAAATCACTGGCCTTCTCAGTAGCACTTGAGACCGTGCTCTCTATGGTGCCCTGGGGGGTGCCTGAGACAGAGCTTGATGTTTGTTCAGTAATACTACTAACAGATTCCGATGCAACAGACATGACGCTCTCAGCAATCCCCTGTGAAGTTCCAATCACAGAATTTGAGGCTTCGCCGGCAAGGCTTCTCCCACCTGAATTTGCAACTGAGAGCACGCTCTCGACGCCGCCCTGGGATGTACCAACAATGCTCTCTGAAACTGAAAAGACTGCGCTTTGTGCGCTATCCGCAACAGAAGCTGCAATCGATGAGACTGGAGAGGCTGCTTCAGCTAGAAATGAGCTTGCAACTGAGGCCACAGACTCAACAGTATCTTGCGAAGATGGAGACACCGCATTTTTAATGTCATCTGCCTTTTGAATGATTTTTTGGCCTGCTACAGCGGCAGCGGCAGGCATATGTTTAGTGCTAAAGTCATCACTGGAATCTCCGGCTGACAGCTTCCACCGACCTGTCTCCTTAATTCGTGATAACTCTTTCGCAGCTTGTTCAGCAATGTCCATAGCTTTGCTCTCCACCTCTTCTGATGCGGCACGAGCCTTTCCAAGACCTTCATGCTCAGTGACAACGAGCTCGACATCCACTCGCCACTCGTCAAACTTAGTCTTCAGCTTGTGGTATTTAGCCCAGTCTCGGTGGGTGATACCATCTGTCCAAGCCCATCGCATGCCTATTTCCTGTAGGCCCAAGTCTCGGATATAATCTAGAATCTCAAAAGTATCTGATGCTGATTGGCTGACAAGAGAATTGGTTTCTGCGTCAAAATTCTGTCTCCATGTACGAACGGCTTGAGCCTTATCTTTAATGGCTATACCAGCTTTTCGTACTGCAGCAGTAAGCTCTTCCTCTGGCTCCTCGCTGTCCTTAGAATTTTCAACAACAGATTTGATGTCGCTTTTTAGTGCCTTCATGCGAGATTTTACAGTCTCCTCGAGTTGTATGATGAGGTTGTCTCCAACTCCACGTACTTGGGTTTCGATCAATTTGTTCGTAATTTCAGAAATACGCTCTTCCAAATCATCGGAACCTTCATCCGCGGCCTTTGCAAACTTTTCCTGCCAGGTTCTGAGGTCATTGGCCACAATCTGTTCGGCTTTCTCTCGAATTTCCTTCTCTGATTCTGGGGTAACTTCTGGAACTTCACTTGTAGAGGTTGAGGTTGCAGTCACTTCCACATCTGGAATATCGGTTGGCTGCTCCGTAGACTGGGTGAAGGCGATAGACTGGGTCGTGGCTGCAGCAGTTGATGAAGCGGTAGTACTCGCGTAGGTGCTAGACGGCGTTAGCATATCATCCCTTAGAGGCGTATGGCCTTTTATTACCTTTCGACTTTGTCAACTGCAGCTTTTAACTTCTTTCCATCCCGATATCTACCAAGTCGCTGTCCAATTCTCATAAGCTGAGGCTCCACGTTCTCACCGTATAGAATCCTGATCTGCGGCCATACTGTTCTCTCAATGAAGACACTTCCTGTTTCCCAGGCCCATTTCGAGTAAGGAATTGCAGTATCAACAGCAAAATTGCTTAAAATCTCGTAGCCCTGAATAGCGTAAGGTCGAGCCGCATTATAGGTAGGGAGAACGTGTCCATAATATGTCTGGAGAGCATTCGTTTTCGCAGTGTCATAGTAGGGAGAAGCGGTTGCAATGGCTTTATCAATGTGAGGACCAACCGTTTCGTCATACTTTGCTTTGACAATCCCTTGGTATTTTAATACCTGCGGCTGGACACTCTTCTCCCATTGGGCTTGCCCATATGCTTGTGCCTGAGCAACACGTGGAGCTCCATACTTTTTCCCTAGAATCGTTGCTGGTGTAATTATTCTTTGATCCAACGTTTTGTAATAAGGTCGAGCAGCATCAACATATTGCGCAGCATATGCATTGTAGTATGGCTCTATATGTGGGGCAACGACTTCTCGTAATTGAAAGTATGGTTTGCAGATCTTCGGAGAGATATCCGTAATGAGGTCGGGGGTTGTTGGACATCGAAATAGGATCGTGATGATCGAGTACCAGGTAAGAATTCTTGATAAATAGTTAGCATTAACTACACAGAAGCAACGGAGTTCAAATATACCTAGAGATCATGCTGACGAGACTGAAGCTGCCTTTCTTCTTGGATGCCTTCGTTTTGGGAGCTATGGCGTGTCCATTTATTCCTTTCTTGCCCGGCTCAGCAAGTCTTCCATTACTTTCGACCGCCATATTCTGCAGCATACACCTTTGCAGGTGCTGAATCTGCCGCTGCTATTTTATTTGATGGTTCCGTGTCTTGAAGGAATTCGATGGTAGAGAACAGATGCTGAGGGGAGCTTGGCGAGAGGCTCACTCCAAAAGCTCAAACACGGACCAGGGAAGGATTTCGAACCGACGCTTTCAGATGATACTGTACAGAAACAACAATTAAGAATTATGATGAAGCAATCGACAGTGCGCACAACTTCTACCTTGCTGCACCCGAGTCGGAGGGCAAGACGGGATCTCGATCTTGGTTGTCGTCCTGGTCAATTATCACAAGCTTGAATCTAACAGGTTGATCGCGACCTGACAGCAAGAAAGTTAGCGCACTGCCAAGGCCAACGTCATAGAGCTGCAAGAGCAGTTTTCATACCGCGAAGTAAAGAACGTGATTAAAGACGAAAGTTCGTGTAGTGTCCAGGTTATTGTTCGAGTCTGGTGTTTGCAAGTGTCGCACATCTATTGTACAGGAATATTAAAATGGGTGAAGGCCAAACTGGCTTTCTTTCAGCACAGCACTTTTAGGTGGATGCAGCAGTATTATTTAAAGTGCAGACCGTGATGCCAGCTTACAATTCCACAATTTGCAGCATCTGATGCGCCTAGTTGTTTCAAAATCATCGGATCACAGTTGGAAAGCCCCTCGCTCCCTGGTACCAGCAGTCCTTTGGATGAAGCCAAATGTCACAGAAATACGGAGTAGTTCGAGACGACCCTCCTGTTTACGCACAGATGCTGTGTTTCCTGGAGTAGGAGACAAGAGAGCACCATTGGTTGGGCTTTGTGGAACAAGCCCTAGGGAGATCCATCGATGCCAGGAACACGAATTGTCCGGGCGAATATTGTCACGTGATAATAAATCCATCAATACCACAAGAGTGGGAATCTTGGCCGATCCGGAAGTCGGAACAATGTAAGGCCTAGTGGACGCCATGATGTTCCGCCGCAAGGCTTAATGCGGTTTCAATACCTCTTTGCTCGCAAACAATCCACCAATTTTGACTACGACGATCTCGCAAAGCGAGTCGAACGATTTCAGCTACGACCACAGAGGTGTATTGATTCTCTTCTCAGCTTTGGATTTGGCATCGAAACAAAGCTCACTGCTCCTTCAACAAGGACATTATCATTGTGGCGGTAGCATGCACCATTGAACCGCATCGATCTGGCGTTATACCGACGTCTCTCGTAGATGATTCCACGACGCTACTAGAAGCAAGGCTTTGCCTTTGGCTCTAAGATTTTGAACTGGTCGACATAATCAACTTCGGCCACCTTACGCTCCTTACGATCCTCTCATTAATCCGAAAATGGCGGAAGCACACGACCTCCAGACGCTTTACGACGTAAATGCTCCGGACATCATGAACGACCCGAAATTTGCAACGAACATCGAAGGCGACGATGACGGGACAGGAGATGCAGATACCTGCAGAATATGCAGAGGGGAAGGCAATGATTCAGAACCTCTGTTCCATCCTTGCAAATGCAGTGGAAGCATCAAGCACGTCCATCAGGACTGTCTTATGGAATGGTTGTCACATTCACAGAAAAAGCACTGCGAACTGTGCAAAACCGCGTTCCGCTTTACGAAGTTATATTCTCCGAATATGCCACAGCATCTGCCCTTCGGGGTCCTCGTGCGGCATGTTCTAGTCCACATTGCAAAGAACCTTGCAACTTGGTTGAGATTTTGCTTAGTGATTATCGTGTGGCTAGCTTTTTTACCATATGTCATTAGACAGGTTTGGAGATTACTCTTCTGGTTCAGCGATGGAGGGTGGCCGCAGGGCCAGATGAAAACAGATTCGGCCCGGAACTCCACGGCAATCAAAGCACTTGAGATTGCACGGGAATTTCAGCTTGCCAATTTGGACCATAATGGAACATCCCCAGTCACACCTTTAAACGCTGCTCAGACAACACCAGCTAGCATTGGAACTCTGATGAACAAACTGTCTGGATTTCTCGTTCCCGTCTCACAAACTTTGAACATCAGTGGGGCCGATCCTCTTGCTGCTGGGCTACTGAAGTCTTTGTATTATGGACTTGGAATTTCCAATACCATAATCCCCGATGACAATAGCTCGGCTAGCTACTTGTCGACCTCAACATCTACAAACCGTTCCCTTTTGAGCGAAGTTTCGTTCCTTCAACGCCTAACACGAAATTCTTATATCAATCAGCTTATTATCACAATTGCTGAGGGCTATATAATTACTTTCCTAGTTGTAATCTGTTTCATCCTTGTGTTCTTGATACGAGAATGGGTTGTTCAACAGCAACCTGGGATCAATATGGGCGCTGGTTTCAATGCGGAATTTGCAGGAGGG
The DNA here is from genome assembly GCA_021365295.1 of Tricladium varicosporioides. Lineage (NCBI taxonomy): Eukaryota > Fungi > Ascomycota > Leotiomycetes > Helotiales > Tricladiaceae > Tricladium > Tricladium varicosporioides. The sequence continues at coordinate 829,693 of JAJTIW010000010.1, read as the reverse complement.
GATAGAGCAAGAGAGCAACAGGGCGGCATAGCTGAACCCCGCCCACGCCAGCGCCGCAACGATCATCGTCGAAACCAAGAGCAACGTCGACACCATGAGGCCGTTCCAGCCGACCAACCGCGTCGAAACGCTGGGGAGGAAGATCGTGTTTATCCACTAGTGCAAGACCAGAATTTAGCTGTACGAGAGCCTCAAGAACGCCCAATAGCACGACCTCGTCGTAGGAATGTTCACTTCGGTGACATTGAGGATATAGATACAGATTCATCTGCAGCTGGCTCAACGGCTGCTCAGGCTGGCTCCTCTCGAGGAACTAGTTCGGGACCGACAAGGCCCCGTCGACCTTCCCCATCCCGAGAAGCGTTGGCAAGAGCGAATGAGATTAACCGAACCCTTACGGAGACAGACGAGCCACGTATGACGGAAGAATTCATATCGATATGGAAACGTGCAGATAGTGATCCGAGAGAGGTCCTACGAATCATTGAACAGGAAAATAAAACTGAACAGATGCGCTACTGGGTCAAAGCGATGAAAGAACTATATAATGGTACTGAAAGCAACGGGAGTGACGAAAGCTCAGAGAGCTGGGTCGATGTTCCAAAACAAGATGAAGAGCAGCCTGGGAATGACCTAGTTGAGAATATAAACCCATCAACATCAGGTTTCTTGCATAGTCCTGAACATCCTTCTTTGGATAAAGGAAAGTCAAAGATGATGGACACCAATGACAACTTTACAACACCGGTACCAAATGAAAATCGAGGCTTCGCCGTACAAATTTCTTCTTTGGGGAAAGAAAAAGGTCCGGAAGGTCTACCCAGAACACCAGATCTAGATTTCCCCGCACCAAACACCTCGCGACCAAGAGCTGTATCAGATGGTCCCCAGCCGAGTCAAAGCATATCTCTTCTGGCCAACAACAATTGGAGCTTCTCAAATGTTCCTGATGAGAACGAGAAAGACAGGTCAAATGCATTACCGAGTGGACTAATCCATCGCCGACCACATGAATTAGACGAAGGTGGTGCCTTAATGCTCTCCCTTGAAGCCCAGGAAACTGATCCCTTTGTACGAAGTCCTTCTCCGTTGCGTGGAGAGCAGTATTCACCAAATAATCACCTTACGCCAGGACCTGATAAGGACAACGGTCCAGTTGAAGTCCAAGGTCAGGATGGAGTGATTCGAACATACAGGAACATTGGAGAAATGTTAGACGCAAATCCAGTTGAACCAGATATCGAGGATGATGCGGAAGAAATCGAAGCAAACCCTCTTCGAGACGATGTTCATCTACCTGAGCCTATTGATCCCATTGTGCCTCAAGCTCTGCCGCCTCAAGGCTTCCTCGGAAATGTTGCTGAGTTTCTCTGGGGTGGTATGGGCGATGATAGACAGGATGATCAAGGCGGCAATGATGAGCGAATTGTTCAGGACTTGGCTGCTGAGGCACCGTTTGTTCCTGTCGCCAATCATGATCAGGACGAAGAAGCGGAAGCTGAACAAGATCCTGAGGTCGTCGAGGCTGCAATTGCTGCTGGTATTGACCCCAATGACCAAGATGCAATAGACGATGCCGAAGACTTTGAGGGGATCATGGAGCTTGTCGGAATGAGAGGACCGGTATTTAGCTTAGTTCAAAATGCACTCTTCAGTGCTTTCCTATTAGCATTGACGGTCGGTTTTGGGGTCTGGATTCCATACAACATTGGGAGAACCTTTCTCTTACTGTTGGCAAATCCAGGGCCTGCATTCAAGCTCCCTCTTAGGCTTGTGTTTGGGTGTGCAGCATTTCTGCAAGATCTCACACTTTCAGTCCTTGGAGTTCTTTCCTACATCACTATCAAGATACTCTGGATTCCCGTCATATTATGGAACCTCTACTTTACGGGAAATAGCGCTGCCCAGGCCACTTTCCACGGTATTCAACTTGGCCCCGCTGCATTACAGATTTCACACGATGCGGTGGAAAGAATTTTTGAAGGAACTGCAAACTGGTTTCTGAATATTTCTGAGTCGGATATGTTCACATTTTCTGCCTCTTCCCACGAAGCGCTAATCACAATTCAAGATCTCGTAGTGGGCAGCCTTGATAGACTTGGAGCTTCCGTCATCTACGTGTTCACAGGGCATTATCAGATCACTTTTGGAGGCTTCTGGAATTATCTGACAGGTTGGCTTCAGTTCGGGTGGTCACTGCTCGTCTCCTTACCAGCATTTCTTCTGAAGCCTGACTCTTGGGTAATTAGTCTTGGGACTGCCGAACGGGAAATTCCCCTGGACCTCTCGCTTAGCATTTGGAATGGTTGGGACAGATTCTGGGCCATAGTCGCAGGCTACACAGCTCTCTGTATCTTAGGTGCGCTGTACATCAGGAAGGGATCTCCGTTCTCTAATGGCCTCATCGGTCGAGAGTGGGAAGCCACCATCTTAGACTTGCTGAATCAAGCAGGTGGCGTCATGAAGGTGATCTTGATTATCAGCATCGAAATGCTTGTATTCCCACTCTATTGCGGCCTTCTTCTTGATGCGGCATTACTACCCCTATTCGAAAACGCTACTATAATGTCACGGCTGCTCTTTACTATAGAATCTCCACTCACGTCCATGTTTGTGCATTGGTTCGTTGGTACATGCTACATGTTCCACTTTGCCCTTTTCGTTTCGATGTGTCGGAAAATAATGCGAAAGGGGGTTTTATGTGAGTATTTCCCTGCACCTCCCCAAGAAAATATGTGCTAATATTTCTAGATTTCATTCGTGATCCTGACGATCCTACGTTCCATCCAGTTCGTGATGTTTTAGAGCGCAATGTGGCAACACAACTCCGCAAGATTCTTTTCAGTGCATTGGTGTATGGCGCCTTAGTCGTTGTCTGCTTAGGAGGTGTTGTCTGGACACTTTCTTACACGACCACGGATGTTCTTCCAATTCACTGGTCGTCCAATGAGCCAGTACTAGAATTTCCCATCGACTTGCTCTTCTACAATTTCCTTATGCCATTAGCTGTTAAGTTCTTCAAACCATCGGACGGCTTGCAAACAATGTATAGCTGGTGGTTCCGGCAGTGCGCTAGAATGCTTAGACTCACTTGGTTCATGTTCGATGAAAGAAAACAGGATGAAGAGGGTCATCAGGTTCGAAGAACTTGGAGCGATGTGTTCAGACGTACCAAGGGCGATCCAACCAAATCGAAGAAACCACACAACAAGAATTACCCTTTCGAAGAGGATCCAGATTTGAGGGCTTACGTCTGCCGCGATGGTAAATATGTTCGCGCACCAGCATCAGATCAGGTCAGAATTCCTAAAGGGGGAAAGATCTTCCTAGAAGTTGACGAATCAAATAATCGCATGGACGGCAAGTGGGATCAGCCAGACGGACCTCACGGCCGCACTTCCGACTTGTACAAACAGGTGTACATCCCACCGTGGTTCCGAGTACGTATATTTCTGTTCATACTTTTCATCTGGCTGTTTGCCGCCTTCACTGGGGTTGGAATTACCATCGTTCCCCTTGTTTTCGGACGCCGCATTTTCGCCAAGATCATACCATCACATGTTCGGAAGAACGACGTTTACGCCTTCTCAATTGGCATCTATATTATGGGCTCTGCTCTATACGCTATCTTGCATATAAAACAGTTTTACAACTATCTACGAAACGCAATGGTTGTCAATGCCGAAACCCCCCACAATATCCTTCGTCGTGTAACAGCCATCGCTTCTCGCGTAGCACGCATCGCATGGACTTACTCCGCCTTCATCTTCGTCCTCCCAACACTCTACGCCTTCCTGGTCGAATTCTACTTCATAATGCCTCTACATACCTACTTTTCAATCGACGAACGCCACGTGGTTCACTTTGTCCAGAGCTGGACCTTAGGTCTCCTGTATGTCAAGCTTACAACTCGACTCATTCTCTGGTACGACGAATCACGTCCAGCTCAATCTCTCCGCGCCATCACGCGAAATGGATATCTCGATCCAGATGCCAAGCTCGCTACTCGTAGCTTCATACTTCCAGCAGTTCTCGCGCTGTCCTTTGCGCTATCTGGACCATGGGTTCTTGCGAGATTAGCAACTATGACGGTCTTCAAGAATAATCCTGAGAAGCACATTCTAACATATAGGTATGCGTACCCAATGTGTCTAGCGATGTGCTGCATTGCCATCGCGTTGTGGCGACTTATAGGGATGTTGGGAGAGTGGAGGACAATGATTAAGGACGAGGTGTATCTGATTGGGGAGCGTTTACATAATTTTGGTGATAGAAAGGTAGTGAGTCCGGCGGTTAGTAATGGTGTGCCATCTGGGGTAAGAAGATTAGAGACATGACAAACAGATATAATGCGACCATGAACGAGGCGGAACATGAAATATAAGGCATAGTAATAGTTTAGGAGGGAAAGATGTGAGGAGCAAGGCGTTTAGCGAAAAGAGGCTGTTGGCAAGTCCAATGCCTTATATCTTATATTGAGCTTCTCTTTTGTTGTATCATGGGGGGTGTCTTGCATGTTTGTATCATACCCAGGTTGCAAAATACACAGCTTTACTTTGTTCCTGTGCACTTTCTTAATGGATCAATGAACAAAAATTAAAGTTTTTAAATGATCCATCGATAACATAGTGATGAAACATCTTATCTCTTAATTCTACAGAACGTTTAGTACCTATTATCTATTCAATTTGCATGCCAACTTAATATTTATCTTTAATCACGGTTTACTAATAATATTAACGCGAGTCCAGTGTGCTCGGTGCAGTAAATAGCATATTTCCCTATAGGGTGGCTGATATCGATGTTTAGTATTGGCTCCCGTAACGTATTACAGCTTTGAAATATAAGGCACTTAATACGAAGAAAAGTCTCCATTGCTAATCATATACTAATGATATTCACGTGGATATACAGCTATGCTCTCCTATAGTAAAATTATATATTATCTAGTACCATTGGTTTGAGTGTATAGAAAAGACCTTGAAGGATAATATTCGCACTTTATACTCTTTCATATTTATGAACAATAAGTATTTAATAAAGTGTTATCAGTAGCGCATGACAAAAGAGGGTAGTGAGGTGTGGAATTAAGGAGAACGTGGCCTTAAAATCTCTTGTTTAGGGTAATTCCTTGCGTGCCCCGTAATAATATCTATATTAATTACTGGCACGCAGATAGAACAAGAATATATTAATAATATTATAGTGCAACATCAAAAACATACGACCAAATGGCCCGTAAGCTAACACACTACAACACTATTTGCTACATTGGGTTTGCATTCAATATTTAGCGACGACCCAAGAACACCACAATTTGTCACGCTCCTCTGCATGAATGAAGTCATATGCCCAGATCCTATCTTAAGGAATTGTAGGCTATATTATGAATATATGTAAAATCACGAACCTCATGCGTGCATAAATAATAGAGAATTGTCCAAAAGATGGAATATAGAGGATCCTGGTCATTGTCCAAGAAAGGAACTTTAATCAGAATTGAAGCTAAAATCAAAGAGTATGGCAGTTCTTTAGAAGATTATCTAAACTATATAAAGTTTCTAGGAATCTATAGCCAAACTATTAGTGGTTAGTTGTGACCTTGCGACTTTCAACCCTCCCTCAACCTGTAGTCATATAAATAACAGAAACCACTTCACAAAAGAGGTACCTGCACGTACAGAGGAGTGCTATATACTGTATGAGAGTGGCACGGTTGCTTAAATTTTGGCCGGGAACCTACTTGTCTTGATTCTTTAGTCAAGGTTTCACAACTAGATTCCATTATCCTATTTGTACAGTGTGAATTACAAGCACATTTTTGATTGTATTATGCTAGGCTACATGATTTTTGGATATGATTACCGCACAAACCTGACAGTTCTTTTTTGAAAAGTGTTAGTGATTTTAACTCTGGGGTGTTTTTAGTTTGGCCCCTATAGTATTTCATTGCCTCGGGTGAGAACCCCCTATCTTTTTATAGAATTGCTAGACTTTCAAGCTCACCTAGGTAATACAAAATGCCCACAAGTTTTTCATTCATTATGAGGTAGAGAGCCCACCTGCCAATAAACATCTAGAAATGTGATCAGCGATATCGGCTTTCCTTCACGTGTTCCCAAACTACTACTAAACAGAAGAAACAAGCCCAAAATGGCATAAGTAGCAAAACAGAACCGTTCCAGGCAGCTAGGGTACCAACTAAAACCCTCTGGGTTCCCTATACTTTGGACATATGATGGCTAGAACCGAGGCTATAACCAAAGTAGTTGACCCTCCTAATCGACCTCCCTCGCTCATTGTGCCCTTGCCGCCGCCTTAGCCATCACTAACCACCCATTTATGATTGCACTGTTGTAACCTCTTAATTTATCAAAGGTTAATTATAAATGGGCTTTTTTAATTAATTTATTTTACATGCTAGTCCCGTCTTTATATCTAGGCACCTCTTACTAAATATTACTTGACTAACCCGATTTTCCTTGGCACTCTTTGGATCGTTTACTATCTATATTCCGCGCTCTTCCCGTTTTACACATCTTCTTACACTCAGCACACTATAATCACTTGCACGTGATTATAATGTAATCTAACATCCGACCCATTTTTTCGTAGTTTCCCACTCGCTCCTTCTTTCAGCTTTTGACATTTCTTTTTATAGAGCAGACATCACTCTCTAATCTTGAGTATACAGTTCCAAGGCATCACAGCATCTCTCGAAACATCCTTGGATGTCCTCAAACTACTCTAACCACTCCAAAGTCATTCCAACAGCATTTTATCAGTTGTTGATACCTAAACAGCAGGTTTTTATCTTTTCGTCATTATCATGTACCCAAAAAATTTCCTTTCCGCCTCGAATTCGAAAGACTCCCCTTTAGCTGTAGCCAGGCGTTTATTTCTATCATACAGCAGCGTGGTTCTTTTGTTTCAATTACAATCTTGAGATGAGAGTATTCACTTTGCACTGTTGTTAGTTGTACGAGGGGCATTCACATTAGCTCGGAGTTTCCCAACACTTAGGAATTCTTTTGTGTGTGCTCTAGCAGTTTCTCAATCGTTGTTCTATGGGTTATTCCTGCTTTCAGATGTGTATAGGGTCAGTACGATGCCAACTGCATTTCAATCAAGCTTGACTTCGAGCTTATGCACTCTTTGGCCAACTAAGGGTGTGCTAAGTTTGAGAAGTTTTCAATCTGAAACTGCAAATAAGTGCTCTTTGGAAGCAACAGGAACCGCCTGGCTTCTTGGCCTGTAGGAAAATTGCACACTCTCTATGAGTTTTGGAAGTGCATGAGTATGAATTACGACGTACCCTCGTTAACTCTTTCCGACTAAGGCTTGCTCTTGTTAGAAGCATGGCTACCTTGCTATTCAAGTGTACGTGAATGGAGCTAGTATGTAATACTAGATTTCTACAAGCTCTCCCTTTGTTACTTGTTGCCAACCACCCTGGCGTTCTCAAATATCTATTCACTCGCTAACTTTATATTCGCGTGCGAGGACTATTTCTCAGCATGGTGCTGTAGAGAATAGCTGTCCTTAAACTCCCGTGACATTTCTTTCCTGTTTCACAAATACTCTTCGCAACTTCGAGACACGTCAACACCATACCAATCAATCAAGATGACATCCTTCATGCGTGCTATTGTATTCCTGCTTGCGCCCCTCTTTACATCTGCCACTTCCGCATACACGCTCGTCCATAACTACGACCATACAAATTGGTACTCGTCCTTCAATTTCAAAAATGTGTGTTCTTCCCCGTAGACTCACAACATCTGAATATACACTTCCTCAAGATTTTATACCTTCGAAATCTAATCACACTTAGGGACCTGACCCAACTAAAGGCACAGTTGAGTATATTAATCTCGCTGAAGCCCAATTCACTGGTCTTACGCGAATCATCAACAACCAAGTATATCTCGGCGTCGACAACACAACGAACATCCCCGCTGCCTCCCAAGCGGGTCGTAAATCGATCTGGCTAACTTCTAGAGACACATTTAAACATGGTATTCTCATCGGAGACTTCGCTCATGTCCCTGGAAGCATTTGCGGAATCTGGCCTGGTTTGTATGTTCTCTCCTCTCCACCTTTATCCAATTCGAAAGACAGATTCTTCCGACATCTCTCTCAAATATGACTCAAGTCATCATACTAATGCCTCTTCCGCAGCTGGACAATCCGCGAACAAGTAGGCCAACCTTACGCCGAAATCGACATCCTCGAATCCTTCAACGACAACACCTTCGCTTACTCTACCCTACACACCAGCACGCTATGTTCCTTCAACGCACCGCCCTCCTCTTATTTTGGTACTTTGAATGAGGGTTTCACTAATTGTACACTTGGTACACCAGGTTGTAGCGCTAAGGGAAATGAGGGAAGCTATGGCGATGGATTTAATAGGGGTGGTGGTGGTGTGGTGAGTCTTCTCTCCTTTTTTTCCTCCTCTCTTTATCCTCTTCCCTCTACCGTAGTCCTTGGATATGGCGAGGATGGGCATCACAGGTTAATGAAATTTAGTACGCGCTCCACTGGACCAACGCGTTTCTCCGCATCTATTTCTGGCCTCGCAACCTCGTCCCACGCGACATCACAGCTGGTTTTCCGAGACCAGAGCAGTGGGGGCTACCGGTGGCGAATTTCGATGGGTATGCGCCGGGTAGCGCGTGCAATATTGAGAAGAGCTTTCCCAGCGAGCAGACGATCGTACGTCTTTCCTTTCTCCCTTTTTGTGATTGATATATCCTTGGAAATTTTAACACCCAACCTCCTTCGCCCCCAATACATTTATGCGTTTCCTAACCAAGGATCAGTATTTCGACACAACCTTCTGCGGTGCGATGGCTGGTGGCAAAGGCTGGAGTGACTGGAGTGACTGCAAAGCTAAGACTGGCGTAAATACTTGCGAAGAGTATGTGAGAACTAGGCCGGGAGACTTCGATGAGGCATATTGGCTGGTCAATTCGGTAAAGATTTATCAATAATCTTTGTATGACCTTCCACTTTTGATTTTGGCTTCTGGTATTAATCTTTGGGTGTCTGGAGTTGAGCGACATAAAAGTCCGAGGCCTAAAATGGAACTAGGTAGTGGAAACGCATTGGCAATTCGTTTGAGGATATGATGAGCGTCATAGGTAAGGCACAGGAATGTGGATTAAGATTTCGTGGACCGTCTGAGCAATAACATAAAAACTGATTCTCTCGGCTGGGACGGTTGTTTGGATTGATTACAGTCTAGCGGTATCTGGATACCTACTTAATTTTGTATTAGGTAGTCATACCATGCCCACATTTTGATTTCGTAATCAGCCTCCATTGTGCTTTCTCTCGTTGTAAAACCTCTCGTTGAGTCCTTTGCTAATTTTTATTCCTTCCCAGATCCCTGGACTTGATTATATCCTATACTAGGGTATGCTACACAGTTCAGGCGCTAGCAACAAAAACTACGCCCTCTCACCTCAGCTGGACCTATATTATCATCGAGCAATACTTTCAAGAAGATGTGGAGTCCTCAGGTTGGTCGTCTCCACATTTATACTCATCGCCTTTTACTACTAAAGTCGCTCCTACCGAAGGTCAAACAAAAGCAACTCTAACATTCAAATTTCACTTCCAATTGCACTTCCGTGTCGGACACCAATATCTGTGCTAACAATATACTCGTAACCCTGAGTCGGCCGCACTTGAATGTCATTATTTGCTAAGATCAGGTGACATCGTAACTTTTGTATTTAGAGCTACCAGAGACTCCCAAAACACTTCACAAAATCTCAAGGTCCACAAAAGAGAGAGAGAGAGAGGGATTTAAGTTTGCAAGAATTTGACAGGGCTTATACACACAAACATACCTCGGAAAGTACCCACTTGTGGCAGGTTGAAGCTTCATACGAATCTCCTTTGAACTTACCATGCCTGTCCAAAAATGTGTAGATCTATCTACCTGAAGACCTTCTGCAGCTTTTCTCACAACTTCTCACTAGCTCAATGACAGGCTAAACTCAGGGTACAGCACTGGAAACCTCACCGGCGATTTCCCTCCCCAGGCTCAAGCATCGGGATCTCAATTTATATCTTATCGCCAACTTCTCTCCCCCCAAATGGTAAATCCCATGTTCCCCTCCCCTCCTTCTCCTCCACCCAGCCAATCACAAATCCCAATTCGCGTTCCGTCGCCACCCAAACCCAACACCATGGCACGCGTCCCCTCGCCGTCGCCCCCTCGACGTTGGCCGCGGCGCCTCCCCGCCTTGCTCGTCTCGAAGACCCACCCGTCGGTCAGAATGCCGATATCGACGCGACCGTCGCAAGCCAAGTTGCAGCGTGGGTCGGATTTTCCGAGCACGAGGATCGGCACCTTGCCGATGGTCGAAGGAAGGGCGCGAGGGAGAGATAGGAGGTTTCGTCCGCGTGCGGTCAGTTTGGGAGGGCGGTGGCGCGTGAAGGTTAGCTGGACTTATCAACTGGCGCGGAATTCTCATTTACCATTTGACGTTGACGTGTGGTGGGTTGAAACGGCTTGAGAGATGGTGGAGCTCCTAAATGGAGGTGGAGCTCGCAGCTGCAAGTATCTAAGCTTCAAGTGCAGGTCCCTGAATTCTTGACTCCTGACGTGAAATATGGAGAGCTTGGGGGGAGACAGTTAGATATGAGAAATTAATCAGCTCATCCTCTCCTCATCAAGATTGAGTTCAAGGCGGAAAGAGAGGGTTCTCCTTGTCGGAGTTTTCTGACAGTTGGGGCATGGCTTGGATGGGGACGGGGGAAACGCTTTGATATTCGAGTGAACAATGTTGACTTTACAGGGTTGGTGCTTGGTACTGGGGAATTGGGGACGAGAGTGACCCTCATTGAAAATGAGATTCGTAATGAGCGGTAAATGAGAGGTCGTTGTGAAGTGATTGTGTTGAATTGTGTCGAGGTCATGTAATTGTGAAGTATTGAGAGAGGTTTGAGACTTTTGCCGTCATCTTGAAGTTCCATTGGCCTCAAAATTTGATGAGGAATGCAATTGTGACTCACCACAACAACCGCTTTCGCACAATTCCCATCTCACTTGCATTCAGCCAAAAATAATAATTTGATAAGTTATTCTTGTTTCTATCCTCTATCCCAATTTAACAGATACCCAATCCAAAACTCCTCTTAAAACTGGCATCCCTCTCATGACTACTCTTCCTCTCCTCAACAGCCTGCCTTGTAAAAGGGTCAAATTTCTCCTCCCTACACCTGCTCATCAAAACTTGACTATTCCACGCTTGCCAGTCATACAAACCGGTTTCAGGCTTAAAAATATCATCATAAGGTAGATCTGCCATAGCGCCCATAAACGTCTGAAAAGGTTGAGGACTCCAACTGGGGTTTGGATATGCGGATTCTCGCTCGATGACGGGGGGGTTGACCTCTGGGAGCCGGTCATCTGCGATTGCGGGCCAGGTATCTTCATACAGCGTTTCAAACTCCGAGAGCTCAGCGCCGGGACTTTGGTCTGGAGAGTGAAAGCTCGACTCGGATTCTGAGATTGGGGGAGAAGGGAGGGCGTGCATGTCCATCCATGATTCTTGGTGTATTTCTTCCATTTTGGCTAGAGGTATCCCGGTATCGACCACTATAGTTGAGGAAGCAGTCGAACCAGTTCGTGACATGGGCTCTGATGGTGTCGGAAAAGTATTGAGGATTGATTCGCCATTGGAGAGCTTCCTATGATGTTCGCCGACCTTGGATAATTTTCTCTCAGGTCGACTTATTTGCCTTCGCTTGGCACCCTCTTGCGTGTACGAAGGTCGTCTCGAATTCACAATGTTCCCATTTTCGTCCCTCCAAAGTCTTTTCCTCGTAGCTAAGACTCCTAAACCCTCTCCTCCCGCCTCATCATCCTTTTCCTTGTGACGTGCCATGTGTCTATCTGAGGCCAATGATTAGTTTAGTTCTAACCAATATCTACCTCCATTGGGCGTTCTCAACGTACCCAGAAGATCTCGTCGACGGAAGTGCGCACTACATCTCAGACAGGTGTTGTTTCCATCCTTGTGATTCAAGGCGTGACGGTGTAGATGTTCTGATCTCGAAAATGACTTCCCACAATTTGGGAACGTACACCCGAACTTTTTCTTAATTCCGTCATTGGTATATTTGGAACTGGTCGTCGAGGCAGACGAGATCGAACACGACCTAGTATTAGTTGGAGCCATTGTAACTGAACGCGAGATGTGAGACGTGAGGTTGTAGCGGTCCAACTGAGGTTTGAAACTTGAGGTTGTACCTGACTGATCGAAGTGTGAATCTTTGCGAATGAAGAATGGGGAAGAGGGGTGTATGACAGTTGGAGGGGCGCAAGTATATCTATGGCGGAACAATTTCCATCTGCCTTTTTCGAAGCTTTGAAATGGCACCGATGATCGGGCGCGGTCACCCGCCTCGGGGTGCCAAAACTAGGTCGGGCATCTGTCGAAAGCGTTAAGTCGAAGGCCGGCTAGGGCGCTGTCCTCCGTCAAAGGCGTCACTTGCTGCAAGTGTGCTGCAAGACAGTCAGCTACCCTTACCTCTGAACCTCCTGCCCCCTGTTGGTTTGGTCTAGGAGACTCCCACGCTGCTCCACGACTGGCACCAAGTCATGTTCAACCCCCCTGCCACTTGCGCGATCTCACTTGCCTGAAATGGAAAGTTTATGAGGTTTTTGGCAGCCGTTAAAGGGTGCAATTGGCGGGACACTACATCCCCTCGAATCCCAGGGTCTCCCCAAGCCATTTCTCGACGCCCCCTCGTGGTTTCCCCACAATTTATCGTGACGATGTCCATACAACGACAGGCATCTTACCCCTCCAACCCCTCCAAAGTCCCGCTAAAAGCGCCAAACGAGGATATTAGCGGCTTCTTCAGAACACTGCATTTAATGCTCCTCGTTGCCCGAAGAAACGGCGAACGGGCGACCCCTCGATGGACTTAAGACTAAGAGACTGGAGACTGGAGATGTCCCCTTCCAACAACCCTTATCGCGCGTACAATTGCTTATCGCGGCCTTCCTCGGACCCGATCGTGTCAAGTTGGCTGCTGCTGGCAGACTGCTAAAAGGTAACCTTGGGCATTCAAGCATAAAGACTAGGGGTGGAGAATAGAGTGGTGGAGGGGTAGCTGGTCGATTGGTAATTGTTATCGGCAGACATCTATTGTCGACTTCATCATTCGTTGGAGATTTGTGTCGCTAAGATATCAAAGAGCAACAACAGGGAAGAACGACTCATTGCAGAGGAGGGGTAGCTCAGGGTTAACCCTCTACAAACGGCTTTTGAAGGTTTACGATAGGGAAAACCTGCGAACTCCATGGCCATTTCCTATCTACTCCGTCCCGTACTTTTCCCGAGCCGTATCTCTGTCTGAAGGTGTGACCGCCGGCAGACAAACTCCGCTTCATTATGTTAATCCCGTAGCTTCAGTCCCAAGAGACACACAAGACGCACAACGCACGCAATTTCGAGACTGCAAAAATCAAAAGGAATTGAATCAAGGTGGCAGGTATGCCGAGAATTGGAGGGAATTCCGGTTTCTGTATGACTCAGGAGCATCATCTAGCCGACAAATCTACAAGAAGGTCGTGTTTGTTCCCGATCCAGTATTCCGAAGCAGTTCATCAGCTCTAGCCTATTGGTACACCATTGACCGTTGACAGCTATTCCGCTCTGCAACACGAAATGTGATAGCGAGTCAGCGACGTCGGCACAGATATCCGACGCTGGCCGCTTTTGGATAGCCGGAGAGTTAATCCGATGCCCGTAAAGTTAATCCGAAAGTCCGGCGTTCTGCGAGACGTTACATCTTGACTGCATCGTGGTTTGCTGAGTGTTGGGGGAGCGATATCGCAGCAAGCCTCAAAAGCTGGGCACGTGCGAAATATACGCATGTAGTAATGGAATCCTTCATATTGGTAAGCTGATGGCAGAAGCCGCCAATTTGGCTTCCTGGGAACCGATTTCGTAACGAGTGTTGCTAAAGACCCTTCAGTGCGTGGGGTAAGAAACTGATGTTCGACTCCATGGGGAATTGGGTGTGCATTATATATTCGAGGGGAGCCAAAGATGGGGTAGACATGTCGCCTTAACGTCAGCATGCCCAGATGATCAGGCCATCTGCGATGATTGGATAATTTCTCCCACCATATCCAATACATCACGTTTTTGTGATCATTTCGTATATGTCCCTTAGTAGCATGGTCGGATGTTGTTAGCATCCGCGAGCGTGATTCACTAAATATTTTCGTGCGCTACTAGCACCTTCCAATCCAAAGCTGTGTTATATGAAAGAAACCTGCGTTTCTCGAAGTTGTGTAAAAGATGGGATGACAGGTGCCATTTCTAGGCATCTGTAGATGATGTCGAAGCCCAGCAATAAATCAAGAAACGCCATTTGTCTTCTGTTTCATTTTCAGCTGTGCACATGCCAAAATTATCCAGTGTTGAAACTACGAAAGGAGAATACTTTCTATCCCATAAATAATAAGGAGGTAGCATAGAGTGAGGCATCAATTGCTGCTTAAGTCCATTCTGGTAAAGTTATTCTACTGTATTTCAATAGAGGAATTTTACAAGACCAATATCCTTGCAATCGTCGAAACGTCGAAAACATAAAAATAGTCTTGCTACCGTCTTCTTAAATTGTAATTGTTCATTAATATCGTCTAGGTGGTGATATATTGACCAAAATCTATAGTGCCACCCCGGTATATCATCATGTAAGAAGATGCATCGACATGTCATGAAGTCGTGGTATCGTCCTAATAATGAGTTGGTATTAACACCCTTTTAGATGATGAGTGAAGTCGTAGTGTAATCGTGCTGAATAGGAGAGAGGACGTCTTTGGTTGACGCTGTCCTCGGGCTCGTAGACAATCTCGACGAGTTTAGTCGTAATGGTTTCCTCGTATACACTTTGTTATCAGTAAGGTATGTGTGCGTTGATTTATGAAAGGTGGAAGAGACGAGAAGGAGCGGGGGTGAAGGTATTAAGGGGCGAAGAGTGGGAGTGCCATGAAAAAGTGGGCGTCGAGGTTCACTAGCATACTTTCTCGTTTCCTTCCAAAAGAGCATCTTGGAAGCTATGTTCTACAAATATGATTGCTTCTACTTTAGACAAGCCAAATTACGGTTTCTTGATCGACAGCTAACGCAGTCGTTTAGTGACACAGGCACTCGAAAGTGAATTTCCTGGGCTTTCTTAGATGAGTAATGCCTCATATGTTCGACGAGAGAATCTGCTTGAGACATTATTCCGTAAATTTACGCGAAGTTGAAGCTTTTATCAATCCCCTTTGTTAGTGTAACAATATGAGAAATTTCAAAATCAGGATAAGAGAGTCCTCGCGAGAGGTAGGAATCGGGAGTTAAACGAGCCCACTCCTAGCATACGACTGTCGTTTTTCGCCCTAGGACCGGAAACCTTGTGATGAAAAAGCTTTTTCGTGCAACACACCCCAAAATCAAGAGGCTCATGGAGACATATTGTAGGGGAACGCGCTCCATAAATAGATTGCTACAGTTGGAGTCGACTTGTTGGCTCTTAACTTGGGTGGCCATTGTACACTCGCTTAATCAACCATCCTTAAAATCTCTCCAGGAAGCAGGTACATTAGACAATAGCGAAAATCCTCAGAGGTCAAATTTGCAACGCGCTTTAAGAAACTGTAGCCTTCACTGGTAGAAAAACGACACTTTGTCTAGAACCTGCTACACAACCGGGACTTTTGCGTGCTTCCAAAATGAGATCCAATGGCAAACGAGTGTCTAGCCTTGTGGTCACATAGAAGCAAAAGAACTTTCCTTACCACTTCTAGAATATGTTCTCACACACTGCTATGAAAATCCTTCTCAGCCCCACGACTTTTAATCTGGATAACATCATTATTGGAGAGCAAATCCGCTGAGAGAGCAAAAGAAAGAAAAGGTTTTAAAGCACTGTATGTCATGCTGAGATATCACGATTCTTATCTTATTATCTGAAGACTCAAACGATTGAGAGATTGGATTTCGTATTGACTGGTACTTGAGTAGGTGCTGAATGGATGGCTGCTGGCGTTGCTGTGGTCATCCTGTCGAAAACGCGTTGTCGCGGGAGCTTGTGTGAGCTCACTCCTGCGGTCCTTTTGAAAAAGGATTTATCAGGTCACACCACGGCGCTTTCGCGTTACCACGAGAAGGTCCACATCCTCAGCTTGACACGAGAAGGCAATGCTCTCTGAGTGACCGCCTTTTGCGATTTCGATACGTGTTGGATTCGTTGGCCCGGCACTGTGCAAATGTTGGCAAGGTGGGTGGTGTGATCCTTCATGAGCAGTGCCGGGAGCGGCAAGCTTTTGAAGTGGCTGTGTTCCGGAAGGCGGCGGTCCACTGAGAGGACACGGAAATTTCCAGGCAGTTTCAGGGTATCGACGCCATCCGAAGCCCCCTGTCACACGCTGCTACCACTATTGGAGCATGCCCAGTGCGCTGGAATTTGAAGTGGCGTGATATCCTGCATCCAACCTTTAACATCTGATCGTGATGCCGGCTTCGACCCTGCGCGAATAACACCACATTGCCGCAAGCAGATGCCTTTTTCTTGTTACTTCGCGAATCTTCGAAAGAAGGTCCCAAGATGTGGCTCCGCTCGACCTTCTCACACTGTGTGGAATACCCTCCATGAAATCTCGTATATAAGACAGTGACACCCAGACAAGTAGCCATGTCGTTCACAACAACATCAGCCATCACAACAAATACATCAAAGCCAAAGACAATCAGCTTGTCATCAATACCTCCAATCAAGGCTCAGAACCCGCAACTAATTCTGACCCACGATATCGTTCGCAACACAAAGACACTACATTACACAATACACACAACCCAACCACCAAGTCCTGATCGAGAATACTCCATCACAATGAGAGGATACTTTGGGATCATGAGCTCAAGCTCAAGCAGCGAGTGCGATCTTCAATGCAATGGCGAGAAGGTCGACATTAAGAAGCAGTCCCACCTCTGGCAGCCAAAGGAAACAAAAGGAAAGGAGGAGCCTTTGTGGCACCTGAGAATCAGTGTGCTCAAGGACCAAGAAGGGCGGGGTGATGCACCAAGTCGACGCTTCGTACGTTTGGATACCCCTACTTACAATAAAAGCAATTGGCTAACATTTTGAAACAGGCATTTAAGTCTATGCATCATCTTACCCACGCTGCCAACCAACTAGAATCCGCATTCGCAACTTCATTCGATATGAGAAAGTGCGGGTGTGATACTCCAGATGCTATGGGTGGAAGAGTCAACGATGGACGGTGCGAGAATATCACCATCGAATACGATAGCGAGACAGCTAAGGAGGGATGGACTGAATTCCTCGGGAGACTGAAGACACTTGAGGACGAATGGGAGCATGAAGGCATAAGCCATCTTTGAAGATCAGAAGTAGAATTGTGGGGTCTTAGGAAGTGCTCGTGGGACACCGCACCTCAGCGCAGCGGACAATATATGGATAGCGTCGCCATAATGAAGGTGATGAAGGGGTGACGCGAAGGATACATCTTGGGAGTTATACGGACTAGCATGGACGGCATTGCGAGGAAACGCATGTGCCCGGCAACAATACCAAAGGACGGGAATGGAGCACGCGGCGATTCAATACAGATAGGAATTCTGCAGCATTTAAGATGGGTCTTGGGTCTGCTTATATAAACAACTGAGTTTGAATAGACATATTTCGTACCAATACCTTTTCCATGCTATCGTCTCAACTATCTTTCGGGCAATTCTCAACCCCTCTTATTTCCCAATTATATTGCTTTTAGCAGCTTGACAGAACCTCGGATGACAGATAACGCTTGGAGTACCCTAGTAGAATGGCAACTTTGAAGTTTTGGTATCGTCGAGTGTGAAACGTGTGTTGAGATATTTCCATGAACGCATGTCATTTATGCGAAGCGGGGAACGAGTGGTTGGTGCGAGTGGCCTTGAGATGCAGGTGCGGGAAGAACGCAAACCTGTGAGCCTCATGAAAGCAGGCTGAATACAGGAATAGCATTTCTGAAGGCACACTAGAACAAGTGGTTGACCTTTGGAGTTGATGGCACTAAAAGCTCAGGGTGACTAAACTTTATCATGACGACACTCCAACCCTTCTGCATCCTTCCACCTACATACATCTCTTTACCAACACCACCACGATCTATATCCACTGGTTCCGCCTTCTCGCATCGCGTATCTAAATGCCCGCTCGGACAATGGAGTCTTTCCATCTGAAGTCCAAGGTCTCCCCAAGGCGTTGTCCCCGTTGACAGCACAGGCTGACACCAAGCGAAAAGTTGTCGCATGAACTCGGCAGTCGGATCACATTGTGATGAAACCGCAACAAGAGCCAATCTTTTGGGTCGCCGTCCAAGTTCGGCAGCACATGGACGCAAACGTTCTGCATGCGGTTCCAAACTGTATCTGCAGCCCATGTTCGCTTGTTTGATCGGCTTATATGCACCTTCAGGGTGCAACAGAAAGTTCTGCTATGGTAATGCCATAGCAATCTACACCCCTCTTGGAGTCCAGATGATCATTTTTGCGGGAATACCCAGAATGGCGATAGTCTCGCTGGGCAGTCTTCTCCTCTGTGTATACAACTTCTAGTTTGTTTTTGCTTCTATCTCCACATCTTTGTTTGTTGCTCTGGAAGTGATCATGTCCCTGTACAAACGTTCGTCGTGACGGTTACTTTTTACTTTTTGTTTTGAGATATTAACTACAAGTTATAATCATTGGGGGCCTCATGCTTCCCGAACCCTCGCTGGGAGAGGAATCTCTACTACTTAATACATTTTTCGAAAGCAACATGCACCAACCACATCAACTAAATTCTCCCAGCGGTCCAATAGTGGTGGTGGCTTCAAAGACAGTCGTAGTGCAAGTTACAGTTCAGGATGAAGCAGCACTCATTACAGCAGCGCCAGAACTTCGTCGACGTGATCCAGAGCCACAGCAGGATACATGCCAGCAAGCCGACCAAAGTGCCAGCAATGCTATACGAGAGGCTTCACAAGCTGCTTCCCAATCGATAGCACAGGCTTCACGAGATGCGACGGATGCCGCTCGACAAGCCTCGCAATCAGCATCTCAAGCCATACAACAAGCTCAAAATACAGCTTCACAATCCATTGCCGCAGCGTCGAGGAGTGCGGCACAGGCTATGTCATCAGCTAGTTCAGCAGTGTCAAGTATACAAGCTTCAGCCGCTTCAGCTGTTTCGAGAGCAAATGGATCTATGATGGAGGCACAGAATAGTGCTTCATTAGCGCAGGTATGGCCATCTGATATGATGACCTAGAGATTGCTGTTCCTAATCAACTTTATAGGGAAGTGCTTCGGCTGCAGTTACTCAACTTCAAGCTGCAGTTGCAGCCGCGACAGGTAGGGCCTTTTACTTTTTCTATCCCCCCTCAAGGATCACAGTGCTAATTAGGCTTTCAGGATCTGCTGCCGCTGCTGGTTCTTCATTCCTGGCAGCTGCTGCAAAGGCGACTCAGGGTGCTCAAGCCTCAGTCTCGGCAATTGGTGTAAGTTCATACAGAGGCTTTAAGAACTTTTACCCTGACATTTTCTAGGCTGCGGCATCTTCATCGGTCTCACAAGCATCAGCTCAAGTGTCGGCATCACAAAACGCAGCAGTAACAGCAACACAAGCCGCTCTCGCCATTGTTGGAAGCATTATTGCTTCTGCATTAATTACTATTTTGATTTATTTCCTAATAGCTAAACACAAGAAAACCGTCAAAAGGAGGTCTCGTAACCAAAAGACAAGATCACCTGGCTTTTCTTCGGATGAGAAATTTCCGATATCTGATCAAGTTGGCACCACAGTAGCTGGATCTGCTTATCAAGGAACCAAGAAAGGCCCAGGGAGTAACTCCCCAGTCTCACTATCACAATTTCCGCAAACTCCAGGCAACATTACTTCGACTTCTCAAGGCTCAGTCGTCAAAACAACATCAGTACCTTGGAATCCATCAAAACCGCCTCGAGCACCGACACTAGGATCATGGCTCAAAGTACAAGATGGTGTATCGCCATTCGGGCCAATCAATCTTCCCACAGACTCAAAGCCGAACTCGCCCTTAGGGGGACAATTAAAGTCTCCTCTTCGAAGCCCAGCACCGAATCCTGCCCCCACAACAATAAAAAGCCCCCAGAACTCAATGTACCAGTCGACTCTTCCCCTCCGTGCTTCCAACCCTCCCCCCAAAACTCTTACTGCAACTGTAACAACCATTAAACCAGTCATAAACCGCCAGGCCTCCAACGCCCAAAAACCATCCCAACAACCAAGCCAACCCGCCCCTCAAACCCTCCCAACTCAAACTGAAATCCCAGGTTACAGAGAGTCCAAAGCCTCGATATGGACCGATGAAGTGCCAGACCCATCACCATCACCCCCTTTACAGTCCCCTCCACCACATCTTAAGAATCCAGGACAGCAACAACAGAGATCAACAATAACGAAAAATTACATGTCGATACCCTCACCTAAAAACCCGGTAAGAACCACAGCCGAATGGCTCGAGTCGATTAAAAATGCTGCGGAACCACCCCCCTCTTTCCGAACCTCAACGCGGAACTCGGCCCAAACCCAAACACGCAACAGCCGACCAACGTTCGGCCTACCCAGAAATCCAAGAATGGGGTCAGGGTTACCCAGCGGACCACGCGTAAATAGGCAGGTGAATAGTGTAGAAGGAGAAATTGGCTTCGTCCAAGGGTTGAATAGATTCTTGCCTGGCAGTCGAGCGAGCCAATTGAGTCGGATGGGGAGTGATGCTAGTGCAGGGACGAGTAGTACGTTGGTTGGTGGTGGTGGGGCGAGGGAAGGGGAAAGGAGGAAGACGGGGACGAGTGTTAGTGAGGCATATACACCAGGGGTGGGGAGGGCGATGTGAAAATTGATAGGGGAGAGGGAAATAAATAAGGGATAGGGAGTGGAATGGAGAACGTATATATAATTGTATAGATGTATTTAGGTGTCCGTCTGTTGATGCAGCGGCTAATTAGAGATAGTGCTTTCAGAATATAAATAAAAATAACGACTTATATAAAACTGATCTTGTCAACTTCGTTGTACCAATAATTCGATACCGTGCTTATGTTCATACGCTCCAAGCCCTTTCATCATCTTCCACTCGACAAATTAGTCAAAATGTCGAGGGTAGGAAGAATGCGACCTTGTGGAGCAATAAAATATTCAATGTTCCTATCAGTCTAATGCTTTGGCAGGGTATGGCCCGAAAGATATCAAATTGAATTACAACATTTAAACCAAGTCTCGCAATAGAGCTGAGCAATATAATGATGTAGTAATGATGATGTTACATTGTAACAAGTTTACAATATCAATTGTTTTATAAGGCACAAGTATAGCTTGTCTCCCTGTCCCATACTAGAAATGCTAACAAATCCCTGGGTATATTTAACAGCCAAATCCCGCAATGTTTCCCTGGACTCCATTGAACGTGAACCTCTCCCTAATTTATCCTTTTGCCCAATCCTGATATATACTTGACAAATGAAAGTCTTCATGTCGTATTATGTCGTTTATACACGCAAGCTTGCGCTTGATCAATTGCCGTTTAAGATGAAGTTGTTAGAGGAACAATCATGTCGGAACCTCTCAATAACCTCTCTTCTCAACCGCAAAATCATCCTCCCCATCATCCTGCGCATCCATCTGTAATCTCCTCAACGCCCACCAAGCATAATCGCCCTCACTCCCACTCCTCTTTCTATTTTTCTCTTCTTGCGGCAATGGAGGTAGTGGTTTCTGCAGCACGAATTGCACTCTCCTCTGCCCATTTGGCAGCGCAGGTAATGGTTTCTCCTCCAGCGTGTTATATAACCTGAGGGAGTATCGAGGAGGTGGACAGGGCTCGGAATGTGATGATGAGCTTGAAGTAGAGGAGCGATTTTTGCGATAGCAGGAGCGGCGTTGCTCGTAGTCGGATTTCTCATCAAAGGAAATGTCAAGGGGATGGGTAGTTGGTGCCATGGTATCTACTTTTTGTTTGTGTAGTTATGTATTGAATTGGGTTGACTGGTCAATCTAGACAATGATTGAAGATGAGATGATAGAGATCAACCTGACCTACCAACCAGTCACAGCATGGGTGAGGGTGGGGGGCTATATACCTACCTGCTCCAGCAGCTCGAAACAAAAATAGAGCCATTCGCAGCAGCAGTTGATGGCTTGCCGGATGGTATGTAGGTGCTGGTGCGGCGCGACCATCCTGTTAGGCATTTTGATGACTCCAGGCTGCGACCTGCTTACCCGAACAGGGCTGACGGGATAGGCTTTCGACAGCAATATCCCTCACGTACATATTTGACACCGATCTACCCAGTTATGATCACAGAGGCTTTGGGGCTGCTTCGAAGGTTTCCTATGGGTCTTTGGAGTGAATTTCTGATTTTTAATGGAAGCTCAGATGTTCGATACGGGACGGGAAGTTGAGTGGTAAATGAGGTGACACTGCAGATTAATGGTATGTTAGTGAGAGGCACATCCGCGATTATGCCCACGTGGAAGATACACACGATACTGATTTCTTCATCTCATGTTTTTTTGTCATTGAAGTCTGCTCCTCCAAGAGCTTTAGGATTCGGTCACGTGCATGTCATGTGCTTCGCAACCCTACAGGGTTTATCCAGGAGCTGTCAGACGAGTTGGCTGTGCACATTACGGCATTTGTTCGGCTCTATAGTATTGAAACATTCCTCCCTAAACTCAAAGGCTCCTCCCCCTATCTCACTCTTGTCTAGTGAGAAGTACTAGCTTCATCAACAGACACCAGTCGCAAAGCAGTCTTCTTGTTTTCGAAGTGTTCAGCTTGAAAATCCTCGGTCTCGAGTATTCACTCCATGTCTCATAAGATGTTACCCAGCTTGAGTTTTCGATCACTGCTGAACACGCCGTTAAAAGAGATCTCCTCTCCTCATGTGTTCCCCTCTCTAGAAGACTCATTTCAAGATTCAAGAAGCTTCAGCTTTTGTCACCTTTTATGAGATACGTACCTTAATCATTGACGGTATACATTCTGAATTCGTCCCTATCTTAGAAACAGGTAGTACCGGTATGTGTTGGTCATCACTAGGCTAGGTTCTCAGTTTTCTTTGAATAAACAATACGAAGCACAACAATATCAAAGGGCACTTGTCTAAATCGTCTCCCTCATCCAAGTGGTGCAAATACTATCACAGAACAACCTTAGCTTTTCCTTCACCCTTCGAATTTCCCTTTCTAGCTTGCACAAATGAAGCTTCCCTATCGCCAACAACCATCAACAACATTTGCACATACATGACCTTGCCACCTCGAAATTCTATAAGTACGCCCTTTCCTATCCTCCAAAGCGGCGTCTTTCCTCATCCACTTCAAACATACAACTCAGTACATCAAACTTTTCAGCTTTTCAAACCCAACAATAAAACCAAATTCAAGATGCAAGCACCACGCGCACCTATTGCCAAGGGAGCCGGAGGAATTGGAGCCTGTGTTGTCATGTAAATGACCCTCCCTTCCACCTCGCCGAACATACTTTCGCCTTGAGCTTCACGGTTGCTTAGCAGCCATTACCTTCTAAATTTACTTCTCATTCAAAATCCCATGGCCATGGGCCTTTCTACAAAAATTTCCTTGTGTGAGCAAGTTGATGTGTTTTCCTGGTTTGGAAGGATGCACTGGACGACTATTTTGCCGCAAAGAGAAAATTAGGACTGCACTTTTCCACTTGGTGGACTTTACATATAAAATATACTAGTACACTTTCTCATACTTGACGTTCCATAGTTATTTGAGGTGGCTTTGTGACTGTCATAATTAAATTCTTGCTTAAGCTCCTTGCTACTATATGTTCGCACAAAATGCGCAACAACTAAGTTTGTTTGACTAGACGAGAGACTCTAAACCATGTTTATGGATCGTATGCGCATATTCTTAACTTATCCTTAACACTCTGCTTCTACTTTATCAAACTTGAGGAGGAACTTTCTGTTGTTTGTACTGTAATTTCCATACCTCTACACGGCTCTCAAGCTTTGCGTCCAATTATCAGCCTATCATCACAGTCGCATCCTTCTAGTCTCCTCCAAACTACCGAGACTCCTACTAGCCATGTTCTTTGATCATCTCTAGCCAATACAGTCTTGTATTTATTTCATTAGAAGAACAATACCAGCGACGCCACAATAGACACGCTTGCATTAATTCTGCTAAGCGAGAAGCCGAGGAAAGACATTCAAGGTCAACAACAATATCAAGGAGGCGATCCTTCTATCCTTCCATCAAATTTCTTAGTTTTCAAATACTGGATTGCCTCAACAATGCCAAGCACGCAGCTCTCCAACCTTCTATCGAACTCAATCTACCAATGCCAATCGAACTCTCTCCCGCTGAGAACAATATCAAGAGAACTTTCTCTTCCTTCTCTACAATTTCTCATTCCTTTGACAATAGATTTGGCTTCCAATGTCAATGCACCAATTACAGTAGTTAACTCCAAAGATCGTACCCTTCCCAACTTCCCAAATTGCTACTTAAAAGTTTATAAATACCTCAATTCCCTCTCCCGTTAACCCTCCCGTTCTTCATCCACTTCAATAAGCTTCAGTTCAAACCAAAAGTTTTATCAACCAACCAACAAACCAACCAGCGAACCCAAAAATTACAATGGAGACCCCAAGAGCACCAATCGCCAAGGGAGCCGGTGGAATCGGTGCATGCACTGTCATGTAAATCTCCTTACCCTCCACTACCAACCCCGCCCATAGCATTATGCGGCTTCAACTTTTCACTTCTAAACACCGAATCCGTGGCCACGGTGACTTTTACCCCTTGGTTTCGGATCTCCTCAATACAATAGTAAACGCCTTCTCTCGGCATGAATCGACTGTCAGAATACGAGACACGATTTGAGTATGCGACTTGACAATTAGACACCTGATGGAGGGAAGATGGAACTGTAAATTTTAGACCTGCATGGGAATATACTTTGTGTTTTCCTCTTCATGAGTTTGACCTTTAATGTGAAACCTTGCATTTGCAACAAAATAGACCATTACTCTCTGCAAATGTGGATATTTTGATACTTACTCATTTTGGTGTAAGTATTATCAGGCGTAAGTGTTCTCAAATAATACTCGTGCACTACACTCCTTCCCCAGCAAAAGGACCACGATCCATTCCCTTAGCTTCTCACAACCTCGAAAGGTCATGCCGTATTCTTCCGCATTGTCATGCCACCTCCTATCCTTCAAAGAATTCAGCCATAATTTACATTTTCGCAAACGTGTTCGTCGAGCACAGGAGTTATGCTGGCTTGGTGCAAGGATGAGGCCATCAACAATTCTCTAGTATCATGCTATGACTGCTATGAATTCCATTCCTACACTCTACCTCGGTCACCAAATTTCTCTACCGAATATTTTAATTGATATTTCCCCGTGAGATCGAATGTCTTTAATATCGAAACTTCTATATTTCCTGGTCAAGGATTCGAGTCCAGGGGCACAACTTGTGGTCTGCCATGCAGACAGCCAAAGTTGGACCAATTATGTGGGGACACAACACTCCCTCCACATGCAGGAAGGTGAGAAGGCTCCTGTTTTTTTACTCTCCCCTATCTATTTCAGCGATTGCGTCCGGAATTAGAAAGTGATTCCACCAGCTTGGTGATTGGTCACGTGACATATACAAGCAAGCACTTGCTGTTCTTACCAACCCATGCTACAGATGTCGATTCGTATAGTAGCCCTTCAACCTTTGCACTGTTCTCGAATGCTTTTCTGTGCCGAGCCACCTTCAATTCGTCCAAAATTACCTCTCAACCCAAGCCCGGGTCACCGGAACTCCACTTGGGAAGGGATCCGAGTCCCGAAAGGACTAGCCTTTCGCCCCCCCTCTGCAATTTCAGCTTTCCAGAAACGCTGGTTGTGGGGTATGGAGTCCCCACGTCACGACTCGTGAGTGACCAGTCCAGCTGGGGGAAAGGGTCTCCAAATTACCTCCATTTGAGACGCTCGGCCGTGTTGCATAGTCTGCATCGTGTTGGGATGTCGGAGGATTCATGTGGCCGAATTCCGCGATGAGGAATTTTTTGATATCTCCGTCTTGTCTCGCTCTTTCGTGCTTTGTCTTCTGATTCTTTGATTTCTCTTCTAAGGAGCTACAATTTGAAGTGTTAAATTCATAGCTCGTCTTTTGCCCTTGAGAAAGTCGAGAAAACTTTGCTCCTTTTCCCCGTCGTATTCGTACAGCAACCTCCTACTCAAACCCTCTAAAAACCCTCCGCCCCTTTATTCCAACTACAGACAACACTTTTCGGGATCATTCCAGAAAAATCTACATCCAATCGTCTCATAGGCCAATCAAACCTTCATATCGCTCTCTCGAAAAAAGGCCTCTACCCTTGGAAGTCCAACAACAGTACCATCTTTTCCTCAGTGATCCCACAAGATGGGTAGTTGCATATCCCATATAAAAGCAGAGATGGTACCACCGCCAGCAAATCCAAACAACTGGACTGGCATGTCCCCACGCTATCCACAACCAATCAAACTCCCCAAACACCAGCAGGGAGGTGTAAACGGAGCACCGTTGCGGAGAGAATACCTAAGTAATACACCAGGACTGACTTATGATCAGGCAGGGAGACCTGTGTAAGTGAAATTTTGTCTTATTTTATATGAGGTTTGTGTTAGTCTCGAGGGTCCAGGGGGGGGCGGTTAGGTAAGATCGATATACGAGAGCCTTAGAGAGGAGAAAGATGGTAGGAAATGAATATCAGATAAACTGAAAGGGAGTGGGACATCGATGAAAAACGAAATGGGAATGCGTGCTAAGAAGAAATATAGCTGGAGGGAAGAGCATTCCAAACTCCAATTCGAGCATCGAGAACGGCGATAAGGGGCCTAGAGCCACATCAGAAAGCCACAAAGCGAGGTTGGAGTGAGGAGCATCACCACTCAATATAATCATCGGCCCGGTTTTAAGAACATCAATAACCGCTACCATTATCCCAGCTACTATGCTTTAAACACCTCCGCCCCCCCTAGAACCTGTAAAGATTTCAGAATGAGTTAGAAACTTCCAGCATCAGGCGTCGATTTTACGGGGCATATAGATTTTGAGAAAATAGAGGGGCATAGGGAATTATATGCAGCATATTAGGATTGCGTATCTCGATAGGAGAACTTTCAAAAATTGAACTGTTTGGTCCAGATTTCACGGCATCTTGTAGATCCGGGTTCATGTTTTTTCATCCTCCTAAACCGAGTCTATCTGATTCTTATATATTTGCATCTATTCACGGTCATGTTGCTCTGTAAGCTCTTGTTTAAAGGTTATATATTATCACCTAACGCTATCGCCATTGCATGGCTATCCTATACTCCGAACGATACCTATC
This sequence comes from Tricladium varicosporioides, assembly GCA_021365295.1. NCBI lineage: Eukaryota > Fungi > Ascomycota > Leotiomycetes > Helotiales > Tricladiaceae > Tricladium > Tricladium varicosporioides. Next base: position 802,233 of record JAJTIW010000010.1, on the reverse strand, counting down.
ATAATAACCAAGAGAGCTAATGTTGACACCCTACTGAAACAGCACCGCAGAACCAGGATCAAGTATCAACCACTGAAATTCAAATAAGCACCCAAATCACAACAGCAAACCACGTGTACGCCTCTCCTTTCAAGTGAGAGGTTACAAAAAATCTTCAAACTTCCACTTCTTCCCCTTTTTATCCCAGCCAGGCTAGCCTTCTCCTCTATACTACTCTCGCGTTTACGCTCGTAAGTCCAGAAGAGAATGAAAGCGGAGTGCTTAAAGTTTTCGCAGGTGTGGCTGGAGCAAGTGATGCTAGAGTCGACAAGACAGGAGTAGGCGAGCTTGGAGAAGGAGAAGCCTCAGCAGAAGGAGCCATACCACTCAAGGCTAAATTAGGTCTCGAATCCAGACTAGTTGAACCCATCAACGGTTGACTTGAGTCTTCAACTGGTGATGGAAGAGCCCGGAGGACATCGAGAAGCGCACAAACGTATCCCAACGTATGTTTACTCAAGAGTATTCTTGGATTCAAACCAATGGAACTCCTCAGTCGAGCTTGTATCTTGATTAGTATGTGGAAAGACATCAAAACCTGCATTAATTTCGCTGTCAGAGCGCAATTGTGTGTAGTTGTCAACTAGCGGACTTTCCTGATGGATATTCTCCTCATTGCCATCACAGCCGTCGTGCTGATTAATGAAAACAAGCATAGCTTCGTCGAGAGGATCTTGCTGCTCGTATTGTTCAATAAAGAATGAGTCGTCGAGAGAGTTGCCCTCGTATGCTCCCCGGACTTCAAGATCTTGAGTACCTCGTTCATGGCTACCCTTGCTGATCCGTTGATTCTCCACCACTTCATGCGTAGAAATTGTGTGCTGAGTATAGGCTTGTATGGTTTCGCCGTGCATCAGATCTCTGTGGAACTTGAGATCGGGAGCAATTGACTCTTTTAGATAGACAATTTTGCCTGATTGGCTTGCAACAAGTGTTTGTTGTTGCTCACAGAGGAAAATCACTGTCGGTTCTTCGATCTTTTGATGACTTGTTGCCACTGCAATCAACATACGCCGCACCAAATCCTAAATACGAGGGTCTTCCTTTAATTCGTCTTTAGGCCTTCTCCTATGGTCATCCTGGCTGTACGCTGTTGCAGAAACTACTCCAAGAAACCCCTGGTATTGCTCCTGAAGATCTAGTATTTCTTGGTCTTCATACTCTTTAGCGTCTTCGTCATAATAACTGTCGTCTTTAATATCATTGTCCGATTCGTTTTCTGGGGTATGAAGGGTATGAAAAGATGGGTGGTTTGGATGCTCCTCTCGGTCGATACCTTTCCCCTTATCCCGAAGTTTAGCTACTTCGATATTCTCAATGTTCTCGCGGTCTTCAATATTTCTGCTATCTCCAATATCGCCTTTGTCATCTTGAACATGATCTATACGAAATGACAGATGGTTGGGGTGCTCATTCCGGCCAATACCTTTTCCTTTATCTAGCATTCTTGCGTCTTCGTCAAGATTCTTACTGTCACTATCTCCAGCGTTTCCACCGCCTTTAGAATCATCTTCCGTAACTTCAACAACATTAATGTGGAAAGAAGGGTGATTGGGACGTTCCGCCCGTTTGATACCCTTTCCACTGTTCGAAAGAGGCCTGATCCCGCCCACGTGGTCTTTGAAAATCTCGCACCCTTCAATCTCATCATTCCCAATTCCACTTCTATCGATATCATCTTCGATGATTTCGCCCACTTTGATATCATTTAGATTAAGAGAAGAATGGTTGGGGTATGTCCTCAGGCAAATACCCTTTCTTTTATCAGGAGAACAAACTGCCTCAATTTTCTCAACGTCCTCAGCACCCTCGAAATCCTCCGATCCATTCGTCTCTAATGAATCACTTTGTTCGTTCAGTAGTTCTGGGGTTGGTGACTTGAGGTCTTCCTCCTTGGAGCGCCTTCTGAATATAGATGATAGAGAACCAAGACCCCAACAAGAAGCTTTATATGCATGCTCACTTCTAGCTATCTTGGTACAGCCAATTTCTTGGTCCGTGGGTTTTCCATTGCGTCGGCCAGTCGTGAGAAGCCGAGTTGCCCAACTCAGCTCAGAATTAGGCGACTTTGGCCTTGGTGAACTAGGACTCCAGTTGGAATGAACGCGGTAAAGGCTGTTCTCTGATTCATCAGAAGATGTATCATCTACTGAAACTGAGTAGGAACAATAAGAATGACGAGCCTGGGGAGGATCAGCAAATCTAACAAAGTAAGTTGGAAGGTCGTCAGAATTAGTGACTTCTCGTAAGCTTGAGGGTCGCGACGGCAGTGTCGGGTATAGTTTTGTAAATAGGTGGTCATTTACGCCCTCTATGGCTCTTGAAGTAAGTACTTTTTCAGCCCTTCGCTTCTCATCCTTACTTTTAACATCGGGATTGAATAAGGTTAACTTTTGTGCTGTTGAAGACATAAACTTTGGAAATGGGGACTCTGGTCCTTCCTTGGGTTCTATTAGGAATTGCTACATGTTAGTCTTGGAACCGAAATTATCACAGTGGTTGTGATTACTTCCAAAGAGTCCGGCCTTACTAGTAGAGCACCTCCGCTGTCGTCCTAGTGTCATGAAGTATCTTCCCCTCCTTTCAATATTTAGCACTTCTGGTATAGTGACGTTCTGAAGGGGACGCGGATCCTCCCACCGGATACCGCAATCATTAGAGAATGGTAAAATCGGGCTGGGAGCATCTTGGGTTGATGAACATGGCGATGTATTCTGACTGTTAGTAGTCGGGGTGTTTCGAGATGATGACGATGTAGACACAGTCTGACTACCTACCACCCATGATTTCGATCCGAATCGATGTAGCTCAGGTCGTTTCCTCTGGCGGATGAGTTGAGTTCCTGTGTTTGGGCTTTGCTGCGATGATGGACATGGAGATGTATGCCAGCTATTTGAGCTTGTAGGGTTACCGGATGACGGAGAGGGAAATACACTCTGGCTACCAAAAATTGACGAACTCATGTCACTTCGTTGTAAAGGAGGCCTCTTTTGACAGGAATAAGCTATAAAATGTTAGTCAAAGACCCCTCACATGCGAAATGAAATCGATCGAACAGTTAATCAAAGATTTACCCCCTAGTTGTGGTGGCCCAGGTTTGGGAGCTTGTGAGGTGTTTAAAATTGGCCGTGTATTGTTTGGTGGTTTAAACATATTAGTTGATGGCTTTGATGACTCAAGTAGTAGTCGTTGTTTTGCTACTTCAATTGATCGCTGTGTTGGTGTATCGTCTAATGGTTCCGTACAGTTGTCTAGGCGGAAGTGTGCATCGTGTGGCTGATCTGAAAAAGGGACCCGAGCATGTTTATTTGTCTCTTGTCGAATAACAGCCCGAGCATTTAATTGCGCTACTGTTCTTGTTTCTTGTAGCTGATATAACTTCTCCTCCGGGGTCGCTCGATACTCTTCAGCATGTATGGGTAGCTCGTATCGTACGAGCATTTTTAGTTCCCCTTCCGGAGCTCTTTGATACTTTGAGGAGGCCATGATTGAGCTATAACGAGTGTGTTAAGTGAGTGTAGTAACGAATGTATTCCAAAATTGTAATATAGTGTGTGATGATGTGAAGAATAATTCTGCCAGATACAAAGACATATTGTCGAACCTACCTCCAGTAATCGCGCCTTCCAGAAATGGTTACCTATGAAGGAGGAGTACCCACAGGTCCAGGTCCTAAAACGTGCATGTATGTAACCGCTGATGAGAAGATTCTAGAGAAGCTATATAATGCAATTGTCAATGACTACATGTATTAAATCGTATTTTATCTTCGCCATACCTAGAGTAAATCTTTTTATATAGATATACGTGGTGATTTTGCTCTGTATGTGCCTACAGTGCCCAGTCTAAAGTTACATCCATGGTTCTTGCCTTTAATCAACGAGACATCGAGAACCCAGATATTTGTTCGCTACCGTATAATCCTCCGATACTCAAGTCGCCTTCTTGCTAACATTCCTTACTCTTCATCCCGCTGCAAATCCCTTAAGGTAATCCAACTTGACCCGGCGCATCATCAAATTTTCGGAATAGTGCTTGATTGGTAGCCAATTCTTCAGAGCAGCGCCTAGTTCTCCATCTGAGCTCGCACACCAAGCAAGTACTGCGATGGCAAGAGGTTTCTGCTGCTACCAGGCTTACGGGTAATTGCTGCAAAGGTGCATGCTGCCAGACCCCAATTTTAACAGCTACTAATTTCTTAATCCTCGAGTCCTATGGAACTTTCCAATCGTATGCCCTCAGAAAGAGAGTAGTTCATCAATATCCTCACCAGCCCCCCGGGCCTCAAAAGTCTTCAGAATCTCCTTCTCCCTTCCAGCAGTTAATGCAAATTCATAATTCTGAACTTTACTCTTCAAAGCCAGGCCCAATTTAACTTCTCCAATACTAAACCCCTGGTTAAAGACTATTGCAGCAGTCGTGAACGAGTAGGTAATAAAACAGATAAAAAGTTTAGCTTGGCGTGTTAATTCATATACGAGCGTCTCGAAGCCCCACTGAGATCAAGATCACCCGGATCCATTTGCACCCGTAAAAGTTTCTTGACATATTCTCATAGAGCCGGGGGTTTCAAAGTAACTAGTGCACTCATCGGCTTGGCTGGGGTTGAATATATCCCTGGTTTCCTAAGAATTAAAAACCAAGTTCTAAGTACGGTGACTGTCAGCTCGAGACTCCCTCTCGATATGATTGGTGCACATCAAGGACTTCGAGATACGAGGGTAGCCTGCTGCCTCAAGGACTACGGAATTGATTCCACAATAAGAGAGATGACAAATGGCTTACTGTCACTCAAAAATAGCTTGCATCTAATTAGCACTGTGTAGACTGCCAAATAATTTGCGCCATAGAAAAAGGGAAAGAGGGCCGAATGGTATTCACGTGATCAGTTTCAAGAAAGCCATGTTTTTACTGGAGGAGAAATGTCTCTTTCATTCAAAATGTACTTGCTTCAAGCACTCATATATAAATTACCCAATGCGTTCAGTCCTCATGACCCGCACTAAGCCAACATCCCCAGAATCAGAGTATGAAAAAACCCAAAGACCCATAAATGAGGTGACCCAAACGACCCGCGATGTACCCAAGCAAGCAAGACCATAACCGTATCATATCCGAATGTAAATGCAAAAGGGAAGAATCCCAGACTCCATAATATGCCCGTCCCAATGCTGTATACCGATCCATTTCCGCGCAATGCTCGCTTGCTTCCTGTCCCATCTGTTGTGTTTGTTTCTTTTCCATGCTCTTACCCCACCAAATAATAAGGGAAATGATGAGGATGCTCATAGACCAGAATCAATCTGATCAATAACAGTCGTATTCGTAAAGAGCGCCCAATCTCTACAACTCTGGGCCATAATACTCGGAATCGTCAACTTCCCAATATCCGCCGGGCGCTCTAGAACATTGATATACAACCCTGCCGACACATGCCAAGCGATGTGACAATGAAGTGGCCACGCACCAGGGTTATCTTGCTCGAATTGCAAGACTATGTGTCCATTTGCGGGTAAGATTTGCACGTCTCGACGTTGAGGGTTTTGAGGGTTGATGATGGTTTTGCCGTCCCATGGTGTGTTGCCACTGGAGAGAACGTAGAAGTTGTGGCCGTGGAGATGGATTGGGTGGGGGATTGGGGGGCCCTTGTTGTTGATTACGATGCGGACGGAGGAATTGGAGCCAAAGTTGTGAACATTCCATTCTGGGTTGTTGGGGAAGGAATTATTGCCAGTGTTGGAGAGTAGGAGGAGAGGTGCGTTGTAGTTTGCGCGGAAGCTGCTGTTGTTCATGAACCACTGGAAGAATCCGGTGGAATTGGTGCCGAAGGTGATGTCGATGACTTCAGTGGTTGGTGGGGCTGGGTCGGGTGTAAATGGGTGCCATGGCTTTGTAAGGGCCAAGTCATCATTTTCGCACTTGTTGGCGACAGAATCGAGGAATGCGGGCCAGGCGGTAGTATTGGGGGTATTCTTGATGTCGTCGTGCTTGTAGTACACGATGGCTGTTACGTCTGGCTGCAAAGTGGCGGAGCAGGCCATGGAGGCGCGCATCAAGAAAGCGCCAACGGGGTTCTTCAGACCCTTGACAAGGACATCCGTGCGCTGGCCAATGCCTAGGGTGACGACTTGGGTGTCATAAGGAGTGACTGGAACAAAGTCGTTGGCAATAACAGTCAGATTGTGGCCGTCGATAGAAAATTTCTGGATAGACTCCGCTCCAGCGTTGATGAGTCGAAGTCTGTGGATTTTGTTGGGCGTAAATCTGAAGTTGGTGATTCCAGCATTGCTTTTGCAGGGCGCTGTATCCCCAGGAGTAACTTTAGAGCAGTTATAGTTGTTTCTACCGTTGATCAAGTTGTTGTCCGAGAGCGGAACCTGAAGATATTAGTTTGATTTATCATAGATCCCCTTAGGTCATCGGACTTACAATCTTGGTAATATCTGTAGAAATAACATCCTTGACAATTTTGAAGTACTCTCTGTGGTAGTGGTCGGTCAACATAATTGGGCCCTTGTCTACAGAGATGATTAGCATCACTTTCAGAGGAAGACTGTCCAGATGCAGTTCACTTACCAATGTCATATGGCGCAGTCTTAGGGCCGTGGATGACCATGGGACCAACGAGACCGCCAGCGTATTGAGCAGAGTAGTGAGAATGGTACCATGATGTGCCATAGAGGTCAGCAAGGAAGGAATATGTGAAAGAGCCTCCTGGTGGAATAGGGCATTGCGAAACACCCGGAACACCGTCGAACCATCTGCTCATGTCAGTGCTTTGCCAATAGGGTGTAAGAAGTTGGGAACTTACTGGGAGGTTTTCTGCAGAATGCCATGCCAATGAAGTGCTGTGCCTTCTCCAGGTCCCGTGATCTTGTTATGGACGGTGACTTGAATAGTATCACCCCAATTTGCCTCGATCAATGGTCCAGGAAATTGCCCGTTGATCAAAAGAACGTCTTTCTGATAGCCGTCGGGAGCCTTCTTTCCTCGGGAGATAGTGAAATCATATCGTCTAATGACACCAGTGTTCGGTGTGTCTTTGTACGGATCCGTATTGTTTGCATTTCTTGGGCCCCAAGGGAAACCTTGCGGGAGAGGCTATTTATGTTAGCATTTTGGTTGGAAACAGTATGATTGGACGTGAGTTATTTCACAAAAGCGTATATCACCACAGAAATAAAAACAAAGAGGAGTACTAACTGTGACTGGATCACTGGTCTGTAAGTATTCTACTGCCGGTTCTGAATAGTTGTCTGGAAATGGTGTTAGCGCTTCTGTTGTCACTGAGTGATGGACGGCTTCTTACTTTGAGCATTTGTCCACGGGAGAGAGGCAAGAAGGAAAGTTGCCCATGAAATGGGACTAGTGTGCATCTTCATCTTGGATGCTGTGTTGTCGATCTAGTGTAAATGTTTGTCGAAGGCCAGAAAGGCTTGCTGTTGTAGAATGAGAGAATTTGAGAGGATTCCGCGACCCATTTATACACAAGAGTAAGAAGAGTTGGCCGCCATAGGTAAGGAACCTGGCTGAAATGATCATCGGAGCATACTAGGGGAAAATATGGGAGGCACGTTCTAAAAGGAGGGTGGGCGTCCCTTGAGTCAGGCCGTAGAAGCCGTAGAAACTACCCCTGCTATTTTGACAGCTTGGAGCTACAACATTAAGCTTGAATGCTTGCACTTGCAGCTGAATTTGGTCCTTCTCTAGCGGTGACGGTGAATTACTAATTCTACAGAGCCATCATTGGGCCAAAGATCTGATATCGAGCGGGAGATTTGCATAACCAATACTTCTTGTGGGGAACCTGCGATCCCAATCCAGCAGCATAGCTCGAATACCAGCTGTTACTTGCAGCAGGGCATGATGCACTTTACATGCAGTGCAGGTACATCGATGTCTCCTAGCATTTTCCAATATATGAAAAGGATGCAAATACGCCACTGCATGCTCGTACCACGCCCAAGGCTGCTGGCCAAGGCACTGGGACACAGTAGTGTAGTCCGTCAATCCGGCCACGCCTAAATACGAACTCAAACACTGATCTACCTGATAACGGCACCATTCGTGGAGGCCGAAAGAACAAATTCGAGCATCCACCCAGGAGGAATCAGCATCGCGTCGAGCTGTCCATTGCTAGAAGCCTTGGCAAATTACAGAATACGACAAGCTTCTGATTCACTGTTCATCTGATCTTAGAACACCAGGCCCAGTTTTTTGCAAGTTCTTTACCGAATATTTGCTATGTTTAGATAACTCGGCAAGAACAACAGCTGCAATAGACGAGAAGCACTGATAGCCTCTGAAATGCAAGTGCCGGGTATCTGCAGCTACCCTGGTTTATGTGCATCCTAGGCTCCAACTCAAAGGGAGGCTATGAAACTTCAATGCTTATGCTCTCCAGACACGGAGCAAAGTTCCCCTCATTCCCCTCCATTTAACAAGCGAAATGTGGCGAACGGTACAAAGTACTTACTTCGCAGCCGCAAAAGATTCACATGAGGCAGGAAACACAAAAATAAAACTCTGAAAAGAACCTTAAAAAACGGACGTCAGAGACTTAAACCTTTCTGACTGGCGAAGGAAGTCGGCCTAATCACCCACACTTCGCGAGTGATTCCCAGGAACTCTTTCTCGTACATACGTGGACATTGAGCGTCATGATAAGCAGACCCAGAGGACCAGTCGTTGGGCCGGGCATTCTGCGTGCGTTTTTGGGGGCTGTGGTGGGATGATGACTGTGATGTGAGAAACCAACCAAAAGGCTCTAGGTTCAGATCATAGCAAGCCTTGTAAGACGCCAGACCGCGGGAAACGGAGATAATTGCTGTTGTGGAGAGGGCGGTGGGTGGTCCCGGGGAGGGCTGAATGCTAAGAGATGCACACGGAGTACGAAGTCTGGTAGGAAGGAAGAAGTGTTGAAGGAGTGAGGTTAGGGCTTCAAGTGAGCTGTGTGGCCCGAGAATAATGCACGGACGCCTAGCGAACCGTGCTAGCGCCAGAGCGTCAGGGGTGCTTCCTCGGCGCTGGTAACCCCCGGTGGTCCTCGTGCTGCACAGCATGCTTCTACAACCTCCACGACATTTCATGATAGCAGTCCACCACCTCTCACCCCATCTTGTCGTCCAACCACATTGCCATATCACCGCCGCATCGACATTCTCTTCTCTTCTCTTCGTTCCACACCTTCCTTCGGCCTATACGGCTTCAGCTCCGGCTGACAACACGGCCCACTCGGCCTGCATCCTTCTGCGTGAGAAGCTTGGAAGGGCGATCAGTCAAGTCCATCGGGCACACTGGCAGACGGCATATGGCAGGCTCCCACGTCTTCTAGGATATGCGCGTCTGCACAACGAGCTCAGCACGATACGCCGATAGCGCAACATCTACCCTTCGATGAAGCTCGAAAGTCGCTTGCAATTACTCTGTCGTGACTGGTTCAAGAGCGATGAAGAAGCAATGCCTTTGACGTGCCGGGGTTTGCTCCACTCCTATGGGATTTTCTTGCAGAACGCCACTGCCTACCCCTGAGCTATCCTTAGCGAAAGGCGCAATCAATATCAAGCCGTTAAAGCATCCCTACTCCCTCGCGAGCAACAGCTATCCAAGATATCCAACCCAGTTTTCGGTACCACAAACCCATCCTACATCCCAGCGAACCACGCGGCGGGGCAGACAAAGAGCACCAGGCGGTCAAAGAGATATCCGTTTAGCATGACATTCCGGAGCAGGAAACACGGGAAGCACTCTGAAAACATCGGTCCGCATTTCAATAAGCCATGGGTTGCGGTATTTTGGGCATCATGTGCTACTGAAACCTAGCTCCTCTCTTGAGAAGATCACAAATGGCATTTCGAGTAATCATTTGCCCTGGCGATTGCACACCCTCAGTCTTGAGGTCAGGAATCTATCTGACTCTACACTTTTCCAGTACGTACTACGTAGTGGTTGCTAAACCTGGTGTTACAGTCAGCAGGCCATCGCCAATCCCCTATCCTCTAGCCTTCTACTGGGCAGCGCAGCGGCCCCCACCAGGGTTTTCTGAATGTGTTTCGAGTAAAATGTTGTTCTACTCGTGACCATCGCTCCCTTACGTTTCAGCAACATGTTGGTAGCTACTGTATCGCATAAGGCTGCGCGCGTAGGGAGCTGCAAAATATCCTAGCCTGCAGCTGAATCGTTTCAAGCCAATCAATCTGAAGTATGGTCTGAAGTTCGACGTTCCTGCAGGACAGATCTGGCAACACAGTGGCGAAGATGCTTGATACTTTAAGCGATGGCTGCATCTCCACGCCAAGAGGAAGCCAGATTTATAGTTGTTTCCCGACGCGAAACAAATGATCTCATGGGAAAGCGAAATCCATTCTTTGCATTATGATGTAGATGCTCTCTCCCTCGAATCTCCACTGATCTTCTGATTTTACGAAGTGCACGAGGTATAGTGCTCTGCAGCCAAGGCGCTGTCATGATGCCTCTGACCTAATCTTCAACCACGACTTTGAAAATCCAAGTTTCTTTTGCATCCCGCAACGTTGCTTACAATTGCCCGATTTCTCCGAGATAGGCTTCAGTTAAGGCCGGCGTTTTCACGTTATCATCTGATTTTAAGAATACTGGAGTATTTTCAACTGCATAAGCAAGGCGCAAAGATGACTGCCTTAGCAGGCGAGTTTGCCCAATCGTAGGTAACCACGCACTCAAGGACTTCTGTAAATGTTTGTTGTGGGGCAAGAAACGCAGAAATGCAGAGATGCAGTCTTGACAACACCATCCGTTCAATTTTACTTTGCTGCAAAATAATGGCAAAGTACAGATATTTTCGCGGGGTTACAGTACGTGGGGCCTCGGGTCCGAAGGCGTTTTCTCACTCCGTATTCTTCTAAATTTATTAGCGAATGCGGATGTTAGGGCTCTGGCGGGATGGCCGGAGATAGAAATACGAATTATTTGTGATAATCGTGCACGGCACTTTCGATGCCAAGCTTCAAGTGAGGCGGCGAACACGAGGAGTTGTCCAGCGGAGGCCTCCTCGTGACCGGTAATCAATAGGGAAACCTCACCGGGGATTTCCTTGCGGCGTAAGCGGCGAGGAAAAGGAAGAGTCAAATGCAACGACATACCTTCCTCGATGAGAACATCAACCATGAAGTTTTTCTGCAGCTAGGATTCAATATTCCAGACATCTCAACACCACTTTGGCACTTTGCAAGAGCGCACAACAGACACATCCACGTCTGCATGCATACCTGGTTATCCTCACTGAGAGATATACGGTGTGCGGAAGTTTGTAACGGGTCGTAATCGGCACTTGAAAAGCCGAATAGCTAGTATCTTGGACGTCAAGTCAAAGGTCAAGCAGGATGGCCTGAAGCTTTCTGGTTCTAAGCTGTCAAATCGCTCACACGGTCCTTCCGAAACAGTCGGTCTCCAAGGGCTTCCAGATCAGCAAATCTCCCGTCTTACAACCTTTGACTCCTTCACTAAGAAGTCATGGTTTCTCCTAGTTTGTCCCATGAAAGGGGGGAAGGAACGATGAAACTCAACCTAAGGAAGGATGCAACTATTTGCCTTGTTCGTTTTTAACACATGCAAACAATTTTATGCCCCATTAGCTGTTACTTTTCATTTGCAAGCTTCTCTTCTCCAAAATTTTTGACAAGATCAGAACTTTCCACCTCGTTCATGAAATCGTCAAAGATTCACGGCTAGAAGCCTCTAGCAAATCGAGATGAAGTCTGAAATAGTTGATAAACCTTAGCAGGGTTTTCGTTGGACTTTTTACACAGTTTTGGTTAGTTCTTAGGCAACCTATAGAGAACATGGAGACGCTGTACTCACATTTCCTTCGTAATTTCGTCCAATCTCTTCGTTGTTTCACCAACCGCACGACTGGTACTTTGTATTAGCCTGCGTCGTCTGGTCATAAAAGTCCATGTTGTGCAGTATTATTTTCATCAATGGCAGCACTTATCCTAATCGAAGTGGAACTCACATGCATCGTGCAATTGAATCAATATATGCTAGAAAGATGTAGCAGCCTTCCATAAATATGCCATATCATCTCTCTTTAATTAGCAACCCTTTCATCGTCGCTTATGTCCCTTTTCAGCAACAAGAAATTGTTTAGGTGGCGAATGTCGGAAACTTCCACACATTTTACAAACATTTAATCATTGTGGCGATAGGTATGTGATTATAGGCAAAACATATTCGTCCATGCGAGCAAAGACCTCAGCCTGCATCTACTCAGTCGGGACTCGGCAGATGAAGGTCTAATGGTTCGTACCGTCTGGTAGGTCATCATCTGCCGCCGATTCGCTTATTACTCTAAGTGGACACAGAGCTGAAAAGAAGCCTTTTAGGAAGAGTTGAGGATTTGGAAGAATTAATCTAGGAGTTGATGATCCCCTGTTTAACCGACGACCCCACAAATATCAAATAACCACGTGCTCACGCCTGGAGTACAGAGGCTAAGTTTATTATTTACGCGAAACGCGGGGAATCCTTACTCCAAAGCCTGAATTCGGTTCTGGTACGTGACAATAGATTGGATGTACTTTCGGAGTACTCCTAACGCTTGCTGGAACTAACATTTGTATAGTACCTTCCCAAGTATATTTGTCAAAACATCCGAGGTCATCGCGGGTAATTCCCGGATTTTTCATATCACAACGCTCTTCCCTGGGAACTGTGCCGCAATGTACCTTTTTCCGGATCCCCGCGTTACTTTATTACGCATTGTCCAATGGCAGCGATATTATATCCAATCCTTTGGGGAAAAACCGATGCTTCCGGACTTTTACCTGGTAGATGGCACGTTGGGGCTGATGTGATGAAGTATTTAAGACTTGCGACCTGCTCCGTTCTGCTGGAAGTTCGGTATCCACGGGTAAGTTTTCTAAGGGTCTTGGAGCCAAAATGAGGACTTCACGCTCTGTCTTCGGTGTGTTGGTTGCAACATGCAAGTGCGAGTTATCCCACCCGCTTTTTGCGAACTAGCTAACAGATGAGTAGTCATTGGTACTGTTGTGGCCCAGGACTTTGCTGCGCATGGAACATACACGGACTCTAAGTCTGGTATTCAGTTCTACACCAGCTATGAAGTCAATGGCACTATTACCGGAAGTGGCGAGATGTCCACGGTCTCGCTCGGAGGATTTACTTTTGGGATGGCATTGCCAGCTGACGCGGCGACTAAAGATGCTTCTGAATATATTGGATACATTGTGAGTTGCCAATTGAGATACCAAGAAGGAAAGAGTTCCAACTAATAATACCTTAGCAAGGTTCAACCCCTACAGGAAAGGGAGGCTGGAGTGGTGTGGTTCACGGTGATAACAATGGCGCATCAATGCCGAATCATCTAATGCTCGTTGCATGGCCAACTGGTAATGGAGACGAAGTTATCACAAGCTTTAGATATGCCACGTATGTATCCCAATAAAAGAACATGAGGACTGTCTCTGACATCGTTTCCAGCGGATTCCGACTTCCTGGATCTTACAAAGGAACTGCCAAATACACAAAGCTTTCTTCAACTGTTAACTCAACACATTGGTCACTTATCTACCGATGCCAAGACTGCTTCGTATTTAATGACCCAAGCCAATCCACTGCAAATGTGTCGACAAGTAAAGGCGTCATCCCCCAAGGTTGGGCACAGGCTATGTCAGCGCCAACGAACCCGAAGGATCCCAACTCGGACTTCATACAGCACGATAATGGCATGGGCGTCTTTCAAATTCAAGTAAAGTCCGCGGCGAATGCGAAGTACGCTGAGTGGGTGAAGTTATTTGGACCAGAACCCACCTCAACCTCGACGATTGCAACTCCAACTTCAACCCCCACCGCACCAGCATTCTCTGGGGTTCCAGTCCCTACCCAAACCAGCTATGATTACATCGTTGTTGGCGCCGGTGCAGGAGGGATTCCAATGGCTGACAGACTCTCCGCTGCTGGAAAGTCAGTTCTCCTTATTGAGAAAGGAATTGCTTCCTCTGCTCGATGGGGTGGAACTATTAGACCAGAAACCGGCTGGCTCGATGGCCAGAATTTGACTTGGTTTGACATCCCTGGAGAATGCAACCGCATTTGGAACGGAGGCTCTGTAGGTGTTGCATGCACTGACACAGATCAAATGGCAGGCTGCGTTCTCGGAGGCGGAACAGCTGTGAATGCTGGTCTCTGGTGGAAACCAGTTCCTTCTGATTGGGATGAGAATTTCCCGGCTGGGTGGAAAGCAAAAGACATGGCTCCTGCTACTAAGAGAGTCTTTTCACGTATCCCCGGTACCGATCACTCCTCTATGGATGGTGTGAAATATCTCATGTCTGGCTTTGATGTCATTACTGGTGGGCTGGCAAAGGCGAACTGGTCAAGTGTCACTGCTAATGACCATCCGGAACTGAAACACCGCACTTATGCCCTTGCGCCACATATGTTTTCTGGTGGTGAAAGAGGCGGCCCCATGGCTACATACCTTGTGACTGCCAATGGCAGGAACAACTTCCATATGTGGTTGAATACCAGCGTCGAGAGAATCAACCGTGTTGGAGGACATGCTGTCAGTCTCGATGTTATACCTACAAACAATGGAGGCCGTATTGGCACAGTGAGCCTCAAAAATGTCACAGGACGTGTGGTCCTCTCAGCCGGTGCTTTCGGCACCCCCAAGCTCCTTTTCAGATCCGGCATCGGTCCAGTCGACCAACTCCAAGTTGTTCAAAGCAGTGAAGATGGCCCCAAAATGCTCAAGCAAGCTGACTGGATTAACCTCCCAGTCGGCTACGGTCTCTCTGACCACTTGAACACTGATACCGTCCTCAGCCACCCCAACGTCTCCTATTACGACTGGCCTGCCGCATGGCTAACCCCCATCGAAGCTGACAAAACCGCCTATCTCACTAAACGCTCTGGTCCTCTCGCCCAAGCAGCCCCAAATATCGGCCCAATCATGTGGGAAGAAGTCACGGGTCCAGATGGTATCAAGAGAACCATGCAATGGCAGGCTCGCGTTGAAGGCTCTCGAGGAGTACCAAACGGAAACTCCATGACTCTTTCCCTCTACCTTGGTCGTGGAGAAATCAGCAGAGGAAGAGCAAGCATCCAAAAGGGTCTCAACATGGTTGTCTCCGAAATCCCCTACGGCAACGCTAACGATCTCGCCGCCGTTGCAACCGCAATAGACAACATGGTCAAAGCCCTCACCCCCGTCTCCAACCTAACCTGGCTCCTCCCCGCCCCAGGTGTCACTGGCGCTGATTACCTCAAATCCATTGAGTTGTCCTACGCCAATGTAGGCGCCCGTCGAGCAAATCACTGGATGGGAACATGTAAGATGGGGACAGATAGCGGATTGGTAGGAAATGGAACGAGTGTTGTGGATACAAATGCGAAAGTGTATGGGACAGATAATATCTTCGTTGCTGATGCTAGTATTTTCCCGGGACAAGCGACGACGAACCCAAGTGCGTTGATTGTTACGGCCAGCGAGAGGGCTAGTGAGTTGATTTTGGCACTGCCAGTTCCGGGGAAGGCAGGAAGTGGGAAGCCCGGTTATGGACATGGCCATCCGCCTGAGGCGGGGGCTGATGATGGAGATGCGTGAAGGGGATAAAGAAGGCGTGGGGAGTCTAGGCGGTAAGGTGGGTGGGTAACAAGAAATACTTTTTAGCAGGTTTCCTTGACGTATATACTCATCTGGTAATCATTCTGATTGGGATGCTGTCTCTGGCATGACTGTATCTTTCCATCTCGAGAGAATCAAAATGTGAATATCTCCGTGTGTATCGGCAGTGGATGTCAGGATTCGCGACATGAGCCACTTTCCCCATAAACGCTCTCTACTAGATCTGTTCGCACCAAGGGACAAATTATTTTCGTTAGGGTTTTTTTAACCTTCGATAGCAAAGCACTATAGCCACTCGATAGTAACCCTATGTACGAGCTTTGTGTTGTAATTTTCATAGCCCTACATGGTGAAATCAGCGGGTAAGGCTAGGTTTAGATTTTCGTTCTAGAAACACGTTACAAATTCCGATGCCCAATAGTAAATCTTGGTATTTTAATTCGGAACTCCCAGTAACTACCGATCTTATCAAGTAATAGTAAGTGCGACAGAAGTGAAAAATCAGGGAGCCTCACCTTGGCAAGATTGAACAACTACCTATAAAGATTCCGGATACAGAAGCCTTCCTATTTCTTAACATTAAAAAGCTATTTTAACCATGAGATTAACGCATAGCTATGAGCTAGTATGCTTCCCCTACTAAACAAGCTTGATACTGCTGCAGAATGGCAGGTGTAAAAACAGCAACTGTGGAGGAAATGGAAGTTACGGAATATATATAAACAGGCTATAGTTACGAAGAATTCTTAGGTGATAGAGAATGAGGCATTTCCTACGGTGGAAATGAGGATTTTGTTACCGGAACGGCGAACTTGCGGATCAGAAAACGAGCGCGAAAATCATATGGGTAACAAAGCATGAAAAGGGAAGCTTATAAGAGAAGAAACCAGGGAAAGTAGTTCAACAGATTGGGCACTTGTCAAACATTTATCAGAACTAATTGCATATTCGCGCCTATGGAAATGCTCTCCTTACATACACAGTTCACAGAAATCGAGAAGGTTCGAGCTAATTCCCTCTATCACCCAATCAAACCAGTCATCCAGAGCTGACTTAAAGTTCCTCGCTATAGTTATGCCACAGTGTACAGTTTTCTATGTACACCGTTGCTATCCATGGGTGAGAGGTGCTTGCTAGGGTTTATATTTACGGCAAATACTCCAGATGCCACCCTATCAGGCTTTAGCTCCTCTAACTCTCTATTCGGTAACCCTAACAGGAAATTACTGAAGTAATAGGTTAACTATCCTTTTAACAATCAAAATATGACTTTGAGCCAATAGTAATAATAATATATTAGACGGGAAGTGCAACTCAGGTGGCCCACAGTGACGTGGACATTAAATTGAATGGCACAAACTTATTCCTCCAGATCTAGAGATGCTT
This sequence comes from Tricladium varicosporioides, assembly GCA_021365295.1. Lineage (NCBI taxonomy): Eukaryota > Fungi > Ascomycota > Leotiomycetes > Helotiales > Tricladiaceae > Tricladium > Tricladium varicosporioides. Next base: position 785,180 of record JAJTIW010000010.1, on the reverse strand, counting down.
GGCATTTGTTGTATTGAAACATGGTATGAACCCCACTCATTATCTATAATACACCACATCAAGCAGCTTCTCGGTTAAATTGAAATTTAGGGTTGGAATTAGGGTGTTTACTGTTATATTTAAAAGGTGAGATTTGGTGTTGAGGTGTAGCAGGAAGGGTTGTAGGGATTCAACGAGATATTCCTTTCCCCACAAATAAAGACTTGGTTATGCTACAACTCCCCATTTGATTCTCAATGACCTTTGAGTATACTCATTATAACTTTTGACGAGTATTTTATTAAAAATTTGCAACTTTGAGGCACTGCCTTGTCCCATTCGTTTTTACAGCTATCCTATCCAATGCAAATATATAAAATCAAGATCTATGAATCATCTATCATTCCTTCGTCTTTCTCTCTCCCGCCGTCCCGCCGCTTCCACAACTGCCCTATCCAACTCAGGAACATGACCCACCATATCATCCTGACCATCCGCAAGCATGAAATTCCACTTCGGCGCAGGAGTATTAACACCAGGAAACAAGTCCACTGGCAGAAAATCTCCAACATCTAACCTAAATCCTTCCCGCTCCTTCATATCAGCTTCATACACCTTGTCAACCTGCTCCATCGCCTTCTTGATTATACTTTTAACCTTCTCGTCACATTGTTTTCTCCTGTAAACTTCAGCTATGAGACCGTCGTATGAAGCATGGTAGTTTTCGTAGAAAAGCCGCATAGACTCGAGGTCTGAAAGTTGCTCGTGGATTTGTAACTTCGTTTCTTCCCAGCGAATTCTAAAATCCTGGCTCGCGATCATGTAGCCTGAAAGTCTAGCACCAATGCCCTCAAGGATATCGTAGGCATTTCTCGTTTTGGTATATTTAGTGGTTAAAGATGAGACGTAATCTAATATAATGTCGTGTTTTGCTTCCATTTCTGTGAGGAAATCTCTTAGCTCGCCTACTACATCCTCGACTTGTGCCGCATCTGTCTCCAGCACCTCGAGCATTTCCTTTCTTTCTTCCTCGGAAACTGCCTCTTCGTGGACAGGGTCATTCTCTGCATTCATAACTCCTGAAACTGAGACGGCTTCTGCCCCTGGTGGCTGGGATGAGGCTGCTTTTCGAACGGCGGCATACCCTCCTTCTGTGTGTCGTATTGCGTTTACACACAGATCAAAATGCTTGACAAGGGACTCAAGGAGATGTGCCATTTCTTGAGCATGACCTTCGAGGGTATGAAGATGTTCGGGGATAGGTGAAGAGAGGAGGTTGGATTTTGATTGGGAAGAATCAGGTTTTGGAGAGGTGCTCATCGAAGTCCGTAGTGCACGAAGGTCATCGTCAAATGACAATATCGAGGAGTCAAACTCCGTTTGAGCTTCCTGCAACTTATGTTAACACCGCACTACTGACGAGTTGATGTTATTCATGAATTACCTTTGTTTCTCGGATAGATTCCTTCAACGAATCTCGCATCGTCTCCACACCCTGTTCATCTACAAAGTCAAGCAAATTTCTTGGCTCTTCACCTATAGGTCTGAATGCAGCTTCCACCATAGTTGTCCTCAAAGTTTCCATTGTTGACTCCAGCTTCGAATTTGCATGATCTAAGGTTCGAATAACTTCCTAAGTAATAATTAGGGAACGTTCCTATAAAATTGTGAAAAGACTAGCGTACTTTGAATTCTCTTTGACCATCTTTGTATACACTTTCAATCCCTCCTCTGACCTTCCGCAATGTCTTGACTTGCTCAGCAATACCACCTCTTAAGAATTCCGTCCGAGCCGCAAGTATTGCACTTTCTTCCAGAGCAGCTCTTGCTGATGTAACAATCTCATTGGCCCGCCATACTGTGTTTATCGAAGATAGCGAGCGCTTGGAAGCTAGAAGATGTTGTACAAGAGTCTGCAGAGATACATCCTGATGGCTCATCGAATGCGATTGGGAGTTTGATGGTGATAAGGATGTTTGGCTGTTGCTAACAGGATTTGCTGATGGAGACGACATGCTGGAAATGGCTTGACTTATATCAGCAATTACAAGGGCTGTTATTTGCGGGGATGCCTCATGTTACGGTGTCTTTGAACGGTGTTTGAAGTCTTGCGAGCGCCTTGCGAATGTTCCGATGTGGTATGGATGACAAGGCTGTGGCCACCGTATCGACTAACGCTACAGACCAAAGGTGCAGTGACCAAAGCTCCTGCACCATCTGATCACAACTTCTCGTCAATCACAATATGACTACTGCATTCTTCCATCTGAATTTTATTTAGTTGCAAAATTTGTACAATTCTATTTTATTCTACCTCAAAGAGGATGAATCACAGTTATGGGAACAATCCGTACAACGAATTGATATGTACTCTCATGATGAACTTTTCTGTGGTGTATGTTTCTCATTGATGGCTGAGGGCAGCTTTCGTCTAGATTTTTCACCATCTCAAGTGTACGAGCTGATCTTAGATAAGAGCTAACTGTCATATCTAAAAGGAGTTCATCAGTCTCCCTACATAGCAAACTTTTCGAGGGATTAGTAGTATCAGCCATCAACTCAAGGGTTTCAAAAAACAAAACAAAAAAGTTTCCCTTTCCAGGCTACAGAACCTTGCGATTACTGTCTTGGAATAGTTCAACCTTCTATAGGAATTTCTCAGGTTACTTACTCATTTTATCATTCCTCACTAGTGCCAAAATGTTAATGAGTATATTACAGAAGGAAAAGGACGTTCAGGCAGGTGTCACAGCTTCCTTCGTATGACCAGCATATGGAATCTTTCTCAATGTTGGTGCTTCTTTCTGCTTCTTAAATGATAGTCGAATGCAGGTACTTAAGTCTCATCTTCTATGCCGTTATGCGCGACACATAGATCACCCCGCAAAGCCCAGGTGCCGCAGACGTTGTGGCACTTCACTCCCGTGTCGTTCCAAGAGAACGGTTATGTGGGGGACAGTTACATCTACCAATCCTTTAACCATATCTCACCCTGTTACCTGTTGACGTTTTGATGTTAAATGCTATAGCGGAGTTATTCCTAGGTTCTGTCTAGCTCTCGTACTTTATCAACGTTTGTCTGATCTTCCCATTGAGAATTCCCAGAATTTGCACAGTAGCGGACGCCTCATTAGTTTCTTCTTCTCTAGCATGCCGACGGGCTACAAATACAACTTCATGATCATAGAAAAACGTGCTCTTCTATAGATAATTCTGTCATTCATACGTGGCTTTCTTTTACATCATTTGAGGAAGCATTTACGTGAGTTCACCGTCCAGGTATAAACGGAAAACCTAGCCGTTCGGAAGTTGCACCACAGAGCCTGTGAATGAGAAATATTGACGAATATGCTCTCCTGGAAGACGTGATACAAGGCACAGTCCTTGCTTTAAGGCAGTTTGCTCGTCTAGTCGACATATCAATGTTATATCCATGATGTAATGTTATGGTAGGTTGGAGACAAGACGACGTAGGAGCAACGAATCCAGCCAGGACCACAAGAATTCGGTGTTCTTCCATATAGCATGGATATGGGTAGCTGCATGGCATTCCCTTATCTCGGGAGCTAGTAAAGTAAACACCATCCTTTTTATATTCAGATTAGCCTCCTGCATATAATTAACTCACGTTTATTTATGGATATTTACCATCTTGGAGGGTATCATGAACTTTGAACAAACCCATTTGCCAGAACAGCCTCTCTGATAAATTTCAACAGCTTGAGAATTCATGTCTTCGAAACTTCCGATTGGTAAGAAATCACGTAGCTTGTGTGGATCCAATTAGGAAGCTGTTTCGAGGTTGCGGCAGCGGGAGGCGGTCGACTAGTTCTGGCGGACCTTGTGACAGTGAGGGGATCAATCGCAATACGCCAAGAAGTGAAAAGAAAACCATGACTAAAAAGCAAAACCTGGAGGGGCACGCTTCATTCATGGCCAGAACATAGAAAACATACGTTTGTCAGAATGTTTGTGGATTTCCCTGGAGATGGCGAAATCTTTGAATTGCTCATATAAGCCACTTCTAGAATTTGAGTGATTGTTAAGTGCAGGGGTTGTCGCAAATTTCGCGCTTGTGCTTGCGTGCTCGATGTCACTGAGTTCGTGATTCCGCCATCGCACCTCAGGCACCCAAGACGCCATTTGCTTGCAGATCTCGCCTCCGCTGCCCTGTAGGGTCCCGAGAACAACCCTGGGTCAAAGGTTCATGGTCGCCAAACTTTGAAGAGAGCCATCTCGCCCAACAGCTATCACTCCCCTCGACTTAGATCCTCTATCAACACCGCCGATATACATTCGGGACACGTCTTCGCAATTGTCTTCCTCCCTGCCTAATTCCAGGGTTAATCGTACGAATATCTGCATCACCATCAGGGTGCTAGGTCCTTTTATCAAGCGCATTGCTCCCCAGCTCCTCCTCAACCTTGTTGCCGGTAGCACGCCATACCGTGCAGAGTCACCTCAAGCTTTTCTCTCCTTCCGATCCCCTGGATGGTAAAGCACGTTACGAGGCTCCAATGTGTTGTGCGACTTGACCGCAAGCGACCTTTTGCTTCACCAGCGGTGGAGGCGCTGACGGGTCTTGCTCCGTCTGATACCGGATACCACTATGGCGTCAATTCACCCTGACCATATGGCGCTGCGCCAATCCATAGAAATGTCGAACCGTCGCTCAGAAAAGAATGATATGGGACATCCGGCTCACTCTCACTCGGACACAAGTGAAGACTCAGTAGAGGATATTGAGGGGGGAGAACCACCATCGAGAGAGAATTGCGGCAAGCACCACGAAGTCATGGATACAACGATAACACTCTCTTCAACGGATAAGGTGGCAGGCCAAACAGTTACGCCATTTCTTGCAAGGCATATTCCTGAACAATACGCTCCTCTCGGTCCTCAATCTCAACTAGATGGTGGGAACTCTAAGGAGTCGGCGAAGAAGAAGAATTCTAATACCAAATACTGCTACCGCCACCGTCCGGATTCAAAATGTAGTAGAACTGCGGATGAGCCAACAATGGAAAATCTTCAAAGGGTGAGTCGACAATATCTGGTTTATAACAGAGTCTGACGGTATCAGGAACTCGAAACTTTACCACATGCCGACCAACAAGGCATTTCGCATGTCTGGTCATTATTTTCTGCGGCTCCTGCGAAACAGAGAAATCTCATGCTGCAAGGGATACTAGCTCAATGTTGCTTTCCACAACTTTCATACCTTTCCACCACCGTCCGCGAACTCATCCGAATCGATTTCATCACAGCTCTACCGTCGGAGATATCTTTCAAGATCTTATGCTATTTGGACACAACATCTCTCTGTAAGGCTGCTCAAGTCAGTCAGAAGTGGCGGATATTGGCCGATGATGATGTGGTCTGGCATAAAATGTGTGAGCAACACATTGACCGTAAATGTACCAAGTGTGGGTGGGGGCTGCCACTATTGGAACGAAAGCGACTGCGGGACTGGAAACGCCAACAACAATTGCGGGCAACCGGCCGAGGCCTGAATGAGTGGTCACCTCAATTAACACCGATCCCTGACGACCGTGGAGCTCAGTCTTTGACAAACAGCTCATCTTTGATCAATACAAACAAAAGAAATGCGGCACAGTTCACATCAGATGGGCTTCTAGCTCTCGAAGCAGACTCGAGTAAGCGTGTGCGGATGAATCCTGAAGATTCGTACTTCTCGAAACCTAAATTTCGGCCGTGGAAGGACGTCTACAAAGATCGTTTCAAGGTTGGTACAAATTGGAAATATGGACGTTGTTCGACGAAAATCTTCCGAGGACACACGAATGGAGTTACTTGTTTGCAATTTGACGACAATATCCTGGCGACCGGGTCATATGACTGTACTATCAAGATCTGGAATATCGAAACCGGAGAATGCATTCGGACCCTGCGCGGTCATACTTCAGGTCTTCGATCGCTCCAATTTGATGACATGAAACTGATCAGTGGAAGTCTTGATCACACTGTCCGTGTTTGGAATTGGCGAACTGGGGAATGTATTTCAACATACGGCGGGCACAATGATGGCGTTATTGGTGTCCACTACGAGGGTAACATTCTCGCCTCTGGATCCATCGACAAATCCGTCAAGATTTGGAACTTTGAGGACAAATCTACCTTCTTTTTGAAAGGTCATAAGGACTGGGTCAACGCCGTAAGGGTTAACGCAGCATCCCGCACCGTGATTTCTGCTTCCGATGATTTAACACTTCGGTTGTGGGATCTAGATACGAAAAGTACAATTCAAGTGTACGAAGGGCATGTTGGACAGGTTCAACAGGTAGTGCTAATGCCTGCCGAGTATGAGCCAGATGAGGCCGAAATCGAAGACTCCGATGATGGTACCAGTAGCTCGGCTAGCATTTCTGACATGGACGTACAGTCACCATGTCCATCTACCATATCTCCTTTCGATCACTGGCAGCCCGGTCGTGCCAAACCCCCACGCTACATGATGACTGGGGGTCTGGACAACACCGTACGACTATGGGACGTACACACTGGCCGGTGCCTGAAAACCATGTTCGGTCATCTTGAAGGTGTCTGGGCTTTGGCAGGGGATACACTCAGAGTCGTCTCTGGAGCTCAAGACCGAATGGTCAAAGTCTGGGATGCTCGAACCGGGAAGTGCGAGAAGACTTTCAGTGGACACGCGCGTCCGGTTACCTGCATCGGTCTAAGTGATAGCAGGATGGCAACAGGAAGTGAAGACTGCGAAGTCCGGATGTACAGCTTCAACAGTGATGAATCGGCAGCCATGTCAACACTCCCGACTCCTCCAACCCCTCGCTAAACACCTACCCAACTTCAACAAAGGAAAGAAAGAGTACTAAATAATGGCTCCCTATGTTTATTTTTTTTTGATCTGCGTTTTCGAGATACCTTTTCTGCAATTAGCGAATTTTGGGGGAGAGGCGCATTATGGCCAAAAGGCAAAATCTACGGATGGCGTTTGGGATTTTGGCTAAAAAATGGTATCCTAGTAGCATTAGGCCTGGACTTGTGATAGAATGGTAGCCCGTCGCCGGATAAGCATGGTAATTGCATGGTATAGTTGTAGGGCATACGAATATGCATAATCATGATTTCAAGACATATATTTTTGTGTGTATAAAGTGTGATAGCTACTTCTATGTGATGTATGTTGATCGGAATGTCCTTGACGACTTTCCGCATCCTTTTTCCTCCTTGTAACTCCATTTAACAAACATTCATATTGGTATCCATGGTTATAACTTCCGGCCAATTCCCTCCCCTTCGCCTTCCCTTATCCATAGCCTCGGATATCGAGTTGGAACGTACATTATCGTTTCTTTCCAAATTACATCACCCCCACTACCTTCCTCTGACACTCCCAGATAGTGGTTCGATTCCATTAAAGGCATGAATCGTCGCAAGCTAGCTGTGTAGGATGGAGGAAGGTGGGAAAGAAGTAGTTGTGTATTTTGATAGTAGTTTTAAGTCTTGATTGGTGCGGCGAGCTTCCTTATGGGGAAGAATTTATAAGTGTAAGGGGAAAGATGCGTTGTTACCTGAGCTAATGAAGCCCTTAGCAACCTCCTAGACAAAATTTACCTCAAGTTAGAGGCAAATAGTATTAGAGAAGCGGAAGGTTCTTCCAAAGGCAAGACCTTCCGAGTGATTGAATATTAAAATGAGGAATAGGTGAAGAAAGTAAAGGCAATGGCTCTTCCTGATAACCTTCGAAGTGTCTCGAGGAGTTCCCGGCTAGGATGACCTAAAAGCAAAGGGCTTCTCGACCACCGCCTTCTATGGTAAGAACAAAGCCAACCCTTCTATGACCACCTGTGCCAAGCCGGTTCTCACACACTTCCTAACATGAATGTGGCAGTCCAAATCATCTGCCAAACTCTGAGACCATCCGTATATAATTCCTGCTCGAGCCATAAGCTGGTTGGAATTATGTTAAAGCAACTGGGAGTTCGAAACACAAAATATACCTACAGTACAAACGCAGTCGACATACGCGTATCGTAAGAAGTCTCACTTCCTGAAGCAATCGCTACAACTTATAGTATTTAAAGATGAACTTCACTTTTACTAAGAAGTAATCGATACGACAATTACCTCCATTGCCACCCTGCTAAGTTTTAATACCCCAGATACCCTCTTACATCCTACGGACAGGAAGCTGGCCAAGTCACAAGTCAGTCCCCCCCCCCCCCCCCCAAAAGTGCAGGAGTAGTAGGCGCTGATTAAGAAGGACCCAGGTCTGAGCCCAGGTAGGGGTTTCCTCCAACCCAAAGAGTTATAGGTAGCATTTACGCAAGGGGCCGACAACTGGCGGCCACCGAGCAAATTCCCCAAGCAAGGGCTTCTTCAGAAGGTGGAAATCTAAACTTCTAGGCAAGGCGGTGGATTCCATCAAAAACGGATGCGCCCAAGGCACCATTAGCTATTAAGAACACGGTTCCGCCCTTGCCTTCGTTATGTGTGTGCTCCAAACTTCTTGAGGCCGGCCCGAATCTAAAATATAGGTGGTTCTACTGCAGACGGAGAAAGTGGGCGCCCCGTCTAGAGTTGAGTGGGTATTAGGCCACTCTACCACGTATATTTTTTTACAAAGTATAATTCGTCCCAGTTCAGGGAAGTGCAGTTAGGTTTAATGCTAGAAACCTGAATATATCGGATGGGTGAAGCAAGGGGGTACAATTAGCAGACGCCTACCGCAAGGTGAGCATTTCCCAACCTAATATTTGATTTCAAGTACAGAGGTCGGGGTTGCCACTGCAGACTTGTTGTCCCGAAGCCCGGGCTAACAGAGACAACTCCGGTCGATAGCAGTCTCTCAACTTGATAGCTTTGAAGACTCGATGTTGAAATATCGGGAGCGAAGAGGCATCCCCTAAAATGCCCTCGGTTCAGCTCAGAGCCTTGTTGCCAGCCATGAGCACTACAGGCAGGTCGCAAGACAGTGTAAACTGATAGGTCGTTGTTTACACCTAACTAACCACTTCAACAACTCTATTCGGCAAATGGCGATGAGACATACTCATCAAGCCGGCGAGCTAGTGCTGTGGGGAGACCAGAGTCAAAATGCAAGATATACAAAAGTGACGTAAAATTATAAGGCCACACAAGTTCAAGACATCGAAGTCATTTGCACAACCATTAAAAGGGCGCAGGGCTGCGAAGCAACACATAGAGGCCCTCCAATATAAAAAGGCATCCTAGAAAGGTGTCGAGTAAATAGAAAAGAGCATAGGCATCAATCAACAAGGCAAGACTTTTAAGGCAATCATACTGAATTCATATGATTTCCACATAAGAGGTCGTAATCTATATACCAAGAGACTCTCCAGCTAATAGCATGGCCGTAAACAACATTCACATGCTGTCATAACAAATCAACAACATGCAAATCTTTTCCTCTTGTCCATCCTTCATCGACACTTTTCCTCTTAACCAGCATAGCACTAAATGCCAGCCGTACGATAAATTCACAAACGGAATATCTCCTTTCCAAACGATTGAGCTGTATCCGCCATGTCCGGGCCATTGATCCCTAAACAAAAGAGATAAAAAATGAAGAATAAACTAGATAAAGTGATGCGAACAGTAAGAAGGGTATGTCCATATGCCTGCCTGCTAAATAGCGTGGGAAAATAGTTTACATAAAATAGTATGTGATAGTAAATCTTAGTAAAATGCGCAGAACCGGCCATCTCGTCGTTACTTATATAATTCATGTGCTGGAAAATGCGGAAGGTTGCCGTGGGGTATATGGTCCAAAATATAAATCGCAGAATCGTACACTCGGAAAGATGAAGGGAATATTGACTGAATCAGCTCTCTTCCATGATGCCGCCTTCACCTCCGCCTTCTTCACGCCACTCGCGAGATCGTTCGGTGAGGCGCTTCACCCCGCTGACTCGTCCAGACCAAAGACTTTCGACGGGAGTGCGGAAGGTGTAACCCCGCTGGCTGCTTATGACGCCAATGGCTTGAAGGACTGCTTTCCTACTATCTCGACCAAAGACCGCAGGGTGATTGATCCACTCCAGACTAGACTCAAGCTCGGAGTCGAGGGCAGAGACAGTCACGGGATCAATACCTGGTGAGGAGTTCATTGACAAAGCATCATTTGAGTGGTGGCGAGGGATGGCATTTTGATTGGAATGTGTGGAGACCGCGGACGTAGGAGAGGGTGTTCGGCGGCGGTCCGGAGTAATGGAAGAGGTAGGAGATGCCCCGTCACCAGATGGTGATTTCATCTGAGGGGTAGGAGGGATTGGAGGCAGTCCGCCCTTTCCAAGGCCTTTGAGGATTGATCGGGTCTCGTTGAGGAGATGTTGTGCTCGATCATGTTGCCCACGCGATACTAATGTGAGAGCACGTGTAAGCATGTCTGATGTGAGAAGTTCCATACGGCGTTGAACAACACTTGGATGTGGAGGGATAGGGGGAGCGTTTGGCCAGGCAGAAGACGATTTTTTCGAGCTTGGAGATGCTGGCAACATGGTAATCGCGAGTAGAGAAGGGCGAGGTAGATGAGTAAGTGTGCCATCTCTCAGAATGTCGCCCCAAGTGAGATCAGCTTGGATGAGAGGCACCTCCTCGACGGATAACGTGCGTTGATCTTCCTGGTCGAGAGGGCCTCCAAGGGCTTCAAGCCCTGAAACAATTGACTCCCATGGATCCTGAGGTAGCTGCTCTTGGGATGCGTTGTCAGGTGCAATCACCAGTTGGACGAGAATATCTCTTTTGTCTCCAAACCTTAGATCGCCCAAGGAAGCTTCCGCATCCTTGCCTGTTGCTCTCTTCGTGATCTGCAGCGCACCACTAATCTTGACGAATTTGGCTGGCGAACCTTCCGGAAGTCTAAGCTTTAGTTTGACATTCTGGTGAGACATGGTCTGCAGGGCTCCGAGGCAGCCAGCAACACATTCTCTCAGCATCATCCAATCTTTGACATAGGTATAGGAGGCCTTGGTGCGTGTAGAAAGCTCAATCATCGTGTCTGGCTTATGAGTCATTCCAAGTCCGAAAGAGTGGATAGCAATCCTACAATTGTTAGCAATAAGACCTCGGCCACCTCTGGAGAGAAAAAACTTACTTTGCGGCCTCTGCCCTTGATACAACGAAGTCTACGCTTTCGGGATCTGAAGTTGACGAGTCGCTAATCAAGAGAATTGTGGCGATTGGGTTGTTTGATTTTCGTTGCATCAGTAAATCCATGGCGACGTTTGCACCCTCAACTACATCAGCACGATGGCTTTTCTGACCAACAGGTCGAATTGAAGCCAAGACCTGCGACCACCCATTCCAGGTCTTTGTAGTCATGCCAACTAAGGGTGCTGCTCCATTGCTAGACCCGAATGTCACCAGGCCCATCCGATCACGGTCCCCAAGATTCGAGACCATGAACTTAAGTGCATCGCGAACAAGGCTAATCTTGACTCCTTGCATTGATGAGGATATTGGTACGACAACCACGATATCAAATGGGACATGGACCGCCGCTGGGAGACGCATTCCCTGCCCGCCATTAGTATATTCTGTTGGTGCCGTTGTCGCTGATCTGCCACCCCCATAGGAGGACGAATTGACAGATGACACTCGTTTGGGGTTGGTAACTCTTTGCCAATCTTCTTCTTCCGTCTCTGAAAGGTCATAGTCTGGGCTTCGGACAGGGGATCCTTCTACTGCATTCAAATCGAGAAGTGCTTGTTGCCATAACTTGAGCTGGTTCCGATTTTCGAACTTGAGATGAAACGATGGGAGCTCAGCAACAGACAAGCTGAGAGTTAGAATGTTCTCTTCTACAGGCCTGAGATTAGACATTGTGATTTTTTCGGTTTGGCCAAGATGTCCTTTACCACTACCAGATTCAGAAACCTCATTGAGGTGCTTCTTGATTAATATGGAGCCTTTGAGCGTGCATCGGCTGTTCTTCCGGCTTGGGGCGGTATCTTCCCAGCCTTGTGGTATTGCTACCTTCTTTTCTTTTACGCAGATGAGCATCTCAGCAAAAAGGAAGCACTCGAGCTCCTGCCAAGACTGCTTGTCCTTTCCGACTCTAATTGTGCCATACAGGCGTAGCTTCCCGAACCTGTAGATTAGTTAGCATTATGTTGTAGGCCATCAGCTTGAAAGGATTTACCGGTTGAAATCGAGTCCATGCCAGTTCTCTACTCTCATACGGAGGTTCTCAGTAATCTCTTCTAGGACCTCCGGCGATTCGTAAGGATAGAATCGAGGCGCGCTCTGGGCTGGGGAGGGTGGTCGAGCATAAGTGTCTTCTGGTCGAGCAGAGGGAACGGGAGGAGCACTTCGTAAATCGTCGGGATCCGGGCGCCATTTGTTGTCTGGAACTTCAATTGTAACCAAGCAGGTCAAAGTTTGCTGCTGTCGAGATCTATTGAGAGTTGGGAATTCTGATCGTACACTGACCGACGGGGTTGGAATGGGGTTCCTTGCAACGCTTGCTCGTGGGCTCATGAGATTGGACTCCATGGATTGCACATCGTAATCGTGTCGGCGCGGAGGCCCACTCGTTGTCGTCTCGGAGTATCCTACAGATGATGCGGTACCAGTCATTTCTGAATCGTTTCTCGCATGGCCATTCCGGGATGGGTTTCCATATCTCTCCCGCTCTCTGCTGTCCCTGCTATCTCTACTGCTGCCATTGTTGCTACTTCGTGTGTCGCGGCTGCTATCTCTCGCCTGCCGCTGGTTGGACTCTCTGCTATGAGGACGGACGGTCTGGCTGTCCCATGGTGTGGGTGTGGTTTGCTGCGATCGGGCGTCGCTGGTGGAGACTGATCGCACAATGCTACTTAGCTTCTCTGTCAAAGGAAATGGAATCAGCAATCTAATAGGGACAACGAACCACTTCCGAAGGTCTTACCAATATCCAACACATTGCCTCCTCTACTCGTATCCAGACCTAAGGGAGCGTTACAGGTGGGGCAGTATTGCGACTCGAACTCCTTGATGTACTCGTAGAAACATGCTTCGTGAGAGACGTGACCGCAGGAGAATTGGAGAATTCGTTCGCCGCGGAGGGTATGTTCCAAAGGCTCTTCGCACACTGCACATTCGCTCCCAACAAAGGTCCTCTCCCGTCGCGTTCTACTTCTGTCTGTGTCCAACATTCCGGCCATGCCTCCACCTGCTCGATTGCGCAGATCTCGCAGCCCCTTACTATTCCACGAACTCGCTGCTGGTGCTGATGCTGGAGTCCTGGCGACGCGTTGGTGTGCGGCGACGACGGTGGGTGAGCCTGTGGGTGGAAAGAGTGTTAGTCGACATGCAATAAATCGGTTTCCGTCCTCATGAATGCACGTTGCACAAAATGAGGGCTGAAGAAGAAGTTAAAACTAAACTCCTGCGTACCCTTTTTTGGATGCGATCCTGCAACACGGGCTTCACTGGGGGAGTCCTTGCCCTTGTCTTTCACTCGCCTCCTGTTTCCCTTATCCGAGCTGGTCAGTAGTCCAAGCTCATACAAAGCCGAAACCTGCAATTGATCCTTTTCTCTGGAGTCTCTAGAGGAAGTAGTGGGGCCGCGATTCGAGGAGCTGTTGCCAAAGAGGTTTTTCGACATGTACAGACGGGGGCCGGTGTCTGCAGTCGCAGAGACCTTGGGGTACGGAGATATATTGTAGCGAATGCTTGAGGGACCTTGCGAAGTGTTCTCACGCTGCGCGTGGCGCGGTGGAGCACCTGTTTCTATGGATCTCTGAAGACCACAGAACCTGGGCTTCCGGTTTCAGGACGAACCAGTAGCTGCGCTGAGGTGCTGGTGGATGGGGTTGGGCGTGGATAACGTTTATGTACATCAACTCAGGAAGAGTATAAGTGTGGTCAGGTCGCAGAGGGGCACCACTGCCGGAAAAGCACAGTCAACAACCCAAGGGGTCCGTCGAAAAAAGAAGAAGACGGCAAGGAGTCGACTTGGATCTGCAGCGGTGATATGTGTGCTCAAAAGTCAAGTAGTTGCAGAGTGCACCTGGAGTTCTGCTCTGGGAGAGGGATGGTGGAGTCTGTTCAATACGCACAGCCGTTATGGTTCGAGCTCTCGCTGATGCTTGCATGCGCGGATGGAGCCGGGGGAGACTAGAAGGACTAGAAGATGCTGTTCAGACAAGTTATGGAAGGGTGGCTCATCGAGTCGCACAAGAGGGATGTTTGACAATGATTGCTGATATGAGACGCAAACGACGACGTTCGACCGGAGCAATCGATTGACGGGATATTGGAAGCTAGGAAGCTGGAACTGTTGACACAATGATTCAAACTTTGGTGGCAGGACAGGCACTGGTCCCAGCTCTCAAGATCAGGTAGTTTAGAGGGGGCAGAGGAGCTTTGCTGGCTGGGAATCAGGAAGAAATGACCGGCATCAACGACGTTCCCAAAGGGGAGGGTATTTCATATTATTGCCCTCGCTTGCGGCCCCTTCAGGCTTCAGGTCGTCGAACCCTCGAGGAACATTGAGGAACAGGGAAGAAGACGCCCCCTCAACCCTTGCCCGGCCCCTGCTGCTCGGGCTTTTTGTGATCCTGCTCCCTGATCAGTTGCGGGCAGTGGAGTGTGGGCGCATTCGAGAAGTGAAGCGATGAGGTGTGGAAGGGAAAGAGTGGGCTGTGATTCGAAGTGCAGCTGGCAAGCTAATGCCGCGATGCAGGACCACTTTGCAAGGGGCCATGGCAGAGACGACAGGGAGTACACGCAGCATGTCCTTCAAAAGCTAGGCGCAGGATTTACCCCCATAAGTTACCGGAAAATCACGCCAGGAGTGGTAAATGGTAACTCTGTGCTAGAGGGAGACACTCTAACGGTGGTTGTAAACGGTCTGCTAGAAACACTCTAGAACAGCTTAACGTAGTGTTCGAGACCACAGGAACGAGTAGAGCCTCATCGTGATCCAGTAGTCATAAAGAAATGTTCAATTGGGTTCAGCCTTGAATATTGAGCGAAGCCCCGAATCCACGATATTGTAGCCGTGCTAACTTAGAGCGATTAAGTGGGCCAAACAGCCATCGCGGGGATGCACCCGGTGTTGTCAAGCAAAGTCTAGCTGGCGTATTCAAAGCCTAATTGGTCTGGCATGCTCTCTATTCTGTCACACTTTCTTGTGTTCTCACAATCAAGGTGGTAACAAGTACGGTGGCCAAGTGCCAAAGCCGTGTTCACGGTGATATACGGTTTCCCAAAGTCAAATGATGTCGGAAATGCGCTGCAACATTCATTCGGAATTGTCTCCCACATGTATGGTCTCTGGAATGACTCAAGCTTTCAAATTTCTTTCTGCTAGTCCGAAGTACGCAAATTCCAATATCCAGCAAACTACTGATTCCCACTATCCCCTGTTATAAATTTACTTCTGTGGGACTCCGTAACTTAAAATTTACAAGGGGTTTGAGCTAGTCTGCGAACGACATCGTGAGATCGGATGTGGACTGCCATCAGATCCACTCCAACCTGGATCCTCACTCTTGTCAAAAGCGGCACGTTTTATACAACAATATGCAGGTTGATGAGAGGTAGGATTTGGCAGCGGCACAAATCAACAGTGCCGGCCTTTACCGCAATTCTCTTAGCGAAGTGTTATGAAGCCTGTGAAACAAATTACCCGTTTGTACTTTCTTCTTTGCGTTTCTTTTCCTTGATGACTTCATTATCTGGATTCGTTGGGCTGGCCAGAGAAGAAACTTAACAACTCGCTAGCTCTCAGCTACGTGAGGTTCTAGTACCAGAGACAAGGAAAGGGGCATTTTGAATGCCTTCATTTGCCACTTCCACAGGAGGCAGATACAATCTCATTTGACAGAGACCTGTGGTTCAAATTGCTAGATAAATTCCACCTTTGCTGAGGGAGGTCCACTTGTTGGCTTCCTTCCAGGTGACATCTCGTGGTCTGGGGAGCTTGTCCGGGGTCGTTAACAACGATAAACCCCCGAGGAAAGCGTGCTTGAATGAATTATGGTTTGCACACCACATGGCAGCCCTTCAGCCCAGTTCGAACAGGCCAAGAGGTGTCCAGAGATTCAGCACCGTAGCAAGCAGGCAGCTACCGCCACATTGTCTCAGGTCATCATCTCCGCATTCGATAGACGCTTCAAGGTCTTAGTGCTTCTCAATTCACAGTTGCGAGATCCTAGAGCTGTTGACTGCTGGGACCAATTCGAATCGACGCCGATGAGTGTCCCTGTGTCTCTTGCAGTTGCCTGCTACCACGAACAGGACAGAGGTACTTGTGCAGTAGTTGCATCGTATTTCAGTGCATGAGTGCAGATAATTCGACTCGGTTGAGCATCCAAATTGGGACACAGCACTCGCAGCTCTACGGGGGGGCCTTCGACAGGTGCATACTGCATATCGCCTGCAGTGTGAAAGGCACGAGAAGAAAACGATTCGCTATCATCAACAGCTTTTCGTCATTGGACTTTGGTAGATGTTTCAACTTAATCCACCCGGACAAGTACCGTGCCTGGGAAGACTCTCAGAACTCTCTGGGGCCGGTGGTGGCATGTTGAGATCTCGATATAGCAGCGGAGAATGGTGCTCTCGCCAGACATCACGACTCCTAAGTTACACTCACGACCACGCCGCAGCAATGCAGTGCTTTGCCTTTTGAAATGCTGCCAAAGTGCAAAAAGTGAAAGCAAATAGCAGAGGTTAACTGCCGAACTCGGCCAGATTCATGCAGTAGATTGTTGCGGGCTCCAGCGCAGTAGATACAAAGGCAGAATAAAACATTGCAGGATGTGCTAAGACATCACCAGGGAACAATTGTCTGTTTCTCGAAGGTTGGGAGATATGAAATGGTCCGAGGATGATGCCGCCGACGAGCTATGGGCCCAGCCACTTTCTTTCCCCCCCCCCGCGTGGCGCAAACAAAACTCCCAAAAATCAAACTTGAGATATACAACTTCTTCTGCCATTGCTCGCGATACACGCGTGTCTGGTTCCGATGAGACGTTACACTGATCTGGATCTCTAGATGTCCAATTTCTCATGAGTTTACCACGAGACCCGATCCTGCGGCTGAGCAATTGAAGATATCTAGCTCACTCATCGTCCCTGTCGCCTTATAGCAAGACTCGCGTCGAATTACCTGCTTGCAGATTAGGATTCAACACCTTGCTCCTACCCTCTGGTCCTGCCGTCTTCCTCGCCACATGTGCCGGAGTGTGGGAAGATTTCTTCGTCGGTCGAGACCCAGGGCTTTTTATTTCTTTCATACTTACGAGAGCAAAACAAATTCCAAGTCATCAAAAAGAAAACTTAGTGGAAACGTCTTTCTTGAAGAAAACTGACACGCCAGTAGCCGTTGTATTCTCAAGTTCTAGGGAACTAATGTTCGTAAATCGCAAGCGCTTGTTGCTGACATGGAGGTTCAACATCACATCGACATTACCCACCCTATAGACACTCTTATCGATCCTCTCTTACGCATAGCAAGATCCGTAGCCGACAATGTATACAAAAGCTCGCGTCATCCCGTGCAAATCATCCGCCCCCATCGATCAAGTACCTATTTATCCAAGGTGTGGGATCCATTTCACGTTACCAAGCTTTGCTCTCCGTTGGATCGTCCCTAATCCATCTGCATATTCATGGCGCCAGGATTAATTGCGTGCAGGTACCCAAAAAAGAACATTCAACATCAGACGGGCAGTGCTTTCATGCTTTAAATGTACGCGCAGCTTTTTCTCACCACGATAAGGTACCAGGACCTCTGATGAGTTCGGGGTCCAATCAGGGAATGAATGCTTATATTTCGTATGGCTGCTGCCATGCATATCAGTATCAATGCTTATCGCAGCCCTCACTCTGTGCTTGAATTTCTCAGTCAAGTCTTCAAAGGCGTATTATCCGGATGACATCTCCTCGGGATTTAATCTCTGGATCTTTATGCCAAACAATACGCCTCCATTGCTGGCCTCAAAATAGTTGGCTTGCTGTTTGAATCTAGATTTTTGATTGATCAAGATATTTGGAACACGGCATACCAGGAAGACCATCTTCAACGCCCACAAGAGGTTACTAGCACGAATAGTTGGGTGGAGAGAACGTGGCTCACGCGTGGTAGTCCGCATATTTGGCATCATTAGTGTGATGGTTATTGGGCCTAACAAAGCCGTTGCGTCAGGAATGTCCCGCCCGGAAGCCAGCGAATGACTCGGCACAGAAACTTGGATCTTTCTAGCCCATTGTGAGCTAGAAATATTTTTCTTCTAGCCTGGAGGCCTACCAGATTACAGGAGTGCAGAGAGCTAGAAGCTGGTTTCTCCGTAAATTTTCCATAGGTTTGGTTGTCAATTTCCAAGGCGGTTCAAGCTTCGGAACTGCTCGGTCATATATTTCCCCCTATGCTGCAACTCGACACATCTGTCAAGCAAACACGAAGACAATAAGCCAACTCTAGGAAGCAGGCAAGGAGCATCCATTAACGCTCTTAGCACGCAAAGCATCGATAGGTTCGGCGTCACCTTCCGCGTTCCCCTGGCCCGTTTGCCTCCACCATAATAATCTTGTGGCACGGTCAAGTGCCACAGAAGAACTTCTCCTGTCTTCCAGATGCACCAGGCAACCTACGATGGCATTCCTCATTCGCGGCCCTTCCAACGTAGAACCTTGAACTGAGACTTCCCCATCATTGTAGACTATCGTGAAATGCAGTGTGATGGCTCCATCTAAATCTTTCCAACCTGTCGTTGCCATGCACTTTCCTGAGTCCCAGGAACACAACCCTGCAAACCCAATCGGGACCAGGAACATCATGATCTTAGTGTGTTCATGACCACGCGAAGAAGTCTATTAGTGCATTCTACGCCTATTCTAATCTCACATAGACCAGGCTACCATCTATTCCACATGGCAGCCGTGTCTTCTCTCCCTTTCCGCTAAGCTACAGGTGTGCCATGCCCGAAACTACCAGTTCGCTCAAGAGCTGTCGGCGGAGACGGGACATCCACTCGAGTCAAGGAGCACATTCCAGCGAGGCTGTTGGCGGGATAGAGAAGTAGTGAGACATTTTAGTCTTTCGAAGGCCTTTTCACTCAAACTTCGGACCCACGGACTCTGCCCTCACAAATTACGAGTTGTTGCTCACCGTTCTAGTATTGGCCCTAATAGAGTCTTCAGCACTGACAAGTTGGCTCGCCTCCTAAGCCATGACACATATTAGTTGAAAGTCGACATTAGATAGAGAAATACCTCACCGACAACAAAACACAGGTAAGTATCACTTGACTGCTACACCATAAAGAATCCTTTTGCAGCGCAACTAGGGTCTCCCTACTGCTTACTATACAGGACTGTACAGGAGAACGTCGTCACTTCTTATCTTATCACCCCGCCTCCTTGCGATCCCCGCATAAAGATCTCCTCTCACCAACAGAATCTCTCATGACTTACGCACAGATATAGAGAGAAATGCGTAGGATGATCCCTTCACTTTTCTCGTGCAACGTGCCTATCCAAGCACGCACGTTGCGCAAACACCAATCGTTCGGATCTGCTTCTAATAGGCTTATGCGTTGTCCATCTTTAGGTTCAGGATAATTCCGCTATCGGGCCATATGAGGATCACTATGATTTACGAGTGAGACAATCTCAACGAAACGCTCTCTTGGCAATGGAAGGCAAGATCTCACAGAGCATGAGGTCTTCATGCCAGGCTCAGATTTTCGCCTCTCAGCTGCTCGCAAAGCCGGGCACTGCATACTAGTATCGGTCATGCACAATAAAACCCGAACATACCTAATAGTATGCAGGTTTGTAAGCCTACGAACGTCGAGGACATGATGGTGAACCGATTTCAGCTTATGAAAGCGCGGTGTATAATGGTACATATTTCTAGTCCCCTGCCGCACGTTTGATCCGGGCTTGTTAGCTGTCAAGATGAGAAGAACGCCTCATCATGATCAACCCGTGTTTTTGGTGACACCAAAAGTTGCATGCAGGAGCGTCTGACGAGATCCCAGATCTCACGCCCAGCGATGTTCCACTGCCGACATTGAACCTTGAACGACTCTCACATCTCGCTCGGTGTTCGAAGTCGGGAAATGGACTCAAACTCGCCCAACAATGCGCACTAATACACCTTCTCAAAAGAGGATCCAGAGACGAACACTTCGGTTCACGCCTTGAAATATGGAAGACATACCCAAGTGGCCCATTTACTTCCTGCTGCCGAACTCCGAGGGATCTAAGACTTCTCCCAGTTCGTATG
Source organism: Tricladium varicosporioides (assembly GCA_021365295.1). NCBI lineage: Eukaryota > Fungi > Ascomycota > Leotiomycetes > Helotiales > Tricladiaceae > Tricladium > Tricladium varicosporioides. Next base: position 764,974 of record JAJTIW010000010.1, on the reverse strand, counting down.
GACACCCCTTGCTTGAGCGTTGAGAGAACTATCAAAACATATCAGCACATGGCGTTCAGGTTCCCAGACCTCTACAGACTCGCACCGTAAGCCAGCTCTCAGTTTGATCGTTGGGGAGAAAGCCATCCAAATCAATCACATCTCACATCCCAGAATTCGGTTTGTACCGTTCCATCACTCTTCCTTCTATAACCTCCTTGTTATAACGTCAAACCTAATATTATAGCACAACAATTAATCCTCCAACCATCCTCATCCTGCTCTCCTGGGTCGCCTCATCTCCGTTTCATCTGTTGCTAAGTTCCAAGCTCACCGAAACACCTCGGGCACAACTCAGGAACCACCCTGGAACTTTCCTTTCCCAGGTAACCGACCCGGCCCTAATTCTCGGGCCTAGCGTCTTCCTCCTCATGCTCTCACGCATCCTTCATCCCGATTCGAACATGAATAGCAACAATTTTGAGTTCGGGTTTTTAAGCGTATGTGTGTTCGCGACTCTAACCTACTTTGCTTTTTCCCGGTGGACGACGACTTCTACCAGTTGTGATCGTGTGTCTAGGAACAACCGAGATATGGTCTCACGACTATAGGCCAGGGTAATTTTAACCTTAAGGGTGCTAAGGATTCAGTACCACATTATCAGCCAGCTGAGTTTCCCAGACGGCAGATAAACGGTTGAACGACAAAAAGAAAATATGAGACGGAATACAAAAAACCGGTACGGTACTTGTTTGCTCCCAGCACCACATGTCACACACCTTGCCATCTAGACAAGTCCGTGCCATCATCCGGAGTACCGCGCACAGACAACTCCCAATGCCAAAGCTGCTCGTTGCGCACAACAACATCCGAGCGTGCGTAGGTCTTCCTGTTGGAGGTGGGTTGTTTGCTGGTAATTGGATCTCTCGCATGTATCGATGTACCAATAGTCACATCTGAGTATGTGATATCTTGGTTGCTTTTGCGTTTGCTTTTTGGTTTGGTTTGTGCTTTTGGAGGGTGCGTCATTGGAGTGCGTGGTGGTTGTTTGAACACCGTCTAAGTTTAGATGTTTTATTATGCTCTCCAATACCCAGAATTAGATATCAATTTCCCTAACTCCGAGTGGGGTGCGTCGAAAACGAGGATGTTTTCTTTTGCTATTGATACGAAATACGGTACAGAGCTGAGAGCTTGATACGGTGGTACTTTATTGGAAGCAAAAGCAAGGACGGCCGATGTCAACTGTCAAACTGCTTTGCTCGGACATTACTGGGTCTAGCTGAACGAATAAAAACTGATCTTCTGCAAGGTTCTCCGCATTACGGTCCCTAAGTGGACGGAAAAGTCGACCTCTACAAAAAGAGAATATTTCATCTGCATTGCTACTTTTAACTACACCTATCTGACGCAACTTACAGAGTCATTTCTAACATTGCGTGCTTTTACATCCTGCGTTGCATACGCCCTCACAGTCGGCCCAGCCGTTAAAGTCTACTAGTCAAAGAGAGAACATTCTCCGAAGCCTATGCAGCCTTAGTCTCGGCTTCTTCTGTTTCTGGGTGAAGCATGTGGTTTCCGGCCGTTTGCGATTGAGTCTACATCAATCTAACCTGAGGAAGCCATAACCCACAGGCATATCTATGTTCTTTCAAGATCTTCCCTATATACCGCTCTTTTATGGATACCCGATCGTTGAGCTAGTAACTTAGCAAGAACGAATGGCTGCTACCAACTGCATACTACTTACTACAACAAATTGGAGAATACTTGACACCAGCTGCCCCGCAACAACTCTTCGATAGACAAATGTGTGTTCTTATTACATAATTCGGGCTGTAGTGGGAGAGATCGCCATCATGAAAACAGGAGGTAATACATATCATCAAGTGAAGCTGTCAATTTTTGGAGACAGACGTAAAGGATTTTTTCAACATCAAAAAATAGTTGACCGCAATGAAATTTCCTCGCCGCTCTTACATATTTCTTTTCGTGCACTCTTCTGGAGTCTGATAATGATATATTCTCACATATTCCCCCACCAGAGTGTCCACTTCTAAACCTTAAACAAACCTCTTCTGGTCACCGCTTACCACTCACCGTCCACCACATCAAACCAAAGTCCGAGCGTATATTCCGTATCTACTCTCAGAACGACATACTGCACCTCATTCAAGTCAGTGGGTATTTGCTGGAGATTGTGAATAGGCTTGCATTGGGGCGCGGCTCCAAGCCCCAGACGTTCCGTACCGTCCCCTCCTTTGGGGCGCAAGATAGGGCTAGTTATAGAGGGCCAAGAAGGATACTATCTGTTCGCAACCTACTTCTTTCGAACATGAGAGGTAAGACTTAGGGCCCTGCAAAAAGGATTCTAACCCTTAGGTGGATAAAGATATAGCAGATCAAGTCTTGAAATATCAACGTGGTGGTGAAAAAGCATTTTCCTACTCTTTAATGCTTACCCATTCTCCCCACTCCCCCCAGCCCCCACATCTTCAGTAAGAGCTTACCGTCACTCACCGTCACCACACCCCCTAAAAAGTCCCTTGTTTCATGTTTCACACTTCCATGCATCTCGCCTGCCGCCTCTTTTTCCATTCTCACGAGCCGTGCTACGAAGCCTACGTCTATGCCAACCACCTTGCCTCTTCTGCGCCGCGACTTCTGTCAGATTAGACGAGTGGTCAAGTGACATTGTTCGAGAAAACTTGGAATCTGGAATTTAATATGCCACAAGTGTGCCAATTTCATGCTTTGCGATGCGTGGGAAGACGGACAGTGCCGTAACTACGCCATAGTCATACATAAAATTCATGCGGAGGTCTCGAGGAGGGTCACAATATTGCATTTGAAGTTCATATGCCTCTGTGAGGCACTGGTCTCAAGAAAACGCTACGGCCCGAGAGCAAGTGCTTGTTGTAAGACTGTCAGTCTGCTTACGAAAGAGGCCTGCAGTATAGACAGTGACGTTCTCTCCTTTCCACCCGTCTTCGTTCCTTTGGAAAACGGGTTACATCGGTCTGAATGACCAATATTCTCCACTCCACTGTCATATTTATCTATTCTAAGTATACAAAGGATGGTGGGTGCTTGGTGATAGCAGAAAGAGGAGGGGGCGGGGTTGCACCAATATTTGGTGCCTCATGACTGAAGTAAAACTCGTTAACTTTTTCACCCCTAAATAGTTCTTTGCCAATTACAGAAAGCAATCAACTCGATACCTTGGCCGATTAGGCTATGAGAGGAACAGGTGCCTTGACACCTGGTGTTTTGCAAATATCAAAGATCAATAATCTTCTGCAGGTGCGATTTCCTGCTGTTTAGTCTAACCCATAGAAGCTATTAAAACCGCTAGCAATAAGTCTTTATTTCTATTAGCTCACATTTCCCTATTCCTCTCATTCTAGTTTTCAACTTAACATTTGCTCGCACCTGCTTACACAACATGAAGCCACTTCAGGAACTCGATTCTGGCTGCACAGGCAACTGTGGAGCTTTTTTTATTGGCTGAATCGAGGTTCATTCGTCCGAGGTGATCTTTTGTCACAATAAAATGCCCTTTTGGTTACAAGCCATCGAGTTTTACTTCGGGAGCAACAACTATGCTGAGTGTGAGAAGGCTTTTCAGTTTCAGTGTCTGCACACCAGCGACAGCCACAACTACAACAACATTCTCAACAGCAACAAAGACCCCTGCGTCAGCATCAGAACAAAGGAAAGAAGCTTCAACGGCCTGATCCCTCCTCTCAACAAACGAATCTCCATGGTAGAGATACAGTGTCACAACATACAGTGAAAAGCTCGCTAAACACCTCCACAACAAGTTTATAACCTAACATCTAAACATTCCAATTTTTCCCTCTCCCTTATTCTAAGCCCAGCTCTCCCCCCAAACAAGGATAGGCGTTAGGTTAGTTTCAACCCCAAACCTTGGATTAAAATTGCAAATTTCGTGCGAGTCGCACAGCAACAAAGATGATGTTGATGAACGAAGCAGGTACTAGCAATCACTAATTGACTTGCCGCTTGTCTTTATGGCCTACTTGCACGCTCCATGGGTGCAGTGGTGAGCTAATCCCCAAAAATTCACAATTAAATGTTCTATAGCTAGCAGTTCTTCAGAACGGAACTTTATTCATTCTTCTTTTGAGAAAGTCTTGTGTCCCTCCTCGCTCCTGGTTACACGACCTCTGGAAAGTCCCGCATCACACTTAAGCTGAGCACCTGATCCTCGTTGAAAATGGCCTGTTCAAGTTTTAATTATATACCTGAATTCTGGCTTAATTTGCAAATAAGGCTACAGGAGGTTTCCCCCGAGGCAGATACACTGCAATCATTTCGTTGACACCTCCTTGGTTGATGCATACTTACTTTGAGGTATTCAAAGTATTTAATTCATCAATCAATATAGACTCACAGAGGCCTGACCGCTCGCCCGGAAACGATCGTTTTTACTTTCCTCATTCATCTGTGTAAAATATCTGTTTCATTTCACATGTCAAAAGAAAACTGCCGTCACTACTGCATCCTGTTTGGGTTTAAACGCACACTTTCTACTTTTGTTTCACTGTGATTGAGGGTAGTGTCCTTGCCAACTTTGGCACTTCATTCTTCCCTCCCTCCGGTTCCGAGGGGGTGGGTTCTGATAGAATTAGCGAGTGATATATTACCATAAAGTTAATCAAGGTGTACTTTGATCGTTTCAGATAATAGCTTACAAGCAGTTTCTACTCAAGCGATACAACGCAGAATAGATAGTGACAATATGGTCCTTGGGCTGTTTATCTAAAATATTTGCTTTTATACATAATAGTTTCATGGCTAACTAATCTTGCTAGGCGCTGTCCACTAGAAGTAACCTGTGTTCCAGATGGCTATTGAATTACAGGCGAGCAACAACATAATATAAAAGGCTGCTGCAATCCACCTCTATCTAGCCACCGTTCTGATTACTCTCCTTTTTGTCCCAAAGGATATGACCGTGTAACAATTTTAGCAAATGCTACAATCCCGCAACGCAAACATGGTATTGGAGTTCAGAAAAGACATGGAGTTTCCTTAGAAGCATGGATGGTGGTGGCTCTGGATCTTGCCATAATGTTACAACAGACTAGTGTTGTCCTAATTGAGATTGTTTAAAATAAAATAAAAAAAGTATACATTGTAAAAAGGATATTACTTACCGACTGTGATGTGTGCTGCAAATGGACTATATAAGCCGAAGTGCACTCCTGCCCCAACTCCTTCGACCCATAGCCCCCCTGTGTAAATCATGATCCAAACAGTCAACTTTGTTTAGATGGAGCAAGATTGATCAGTGATGCGGGTGGGACATCGATCCTAGCACCACCTTGAACTGTGCTTGAGAATATACACGAAGAGATTGAAAGGGTGAATTGTTTACTAGAAAACGAAGCCGTGTTGACTGCAGTGCCCATGCCTTAATAGCCCATAGATAGGAGAGTGATGTGTCCAGAGAAGTGGTGCTCAGAAGGAGTTGACGATTACAGCAAATCAATTTCTCCCGTTAGTCTTTACTCCACTGGAACCACATAATTCACAAAAGCTCTTACGATGGCAATTGAATCTAGGCTGATTTTAGATGAGATACAAAGCATATGGCCTTTTAGATCCGGGCAATCCAAGCTTGAAAATGGTCACCGTGCTCTTCAAGGTCTTCCAGCAGGTACCTATACAATTCCACGTCATCGGAAAATGGAACCTTAGCTTAGTTTGGGTCGCCAATTACAATAGAAAAACATATGGCAGTATGACTCTAGCTACAGAAGTATATCTTTCACGTTGACCAAGGACACTGAAGTTGCCAATGTCATTGCCATTACTGCAGGGGTAGATATCAAAGTATAACACCTTGCCTAAATCATAATTAGTGTGATAACTCGGATTATTGCAACTGTAATTACTATTAAACTTCGGCGGTGGCCATAATAACTTCGAGCAGGTCTGGCGCCGAGGGAAAGCTTGATTCGAATTCGTGGGTAGTTCAGATAATGATTATTGGTCTAGTGGGCTTTAGTGCTTGATCTGTCAACTGCAAGGTTTTGTTCCAATGTTTGAAGAGCATATTCATAGTATCGTAATTACCATGCTTCAAGTATATTGAAGCTGATGTAAGTCAAAGTTTGTTGTGGGTTCCTAGTATAAATGGAAATCAGCCTCGCTTATAATGTCAACAAATACAAATTTCCAAAATTGTCAACACTGAAGTCAATCATAAATGTCAACGAGAGTAAGAAGCTTGATGATCTATATCAAAAGTTTTGCTCCAGTGCTAACTTAACAGCCTGATGTTTTTCGGGTGGGTGAGATGTCTAGTCTTGTAGTGGATCCCTCCCTCAAAAACTAGAGAACCTGACTAGCACCCATCGGATGAGTGAACAATCCGAAGTGTACCACGGTGACCTATATATCAAGACATTCACCGCTATGCTGGCCACTATTTTTATTTCATCCCGTCTTAAGATCGCGTGCCTTTTCTGTTATCCGGCATTTGAAAACTGCAAGAGGTCTGCATTTTTTGGTCCACCGTGAACCATTTTATTATAGCGGTACGGTTCTCACTAGAATTAAGGCGCCCATGATCTTCATCCTTCATCCGAAGTGGTTTTATATTAATAATGACCACTGTTAAATATTTAGCCTGTAATTGTAGGTATCTGCATTACTGAGCTGTAGTAAATACCTTTAGGTAGAACCACGCTCCCCATACCTCCCATTTAATCTAAAATAAGGATAATTCCACCCACAATAAACAAATCACCAATCTTAGAATCTATAGCATAATGTCACCAAAATATAGCACTTACTAAATACATATATTCAAGCAAGGGAGTCATCAGGTGTAAGCAGACTCGTTAGGCATAGAAACAAGATAACCGCAAAGCAGTGAGAGCCATCTCTCCCTTGTTGAGTGACAATTATCCTTACGAAGGTACAGGAGGAAATATCCATTTGTGTGCGGAATGCAAATCATACTAAATCCAGTCCATTTAGTTTCCACTTCTGATTCTCACGAAACTTAACAAGGCCATGTTTTTACTATTTCATTTCCAATTCGGCTTTTGGGTTTGCACTTACGATTATAATATCTAGATATGGTAGTCAACTATAGGTAACATCATCACTTGATTTTATAGAACTAACATAGCAATTTAAAAACAAATTTATGAACAATTTATCTCTTTATAGTACAGAGAAAAGTTAATCCTTTCTTCTCGAATTAAAACGTAGCTTGAGTGCTTTTATTTTCGATTTATGGTATGAATTTATATGCTGCCGCAGGCCTGAAAGGAGTTCAGCATTTTCTATTGGTTATGAAGTGTGAGTCAAATCTTGCTAATGGAATATGTGAAAGTGGTTGTTTTAACATCAGTAAGTCCGAGGCTGACTTAAATCCGGGGCGGTCAGATCCGGCTCAGCCTTGTGAGCCTTCAACCACAAGATATCGCTTTTCAGTATCCGGCACCGCGACAAATCCACAACGGGGTAGATACTATGTGCTGCTGCGATCCGGCGAAATGGATACCGGAGCACGCGCTGCTAGAAATGAGCTCTTCCAATCGGTAAGATTAGTCCATGTTCCCTTGATGTATACAGTACCAATATTTGTATAGCTCAAGCCTCGCTGCGTGGAGCTCAGCCAGCTAGCTCTCCGAGATGATGCAAGCGCGGACAGCACAAAGGCGTTGGTGGATTCAACTAGCCAGCTTCTTATGGTCCTCGAAGATAAATGCCAACTGGGCGACGGCACTTTCGACGAGAAACTTGCAGATTATGTCTTCTTTCCTCTTTCGCAGATACTCAAGAAGCGGCAGAAATACACAGATCGTCTAGCGGAGTTGACATTAAGCTGCTTGAGAATACTCTTGGAAAATGGATGGGATAAAGTCATTGCATTGGATCTCGCGAAACAGCTCTTGATCTTATTGTCGTTTGCTGCCGAAGGCCCGCCAGACCAGAGGGGAAACGCTATACCGGAGGAGATATCTTGCGAAGCCTACCGTGCTCTTGCGGCTCTCTTTCGAGATATTGTCGTAACATCCGGTGGCCCAGCTGCATTGGTCGACACTAGGACGATACCAGCACTTGGCCATTGCGTGACTGTTATACTTGATGGTATCAAGAATGGTGCAGCTGTTCAAGTTCAAGTACAGGCTCTGAGAGCTTTGGATGCTGTATGGCACTGCGTTAAAGATGCAGAAGCCTTAGCATCTTTCCTTCCTGGTACAGTCTCCGCTTTGACAAAATATCTTATGCCTGGTACTGGCGATCGCAGGTCACGAAAGTCTCTAGTTTCTGCCTTGGTAGTCCTGGAGCATGTTCTCAGATCTCTCCTAAGTGATGTCCGAACAAGAAATATAAAAAAAGAGGACCCGCAGCTTAAAAGCTTGCTTGAGAATAGCACTGAGCAGAAAGTCCTGTCTAAGTCGTGGTTGAAGGCAACTACAGGTCAGATTAAACTTGCACTTTCTAACATCGTAAGACTGCGGAAGCATAGCGCTATGGATGTTCGTCATGCCTTGAACAAGCTATGTCTCGTGATCTTGGACGAGTGCCATGAAACAATGACCGAGTCGGCTTCATTGCTTGTCGAAACTTGTATGATCTTGGATGGCGTTGATGACGAGCAAGATTTGAGCAAGAGAGGTACGAGCCTCACGGATCTTGCTATTATTCATACTGATATCGGCGAGCTCGTCAAGAGCACTGCCTACAACTGGGTGACAAGCCTGCCTAGAGTTATGCAAGCTAATGATGAGTCGGCAAAACAAAGTGCTTTAGAACAGCTTCGCAAAGCAAATCATTTACTCAAAAGTCTCAATTCAGATTCCTCTATACTTGAAGAGGCGCTCGGCAATTCCCTAAGAGATAGCATCACTGTTACTGTTGAGTTGATAAAGCCCAAATCCTTACAAGAAGCTGAATTCAACATGGATAGTCAAGCAGCAGTCACCTTGTTTGTCGATAATGCTGCGGCCAGCCAATTTCGTCCTGTTATATTGGCTGAAGAGAGCCAGAAGCAGACGCGAGAGAAACTTACAGAGTTATTGGCTAGCCTCGGGACACGAGAATCGCAAATAAACATGGCTGGCGAGATGCTCGAGTATATTCGTGGTGCTTCTAGCCCAAGTCTACTGGCGGCCTACTGGTTGTCCTTCCAGATCTTGAAGTCCTCCGCGGCAAACAACGAAGATATTGATGAATTTTTCGATTCGTCACTCACATTGTCAGACGAACAAGAAAATATTGGTCAGGAACTCATCTCATTTTCTCAATCTGTGCTTTCAAATGATGATGACGAGAACAGCACCTCTGATTGGAGGATGCAAGCCATAGCTTTGGAGGTCATTGCCCACAGAGCACAAAGTCTAAGGGAAGACTTTCGTCCCGAGCTTATTGATACACTGTATCCTATTGCCCAATTACTGGGATCACCTCATGGTGATCTAAGAGAGCATGCCATCACCTGTCTCAACATCGTTTCGAAGGCTTCTGGCTATGCAAATGCAAGCAGTATGATTATCGACAATGTGGACTACATGGTAAACTCCATATCTCTACGATTAAACACATTTGATATTTCTCCACAAGCACCACAGGTTCTAGTCATGATGATTCGACTGGCAGGTCCATCATTACTGCTTTACCTTGACGATGTAGTCGCATCTATATTCGCGGCTCTCGACAATTTCCATGGCTACCAGAAACTAGTAGAAGTACTATTCTCAGTCCTCGACGAAATCGTCAAAGTAGGATCAATTTCACCCCAAATGCAAATCGAAGCCAAATCCGACATTTCACTCGGAAAGCAGACGATACCACCACCCACCATCGAAGAGATCCTCCGTCTCATTTCCAAATCCTCCAAATCTTCGTCTGCCCTGCCACATGAGGACTTCCCGCGAGCCCCTTGGAAGTCCGCCCACACACTCCTCGATGAAGCAGATGCCGCTCATCAAATCATCGATTCTGAAGAGCAAGAAGAGCAACCCTCACCACCACAAAACGAAATCGTATCACCGCCGCTCAATAAAACTTACAGCCTTCTCCAATCCATAACTCGCCTCTCGCAACATTATCTCACCTCGCCCTCTCCTCTCCTCAGAGCGAAACTACTAACACTAATTACAACAGCTAGCTCCTCCCTCTCCAACAACACTGACAATTATCTACCTCTAATAAACGATATTTGGCCCGTTATCCTGCCTTTAATCCATGATTCCTCACCGTACGTATGCACGACCGCTCTCACAACAATCAGCGCAATCTGTCGGACTGCGAAATCATTTATGGGCTCGAGGATTTCTAGCGAGTGGGGTAATATCATGGGCGTTGCTAAAAGAGCGAAGAGGGGGATGGAGAAAGAAGAAAAGAGTGGAAGGGGGATATATGGTGAGGCGAGAAAGAAATGGGAGGGAATTGTAGAGTTACTTTGTGCAATCGTGGGGTACGCAGAGGTGGGGGATGAGATAATTGATGACTGCCTGGAGGTATTGGGGAGTCTGGTGTGGGAGAGGGCGGAAGTGAGGAGTGCAATGGAGAGGGGGAATGAGGATGCCGTTTGGTTAGTTTGTTATGAGGCGGGACAATATAAGAAGATGGAAACGCCGGGAATGGAGGGATATCAGTTTGTAGCTTTAAAAGCAGGCATATAGACAACGGGGATAGGATAATGTATTGATGACTTCAAAATGAAAATTTTCATATCACGCAGAAATCACGGACGCAGTAGATAAGATGTGTGGAGAGGAATGCATTTTGAATTGATACAAGCACACTACGGACAATATCTGTTTGACTGTAAAGGCAAAGTTGAGTAAAGCACGTACAGCATCAAAAACGGTCTACAACGTAGTTAAGAACTGATCCACCAATTAAAGCAAGTAAACCAAACAAAGGTCTCGCGATTCGGTAAGCCGATGTATGTCCAAGAACTCCATCAGCCTATTGAACAATCGACACAGCAGTTATTCAGAATCATCGTCGTCACTCTCTGCCTCAGCGAGCCAGGTTAAGAATGTCTCAGCAGATTTACGAACTTTCTTGCTAGTAGCAAGATCGATGTATTTCTTACTGGCCTTGGTGCCCCATTTCATGAGGACATCTTCAGTAAGGACTTCTTCGTTGTAGAAGACAAGAAGAACCTTGGCGGTTTGATCGTAAATTTCGGGCTTCTCCTTGCTACGAAGACCGATGAAACGTTCGATGCCTCCTAGAAGAGCCTTTTGATGTTTCTCTGAAGTACCAATCTAGAGCAGTGTTAGCAGTAGCCATGTTTTGAGGAACGAAATAGGAACTTACCTGCTTTAGCATTGGAGCACGCTTGGGGATTTGCTTGGCGATATCATCATCAAAGATGGTCTGGACTAAGACAAGGAGGGTACGGTGCTTGTTTTCGATACCAAGCTCCTTAGCCTTCAAGAAGATAGCGACATCATCAACCTTGCTGACAGAGCCTTTCTCTTCGGCTTCAGCGATGATCCAGCTGCCGAGCTGATCGTACTTGGAATTACCACCACCCTCTCCATCTTCGTCATCATCCTCTCCAAGAACGAGCTTCTGCTTTAGGTCATCCGGGAGCTGCTGGGCACGAGCCTTGACAGCCTCTGCAGACATATCAACAGTCCATTCATCATCCTTAACTTCGACATCATCAAGCTCTTCAGCACCGGCCTTGATCTGGCGAGTAAACTCATCATCACTGCCTGCCTCAATAGCAAGGTCACCGTCTCCATTGGATCCATTTTCAGAGTTATTGTCTCCGCTACCCTGTCCATTCTCCTTGTTTTCGGAATTGCCATTTCCATTCTCCTTGGCTCTGCGTGCAGCTTTTTTCTCAGCCTTGTCCTTCTTGCCTTTCTTCGGCTGATTCTTGAGGATAAATCCACTCAGCTTGAGACGAAGGTCAACATCTGATCGTTGACCACAAGCTTTGCAATCAAGAAGGATACGGCCATCCTTAATGACTACGTCGGTCTCGGGATTCTTACACTTCTTGCAGAGAACGAATTTGTTGATGAAACCGTCAAGGTAATCCTGGAGTTTGGAGGCTTCATGGGCACCGTTGATAATCCAACGGTCATCGGCAGGGTTCGTATTGGTCTGGGCTCCTAATTCGAAACCGAAGTACTTGATCACATAGGCACCAGGACGTGCAAGTGACTGTGCGACACTGCTAAGGTTGACAATGACAGTCTTGATACCATTGCCTTTTCCTTCAATCTTGGATTGGAGCCTTTCCATCTTGTAGCGGTAGAAGGGATCCTTCACATCGCTACGGATATTGATAGTAGCCATGATTGCGGTTGTTTGTATGTAGCTCGGAATAACTTCAAATTTTGAGTATGGATCAGGATTTTAGTGTGGCGGTTATAAGACCGGATAATGAGACATATGCAGAGGTGACGGGAGGAGCGAAGAGCACGAAGGAGATAGATTTTGTTGGTTGCTAGCGAAACATTCGATGAAGACGAGGCGGGTTCTTAGCCGTTACTGCTGAAGTAGGGGCTACAAGGTTTCCGCGGTATGCGAAATGGTTGCAGCTCGAGAGGCGGCTGGTGTCTGAGGTCGTTGGCGTTGGGTGTGAGATACATATAACGCAGATGTATCCGTAGACGTTGGTATGGCTTTGTTGTGGAGGAAGAGGAATTAGGCTTCCTGTTGTCGATGAGGCGCTGTCCGAGATGACTGGCCACTTTATTTTGCGTGCGAGGTGTTCTTCTGGGTGTGTTGCTGGTTTTGTGATTTACTGTTGAAAGCACTGGTGGTGAGTGCTTAATATGTGTAGATGGTATATTGTCTTGTGGGTGAAGACGTGTTTGGTGGGGGTTGTGAAGTGGAAAGAATTTCACGGATGGACATGAATGGGAAGTGGTGGAAACGAAACTAGAATAGAATTCGCGCCTGTTCCCAAAACGCGCTAGTGTTGAATCACACAAGCAAAACTGCGTCAGCACTCGGGTTCGCCTTTTGCACCTTATCTCTTTGTATTAGCACATTTGCACCAGCATCTGCAATCAGCACCTGCTACCATGGTAGAGACAAGGTGAAAAGTCTTATTTCTCTATATCTTGCGGCTTGTAAGACCCCAACTATCTACGCTCGTTGGACAGAGTTGATCTAATGTTCAGATCACGTGACCGCGATTTATTCTATTCTATCCATCGCAGTTGTCTGTCATTCACCAGCCAAGATGGTGCCAAAGGATGTGGATTATTCCCTTTATCTGGTGACAGACTCTACACCTGCCATCTTGGGTGATAAGGACCTTGTGAATGTTGTTCAAGCAGCACTTGAGGGGGGCGTGACACTAGTGCAGTACAGAGACAAAGTCAGTGACACTGCTGTTCTGGTAGCCACTGCCAAAAGGCTGCATTCTGTTACCAAAAAATACAATGTGCCCCTTTTAATCAATGACCGAATCGATGTTGCTCTTGCCGTTGGTTGCGAAGGTGTCCATATTGGTCAAGATGACCTTGGTATGTGCAATGCCGCGTTGACTATATTCTTTTAATATCTGACCCTCACCAGACCTCTCAAGTGCGAGGAAGCTGTTGGGTGACAGCGCAATAATTGGTGTAACTGTATGCAATATTACGGAAGCACAAGCAGCTTGCAGAAACGGAGCGGATTATCTAGGGATAGGGACAATGTTTGCCACGTCAACGTAAGTGCCGTTGTCTGCCTTTTATGCGTTGCTGAACCGATTTCAGCAAAACAAATACTAAAGATATTATTGGAACTGCTGGGACGAAAGAGATACTTCGTGCAATTGCTAAGGACGGAGAGCATGTGCGGGCGGTATGCATCGGAGGGATCAACGCTTCTACGGTTCAACGTGTGCTGTATCAGTCTGCGAGTCTAGACAAGAAACTGGATGGAGTTGCAATTGTAAGTGGTATAATGGCTGCTACGGACCCGACCAAAGCGGCCCAGGAACTTCTCCAGCTTGTTCGCTCACCACCGCCGTTTGCTGTTGAATTAGTAGCCGGCACGAAGAAGTCTTCGACTGTCGATGATCTTCTGGACCAAGTTCCCAACATTATACGAAAAGTTGGAGAGAAATCTCCACTCTCTCACAATATGACCAATTTAGTAGTCCAGAACTTCGCAGCAAATGTTGCCCTCGCAGTTGGCGGATCCCCGATTATGGCAAATTATGGAGAAGAAGCGGCAGATCTCGCCAAGTTGGGAGGAGCGCTGGTGATAAACATGGGTACAGTCACCCCAGAAGGATTAGAGAATTATGCGAAAGCCCAGAAAGCATATAATCTTGCTGGAGGACCAATCGTCTTCGACCCCGTAGGAGGAGGGGCTACCACCGTAAGGAGAAATGCAGTCAAAACGCTGTTGGCTGGTGGGTATTTCGACGTTATTAAAGGTAATGAAGGGGAGATCAAAACTGTTTTTGGCACCGTCATCCAGCAAAAAGGGGTTGACAGTGGTGCCAGCACTCTCAACGACAAGGAGAAAGCTCAACTAGTTAGAGACCTCGCTCTGAGAGAGCGTAACGTGGTCGTTATGACCGGAGCGGTGGATTTCTTAAGTGATGGAAATAGAACGCTTCGTGTCAGTAATGGACATGAGCTCCTCGGTCGAATTACTGGCAGTGGTTGTGTCTTGGGGACAATAATTTCCTTGATGCTAGTGGTGTGTCGGCATGATAAACTTCTTGCAGCGCTGACTGGATTGTTGCATTACGAACTTGCAGCAGAGATTGCTGCCGCAAGGAGCGATGTCAAAGGTCCAGGAACTTTTGTGCCGGCGCTGATCGATGAGATATATAATATCCAACAAGAAGTCACAAAAAGCGGCTTCGCCCGCATAAAAGAGTCTTATGCGAAGGTCAAGCTTTACTCTGAGGTAGAGCTCGAATAGTCGCTATAACACGCTCCAGCGGGCGATCAAATACTGTACATATGAAGTAATGGACAGCAGCTAGATCATAAGAAGGCATTTGACTTGATTAATAGTTGGGTGCAGGGCACAGGAATTTTAAGCTAAGGCCATGGTCGGCATTTCCCCAGATTTTTTACCCCTCGGTTACCCCACCTCGTGCAGAGAGAGTCCGAAATTTATTCCCAGGCCAACCATTTCACCCACCATACGACCGATACGCAGGCTTAACCCAACAATAGCTGAGGAGCTTCCCAAACATAACAAACAAGCAGATTTAGAAGCTACCATCATGCCTGACAAGCCAACAAGACGTCTGAGTGGGTTTTCTCTTACAATCAATCCATCATCGTAGTTTGCTAACATCTACATAGCACGCCCAGCCCTTTTGTCCGTTTCCCTTCTCATCTACCAATTGCTTACAACCCATGATAACAACGATTAAATCGATGCTGATTGTCTGAATAGCATCTGCGATATTCAGGAGAAGTTCAGGCCAGCAATATGGGAATATGAAAAAATGTATGACTTCTCCGGCGCGGCTCCCTCCGTCCATAAAGCAATCTAGTATTAACAGCCAATTCTAGAATAACAACCACCAAAAAGATGCTCCGCGCCGCCCAAATTCTCAACATTCCCGTCTATGCAACCACCCAAAACCGCGCCCGCCTCGGCGAAACCTGTACAGAACTCCTCCCCCTCCTTGAAAACGCCGTCGAGCACGCTGAGAAGAAAGCCTTCAGCATGTGGGTTCCCGAACTCCGCCGACACTTCAACCCAAGCACGCCATCAGAAATAGTAATTGTCGGAATTGAAAGCCATATTTGTGTAACGCAGACGACGTTGGATGCGTTGAGGGAAGGACATAAGGTGTATATTTTGGCAGATGGAGTTAGTAGTTGTAATAAGGAGGAGGTGCCGATTGCATTGGAGAGGTTGAGGAGGGAGGGAGCGGTGGTTACAACGAGCGAGAGTTGGATTTATGAGTGTATGGGTGATGCGGGGATTGAGGAGTTTAAGGGTATTGCTGGAGTGGTTAAGGAGTATAGCGGGCAGACTAAGGAGGTACTAGGTACGTTGTTGAGCAAGATGTGAAATGGTGGAGTATCGATTGGTGTTATATGATTATGGATGTATGGAGGTTGCGGTAGACAGAAGTATATAATGATATGAGCTAATAGATGGCTATTGCATATATTGATATCTTTATAAAATCATGTTATATACACTTTTCCCTTCAAATTTCTAGAATACTAAAGGTCTAAAAGGATCTCTGGTGTTTTTGACACTCCCTAGTTTTTTATTCCATAAGTTTTTCCCCTGGTAGTACCACTTCATTGCAGTACTGAAAGATCGCACCTGGCCATTTTAATTAGTACCCCATATTATCTATAAGGAATGTTAAAATATAGGATATAGGTACCTATTACGACCAAAGTGAGCAAAGAGAATGTTCAAAGGCTTCTGAGAAATGAGTTTCCTCAAACTGTCCAGGTATGATTCATTTGAGCAAAGATAGAGCTAGATGTGTTACACTGAGAAAGAAATCATGCAACCATAACCGATCTTCTTAGCTTCAAAGTATATTGCCAATTGAATTAACTTATCTAGCAGCACTTCGCCTACACTTAGCCCTCCCTCAAACTTCCGAGCAGTCTCTAAAACCCACGAAAAACCCACGAAAAGCCCACAGAAATTCCGTTCACACTAAATCGAGGCGTGTCACATGACTACAAGTATACAAGCCGAGGTCCCCTAAAAGCCGACTTTTTCCGACATCGGTTGACACCTCAATCCAATCCATGGGTGGCTTGCTTGCCCATCAGCCGAACCTGCATGAGCTTGTGAAATCGTGGGGTCGTTCAACGTCACAGGCACATGCAAGAGCATTTCAATTTTCACAAGACCACAAACAAAATACTTTTCAACTTGAAAGCATGTGCGTTCAACCGAAGAGCAGAAACCCTGCCAAGCTCAGCTAGAGATCGACTCCAATACCTACCCCTCTAGTGAGGGTTTAAAAGGGGTATGGAAGAGCTCGTCTGACCAACATGGATTTTCTCAAGCTTGAGGAAAGTTTCTGGAGCTAGAACGTTCAATTTGCAACCCCTCGAATCACCCCTCCGGTGCGCCGAGCTAGCACGGTAAGGCAATTCCAGCTTCCCGGCTCCACACATGGCTTTCCCTATCCCGGCCTCAAGCAAGACAAGGCTGGAATATTATGTCTGTGGGACTCAAGAGGTAACTGGCTGAGCTGGGCCGCGGATGTGGGAGAGAGTTCGGCTTGTTTGGAGGGCTCTGGAGAAAAGTGACTAACTGCTTCACCGAGCTTCAGTGGTCAGGAACCATAGTGACGATTTCTGGTTTTCTCGCCTTGCACTCCTTTCTTCTTGCTGCATATTCTTTTACCATTTTCTACGTTTTTCATTTTCTGTACGGAAGTTAGCCCAGTGAGCTGTTGCTATTCAGGTATAGCTGGGAGTGAGTGTCAAGGGAGGAAGAAGGGAGGAGGTCCATTAACCCGGATTTGTTGCAACGAGCGACTCAAGCTTTCTACAATTCCATACCCGCTCTCAGTATGTCTGCGAAAAATGTGGGAGGACCGAATGGCAAGAAGCCAGCTTCGGCGGCAACGAACTTGATCGGTGAGCCAAATTACCATCTTGAATCAGGAAATTTCTAACAACGTCACAGCTGGGGGAGCAGCAGGTATGATGGAAGCTCTTGTGTGTCATCCTTTAGGTATGTCCCCCCAAACCCTCAACTTTCAGACTTCAAGTTCTTACTCCTCCAGATACAATCAAAGTCCGCATGCAACTCTCGCGGCGAGCTCGCGCACCAGGCGCAAAGAAAAGAGGTTTCATCACTACCGGTGTAGAAATTGCACGGAAAGAAACACCGTTAGGTTTATATAAGGGCTTGGGAGCCGTCATGACAGGCATTGTACCAAAAATGGCCATACGGTTTACGAGTTTTGAGGCATATAAGAGATTACTTGCAGATAAGGAGACGGGGAATGTTACTGGGAGAAGTACTTTCTTGGGTAAGTTACCATTGGCATTTTCTTAAATGGCTTTCAAATTGGCTATCTTTTTTTATTAAAAAAAAGCCTGCGCTGGCCCACATGCTCATCTGCAAATCAATTCCTTCCTCAATTATTACCTCGAGGCCAAGACATCTAAAATGCTAACAACTTTTCAACAGCTGGTTTAGCAGCAGGAGTAACAGAAGCTGTTGCAGTGGTGACACCTATGGAAGTGATCAAGATTCGTCTCCAAGCTCAACACCACAGCATGGCTGATCCTCTTGACATACCAAAATACCGAAATGCAGCACATGCCCTGTACACCGTTGTCAAAGAGGAAGGAATGGGCGCTCTCTACCGCGGTGTCTCGCTCACGGCGTTAAGACAAGGTCAGTACTGTCCTACTACTCTCATCATTTAAAAATATCTGCAAAGCTATTTGATTTTTCCACCCATTTATTATTCATACTGACCTAACCCCTAAACCAGGTTCCAACCAAGCAGTCAACTTCACAGCCTACACCGAATTCAAAGAAATCCTCCAGAAGTACCGCGGCAGTGACGCTCCCTTACCCAGCTGGCAAACTACTATTATCGGATTAGTAAGCGGGGCGATGGGACCACTGAGCAACGCGCCGATTGATACTATTAAGACAAGGCTGCAGAAGACGCCCGGGGTGCCCGGCGAGACTGCTATGGGGAGGATTGCGAGTATTGCGAGGGATATGTTTAAGTAAGTTTATTTCCCGATGCTAATTGCTTCTGGGTGATGTAGCAGTGGAAGATAGTTTTTTTTTTTAAAAAAAAAGTGCAGAGCTAATTTGTGGAAATAGGCAGGAAGGATTCCACGCGTTCTACAAAGGCATTACACCTCGTATCATGCGAGTGGCGCCTGGCCAGGCTGTCACATTTACTGTGTACGAGTTCTTAAAGGAGAAGTTGGAGAATAGCACTGTACCGATTGTTGGCGGGAAGTATGAGGAGTAGAGAAATACAACAAGAGTGTGGAAGACTGGAAGATGAACATTGAAAAGCGGTTGTCTTATGGGTGGTAATCTAGAAGGGTGGGAATTTTGACTTTTGATAGTATATATCGGTTTGGGATGACTTGGAAAGAAATCATGGAGAGAAGTATTGGATGAGGAGAAACAGCATAGCATTATCTCTCGCATTTGCTTTTGGGGTTTCTCATTATCATGTGTAATGGAGCATAGCACCCTCAATTGAGCAAGTCTATCCATCAATTCTCCATATCCTTTTCATAACTCATATGCTTGTGGGACAGCCAATTCCACCATGCAGCAATTATTATTGACTGCCTCATCACCTTCCTGGCCTTTTCGGTCTTCCAAAAGCCTTCTTGACCTCAACCTTAGGGTGTAAATCATCCATAATGGTCTCCTCGTTGATATCTTCCGGTCCACTCGCCTCAAGTTTCTTCTCAATCTTTATACCTGCCTCTGCTTCGGCAACTTGCACAGCCGATCGAGAAGATGCTGCATATAACATGCGTTCCTTAATTTTCGACCCTGAAGGGCATGTATAGATGAACAGAGTAGGCGATGACTCTTGCCCGTTATGCGAATGTGCGAATCGGTAAAAGGAATATCGAGGTTCGGAGGAGGAAATAGTAGTCGAGAGAGAGGAGATGGGAGTGCTTGTCATGGAAGCTAGTTCCATGGTTTCTGTGGGGATATTGATTTTCTATTAATTATTAGCATTTCGTTAACCCTAGGTTTAATAAGATGTAATAATCCTTACTAGTTGCACCAAATTATCGTTCTCTCCATCCCCAGTTGCCAGCTTTTTCAAAGCACTCAAAGCCTCATCAGTAATCGGCATGCTAACTCCGCTACTAACATGGCTCTTCCTCTCACTCGCGCCCCTTCCCTCTTCCGCTTCCTTCCTCTTCACTTCCCCTAAACTAACCTCCTCCTCCGTCAATGGCGCCTCCAATGCCGTATGTTTATCATGTTTTTTGAAGCCCTCAATAGTCAAATCTTCCTCCTTATTTGCAAATATCGTCTCCCTAAAGCGCTCAATTCCTAGTTCCCGTACAAGTGTTAATCGCGTAGATGCGAAGAGCATCTTTTGGCGGACAGGCGCTGCATCGGGAACATAGGTTATGGCAATGAATGGGGCAGGGGAGGTGGATTCGTAGCGTCGGAGGATTATATATAGGGCATTTTTGGGGGTTAGGTGGGGGGTTAGGAGGGAGAGGTCGGTGTCGAAGGAGGACGTTGAGGGGTTGAGGACGGTTGAGGGGACGAGAGACTCTTTGTCTATTTTTACTAGGAGACCTCGCTGAGAATCATTTGATACGAGTGTTTGGAATGCGGTTTGTAGCTCTTGAGAGGCTAGAGAGCGGTTATTAGCTGGAACTGAGAAGAGTATTGCATGAGCCGAGGGGTACCTGATATTCCGGATTGCATTTTGGCGATTGCTCTAGGAATATTTCTCTAGTCTGGGGGATAAAACGGCTGTAAGCAGGTTTTTGAAGCTTGAGAGAACACCGAATGCCAGCGAACAGCCTATGTTTGAGAGTTGTTCGATCGGTATTCGGTGGACGGCGCAGGATTATGGAGGGGCAGAAACAGGGGTATTCAGACGAAAGCCAAGGAATGTGGCCCGTGCCCGAGGGGCAGCTGCTTCAGGCTTCACCTTTGAGATGTTCCTTCCGTTCACAACCACATTCACTGTCGAAATATTTTTTTTAACCACGTGCTCATGGAGAGGGTACAGCAGACTACGACGAGCCTAATAGGTAAGTACTCTTCAATGGAATTTTTGACGGTAAAAAGCAACACTACATCAAACACAACCCTCCTAAGCTCGACAAAGCCATATTGAAACTAGAAATCACACCCCCCACTACTCTCAAAATGGTCACTAACCTCCAGCTCGTCTCAATACCCCCAGCAGCAAAAACACAAAACTCAGCTAATGTAAAGATCTACCTAGATCGGGAGCAACGGGGTGTCGCCGAGATGCTCGATCGATTTATGAAGTTGGTCTCGCTTGCGAGTATGAAAGACGATGATAAGAATGGCGTTTCCAGTGCTGTAAAAGAGCATGCTGCTGCTCAAGGGCTTGCTATGGAGGTTGAGAGCGCGGCTTTGGTATGTTGTGAACGCTTCATTTCATGCAAGGGCATGGTTTAGAGGGCCGCTGTTTGGCTATTTCAACGAAATAATTTGTATGGTGAGATGAGATCTTTTGGAGTGGCGCTGATTTATGTTGCGATACAGGTTAAAACTGCTCAAGATCTCCTACAGCTTACACGTGAGCTTAAGGAGTTGTGGTTGTTTGGACCATTAAGAGAAATCGGTGAAGGTGAAGGAGAAGGCAGCATGGATATTGATTCAGTCAAGGTTGGAGAGATGGCCGACAAGATACTTAGGAAGGATGCCGAAAGTAAGAATCCTGCTTTCGGGCTAGATCCTTGAATGTATAGTCGTGTACTTGTGGGTGGTCCCGTGACAGGAGAAGATATTTGTTACATGAAAATTAGGGAAGCATCAAGGAGGCGTCCACGGTGAGTAGGAAAAGCGTCATTTGATACCCAGGTCACCACAATTTACTTTAAATTTTGTGGGCTAACGGTCAAGAAGGGTTGCAGGGTTGGCAATACCCAACTATTTAAAATATCATGTCCATCGAGGTCATGTTGTCTAGCCACAATCCTTCCATTGCAAGAGGGTGTTATATCTTGATCAGGAGATCATGGTAAAGGAGTAATACTACCCGGAACTAATTTGTGGTCACCTACTCAACCAGACCATCTCATCCTTCTTGTCCATTGGCATCTGGTTCGCTATCTTCCTCAGCATCATTCATCACCTCCGATCTTGCCTTGCTCTGTCTAGCCGCTTTGACCCCCCCAGCCGTAACCCACAAGAAGAAGTCTGTGCGGTAGTGATCTATATGGTGGAAGAAAGTGTGGAACCTACACATTGTTAGCTAACCTTATGGTGAAAATGAAAGCTCATCCTTAACATACTGATGATCCCGTTCTTCCTCCCTAAATATTCGGTCGTAGATCTCCCTTTGCTTGAATTCTTCCATTTCTTTTTCGAATTTGTCGAAGTCAATCTTCTCCCTCTCAAACTTAGTTACAGCTTGCTCGTTATATGTATCAAATACTGGGCGTTCGAGTAATAAGCCGAGTCCTGGTGCTTTCGGGATACTAATTGTGCATGGCCCATAGCTTTCTTCGATGATACTTTTATTTGTACCGCATCTAACAATGAGTGCTACCATTGCTACCATCTTCCGGATTTGGTGCATCATGAATGATTGACCATGAACCTTCAGAGAGAGCCACTCGGTATCATTAATAATGACTGGATTGGAACCAACTTTAAATGATCGGATTACTCGCTTAGCCGAAGGATCGGAGAATGTCTTCTGAATGGTGTAGTTATGAAAGTTTCGAGTTCCTAAGTAGGAATTGAGTGAGTCCTGAACTCTGTCACGTCGAGAGTCTGAGATGCGATAAGCCTTTTTTGCGGTGATATAAGCTGCCTTGACCTCCTTGACAGCAGCTTCAAGCGGAGTTAGTATCGACTTTGAGGGCCCCTCTTGGTCCTTCTCATCAGTCCCAGGTTCTATATTAACTGTGGTCTCATGAGAGCTAATAGTTGATTTAGTCCGATAAACGTCTCTTAATTCAACCTCGTTGGCAACCGGCTCCTGAGGATTTTTAGGTTGGCCTGCTTCGATTTCTTTTATATCCTCTCGATGCCCAGCAGTATCTGTTCTTGCCTTCTTTGCAAGCACAGTGTCCTCCAGGTCCTCATCCGCTTTGCGTTTTCCGTCGGTATCAGTGCCTTCTGGGCTCGGGACAGGTTCAACAATACCCTTACTACCATCGATATTAGCTTTCCACTCCTCACCGAGAACGGTGGTCTCCTGAGACTCGGAGCCAATTGCCATTGAATTCTCCGGCTTCGCTTCCAAAGTCATCTCTGTTGGGATATCCTTTGTGGTGTTCGCCTCGGCTTTCCCTTTCGCGGCTTTCTTCATTTGCTTCTTTGTAACCTCGGGCTCGCCTTCTTCTACTGAACTGTGAATAATTGCCATAACCTTCATTTGCATGTCAGGATCGAGCTTTTTGAGTATTGGTTTAACATATTCAGCTTCGGCTTTCTCCCAAAAGTCTGCAGCATCTGCCTGCCGAGCTCTCCACTCCTCGAGTACGCCTTCCTTCTCAACTGACTCCGCTAACTTCATGCCCATGAAACTCTTTGGGTGTGGTGGAATAAAAGAGTAGGTCGGTATTAAATATTCATACCACCTCGAATCGCAGCTCTGATAGCAGCTGAAGGCACCATTGGTTCTTTCAATGCCCCAAACCCTGATCTGTGGCGGTAGATTCTCATTGATCTTATAAACAATATCCGGGTCCTCTACGATAAGCTTCAAGGAGATAACATTGCCAGCAGCATGCACGCCTTTATCTGTTCGCGCACACCGAACCAAAGAAGACTTTTTGGGATCATCGGCGTTTGCCTTAGATATCGCTCCAGCAGCAACAAATCCCTTGAAAATATCTCCTTCAATGGTCTTTTCAGCGCCGTTAATCTGCATTCCCTTGTAACCAGAACCAGCGTAGCCTATTAAAACAGCAACCTTCTTTTTTGGTTTTCGTCCTTCGGCCTCGATCTCTTCTTTCGAAAATTGGGTTCCAGCATATTCATTTGATGGTCCGGCTTTCTCACGTTTGGCAATTTCCTCATCATTGCGCTTCCTCTTGTCTAAGTTATTGCGACTTGTTTAGTTAGTCATGTAAAAGACGAGGACCGTCATTAAACATACCTCCACGCACCCCTACCTTGCTCCGCCTTTTTGTGACGCCCTCCCGTACTATTCGAACCGAAGCCCTTCCCTCTACCTCGACTTTGACTTCCTCGACCACGCCCACCTTGGCCCCGGCCTCCACGTTGATTTCTCGAACTGGCATTCTTGTCGCCACGGCCCACATTGCCATTTTCCGTCCGGTTCGATTGGAATTGAGGAGCGTTGTCTGCCATCTTGCGAGGTGTTGGAGAGCTCTCATAGCATCCAATTGCAGAACTAGCACAATAATAAATCTAGAGGGGCATCAACTCCAAAATTTCCAATCGGCGGCAGCGCTAGCCCACATCAGGACTAGCATTGATCCTCCCGCATTAGCGCCTCGCAGCCTTGCGGCGATTCAAGGCAACCCTCTCCATCTGAATATTTTATACCATGATACCCATTGATTGTATTTCTCAAACAACAACAGGATATCTAATTCCCAGTGCCATCTTTACGTTCACCCAGTGGCGCGCAGTGCTGTCAATGTGAATGATGAAAGTCCTTCACACTCTTTGATAACCTCTCTTATTCCTCCCGAATCCATCCTCTCATCAGCTTTCTCCACACCAAAGCTTGCGACTCCAGGGCCCTTCCAACCGCCTTCTATTATCGCATACATCTCTGCTAGCACCTGAAAGATTGGAGGTCATCCTTCAACATGGATCTCGCTCAGCAGCTTGTGCGCTCCTGCGTACGCTCCTTCTACGACACAAAGCATATCCTAGTTATTGATGCCTTGATCATTCATTCGGCGTATGTCTCCAGCTGGGGAGTATAGAAAAGGTTTGTTGACATATGCCACAGGGTCCGTGACGATGACATGGCATATCTTATGGGAATGAACACCAAAGACCTTCACAAACTCTGTGGGCGCTTGAAGGAAGATCGATTCCTAGCGGTGTATGTGATCTACTCAACCTATACATAATTTTCAAAGCTGAACTTGTGTGTCCATAGACATACTCGTCCTGAGATTAAGGAAGGTCAACAACGCCCAATGAATCGGACATACTACTACATTGATTACCGTGCCACGATCGATTCCATTAAGTGGAGAGTATACCTCATTGACAAACAAGTCCAAGGAAATACTGTACCGGCACTTGAGAGAAAGGAGTACTTCTGCCCAAGGTGTAAATCCGAGTGGACAGTCATGGAGGTGTTAGATAAGACGGGACCGGATGGGTTTCTTTGCCACAGATGCGACTTTCTACTCGAACAGGTTACGAACAACAATCAAGGAGGACATGAGCAGTCAACGAAACTGAATGCTCAATTCAAATTTATTACAGAACTTTTACCAAAGATTGATCAGGCTGTCATTCCTGAGAATAATTTCGAGCAGGCATTAAGTTCAGCAGTTAAAGTAAATCGTGACGAGACTAATCCTGCGAGCGAGACGGCTCCTCTAGACGCAGCTGCCGAAAGACCAACTGCGGTTAAGGGTTTGACCAATACTGGGCCGACCTCAATCGCTGTTACAATCACTGCATCTGAAGGACCTACTGAGGCTGATATTGCAGCTGAGAAAGCACGAAAGAAGAAAACTGCAGAACAGAACGCTTTACCTGTTCATTTTACTCATAGCACTATCAGCGGTGAGCAAGTGAAGTTCGGTGCAAATACTGGGTCACATTTGGAGTCTGCGGAACCCGATAAGAAAGCCGCGGGTTATGATACTCCTTCAGCAAATGGTGACAGCACAGAGATTGACGCATTATTTGCTAAGTTGAAGGAAGAACAAGCCAAAGAAGCGCAACAAGAGCAGGACGAGGAATACGAGACTGATGATGAAGACGACGAAGATATGGGGTTTGAGGATGTCATCCCAACAGGCACTGGTTCTGGTGTTGGAACTCCCGCTAGTTCTTTCGGAGAAGGCAAACTCACTGGTGTGCCTTCGGGTCTGGCAAGTGCGTTGAAGAAACCTAGTGCTTCCGGAAGTGGAACTAGCACAGGCGTGACAAGTCCGGTAACAGGACCAAATACGCCGAATGAGGATGGTCGGCCAGCCAAGAAGGTCAGAATTGAAGAGCCAACCCCCAAGGATGAAGAGGAGAGTGAAGAAGACGTTGAGTTTGAGGACGTTTAAAATGGTCATAAAAGTTGTCTCTTGGTGATGGGCAAACGCTTGACTGGCGTTATTCGGACTGGTTAGCATTTGACGCTCAATAGGTACGGGAACAAAAGATAGAGATGATGATACAGCACACGCTGTCTATAAAACAAAAAATTGTATACTATACACCAATAACCTTTTGTAATTAGTGTCCTATTCCCGTAAGCTAACTCAAGCTACCTCTCAATAGCACTATAACACATAATAAAGACTAACAAAAACTACCAACTCAACGGCATACAACTGAAAATAACTTTCAGATAGAACTCAGAATAGCTAGGATTGTGATCAGAAGCTCTTGCTATTTTCCCTACATTTAGCCATATATCAAATGGTGCTATTACCTTGAGAAAAAGCCTGTTCCATGTTGCAACCGTGAACAAGAAACTTAAAATTAATTATACTCTGATGACTGCAAATAGTGATCTTCATGAAATATGCTGATTATGTCAGCAGTGAGACATGTGATGAAGTGGGGTTGAAGACTTGCAACACAATATTCTCCACGACCCATCTCCCCAGCCTCAAAAACTAAAGGTGCCTGGGCACCTAGAAGTTCAGAAGACGTCCAAAATGCGTGATGTCAGGAAGTGCAGAAGATAAACCACTTCGTCACGCTTTATGCCACCTTGAGCTAAAATACAGACCCGGTAATTCACAACCTAACCCGTGAAATTAATCAACTCCTCCGCAGGTCGAAAATATGAGTCTTAAATTTCCACCTCTATATCTTCTCAAGACTCGGATTAGGCATGATGAGCTTCAAAAACTCGAGAAAGAGATGGACAATAGAGGGTTTCTAGTCTTTGATATCAAGGAAGCGGAGTTAGTTCTAGGCAATATCGGAACGAAGAAACGAGCGCAACATGATCTCCGTGCTTTACAGATATGGACGGAGGATGCCAGAGTAAGCGAAACACCTGGTGGCGATGCTCGAAGCAAAGAGTCTCCTAAGAAGCGCCAAAAGTTGAGCATTAATAATAGTGGTCGAGAAGTGATAAACATTGATTCTAGTACAGAATCCGATGAAGAAATAAACACGCAGGTTGGAAATTCAAATACTAGTCCCCCATCACAAATTTGTGGGTCTAGTTCAAAACCTGCAACCTCAGCAGCTCCAGGGGCATTCGGAGGGCCAAACGGAGGTAAATTTGGGAATATTATCAAAGTCCTGAGACTCTCCTGGTACTTCGACTCCATTACAGCGAAGATACTCCTACCAACCAGGAATTACTTGATTTACGAAGGTAGAATAATCCCGAAACCGAAGGATGTAGACCCTCTTGGATACGTCAAAACCCCCTTCAATCTATCAGAAATACTATCGCGGGCCAAAGCTGAGGCACAGGCCCCAACAGCTGTGAAGTCCAGTCATCGAAACAGATCCAGGCATTCTCAAAGTCAAGGGCCACAATCCCAAACTCGATCAACGTATCTGCTTCATGAAACAACTTCTGAGCATGATGTTGTTGAGAAGCTGCCTCCAGTCCCAGAGTACATGAAATCGCAATATTCCTGCGAAAGACCAACTCCTCTTCAATGTGTCAACGATGACTTCATATCTCAACTACGCATCATCAGAGATGCTCACATTCTAGCTGGCAAGGAGTCAGTAGGCCATGATTTTTCAAATCGTGCATACTCTGCTGCGATTTCGACAATTTCATGTTACCCGTATAAGCTGACCTCGGCGAGGGAAGTACTCAAACTCCCTGGGTGTGGACCGAAAACATCTGCCCTTTTTCAACAGTGGAAGGATCTTGGGTATCTCGAGGAAGCCGAGGAACTCAAAAATGACGAAAAGAATAAAACCTTAATTCTGTTCACCGGTATATTCGACGTTGCCGGCAAAACCGCACGTGAGTTTTACGATAGAGGATGGAGAACTCTGGAGGACGTCGTGGAGTATGGATGGGATTCTCTTCACCGGACACAACAGATAGGTGTCAAGTACTATGATGACTTTCAGAGCCGGATGTCTAGGCAGGAAGTGGAGAAAGTCGCGAATATCATCTTGGAGATTGCGAACGAAATCCGACCTGGATACCAAATGGTCATTTGCGGTGGCTACAGAAAGGGAAAACCCGATTGTGGTGATGTTGATGTCGTTTTGAGCCATCCAGATGAAGAAGCTACAGAAGGATTTCTCAGGCCTTTGCTCGATGCTCTGGAAGTCAAGGAATACGTGACGCATACCCTCAAATATTCGGAAAGAACTAGTGATGGAGGTCAAGGTTCAGTCACATGGAAAGGCGGTCGTAAGAGTGGAAGTGGTTTCGACTCACTTGATCATATGTTTGTTTCTTGGCAAGATCCAGAATGGCCCACGAAGAATAAAGACCTAGAACAAATCCCAAGAATGGAGAATCCAAATGTTCACCGGAGAGTGGATATCATTATCAGTCCCTGGAAAACAGCTGGATGTGCCATTCTTGGTTGGTCTGGTGGAACAACGTTCGAGAGAGATTTGAGACAGTGGTGTAGGGATAAGAAGAATTACAAATTCGACAGCAGTGGTGTTAGGAGTGTGTCAAGTGGCACTTGGATAGATCTGGAAAAGGGAGATGGTGATATGATTACGAAAGAGAAGAGGGTATTTGAGGGAATTGGATTGGAGTGGCGGGATCCGACTGAGAGATGTACTGATTGAGGTGTAGGATAGTTTGTTGATACCCATTTACCATATACCCTAAGTTAATTGGCGCTCCGCTGCTGCTTTAATTGTTGACAAAACCTCCTGCTGTTCCTCTGAAGGCTCCCAACTAGCCTGAAGATTCAATATTACATATTCGTCTGCCCCATCGTAGGTACACATCCTGAGATTCCCAACCTCTACAAAAACCTGCGTACCACTGACCAGCCAATCTTGCTCCGGCGCTCTGACTCTTTAACTAAAAATTGATATACTGAAACAAAAAAAAAGGGGGGGGAGAAGAGTAGATGAGAACGAAGATATATCTCCTCGTCGGGGAATCGAACCCCGGTCTCCCGCGCTTTGCCATGTAAAGGAACCCCTGTCACACATGACAAGCGGAAATCATGACCACTAGACCAACGGGGAATTGTGTTTGTTGAAGCAGTAGCGCTCATTTTGCTTTATCAATGTTGGTGGGGGACGGGCAGGGGTTGAGAAAAGGTGAGTGTGAATCACTTTTAGCTGAAAGGGTTAAGCCAAAGAGTGAATGAACTTCCTAAACAAGGGGCTATTCTACACTACAGGCTTCTCATTTGTTCGTTCCTTCTTGATCTAAAGTAATGTTTTTAATTAACAAAAACAAAAAAACACAAGTGTACCTAGAAACTGTCAAATTCCCACTTAGTCTTACTTTCATTTGTTAGCTTACTCCCTTGATAAGCCCAACATTTCAATTCCTCTTCTTTAACAGTTATCTAATTTTCAATTAACACAGCGTTATACTAAGTTCTATATCTTCTCATCAGTTTCCGGGATATGTCGCACCTCAACGAATTTTGAACTCCCTATAGAAAGTATAATGAATCATTTCCATTTGCTACTCGTAAATAACCCGTAAAGGCTAGATAGTATTAACCCTTTGAATACTGTTTAAATTCTACTTCCTTACAACCTTTGTGCACCAGAATCCTTTTACATCTCAGCATCACCGCTCTTGGCAAAACTTTGTCTAAGCGAGGCCTCCCCTTTTCACGTCATCAAAGTGTTTCACGAGCCTCGATAATTGAAAACAAAATGTCTATGTTGTGTCACGAGCTAAAATATCTTATCCTCTATCTTATCTTTGGCTCAGAGTGCCTTTTTGTTGCACTTCGGAGGCTTATCACTTATCTAATCCGCTATCTTTGTATCTTGTATCTAATCTCTGGATGATATCCTTTACCTGAACAGTATGGAATCCACACTTGCTCAAACTCTCAAGTCAAATTTTTTCACACACTTCATAAATTACACATTCTGTTCTATTTAAAATTGTGGATTGAAGGATATTTGTTAACTTGAATTACTTCTGGTATTCAGATGATTTCACCTATCTTTTCCGAGAAGATACTCACCTATGTCTCAACATTTAAAGTTAATATGGTCATAGAAACCTGGAGTCGAGTAAGTTCAAGAGATATAACTCCCATGGGGAAGAAAAGGCCACTGGAAAGAGGCCAGAATTTTTGCTTGTGGGGTCACATATAACTAACCATGCAAGCTTATACTCGACATGAAATCAATGAGCTAGTGTAGGACAGGCAGCTACGCGCAAAATTCTCAGGAATACAAAGAAGAAGCAGGGTTGAAAGTATACGGCTAGAGTAAAGCTCGAACTTGAAATGAACCCTATGCCTTTAATTCGAGATCAAGGTTTGATAGAATGAGGTAATACTCACCTGCACATTGCTATTGAGTTTTCCGCAGCATGCAGTAACCAACAAAACCTGTCCTGTTACTTTTTGGTGAGCATTCTGGAAGTGCCACAAATTGCCAAACCGTAACCATTGAAAACCTAAACCATCCCCACCTGCGTAATAATTCAGTATATATGACTAGGACGATATGCAATTTAATAACATATTACAAAGGGCAAAGTAACAATAGTTGCTGACAAGGCGATATTCAAAACTATTACTCACGGGGGACAAGATATAACTTGACTTACATGCAAGTATACCTTGCGCCATAATAATATTTCTCTTGACAACAAGGCCACCTGGATTTAATGTAGGTTTCTCCCAGCTGGTTATATTCTGCAATGGAGACTAAACCTTCCAGGCCGAACCTTAGGTAAGACTTCTTGTTTAAGTGATCATTAGTGACATTCTATGAGGTGTGCGATATGCAACAAGAGCTGCCCTCTACTTCAATCCTGTAGTCATAATGTGGCTGAAAAGAGCACACCGTAGGAAGGTCACGCAGCCTTTGACTTCAGCCTTCTCAACCCGCCAGCCGTCAATGACATTCTGCGAGAAGAGCGATGTGCAACACAAAGCCTACAGTCATAAAATAAGCTCGTATTCCTTTATTTAGCAAGAAAATGCAAGTGAAGAGTCACGAAGTCAGCAGCGACATGTTGTGTGATGCGCCAAGAGAGGCTTGGTAGGAAAAGCGTTACTGACAACTTGCGAGTGACATTTAGTGACCTGAACGATATGCAACAAATACCCAAGCCTAACAAATAATAATCTTTCAGTGTCCTACCCTAAAGAAATATATTAAGCTTCTCCATGCTAGGCCACACAGTGACATCTTGCGAAATGCATCAAAAAGACCTCAGGTGAGACATCTCAACTGGCACCTTACATCTTTCAACGCGCAACTTATATCTTTTTCTAAGTGGAAAGCCATCTCGCAAGCCAAGTCTCTTTTAGGCCTCAAACAATTTTAGCAGTGACATATGGACATATTGCGAAGTGCAGCAAATAGGCACCTGAAACTTGGTACCTGACAATACCCGAAACCGGTGACACGGTAATATTCTTAGACTTGGCTGTGGAACGGCAAGTCCCAGCTCTTCAGCCTTGGGATATAGCTAACGTTACTGCGACTTTTAGTGACATAATTGCGACACGCAGCAGTTGTAAGGCGCAAGATTGGTTATGCAGTAGAGAAAATGATGTGAAGGAGGTTTGAAAAATACTTAAGGTACGCTACTCGCCTGAGCTATCACAACAAGTACTTAAAAAGTATTTCAATCTAAGGAATGATGTCTTCTGAAAGGGTGTACTTCACAGATGAGCGCCGTGAAATGTTTCAAAGAGGTATTTTTGCAGTCAAGATTTGTTTGGGTTACGATGCGAAAGTGATTGAAA
Source organism: Tricladium varicosporioides (assembly GCA_021365295.1). Lineage (NCBI taxonomy): Eukaryota > Fungi > Ascomycota > Leotiomycetes > Helotiales > Tricladiaceae > Tricladium > Tricladium varicosporioides. The sequence goes on along the minus strand of JAJTIW010000010.1, from coordinate 733,322 downwards.
GCCACCTGCTGACATATAAGGCAAAATCGTATGCGAGATCGAAAATGACAAAAATCAGGTTTAATGCGATGTGCGACAAAACATTCACTAGCCAATCAAAAGGCATGAATCATGTGACTAAGTTTGAGAATGAAGCTTTATATAGCGGGTATTGGCAGTTTCTACGGGAAATCAGAACGTTAGTTATATAGGATCATGGCACTTAAAAGGTGTCATCAGAGACAGGTATGAATCCTAGAGGCCTATTTGCCCTAGAAATTGTGTAACTTAATATCTTCCTGATAAACGTCATAACTTTTTACCACAGGAGTTCCTAAAAATGTATTTTGAGGCGAATAATCCAACGCCAGTCATTAGAGTTCGTTTGTAAAATCGTAATAGGTTAGATATGTGGCTAGATATCGAGAGATAGTAAACTTATAGTCTCTCAGCAATCCATTTCCACCACCTTTCCACCATTGGACCATCACCACCAGACACATTACCCCCCGACACCTCAACTAATATATCAAACTCTTCCATCTGGTTGAATTTGAAATCCTTGCTTCCCACCTCACCAAGCCAGTCATCCTTCTCTTCGCTATCATCTTCCATTCCAATTCCGGAGTCTAGTAAACCCTTGCTCCTCGAAGTCCTAACTCTCGAAATTTCTGTTTCCAAGCTACTCTTGATTAATGCTGCAGGAAGAGCTGTGAATAAATCCATCTTATTTGCAGCGATCAACATTGGTATCTCCTTCAATCTCTTAGCGGCCTTATTCTTGCTCTCCATCCTCTTCTGCAACATTAATAAAACATCGTGAAGATAATCCGCTGTGCTTCTCAACCCTTCATCCCCTGCAGATAGAGTAGCTGCATCAACAAGGAAAATTATACCCTTCAGGTTTTGTGGGTTTGTGAGGTTATCCAGAGCATGGTGTCGGAGTTTACCATGACCCGGGGTATCAATCAAGAGGAATTTCTTGTGGATGAGGTTTGCAGGATCATTGGTAGAGCGATATTTATCCGAGTTTGCGGTTGTGCCAACAGGTAGGTGGCATTCGACGGAGATGGGTGATTGAGATGTGTGTGTTTGTGCAGGGTTCGTGCCACGTTCGAACTATTATGTATTAGAAACATTTATCAACTTGAATTTGGGAGCAGTTAGGACCTACAAGAGTGAGGAGGGAAGTTTTCCCAGAGCCACTTGGACCGATAAGAAGTATTGAGGGAAGTTGTGTAAGGCCACTTGCTTTGAAAACGACAGAGTGGAGGAAGATAGGAATCGTGAGGGCAAGAAGGACTGCAATAATAAGCGCAAAAGGAGAAGGGGTCATAAGGGCATGCGCCCAGTCTGATATTGTCGACATGATGCCCTGAAGTCAAAATTATTTAGACTCTTTGGTGGTCTGAAAGGCTGTGATGATGCAAGGCTTCGGGAAGTAGCTGAAATACAGTTGTTTCTGAACCCTGTACGCTTGGCAAAAGGGGTCGCTCAGCCTCGCTGGTCTTGTCAGCTTCCAGCAACCCGTAAATTTATCATTTCCCAGAAAAATCAATCAAGACGACTCGTACGGTGTAGGACCCTCTGCGAACTGAAGAGAAGTGCTCATAAAGGCTATTGAGATAGATCAAGTATCTACGAGGGACTTCTTATACTTGTTGCGCTAACATCGCGGAATGCCTGGCGACAACCAAACAAAATCGACAATTGGAGCTGCGACGAAAGGGGCAATAGCTCAAAATAATTCTCCAATCATGCCAAATGGGAAGGCATCAGTGGTGGCTCCAAAATTGAGCGACGATGACCATGTCGAGATGGAGGACATCATTGCGTCAGGGCCGTCAGAAAATGTCGCGGAGGATATCATGCAGATTGCGCGTCTAGGTGATGTTGTGGCAATGGAGAAGTTATTTGAAAGTGGGAAGTTCGATGGGAAATATTGTGATGCGGAAGGGATAACACCTTTACATGTAAGCATTTAAGGTTGAGAATTGAGGGGAAATTGCTAACGATGCTGTAGTGGGCTGCCATCAACAATCAGTATGCTATGTGCCAGTTCCTCCTAAAAGAGGGAGCAGACGTTAATAAGAAGGGAGGAGAGTCAGTAGCTACGCCAGCAATGTGGGCTGCTCAAAGATGTCATTATTATACCGTTCATCTCCTCCTCGAGCACGGTGCAGACCCCCTTATCACCGATATCCAGGGCTACAACATCCTACATCTTGCGACTTTCGAAGGAAATATATTTCTACTTGTCCTTCTTCTCCATCAAAATATCTCTGTCGATATACCTGATTCTCATGGACACACTTCGTTGATGTGGGCGGCATATAAGGGCTACCCAGCCTGTGTAGATTTATTTTTAAGGTGGGGAGCAGATGTCCATGCCACGGACGAGACGGGATTCACAGCTCTTCACTGGGCTCTGGTAAAAGGATCTCAGGGTTGCATACAAAAGTTGATAGAATACGGGGCTGATCGATTTGCGGAAACGTCTAATGGAAAAACTCCTTCCATTACAGCAGAAGAAATGAAAACACAACGGATATGGCATCGAGCTCTGCATGAATGTGGCTATAATGACGATGGAATGCCACGGACGATTGATTTACCTATGAGTGGGTGGATAATGCAAGACAAGCGAGGATTCATGACCAAATTCTTCTTCTTCTTCCCTTTTGTCATAATCTGGGTTATGATTATGATATCCAGCCATATGGTAGTGTATGCTGGTATACCTATTGCACTTTTTGCTGGGTATGGGCTTCAGTGGATTGCACAACAAGTGATGGAGTATGCCCCTAGCGATATGAGGCATATGCACAAAACGGTATGTGATTAATGGCCCCTTTTTAATTGTTCGTATCTAACCGAGTAGCCTTGGCTCGCTGGCATTTTCGCGGGAACACTGTTTTTAGTAGGAACAAGATGGTTGACAACTATCTTACCTGCTACCTATGCTAGTGCTCCTCTGAGTAATCTTGCGTTCGGAGCAGCATACTTTCTATGCGGATACTTCTACTTCTGCACTATGTTCTATGAACCTGGCTTTGTGCCCAAGCTTGGAGGCCTTGGTCCTCAGAAGGCCGTCATTGATGAACTTCTAAGCCTCTGGAAGTTTGATGAACATAATTTCTGTGTTCCTTGCATGGTAAGACAGCCATTGAGAAGCAAGCACTGCAAGAGATGTAATCGGTGTGTAGCAAAGCATGATCAGTTAGTATTCCACTCCTCCTTTTCATTCTGGGACTAATCCAAGATAGCCATTGTCCTTGGGTATACAACTGTATTGGTGTCAATAACCATAGACACTTCTTCTTATACTTGGTTACCCTAGAACTTGGTGTTCTTGTGCTCGTAAGATTAGCGCTTGGATGTAAGTATCTCGTTCCACCCTTTGCAAAATTAAGGCTAATTGCATCCAGATTTTGATATACTAAGCTCGAAGGAAGGTTTAAGTTCAGAATGCAATTTACTGGCACCAAATCTCTGCAAAATTGTGAATGCGGATCCTTATACGCTTGTCTTGTGCATCTGGGCAGCTCTGCAACTGACATGGGTAACTATGTTAATGTTCGTACAGTTGGTTCAGATTTCTAGGGCAATGACGACCTGGGAAAACATGAAAGGCACTGGCCATGCTCATGGTAGTAAGGCCTCGGAAGCGATTACATCCGCACTGACGACGGGCACAACCTCGAGATCAGGAGCGCAAATTGGAAGTACTGGTTTGGGTCCAGATCCAGCTCTACCACCCGCTCACGGACATGGGCATCATCATCACAAAGAAGGATGCTTTAAGCAGTGGAAGAAGATCCTGGGAGTTGACACTTTCGTCGAAACTGCTCTCCCTGGAGCAAAACCAACTCATCGGAACCGGAATCCGTTTTCGAACGGCTGTCTTGGGAATTGCAAAGATTTCTGGTGTGATCCAGCCCCTGTGTTTGGAAAAAGAGAGAACGGTTCTGCCATGCTTGGAGGGCAAGTTGTTGACTACACAGCTATGTATGAGACTCCTCGGTTGATGACAACACGGGCGAGGGGTGGGGGTGGTGCATACGAGGCCGTTGCACATGATGATTCTGTATGATATGAAACTCATGAAAGGGCACTTGGACATAACATATTTAATGAAAATAAGAATACTTTTTACCATTGCTCGACTTCACCAGGAATCCTTTTGTCCGATGTTATGTATCTGCACACGGGCCTGCTTACACATCTTGATCAAGGCTACTCAATTTCAGCGTCATAAAACATGATTCACGCACAAGCAGAGAAAGTCAGACCTCGGGCCCACGGATGAGAGCTCCTATGTACGGCGTTTGAATAGCTCGACTCGAGCTCTCGGGAACTTGAGTAATTTCAAGGTCCAGCTGATTTACCGGAAACAACCCATGTGGAACGCAGAATCTTCCCTGGCCAGCTGGCAAGCGGACCGGTCCAGTTTTTTGTCTGACCCACGGGACTGCCAAGATGCCATCTATCATCGTGGCATGGATTCATATCATGCTTGCTGGCATGCTAGTAACCCGGGTTTCCGCTAGGGGAATGGTGCGAGATTGAGACACAGATAGGGGTCCACTGAGTCCGTTGTGACGGATTTCCCGAGTTTTTGCGCTTCACTTGGTCTGTGCTCAAGCTCTTCATCGATTTCTTGAGAACTTCAAGTTGAAGTCAAATTTATCTGAAGAATTTCGAGTTTGATATCATTCTGGTCGCAAAGCTCTCAGCTATTCGAATCTCAAGTATGAAGTATTTTAGAGCTTAATTGATGTTGAGCGCAATTTAGTTAACGGCGCAAAGAAGAGTGGATGAAAAATAAATTTTCTCAAGCTCAGGGGAGGTCAGATCGGGTGGATTCGGGCTCGGGTTTTCTATGGCGCCTCTGCATTCTATCCCGGCGTTCCAAGGTTCCACTGCCGCTTGAGGCTGATAATCCATGCACGCTAGACATGTGTCCTCAACGACATCTCTTCTCATCCTATCATACACTATTGACGTCGACAATATCAGATTACGCTCACACCCTCGTATCTCTCATCAAAGTTCTTACGGTAAGTGGCATCTTGACTATTGTTTGTAATTCGTGAAATTGTGTTTGGTACGGGTGTTTGCATATGTTCAAGACAAAGAATGGGCCAAGTTGTCCTAAAGGAAAAAAAATTTCAGATGAAAGATCTCAAAAGAGCAAAACTGGTTTTGTCCTTTCATTTCCGGCACCTCTTACAACCAAGCAATGTTAAGATCCATACCCCCACGCCCATGACTCTTAGTCGCTTTTCACTGCAAAGCTGCTGTCGAAATAGGGCTTCCGCCGCAAGTTTACAGGAGGCCAGCCACTCCTTTTATATATCTCTGGGTCAAAGGAGACTAAATACATGACATGGCATATCTGATATCAAACAAGTTATTTGCAATATCCGCAAACACCCGAAGATGGGCATGCTTTTCCAGGGTTCTGTCTTCCGGGCTTGTGGTTCATGTTGTTGGTGGTTGAGTTCTAACATCTGGTTGGTGCTCGCGGATGTTCCTGCATCCACAGTCTCCTTTTTTTTTAGAAGCTTTGAGCCTCAAGAGGACAAGCAGCCATGGCTGGAAAGAGGCCCACAAGCCCGATACGGTAAGAAGCTGAGCATCACGGATCACTAAGAGTGAAGTGCATCGCATTTCCTAAACCAACCGAGCATGAAGCGAGGGAAAGCAACTTGCAGATATCAAATCCTCAGGCCTCCTCGGGAAACCTCCTAGTGAAAAATTTTCAATCTTTCCTTCCAACTTCTCCTTCAAACAAAATCCACGGTCCAGACAACACAGTCATTCTCTTTTGCTTGTCTTCTTGAGTTGTCTTCCCTCTCTTCTCCATCTTCTCCAGACTTGCGAATACCACCAATCAATCTCCTCTCCACACCACCACACATACACAATGGCTGCCGCACGCATGTTCGCCCCAAAGATGGGCTCCCTGATGGCCTCAACCTCCGCAAAGGTCGCTCGCCCAGCTCTCCGCACAGCCGTTAAGGCTCCTTCCAATGGCTCTCAACGGGCTTTCTCTGGTACGTTCCAATTGGCATTTCCTGGAGCTTCCTCCGGTTCCAATCCTACTTTTGGGGTATCACCAACTTGAGGCTTCGAGCTCCCCTAGAGCTCAAGCCCCAATTCGATGTCACATGACCATCAGCCTCAAATTTTCACAGCACCAATATCAGTATTGAATACTGACATGAAATTCTTCCAGGTGTCTCCTCCACCCTCCGCAGCCAAACCCGCACCAGCACCCCCTTCACTGCCCTGAAGCGCCAACAAGCTTCGCAAATGCTCTCCCAGATCACCCGCACCCAAATGGCCGGCAAGCGTGCTTTCTCCTCTGAAATCGCCACCGCCATGGTCCAGGTTTCCCAGAACCTCGGTATGGGTTCCGCAGCCATCGGTCTTGGAGGTGCCGGTATCGGAATCGGAATGGTTTTCGCTGCTCTGTTGATGGCTGTTGCACGAAACCCATCTATGCGAGGACAACTTTTCTCCTACGCTATTTTGGGATTTGCGTTCGTTGAGGCTATTGGTTTGTTCGACTTGATGGTTGCTATGATGTGCAAGTACGTTTAAATTGCTCGTCAATTCAACATCTCGGCTTCGACAATTGGAGACGAGATGGGAGGTGTGATTGGGATTGTAGTATAGATGGTGGCATAGTGGTATAGACGTGGTGGAAATAGACTCATGGGTGGTAGACTGGGATCTTCTCTAGACAGACCTTGCATCATAGATCGATAGATGGTTGGGTTGCATGATAGACTATAGACTGTACAATACTCAGTGGTGGGAGCATTAGACTTTTCTTTTGTCTGCCAGCATTTTAGCGGTCTATCAATCTCAGCTCTGCTAAACAATACAAAACTTTAACAATAATGATTTGTTCACTTGTTATGCTTGTGATCTTCCTATGGTAGTCGATTGGTGACTTGAAGGTTTAGAAAGTGTTTAGTGACATTTAGCATGAAGCTATGAATTGGAAATAGACATATTACCTTAGAACTCAATTCCGTCTCAACCGGAAGTACTGAGCACTTCCTCAAGCCTGCCAAGAGCAGCCATCGGCTTGTTTGAATGGCGGTTGCTATTTTAATAGCGGTTCATTAACTGTAGACTCATTCTCCCATTACGTGATTCCAACTATGGTACTTCAGATAGAGGTACTGAGGTATGCAATAAATTTTGTAATGGTTCAGAACTTGAAATAGTGTCACTAGATTTCTGTATACTTGGTGTCAACGTCAACCACAAACTCCGTGGAATAGGGGACCATGTTGAATATGTTTATTTCTTCTCCAGGTATCACCAACCGAAACAACAGCTAACGCTCTTTTGTGCCACAGATACTAACAGGTGCTTGCACACTCTTCTCTGACGGTCTTTTCCGTTTAATCCTGGATGTTGAATCTATGCCAATCTTCCTGCCAAATTACGCCATGTTATCACAAACCATCCACATGCATAAAACCATCAATCCTACCCATCACACCCATCATGAACTGATGCAAAAAAGATCTTAAACTTTGGTCTGCTTGACCATCCAGCTTAGCAAATCAACTTTGGTGACAACTGCTACTGGTTTTGGTAGACTACTACTCTCAATATCACCCTTCTCCGTAACGATGGCAGCACTGTTCCATTCAAAGAATTTGCTTAAAGCGCTCAGCGGTGTATCAAGAGTAATCTCGACGAACTTTCTCTTGGGCGTCTTTTGTTGTTTGCCCTCTTTGTTGTCGGCGCCATTTTCGGTGCCGTTCGTCTTCGGTGGTGCGCTTAGATTGCTAATATCCTTAGGGTCCGTGACAACTTCTGGGATAGAGGAGAAGTCAAACATGACATCCGAAACAGGGCTCTTTCCAGTTGCACGACCACGGCTGATCCAACTGAGAAGATTACCAAGCGTCACCAGCCCAACAAGTTTACCACCTGTAGGGGCAAGTACCGGAAGCTGGTCAAATCCCTTCTCTCGCATAGTTTCAACAGCATCTGAACATGCTGAATCAGCCAGGACAGTAGTGACTGGTTTCAGGCGAAGAGCGCGAAGGGTGGCACCCCCATATGGATCCTTCTTCTTTGATGCCGAATCGAGAAGTGGGGATGAAGGCGTAGTGGTTGGTGGTGTGGGAGGGAGAAGATCGTTGGCTGCAAGCCAGTCGTCGTCTGCGAATTTGCTAAGGTAGCTGCGAATGCTATCTGGAAGAACAACAACGACTGTGTCACCTTTCCCAAGCTTTAAGTCCTTCACTGCCTTGACCATAGCTGCAATTGCACTTCCACTACTACCGCCAACAAGGAGACCTTCCTCAGCAATAAGTCTTCTAGCATAGGCAAACGATTCTATGTCATTGGTCTTGTACCACACATCAACTGACTTCTGGTCTAGGACATCTGGAATGAAATCATAGCCAATACCCTCGACTTTATAAGCCTCGTTGGCATGTTCCTGGTTCAAGCTCTCTGGCAGAGCAAGGATGGAGCCGAACGGATCGGCAGCAACGACCTTAATATTTGGGTTGTGTGCCTTCAGTCCTCTGGAAAGTCCAGTAATAGTTCCTCCAGTACCAGCACCTGCTACTATGGCAGTGATTTTGCCTTCTGTTTGAGTCCAAATTTCCTCTGCAGTTCCAAGTTCGTGGGCCAAGGGGTTGTCTTTGTTGGTATATTGGTCGAGAATATGGGAGTTCGGAATCTCCTTTTGGAGTCGATTAGCAACGCCAATGTGTGATTCCGGAGAGTCGAAGGCTGCTTGAGTGGGTGTTCGAATAATAGTGGCTCCTAATGCTCTTAGGACAGCTACCTTTTCTGGGGACATTTTCTCGGGGAGGGTAATGATGGTTTTGTAGCCTTTAATGGCACCAACAAGAGCAAGACCGATACCACTGCAAAATATCAGCACTTACTCAGTTTACCTTCGAGACGTACATACGTGTTTCCACTAGTAGGCTCAATAAGAGTGTCACCTGGCTTTATTCTTCCTGACTTCTCAGCCTCCTCAATCATTCTCAAAGCAATACGGTCTTTCACACTGCCACCCGCATTGAACAGTTCCACTTTGGCATACACCTCTGCCTCAATTCCTAGACTCTGTGGGATCTTGTTTAAGCGTACCAAAGGCGTATTACCGATCAGCTCGGTGGCTGAATAGGCAAGTGTCCGAGGGACTACGGGTTTGGTTTTCGATTCCATGTTGTATTGCTGATGTTGTCAGGATGAACCAGAAGGTCTGTGAAATCAATAACACGATAATGTGGCCAAATGGATGGGGTGTACAGCCCCAAGTAACAATGTCGCAAATTCGCAATTCTGTAAGTTTTTGGGTGAGAAATCACCTCAAATCCTCCTTGTCCCGCAGTTACCCGCGTGGGGTAATCGATAAACTTTTCTACACACGTGACGATAAGCCTCTTGGCTATTTCCCGAAGTCCAAGAGCACTCTCAGCTTTTGAACCTCTAATGCTAAGAAAATAGAAAAATGTGTAAATTTAATCTGTTCTTGCGATATGGTATCTCTAGCTATTGCCCAATTGACCTTTAAGATCTTGAATAAATGCTATGTGAGTCTGATTCCTTGTCCAGAATAATGTTAATCATGTTCGTATCGAAAACTTGGTTCTGCCAGCTTCGCCAATCGGCGTTTGCTAATTTTAACCGCAAGCCATCAACGCCTCTCAAGATCCAAGACTCAACTTTCCACAATCAAACTACTATCACAGCACAGCATCGAACACCACGATCATCGTCGAATTGACACTCACTCTCCCATCCCGTCCTCTCGGTCGCATCCCCATATCAGTCACTTGTTTTACGAATACCCACTCCAGCAATGCGTCTTTCAGGAGCTCTCCTAGCTCTCCTGGGAACTGCCCCCTTCTCCGTCGCTATCCCTATCATATCTAGCCCCGCACAAGGTACGAGTGTTGCAGGTGGCGCAACATTTACTGTCAGTTGGACAGATGACGGAACTGCGCCTGTCGTTGCGGATCTTACTAGCTTCACACTTCAGTTGACCGCTGGGACAAGTACTACAAATGCAGTTGTGTGGGCAGCGGCACTCACAACCTTCGCGGCCTCTCCAGCGGGTCTAGCGGTCACGATTCCCCCCACAACAAGTGGAAGTTCTCCGAATGCATAGTGAGTAGGATTTCGGCTTTGTCGTAATTTACCACTAATATGTTCTCAGCTACTGGACGATGATATCTACGGCGGCAGCGGGAGGAACAGTAACAACATACTCGACTCGATTTTCTCTCACAGGAATGACCGGTGTCTTTCCAGCCGCAGTAACAGCAGTACTTCCAGTATCAGGAGCAACAGCCGCAGTACCTGCCAACGTGAATGCGGTAGCCGGACAAGCAGCAGCAGCTGGAACCGCTGCATCAGGGGCTTGGGGAACTCCATATAATCTACAAACTGGCCTCACAAAATATGCTCCTATGCAACCGGTTCCTCCAACCGCCATTACGGCTACGAATACCGCTCCTCTATGGCCTACATCCTCCGTTGCGTTCGCTAGCACATTTTTGCCTATCCCAAGCATTGTCACAACTTTAACACAGGCGAATACCTTCAGTATTTCGAGTCATGCTAATACTGTACGTTAAAATATCTGGTTAATTGGACATGAGCTAACATTGATAGGCTGCTGCGGCATCCTCACCAACGAATGATATGCAGAGATTCTTAGCCAGATGGAAGGACGAGTGAAGTACTCGGCTTCATGACATAAATACAGATGTACATATAATAACCAAGTGCGGAGTTTGGCGTTGGGAATGGTTTGGCATTTGAGCCAGAAGACCATCGCAGGTATACCACGAAGCCATTGTCAAGAAAATCAATAGAAGTTAGCTGTTTATAAAGGCTCGACTATCTCGAATTATAAGCGACGTAGTTCTGCTTCAGGCCACTGGTGAGAAAATTACATATCGGCTAACGCCAATAGTTATTAATATAATTAATGAATCAATTGTTGGTCAACCTGAATGTATTGCAATGATCGGTAAACAATCGGTAATCACCTCAGATACCAACTAAACATTCTCAAATGAATCCGACGCTATCTAAGGTGTGATAGTCTAGATCACAAGAAGGATCATGTTACCACCCATGTGATATCTATATTCTAAATAATAAGTCTACATAGTTAGCTTCTACCTATATGTCACCATGGACCACTCTAGCTCCTCTCTAGCCTAATCGTGCCGAAATGATAGTGATAAGGCCTGTTTAATTTTAAGATCTTTGCCTCGCAGTTTATGCAGCAGCTCTTTTGTAGTATGTAAAGGGGCATATGAGGTGTTGAAACTTGAAAGAGTGGCCTCTAAAATATTTGTGGTAAGCAGATCCACAGGGATAAGAGTGTTCTAATTAGTGGTCTAGGACAAAATTGATGCCATCTTGTCATTCTGTCTATCTGGCTCAAAATCCATGCTTCCTCCTCTACGCTTTACACATTTTGGTAATATCCTACTTGTTTCTACCTGGGTGGCGAGGTTTGTGCTCTTTCGACTATGGGGAACACTAATATGGCTACCGTCTAACATAATCATTCCATACGGGCCGGTCACTTCACTCTTATACTTTCTTCCCCTCTCTCACCCTTCCTTAGCAGTGTCTTTTAGGAAATCAACTAGAAAAATTGGGATGATGCTGATGTTGAAAATGCGAAGTTCTAACCCGGGAATTGTGTTGTGCTTGGTAACATGGCGTAGGTTCTACCCATCGTAGGGGTAACATGGGGGATATCTCTGCAATGCTAGGGCTAATTTTATTCGCTAGGATATGATTAGTATAGAAGATAGGCGAAGAATAGAAAGGAATGTATGCTCATCAGTGACATTAAATTGCCAATCCTCGACCGATGAGACTTTCGATACGTGCCACTACTTCATTGATGAGATTTTCTCCTTATCTAACACTTTGTTGAACTTAGCTATAATAAGAAGTATATTTATTATAAAATTCCATACCTCGCGCGCCAGACTGTGTAGCACATTGACAACATTCTCAAGCACCTCGGTCATCCTCATCACCACCCAGACTAGCCATTGTAGACATGAATTTCATGCATATCTTGGTACAAAATTTCTTATTCCTCCGTAAAACGCACAAATCTCTCCATACCTTCCTTTATGATTGAGTAACCAGCATCTATAACTCCTTAGCTGACCTTGGACTCACCGTCGCTCTCTTACTCAATTTTGCCTTCCTTTTCCACTACCACTTCCTCCCACTTCATCATCCTCATCGTCCAAGCGGTGGGCTAACAAATGAGGGCTAATATAGGCAAATCAATGACAGGCTATCCATCCACTGCATACCAACATACTTTCACTCCTATAACAAACTCGAAAGATAACTTTTTAAAATATATGCTATTTACCTTTTTGAGCATATGGTTTCTAATATGCGAGGATATAGATTAAAGAGGGTTAGGAGGGTCTCGTGGTGGACAAAATACGAAGGTCTTGCCCCTAATAGACCTCCTCTAAAATAATAAAAGACTGACAAAAGGAGTCGAACATAAGACGATAACAATTCTTGCAGATCCAAAAATTACATTGGTGCGTGCATCTATAACACGTTATTTATTGATCAATAAAACCCGAATTTTGCACACCCTCAATGCTCTGTTCTAACTATTAAATTGAACTTGAATTATAGCATAAAAGAACTGACGTAGGTATCGTGCTATTCTATGTTTCTTTCAAGTCTTGCCTTTTTTATTGTGTTATTGTGTAATTGTGTTATTTGCAGTGGAAAGAAATTTATCTGGCCTACGACCGCGAGTGGCTTGCACATAAACCTTGACCAAACTTTCTGTTCAATGGAGCCAACTAGGTAGACTCAGAACCTTGCTCACACCCTTATAATGAACATAGGAGAGTTTCGCGACACCTTCTCAATAAACCCTCCCAGTTTACTGGTTGAACTTTATATCTTTTGTTCTTGCTGTCAACTCATCCCGAACCGTTGAGCGAAACGTCGATAAAACGAGATCAAATAAACTGCTACTGCCTATTTTTGAAGACGAAGTGATTTGTACTTAAAATACACCAGTGATCAAGCGCCGAAAGGGGCGTTCTGGAACATCGCTAGCGCAGCATCTTGGCGCGGGTACTACCATGAGCCCTGACCTTTGTTTCAACCTCATCAACCATTCTTCCTTTCCTCTTGACCTTCAACAAAAGTGTGAAACTTGAGAGCATAGACCTATAGATTTGGTGGATTTAGAGGGGTTGCGTGTAATATTTCATGACCAATATCTTTTCTAAATGCGACCTTGGCTCACAACCATTTACCCCAAGGTAATCAATATTGGCGAAGCATCACCATCGTGCTGGTCTTAAATAAGCACTTGTACAACTTCTGTGTGGTAGATTGTGTAAATTTATCAAAAATGTTGGAATAGTACAGGGTCACAAACGCTTTTCGGCGTCTCCGAATATATGGGGGAAAGCTCATCTAGACTCGAAGCCACGGATCTTCAACTATCAAGCCTAAGTGTCTTTTCTCAGGGGCACTGACAATTACTCTGACCTTTCAATCGCATGGGATCCGGGTCATGATCCTCTTCTTAAATGCTAGATGAAGTGCGACAGTTCTGCAACATCCTGGCCACACAAGCACAATAGCATCCTAGGGTAGCTTCCGAAGACCACCTATAAGCCGCCTGGCGTATATAGGTCAAGCAGCAAGTGTAACCAGGAAACAAAGTCCGTGACTTAGAGTTCAGATTCCCATCAGTTTCGTCCTGAAAACACTAAGTGGTCTGATTTAGATGCAGACTATTTAGCCGTCGTTGATGGCATTCCAATCACCCTCATCTACTCGCAAAAGGCTCGAGCTGCACGGACCTTGCTCCCTTCATAGTTATTTTGAGCTGTTGGACATGCGGAAATGGGCTTGATCGGGCTGCGCCATGTGCGCTGGTTGATGACTTGCATGCATCAACCTCCCAAGGACACAGGATTATCCACGAACTCTCTTGGCAGGTACGCAATTTTCTTGACATTCAATTTATGAATAACTTCACATTCCATTTTAATTCTTTACCATCTCTCAAGGAATTTCTCGTCATGAATTCCTCATGGCACTAATTTTCCTTTACCTGTCGTAGGTCATAGGGAAGGATCAATGTGGCTGAGTCCCCGGCTGTATGTGATCTCAGTATCCTCGTAAATTAGCTCGGTTGCAAACCTTTCAATTCCTCCTTTTTACGAGCTGCCTCAAGTGAAACCGACCGCCGGTGTTGTTTGAATCTCACCTCAAATCTATGTGTGGTTGGCTCGTAATCTTACTGATCCTATACACCTATAGATTTGATTGCGTGGGGACCAATCAGTCTTGGCATGAGTGTCTCCAAGATGTGAGAGCCATTTCGGTTAGATTGATTCAGCCCCCGAATTAAGCAACAACCTCCTTCTCTGAGCCTCATCCTTCACTAAGCGCTGGGGTCGCTTGCTGCGAATACACCCTTCTGCAGTGAGACCAGCAGAGCACCATGATTCAACCATCGGTAGTGAATGCGCCTCAGCGGTGCCGCTGGCTCTTTCCAATACAACTAAAGAGCCGTTGCCAAGTCTGATGCCTTCCCATTCACCTCTCTACTATTTACCTCCAGTTACCTTTTGAAGGTTTTCATATTTCGTTCCAGGCTTCATCACCATCAAGATGGACCACCTAAATGTTAAGCATAGAGCAAAGGGCTTAAAATGGCTCGCTACCCCTTTGGTTGATCATACTCACCATGAAGAACATGAAATGCACTCGCATGGGCATGGGCATGGGCATAACTCTGGGCATCACAGCTCCGATGAGAGTACACCCGCACTCAAATCTAACCAAGAAGGCTACGCAGCCTTGCCAGAGTTTCACAGACACGAAGAAACGACAAATATTGAATTGTTTTTCGATCTCTTTTTCGTAGCAAATCTTGCTGGTTTCTCTAATGTTCACGAGATCAACGACAAGGGGTCACTGACTTCTTATATCGGCTTCTTTTGTGTACTATGGTTCACATGGTGCCAAGTCAGTCTTTTCGATGTTCGGTTTGTGGCGGACAGTGTGATGGAACGTGTCGCGAAAGCTATACATTTGGGAGTTATGGTTGGTCTCGCCGTTGTTGGACCTGGCTTCGACCCGGGGGACCAGAAGAGATATGTTTTCCGAACAATGTGTAAGTTGTATTCTTTTTTCCAGATTGACAACCTGCTCACTGGTTCCTAGCATTGATTCTTATGATTTCCAGACTTACTCTGGCCTGCCAATATTTACTGGTAATGTGGCATGTACGGAAGTTCCGCAATACCAAGATGCCATTTCTCCTGATTGCCGGTTCAAATGTACTGGCAGCGATAATATACTTGGGAGTCACTTTGTAAGTCACGGCTAATCTCAGAATTGCTACAAGCAAGCTAACATGTTCTTCTAGTGCCTTCAAGACTGACGGTAATAAGACTTCTGTGGCATATAGAAGTTTTTATGTAATTGCTATCTTTGAGCTTATCGTCAACATCGCGGTATCTTCGCGGTGGAAGGTTGTGACCTTCAAGGGTACCCATTTGACCCAGAGAATGAGTCTGCTCACATTGATTATCATTGGCGAAGGTGTTATCGTAACTTGTAAGACTATTTCCAAGCTAGTTACATACCACGATGCATGGAATGCGGAAACCGTAGGGTGTGTTATTGCATCAGTAATGATCATCGTAAGTTATGCGAGCCGGCACATTAAACCTCGATTAACATTTATAGTACTTCCTCTACATGTTGTATTTCGATGCACTTCCTCCCCACCACTTTGGCTCTATTCGACAACAATTCTGGGCCTACCTACACTTCCCATTGCATCTTGCTCTTGTACTTTTCTTGGTCGGTGTATCTCAATTCTTCATCTGGAACAAGATTACCCAAGCCAAGGAAGATGTTATTGCGTAAGTTATTTTTTTTCCCGCCAGAATCACCAAATTGTCATCAGCTAACAATCATCACCACCTAGTCGATTCAACGAACTCACTATGAGCGATGAATTCTCCCACACCCTCGATACCAATGACTACCAAACTATGACTGCCTGGCTTCGTGACCTCATCTTCAACAAGCTCCTCGATAAGAAGAAGGGATATAAACCAAAAGACAGCATCGTACTCGTTGATATCGATCGTGACCTTACAATTCTCCAACAAGGGTGGATAGATGATGGGAAGAACACGACGAATTCAGGAGAATGGGTCATGGATCAAGTCAACGACATGGCTCAGAAAGTCATTAAATCTGTGTTCAAAACCTATGGCTTCGAGGCCCCGGAGAAGAAAGACAAATCTGCTAATCACGCCGATGGCAAGACAGTCGATACGGATCAAGCTTTCTCAGATATGATTACGCTCGTCTTTACTTATTTCTTCGTCGCTGCTGGTGCAACACTTATCCTTCTCGGCATTCTCGATATCCTCACTCTTCCTCGACATCACTTCACTAAATCCATCTGGAAGAACATCGGCATTGTTGTTAGCACTGCTGCATACTTTGTTATCGGTATTATCTTGATAGCCTTGTCTAGCCTGGCAGATACAGATGCAGGTGATAATTGGGGTGCTACACCTTGGATTCTGGTTGTACCTGCTGTTGCTATTATCATTGTGGTGGTTATGAGGTATATAATGATGCCGGGGTCAAAGACTGTTGATCATTGATTGTCCATATTCGGGTAAGAGCGAGGCATACTAAGACATAGCGATGGCGTTGGTTGGAAAATGGGATACATTGCTTGGAGAGTGAAGTTGATTTGGATAGGTTGGAACTCATAGGCGTCGAGGCTCGTACTACTGGAACGAGAATCTTAAATACATTCTAGATATCCTGATTCTTGAGTCCAAATATCACATGTGCTAGGGATCCTTTAGCGTGCGCCCTCCTAATCTCGAAAACAATCCAAACACATTTGGTATGATTACTTGAAAGCACTTTTGATCCCACGAATCTACTATGCTAGAGTAGATCTATGAACAAGAACAACACGACGTGTAGGTCCATACCTCGCAAAGACATTTTTATATCATCTCCTAGAAGAGCCTTGCTGGACTGAGCAGGTCAGTTTGGTCATAGTTTGGACTAATACTTTAGCTGACTTTGAGTGAAACTTCGACTTGCAACAAAGATTATAGGGCCATCTGACTCCAAGACTGACCCAGGAAAAAGGTCAGTAAGTCCTTGAGCCGGGACCGTGTCTAAGATAAGTGTCCAACTCGGAGTGTTCTTACTGGGGGGTTGATATGCAATATAAAGGGAGTGAACTAGAATTAGACTTCGTCATTGGAATACTAGCAACAGGATAGTGGCTCTGGGTTGAGACCATGTCTGAAAACGGATGAAGTAGCGTCTAATTTCGAGAGGTTTCACTGGAAGTTCAATCTGCAACGAAAAGGCGGACTAATATACCATTGGCTGACCTAGCTGCGGATCAACTAACAATTATAGGTCCTTGGTCGAAAACATGTCTAAAGATATAAGGACATAGGTCGAAATTTAAGGACCCCAATTGGAAGTTCGACGTGCAACAAAAAGGAGACTGACCAATTCTTGAACTTCTTCATTGGCAGACTAGCATGCTAACAAGTCTGTCTCGGGGTTGAGGCTATGTCTAAGAGCGGGAGGGCTAGTGTTTAATTTCAAAGATTCTTACTGGAATTTCGACTTGCAACAAAACCTAGAGCTCTACATCATTGGTCCTTCTCCTTTCTTCTTTTCATAAAAAAGGGGGGTTGCCCCTCATGGAAGTTTTATAGGTAGTTGCACGTAATATATTTGGAACTACTTGTAAAAGCTGAATACCAGTGGATCAGCATATTCTTTAAAGAATTTTACTGGAAGTACGAACTGCAACAAAAGCGAGAATATAGGGTATTATTCGTTCACATTAGAAGATTAGTGCGCCACGGACAAGTCTAGATCCAAGTTGGGGCCATGTCTTAAGAAGTGCGAACTGCAACAGTGATGTCGAAGTGGCAATTATTCAAGTACGGTCAGTTGACACAGTGAAACTAGTAAGAAGATTTAAGAATAAAATGGGGAGAGACAAAGATCTTATTTTCGTAATACCAATGCTCCAAGCTTCGTAGGAAGAAGTATCAGCCAGCAATTTTATGCAGTTATTTGAGCATTTTGGGGGGGATCCTCACCCCAAATCAAGCAAATGGGCGCCCTTAGGCAACCGCAGCCATACACCATTTTATAGTCCCATAGATTTTCTGATTCACCATCCCATAACCAGTGCTGCACCGGTATACCCACTCATGCCCAACAACCCCAACTGGAAAAGCCAGAACGCAATCCCCTTATATCTTCCCTTGCCCTGGTCTCCACCTTGGCTATAGCCCACCATATACACATATCTCATCACCGTCCAACCTGCACCCATTGCTGCGGCTGTGACAGGATATCTTAGACCCGCAATCAACAGTGCACCAAGAGTAGAGACCTGGTTCTCGATGAAGTTGGCGTGGGAGCGCTGCGCACAGTTGAATTTATGGGCTGCATCATCGGTGCGGTCTGCGGGGGCATAGGAGAGAGGGTATGGGACTTTTGCGAGTTTGCGGTATTTGCCTGTGTTGGAGATGTGGACAAAGTTCATGAGGAAGGTGGAGGTTGCGGCCATGAGGACGTAGCTAGCAAATTGTTAGTCGGCATATTGAGATTTACAGGAGTTGATCTCATCGTTGATGGGATAGTAGGAGCAACTTACCCATAGCTAGGATCAACAGTAAAAGAAGCCATTGCTGTAGTAGGTGTGGTGTTATTGGTGGTGGGATGTTTCTGAATGAGGCTAGAAGTACTTTTGGAGAGGAATCAAGCAAGAACAAAGTAAATTAGAGATTTAGGAGAATAATCTCGAATTATCAATAGAGAATAGTAAAAAGTAAAGGTGGCCAGATATCTAGGCACTCGAACCTACGTCTTCCTTTTCCTGAAACTAAGACCCTCGCGGAATCTCTAGTTCGTCCGCCGGGAACTGCAGTCTCTCCGCTCCCGACGCCGAGAACAGCGTGTGATGATTTGATGCTGATAAATCCATCTGCAACCTCAATTTAAGGGATTGGAGGCAGCACAGGGTTCGTAGAGTACTGCAGCTTGCACAGCAAGAATGTGTTGCCATTGCTGAATATATGCCGAGGAAGAGGGATATTCATTGGGTGGGTTGCTTTGTTTGTTGTCGTTGTACCGTGCGGCTGCAGTCAGCATCTTAATTTGAAAAGCTACCGAAAGGCTGCAGATGCAATACTATTTTCCTGGAGATCATTAACGGACAGTCGGATTTAAGACCTCTAGCGAAACATCAGACGGAGAAGATATTCATCAGAAATCGAGGGGAAGTATGATTGATATAGTTTTGAGCGCCCCATGGTGCAATTCTCAAGCTAAAAGATTACTCAGAATGGGAGTCAAGCACGCAATTATTGTTATCTTTATTCCGCTTGGATTTCATCGGTTGAAAGCTCGGGACAGGAGTCTGCAAATGGAAGTTATCCCCTGCCTGGCATGATTCTAAACATTCGGGTTGATTTCTAAACATTCGGTGGGCAGTATTTCCGCCGCGACGGCGGTCTTTCCAGGGACATATCATGACCACTCCTTTAGTAATGTCGATATTATACCGAGTAGCATGCTCATGTAGATACCGATAGCTCCATATTTTTTGGTGTTCCTTCAAGCTAAACGGTGGTTGTGAAATATCTGTAAGTAAATGTGAAAGGTATAGAGGTCAAGCGACGAAATTTATATTCTCAGCTAAGCACGAAAACACTATATAAATGGTCCTTCAAGCTCTTCATTTATAATCTTCAATGAATTCTATCCCATTTCATTTAAATTTTCTAAGAGGTACTCAAAGTACAGACCAAGGGGCTGATCCAGGGGGCCTGGAAATACTTAGATTACCAAGCTCTCAGGTAAAGATCCTCTTGCTCATAAAATTTCTAGGCTTCCTCTAGGAGGTCTCGTTACTACCCTGAGATATACTAGTCATGTTTTTCACAACAAGATTCTCGTAGTGTTGATATTTGGAGTGCATGTGATATTCGCATATGTAGTTTCTGTGTTTACAGGACCCTTTCTGTTCATCAAGAACTCAGATGAAAGAGATTTACTCTCGCTATCCTGTCCATTGTTTTTTGGTTAAGAATTTCTTAACTTATTCTCTCAGCTTCTTCATTAACTTTGATGTTGAATCAAATTACCACTAGTTGAGATACAAGCATGTCTACTTTGTGCACCGAGTAGTTCTAAACATGTAGGGGATACTTCAAGTGATGGGAACCCCTTCAAGCTCAATTGGCATTGCAAGTTTATGTTGAAATGGAGCAATCATTGCATTTACCCACTACGGTTCCCAGATCTGGCCACTCGGCCCTCTCTACTCCGCTCGCTCTAGAAGTGCTTCTATTCAACATACTTGTAGATACGATCACCAACCTCACTAACTCGTCTATGGATAGCACAATATATCCCTCACTTTTAATGTTAACCTCAGTTCAGTCCCATTAAGTTAAAAATGCGGTCAAGGCTGCATCAATCCATCCACTTGAACATTTGTGGCTTGCTGTTGGAGAGCCTCAAGTGATGAGGCGTTGGATCGGGCAATAGTTATGCCTTGGATCAGCCATTGCGGCAGCCACGGGGTCTCCATATCATCTACTCCGCCATCCCAACCACACTCTTTTAGAAATTCTCTCGTTATTGACAACATGGTTGGATATATTAAAAAACCGTCTGGTCAAGAATCCATGAGAATACACCTGGACCACCCTGTGAGCGGGGTCTTCTCATGATTGTAAGATCTTCAAAGTTTTATCAATACTTTTGTTGGTGTGGCCATGATAATCTTAAAGAATGTCAAATAGTGAGCCTTTTTTGGCAATCTCGTTGACTTTGAAGTGGAGTGACACTTGATTACTAGACGTTTCCAGCAGACAGGATGACAGACACAGGATATTGGGCTTAGAGGGCTAGCACCCACGATAGAGTTCCTCCGGCACAAGCCTGGTGGCGCTCTTCTGAAGAGGCTCAATCAAAGAGGCCCCCTCGCTTGAATGGTGGCTTGCATATCGGGGTAAATATTGCTCCTTTCCAAGCCACTAAAGCGCCACCAAACCTCTGCCTTTTTTGAACCAACCCCTCGCTTGCTTCGTTGTGGCTTTCCCTAGAAACATTTACGGAAAACGCCATTCTATAGGGAATACCAACTCCTGGTGGACGAAAATGGTTAACTTAACCGGCTCCTATTGGATGAATAAACAACTTAAAATATGCCATAGTGACCTACGCATCACGGTATAGCTTGCCTCTTTGGTCTATATTTTTGCTTTATCAAGACTACCCCTCCCTGCTTTCCACTCCGTCATTGGGTACCTTTTTAAAAGCTCAGGAGGTCCGTGTTTCTTTGATCGTCGCGAGACTAACTTGCGTATTACTTTGCTCAAGCAGTCAACGAACCGCGAGATGCCATATCTATAGGATCATGGACATTAGAGTGATGTGGTTTAATCCACTGGAGTCTTTCTGGCGTTTTCCTACAGTTCATTGACCAGTCGGAGCCTCTGAGAACTTTCCCCCTGCCACTTGCTGGATATGTTCTCCCTTAGCCAGCCACTGAAGCAGCCACCGGATATCACGTCTCAACAACAATGCGAGGAAGGCGTCTTAATTCCTCCGCTTGAGCATGGTGGCTTGCCGTCGTGAGGGAAAGGCCGATGGGGATACAGTTTGTTGCACTTCGCAACGGGGTAACTATTGCGCCTTCGAAGCCGGGGGCCATCAGATGTCGCCGTGATTCTACGGAGGATTGGAGTTCCAACTTCCCCCTCTAAAGCTCTATCCAGAAATTTCCTTACAACCCCGCTCGCCCAAAGACCCCCACTATGTCTCGTATATGAGGGTAATAGTATGCCTCTCGCAGCTACCACTTCCAGTATCGACAACCCACCAAGCAGTACACAGCACATCTCTCATGCCAGCCTCTCTGGTACCTCTTCCCAAGACAATATGATACCGCCAATAATACCACATTGTTTCTCTGCACAGCTTAGCTAATAATCCTGACAATCTACTAGATTTGTGTATTCTATTACAAATCTCGGCCCTTGGTCCTTTCACATCAAATCCTCGAAACATTTCACAAACACCTACGGTGGGCATGTACCTACTTTCGCCACCCCCAACTCCTGCTACAACTCTTAGAAATCGGTAATGCAGGGAGGCCAAAAGTCGTTTTCTCAAACTAAAACATCCCCCACTTAAACAGACGTCAGAACCTTCTCTATCCGCATGTTACGTACCTCGTTATATTTCTCGGATGCCACCGGGTCTGCTAACATGAATATAGTTGGATCTGGTGATCTTTGCGGGAGAATATGGAAATAATATATTGTAATATACTAGGATGAAGGAGGGAGGGTTAATATCATATGTAGTAAATTAGCTACAGTTCAGCATGGATAATGCTGCACCTCATTATACTTTCTTGCGCATAACCTGTATTTCCTTTCGCGTAAAGTACCCCCTCACTTATTTTTCAGATCCCCTATGGGGTTGCTCTGTTCAACATGACTAGCAAACTACTTTCACGATGAATCACTTATTGAAGTCAGGACTATTCAGATACAACATCAATTAAGGAGTGTTATATTCCGCTAACCTCGCTTCACATGTTTATGCTATGAATAGCATTCCAAGCTAGTGCTATGTTCATGCTCATGCCAACCACATCGTCACTTCTCATCACTTCCATCGTCCATCCAAATCCATTCATTTCTAGCAAACCATCATTGGGGAACCAATCCATCCCTTCTTGTCGAACTCAGACAAAACCCAGTTTTGTTCGAGTTCTGCTCATCCTCACCTAAAACCAAACGCCCCGACCACCGAAAGAAAGAAAAAAGCTTAGCTGTCCAGCCTGCTAGCTATGGTCTAATATACACAAATGGGAATTTGAAGTAAACTTGCTTTTGTGTTGTACGCAATCGACCCCGTGATCCCAGAGCCATGCCGAAAATGCTATATAAGGAGTGTCGCTAAGTTGACAAATAAAATGAAAGCCGAAAGAACAAA
Source organism: Tricladium varicosporioides (assembly GCA_021365295.1). Lineage (NCBI taxonomy): Eukaryota > Fungi > Ascomycota > Leotiomycetes > Helotiales > Tricladiaceae > Tricladium > Tricladium varicosporioides. The sequence continues at coordinate 710,204 of JAJTIW010000010.1, read as the reverse complement.
AATAAACAGATAAGCAAAGAGCTCCAAAATTCTATCCTTCTATGAAAACATATCGTGTTCGTTTATGCGCTGACAACTGTCTGAGTGGGAGGTGTGGAGAGCCTCTCATTTGTGGTATCATAGCCCGCTCTTTCTTCTTGATTTTGAAGCGCCTTTAAAGGCGCGTCGTGGAAATCCTCTTGGACAGGAGAATTTGATCGTTCAGGGGTGTAGAACATTGCTTGCGTATTGCTTGTGGTCGGGCGGCTGAAGTAGTTGTCTCCATCTTCATCTTCATCATCAAGTGGTGGAAGGGGAGTGCGCCTGCCTTCTGAGAAGCTTATAGCGGCCTCGCTGTCCTCTCCATCTGAGGTCACGATGGCTGGAATGCTTGATCCACGAGGGTGTAACTTGCGGTGTAATTCTCTGAAGCTTCTGGCAGTGGCAGTGCTACCAGTTGCTGCAGAATCGTGGCGCTCATGAAACTCCACAGGTTCGGCAAGAACCGAGCGGAAGTCGTCATTAACTGCACCAGCTGACGTAGAGCTAGGCTCATCTTTGTGAGACTGTCTCCGCAATCGCATACGCTCGTCTGGTGACATGCTTTGTAGTTCTGAGCCGAACGTGATAACAGAAGCCTTCTTGCCATGAACGACAAAACTGCCAGTTCCCCGTGACAAAACATCCTTTTCGTTACCTTCTTCGGACATACCAGCGCTAGAAGATGAGTCTTTGCCTTTTCGGCTTCGGTGATGACTTGGTACATGTGCATCGCGTAGGGTTCGATGGAGACTTCTCCTAATCTTGCCTCGCTCTAGTTTCTCCTTCTCGTTTACTTGATCTTTAGTTTCCTCTGATTCGGGCCCGACGCCTGGTCCAATGGAGCGTTTTCTGATTGGACTCTTTTCTGATTCCATAAGACCTGCTTGCTCTAGAACTGCTTGCTCAGCGGCATCAACACTAGGTGTTCGAGGCCTAGCTGGTTCGCTATTTGGTGGTTTGAGGCTAGCTCTTGATGACGCATGCGCTAGACTTGGAGTTGTAGGTACAGCGCTAGAAATCGATGTTTTGCGAACTTGTTGTGCATCAAAGGTAAGAGGCGGAAGTTCCCACGATGCTTGCTGCTTGTGAAAGCTTGAAGAGGTGGTGAGCATTGATGGAGTTTGGAAGATATCTTCCATACTATGCTCACCCTCAGGCTGCGGTGTTTGTTGAGTGGCGGTCAGGGGTCGATTAGCCGATTGTAAAGTAGGAGATCGAGGTGTACGTTGAGCCGCACTACTTGATTTCGAATGAATGCGAGCAAGTGCGGTTTTGTCGGATGTTGGCGTTTCCACTTCTGGTTTAGGCACAATACCCTCTGTGTTTCTTTCCTCCTCTAGATCCATGAGAAGGATATCTTTATGACACTTCAAACGCCATATCTCCATCCTTCCCCATTTCAATTGAGCAGCCATCCGACCAGCAGCGAAGAGAACTTGCTCCCGAGTTTTGGCTTGTATTGGAGCAAGTATTTGTAGATGGCGGGCGTTTCTTAGTTGAGCGTCTAGTTGTTTCTGAGCCAAAAGAAGCTTCTCTTCTGCCTCCTGAATCTTCTGTTGCATTATCTCTCTTCGAGCAGCCAAGATATCTTGCGCCATCTTGGTGTCAATCTTCCCGCTCACAATCGTCACTTCTCCTGTCGGTGTCTGAATTGATTTCGTCGAGTCATTCTGGCTATCTAAGCGTCTAATCCCACGAGTCCGCTGGCCTTCATAATGACCTCCGACAACCCCACGCATACGAACACCGGAAGTTCTAAAGGCCGCGGCATAATTGAGTTTTGCAAGCCAATCATTCATTTCATGCTCATTATCAGCGAGGAAAGTCTCTTCGAATCCACCGTGACGAACGAAGATGAATGCATTCTTGTGCTTCTTGTACGTCGAGTCAAGCAATGCTACCGCATCGTCCGTTGACATGAGAGCATCGGGTTTGAACTGCTCAAGTGGTGGCTTGAAAATAACCGGAATACCGTCATGTCCTTGTTTGATGTGGGTTTCATGCTGGTGTATCAAAGTCTTGATCCAGGTGGTGTTGCGGAAGAAATAAAGCTGGGCTCCAGTCAATATCGCACCCCATTCCTGCCAAGGTGATCTTGTCTTCTTTTTCTTCGCATCCTTCCGCCATAGAAGACCGACCTTCGTAATCTTTATGTCGACAATTCCGGGATGTGCTTCCTCTGGATTACTTAGAGTCTTTTCAGTCATGAAAGCATCAGGTCGAGACCTAGCAGAAACAATTTGCAGGACGCCCGTCCTAAAAAAGGTTTTCTGTAAATCACCAAGATTCAAGCTTGTCGCTGTTCCAAGGTAACTATAATGTTCTTCTAAATGCATAACTTCTTTCAGATTAGGTCTCAGCGAATCTAGCTTGCTGTCAATGATGAGCGTATAAGGGTCGACGGGTTCTTTTGATGGTCGTTTCGTTGGATCCACGTTACCACGAGGGAAAATTGACTTCTTCTTTGTTTTATGTTGTATAATTCGTTCGCCGTTGATATCGAGGTCGTCTTCAACGTGGATGAAAGGGGTATAAGAAATATTGTCGTAGAAGCATTCCAATATCTCGTCAAAAATTCCCTCCCCACGGGTATTCTTTAGATAGTCTGGCTTTTGCATCTTGTGCTTGTTATTTTTGTTGAAAACATCTGTGTGTAATATTAGGAGTGAGAAGGCGATGAAATATGCCTGATCAGGAGATGCGTAGATTCCTGGGTTGCATTCATGGTATCTGTTTGCGAAACCTTGTAGGCATCGATCAATCTGTTGTGTTTCTTTAGGTAACTCTACTTCCATCAGTAACTTCCGGATTGCCATATCCATTGGATCACCAAAGAATCCAAAACCTCTCATGTAGCTTCTGAGCACAGCTTGAGAGAATTGATCCGTGCCTTTTGACAGAACGCTAGCAACTACGCCTCGGCTAACAGCTTCCTCAAGGCGTACAAGATATTTTGCCGGCGTGTCATCTTCATGTCTTTCAGGGAGGACTATTGGAGGGGTAGGCTCTCTTGTCAGTTGCATAGAGTTATTTTTGGAGGTGCTTGAACCAGGGGTTGCTGGTCCAGAATTTCGTGGGAACGGAGGCTCCGAGTTTTGACGGAGCCTATGTGAAAGACCAAATAGGTCACCAAAGCTTTTACGGCCAGTTGAGGTTGAAGTTCTACCTGAGGCTGGAAGTGTTGGAGTGGGCAGGTTATCATCACTTGGCTGGTTTCGTAGAGAGCTAAGGGTAGAGGAGCGACCTCGTTGACCAAGTCTAGCACGTGTGGGAGATGATATCGAGGAGGCGGTAGAGCCGTTGCGAAACAGTGGGACAGATGGAGCAGCAAAAGTGGAAGTAGACTTGGCAATCGCACTATGAGATGGTGACGGTAAAGGAGAGGGGTAGTCGTCGTGAGGTCCAATGCTTTCTGTCGACTCAGCACGTAGCATTCTTCCTCCAGGAGATTCTGTTCCCACAAGACGAGAAGAGCTTGCAGAAGCACGGGGTGCACCAGGATTCGATTTCTGGGGGAGATGAGACAAATCGAATAATGGTGCAGGTGTTTTCTTTCGACGGGGGAGACGGAAGAACGTTGTGGTTGTATGTACCGTATGTGTGGTTGTAGTAGTTGTCGCATAGACTCCATGTTCACCTGAACTACCATCAGACCTCGATGACTCTGATAAACGAGTCACTGGAAGAGCTAAGGTCGAGTTTGCATCGTCTCCATATGCCGGAGGCGAGCTACCATGGGTTTGGGTTGAAGGTCGTTGTGGCTCGTCGAATGTCACCCTTCCTTTGGATCCGGAGGGGGCGGTTTCCGACATGGTTTTCCTCCTCTCCTTCTTCTCATTCTGGGAAGGTACTCGCAATGGTTCCTCTACATGGCTGTCCATCGTAGATTTTGCGCGACCTGGCAATCGAACTCGCGACTTCTTTTTCACCGGTTTCGAGGCGTTTATGTCCATAGTCGGTGCGGTAGTGATGATTTCGGGGGCTTGGTTTAAATGTCAGCATTATGCTATCTGCCAAGTGGGGTCCAAATGTCACTTACGTTGTGGAATAGGAGGAGGTGGCCCGGCAGAAGCTTGAGCAGCTTGAAGCCGAGCTCTTGTAGATAGTTGAGAGTCGGAGGCATGTCGAAATTTCAACATGGAGAAACGACGATGTTTCTGCGTTTCTTCTTGTACTGGCGGCGAGGTTGACCTTCCCAACTGATCCAGTCCACTCTCTACTGATAAACGGCTTTTTGAAGGACCATCTCCTCTCGTTGGTCCTAAGAATTCTGCGGCGGAAGGTCGTCGAGGTATCTGCTCACTGGCCCTGCCATCGAGCACTGGTGGAGTGTTTATGGCGTCTGGCGAAAGAAAGCTGTGTCGTCGAATATCAATATCGCTGGTGGGACCGCGCCGACGCAGCAAGCCCGGCATAAGAGGCATTTTGAAATGCGAGGTACCAACTCATTGATTTCGAGTGTTTGATGTCTTAACGACTTGGATTGACGTCGTGCTGAAGATGGAATGGCTGTTTCCCGTTGTCGGTAGGTGTCGTGCTGAGGCTGGGAGGATCCTTGCGCTCAGATGTTCACAATTCAAACGAATGACGGACAAGCGACACGAAGCCGTTCGCGATAGGTGAGAATCAATCAAGACCTCATTGACGTGTTTTGCAAGACATTAAAGTGAAATTGAGGGCACATGTGGGGATACGTCCGGAGGGTTCGGTGAAGTGCAGCCCCTATGATGCTGTCTTAATATTGCGCAGCTGTAAAGTTTTAGGCTTGGGTCGCTGGGGGGAGCGTTTAGCTTCTAAGGTTTCTAGGTTTTCCGCATGGGGCCTAGCTGGCATAGCACTGGGAGCTGCCACAGCTAACAATGTCTAGCTGCCCTTCTCAGACACTTTGGCGTACTGCACAGGACGTTGTGCGAGTTTCCGCCGATGCTAAAACTAGGTTGTGAGTGCGTCCCAGCACTCGATTGGAGGTGTACAGCTTCGTCCATCTCGGCGTGCTGCAGCATCTTCCCCGTATCGCACGCCCTACCAGCACTCGAGGAGTATCACCAGCCTCAGGCCCCTCAGCCAACCGAAGCCTCGGGAACAGGCTCCACTTTAGAGCACACAGCCACTCAAAAATCGCGGGTGCCTGCAACACCAGCATCCCACTTTAATCATCTTGTTTAGACTTCATTTTGTTCTCGTCGTCCTCCCCGCGAGTTTCACCAGACGACCACCAGGCATACGATCATCACCAACTTCGAGTGGGCATCGCTATTGATGCGCCAACATCATGCAGCAGTCGCAGCGCCTCTTGTTTTTCTTGCCATACCTATTCCTACTCTTCTGCGTTAGCATTGAAGCTTTCGCGGTACCATGGGTAACAAACGATAACACCCAATTCGCAGCTGCGCATCGCCATCAACCGTCAGAACGGAAACTTCGTAATGTGTTTCCTCAGTTGACATGGATAAGGGATACAGCCATTGAAAAAGTCTTTGGTCTGCCGCCAAAAGGCACCAAGAAGGGTTGCGATAAGCCAGGATCAAAATCCGGACCGACAAGCTCCCAGTTACCATCAACTTTACTTGCTAAATATGGGGGGGATATTGTTATTAGGTTTAATTTAAGCACACCGCAGGAGGAGGAAGCACTGGCTGAAGCCGCAGACACTCTTTTTCTAGATGTTTGGGAGTTTACAAACAACTGGGCCGATATCCGCTTGCGTGAAGACGATGTATATATTTCTCTTTAAGATCTGTGATATTAACTAATTTCTGTGCAGGTACCATCTCTTCTTGGCCTACTACCCAGATCATTGCAAAATGCCTATTCCCCACTGATGCTAGATCTTGCTAAAACGATATACCAAACATATCCATCAATTGCACAATCGGAGCCCGCATTCCCCCCAACTCGTGATGAGAGGGCCTTTACACCAACCGTGAAGAAGACTGATGGGACCGATAACATATTCTTCCAGAATTATCAACCCTACTCGGTTATTGTGCCATGGATGCGATTGATGGCATCAATGTTCACCACCCACGTGCGAATGATTAATATTGGTACATCTTATGAAGGCCGTGATATTCCAGCACTCCGTGTTGGTGTGTCGCCAAGCCTACCGCAAGAAGAATCGGATTCGAGGAAAATAATAATAATAACTGGTGGGTCTCATGCACGAGAATGGATTTCAGTGAGCACTGTGACATATGTTGCATGGTCTCTAATTACAGCATATGGGAAGTCACCTGGAATTACAAAGCTACTTCAAGAATTCGATTTTGTATTTATTCCCACGGCAAATCCTGATGGATATGTGTATACTTGGGAGAATGACCGGTTATGGCGCAAGAATCGACAGCAGACCAACCTGAGATTCTGCCGAGGACTGGATCTCGACCGAGCTTACGGCTTTGAATGGGATGGTGCAACAATTCAGAGCAACCCTTGCTCCGAGAGTTATCCTGGAGAAGAGCCATTCCAGGCTGTTGAATCTCATAGACTAGCGGAATGGGCCAAGAACGAAACAGAAAACAATGGTGGTAAATTTGTCGGGTTTCTAGACCTGCATTCCTATTCACAGCAGGTCTTGTATCCTTATTCATATTCCTGCAACGCTGACCCACCAAGCCTGGAAAATCTTGAGGAATTAGGTATAGGTCTAGCCAAAGCAATCAGAATATCAAGTGGGGAGCAATATAGCGTTGCTTCTGCTTGCGAGGGTGCCGTTTCGTCAAAACAATCAAATAGAAAGAAGGTATCTCGCATGGAAACCGGAGGCGGTAGCGCTATTGATTGGTTCTACCACGAGCTGAAAGTCAGATACAGCTACCAAATTAAGCTTAGAGATACTGGCAGCTATGGGTTTTTGCTACCTAAGGAGAATATTGTTCCGACTGGCGAGGAAGCCTTCAACGTGTTGAAGTATTTTGGTGACTTTTTACTCGGAAATAAGGGTATTGAGAGTAAGCTGTTTGAAGAGTTGCATCGCCCTGTTGAGGCTGAGATTAAGCCAGGATCATCGGTTAAGGCAGAGGAAGACCCTATCGATGCCGAGGTCCTCGAATATGAGTTTGATGAAATGAAGTGGGATCTTAGACGGCGAAAGGGATGAAGTACTGAAATCATGAGAGAAAATAATATATTGAAATTAAGGAGTTCGGCGTTCACATGGAAACCTTGGGGTGCTGTACTATGGTACTGGCAGTGCGGGACATTTGGGATTGGATACGGCCAATGGGGGGGAGGGGGGAGGAGAGTTTGAGATTAGGCGCAATGAGCTGGCTTTTCCATTTCTTGAGTATATTAGTTCAACTAACTATATAACAAAAATCAACCACTGATCTTGTAATCATTAGCTGCTCAGCGATTCTGGCTCGATCTGTTTTGGCTACCTAGGTTTTTTTTCATCTCTACTCCTGACATTACGTAGTTCCTGAGAAATTCTCCTTTTAGGGTTTATCTTTCCGTACAAAATCACTCCGGGGCTTGAATTAATGAACTCACTCTCCCAGGTTCTGAAATGATCATTATTTCCGCAAAGTCAAACGGATTTCCCTCCCCGCCCTCCGAACGTGGACCGGGCTGGGTGGGGGGATAAGGTTATATAAGCTAGAGAAATGATGGTAATAGAAGAGGAATGATGAAAACCATCTCATAGCGTCATGGTTTCCGAACCGACAAGTTTTTCGTGCTCCTGTTTGATGTTTCCCTACAGAATACACCACTACCCCCTTCAACTCCTCACATATACACAATCAAAATAGTAATTCTCACTCGCTACCAATTAAAAGTCTCCACTCGAAGTAGAAAATACTATATTCAAAATGTTCTATCACTAGTTCCCCTATTCCGACTAATTTGTCTAGCTACAACAGTTTCTACCCATCAGGCTTTGTTTCATTTTACAACTTCGCTGGGTAAGCCCTAGGCGTCCGATCATAACCGCTTTTTCCCTTTACGACTTTAAAGGCACCACCTCCCTTTCCAAACATCGTCCTCAGATCCCTCGCTAAGAACGACGGTTTCTCAGTGGCATAAAAATGGCCACCAGTCTCATTGAAGCTCTCAAACACGACAGGACCAAGAGTTCGACACCAGGATTTTGGGAGGACGGAGAGTTCACGGGGATTGTAGGCTAGACCCAGTTTAACGTTTGGAATCCAGCGTTGGAGATCTTCACGGGTTACTGAGTTAGAGCCGGGGTGCATGAATTCGTAGTAGATTCGATGCGCGGCGCCAGGGCCGGCGGTGGAGAAGGTATAGATGCTTATCCAAGTCAAGATTTCATCGTCAGTCCAAGCATAGCTATCCGTCCAGTCGTGCAATTTCTCATAGATCCAGGCAAGGAGCGCGACAGGGCTATCATTTAATGCGTAGGCGAGAGTTTGCGGTTTAGTTGCTTGTTCAATGAGGTAGCCTTGGCCTTCTTTGCCGAACCATCCTGTTCTTGCAAAACCGTCCCTTTCTTTCTGTGTGTAGGGAGCAATTTTGTGCTGGAGGGTGAGAATGGGGTGTTTGAAGAAGGCAGGCGGGTGGGCACGAAGCATGTTGATGTGCGAGGCTCGACAATGTGAAGGGTAGAAGAAACCAATTGCGCGGGTTATGTAGAAGCCCCAGTCTCCACCTTGTGTTACTGCTTTATTATTAGCACCTCTCATGAATATGGAACAAGAGGTGAGAAGGAAATACCATATTCATTATAGCCTAGCGAGAGCATGAGTTTGTGGCAAGTTTCTGCATATTGTTTTGCACCAAAGCCACGGGTTTTGACGCCGGAGCTGAAGCCAAAGTTGGGGAGGGAGGGGGCTACAATATGGAAGGCTGGACCACCCGGTGCTGCGAGGAGGGGGAGGATTGGGACTACTTCAAGGAAAGAGCCCGGCCCTGGTTAAAGTATTAGTTTAATTGGATAGTTGATAGAAAAGAGGATTTTAACTTACAGCCATGTACGAAAAGAAGAGGGATGGCATTCTTCACCTCGCTCCTTTGCCATACAAAATGGATATTCAATTCATGAAATCCATCAACGTTGATTGGTGTTGTGTACTGTGGAACCTTGTTCAATCTCTCTTCTGCCTGTCTCCAGTCCCAATTCTCCCACGCCTTAGTCAATCTTTTCACATCCGCTAATGGGGCACCGAGATCCCACCCTGAAGCTGCAAGCTCATCTGGGAATTCTGTCTGAGCCAGCTTGTTTTTAAGAGCATCAATTTTTTCTTGAGGAACGGAGATTTGATATGATTGAGCTTTCGACATGGTGAGATTTTGATATTGCGGGGTATGAATGGGATGGAAGCGAAATTAAAGGGAGGAAGCCTGAACCAAAAAAAACAGGAGACTGTGAAACACTTGTGTGCTACACTGCATGAGATAGGGTATAGGGAAAATAGTCGTCAGATTCAGAGAAAAGGGGTTCTAACAAATTCAAGAGCGAGCTGTTGTTCAATGATGTCTCATTACCGAGGCAAACGCCATAATACCACCCCGCATACGCCTTTCCTGGGTAAACAATACGGTACCTGCTGTTTCGAGTGATCTTCCACTTATAATACAGCTTTGATTACCTCAGCATTGCGCAGCGTTTCTGAAGTAACCTTAAACTTCCAGAGTTGTCGAAGCAGTGACGCATCTGATGTTGCGTGAGGTATCCCGGAACCCAGCATTTCCACTATGCTGGTAGCGGACGGGAAGGTCGCATGCTGTGCATCTTTACCGTCCCTTACCGTTTAATGCCGTTTAATGCCTGCTCACGACAAAAATATCGCGGAGAACCTTCCGATCTTACCAAACAGGACGGTTCACGAGCCCAAATAAAGCCGTGGGCCATTTCTTGGTGGGAGGCCGAGTACCTACATATATCGGTAACGAATACGGCTTGATCGGCCACCGTCCCGGGCCGAGTCGTAATATCGTTCGGGACGAGAGGTCTAGACTCCGAATGGCGCAAACCGCTCTGATTCGGTGGCCGGCTTTCTCTATAAGATATTCCCCAATTTTGACTGAATCTCATCTGCACTCTCCGGCATTCACCCGTCGACAGCGAATGATTGCAAACAACGCCCGTCCAAGCTCTGGGGTCACACTAACTCTGGTACCTGATCCTTCCCCAAAGCGGTGCTAGTTTCCAAGCGGCCATCAGATTGACATCACCATGAGGGAGATGCTGGTGAAGATGCGTCGCGCAACGAGCGCGGATTGGCCCTCCAGGAAGAAACCCAACTGTGGCTGAAGTAAATGGTCCGAGATTCGATCAAATGTGACACGTCGAGTCAGGTGCTGGGTTCGGAGAAGCTTAATCAACGGAATAAAGGTCGCTGACTGCCTCGAAATCCCCATCTGTTGAGCGCACTTTGCTGTGATGGGATGGGTTTGCGAGTTGAGCGTTTGCATTCGCGGGCACGGCCGAGCATTCCCTACCTCCCTCCCGCTGATGCTCCACTTCCTCCCACGTTCCACATTTCCCAAAGTGGGGGACGGCATTAAAGAGGGTGTGGTGGACTTTGGATGAGTCCGAGAAGTGGCTGAATCGTTTTCTATTTCTAAACCCATTTGTTTTTGGCCGACCTATATAACATCGTCCTCCAGAGCCAGATCGAACGATGATTTCCAGCATCTGCCCGAATCCGGAATTTTACGTCTATCCGTGGGATCACCATTCCAAAAATGGGTCCAACTCCAGAAACCTGGCAAGCAAAGGTTGCAAAGAAACAGGCTGAGATCAAAGCAGCTATTCCTCCAGAATGGCTCCTTCCAGCTACTACAGCTCCATCTACGAATGTTCTGGGTATTCCCCGTCAATGTGGACTCTTGTCCGAGAAAGAGTTGGATATCACAGAGTCCTATGATGCTGTTGAACTCCTCGAGAAATTGTCATCAGGAATATTTACTTCTGCCGAAGTAACTGAAGCATTTTGCAAAAGAGCTGCTATTGCTCAACAGCTAGTAAGTAGTTCATGTGCTCATCTGGGGTATGCTAACACTTTAGACATCATGCCTCACGGAGACTATGTATCCACAAGCAAAGGAGCGTGCAAAGTTCTTGGACGAATATCTTGCAAGAGAACACAAGGTCTTCGGACCTCTTCATGGACTCCCGATCAGTATAAAAGTAGGCACCTAATACTTGACATGTTAGACTTTTGCTGATCATACAAAGGACTCTTTCAATGTTAAAGGGGTTCAATCTACTATTGGATATATTTCATTCCTAGATCGCGAACTCCCTCAGAGGAACTCCGTGATGGTGGACACTCTTCTGAGTCTAGGAGCGGTACTTTATGTCAAGACTAACATACCACAGACACTGATGGTAAGCATCCGGTTTCAATAAGTGGCTATATAGGCTGACAGAAAAGACTGGTGACTCTGAGAACAACATCTTTGGACGTACACTCAATCCTCACAACACTACACTTACAGCCGGAGGCTCTTCTGGAGGCGAAGGCGCACTAGTTGCTTTCCGAGGGTCCATTCTGGGCGTAGCTACGGATATCGCAGGCTCTATTCGCATTCCTTCATTGTGTTGCGGGACCTATGGCTTTAAGCCAACTTCAGGCAGAATTCCCTTCGGAGGGCAAACTGGGCCAACTTTGCCAGGAATGCCCGGGATTACTCCATGTGCGGGACCAATTGCAGCATCCTTTGCTAGTCTGGGTCTGTTCCTATCTACTATCATTAACTCTAAGCCTTGGTTACAGGATTCTACTACCCATGCAGTCCCCTGGCGGCCAACAACAGACCTATCTAAAAAGTCGAAACTTACCATTGGTGTTCTTGCAGATGATCCTGCATTCCCCCTCCACCCACCTGTTCGGCGGGCGATTAAGAACGCTGTGGAGAAGCTGGAAGCGGCAGGACATAAAGTGGTTCATCTAAAGTACAGTGAACCAACAAGCACCAACCTCGGCCAGCGCTTTGCCATGGAATCGTTCAGTATCGACCCTGCTGCGACATCTATCGGACACCTCGATGCAAGTGGTGAGCCGTGGATAAAATCTCTTGTTATGACACTCTCTGGTCCACCACCTAAGAAATACGGCCTTTTGGAGTGGGCAGCATTAAGCCGTGAGAGGTCTGCCTACCAGGAAGCTTGGAGAGAACATTTTCTAACAGAAGGATTGGACGTTGTGATTGGACCAGGGGCTCAGTATACAGCCGTTCCTCATGACAACTTTGGCAGCCCCCCTTTCACTGTCATGTGGAATTGGTTAGATGTAAGACTATTGCTACGGTTGCAAGACAGCTATTTTGAATTGACCTGTTGTGCTAACACATTTCACCAATTAGTACCCAGCTTGTATCATACCATATGGCAAAGCATCAAAAGAACTTGACCCAGAGCCGCTTGTGATCGAACAAGGAGACGGTCCGCCGGTGGCAAACTGTAAGCGAGCCCCTCCCCCCTTAGATCTAACACCACTCTTATACCATTACGTAGATGATCCCGCACTTGTAGACGGAGCGCCTTGCGCTATACAAGTCGCTGCGCCTAGGTTTCAAGATGAGGAATGTCTCTACGCTGCGAAGGTTATTGATGATGTGCTGAATGGCACGCTAATATGATGGATTCTGATCAAGTGATTTCCGCAGTACGGTGATACATGCTTGGCGCTTCAGTGTTGTCCTATTATACAAGCAGAGAACTAGGTTTCCACCAAGGCTGCTAAACAAAACGCCATCATAACAGATCCATGCCCATACCCATAACTCCAAGATTTTCCTTCATTCTCATGAGCTTCATGATCCGTCACTCTTCACATACGGATGGTTGAATAATCCTTCCCTACACAACAAAATATTCGTTATATCGTCATTTGCGCCCAATTCCAGGTTTCCCTCATTTTTTCCTATTTGAGAACTATTCCAAAATATGTTTAACGCTTGCCTAACGCGCCCAGCCTCACCACACAGGGAAAGTTCCCATATTCTATCCAGCACTCGTTGCAACAACCTCACATCTTCTTCTGTTTCTACCGCACAAGACACAATGGCTATTGGCCAGCAAAAATAGACGCAGCAAAACTCTGTAATCCTCAGGTTTGCTATCATGCCTAGAGCGTTTCGGACAAGTTGCCTGATTCGAGGATGGGAACTTCCCGCGTCTGGTCGGAGTGTTTTGAAAATCAATATCTGAGCGGCAGTGATATATAGTTGTGCCTGATGTATACAATCGAGAGCCGTTTCGTTGTTTAGGTGTTTCTTAGCATCGTTTGAGAGGTTGTCGTAGAATTGATACATATCAAGCTCTAAATTCAGTCCCCGAGCTTTGTCAGCTGTATCTAGTGGTGTATTATGGCTGAGCCGTGTGATCTGCATGCAAGCACGATATATTCTCCAGTCGCAAGCTAAAAGTGGGGACGCCTCATATGGTGCCGCATCCTCAAGGAAGGTGTAGTCGAGATAAATAGCCAAATCATCCCAGTTGATAAAGTCTTGGACATGATCAAGAGATGAATCGTATAGCGATTCCGTACAAAGATGATAGACAAGTGACTCGCTAGTTGTACGATTAAATGGGCGCTCATGTTTCTTTTCTATTCGATTTTTGTCGTTGGTTATTCTTATGCTTAACATGCGAGCAAACCCTTCGAGATGTGTTATCACCCCGGTTTTCCTAGTGATTTCCCGCTCTCTGAAAATCTAGCATAACTGTCAGCAAAACTACCATATTACCTCTCACTTATGGAATTACCTCCTCATCAAAGAAACATACTTCAAAAATACACATAAAATTTGTTGTTAGTAGTAACCAGTCCTCATCTCCCTCCACTGCCGATGTTTCTATCGCTTTCCGTACGCTTGATACAACTGAGTTGTAATATTTAACTGCGATTGTTTTGAACTTAGGATTGGTCCAGGATGTATGCATTGCAGTGGTGGCGAGGAATATCTCCATCAAAGTGCTGCAGTCTGCCCCAAGCCCAAATAGCGGCGAATATTCACCGAATGCTGGATGCGCGTTGGCTCTCAGTAATGTTGGCATGAATTTATCCTTGAAACAAAGAGATAGATGATGCTCAACAGAGGTCCGTATCCCTGGTAAACCATATACCGGTGACCGCGCAAGTCCAATCTTCGTCGAATCATCCGAAAAGGGAGTGCTCAGCAGTTCTACTTTAGTGCGATTAGGAGGATGTCTTTTGGCGACAATAAGCGGCGTTCTATGTCCATCCTCGCGGACATGAAGATGAACATGTCCTGGAGCCGGCCAAACACATTTGAACGAGTGTTTCGAGCAATCCGTACAAACCGGCTTCACCTCGTCACACTTCTTCCGCCTTTTTCGACACATAAAACATCCTGTCTTCGTCCTCAACTTGGGCGCTGGTCGTCGTGTTGTTGTCATCGAGTCGGCTCATGCCTAAAACTAGGTCTTCCAGTCATGAGAAAGTGGTTATGCAGAAACGATGTGTTGTCATCCCTTCGGGATTTTGAAGACGTTGATGGTGGCGGCAAGGGAGCAAAGACTGCATTTGCTTGCGGCTATGGAGTAGCTGTGCCGCTCCGTTCATGCCCGTGCCCCCCCTCAAATCCCACGTGCCGGCCTGTCTCCCCGAAGCCTTGCTTGGTTCTTCTCCCCACTTTTGATAGAGGCATTTATTCACCGACTGGCACTTGCGAATGCTTGGCCACAAATTACAGCCATTTCTGTCACTTTTTTACCATAAAAGGCACAGATTGGTTGAAGTAATACAGCAAAATGATACTCTCACGATCAGAACATGCGTGGTTCTACTCCCAAGGCTCTGGTTAACGGGTCCGAGATACGAAATGATCACACCCTCACACTCGCTCCACCAATATTTGTGGTGGTTCCCCTCACCCTCGTCTGTTTCGGAAACTCGATACACAGAGGACGGGCGAATTATTAACTGGAAATTCCCCAAAGAGTTGCAAGTGCTGACCGCGAATCGAAATCGACCTGAAATCGAGAAATTTAATTTCCTTCTGTGCGCATCGTTGCGCAGTTTTCATCATCAAACCACGACAGCGTGAGGAGGCCGAGGGCGATCAGGATACCGCATCAATTCGAGGATATCACCCCGCTGCCTGTTCCTTGGGTTCAGACGAATTGGATTAGTTGCAGAATTTCTCACTTGTTTTGAGTTCATATTTGTTTGATTTTCCGGCCTTTAAGTGGGAGAAACGAAGCTCCGACCAATCTCCTCTTCAGACGTGCATTTCTAAATGCCGACATACATATATTGCATTATATATTCGTTCTATTTTCTCCTCTTTCCTCAGATGTTTTTGTCACTTGGTTGAATCAAAGTTTGGCCTTTTCGGCAGGTGAGTGATTTGTGAGGGTTATGGTTTACTGTCCCCGTTTGAGCATTAGCGCAGCTCGCAATTACTTCTTTAGGTTATACCCCCGTGTAGCATTGACCACTAATGGCGTCTTTCGCAAAGCTTCGAATCTTCGATCGTCGATTCAGCACGGGATTTCTAGTCAACAAGTCCTTCGAGAAGTTTCGAAACGCGAGGGTCTTGCGACATAGAGATCTTTGGGTCCTTGGGATAGCGTCGAAAGTTACCTAAGTAGGAAAGGGATCAACTTATCCTGCCGGTCAGGCAAGACGAGATGCCTGGCAAGGATTGTCATTGAATTATGATCACATCAATACGTTTGCCCAAACCCCCAAATTTCAAATATGCCGCTTCAAAGTGAACACTAACCCGTGCCGCAAACATCAGCTGGATTCAGCTGAAATTCTGGATAATGATCAACCGAAGCAACCGAACTTTCCGAGGCCTCCATAACTCTCTTTTGAATGTTCACCAGTCGTCCCTCCACGGACATAAGAGACTTGACCTCCGGTTCAGTTTCTGGCTGTTCTCGTCTGACAAAAAGTCCCCGGCCCGTGGTTCTGGAAACGCCATGTTTTCAGAAGCGTTCAGCCATGGGTCGAAAGCTGCTTTGTTTGGACCCTTTTGTATTTCTCGGCGTTCCAGAGGGAGTGATCAGGTTCCCGAATGTATCTTCTGGTGGGGTGTTTTGCTTTGACTCCGTCGCAACTTTTTGATGTGCGAAGGTCAGAATGTGAAGCTGGCGGATGTGTTCTTCCTTTTCGTCTGAAATTACCTGCTCTGATTCTTAAAGGGCAAGACCTGACAATAATTATGACTCGAGAGGAAGTCAGCGAGGCTGCTTATGGCGGCAGCTTTCTACAACACATCAATCTTGAATGTTCAATTCATTTGCCAACAATTTGGTGAAGATTTAGACCGCTTGAGCTCTAATTTCAAGCGTTAAACTCTTAGTTCAAGGCTGTTAAAGAAACCATATAAAATACGGTGGTCTCGCCAAAGCAGAAGACACCGACCAGCGCCTAACGTGCCAGACTCAGTTGCCGACATCGCTCGCAAGCCCCAATCTAAAAGATGTGCAACTATTCCAGCCTTCCCGCGAATAGCATCAGGAACTGATATCGGGAGGAACCTTCTCTCAACGGCAGCAGCGGATAATCTCTAGCTCCCGCTCCTTGATGGCAACCAACCTCTCCACCCCCACTTTCAATGCCACCGGTCTCTTCCCCGGTTTCAGATGTCAGTAAGCTGGGTACGGAGACGGCCCCTTCGGGCGAAAATGTAGGGGCAGCTCGTTTACTGTACGGCGCTACCATAAGCCATTGGTCGGAATAAGAGGCAGCAGAACAGCTTCGGGAGACAGAGCTTCTGCATCGCACGATTTTCTGCATCCAAACATGAGTGCGTAACCTCTGGGCGTGAATGTGCTATAGAATGCGACCCTATGCGGCTCTTCAGCAAGTTACAATCTTTGAACTGTCCCAGCAGGATGGTTCACGTTGAAATTGGTCCCTTGGCACCCTTTGTGGGTCACTGGGTTGCAACATCGGTTCCCCAAGAGGGTGATGGGTCGATATCCAGGATGTCGGCAGACCCTAGGTACAGCTGCTTTCCACCCTGTTGGATCTACTAGCTACCGTTAGTCCTCCCGCAACCACGTAGCCTGAAATACAAAAGGTATGAAGTATCCAGGTGCATAGTGTTTTCCTCCTAAAGTATACATCGTAAGTGTGAAAACTAGCGCCAGTCAAAAGCTATGGACGACAAGACGATTACCCCGCCACCTGGGGAGAAATCCCTTGACGAGTCAGCACCAGTTGAGGTCAATGGAACTCCAGAGGTTGAGCTCCTTCCGGGGACGAGACTGCTGGTTGATATCCAGCATAAGATTCATGCTGCTCATGATGCTGACAAGGAAATTGTTCTTATTCCGCAACCAACCTCAGATCCTGATGACCCATTAAATTGGGGACCAATAAGAAAATATGTTGCGTTTGGGATTATGTGTTTCTACTGCATGATGCTGGGGGCGGCGACTATCAGTCCTGGTATCACTTATGGAGCGCTGATTATGGAGTTTGGCGCTACAGTCAATTACCTTAATACTGGTGCCGCTCTTTCGCTGTTATTTCTTGGTGCTGGGAATCTGCTTCTGAATCCTCTTGTACGTATTTTCCAATTCAAAACACTTCCCCATTAAAATTAACACCTCAAAGGCACTCAAATTCGGCCGAAGACCAGTTTATCTATTCTCCGCCGTCTTAGCCTGCGTCTCTCAAATCGTCGCCGCTGAAGCAAAAAATAAAGCCACTGCAGTAGGTGCTCGTATCCTCCTCGGTTTCGCTGCCTCCCCCTTCGAACAGCTACCCGCAATCTCCGTCGACGACCAGTTCTTCATCCATCACCGTGGCTTCGGGATCTCACTTTACGTTATCTCTCTCACTTTCGGATCCTTCCTTGGTCCGCTTTCTGCTGGGTTTGTGATTGAGAGTATGGGCTGGAGATGGGTTTATTGGTTTTATGCTATATTCATGGGTCTTGTCGCCTTTTTGATTTTCTTCTTCCTTGAGGAAACTGCCTATTTACGAAAGCATGCCGAGCCCACGGATCCTTCTAAACCCAAGAAATCCTACATCTCGAAACTCGCTCTCCTTCCAAAGGAACCGCTAATTGAAGTTCCATTCCTGACATTGGTCATGAACCCAGCACGGCTATTGACGAGTCCAATTGTAATCTGGGGTGGGATTGTGTATGGATTCGGTGTTTCGTGGTTGAGTGTCATGGCTGTTACGGCCAACACCGTCTTCCAATCCCCAGTTTACGGATATAACTTCTCTTTCTCGTCTACTGGCCTCACGAACCTGAGTCCATTCATTGGCGCTCTGCTTGCGATCTACTTTGGTGGCACTGGAACGGATAAGTTCATGGTCTGGAAAGCTCGCAAGAATAACGGAATTATGGAGGCAGAATCGAGAGTCTATTCGACGTTTATTGCGGCGCCGATTATGTGTGGGGGGTTAATACTTTATGGTGTTGGGGCTGCGAAGGGTCTACCGTGGATAGGGCCTGTGTTTGGTATGGCGATGATTGGTGCAGCACTTGCTATTTCTGGAGAAGTGACGTTGGGCTATGCGTCTGAGGCCTTCGCGGGAATGGAGTTAGGGGGAGAGGGAATGGTGGCGGAAGCCGTGACAGCTATGGTTTTTGTCCGGAACGTTATCTCCTGTGCGATGACCTTTGCAATCGCACCATGGATAGAGCACAGTGGATTGAGAGATTGCTTTATTGAAGTCGGGTTGCTGGCTGGCGCAGTCTTAGCTAGTGGGTTTATCTGTATCCTGTTTGGGAAGAGCTGGAGGAGAAGTGCGAGCAAGATGTATAGGGGTAAGCAGGCTGATACTGGTGCTGCTTAAATAACTTGTTGGGTTTGAGCGTGGAGTTTTGTGTTTGTCGAGCGAGCGTCTTCAATGGATTTGGGAACATGGAATGGTAATGGTATAGGTATTCAGCTGGAAAACTCAACCAGACAGTAATGCCCATTGGATATGGGAATATATCAGACAGAATGAAATGGATACCTAGATACGAGTAATCAGAAATATCTACTATATTTAACAATATATACATTGTTGCAAGAGAGGAAAAGGAAAGAAACAGAATAGCGAATGCAAGGTAATTACAATAACATTTTTGGGAATGCCTCGAATGCCATCCGAATGTTTTCAAACGACTCGTACGCCACCTTAAATTTATGACCCAAATCGGGAAGGGTCGGGGAGGCGAATCTTATTACCGCTAAATCAAACATATCTGCGTTTTAGTAGGCAAGTATTATCAGCTTCAGTATTTATAGCATTATAGATTATTTAACCATCCTCTCGTCTGATTCTTCCCCACAGACCTGATAGTGCTACTGCGCTTTTAACGGGGAATCTAAAGTACAACTTGAGCGATTACTTGCACGCAGTGTGTGGCATGTGAGAAGATATACGGGGTATTAAATTTTAATAGAGCGATATCTGGGGTATGGACCGTTTTCAAAATTCAAACCAGAAACGAGATTTCCTCTTGTTACCCTAAAACCCTCTATCATAGCTATAGTAACCAAAATGATTCTTTAATAGATTGAGAAAAGTGTAATATCTGCTTACCAAACCTCCTCGCCTAGGTATACAAGGATATCGAAGTACTCGCTACCCCCTTCGCATATCCTAAATGAGAAGTTTCAGCCAGCCATATGAATGATTGTCTACCTAGACAAAGAGCAATGTTAAAAGAGTGGGGTTCTGAGCTATCCAGGGTAGCGAGGTACGTGTAAAGCTGTTACCTGTCATAAGATTGTTTATGGTGTTGGAGGAGTTTGAAATTTTAGGGGTGGTTTTGACGACAATGCTTCGGGTGGGTAGGAACAACTAGGAAGCCTCAACTATTGAGTACACCAGCAAAGGTTTCGATTTAATGCGTTACCAAGTAAATTTTGATAACAACTAAGGAAGATTTTGAGGCCTAGCCCTCATATTAGTGCCGAACGTGGAGTGGGGTGCGGTTTCGTCGATTGTAATGTTTTGCTATGAAGCTCGGGGAACAGAGAGGGGGGGGGGGGGGATGCAACAGTCTGTGAAAAGATCAAAATACACAAATTTGGCAATGGTATGCAAAGACATTTGTTAAAAAAAAAATACTTGCGAAGCCTTACTGAAGAACTTGCTGTCCAGGAACTTATGGAAGTTTTCGTGTACTTCCCCGAGGTCTAGCCGTGCAACTAGATATTCTGCACAATAGCACCTTCTTCGCATAATTCAACATCAGGGCGGTTATTCTCCCTGCAGTCTCAACCGTCCATCGGGTGGCACAGTTCGTGGTTTCTGGATTCAGAACCTGAAAGCCTAGTATATTCAACTGGCGGCTTCCTCGAAAGCTAAGCACCAATGTTCTTTCTTCTTGCTCTCCTCAGCATATTTTCAACTCTTTCTTCTTACCACTTGCACATAATCAACCAAATTTTAGCCAACAGTCTTTACTCACCATTTTCAAGCTAAAAACTTGGTTGACATAACAAATCTTCAAACACTCGTTTAATCCATAACACTCGCTTACATACATAACATACTGTCGAGCTGTGCTTTTTGAATCAGCGCTAATCGCAATGGTTCCCACGCAGGAGCAGAGAGATGGAATAGTTGATACTTTCGAGAAACCTTACTTCCAAAGGAATCAGGCTGAGCTCAGTCGGCAACCACACAGGGCAAACCTGACTAAAACACTTTCCTCGTCAAGCCAAAAGAAAGCGAATTCAACAGTAGACAGGCTTGGGGGCTTCCTCCAACAAAGCTCTGGACAGGAATCTAGCTATCAAGCAGGTGCAGCAAACTCATCGCAAGCGGCCGACAAATCGGGACATTACGAACCGCAAAGAAATTTCGCTCAGAATATTCATACTGAGCTACAATCGAAGGACATTGAAGGATATCTTCAACTATCAGTTGAGGCGACTTACAATGAGGCAGCTTCAGGTATGGTGTATTCCCAAACACAAGAAAGCAAAATAAGCCTTGAGAATCTTGACAACGAAGAAACGTTGGGCTGGCAAACTCTCGACCCCGTTCTATCACAACCATCGCCTAGACTGATATCCATACAATCTCAAGATACTAATACGGGTGTATCCACGCATCGGAGTGCCCAAGAATTTGTTCAGGAGAGAATTCAACGGCCACCGCCAATACCACTAGATGCAGTGGCCACCACATTCTCTCCTCTCTATTCGGAAGACGATAGGGATTGGGATGCCCTCGAATATAAATACGAACAAAGGGGTGAGCTATATGAAAGCCGGGATGTCTCAGCTCAGCCATCATCCACAACGTTTTTCAGTCAGCAGTGCAGCGAGGCAATGACTACAACTCCATTCAGCAGCGTTCAAGAATTCCGCGAAGAGGTCCGCGATAGGAATACACCCTCGCAAGCAACATCTAGTACTCAGCTTTCCCAGAACACGGCAGAGAAGCTAGTCGAATACCATCAACAGCGGCCTCGGCGTGAAGCATTGCATGAGCGAGAGCTAAGTGATCCACTATCAATATTCACATCACTACACACAGGCCTCCCCCAAAAAGAGGTCCACCAAAGACCGGAGGCCATAGTTCGTATTTCGGGAGATAATTGGGTATTGGTGACCCCTACCAAGAATCTGAGCTTGTCGCAGGAGAAAACAACCGGGCGTATCTTCTCACGATTTCTAAAGGTGGGCAATGAGGAGAATGCTCGCCGTATGCAAAAAGAGGATATTAGGTTTCCCCAGGATGACCTAGGCATACATCCTTCTCTAGAGCAGAAAAAGATGATAGTACAGCAGCTCCTCGAACAGCGAGGTGAAGAACAGGCTCGCCGAGAGGTGTACATACCAGAACCTTTTAGGACGACCTCCAATATTATTCCTAGTCCAGGGTCTGTATTTCCGGATATCAAGCCATCGGATCGCGAACCTAGGATTCCTCTAACGGAAGAAGATCGTCTTTTGGGGAGGATTTGGTTAAATGGGAAAACAAAATGGTCGGATTTCAACAGAAGAACACGAGAACTTATTAAGCGGTTCGAACAACTGAACAAAGTTAAAATAACGAAACTTGCAAGCAGCGAGCCAGCAGTTGCCCCACCAGACAGAGGAAAGACTGAGATGGAGAGTAATTTGATTGGTGTGGATAGAGCAGTGGACCATGTTGAGGGACAATTCGGTCAAGGAAATACTGCTGGGGAACAGTTGGATATCGAGCCTGTATTGGAGATACCAGAGATGTCTGAACACCCAAATAAAAGCACCCCTAAGCGCGAAGCGTCAAAACCCCCTAGCGATGATAGAGATAGCAGATCGTCAGTAGACACACATACTTGCAATCCTCTTTCATTCGAGGTTAAAATCAAGGGGAGCTGGATTAATTCCCTTGCAGAACAAGTTGAAAAGAATTACCGACAGCACTTCCAACAAACCTCACATTTCCTTGATTTCGCCACGCAGCACCGGACGGGGTTTGCAGCACTTCGGGAGAAACTTGAGAATCAGCATTGCAACTTGCGGACCTTGCTGAAGAAAAAAATATGGGTAGTGATTGCCCAGACTAAACATTGGAAACCGAGTAAACGCAAGGTCATAGGAAGCGTTTTCATCAATATGGAAGTACCCGGTGCCCGCAGAGCTCGCTTTGAACACCTAGTGGTTCGAAGGCGATGGGGAAATATAGGGCTAGAGGAGAAGCTCCTCAAAAAGGCCATATCATTGGTGCGGGCGGAAGGGTATAACGAGGTTTACTTTGCAATGCTTGGAACGTTTAACGATAAAAATGGAGCTATGCCGCCATATGAGAACTTGGGTTTTAGAAAGGAGACATCAATAGTCCATGAGATGCAGAGTGCTAAGCTTGAAGAAACGATCCTCGTTTGGAGAGAAGGCTATGATCCTTATGGGCCGAAGTTTTCGAGATGTGTAGACAGCAATGGTAATCCAGTTATTCCAACACCTGCACGAGCACACTAGATGGAAAGAGGGCACTTCTTGTGTTTGCTTGTTCGAGTTGCTTGGTATGGAGTGTATGTAAGTGTGTTTGGGTGACTGAATGTTGCTTTAGAAGCGAATATATTTTAAGAGGTGGGATTAGCGGGAAGTGTTTGGTGGGCTTGTAATTGCTGTCAACTCAGCCTGTATCATTTTCTTTCGTCTGATCATTCAGATGGTAGTCTAGCGAATTATGATAATCTTTATATATCAAACTTCTGCATGTTGATGTGTTGTGATGACTCCTCATTTCTTCCCTTTCTTCTTATTTTTCGGTTTTCCGCCACCACCAGTGGCCTTCTCCACTTTGACTGTGCCAGCACCACCTGCCAATTCCAAGCTCTCACCCTCGTCCTTCACAACACCACCTTGCGTCAA
Organism: Tricladium varicosporioides; assembly: GCA_021365295.1. NCBI lineage: Eukaryota > Fungi > Ascomycota > Leotiomycetes > Helotiales > Tricladiaceae > Tricladium > Tricladium varicosporioides. The sequence goes on along the minus strand of JAJTIW010000010.1, from coordinate 686,962 downwards.
ATCATTTGCCTTCTTCTTCCCTTTCTTTCCTTTCGGTCGGTAGGTACTCCTATCCCGCAACGGCAGCCACCTCTCCGGATCCATCTTCTTCCCTTCTTCGAAATCCTTCGGCATCTTACTCTTTCTAATCTTCCTTTGCTTCACGGGTTTCTCTTTCTCTTTCTCGTTCGCATCAGCTTGTCGTTTCTTACTTGCTGCTTGTGAAGGAGACGTTGGTAATGTTGGTATCCCTGCTTCCTCTAGTGCTTCGGCATCGATCCCTATTATCAGGCGAGATACAGGAGTGAGTTTTTCGAGGTCCGATGAGACTTTGGAGAGGTCCGTGGTTGCGTATGAGGCTACAAATCCCGCAATGGCTGTTCGATCATTTGGATCTTGTGCTTTGAGAGATGAGAATATTTTTCCCGCCACTGATAAATCTTCTGGGTTTGAGGATTCGAGGAGGGATGTACCTGCAGCGCGGAAGAGGGAGAGAGATGGTTTTTCCTTTCGTCGCCAATACGAGGCTGCTTTTCCTAGCTCGGATTTTATATGGGCTTTGCGTCCTGATGCTCGGTATAGAGAGACTGCGAGAGCGACGAGCCCAGGCGCAAAGCGAACATCCTGGTCAGTAGATGAGGTGGACTCCTCGAGGCGCTTGAAGAATGACTCTAGCAGACTGACTGCTTGGCCGGGGTTATTAGTCAAGATGTACAGTTGTATTATGACTAGAATGAGGCCAACGTCATTTGGTCTCTGTTCCAAAAGAGGCAAAATCTGCTTCAAACTTGCTTTCCCGGTCTCACATTTGGCGGCGGCTGCAGCGTTAAGAACCGAGAGAGGATTAATGTAAGGCGATATGGTTGGAGATGGTACTTTTGCGATGGTTGAAGCCGTCGAGTAGGCCACTCCAGAGTATTTCAGGGATTGAAGATCAATAGTATATCTGTTTCGCTCTAATATGCTCGCCTGATGCTTAAAAAGCCTTTCTCCATGGCTGAGCGTAGGTACTGAGTCGAATAGTCGTTGAGTCAGGAACGGATTCTCATTTGGTGATGTCGCTAGAGAGTTATTCTGTGCAATGACTCGTGTTGGTGGTTCGGGAACACTATACAGATCAGTAAAATTATCTGGAATGATGTATCACAACATACTCCGCAATGTTGATCATTCTTTCTAGAGCCTCAGCCTCCTCTATCTTTCCAAGCTTTGTGAAGACATATGATTGTTGAACCATAATTGGCAAGACCTCTGCTCTCTTTTCTTCGTCGTTCAGTTCGTCTAAAGCCTCGCACAAATCTCTCGCTCTCTTTAGTAGCACATTACCAGCAGCCAGGTCGCCTCTTGCGATACAACAGCAGGCAGCATTGTACGACGTTTCGAATGCTTCGAGGTCCTCTCTAGCAGGTTTCTTCCTTTTTTGTTCGACCTTGTCCCCGCTGCCCTGCCATTCGAGTTGCGCTTCCACTGCAGAAATGTTGATCCTGAGGTCGTTCTCTTCGCCCTCAATCGGGGCATCTTGCGAAGACAGTTCTTTGTATATTTTGGCGGCTTCCTCGAACTTCTCTGCTCGATAGGCCACTTGCGCAGCAACGTGTTTCAAACCTCTCTTGCCCTCCTTATGTGCTAATTTCTCAGCTTCTTCTAGCTTGCCCGTCTTGTACAGAGCATACGCCTTTTCGAGTATGCATCGTTCTGCTAATTTGTCTCCTCCATCATCGAGGGCTCGCAGGGCATCATCGAAGCGATCAAGCTTCAGCAGAGCTACAACTCTCGTATGAAGGGCATCGAAATTAGTTCTCGATGTTCGGAGAACAGCATTGGCGGCTTTCAGTACTTCTTCGTGGTCCTCTATGCTGGCATCTTTGAGGAGGGCCGACAACGTCGCCGCGGGGTTTGAGGTCATTTCGGCCTTCTGCTGGTGGATTGGTACTGACGGGCGGCTACCGCATATGTTGCATGTTCTAGCAAAATCCTAAACAGCTCCGTCGGCGCAGATTCCAGCGTTTGTAGAGTCTGTGTGAGGTTGAACCATGTCATGTGCTATGGCGGGGCATTTTCGAAGAAAGTTATGTGGGGGATTTCGCTTCGAAGGGTGTGCGGGGCGTTATTGGCTCCTTGGCTTGGGGCTCTGTTTACAGTTTTATGTCAAAGGCTCCAAGGCAGAGCTCTTCCCGTTCTGTCTGCTTGCGTCTGATATGTCGTGCATTAGGAGCTTCTGATCATTAATTGCACCTTTAGCCACAAGTACGGCCCCCCTTGAGCACCTTGAAGCCTTGCAGCGTTTACTGTTTTCTGGTACTGAACCCCTGTCTCTTATCCTGCAATCTAAATCCAGCTCCCGCTCCCACACCGGGCTAGAGAGAAGTCTCTTGAAGCGCTTTCGAAAACATCCGCAGGCGCGGACATGAAGCAAACAAGGGAGCGCCAAATTGCCGCTATGCAAAAAGTTCCACAAGGGCTTGCATATTCATGGCTGTTATGAGGCTTTGGCTGTTCGCTAAAGCCCATGTCTCTAGGCCACAGCGTCAATGCCCAGCAAGGCTGGCTATTACATCTTAACCTTCTTTCCATCAAGCTCTTCTTTTCTCGTCATCCAACAATCGCTGAAATCTATGTTTCAGGGCCGATAGGCTAAAGTCCGTCCAACATCTTCGTTGCTATTCAGCCAAAGTAAGCTTGAAACGCTGTGCCGTCACCCCACTACCATATCTAACGAACTGCCATAGAGAGATGGTCTCGAAAGATCTATCTTTTATCACTTTACCTTCGCCGAACAACACCACAACACAGCAAACTCACTCAGCACCTTCCTCCACTGGACCAATTGCGAATCCGGGAATCATGTATCACCCATCGCAGATGTCTGGCCCGCACTCCCCTCCCCCAATGAATCAGGGCCCAGCTGCTGGTGGCTTGCATAACTATCCGCCTCCACCGCAGCCAGAGGGCACCCAAGAGCCTCAAGTCTCGAATCAATATCCTCAGTACTCCTACGACATCGCAATAAAGTATCCACAACACCAAGAGCATCACAGTCCTCAGCAGCAATATAATCCTAATCAAGGCCTACCATTGCCCTCGATGTCGACGAGCGGCCTCCCTCCAATTACCCAAGGTGGTTATCCTCCAATGCCTCAGCAGGAGATGGCTATGGATACAACCGGACAAGTTGCGCCACCAGGATCCAAGCCGAGAGTCACAGCTACACTGTGGGAAGACGAAGGCACCTTGTGCTTCCAAGTTGATGTGAAAGGAACATGTGTAGCCCGTCGTGAAGGTATGCTTCACAATTGCTTTCTCACTTTCCCCCGGAAAATCATCCCACTGATTCTCCTCTCATAGATAACCACATGATCAATGGCACCAAACTTCTCAATGTTGCTGGCATGACCCGCGGCCGCCGCGACGGAATCCTCAAAGCCGAAAAACAAAAGCACGTCGTGAAAATCGGTCCCATGCATCTAAAAGGCGTATGGATTCCCTTCGAAAAAGCCCTCGAATTCGCCAACAAGGAGAAAATTACAGAAGCCCTGTATCCGCTTTTCGTTCATAATATTGGTGCTTTACTTTATCATCCGGTTAATCATGCGAGCGGGAGAGTGTATGCGCCGCAACCTCCACAGCAACAACAACAGGCTCAGCAGGTTGGGGGACAGCCACCGTTGCAGATGATGAGGCCTGGGGAGATGGCGGGGCATGGACAGCAAGGTGGACCGGCACCATTGAAGTACGAACCAAGCGGAGAAGCTCCTCGACATTCTGAGGGTCAACATCCCGGCCAGCAGCAGCCCCAACAGCAATACCAGCAACAGCAAAGACCCCTCTATTCCTGAGCTACTGGTCGAAGCTCCTCACCCTTGGTGAAGGTGATAATCCGAAGGCAAAAAACGTACGAGAAAATGACATGAGAATGATGGGAAAGAAGGAGGGATGAACAGAACGATTTGATGTGATACCTGCGCTACCGACGTAAGGGGCGTTAATGTTTGTTTAGGAGGAAATTCGGGAATCTAAGAGGAAAGGAATGGAGGATTTCTGCACAATTTGGTCATTGTCAAATCGAAGAGTCCATGGGTGAATTTCATTGGCTGGTGAGAAGAATCTCTCGGACTGTGATAAGGAAGGCATGCTGATTGAGCTAGGGTAGGATGTCTTGCTCAATTTTGCGGAATAAATGGACAGGAATGGAAATGGGAAGGATATCTGGCAAGGTGAAGGAATGAACGTCTTTCTCTCTCAAGTAGTTGCATGACTCTAACGAATTACGAATACCAAAACTGTTACATTGGCATGCTTTCCTATCTGGCATGTGCAATGTGGGTGATGCGGTATATAACTTGAGTTTCTGCTTTTGCCAACACAGCTTCGAGTGACAGCTGTAGTCGGGTGGGTAAAATTACATTATATTTATTCTTCCCTTTATTGATACTTAGAAAAGCTGTTACACAAGACCTTCCTTCTATTTGTATTTTTCACTTTCCTGTTGATACACATATAATGAACCTCCCTAATTATTGTACTTAGGCCTCATGTCTAGTATGTGTCAATGAGGCCAAATCCAGAGTAAAGTTACAGATATGAGAAGGTCAAACGCAAAAGAGAGCGTGGAAAGACGTAGAACGAACCTGGTATACTCTAGACTCCAGTTGGTAGTTTGGCTAACAACTCGAGGCCGTTGCTTAGATGCCGGCAGCTCCCGCAAGCGCCTCCACTAAAGCGGGATTATGTGTTGGGTGCATCTTCCCATTCTTTTCTCTTTCGAGGTTCTCATCTAAGACATGGGCTTGCTATTATTGGTCACCTGTTATTCCACTGTATGATAAAGAGCAATGTAGTAGCACACCATAACCGAGTTGGGGGAACTCTAAACACATCGAGCGGAACTCGCCTCAGCTCCTGAATGAAGAGTAGGAGACCCTGCGACCTACAAATTAGCGAAAGGCGCACTAACATTTGTATGGCCCCTCTGAGTGTGACCATACACGTATCTTCCTAATACGATTTTTCCCTTCGCCCTCGAACTGGTGTAGTGGATTTTGCTAGACACCAAATATTTCAGTATTGGCAATTGGAGGTTATCGGCAAGAGTATAGACTTCAGCATGTTTGAGAAGCTGGTTGCTAGTCTGGTTGACTTGTGAGGTAGTAGGATCATGCTCGAGGTCGCAGGTACCAGCAACCTTGCGTGGGACGTAATCACCAGTAATAGAAACTCAAGAAAACATCCAACGACATCAAGATCTTCGCCAATGAGGTTAATTCATTATTCCTAGGTTACGTGCATTAGCCGAATGTATATGCAATCAATATAGCAATACCCACACCCTCATCATTGATCTTACAGCATTCGATAGCGAAGGGGCTTTCGGTAAGAAGAGCTTGATGTGTAGCAAGAAGGGTCCGTTTATCACCTTGTCCAATCAATAAACTAATAACAGGAATTTTTCAGTAATCTATATGTGACGCAAGCCGGGGCATCCTTCATCGCCTCCTCTTGTAAAGGAAGGCCATTTTCACTATTGACACCTCTTCTACACCTAGTGTGGCAGAGCTGATTTCAACAACTAGTTCCCTGCTTCCCATTGCGATATCCCTAGCACTAGCCGCAGTTTCGGGGAAACCATTCGCCTGCCACTATCTTGTGTGGAAAGTTGATGTGGAAAAGTTAGGCTGGAAGCTTCGAGGGGCTGTGAGGTAGTAATTGCAGTAAATCATAGGATTTCGGATCGTAGGTGTAACAATGGGTAATTAAACGCAAGAATGCCATTGGCGTCTTAGAATTGGATGGAATAGGGAGTTATTGGAGAGGAGAAAATTTAAAGGTGGTGGAGGGAGCAATCGTGTAAATAGAGGGGTGCATAGGAACAGCTTTGGAGTTCCCAAACCTTTAGAGATTTTATGCCTTGATCATGAGGCCCACATGAGTTTCTGGTGGCACAGCAGGATAGCATCACTACGTAAAGTTAATCCCTCTCGCAAGTTAACTAATCAGAGCAGCTCGTCTCGCTTTTGACAATAGGGATCGAATCTGCTTACAAAGGCTATGAAAGTATATTTCAACCTCATGCCAAGGATATTTCTACGTCTGTTCTTTTTGTGTTTGTTTAGGCGGGCAAAACGCTATATGTACAATCTGCTTTCTACAGAAAACGCCGCTCTTGTATGCAAAACCGCCATGCTGTGGTATCAACCAAAATAAAGAGCCCCTTTGCTCGAAAAACGCCTTGCCATGCAAATTTCAAAAGTTCAAATCCGTCTTTGAGTCCTGTCAGCTGTTGTCGGTATGGGCTTTTCTAGTCTCAAGCACCAGAACAGCATATCCTCGACTGGCAACAGGATCAAAAACACACGGTTACAAAGATATGCCGTGATGGCAACGAAGAAGGCGACACACGCGTCGAGATAATAGTGATTGGCGGTAGCGACAATCGTGACGAGGATCCAAGACGGATACCAAACGGCGAAAAGACAATAAAAGAGTGCCCATAGCTTAGACTTGCGTTGCTCTCCTGGTTCCAGAGTCTTGCGGAAGACACCCGAGTGGTATAACATGGTCATTCCGATACAAAAGGAATACCCAAAGTGCATGGAGGGCATTGCAGCCAATGAGTTTACATATTTCCCCTTCATCCATACACTCTGGCCATTGTTGTGGCCAACAGTATCCAGGAATCCATATTCTTGTGGAAGTAGCCTCGGCGGCATGCAGGGATAGAAGATAAATATGGTGAAGGCGAAAAGATTCGTTAGAGTCATCGTCCTCCGTACTACAGCGAATGTGTTAAAAGATGGGGCGGCGTAGTACCACCATGCAATGAAACTGTCAAGTGTCAGTAAAAGATATGATCAAGGATCAACATCAGAAATTACCCAACAGTTCCGGGAATATGGATCAACGCATATGACCGATTTAGAACCGTCAAAAATGTTTGATGCCCGTGCATGAACCATTGTTGGACTTCGCGTTCTCTCACTGGCCATAGAAAGCTCAGTGGCCCGAATTGTTCAAATTCTAGTACAGCGAGTCCGTGGTCCTGCGCAACATCCCAAATTCCCGTTTTTGAGAATATTGCTTGAGAGAGAAGGCTGGTGCAGCGGTAGAAGGCGTATGTGATGATCCAGTAGAACATTTCCATCAGAAAGGGAAATCGTTGCATAATTCTGCTGTGATAGTAATCTGCGAACCGCGATGTATTTGGTGTATAGATCGTTGTTCCGCAGCATCGTCTCTTCTTCGGCGGATATTTAGCCGTGCTCAGTGAGTCTATGCTAGTATCGTCGGAATCGGCGCTTGCCATGAAGTCTCTGGCAAGGAGGTCGTCCGAAGACCGCGCGCTCAGGAGATCGGATTCATTGTCCAGGAGACTATATTGCTTCCTCCTCTCAAAGATTCGAAAACCACGTCTCCTAGTCAAGATCATTGCACCAACAAGAATACTAGCCACCATCTAAAGAATTATTAGTGGTGTTGAGAAAGTTCTAGGTAGGAAATCTTACAACTGGCTCAGCCCACCCTGGTAGTTTCCATGCTCCTTTGCTATTCCACTGTGGCTCCTCATAGGGAACCGTCATATTTGGCGCCATGATTTTTTCTTTAACGTGCTTGTCTATGATATATTTTAGACCGAGAACCTGGTGACATGGACGAGAAGGCCGAAAAGAAAAATGTCTTGTTAAGAAATATCTTGTGTCGTCGATGGTCGTGTGATAAAAGAGTGGTCGAAGAGAAACACTGCCTCAGCCTGTAGTGACGGAACGCTCCTTCCTTGGACGATTTCCTTGTCGACGTCAATTAAGATCGTCACTGCCTGTTTATAGATTCCCAACTCCAAACCGAACTGAATTTCCAACACAAGGCTGATGAGAAGAGAACAAAGGATGGGTGGTGGGTAAAGCTTGACCTTTAACACACACTGGTTCGTCAACCAAGGCACGAGACAAATGACAACGCGGTTGACGCAGAGTTCACGTTGCTTTAAGTGAAGAAGTGGAGCATGTGGAGGGCTAAGTCACCTTGACTTTCCTCCTTTTCATTCAGCAAACCTGCGAGATCCAGCGCTGATCATGAGCTTCCCGTTCTTTTCTTAGGTGGAAGGCCAAGGCCTTGTCCCGACGACTCCCCACGACCATATATTCTATGGACCCTCGATACCATTCGCATATCGACTGTGGAGCCAGGGACTTGCCTCTCATCTTGTCCGAGTTTCTGATTGGCCATAAGGGCACGATCAAGACGCTTACGACGACAACAAGCACCGCAGACGACAGCGGCGTTTGATCTTCTGGCTCGCTGGACATGCGCTGAACAGAGCTTGAAATTTAATCTTAAACCCACCAAATATTGGACACTTCTTCCCCAAAATATCTCCGTCTTTTTAGACTGTTTCCAATCGCACAGCAATCCATAGCAGTTCTCGCACAGCAGTCTCTTTACGACGTATTCAGCGCTCACTGCAGGTTCTTTATTTTGCCTCCATGCAGCAACCATGTTGGCCCACAGCTACCAATTGAAAGAAATTGTAAACGTCTGAACGATGACGAAGCTTGAACGGTGCAGCCCTGTGCGGCAGACGGCACCCCCTTCGCATCCAATTAGGTCTTGAGTCTCGATCAAATATGCATTATTTCCGCTATCAGAATCATCCACCGTGTGTCCACGCAGGTGTCCCCGTCCGAGCGCCTCACCCGTCACTTCAATCAATTCTACCGACGACGTGGAGAGTTCGCTACGCCGCATTTGAGGATGGATTTAAGGTGCTGAGCGCATCTTTCGGATCAAACGGCATGTCGACCTTCCCCTCTCAAAGTTTCAAGCATCTAGGGCAAACATAAATCCTTTCATCGGAGGCGCATAAACTACCGAAAGCGACAAACTCTTGAGGCCAAGAGTTGGCAAGACTCTCGTTGTCTGTCCTGACTCTTGATGCAAGCCGTCATACGCCCAATCGATCGTTGCCCCGCCCGATCACCAGCTGTGGCAGAGTCTTGGAGGACACCATACCTAGAGCAGTAATACACCACGCGACATATCGGCAAATCAATTTTATCAAATGCACAAGTGTCCATTCTCCGTCGGTCACAACAACCTGTGATTGGTATTTCCAACTCTAAGTCAGCGATATCACCGGGTGTTTTTTTGGCTTCCGCCAAGACAGCGAGTGTGGCGCCGTCAAGGAGACCCAAACTGACAGGCCAGCATGGCAATTTATCGGAATATCGGATAGTCAAATTCTGCTGTCCGAAAGAGAGTACGATTGTACGATAATCCGACTCGGGACACACAATCCAACAACTTTGAATTCCCAAAAATGGGTCGCAATTTCGTACATGCTGGGATGATCTTGTTGAGATCCATTCTTATCCGCACAACCCGATGAACTCATCAAGTTATGCTTAAATAGAGAAAATTCCTCAAAGCCGAGGAACAATCCTAAACAAGTATGCAGGTCGGTTCACCGTTTCGTATCTTGCATTGTCAAGTTACATGTGACGTCAGGATACTTCACAAGATCATCAGTGTCTTACCGAGCCAGTTACTTCCAGGAGAAGTGCACAAGGCTAACAAAAATATTTACATTCTTGGCTCCCTCATACTACCTCTGGACAAGAATCCTTACATCCTGGAGCTTGATGTGTATTTCCCTTGGAGTACTGGAGTATTGGGGTATTATGATGTACATGATTAGGACGCGTGATGTTGGTGAGTTACAATTCCGGAGATGATCAGCATAAAAGCTATCGGCTGGGGATGTGGGCGGTTGAACTAATGCCTTGGTAACTTGGCTTTTCTCCCCTCTTGATTAGAATACGGATTCCGGATATGGTTTATTTAAACGTGCTTTGACAACTGTAAGTGATGAGGATTTCATGTTGAATATCTTAGAATATCGGAAGGCTGTCTGAATGTCGAAACTTTTAAAACTTACTTGGGGAAACTATAGAGCGCTCTACTGAGGGTACAGCTCCCAAGAAACTATTTGAGGTGGAAATAAAGGGGTCTTGATATTGAACTTTCGGCAACAATTAAGACAACACTATTGACAAGCACATATCCGGCCATGAACTATTAGGTTTTATGACTACTCTTATGGTCTTGGAATTCTGATACACAGATCATTTCCTGGCCCTGTTTGATTGACTGTCTAATGGTTAAAAAACGCGCCCTCCCCCCATCCTCTACATGCAGATGGAGGCAGATGGCTTCAATACTGAATTCCAGGTGTAAATAATGGAATGGAATTCCATAGTGATTCAATTCCTAACGACAGGTTCCTTGAATTGTAAGTGTGGTCCTCGAGTTTGTGGCTATGTGAGGAACCGCAAGTTCAGCAAACATATTTATTTGTAGCTCGGGAGGTTCATTTGCCTCGTTTTCTCTTGGTTGCTGACGGATGCTGTAAAGTGTAAATATGATGTGCTCTTGTGATCAATGGCATAAAACAGGGCAGTTCGATTCCACGCGCATTTTAAGTCGCTAGTGAGAGTCAAAGGAACCCCTAATACATTCTTATACCACCCTTCCCATTTCTTCTTCACTCGATCCCTCCCTTTTGTCTTCCAATCCTCCAAAGGGCGTGTCAAGAATGAAGGGAGAAAGAAAGGCGCCATGCTTAGTGCTAAGTTTGTGCTTTGCCTCGAGCCCACAAGATATTCCTAGAGGGTCTTCTATCCTGGAAAGTTGTTCCACGCCCAGTTGTAAAATGCAAGTGACTCATTGGTAGATGATCTAGGGAAAGACGAAGATGCCCTTTGGGAAGAAGCTACAGTCATCATCTTGAATAATGGCTACGACTTAGGTTCAAGCCTCTGGAAACTTATTCATATTCTGAAATTTATCATCTAAAAGTCCAACATACATGCTATGTAATATGCTGCTATAATACACGCTATCAAGCAAATGTCTGGCCATCCTAGGCTCATGATTATACTCATCTGAGTATTCTCACACAGCAATGCAGCAAGCAATGAAATGCCTCCGTGATGTTAGTACACTAACTCATGCAATACCATGCCTTGTTTCAAACGCCTGTCCTCAAGTACCGAAAGAATACGTTATGCTTCCTAAATGCTCGCCTCCTGTTGAAACGAAGAATCCACCGCTATCATCATAGAGAATCACAAAGTAAATCTATCTCTCTTCGTTTTCCTCCCACCTCTCTTTTTAATTTCCGGCTCAGCTTCCTTAATCACGGAAACAGCCTCGCTAATATCTCTTGTCCCATTACGGCTTTCCGTAACACTACGGTTGCGCTTGCGTACTAAGCGTTCCTCCTCGGGTCTAATAAAACGATGGACAGTTCTGTGGTCCAAAATTCTCTCCTCAGTATCGTTTCTCCCCTCTTTATCCGTCTTTGGCCACATATAGCCGTATAGTTTGCTGTGCCTCTCACAACGTGGGCACGAAGAACGAGTGAAATATGCGTCTTCCTGCACGAATGGCTCTTCACAGATTTTGCAGTTGATCCAGGCTGATGTTGGATGTGCTAGGAGCGCGGGTGTAAGGACGTAGTCACCTGGAATGCGTCTCACGGACGGCTTGTCTTCGTCGTCCGATTCTTCGCTTTCTATAGATGGTCGCTTCTTTTTTCGACCGCGATTATTCTCGGTAGTAGTGGCCGGTTCCTCTGCCTTTTGTTTACGAGATCGAGGGTTGGCCTTGCGACCAGCCTTCGGTGTTGTTTCAATATCTTGAAAAATGACACTGTCTATTTCCGAAAGAACTGAACTGTCATCTTCTACTGCAGGGTGGTGTGGCGCAGTCGTATTCTCGACTAGTATTGTTTCACCTGCCTCTGCTTGCTTCAGCGGACTTGATTGTTTGCGACCCTTAGGCTTTCTTGCTTTGGGGATCGCATTAGTCACCACGGGAGGCTCCTCAACGATAATCGTATCTTCGTCCACTGATGTCGCATCTGTGGAGGTATGACCATCGCCCTGTGTTGAAACGCTGCCTCTCCTGGATGCGGAAGTAGAGCTTGTTGGGGACACACCTATTGTGCTAATCGATTCAGAGAAGCTCATATTTGAGTCTTCAATTTTGACCGGCGCCTCTGTCTTTACTTTCTTGGGATATGGAGAAGAGTATGGGGAGATATATGGCATGTCAGCACTTCGTTGACGCACAAAAGGAGATATTGCTATCACAGAGGCCGAGACTTCCCCATATGGAACTATCTCCTCTACTGTTTTTGCTTCTCTTATACACTTGGTCGGAGAGCGCAATGGTTCAATTGACGGAGACTCTCTAGAAGAAGTCTCCTCGATCATCGGCTCTGCCACTTTTTGGTGTTTGATCGAGGATCTATGTGGCTCCGACGCAGGAGACACCCTGCTGGGTGAGCCGGCGTCCGCCAGCTCGGCTTCTCTCTTGCGCTTCTTCCCATTAAGCCCTGGTTCTACGGAGGCGGATTTTCCTAGTGGTGATTCCACATGCTTGAATCGAGAGAACGACCTTGGAGTTCGCTTTAGCACCTGAGGACGAATTATGACATCTGGTGTCTCTGAGTTATCTCGAGAGGAGTCTCCCGAAGAGTCGCGTCTTCTTCTTCGACGTAATGAGTATGATGCGGGGCCTTCTGGAACTACCTCGATAGACAGCTTCGGGATGCTGTCGTGACCGCTCTCGCCTTCCTCATCGGTCTGCGACCAGCCGTTCTGGCAATTTTCTTCACAAGTTCTGCAAAGACACTCACAATTGTCTTCTCCAAAGTAATTCTCACCTAGTATATAGGTCAATTACGGGAATGACAGACGTTGGCTGGGCTCAACTTACCATAACTAACAGTAATCTCTTCACCTACGTCGATATCTTGCACAGCAATAATGGTCATTCCGGCATTTCCAGTTGTCATTAATTTTGCGTTAGCACCGCAGTCGTGATTTGCGAATCGAGCAGGTCCAAGAAACAGTGATGCAGCGCGATTGCGGCTCGAAACGACAATGCTGAAATCCCGTCGGGTCCGCTTGATAAGTTCCTCCTCTTCAGGTGTCATAATAACCTGTATTCCACAGAGATATTTGACAACTTCCCCCTTTCTGATCTCTCTTCTTGCTGTGACTGCTGCTTCATGTGTGTCGATCGTGTATCGGTTGGTGGTCGAAACCTCAAACGGACAATCTGGCAAGTATATGCTGATGTACTTCTTCAGATGTTTGCGAAAATCGTCCTTCTCCTTCTCCGTCTTTAGATTCTCAAGATATTTCCTAAGTCCAGGTAGCGCAAGTAGTTGTACTTCTGCGCTTGCGACATCTTTCTCCACGATTACCGACTTTTGTAGGATGTTGGTTACATCTTCCTCTCGGATTCCACGAGAAGAATGGTAGGCATTCTTATTTTTGCGGATGTTTGTCCAGAAGTAGACCTGCAATCATCTGTTAGCAGCCATTCTCCTGAATGCGCCATACCTGGGGGAACTGACATGATCTACGAGCGCATCCGTCAAGATGTCATCGTATGAGGTCAACTGGGTGAGCGTGAGTCGGTCTTTCTTCGCAGTACCTTTTAGTACAGGCATTATGAATGCTGATTATTTTCCCCCTAGGTGATGCGACATAGAAAGTCCAAACAGTCTGCCCGAAAGGAGTGTCGTAAAGTCGTATTGAGTATTTACATCCGGGTTGAAGGAGCGACGAGCAACAGCGCGGACGAAGGAGAGCGATTCCGCCACGAAAGCGAAGTCCCAGGGGTAGGAACCTTTTTCTCGTAAACCCTATTCACTCGAATTCCTATATACCCTCACAATTGTTGGATATCTCTCCTCCTGAAGAGGAGGCGCAGCCTTTACCTCTTCTCAGCTCAGCGCTCGTTCTGTTATTGGAAATCGTGCCAGGGGGTTGCCGACTTGCGAGACATAAACAAGTTGTGGCACAAAATAAAATTGAAGAATTCTTGAAATCCAGAACTTTGAGTTATTAAACAGTTAGATCCAATCAAGGTCTAACAGTTGATAGCACACTCAAGTCAATAAATTGTAACAGCAACAGACAATCGCAAGGATCTCTATTGATGTTGGCGCATTAATTGAGAGGCGGGTCAACTCGGCAAGGGTTGGATGAGCTAGGCTGGAACGAGCCGACTGCAGAAGATATTCGCGAAATCGAAAGGCGAGAACATCACAACCTCGAGATTCTTAGATTCTGGTATGCTGTCGCCATGATACAATTAAAGGTATGCCACAGTAGTAGAACTGCAGGGAAGATCCTGAAGCTGACACACACCCATTAGACGATGCTTAATTGCATCGACAACTCTGGCGCTGCCATTGTTGAATGTGCAAAGGTTATGAAGATGAAGAGAGCTGCAAAGATTGGTACGCTTGCACGCCACTGTCAGTATTGAGTTAAATGGCCTTACTGATGATATGAACAGGCGACAGAATAATAGTGGTTGTGCAGAAGCAGAGGAATTTCACGGAATCAGGTCCTGGTGCCAGTGTTTCGACTTCCGCCGCAAACAAAGTCCGAAGAGGAGATATAAGACACGCTGTTGTGGTTAGGACGAAGAAGAAGCTCCAGAGACCTGATGGAAGCGTGGTAAGGTTTGATGATAATGCATGTGTGTTGATAAACAAGGCGGGGGAGCCGATTGGGACGAGATTGAATGGTAAGTCCTAGGCCTCTTAAGAGTTGGAATATATGGCTAATCAGTATACAAGGCATTGTTGGAACAGAACTGAGAAAGGCGAAATGGTCGAAAATTTTGTCACTAGCCCCGATGCACCTGTAGAAATACTGTACAAGTCACAAAAAATGTAGCATAAGGAGGAAGGCGTTTTGACAGGAATGCCATTAGAAATCTAGAATCTCTTCACACAATCGTGTTCTCCTGTGAACTTACGACCCTTTACGCCATTTTCCATCCGTATGCAATGCCAAACGCCGTGAAAAATCGAATCCTTACTTCATATCCCATCTGTGGTCTGTAGGAGTATCATGAGAAAATGTGGCCGCACCCACAGCAAACATAAAAGAGTTTCTAGGACAACGTCAACTGAATCCTATAAGAAAACTGAAGATATACTCACCATACCCGTCTCGGCAGATCTCTGCTGGGACTGGAAAAATACAGCATCCTCGGTCTTACATTTCGGGCAAGTCTTGTTTGACCGCGGAAGCTAAAAATTAGAGATCAGCCAAGTGCTACTGAGAAACAGCGTTTAAAACAGGTTGCTCCATTTCCTGCACTTCTGCATCCTTCTCCAGGTGCGATTCATCCTCTGCGCCACCTCGTCCCCTTTGCGTTCTGCCCTCACACATGACAACAGAACCACACAATAAACAGAGGGGTAAACCAACAGTTGGGTCAGATCCAACATCTTGTGTGACACCGGCAGTCTCTCCAACTGCGTTGTTTAGAATGTTGCGGAAGACACAGGCAGAGGTCGCTTCTTCGGAATATTGACATGTTCGACAGGCGAAGTTTAGGCGGTGGGTATCGGGGTCCTCCTTTGGATACAGCATGTTTGAACTATGTCCATATTAGTGAAAATTCATGGAGAGAGTGGAGGAGCGTACCATTCGCTGCAGAATCTGAAAGTGATTTGCTCCATATTCTTCTTTTCTTCGCCGGCACTTGATGCTGGGGAAGCCATGATGAATGTGTGATCGTGCTGTAGTTTTTGTTTCGTTGTTGTTGTTATGGAGGTTGCTGATGGTTGTGGAGCTGCTGAAGATGAAGATCGTAGCTGTGGTGCGATAAGGATGTACTATATTGCCTCTAGGAACTTTGGATTCTTCGCAAGGCTGCCAAAGAAGATAGAGGGGGACTGGCTTTCAACGACCCCTGCCCTCGAAATGCGCTAAACTTAACTTTCTCTAGCAGATACTCACAGCGGGCGCAAGCAGGAAGACCCGCGCTTGCATCCAACAGTTTGATCACCTGGACTTCCCAGAGCCTTCGGGACCTCAATTGTTCCTGACAACCACAAAAAGCCTCCACTTCTCTGTGCGACCTTTCAGCAAACCTCTTCTTCACATCCTCCTTCTAAGACATCCCCAGACACAAAAACACAATTCTACAAAATGGTGAGTTGGAAGAATAGGACCCTGCATTACCATTTGTTTACACCCCTCTTTATTCCTAAGAGCAGTGGGAGCTTGCTGACCACGCAACAAGGCTGACACAGGATTGCCACCTGGATGGGAGGTTCGTCACTCACAATCGAAAAGCTTGCCATATTACTTCAATGAAAAAGAAAAGATGTCGAGATGGGAGCCTCCGCCAGGATCAGATACAGAGAAGCTCAAGACCTATATGGCTGAGCATCATAGTGCGCCAGAAATCAGACCCGGTGCTAGTGGTCCCAATGGAACTGCTGCAAATAGTGGGAAGATTCGAGCAAGTCATCTGCTAGTCAAGCATAAGGACAGTAGACGCCCTAGTAGTTGGCGTGAGGTACGATAATATCAAAACAAATTCTCTTATGGTGAACTTGAACTGGACTCGGGCTAACGGGTATGCAGGCACAAATTACACGCACAAAGGACGAGGCTATGGCTATCATGCTTGCGCATGAAGCTCGCATCCGGAGTGGTCAGACAACTCTAGGTGACCTTGCTGTCAGTGAGTCGGATTGCAGCAGTGCTAGAAAGATGGGAGATCTGGGGTTTTTTGGCAGAGGAGATATGCAAAAGGAGTTCGAAGAGGCAGCTTTCCAGTTGAAACCTGGGGAGGTCAGCCATGTCGTGGAAACTGCCTCTGGTCTGCATTTGATTGAGAGGTAAGAGTGATGCATATTTTCGGACCCGCTTGTATACCACCACTGACACTTTACAAGGCTGGAATGATTGTGCATTATTTGCAACTGAATAGTTGAGATATGACTACAGTGTTATAGTATGTTTGATATGGGATGCTTATTGCTGGATGTAAATGGCTTGGCCATAGTTGGCTCATCTGTCCGAAAAGCTTTGCATTATTATTGATGTGATGACATTAATGCGCCGCCTTTCTCTAAATATCTAGAGGTCATAAATCGACTAAAGAATCAATTGCCTTTGCTATAGGCGGTACCGAAGTCAGCGCAAGAGTGATAATTCCAAACAAACTCATGCTCAAACTTGACAAAGCTGCAGCTCTAGGATCCGTTACCAGTAAAAGTGCGGTAGCAATTGCGGAGGAATTGCCTCCTAGCGTAACGCCTCTTGTTACGTAGTCATCTGCATCCAGGTCAGCTGCAGGTACCAACCAGTGCCTTGGTGAACGCATTGATCAATACATCACTTGATCGTCACCACAACATCTGCTAAGTTTATCCAAAAACCCAAAATCTCACAATGATACGCGAGCATTCTAGTTAGTTTTTGTTACAATAACCTTCCAATATTTGCATCAAGATATAATAATAATAAGCGAACAAACTAACCTTCAGGTATCCTTAACCAAGCCAAAATCCTTTGTCCAACTAGCACTCCCATAATTCCGCTCATAATCGCCAATGCGGCATTTGTGTTGATATCTCCATTGAGGTTTTTTGTTGCAGGTGTAGCCAGCGCGAGTGTCAGGCTTCGTCCTGCGAATGCCAAGCTTCGCTTTGAGGAGATCCCAATAGCATAGCACACGACTGGATACCCGAATAGTGAACCAATCGAGATTGATACGTTAGGAATAACAATGGCGAAGAAATGTCTACGGAGTTCTTGCCGATATTGAAACATTGGAAGTGCAAGTGCTACAATAGCCGCATCAAGGATACTGCTGAATATGTCACCCGCTCCTGGTGGTGGGAGGTTGGTTTTGCCGTACCAGAGATCGAGATAATTCGATCCGGTTTTATAACTATCCAACACTTCACTTAGATTCTCTCCTCGGATGAGGCCTAGGATCCAGACTCCTAAGATGGTGATAGCGGAAGAGACCAGCACGGGATGTAAGAATTGCTTCCATCTCGGTGGGAGCGCGAGAGCAGTGAAGTAGGCGAGTATATTAAAAGTTAATTGGGCAGGCATAGCGTAACCTGTGCTATAGTAGATTGGGATGCCCATAAAGAGGAAAAGTGAGAGGTAAGTTAGGCGGTCAAAGTGTGCATTGATGAATGTAGCCCAGCGTTGGGGACGAGTGAGGGGTAAAGGAGCCTGCTGAAGTGGACTGGAGGGACCGTTTTCTGGTGTTGAGAGATTGGTCTCGGGCGGTCCACCTGTGCCTCGAATTTGGGAGGGATCTTGGGTTCGCGGAGGTGGGATGAGACTGTTGGCTAGCTCTTCCTGGAGGCCTGATACAAGTGGCGTTGATGCTCCGCTTTCACCAGGTGTGGCCATTCCACTGGACAGGTTGATCGTGGAGTTTGTTCTTGTTGGGTTTTGACTGATCTGCGTTAAAGGGATGTTATCGTTCTCATTTCCCAGCTCTTCTGCTCTTTCGGTCATTGCTCGCTTCGAGGAACCGCTGATAAGTTGAAGGCCTCTAACTAGCCATGCTGTGATTGCTACTACCACGAAGAACCCGATGACTGGGAATCGTTCAGCAAATGAGTAGATAGTATCTGATATGCTTACCGAATACCGCTATGATCTTCCCAACTTCTACACCACTTATTGCCGGGCTCAGAGGAAGTAGGACAAAACTATGTAATTTTACTTAGACATGAAAGGTGGGATGGAAGTGTAGGTTAAACTAACGAGGGCGTGAAAAATATGTTGATATATCTCAATGCCCAACCAGCCTGAAATCGAGGTCAGGATGAAATATGAAATATGGGGTTTGACGGCAGCATACCGGAATGTTGATAACATTTACAAGTGCATTTGTTTTACGATGACCAAGTATTATATCACAAAGTATCAAACCAAAAAAGAGCACGATTAGACAAGCAACAGAAGCCGGAAACGAGACAGAACTAAGGCCAATTAGAGAATTGACTCCAAAACAAGCAAGAAGCAATAGCAAAATTCCAATTGGCACATATAACCAAGTGGTTAGGTTTTTTTGCCATGATAATCGAGCTACCTATATTTTATCAACATTGTCCAATTCATCACTATGTTCGTTTGATATGCTCACCAATTTTAAGGATTCAATTCCGTCTGAGATATGAGCCCCGAGTCCTTGATTTTCTGCCATACTGTCTCAAGATCAAAAGAAAGGGAAACATGATCAAAGAAGAGAAATTCTGACTCACGGATAGATAAAGTTTTGGTCCCGCTCCGCGATTCGGAGATATGGGGCAACTGAGCCGAGGCGAGAAGGCTGAGATTTGTTGATGTGACGTGTTTCTCACGCGAATTTGAACCACAGTACAACAACAAGGCGCATTCTCAGCCTCGCTCTCTAACAACATGGCTGACGGTCTTTTGGACGATATTGTACAAATTCTACGTGAGAGGGATGTGCCATATGATCGAGATGCACTTAAATCTGCTCTCAATGACCCAGAAGGGTTCACCGCTATTAAACAGTGGAAGGAGGAATATTTGAACTCAGACACACTGCTTACAAAGGAGGAAGCAGCACAGTAAACAGTCCTTAGGCATAATCACTATTCAATTACTAATACTTTGCAGATATGCCTACTTATGCAAAACTGGAGATGCCGAACGTCTTGAAGCCCAAGACCTATCTGCTGTCCGAGGTCTTGACAATTCCGAAATTCGAGATGCAATCGAAGAACTTAAGAGGTCTACGGTAGCAATCGAAAAGCAGACTGAGACACTTCGACTACAACAGAATGCTATGAGTGCACTAGTAAAGAATGGGCTGCGTACTAGCCAGGCACGAGCTACGACAAACAAAACACGGTTAACGAAATGGAATGTGGAGAAAAACCATGTTAGCAAGGCAGTATGTTTTGTTCCAAATCTTGTAGGGATTGCTGTTGATAACTTCAGATTGAGGACCTGTCGCAAAATCTAGCATATCAAATTTCGGATCTCGAGCAGGGTGGCAAGGCCTCTGAAGCTGCTGCAAAGCAGGCTGTTGATGGAATTTTGAAATCAGACGATAAACTGTTAGTAAACCTGCAAAAACTTGCAAGTGATCTCGATCCAATCAATTCTGGGGATGAACAGTTGATTGCTAGGATTAGGGAATTGTGTGCGAGGTGGGGGCTCCCACAACAAGATTAACCCTATGAAAAAAATTGCTAATTATTATTAGACTCATCAAGCATACTGTAGAGGGAATAAGGACGAAACTCGATAGAATATATTTAGAGGCATTGGGAGCTCCCGGGGCTGTCAATGGTGAAGAAACAGAGAGTCAAGAGTCACGAGAGCTCCAAGAAGAACTCGAATCTTTATATTCCGAAGTCCTTCCTGTGGCCCAAATGTCAGCCGAGCAGCAATTTCTACAGCCAGCCCTTCGGACCTTAGCAGACACAACTGGGAAAGGCCAAGAAAGAGCAGCTAAGGCTGTTAAATACGTATATAGAACACATTCTTCATTCTTATCGAGTACTAATTATTTCCAGATTCACGAGTGCCTCATCTTCCTCGTCAGTCGCTTAGAGACATTATTAGCCAAGGCTGAAGAATCCCAATGCCATAAAAAGGCCCTAAACTTCGTTCTCGCCTCCGCAAAAGCCGAGCTCTCCCGCGTCGAAGCAGCCCCCAAAATCACCGCCAGCCCTTCTAAACCAAATATTCAAAAGCGGAGAACATCGTCAAACCCCTCCCCTGGTCGTCTCCGAAACGCTCGTCGCCGTTCCTCGGGAGTCTTTGAAAATGAAGATGTGGACCCCGAACAACAACTTGCTCGAAATCTTGGAATCACACTTCCTTCAGAGGCAGCATCCGATCATCAGCGTATAGAGACATTGGAACGGCTCCTTGCTGATCGTGTCCTAAAGCTAGGCATTCATACCTCGAGTCTACAGCAGACTACTGAATTGGCGATATCTAGCTACTTACAAGACGCTAATCTAACGTTGCAGTTACTTCAAGATTCGCTATTGGCGGAGACACTGTATGGAAAGGTGAGCTTAGTAGATCCGGACATCGAAAGTGGTGTTAGAATGTTTGAGCAGGAGATTCAGGATTTAGAACAGGGGTTAGAGGAGATCGATTTGGGGAAATTAGGTGAGAGGAATGTGAATAAAGAACAGATTATTGGACGGTGGTCACATTGAGAAACGGATTGTATTTGCATCGACGTTTTGTATGGATGCTCTGGTATATGCAGAATATCTACAACAGCCTACTATACTTACCCTTGGTACCTCATGTTAGACTTACTGGGGTATTGTTTTTCGCAAGCAGACTTAATATGATCGCCTCAATCACTCTAACCGTCTCAACCGACGTCGTTTGACTCGCCATAACATACAGCACATTCCCCAGAACCCTACAATGAATTCTCATCTTTCCATCCACGCCTGCCAACAGAGCTTTTTGCATTCCTGCAGCAGCAGCAGAACTATACCCAGCACCCTCGCTATCTCTCAAATTGATAGCTAAAACACTGCCCAAAGTATTCACACTCTCCACTCCTTCGAACCGACTAACAGTGTCCACAAATTTCTCACTCCACATACTCCACACCTGCCTCGCAATCCTCCTTTTCCTCTCATCCTCCTTCACACCCGGCAGCCCCCCCCATTCTCCTTTGAACTCATACCACTCTCTCTTCTTCTCCATCGCGAGGAAAGTTTTTAGAGACATATTTGCAACGTGACAGCCTATCGGATGAGCGGTATAGCTGTGTCCGTGAAGTAATGCGTCTCTTTTCTCACTTGATAAGAATGATGAAAAGATCGAATCACTTGCGAGAGTAGCGCAGAGTGGGAGAAGGCCACCAGTGAGTAGTTTTGCGTGCACAGAAATATCGGGGTGCACGCGGAGAAAGGAGGAGGATGTGAAACGGCCGAGGCGGTAGAGGCCTGTGAAGACTTCGTCGAAGATGATGGGGAGGCCGGACCAGGATGTTTTTGCTTCTGTTTTGGGAGGGGGAGAGATTGGGGTTGATTCGGTGTTGAAGAGGGTAGTGGATTCACGGACTGTTTCGACGAGGGCGTGTTGGAAGAGAGGATCACTAGAAGATTTTATAAGAAAGCTTGAAGGTCGATGGGTGGGGAAAGACTTACACAAAAAGCATCCCGCCTGCTCCTAGGATTACTGGCTATGTCGTTGATTAGCAGAAGAAATGAGTCAGTCGTAAGAGAAACAAATTTACCTCCATGACAACAGCCCCAAAAGTCCTCCCCTCCTCCTTTACTAGTCTAAGTAGCGTTTCTCTGATCATACTACAGTACCCTTTATAAACATCCGTTTGTTTCCTACTTTTTATCTCAAAGATGTCTGATTGGGATTTGAACTCTAGCCTCTTCCCAAGATCGCCTATTTGTCCTGGTGCCGGTTCGATAAACCAGTTACCGTTACTCATTTTTACTTGCGGAAAATCAAACCAATATCCACGCCCTTTATACCAGTGTACCTTTTCGTTAAACATTGATGGTTCTGAGCAATCCATGGCTCCGATAGTGTCTCCATGATAAGAACCCTTTAGTCCAATGACGCCAATTTCAGCATTACTTTTGTCCCATTGATACCGGCTAGTAGCAGCTGTAAAGGCCATTTTGGTCGCAACCTCCATACCCGTGCTTCCATTGTCAGAATAGAAGCATTTAGATAGGCGAGGATTTTTGAGATTTTTGAGAAGGGTTTCTGCAAGTAGTAGTGCGGGTTCGTGAATGGTACCTGCGAAAATGACATGCCCGTATCGTCCTGCTGCATATGCTGCTGCGAGTGATAAATCCGGATTTCCATGACCGAGCCCTTGTGTCCACCAACTTGCGCTGGCGTCGAATGCTGGATTGAGCAACAGTATTTTCTTTTCTGATAGAACTTTGGGGTGCCCCCATGACTCTTCCGTTTTTTTGACCACATCCGGAAACGGCATGATTACTGTACTCAAATTTGCAAGGCGTGTGGAAAGTTTACCATCTACCTCCTGGTCGGCCTTGGGAGCCGCCATGTCTTCTTTGGTATCCCTTTGAATGGCCACTTTCCGCGACTTGATAACACCGTCGTGGTTCTGATTCTTATAGGTCTGCCAGAAATCTCCATAGGCCGAATCAATAGCCACAATGTTCTGCTCTGACAGATCTTTATGCTGTGTGAATGGATACCAGATAGACTGTTCCGCTCGACTCGGCATGCTTTTCAGATCTTCTATCCTCTGTTCATGTTTTTCCATAAGATAGTCAATCGCATCTGGGAGCCACCGGGTCCCCTGAACAGCATATTTATAGTAGCTTTCTAGCCTAGCCTGCTTGTGCGGAGGCTTCTGAAGATGTATAAGTCTTATTCCCTTGTCCTCGAAGTACTTCTTTAGATACTCGTGATTCTGATAGACTTCGTCTTCAAACATGCAGACTAGATCTATGTCGTATCCTCGAATATGTAAGCTCTCAAAAGCAGAAATTGTAGATGAAATTCCACCCAGTTGCGAGTCTCCAATGAGAACAGCAGGCCAACGAAGCGGTCGATAAAGATCAGCTTGTGATGTGCCCGAGGGAGCAGGAGAGTGTACACCACCAGCAGTTTCTAGCAAAATATTCCCCAGTCCAGGAGTTACCCGCTCATGTAAAAAGGTTTGAATCTTCTGCATGATGTCTTGATCTGATGCTGCATTGCCAATACCTCTGGCCGCTATATGAGGGCTCACAGGATCCTGGAATTGGTATAGACATTGTGCCTTAGTTTTTGATGAGTATCGAATGATGTGTAGATCATCCGCCTCATCTTTCGGACCTGTTGATACAGGTTTGATATAGTAAACTTGGCCCTGATTCCCGCCCTTCCGTCGATTGAAACCTTTACAGAGAAGGGTAGAGAAAATGGTCTTGCCAACGTTTGTGTTTGCACCCCATACTGTCAAGGTTCTGAGGTTCCGTCGAAGGAACACATTGGTCACCGCCATGAGTAGAATTGGTAGGGTGTAATAGACATTGAAACTCGGTGCTCCCTTGAATCTGCTGCCCAACTACTTTTGAAAGATAGATCGTACAGGGGTCGGAATGTAGCCCAAGCCTTCGGTTATGCTGCATTTCAGGCCTTTCTAACTCCCTGTAGTCTCAACCGAAACCCCTAAATACACACCGATGAGAAGTCTATCTCAACCTCAACTCACCAAAGCTGTTCACTCCACAGCATAATTCGTACCGATCCACGATAGATAGAACTACCGACAATGAGGTGACTCGTAAGCCTGGACCATTAAAACTTCTATTGAGACACCTTTACTGTGACTGATCATTACAAGCCCCATAAAATATCGCAAATAGTTCGGATCCCTCCAAATTAACTGGGCTAGACAGCGGTGATCGTGGAGAACTACACAATGCATGGGCCAACAAGAGGAGGGCACTTTCTCCAATCCAGTACTCAAGACTGCAAATACTGCACGTTTCATGAGCGGAGAATATCCACTCAAGTTTCTCAACGAGTCAACAAACTCGCAAATGCATGCCAGCTAAGTGGCTGCCCTACTTGCTGCAGGAGGGCGCAGCCTAAAAGCAATTGTGTCTCCAGGGTGTGCCCCACCACTGGGTATCTTCAAACCTCTCATGCTCGGTGCATTTCGGATCACAAATAGCAAAGAAAAGATCAATTGACTGAACAAGTCAAAATGCGCGGAAACTATTCTCGAGTACTTAGAATTGGCTGCAGAGCTCTGCTTCAAGATGCTCGAGTTTACCCTCTATCAAGACAATATGGAACTGTCTCCGTTGCACCATCTCAGCCAATTACAACCCCGCCATCGGCCTTCCAGAATGCTCTTGAAGCAGAAGGACCAAGGAACAACTGGACGAGGGGGGAGATCCAGGAAATTTACGAAACTCCCTTGATGCAATTGGCATTCGCTTCAGTATATTTCTGTCCTTGATTGCGGAGAAGCTTTGACTGACTCTACTCCAGGGAACTGTTCATCGAAAATTCCACAACCCTTCCTCTATCCAGATGTGTACACTTATGAATATCAAGACAGGTGGATGCAGTGAAGACTGCTCGTACTGCGCACAAAGTTCTCGCTACAAAACTGGCCTGAAAGCATCGAAGATGGTGACAGTTGACTCTGTCCTCGAAGCTGCGAGAATAGCAAAGGACAATGGTAGCACCAGATTCTGCATGGGTGCAGCATGGAGAGATATGCGCGGCCGAAAGACCAACCTGAAGAATATTAAGGAGATGGTCAATGGTGTAAAGGGTATGGGAATGGAGGTTTGCGTGACTCTGGGAATGATCGATCTAGAACAAGCCAAAGAATTGAAAGAAGCAGGCCTTACAGCCTATAACCACAACGTGGATACATCGAGGGAGTTTTACCCGTCAGTCATTTCTACAAGGAGCTACGACGAGAGGTTACAGACCATAGCGAATGTCAGAGAAGCCGGACTAAATGTCTGCACGGGAGGTATCCTTGGTCTAGGAGAGAAGAAGAAGGATCACGTTGGTCTAATTCACACTGTTGCTACTCTTCCGGCACACCCAGAGTCATTCCCAGTCAACACATTAGTTCCAATAAAGGGTACCCCACTTGGTGAAAATGAGCCATCGCCTTTTGATGCCACATTACGAACTATTGCAACAGCTCGAATGGTCATGCCAAGAACTATCATTCGCCTGGCTGCTGGACGAACAACACTTAGCGAAGAGCAGCAAGTTCTTTGTTTTATGGCCGGAGCCAATGCCGTGTTCACTGGTGAGAAGATGTTGACTACAGCCTGCAATGGATGGGATGAAGATCGAGTCATTTTTGAGAAGTGGGGATTACGGCCTATGCAGAGCTTCGAGGTTGAGGCACTGAGAGAGCTGGTCTCCTCTCCCGTTCCTCAGCCATCTGTGGAATCCAGGGCGGCAATCCAGTCTGCTTCAGCAACTACTTAAGGGTAGGTTTATTAGCACAAACCACAATACAATAGAATTTTGCATCTCAAGACATTGTTATTCTTCCAAATCTTCCCTTCAGGACCTGACGACATTTGTTTGATCATGGGTATCTAAAGCCTCTGTTCTTGGCTAAGCTTTGCATTTGCTCTAGCCATCTCTATTCCCTTCTCGTCTAATTCTACCCCTATCTTATAATCTTCATGCTTTTCACACCTAAAACGACTGCTCATAGGTGCGCTTTTGTCCCCATTATTTCAGAAACTTCGCTTGTCTTGCTAGTCCCTTCTCGCTCTTGCATCCACCTTGCAATCCTTCTTGCCAAACTTTCTACCTCCTCATAGCTATTTCCGGCATGTAAGCAAACTCTCACTCTCTCCGTTCCCTTTGCTACAGTTGGTGATACTATTGGCCGCACCATGAACCCTCCTTCTTGACAGAATCTCGCTAGGTTGCGAGGTGTTGGTGTCATGAGTGCGAAGATTGGCGATTCAGGGAGAACTTCGGGAATTGTAAGGAGTGGAGTTGGTGGGATATTGAGTAGGTGGGAATGGAAGTGTCGGGTTAGGAAGCGAAGATGTTGAATGAGCTGTTGAGGAATAAATCAGTCTTCTGCTTTTCAATGCTAGAAATCAAACATACAGCTTCGGTCCGTCCTTCTTTCATTATTTCATAAGCGACTTTGATAGCAGCAAGCGAAGGAAACGACATGCTCGTCGAATATATCAGTGGTTTCGCATAATTTATCAAATATTCCCTCGTCACTTTCGAGCACAATATTGTAGCTATTCCTTATCAGCGTCATGCATACTCTTACTTGGCCTTCTCTTCACATTAACTTACCACCTGAACACCCAAGCCCCTTCCCAAATGTATTCAGCCTTGCAAAAACCCTCCTCTCCAGTCCTAAGGCACACACAATACCCCTCCCCTTCTCCCCATAAATACCATTACTATGTGCCTCATCAACAATCACATAGCCATTCCCTTCCTGTAACATATCCTCAACACATTCCACAATATCTTTTAGCGGCGCAAGGTCCCCATCCATACTATACAGGCTCTCTACTGCAACAAAAACATTCTTCCTCCCGGTCTTGAAACTTTCATCTTGTTTGCATAGCTTTAAGAGTTTTGTTCTTAGGTCAGAGACGGAGTTATGTGCGAATGGTAGAGAGAGGGAAGCGCGAGATAGGTCAATCCCTACTCGGCAGCTCGCGTGACATTTCTCATCCCAAAGGACAACATCTCCTTCCTGCGGTATACAGGAGAAGAATCCAGTGTTAGCATCGTAGCCTGAATTAAACAACAAAGCAGCTTCTGCATTGTGGAATTCTGCAATTGAGGATTCTAAATTCTCCGCATAGGATGAATTTCCGTCAAGGAGGCGGGAGCCTCCGGAACCGAGACGGAAATCTGGGTTGTTCGACAGCTCAGTGAGAAACGATGATTTTAAGAGGGGCGAGGTGGACAGGGAGAGGAAGTCGTTGGATGAGAAGTCGGTGGAATTGGGCGGGGCGAGGGTGAGGGTGCGAAGTGATGATTTAGTTTTACGGCGTGTGAGGTGGGATTGGAGAGTGGAAGTGAGATCTTTCCCTGATTGGGACATTTTGAAGTATTTGACAAGATAAAACTATGAAATTTATGAATTGTTACGATATGAGAATCGTGACTGAATTGAGACATGAGCAACATAAAATATAAAATATTTGGTGTGAATGTATGATATGCACACTTATGCAGTGCTTCTTCATGGATCAAGGAAGCCGGCTAAATCTAGCAGCTTGTGGAGCTCAACAAGCTTGAGCGGTTTTCGGAGGAAGGGATTTTTCTACCGAGGGCAAATTGAAGCGAGGCTGTTTGTGCTTTGAATTTCACCAGTGTGAAGAGTTAAGAATAGATAGCAAATCTTTGAGAGAATAGCTGGGTTAGCAATGCACAATTAATTAAGAAGTGAAGGCTGTCGACTTGAGCCAGAAGAAATAGTTCAAAAGTTTCGTTCACGGAAAATCCCCACCTTGAGCTACCCCGCCCCCTTTCTTTTTCTACCCCACTTGCTTCCTCTCGCCTTGATTTCACGGACATTTCTTGCATCTTAGAATTATAAACTTTTCTATGCCTCGGAGAGCTAAAATGCATGTGATATGTGATCTCTTTGCTGTGCTAGGGAGTTTAAAGATGCTTGTCTTGGACAATTGACGTTATAAACATGCCTTAGTATTCTGGGACCACTGGCTGCAAGATTCATTAGTAGACCTTCGCGAACCAAGACAATGTACTTGGTGTTTGCTAAATGATATCGTTGTTTGTGTCTATTGTTAATTCTGAGTTAATTCGAGAAGGTTCCGGGATTCAACTCGCGATATCTACGCCGCTTCATCTACAAGTATTTTACACTCCGTATCATAGCTATTTAAAGCATTATCTGTCTGTAGTCTTATCAAATCTTCTATACAACCAAGGCTCAAACTACATGGAAATTTTGGTCTAAGGACAACTGTACAGACATAACCACTACTTCCAAAACGAAAATTAACACCATTTCAGAATTGACAAAGCAATTTCTACCAGTATGAGACGACTCCTAACAAAAGCAAAACTATTACCAACACTTAGTAAAGTATAGAACAGTACTATCTTTGTTATCTCTAGCTCACTCGTCCGCCCCATCAACCACCAAGTAGTCCAGCAAATTAGATCAGCACCAACATCTAGTTATCCAACGGAATTGCTTGCATGGGTGGTGACGAAGGCATTGTGGCCTCAAGATATGGCAGAATCCATTTGATTAACGTCTTGGCTCAAGGATAGAAATAGGTTGCTGTCAAGGTTGTCGCGGGAGATCATTGGTTGGATAGTAAATACGACGCCTTGGTCTCAATTGGGTGCAGGCTTCGAACCCAAAGATCGATTTTGCCATTGGCAAGTTCAACACTGAAGCTTAGTTTCTCGTAGGGCCGGGGAGAGGATACTTTCCGCATTAGTCATTGGGAAGGCGGAGAAGGGAGGAAGTCGGAGAACTCACTTCGCTAGCTATGCAGGTGTCTTTGCAGGCTGAGCAAATATGGGAGCAGTAGCACTTCCTAGCACAAGTCAGTGGTGGTTTCCTTACGAAAATATGATATTGGACATTCAGTAAACGCGAAATCCCTCGTAGAAATTAAATTTGATTTCTTTGTTTTGATATTTTTGTCAAGGATGTCATCTAGTATTATGTTCGACTACCCTAATATTGCATATACAATATGTAGCAGTCCTCGCAAGGATCAAGAGTTTCGATACGCTGCGAACTCAAGAGAGCACTCAAGCTTATAGAGCGATTCTCTCTTAAAAAGGGCATCTCGAAATAATTTCAAGCTATAAGATAAAATAGTTTTCAGTAACGATGATCGATAAGGTTTACTAACTGAAGCCATGAGACTGGTAATCAATAACAATAACAAAGGACTAAAGCAGCACTTCATATAACAAAGCAGTTACTTTTACAAGAAAGGAAAACCCTACAGACCTCCCAAACATTAGTTTCAAGATCGTAACCTTGTTTTAATTTTCCAAATCTCAAATATGTATTATGTTTCAAGCGAGGATGTTATCACTACACAGGAGAGGAAGTCGCCTATGGAGAAATGTTCCGCCGAACCGCGATCCCTGCATAAATTGTCATGACATCTTTGACAGCCACGATTGGGCTGAAGTTACCCCG
Organism: Tricladium varicosporioides; assembly: GCA_021365295.1. NCBI lineage: Eukaryota > Fungi > Ascomycota > Leotiomycetes > Helotiales > Tricladiaceae > Tricladium > Tricladium varicosporioides. Next base: position 657,460 of record JAJTIW010000010.1, on the reverse strand, counting down.
ATTTGCGATTCTTTTTGTATACGACGTCGAGGCAATTAAGCTTCAATTAACACCTTTATAATGGCTTCTAAATCCTGCGCATCATGTCTCCGGACTATGCAGCGTCAACCGCGCTCAATTGTAACTGTTTGTCAAGTTGTATCATGCTCAAAGCTATTTGTTCTAACTATTTTCTAGAGCAGATCAACGGCACAGTTTCAAGCAAGAAGGGCATTTATAACATCTTCTAGCCGGCGCGCCACACTCCCCGAATCCAGTCAAGGCCTTCCAACCTCGATTCCACCTATCGATCCGGCGCGTGCGACTGGCGACCATAAGCTACAGAAATCTTTTCAAGATACTGGGGACAAGATTGGGAAAGCGGGTGAAAATGTAGAAGGGTCTAGGAAAATCGGCGGGATGATGGAGACTTATACAGCGTATGCTGTAACTGAAGAGCTGTATAAAGAGTGTGCTGCGCAGGCGGATTATAATATCCCTCAGGCACAAGATAGTGACGCGGAAATGCCGAAGACAGAAGATGGGGAGGATTTGGGAGTTGGGACGGGCTGGTGGCTTACTGGTGAGCTCTATAGACGCTATGATGGGATTTTAGGACGAAATTCTGACTGGTATTAGAATTAGGACTACAGCCTACATTCAGCACTTGGTCGCAAGTCACCATGCTGCACATGTACCTCCTCTCCACACGATTCCGATTATTTCCCCATGGCGTAGATCGCACATGGCAACAACATCTCCTTGATCACTTCTTCTACGATGCTGAGAACAAAATGGCCGTCAATCACGGAATGCACGCACGAGGAACACGAAATAAATACTTGAAAGATATGTTTGTTCAATGGAGGGGTCTACTCGCCGCGTATGATGAAGGGCTTGCAAAGAATGATGCAGTTTTGGCTGCTGCAGTGTGGAGAAATGTCTTCAAGGCGAATGAGAACGTTGATGTCGTTAAGCTGGCGCAGATTGTTAGCTATATGAGGAAAATATTAGTAGAGATGGACTCTGTTGATGATCACAAGTTCATGACTAGTCGGATTTTGTTTGGCAATCCTGCAGATGAGAAGAAACTGGTTTCGTTGAAGAGCAAGATGATGGATTCACCGCTTGATCAAGCAGCGGGGAAGCCTATGCCTCCGAAGTTGAAGAAATAAGAAATGTTTTAATAGTTGGAAAGGCTTTTGTACAATATGGCTACTATCCGGAGGCGGTATATGGTTGTATAAATAATGGAGGGCAAAGGAACTCTGCCCAGGTGTATAAAAGCTAGAACCTCCCACTATGAAATATAGTTGTATCAGATTCTCACTTGCACTCATTTGTATTGAAAATTACGTTGCATAACTAGACTTTCCGCAACTAAGTTCAGGGCCAGAATTTCCCTCGAGTCTTGATACCTTTCTATACAGATTGGATACTCTTCAAATTCCCCAATAGCATTTCATAATACATAAGAAGAGCTCAACATGCTGATGTAAATCATCTGTTAAAAAACAATGAACCAATGCGTCCAAGCAAGTGCAAAGCCTAGAGAGTCGAGGTTATCTATTTCAATTGTAAAATATACTCCACATGCTCATAATTTTGGGCACACCGTCCCTCAAAGCTCTATTAATGTTTTTGTTGAATCGCTGCTCTGGGATTTCAAGCAACACTGTCGGTACTAAAATTCCTGACTATGAGAATGGGGAAAGGTATTAAGAAGTTTGAAAGCCACAGTACATACAAAGTCACATCTACCGTGTTGTGTAATCTACCCTCTGCTTCAACAGTACCTTGGCCGACTGCCCCTGGATCTAGCGATAGGTGGGATTCGAAAAAGGGATTTTTTTGATTATATATATATTAGAAATCACGACTATTAGATAATAGAGACTTCATACATTATGAGGGCTATAAGTGGTGTACAAGAAATTTGAAAAGAACCAAGTATCGTCCTAGGCAACCTCTTACGATATTTCTCAGCTTTCATACGATAAATATGGAATATAATAACCCATGGCACTTGCCAGGGTGAGTCTCTTGAAAGTTTTATTATTGGGAGGATTCTTGCATGGAATATGCCTGGACCTGCGGTATTATTAATAACGGATTTATTGTTGACTATGAGGTTGCTACAGGATTTTTGGTACGCAGCTGATTTTTAATATTTGATCCAATAGAGGTTTTGATGAGTGAGAGCCAAAAGGCAAGGGGAGAGCTTTCTTAAATAGTAGTGGGATACTAGTAATCTGGTAAGCATCTTTCCTCCCTCCTTTCCATTTTCTTTTCTTTCTGCCATGGCTGGAATCTGAACTTGAATGGCAGTGACTATATATATACTTTAAAGCCCCTCTTCACATATTTAATTGGGATAAGTAGGGATACCTTACAAAATAGCTTCCCATCAATTCCGCTCTCTACTCCAGCCACTTGAAGAAATCGACATATTTCATGGGTTTATGGTTCTAGCACCACTAGTCATGGCGAGCAACTGCATTTAGCCTTACCAAGAGCGGAGGCTTGTCGTAATTCAGTGCCCAGGCCCGCATACCCCACCAGTTTTTAGATTCCTTGCAAAGCTCTATGTCGAAGCTAGCAGAGTGTCAATCATTTCGACTCTTCCACGGGAAGGCATTACTTACTTCCAAAGCAGTCGCGCAAGGAAGAGTCTCATCTGCGCCAAAGCCAAATTTTGGCCTACACAATTGCGAGGTCCGTACTGAAATGGACTAATCACTCCACGATTGTCATTCTTGTACTTTGGGTCATCAAGCCAGCGTTCGGGGACGAAAGATTCGGCATCGCGCCAGCTTGAGATACTATGACCCGCAGCATAATGATACACACCAACCGCTGTCTGAGCACAATAATATTAATAACATGGTATATTTTAAGAAATGAGGAAGTGAAATCGTACTCCTTTAGGAATCAATTCCCCTAAGATGGTATTTCCACCAGCGTTGGTATATCGTCTTGTAGTTTCTGGACCGGCTGGGAAAAGCCTTAAACTTTCGCTGATTACTGCATTCAGATATTTGAGATTCTGGATGGATGTAACGGTAATGTCGTCCTCGATGGGGAATGTTGATCGTATCTCGTCGGTCAGAACTTGGAGTTTGAGATGATTAGTTAGAAGCAGGAAGAAGGTGCCCTAGATGAAGAAGTTAGTCTAATTTGCGGCCTAGAGTAGGTAAGCTGCTCACACTAAGACTAGTTGCGATAGTATCAGCGCCAGCTATCATTAGATCACACACCACGCTGCCGACTTCTTCTGGCGTCAAAGGCGTGCCGGTGCTTAGCTCTCTGGTTAAAAATGAAACGCTAATACTTGTAAGCAATTGGAATTTGACAACATTAGAAATACGGCCAGGACGACGAACAAATCAGTAAACTCAAATTCCTTCTCTTTCCCCTCTTGAAGACGTTCCTCTCGTATCTGCATATTCAATCCTACAAGGTTTCCAAAGAATACTCTAAGATTATCTATATCGTCTGGCAAGAACCAATTGACTGCGCCCCGCCAGGCTCGGTATGGCCAATAGTTCGACCAAATGATTAAGATAGCCATGTTGTACAGAGATTCATTAGCCTTTTCAATCACCTGAGGCATAGCCTGGGTGGCACTGACATAAGTCAGAACTGACAATTCAGGGAAGAAAATATCCGTAGTGCAGAGAGGTGTACTAACAGGCCATTAAAAGGGTGACCGTATACCAGATGAGCCATAGTATCGGCGGCAGCACAGTTCATCCACCAGATTAGATCAATAGGTTCTGACACCTTGCTCCATAATTTCTCAATGAGAAGGCTCATGTACTTCTGTAGGACTGGCTCCTTTTCACGAATTTCCTTTTCGCTGAACCCTGCAGCCAAAGGCTTTCGGAGTCTAGCATGATAGTCATCTTCTCCATTTGTAAATAGCGTCGCCGTTTGCTTCGACTTCTTAGAAAGTTGAGCCTTGACACCGCCTTTTTGAACTCCGTAAATATCCTTCCAAGCTCGCTCGTCGATATAAGATAATTCATTAGGAGCAAGTCGAATAACCTGGAGGAAAATGAGAAGTACTCAGTGGATGATGCTTGATACTTACCGAGCCGTATTTGTTGTGCAATTCAGTAACCTTGTAGATTCTTGTACCCCGAAGTGCGTAGTAATCATTGAAAACCCTTGTAGCAGCAAATCTTTTAGGGCCAGGATATTTTGATAGAGGATGATAGTAGAGATTATGAAGCACATCGAGGAGTGCAAATGTGAAAAGCTGCTTCCAATTAGGGGATACTCGATGGAGTTTTGGCAACAGAACTTACAAAAATTAACGAGATCGTGAGATACTGAGTTAGAGATTCATATGTCCAAAAGTTTAAAGGGAGTATCAAAGTCATGCTGCTGCAACTTCAGGCGCTACAGGGGCTGAGATGAAGAAAGAAAGAAAAAATACGTTATCAAGTTGAGGTCGTTGAAATATTATCTCAAGTGAAAATACGTCAGCAAGCCTTAGGACTACCTCCATGCGCACCCGTTTCATTGAACGTAATAAACTAGAGGGAAGGTAAAACCGGCTAGTATAAAGAATTAATCTAGTATGTCGAGTCTTATCAGGAGACCACCTGGCCCTCCTCTTTGCGGCACCTATGTTGTATCTTGCATACTCAATGCTAGATCCGTCACCGAGATATCCCAACATGATGACTGCAGACTATGTATGCATTTTAGGCTCCATGCCAGCATACATTAATACGTAAATTTCTTGCGTAACCTCATGACTGTGATTAGACTTAGTATCGATAAGTTGTATTTGTAGAGTGCTTCTTGCGGAACATAGTTGGCTATACGTGAATAAGTTTAGGGTAAATGAGAATGACTCCATATCCTGGGAAGATCCACAATGATCAGCTGTTCTCAAATATGCTGAGGCAGGCGCAGAATTGAGACTCGCGGAAGCGGGTCTTGTGCCAGAGGTCATGACACCTAAATTTAAAAACATGCACAACTCCAACTCTTCCCAAGAATTGTACGAAATCCAATGGTATAAACAAACTGCTTCTGACGATCGAACTACGAACCAAATTTACCGTGTAAAATCCTCTATAGCAATCACCCTTGCATACAAATTTCCACAAGAGCCCCCGAATTATTTTTTCATAACCAGACTTGATTTCGTATAGCATCTTATTATGTCTTCAGTTACATTTACATAGCTAATTTGCAAGAGGGTGTGACTGAGAGTCTCCGCGGGAGCACCTTCAGGTTCGAAGAATTCATACATCTAAAGCTTTTAGGGAGGTTGGAGAGGGCGAAGCACGAAACACTCTACCGGCTACCATTCATTATTCAACGGGATCTTATGGCATCCGTTATATCGATATGCTACGTCGAATTCTTGACACATCATCTAGCATCCTTCCCCCAAAGACATACATGATATTATTCTTGCAATATTTGACCGTAGTTCGGCCCTCCACGGAGTCTTGGTGTCGAGCCTTCAAGATTTACCACACCCCTCTTGCAAACTTTTATTAGCAACTAGCATTTCTTTTTCAAAAAACGATCATTGAATTGGCTACTTGATTTGACTGTTGTGGCGCATTTTGCGCCTCTTTACCTAAGAAGGTGGTGGCGGAGATCTACGACGTCTCTATAAGCTGTTGAAGTCATCAGAACAATGGTTTGCCATATGAACTAGAGCAGTGTGCGTTTAGAGTTACCGCATCTTGTGCTGTGATTAGCAAGAAAACCTAGAAACACAATACACGTTTGCACGATTCATTGGTAGCTCTCAGCTGGCAAAGTAGTGTTTGAAGTTGGACGGCGTAGGCTATGGTGCCAAAAGCAAGAACATCTTCGTGCTCAAAACATCGGCTGTCAACTACCTTGCTCTGTTTGCTGTATACCCCTTTTTCAACCTTGTCCTCGATTTAAGTCTTTACCTTCAGTTGTGGCCAATACTTTTTCTTTTGTCTTGTTGCGATTAGAGTTCACATGACTGATGTGTTTCGAAACGTGCCAGCGCTACTGAATCCCAGCTATCGATGGCAGGGCTGTGGCTTCTCTTTATTGATGCTGACCAGAAATTAGGGCGACGCTAAAAATGTCGATGTGCAACGAAATGGTTTTTGAGCTACTGCAGCTAGGTTCATGAATTAAGCTATTCCTTAATTGAAGACCAAGTCATGCGGGATATCAACAGCGTGGCATAAAGGGGAACAGTCACCACTCAACAAGAAGGCAAACCAAATCGTACCAAAGTTTTGTCACCCTGGCAGATGTCACTTTATGCTCAAATAGATTTATTAGTAAAACAATATCGATGTTGGGAAACCTTGAATAATTCGCGATATACATATATATATATTGATGCTAGCAAGAGTGGGCGAGAGATGTTGTCTTCTTTCAACTACACTCGGTTCTACGGCATCGCATGACTGAAGGATGACTCTCGTGAACCGAATCCAGACATCCGAACACATGGCTTGCCAGCATGCATCACACTTTTGAGGAAATTCGGTATGGTGGGCACCCGTGCCGCACTCTGCTTCCGTTCCGAGAACACGAGGATTCGGGCGGCAGTCTTGGCAGCATGTGCCGTAGGTGTCTATTGGGCGTGAGAAACCATGCCACAGGTTTCATAAAGAATAGCTTCAGCTGGAGCGTCATGTCTTGATCGGACCCATAAGGGTGGTTCGCTAAAGTAGGGGCGGTTTGATGTTGTCGTATTCTGCACTTCTAGAATGTTTGTCGACTTGAAAAGCTTGTATTCTCTGATCCTTCATCACCATGCCTTTCAAATAATCTCGTTTACTCAATGCAGAGTAGGCTTTGAGTCCAATCAAAGCAAGAGAATATTTTCGTAAACAGGGTATCTTACATCAGATTTAAACATTGGATGAACGATCACACTTTGATCAAGGGATGGGATTGCGCCTCACGATAAATTTGAGGTAAGATTGTGAGTATAAGAGCCTCGAGACCTTTAGTGATGTACTTTCAACAACCTTCTTGTGAGCAACACGTTCAAGATGTTTGGTTTTCTATGCATCTCTGCTTTGCTTGCCGTATTTTCTATATCTAACCTAGTAAATGCGAAGTATCCTCTTTCAGGTGTCACTACTGGCATAAACCAGCAAACTGGTGCCCGACCAGCAAGAAGAAATATTCTAGATCTTCAGAATGATGTTCCAACTTGGTACAAGCCCATACACTATTGTCTTCAGAATGGGTGCTAATGCTTTCAAGGTCTCTGTACATCCAGGCACTCAATGCCATGCAGCAGGTATCTGAGGACGACATGCTTTCATATTTCCAAATAGCTGGTATAACCTCAAATCATGTATCAAGAAGTACCAAGAGTTAATATCGCTGAAAGGAATCCATGGACGACCTTATTATGCCTGGGATGGGTATGAACAAGATGCTGCAGCCCCACTGATTGGTTATTGCACACACAATAACGTATTGTTCCCTACATGGCATCGCCCATATCTGGCACTCTTCGAGGTGGGTTCTTAAAATAGAATAATCTGTATCGTTAAACTAAGGAGTGATCCAGAAAATTCTCGCTGACCACGTTCAAGTCGTCGCCAAGGATTATAAAGCCGCTGAGTATCAAACCGCAGCGGACAACTTCCGTATGCCATTCTGGGACTGGGCAGCAATCCCAACCGTTCCCGATGTTGTCACTACACCCACACTCCAAGTCAACACACCTTCCGGACTTAAGAATGTCACAAACCCTCTTTACCAGTATAAATTCCAACAGTTCCCCCTGAACGAAACTTGGTTCCCAAGTGATAGAGACAATAATCTTGCAAGATGGCCAAATACTGTTCGGCATCCGGACGAAAATGGTGTTTCAAATCATGCTCAAGTCAACGCAGACCTTTCAGCAGCTAGTCTTATGAAGGACACAGTAAGTGGAAAATTAAGTATGATGTGAACACAATTCCTAATTTTGGTGCAGTACAATGTGTTTGCAAAAACGACCGACTTCGATACTATGGCTACCGGAAGCACTCCAGGTGTGTCATTTGAGTATGTCCACAATGTAGTACACTACAGTGTTGGTTGCTGCGGGACATTCTTTATTGGTGGTCACTTCTCTTCAGTCAGCTACTCCGCATTCGATCCACTATTGTGAGTTTGTCTTCTCCAATTCTTCAAGCTTTTATTGACCACGTTCCAAGCTGGCTTCATCATACCAACGTTGATCGTATCTTCGCCATGTGGGAAGCAATTAACCCCAGCTCCTTCCTAACACCGCATCTTGACCCATCCGGCACCTTCACCATCCCTATCGGCTCAACCGATACCGTGTCCACACCTCTTACGCCATTCACCGTCAGTGATGGTAAGACGCCATATGATTCTACTGCCTCACGCACCACAAAAGCTTTTGGATACTCGTACGATGACGTTCCAGATGCCTTCCTGACTCCGGATCAACTCGCCAAGAACGTTACAGCTATTGTGAATACGAAGTATAATCCTGGTGGCATATTCACACCTAAAATTGCTGCTGTGACAAAGAGAATGGCAAGGAGAGCGGACCAACTAAGGGATTGGAGTGTTAGTCTACAAGCTCAGAATACTGCCCTTGACAGCAAGTATATTGTCACAGTCTCCGGTGGCTCCGCTGGAAAGGTTGGAGACATGCTTGTAGTTCCGCCTCCGGATGTGAAGACCGGCTCGCTGAACATTACTACAAATCATATTTTGGGCCTTGGAGAAGTGTTGGCAAAGGCGAAGGTTGATACACAAGATGTGAAGGCTGTTGTCGAGTTTTTGAAGGGCAGCTTGAGCTGGAGTGTTCAGAAGGTATGTACACTTTAAGTTTGGGAAAATTGAAGACGCTAATGAAAGGAACGTAGTTTGATGGTACGTCTGTTCCAAACGACCAAGTAAAGGGTTTGAGTGTAATAGTCGACGACACCATTGTTACACTCCCGGGAAGTATTGAAGAGTTCCCTAAGTATGGCATGAAGACGTCCCACTCTGAGATTACAACTGGTAAGGCTGGTGGCTCTTGAGTGAAACAGGTGGCTGTGATAGTGAGGGAATCGTGGGATGATGTCTTATCCAAGTCGGAAGCAGAAGGTTGTGGCTTCTTTTATTGGGACGTGGATTTCACCTATGACATTCCCGGTACAGATTGATCACGAAGCATACCAAAATTTCTTGTATAATATTTTACTAGAATGCAGATTTTCATTGACTCACCTTTAAAACACGACTCGCGTTGTGGTTTGACCCCTGTACCTATAGATGTTATCTGCTATATTATTGATTTTACGGATAATACACTTCACCGAACTTACACTACTCTTGCTAGGATAGCAGAGTATGCTGTCAAAAAGTGAGTTGCAATTTGTAACACAAGACTAGACTAGATGTAAGGATTGCAAAGCCTCAACTCAAACAACTCATCCAGATTTTCTCTCACTAGGACATACAATTCATCCAACCTTACATCCTTAATGTATGTTAATTTCCTACACGCATCCAAGATGGACGATACGACGAATAAGCATCACTTCAAATGCCACTCGCTCCAATCGATAGCTACCCCTTAACCTAGTCACCTGATTAAGATGGAAAACGCGCAACAGCGCGATATGCAACAAAACGAATTTCCCGAACCAGTGCCGAGCGCAACATCATCTGATTGGCTGTATCAAAATGCAGTATGCCGCTTCGCATTTGCACGAGAATCAAGCAGCGAATGCGGTTGAAATGCGCAGAGGTGCGACATGCAACAAATGATTCCTTTTCGCAGCTAGAATAGGAGGAAATGTGGACGTGTTGGCTTGGTGGAGGTTGGGGATGGTGATGATTCGGAAGACTTGGCTCGCCGGAAACGACATCAAGTCATAACCAGAATGACTAAATGTATCACAATTTCAACACGGCGGAGCATGCCTTTGCTCCCTTCTACTAAAGTGAGCTGCTAGTGGCTTTTACCTCGTTCACTCCTCTGTGAAGAGGTTGGAAGGAATTTAAAATTTAATCAGACTCACACCTCATTCTATTTCCGAAACTCAGTGAGGACCTTTGTTGTACATCGCATTTCTCTCGTGTCGAATGGATTTCGTTGCGTCGGAAAAAACAGGAGTGAAGCGTCTTTGCTGTGATATCTGATGAAGTCCCCTATTTAGCGAGACGCGGATTAAGCGTCACTTTCCACTTGCACTATCACACCGAGCAGTTTTGAGATGTGTGGAGTACTACGTGTAACACATCCATACTATTAACACTTAAAAAACATGCTTGTATCCTAGAAACCTCTGGGTACATATATATACCGAACACAAAGGTATAATACTGGGCTATTCTTCTCAAAAGAACATTGCTCCTGAAAACAAAACAACAAAAGGTATTCTGAAATACCACGATGAGTGGGCTCGCTTCATGCCTGCTCCACTGCCCACACTTCCGCTTAGAACTAAACTTCCTGATGTACCGTTTCCAGGAACCGTGCTGTTCGTAGAATTGGAACTACACATTCAATGTCCATCCGTTGACAAGGGATTTGTAAGCTAGCTTACATTCCAGCTGCGGTCTTGACAAATTGTGCTGCTTCTCCAGCATTTTGTGATCCGTAGGTAAGATGTGCAGCAAGGATAGTAGAGCCGCCCATGCATATGTTGTCTGTTGCGTGGCAAATGACTTTAGTCTTTGCTGCTGGGATGGATCCGACTGCCTGCCCGTTGTCTGGGTCTCCGAAGATGACAACTAGATGACGTATTAGTATACCTTGACGGAAAATGAGACGGTGGCATAGCCAAGTTCAAGAACTTACCAGAGTTAACCTTAGCTTGAGTAGCAGCATCCATCATCTTCGCCGCATTATGAACCAACTGACCACCCTGGCTATAACCCGACATGACGACCTTTGTGTTCGGGCACTGAGTCATTGCCTGCTGCACCAACTTCGCCATGGTTGCACTTCCCGTCTTATCACCACCAGCCAAGAATCCCGGAATATCAGCGGGATATTCAACACCTTGGACTGCGACGTTTGCGGCTCCCATGGCACTGTCCATAGCAGCGAAAAATGGTGGCCCGGTAAGTGTACCGACGTTTCCAGTTTCTGTTGTGCCACGGGCGAAGATAACAGTCATGGCTTTGCAACCACTGCCGTTGGTGAGGTCATTTTGCGTGTCTCCTGCAGCTCGCTTCTCAATTTGGACAGGACTAGCTGCCGTGAGAAGAGGAAGTCCAAAGAGGAAGAGTGAGATTGGTGTATACATTTTGAGGTCTTGTTATTGTCTTATCCGGAAGACTTTTGTTTGGCTTGGTGGTGCTGGTGATGATCAAAATAAGCTGGGCACTGATGGTTGTTATATATTCCGAGAGGATTGGACTGTTCACGACCTGGGAACAATGATGAGATGAAAATTGTCTCTTTCCATCGTTCCATCATCCCGTATAGGAACCAACCGTTGCGGTTTGTCCACCATGATGTCGGAGGAAGTGCAAGACTAGCAGATTGGGGGTCAACTTGCGGACCGAGGCAGGAAAAAAGGATTGATTGATCTTGAAAACGTACAACATCTATGGGATAATGAAGTTACGATTGGATTGCTGGTTCTTGGCTCAGTTGCGATTGGATGAAACGGTGTGTTTTAAAACTCGTGACACAAGTTCGCTTACAATGTTTTGAAGGGTCCCCCTGGGTAACGGACGAACACGAGTTGTTGACAACTCTCATCAATTGCTTAGTTGAGTATAGACTACCGAATTTGCTAGGCGTCGGAGGATTCTACTGAATTACTGCGGGTTTGGTGAACATGGCTTTAGGGCTTTTTGTGCCACTACGATCGCCTCTAACGGCTTAGCCTGTGGATAAAGTGGGTATATCTGCGAAAACCCCCCTCCCATAACGACTACCGACATCTGAATATGAGATCGGGAATTTAGTTGTGTGCTACTGAGCACTTAAGACTCGGTCCTTGAAACGACGGAGGGAAGGAGGGTAATCTAGAAGAAATCACGTGTTCTAGGTATGTTCGCATGTTTCCCTGTTGAGCTTTTTCAGACAGTTTCACAAGCTGCTCGTCTGATAGTATAGCTCGGTTCAATGCATATATGCTACCATGACTGGTAGTATCCCGCTGTCGAAGATTTGGAAGAGCCTATCGGCTGGTATTTGGACAATTGGCTAATCCAAGTGAGCTCTCCCGAGGTTAGTCGCTAACATCAACTCGAAGTACGATTGGATAATCATGAAGTGAGCTTGGCTACTCTCGTTGATAGGAACTTCCAAATTAATGGAAGATAATGCAAAGCCAGGAGGCTTCGATGCGACCTACAGTACCGAAGCGAGAACCTCATCGAGGTTGATGGAGAATAATCTGGCCCGGAATGGGAGTTGATGGGCCCACATACAGGTACTGGGGCTAATGAATAATCTATGGAGCTATAGGTTCTTCCTAAGAAGCAACACAGCCAAATGAGCCAAGACCAATTTCCTATCAACCCTCAAGATCTCTCCAGCCAACTCTATAAAGGTGGTCTATTTGTCAATAATTTCCCCCATGTTAGAAAGCAATCTTCGTCAATACACGTTAGATTTAACGCTTACTATTAGTAATATCATGAACGTAATTTTCTTCCACAAATTTGAACAGGTCATCTGAAAATTACCCTACAACAGCGGGGACATCGCAACCATATAGTATAAAGACCCTGCCGATGAATCTAGGATGTGCGAGTACAAGCGCAATCGTTTCGTTCTTCAATTCAACTAGCCGTCTATTCCGAATTAGAGCCTGAGCTCTCTTCATGAAGCTTCTTATTGAACCGGAAAGGCGGCTTGCAGCGTTGTCCGACCCGGCATTTTTAGGAACCCTTCAGCGTTGATGATATAACTACTTTCATACGGCTCCTTACAAGCACACCCCATCCTATCGATGGTGAGGGAGGAATTCCTTGATACCCATTTCTGACAAGAGTTCGCTAATATCTTTCCTTCGTAAGATAACCTGTGTCACTGTGTTCGAATAAGTTGCTCCCCAATTTAGAAGAACACCACAATGGTGGTAATACTCCTTTGGTGGTTACTGGTTTGAAGACTTTGGATAATGTGATCTGAAGGGCCCTTGCTAAGAGTGTGTTGTGCCTTGTTGCCGCGAAGTTTCATAGAGGATTGAATTTAATTCCAGTGCTTTATAGGGCACCAATTAGGTGTTCCAATGCGAGTGTTTGCGGATGTTTAAATGTGGTATCTGTGAGTATTTTCAGTGAAAGGATACTGAGAAAGTTTTGTAATTCAAGTGCAGTTTGACAATAAATCAGGGGCCTATGGACGCTAAATTACACTGGGGGAGGATGATTGCCCCATGGCGTCCCGAATGACTTGTTGTGGATCTCCGCTAAAATCTTCGTTTTGCAGTCAAGGACAATCCCATATAGTTTCTTAGAAGGAGAGAATGACGAAGTAAACGCTGCGCGGATCTTCAGCTTAAATGGTAGGTAGTAAGTGAGCAGCTTTTCTAGACTGCAAATAAGGCTACGAGTGTTTGACAATGACTGCATCGTGCTTATAATCTTTGCGTATGCTTGTGCTATTATTTTTTTGAATACCTTTCTTTGGTTTGCCATTTTAGTCAATGCAGATGGCATTTATCCATAGAATTCTGGCCTCGCAGCCGTGAAAGTGTTTCAATGCTGTGAGAAGGCTTTGTATGATTTTGACTGCTTTGGGCCTACCACTTTTGACTACGATAGGTTTTATCAATTCTTTCTGCACCTTATCTCCAGCAGTACAGCAGTGCGAGATACCCAGTCTGATTAATTCCAACTTTATTGATTGAAATCCGAAAATTAGACGTTGCAGGTTTCTGACTAGAAGGTGACTTCGTTCCCATTGGGTGAAGGTACACCAAGCGAATGTTTTTCGGATTTCACCGTGGGCTAGACGTTAAAGATACATGTTCCCGTCCCTAATCGGATGCCATTGATAAATTGGGAAGGATGAACAATCTTCAAAAGTTAACGAAATTCAGTGATAGACTGAATTATTGATGGGTGCGGTGGAGTAATGTGTATTTTTTAGAGTGCTATAGTTAAAGATAGCCTAGGGTGCGGCTGGTAATAGGCTGCTGGCACTGGCATGACAAGTCTGCTGATAGCGCCCCAAATACCACGACGGCGACTTGAGACTCGTGCATTGTCTCGATTTGCCTCTGAGAATATCGCCCCATAAGAAATATTGGGGGTATGAGCCTCCACAATGATTTTGGTGTAATGTCATTATCCCTGCTTGCGGAATGGATTGTACGAAGTACAGGGTTTGGTTTTATGATGGAGTGTATAGATCTTAGATCAATACGAACATCTCCTGCATGTCAATAGATGTTATAACCATGTCGAGATACCAAAGATTTGGGGGATAAGATAAAATATAGTGGACTCTATGCGTAATATTTGGTAAGGAACTGAAATCAGATGAATGACATGCAGATGCAGGAAACAAGAGCAAATGGTGAGATTGACCACTAAGTCTATGCAAGTATATTGGGATGAGATCAGCTGACGCACCATAATTTGTAACCTCAAAATGGTGAGTATCTTCAGGAATCTGTGAAACTTTTCATGGTGTTTTTGAGGAAGTTGCAGCAGTCCTGGTGCCACAAAGCCACTTGTGGCACAAATTCTTGCCGAGTAGGCCCATGCTGTTCGCCTTGCACTTCTCGTTTGGCTCCCAACTTCTCCTCCAACCATCAACTGCATGTCTTGCTTTTGCGATGGAAATTTCCAGGCTCCGACACGCCATGTTCACCCTGCTCCAAGGCTACCATCGCCTTATCATGCACAAATGCGATGCCGAGATCTCTGCAGAGTCAGCAAGTCTTGCTTTTGCGGCTGAACCATAAGCCTCAAACTCAGAGGCTAGAAGCATGCGGAATCAGAAAGGTATGTCTCGTGCTTTAAGGTAAGGCTTTCCAGTGGCTGAGACCATGCACACCGGATTCGACAGTAGCCATCGGGTTTTCTTCTCTGTGTGCAGTCCAATACAGGAAGCAGTACGGCATATAGTGGCCTTTTCTGCCTACATACTTTGGCCAAGCTGAATGCACCAAACAGTCATGGTTTGATAGCCTGTGACTCGCACGGCTGTGGTTGCACAACGACGACGAATATAACCTGACAGCTGCACAGTGGTTGCACAAGCGCCTTGGGTTCTTGATATGCCCTACTTTCTCGTGAGGGGTACAATCGATGCTCATTAACTGTGTTTGTAGCTTATCGCAACCATGTCGTCGATAATTAACTCGAGCGACTCAGATAATGGCAGTCGGAGGCGTCGAATGAGGCCCTCCCCAGCACCTTACATGATGGATACCAGACCGAAGCCGAAAAAGAAGAAGAAGCCTCTACCACCTCAAGAAGCCATCAGCAAGATTTGGTCGCGTTTCTCTGCTCCAAAATTCAGCAAAGCGACAGTCATTCTTCCTCCAAGTTCGTCCGCCCAGAATAAAGCCGCGCAACCTCCAACGCCCGAGCGGACAAACCTCCTTGTTTCCGAAGATTTCGAAAGAGCTGTTGAAGAATGTAGGAGAAGAGTAAAGAAGCTTATCAAAGAATGTCGGAGAGTCAATATGCGGTATAGAGACCCGGATTTTGATATCGACTGGGACTTGAAATGGGAGAAGGGATACTGCTTAAACGGACTTGGAGAAAGTAGATTTGAGGTCAATGGCAGATCTTTGAGCAGCCCGTCATCAAATGTCCCAAAAGCTGTCAAAAGGGTCCATGAGATATTTGAAAATCCAACTTTTTTGAAAGAGAAGATTTCTCCTTCAGATGTTAAACAGGGAACTCTGGGTGACTGTTGGATCATGGCATCCCTTACAGCGTTGGCGAATATGGATGTTGGAATACAACGAATATGCGTTGAATATGACACTAAAATCGGAATCTACGGATTTGTCTTTCATCGTGACGGCGAATGGATTATTTCAATCGTCGACGATAAGTTATACCTAAAGTCACCGGACTGGGATTCTCCATCTGTTCAACGCCATCTATTGGAACAGACTGATAGAGAGGATGTCGAGAAAGAATATCGAAAGACTTACCAAACTGGCTCTCAGTCATTATTTTTCGCTCATTGCAGGGACCAGAATGAAACCTGGCTACCTTTACTCGAGAAGGCCTATGCAAAGGCACATGGCGATTATGCAGCTCTTGCTGGTGGGTGGATTGGGTAGGTCATCCCTCCCCATTAAAGATATTTACCTAACTTTCTCAGTGAGGGTGTCGAAGATCTCACAGGCGGTGTGACAACAGAGTTACTAACCTCAGATATCCTCGATACTGATGAATTTTGGAACAATGAGATCCTCAAAGTCAATAAGGAATTTCTATTTGGGTGTTCCACTGGTCTTCTCGACGGTGGGTATGGAAATCGGGATGGCATCTCTGAAGGTCATGCGTATGTCATTATGGAAGCTCGAGAATTATCTACGGGACAACGCCTTCTCAAGCTTCGTAACCCTTGGGGCAAGGGCAAGAAAGGGAATTGGGAAGGTGCGTGGTCTGACGGCAGTAAAGAGTTCACACCGGAAGCACAACAAGAGCTCAAACACCAATTTGGTAATGATAGCGTATTTTGGATTTCTTATCAGGATCTCCTTCGTAAATACCAGCACTTCGACCGAACCCGTCTCTTTATGGACTCTCCAGATTGGCGAATCACTCAGAAATGGATTAGTGCTGAAGTCCCCTGGAAAGCGGAATTCGAGCAGAAGTTTAGGATTGTCCTAAAGAAAGAATCTCCTCTTGTTTTAGTACTTAGCCAGTTGGATGACCGATACTTCAACGGGTTGCAAGGCCAGTATAATTTCAGGCTACAATTCCGGTTGCATGAAGTAGATTCCTTGGATGAAGACGACTATATCGTACGAAGCCATGGGAATTACTTGATGGAACGTAGCGTGGTCACGGAACTGAAAGAACTCCCAGCCGGCACTTATGCGGTTTTCATTATGGTCGTTGCCGATCGAGATCCTTCACAGCCGACTGTCGAAGAAGTTGTGAAAGCCCAGTGTAGACGTAAAGTAGATAACGACAAGCTTGCGCAAGTTGGGGCGTCCTACGATTTAGCACACGGTAAAGGAGCCACCCATATGGAGTCACGAGCTTCTCATCGAAAAGCAGCAGATAAGGCAAAAGCCCGAGAGGCTCGCATTGCTCTACGAAGAAAGAACTGGGAGAGACGTCACCTTAGCCGAGACATCGTTCGAAAGCAAGAGAAGAAAAACCAAGAAAAGCGGGAACGAAGGGACATCAAATGCGCTAATGAAGAGAAGGCAAAACTGGATCGTACACCGAAAGACTCAGGTATGCAAACGGAGGAAATTAAGGTGGCCTCACAAACCACTGAACATAAAGGCGTTCAAACCGAGGAGGACCTTGTTGCAGACAAGCCGATCAAGGTCCCAGAGCCCGAAACTCAGACCTTGAAGGATAATGAGAAGGCTGTCCAGACAGACCCACTTGAGATCCCATATCCAATGTCACAAGGCACTCCGGACACGCCAAAGACCAATTCTTTAGCTAATTCCCCAACTCCAAGACCGCATCTGATCGAAATACCTATCATGCGTGGTCCTCCACCTCCACCAATATATCACGAACGAGAGGTGCGACACAACAGAAGCCGAGCTCATTCTCGCGGCCCACCTCAACACCAGCAGTATATTACCTCCGAGGGTGAATCAAGTGCGAGCCCAATTTCTGACTTCGATGATATGTACAGCGATGATGACCCAACATTAAAACCAAGACCGCAGCATACATCTTCTGGCAATCCAAATGTACCAAGCAAACCCAAGACTTCTTATAGTGATGATGAAGATGAGGCAGACCCATGGAATGCTATCTGTGTTGTTGGTTTGAGAGTTTACAGCAAAGACGAAGGGCTGGAAGTAAAGATCTATGAGGGTGAAGAAGAAGATCTTGTTAACGTAGAGCCTTTACCGAAAGATGATGAGGCCCTTGATGCAGATGTTGAGGATGAAAGAGACGAGAAAGAGCCATTGGGCAAACAAACTTTAAAAGATGAGACGACCGAAGAGTCCTCTAAAACATTCGATGCCGAAAATCTACCAATCCGTGCCAAAGACGACGAGGAGCTTGTCTTGGTCGACAACGAAAAAAAGGCATTCGCACTGGGCAGCGAGGATAGTGCACTCTCCCAGGATGGTGGTGCGCCCACCACAACTGCAGTAGAGGCTGCAACTTTGACCGAGTCCGAGGTGGCCAAAGAAGGGAGCACAAAGGAGGACGTACGTGTTTCTAGTTGATTCTAAAGTGTGCATAGGATTCCACAACCCCTCTATATTGCATCTCTACTCATTTTGTTGGAATATATGCCTCTCAATTGAGTATTATTCGACGAGTGGATTACTACGTTCATGTTCAAGCAACATTGCTTATACAATTTCATAGTTTGTATGCATATATAGCATTGTTTTAATTTGAAGCATTTTGAGTATAATATCCTAGGATTGGATTTAGTAATTAATCGAACATGAATATCAAGTCATTGTCCCTTTTGGCCATATCTCAATTTTCATTAATTGTGTTAAAGTAATCAATCCCTCTCATTACATCCAGCCTGCCTAAAAAGCATGTGAAAATCAACAGGGGTTTGTGCACAAGGTGGAGGGGTAGCTCATGCTTTGAAATACGTGGCTGCCTTAATGTACGCTTTCCGCGAAAACAACGAACTTGGGTATGCCACTTGGATTGACTCGAAACTCACTCGCGCTTGCAGTGGATTCTAGAGAAATCGCAATATAGACTGCTCTTGAGAAAAAGGGGCTTTCAAGCACGATCCGGAACAGTCTCGGCCCGACGGAAAAATTCCCGACTGAAGCTCGGCAACTCTCCACCTTCACCCCGCGCTCCCGCATCATCCCACATTCTTTCTCTCGCAAACGACAACCCCTTCATTCTCTCCTCTCGATCCTACTGTCACGATCATCTCAGTTTCTGCCAAGATCATCACAAAAGCGCACACAAAATCATGCTCCTCCTAGGCCTCACCGGCTCAATCGCAACCGGCAAATCCACCGTCTCCTCCATCCTCTCCTCCCCACCCTACTCCCTTCCCATAATCGACGCCGACATAATCGCTCGACAAGTTGTCGAACCTGGAACCTCAGGTTACGCAGCCATACTCAAACACTTCCTCCCTACCACCCCCGATCTCCTTTTAAACCCCGGCGAATATGACGAGAAGAAATTCCCGAAAGGCGCACCATTAAATAGGCCTGCACTGGGAAGAAGAGTGTTTGGTAATAGCGAGGAGAGAAAACGGGATAGAGGAGTGTTAAATGGGATAGTTCATCCGGCGGTGAGGAAGGAGATGTATAGGCAGTTGTTGAAGTGTTATCTAAGAGGACATTGGGCAGTGGTTTTGGACGTTCCGTTGCTTTTTGAGAGCGGGTTGGATAGTATTTGTGGAGTCGTGATGGTTGTTGGTGTTTCAGATCCAGAGGTTCAAATGCGGAGGCTGCGGGAGAGAGATCCACACTTAACAGAAGAAGATGCTAGGAATAGAGTGTTGTCGCAAGGGGATGTGAAGGCAAAGATGAAGAGGGCGGAGTTTATGGCGGAGAGCGGGGGAAGGGGTGTTGTAGTTTTGAATGATGGGACGAAAGAGGAGCTTAAGAATAATTTAGGTGCGGTGATGGCGAAACTTGGAAGGGGGAGCCCACGCTGGTGGGCTTGGTTGTTGCTACTTTGTCCACCGTTGGCAGGGTGGATTGGAGTGTGGAATTATTGGAGGGGTGTCACTGTTAGTAATAGGTGGAAGGAGAAAGAGGTGAAGGAGAGAGCAAGGCTTTGATCCTGACCTGTGATTAAGATCAAGCTCTCACCCAGCTGTTGGTAATACTTACTCTCAACGATCTCCGAGGATCCTTTATCACTTGGATACACTATCTGGCATGGTCATAGGTACTAGCCATGATAAATTTTAGCGCTACGTTGGTCTTAATGCATTGGCATCTAAGTAGTAGGTTCAAGCCGCATCAGCTTGGTTGAGATATTAGATCTTATTGTATTTTACTATCATTGATGTAAGATACCTGCAATACGTTACAAAATTATTTGGCACTCAAACAATTATAGGTAGAATCCTATCAATCAGGAAATATGTCTGCCCTAGTTGGATAGTCTTTGCTAGACTTTGCTCTCAGTACTTAGCAAGCCGTATAGTCGACCGTCGATTCCAAGGCGCTTGCCTCCGGACAAGTACCGATCTTGGCTTTTACTAAGAAATATGGCTCTCAAGGTAAAGACTGAGGACTGCATGTTTGTGATTGCGCAAAATGCTAGGTTGTCCTTGCCGAGTTAGGAAAGATGTTCCTTCCAGTTCGAACAAGCGAGTACGGGTACTTAGGAGGCACTTACAGGACACATCCTGATCCCTCGAATTTCTTCGTTTTCTTCAACCTTTCTCCAATTGAGACTTCTCAGCACTTCCAGTTGCAGGAATCCCACCTAGTCAAATACAATACTATCCTTGTCGAGCATGACCTCCACGCAATTCTTGTATATTATCTTTCCTGTTAGCTGTTCAGGTACCATTCTGAATACCTCACATATTATCTTGTTCGCTCTTCACTTCGACTCCTCCCAACATTTGTAAGGTAAGTCCCATCTTCTATTTTTTCGTAACTCTCGGCCCTTAACTTTGTTAGAATACTAGATCAACTTGCTAACCACAGTCTGTAGACTCATGTTTGGAGATAATGCCGCTTCGAGGGATATTCATCTGCCAAAAAGTCTTTAACGCTACTGCAGCGTATATGTGTTAGAACTACGACCAGTTATAGAAAGAAGAAACGTAAGTTTATTTTCTTTTGACTCATTCGGGAACTGTTCATGGGTTTTTGTTTGATGGCCCTAAGATGCGCTCAATATATTTGGATGACAAATTGCCTTTCATGGTTGACGGTAGCAAGGACTTAGTGAAAAGTGCTCACGTTAGCAGTGATACTTTGGTTTGAATAGGTTCAGGAAACAGTCAGTCTAGTAGATAAATGCCTATGTTATGACTGTGGCCTTCCTATGAAATTAACTTTTTCTTTATTGAAAGAATTGCATTCTCTTCGGCCTACCTGGCATTCCATCCCCCCTAGCTAACCGTTGAATGAACAACAGCCTTTAGGGCTGCTCAACTGGAGAAGACTTATTTGTTAGTCATCTTGAAATCAATTGAAATCACAACTCGCAGCCTGTTTTATTGATTCTTGTATTTGTAAGGCGCCCCTTTACAGTTTCCACAAGAACCAAAAATTACTATACATACCTTGATGGCAACAACCAAACATCCCGAAATCATTTTCAAGAGGATTTGCATGGATAAACCGTATCAGTATCATCAAAGTAAGGCACATGAAAGTGTGATAGTCAAGAATCGAAGCTGACACCATGAAGTTAACGACAAACATACTTAGGGGATGACCACATTATGGGAGCGACATTCATAGGAGATA
This sequence comes from Tricladium varicosporioides, assembly GCA_021365295.1. NCBI lineage: Eukaryota > Fungi > Ascomycota > Leotiomycetes > Helotiales > Tricladiaceae > Tricladium > Tricladium varicosporioides. Next base: position 635,969 of record JAJTIW010000010.1, on the reverse strand, counting down.
CGTATCCGAATTCTGTACTGGACTGGGTTACCGGAACCGATCTGGTTACGAATAGACGCTCATTACGACGCAGATCTATGCTCATTTCAAAGGTAGAGGAACAGGCACAAGGAGAGGAAATAGTAGTAGAGCATACAAAAGATACCCCTGAGGAAAAACCAAAGGAGGCGAATGAATCAAAGAAAGAGGTTGAGCCTGCCTCTAAATCCACATCTGAGTCAAAGGAGAATGAGAAAATAGAGGTAAAGGCAACTCCGAAGGATATGCCAAATTCGAAGCACTGTTCCCAGAACTCTTTCACCTTCGAATACTCGGAGTCCGAATTTGAATCATCGGATTCGGAGAGACCTTCCGGGCAGCCAGATACTTCTATCAAGGTGTTGAGGAAAGTTCATGACCGACCACCTACACCAGGTCCCAGAGGGCCGAAAAGGGTACGGTTTGAGGCTGGGTTTATTTCACCACCCCTGAGGGGTATCCTGAGGAGAACCAGGAAAGAAGAAAATGTGGGAGAGATTAGTGAGATTCTAGCTATTGTTATGTCATGTTTCATGTGCTAATAACAGGATAAAGTGGGAGAATATGGCCAGCAAAATACCACTAAAAATCATAAGCGAGAGCAGCCAAATAAACAACAATTCCAACTACAAAACTCATCTTTGCACCGCAACCAAAACAATTTGCCTCAGCAACCACAGCACAACAATCGGAGTGGAAACCAGGACAGAAATAGTCAATTGCGGAACCAGAACCAAAACGATACGGGTCAGAAATCGGGGGAAAGCTGTGCGGACTCAAACCACGGCCAAGATCGAGGGCCTCAGCTTCAAAAGTCAAACCAAGGTGCTCCACGTCAATATCAGCAGCCCCAACCTCCACAGCTAAAACAAAACCAAAATTGCAACCAGGGAAACATCAACGTCGGTTGTGGCAATCAGCAAGCTGTCTCTTGCCAAACCCAAAAGACTAACAAGCCGTTAGGTCAAACATCATTATACCTAACAATGCATCAGGAGCCCCAAGTAATCCAGCGTATTAGAGCTGAAGTTGTTATGAGAGAGGATGTCATCGAAGTACCAACGGATCCACGGCCGAATGCCTTTTTCTGTGCCAAAACTGGTATGTTGCGAGTCTACCATGGAGCCGTGTATGGCAACCCTTACGCCACTATCCTACCTTACCCGCCGTTGCCGATCGGCACATTTCCGCCTCATGGCGGGCAGTTTAATGCTCCTCAACCATATATCAATGGTGGACCTCCTTCAATGCACACTCCTGCTCAGCAGGATAACCAGAATTATGGATCTCCTGTTCCAGTACAACAACAACAGCAATACCAGCAGAAAAGTGGTGGAAATATCCAAAATGTTACATCCCCAAATAATGCTAGGAAAACAACCTCAACTCAGGAGGCTGATAGCGTAGCGCAAGGCAATGTGCCAGGTGCATGGACCAATGATAATAACCAAGGTAGTTCTGGCGTAGATTGTGACAAAAACAACAACCAGAACTCTGGTAACAACAACCCCTCCTCTACCTGGGCCTCCGGGGGTAACAATAATCAGAATCAAAATAACTCCCCTCGACTATGCAACAATGGCAAAAACAATCAAAATTCAAACAACCCTAACTCTCCTCGGAACTCCAACAATGGAAATAACAATCAGAATTCGAGCAACAATAACTCTAGTGGCTGGGGAGGTAATAACCAGAGTTCGAACGACAATCCCAACAATAATAATTCTAGTAGCTGGGGAAACAGCAATCAGAACTCGAATTTTAATGCTAACAGAAGTTCTGGTGCATGGGGAGAAAATAACCGGAATATAAATGATAATATGAACAACAATTCTAGTGGGCTTGGCGATAACAACCAATGCTCTAATGACAACTCAAACAATAACTCGGGTGCTTGCGGAAATAATAATCAGAACTCGAACAATAACACCAGTGGGAATTACGATTCATGGTCAAATAACAACCAAAACTCCAATGAAAATTCGAATAATAACCCTGGGGATTGGAACGAGAACAATCATAACTCGAATGAAAACCCTAGCAATTCGAATAGCTGGGGAGGCCATGGTGGCGATGATCAGTTGCGCAACAATAATTCTGGCGATGGCTTTAATAATTCGGGTAATAATTTCAACGCAAAATCTAGCAATTGGCCTAACGGCTCATCAAGTTTCAATAACAGCAATAGTCTTGGTGGTGGCTTTGATAACTCTGGGAGTAACTCTAATAATAACTCAAACAATGTCTCTATGGACTTGGCCAACAATAATAACAATAGCAACAGAAATAATGATGATTCTTGGGGAGCTCCCAAGAACCCAGCGCCCTGGGGTGATATGTCAGCTGCTCAGAGCTCACAGAATTGTAATAACAATAACAACAACTGGGGATGTAATCTCAACAACGGCTCGGGAGGAAGCAATTGGAATGGTAACTCCAACAACAGTAATTCGGGGGTGAAGTTCAACAATAACAAGGGAGCAAGTGGTTGGGGTGGGAATTCGAGCAGCAATAACAACAATAATTCTTCTGGAGGTGGTTCACATTTACCTCCTTGGCGGCAAGAGACTGTCGTTTCAGCTAGAAGCTGGAACACCGGAGGTGGTCCAGCTACCAATGATAGTAGCAACAATAATAGTAGTAGGTGGGGAAGGAGCGGTGGATGGTAGATGTGAGAGATTTGGGCACATATTTTGTTAGTCTGGTGGATTTCTTTTCTTTGTGCCTAGGTCGAATGAGCGTCGAAATTATGGATGATCATGGAAGACGGCGGGACTTAGTGGGCTAGGGAGTTTTCCATTTCAGCCGCGATCGTAGAATACCTCGATGTAATAGCAAGACAAGTGGAGACTGGCCTTTTGTAGAAACTGTACTTCCACTGAAGGCACCTGCAACTCGGGTGCGTAGCTCTTTGCAGATAGCGGTTTAATCAATACGCTAAGATGATCACTATTGAGATTTACAGTATCAATGAAGAGAAGTATTGATATCAGGTGAGGAGCACAAGGTGTGCGTGGTTCATGGAGTGGTTATTGTGTTGCCTGGAAGGTTGATGTGGCGATTGTCTTTAATCATTCGACAATCGGACGAACTTGAAATTTGAGGCTGTAGAGCTATCGGATGTCCTAAGTAAAAAGCGGAATTGGTAGAAGATTTAACATTAGCATAAAATTGAACAATTCCATTGTTCCAACCTCGATTGTCAAGCCTCTCAAAGACATCCCTGTCAAACTCACCCCACATTTCACCCATGACATCTACCCCACTAGACCTCAGAACTTCAATGCCATCCATAACACCACCACCCAATCGCGAAATTCACGGATCCTCGACTTCAGCAACTACTACACGCTCAAGTAGTACTGTCTCCATTCGTACAACAGTTCTCTTGCTGCTCTTCTTACTCGTCGCCTTCTTCCCCAACCTATTCCACATCCTCTGGACAGGACCCCTCCACATCCTTTCACCTTACACCTATCTACCCCACCCTTCCAGTTCTCCAACCCCATCATCATTTATCCCCAATCTTCCAAACTTGGCAAAAGGATCGATGTCCTGGCATCAATCCACCATTACGCTCCCCTCGCGCAGTCGGGGCTCCTATCTCGTCACTGATATAATTACCAAAGAGCTTCCCCAAATCAAAGAGTTTAAGGTCGGACTCTTGAATTTGTTTGTCCAGCATACGAGCTGTGCGCTGAGCTTGAATGAGAATTGGGATGAGGATGTGAGGGCGGATATGAGTGATAGCCTGGATAGAATTGTGCCAGAGGATAAGAAGGGGACAGGGTTGTATAGACATGAGGCGGAGGGTAGTGATGATATGCCTGTGAGTGATATTTTTTGTTAATGTTGGGGGGAAAGGGAAAGGGAATAAGAGAGGTTGGAATTGGAGACAGGGAAATTGGCTAACAATAAGATAGGCCCATGTTAAGAGCGCGTTGATTGGAGCTAGTGTTACAATTCCGATTCGAGATGGGAAGTTGGCTACCGGGACATGGCAGGGCATTTGGTACCTTGAGTTCAGGGATGCGAAGCATTCGAGACGGGTCGTTGCGACGATTCAGGGACAGAAGCATTGACTGGGAGAACAGGATAGCAACGAAATACGATATGGGCGGAACACATTATAAGACTTGGAAGGAGGCGAAACCGAATTACGATCTAATATTGTGGTGGTATCTGTTCAGCATTTAGTAGCATCTAAATTTTGCTGCGGATGCTCCTCCATGGTCAATATAGCAGACCTAAGGAGCTGTATATGAAGGCAAATTAGTCGCCACACATGGATAATTTAGTCACAAAATATAGCATCCATGCCTATCCATGAGACTGCCTCGATGTCCCTAGATTTTCGCATCAATCGTGGCCTACACCAAAACGCCTTTCTATGTCATGAGGTGTCCTGCTGTTCATGAAATTCCGTTTTCATTATTCTCACCATCTTCTTTCATTTCTTCATCTCCTCCAGCCAGTACTTTTGTCTTGGGTACATATCCACCCTCTGGGCCACCGCCTGGAGTAACAGCCACAACGTCTCCTTTCTCGTCAATGAACTCAAAATTGTATCTTGAAAGCAGATGTGGAATTGCCGATAGTTGAGGGCCGTATCTTGCTGTGTTATCGTAGAGCTCGAATAGGGGAACTGCTAGAAGCTTCATATTTTTGGGCACACTTAGAACCTCTATTTGCTGAATTAGCTCTATGATCAATTGTAATGGATGTTGTAACTCCTTACTCTGCCTTGGCAACTGAATAAAGTACAACTTCTTGCACTCCTTCGGCCTTGTGACATGCGCTGGAATAAACGGGTACATAAAAGTCTCGAAATTCGGCCTCCACCACTGCGCTAAGGTATCACCAATTTCCCACTCCTCATTGACACCTTCCCCACTGAATTGATTCCCTACTGGCGCCAACCGCTCGTTCAGCCTCTCCTTAAATCCACCTATTTCTTCATCCTCAGGCTTCAGATAATCTCCAGGGAGCTTGAAGAACGCGTTTGCGATTTGTAACATAAGAATGTGAGGATGGTTGTGTTCATGACAGACTAGAATTCCTTCGCAAGTTCGTCGCATACCGTGTTCAACATAGTGTTCTTCGAGGCGCTTTAGGCGCGCGAGAACGGAGGGGTCTTCTTCTGGCTGTGTTTCTTTGGTACCGAAGGTATAGTTGGAGAGAGGGTATAGGCGGATTGTTTTGGGTTGGTTGGCGTTGAAGGAGTTGGGAAGTAAAGGGGGGTAAGAGGTTTGTAGGGCAGTCGTTGTTATAGTCGACATTGTGGAAATGTGTGCTTGAATTTAAGAGAGGGATGATGTTGAGGCTGTCGCAAGGGCTGGATGGGGCTCCAGGAAGATGGGTTATTGCCGGGCGGTGAAGGGATGTCGAAGATCGCGATATCACGAGATTGGGCGCATTTGAGCCAGCAGTAAGATGATTGAAGGCTATCATTACATTCGGAAACTACTCGACAAACATGAGGTTCAATGGATCTTGAAGTACTATCACACTAGCAGCATTTTTAAAGCTCGAGATAGACGCTAGCCTACTCTTCTCGATGGCCCTGCAACGGCACTTTCTTGGTGTCTATTTTAAAGCTGTTACATGAGAATACTCTAACTAGGGCATTGCGTGAAAATATTAACCTGTATCTCGATATTTATGTGTATTTCTTCTACTTCATGACCCAGCCTTCCCTTAGCCAATCCAACTTATTTGTCAATAGGGATTTTTAGACGGAAATTTAGATGTTCTCAAATTAGTAGGTTATAGAAAATTACGATTCTCGAAACGATGGTGGGTTTCGCCGGCTAGCAATATTTGTTGGTAAAATGCGCTTTTTTTATGAGCAATTTGGCAACAATTAAAGGATATTCGAACGAGAAAGGATGCCACATCAATGATCGACACGAAAGCCTTTGGAAATGTTTTAGTAACATATGTACAATACGGTATCAAACGCCCCAGTCTCAAGTTCATCCTTGCCCAAGAGTTTCACTGGCAATTCATGGAGAACCTGGTACTTCTGTTGTCTTGGCTTGTGGCTCTAGAGGGTATGCTGTGTCTGCTAAAGCCTCGATGTGCTTTCTGTGGTGCTCATTCGCCTGTAGCAAATGTTAGTATGATATTGTTTGCCCTGCCCGACAGGCATTGACTCACAAATGGAAGACCACAGTATGTACACATGCAAATTTGTGGCTTATCCGTATTGATGAAGATCTTAGGATGCCCCAATGGCCCACCACCTCCATCACATTCAACGATTCGGGAATGTGTCCAGCGTACAGGTTGCTGATGGATCAGATCAATGGCTGCCATGGGTCTTGGCTATAAAGCGAGTCAGAAATATCCCAATTGATTCACAAGAATTCTGATAGCTGAAGAAATGCCTACCTGATCCTCCATGGTAGTTTGCTCGAATCTGGGCCCGCTCATACCCTTAGCCCTTGGGTTCTGACTTCGTGACCACACTGCCGCTCGGTTGGGCGCCTGCATTACTCCCTGTTTTCCTGCATCCCCCACAGTCTCTGGAAGTGCCTCGCTGGAGTGTACCGACTCAATTGGAAGCTTGTCCGTTTTCGAGACATTTGGTCCCTCCTTGGAAGCGTTGGCAACATTGATCTCCTTATTTTCGTTACTGGAAAAGGCGTATGATCTTCTGGCAGATATCTGTGCTCGTCTCGAAATCTGCCATACGGCGCGCGACCTCACAGTGTGCAGCATTTTGTCGTTGTGTCAATTGCTTAGATTGGCTGTTGAAGGTTGTCGTTCACGGTTTAGAGCTCTGTGCTGACTAAGCTTGGTAATCCTTGTGATGGATAAACAAGGCTTGGATCGAAACATTTTCAACCAACCTGGAAATATCCTGGAAACTAGGGCTCTCTGCTCTCTAACCAGTTCAACTAACTTTAGGAACCCTTCTCTGAATAGTGGTCATTTTCGATCCTAATTTCGTGTACATATTATCATCATGGCAGCCGCTGGTTCTCCAAATGGCGTCCCCAAAGCCATGTCTTCTAGGCTTTTAACTATGAAGTTTATGCAGCGAGCTGCTGCTTCTTCTCCAGCATCCTCCGCGCCTTCTACACCAGACGGACCACCCAGTAAGCGCCAGAGGACAGCCATCGACTCTTCCCCCACGACAGCGTTCGACATAAATGCTTTAACCGATCAAAGAACCATTCAAAAGGCAGTGGCAGAAGAGGAAGCAAAAAGACAGGCAGCTCTGGAAAGACAAGCAGCCGAAGCTGGAGACACACGATGGGTTCTAAGCTTCGAAGACCAAGGCAATGCAGCTGTATCTGCAGCATTGCGGGTAGTACCAACCGGATTTGCCATGATTGATAGCTTGTCACCATTGTTGATCAGACCTACGGAGGAAGAATCAGAGGACAAGCCAGTCATGGTTGGACGGCGGAGTTTTGGGAAATTCAACCGAGTTCTCGAGGTAGGATATTGTCATGTATCACGACTTTATTTGGAAATGGCTAAGTCTTCTCAGAGGCAGCAAAACTCAACAAACAAGGAATCCTCAGAGTCAGACTCTGAGGATGACGATGAAGATTCAGAGAGCGACTCAGACAACGACTCAGACGATCCAACCAACGCACTTATAAAACTTTCTCGGCACGAGGCTACACAGAAGCTCAAAGAAGAGCGCAAAGCTAAGAAACGTGCTGAGAAGGCAAAGCAGCTAGAGATGGCGAAGAACAGAAAGAAAAAGGATGTGAATTTGAATGGATTGACTTCACTATCCGGGAAACCAGCGCCAAATACAAGCAGAGGGCCTTGCTTCAATTGTGGCGGACCTCATATTAAAAGCAATTGTCCAGAGCTTCAGAACTCTTCCCCGAGCGCAGCGGGAGCTTGCTTCAACTGTGGTGGACCACACATAAAGAGCCAGTGTCCAAAATTGAAGAGAAGCTACTCGGGAGGAGATGACGGACCATATAGAAAGTTACCAAGAACACGATGAACAGTTCCTCATGACAACTGAAGAAGATGGTCAATACGGCACTTTCGAAGGCTGGCGTTTGCACTAACTCTCTGAAATATTCCCAACAAGGGAATGATCTAAGGATCAAACAATATACAGACCAAGGCGGCTACAGCACGTCAATTTGCAGACCTTCGAGGTTGAAAGATGCATTACAATGCACCTCATAGAGACTGCATATATATGTAGAACCAGAATGGCGAAAAAATTCACAAAATATTCAGCTTACCCTATCAAGACTGGTGGAATCCAAATGTATAAGTCACAAATGCTATTTGTAGATGCATTAGACACCCATTCCAGGGTCCTAGAGGCACTGGCTCGTCTCTATCAAAATTCATGCATCTACCTGGAGGCCTGGTCCTGCTTCTAGTTTCAAAAATTCTGGTTGGAAAAGGGTGGCCACTATAGCACGGGGCACTGTGAATGAAATTTGCCGCCTTTCACCTGACTAGTATCTCGCAAACATGGCAAGAGAAAAGTCTGGATCTCAGCATCCCGTAAGTACAGGAGATTAGGCAGCCCATGAATTCCTGCGATCCGCGATTGCAAACTAAGGAAGACAGTCTTGCACAAGAGATTTGTGTCCCGTCAAGTGACGTTCGTATTTTGGCAAGGTAGAATGATACCGACTGTTAACATGCACTTTTGGCTCTCGCCTCATCTGTGGACATGTTATGAGAGCGTAAGCCATTGTTTAATTTACACGAATAATAAGAGCGAAGTCATGTTAAACTCTATCTGTCAGGTTCATGAGCACGCACCTCACCGTGCCTTATACTCGAACGTGAAGCCACATGTGATAATCCTTGGTGCACCAATTACACACTTGGCTATGATACGGAGCCATGCGTGTCATTAAGTGCCAAGTAGAATCTACCTTCTGTTCGTTTTGCCATCGCGCAAGTTCTTTTTTGATTTTAGATAGTTCGCTCTGGTAACGAATAGTTTGAGAAGTATTTGAAATTTGTGAGAGAAGGGGCTACCATATGGTCTTCATATCCCTCGGTTTCTCATATCAACGATCCCGCTGAACACCGTCAAATATATACATGTGGGAATTTATACAATCCTTATTCTGTTGTTTCACTGTCGTGCCTTTGCCTTATTGTATCCTTCCCGTCTATTTCTCTCCCCTTACACCCTCCCTTCATTTAAATTGATCACGCAATACTCTCTACATACCTCCCCACTAACTTTAGTACCCCCTCCCCCCCTTCTCGAATGGCTCTTCTATCCCTCGGTTATAGTCTTCACAGGCTCAGTGGCATCTAGCTCCATCGAATATAGCTCATTGCGACTCATTTGCACGTCGAAAGCTCGAAGTTGAGTTGGTGATAGCAACGCATTGTTCGAACTCTTAGTAGAAACTTGCACGAGAGTCTCCACGTCACTGTAGTTGTATTTCTGAGATCCGGAATTTTGTTCATGGAGAGGGAAAAAGGTCGCCACTGGGCCAGGAGTGAGTGGAGACACGGTTGTATCATAATTTGAGTCACTGCGATGTGGAAAGGATGTTCCTAGAAATCCTGGCGTAAGACCTGGCGTGAGGGGCGAAACAAGATCCTGGTTTTGCTGGGGTGAGAAGGGCGAGGATGATGGTGTCGTTCCTGACGTTGAGACTGAGGAGGTTGGGGAGAGGGGTGAGAGGTTGAGGGTGAGAGGTCTTGGTACCCGGGAACGTTGTGGTGCTGGTGTTACGAGCTCCGGGATATCCTCTTGGGATTGTTCCTCTTCCGATGAGCGAGGCTGTTGCTCATCAATCACGGCACGGTCTTGAATGAGAGTAGGCATGTTTCTTGATTCTATTCCATTGTTAGCCTGGAATGAGTGTTTCGGTGACGTAAGAGCGTACCTGTCGTCCTGTTGTTGTTCCTATTCTTCACGGCAACATATATCAGAGCTCCTACAACAAGAACGACCATCATAATTCTGGGCGCTTATATGGATCGCGAACTTCTGTTCAAGTCTGAAGAGCTCAAGTTTCTCGAACACTATCGAATATGCGGAGAAAACTCCTGTGCTTATAATAAAACCACGCGAGATTCCTTATCTTCAGCTGCGGTCATTTGCGGCGCGACTGTTGTTTATTTGTTGGTATTGAGGCTGCAGCTTACTTTGCACGGGGTATGCAAAGTCCTGAGATCGTGACAAATTAATGCAACGACCTTCGAATTCTTCGGTATATAAGTCCTTAGGCTTTCTCTTGAAGAAAGCGGTCCCAAACGAGGGATAAGTTGATGAGAGCCTCAAAGGTTGGAAGCCTAAGAAGAACAAGAGACTTGGTTATGGGACGACTCTGAGTTGTCACTGAGAACGCAGGATGCCGAGGTCGTAAGCGAGCGTGGCTGAGGTGGCAGGGTAAATTTGTATCCACGAGGTGCCCCTGAAATGACGTGCAGGGTATGATTTCACATTGCAAGGAGTGTATTTGAAGGATCACACGGGGTGCCCATTAGAGGGGCTCTGAGAACTCGATGGAAATGAGTACTGCGTTTTGGGGTCATGGTCCACGAGGTTGTGCCGTTTGTGCCGTTTGTGACACTTTTCGTTACTCGGAACACTTTCTGATGAACGAAGCAATGTGTTTCGACTTCCTGAAATAGCCTGAAACGAATTAGGTGTAATAATAGGCCATATAATTGTTTCATTGATATGTCCATGAAAATTTGCAACGAAATTGTTCTCGGTGATTCTAGGTTCTCTCCCTCGCAATCAATAAATACTTTAAGTGTGTGTAAATGAAAAATTTTGTACAGCCCCTTATCAATGTGATTAACTTTTAAGTTGAGCGGAGAGTTATTGTAAGCAACTCAATGCTTATCTTCAAAAGGCTTTGACTCTATGGCAACTATTCTCTCGGTTGTAGAATAGTTACTCTCGTGAACATCTCCGCCTTCTTCCACAATTTCGGTACCGTCTTCTGCGAGTACCTTATCCCCATATTGTTCTTCCCATTGTAGGCCGATATCCATGATGATCTTCTGGTTATTCGTGGGCCATACCTTGCACAGTGCATAGTATACCACGAAACTAATTGAGAACGAAAGTAGCCACCCAAGTCGTCCAAGATCTGTAGCTGCAGTCGAGACATTTGTACCAAGAGTACCAATAAATCCAGGAAAAGGGAGTGCAATACCACAGAGGTAAGCAACTACGCCCTGAATGTTCCATCCTCGAGTGTAGTAGTAGTGTCTATTTGTGCGACTAGGGTTGTAGAGGTGTCCGATAAAAATATTCCCTTTTGTGAGCACGTAGTAGTCACAAACCATAATTGCTACTACACTAGCCATGAACAACCCGTAACCAGAAAGGAAAGTCGTAAAGACTGAGGCCGAGCTGAGGATCTTCCAGGGGCAAATAGCGAATGCGAGAAACTCTACAATAAATTGACCTCGAGGAATCGTGATGTACCGTGGGAAGAGCATACTACTGTCAGACCCAAATGGGATCATGTTTGCTGCAATATTCGTGCCAAGGATTGAAACCATCCAGGTGAAAGCAGAAAGAAAGACCGCAAGCCGAGTACTTGCTGACCAGTATCTATCAAGAATCGCTCCAAGAAGATCCCAAGGGTTCCACAGGGGGGTTTCTAAATTCCAAGAGTTGTTGATTGATGCTGTTGCCAAAATTCCAAGAGATGCTGACAAGGTGACAGCAAGCGGATTCGTGATTAGTTGTGACCACTGCGCACCACTTTTCGTCTTGCTCCATCGGGCGATGTCAGGTTGGTTCGTGATAAGTGTTGCTGTATTACCCATACCGGAGTTGATGGCATACATGATGAACCACCCCTTGCTGCCTTTGATCTGAGATGAGTAGACAGAGCCAAGATTCCCCTTGGTGTTGACCATGCAGAAGATGAAAAGACCCCAGACTGCGGGGAGTACGATAATACTTTTGAACCAGAAGAATCCTCGGAGTTGGTAAGGCCGAAAGGCGCAAAATGGAAAGTGTACAAGCCAAAAGAGGAAGAACGCAAGCATTCCACTTGTTGTAATACCAACTGATGCAGGTATATGGTTCGGAATATCTGTGAACTTGTGCCCGAAGATGCATCGGAGAATATTAGACATAAAGCTCGCTCCGGAGTACACTTTTTTCTATCAGCTCTTTGAAATTTTATCTGAATTGAAATTCACACACACTGAACACCATACCAGATTATAGCCAAAGCAGCACGTGCTCCTACAAAGTAAAAACTTCCGTAGATTCCGAAGACACTGCGAGCCACGATTGGATATCCAATGTGGTAGACACTTGCGCATCTAGAATTGAAGAACATGGCAACAGAGGAGATGAGCTGGCTCGTGAAGATCGCAAGGATACTCTGCCACCAGTTGAGGCCTAAAATGATTTCATGATGAGCAAGGATTGCAGGATGGGGTTTTAGTGTAGAATCCGTACCAATTCCGACCATTGTGCTTCCCAAAGTCCAATTGCCAAAAGACAACCCCATATAAAAGGTCACGAAATTCCACCATTTCCCTGCTCTCGTCACAAAACTTTTCACTAATCAGAGGCATGGTCTCACTTACACGTTCGTTTCTCTGGTGGTGTTGGATCCAGATCTTCATTGCTCCATCTGGAGCCCGAGCCCGAGTCTGGGTGCCCATGGCGATCCAGGGCAGTGTCGTGAGTTTGTATGAAATTTCTGAAGCCATCACGGCTGCGAAACGCATCCTTGAAAGCTGTGGCTTTTGTGGCGCATTTCATTTTAAACCCGTTCATGTTGTGGACGCCCCCGCCTTGGCTGTGGGGTAAACGGTGACGTGTGGAACGCAAAACTATCAAAACTCATACAAATGCTATGTTGCTCAACACTTGTCGAGAGGAGAAGAGTTTTATCACAAGAATCGAAGCACAAAGAAGGCACACGACACCAGGGAATTAGAGATAATCGAGTACCCACTTAGATATCAAAATTGAGATACCGGCACCACCACGGAACTTAACCATCAACATTGCCACTATTACCAGCTTTGGCTTGTCCTATCGGGAATAGCCCCGGCCTTATACAGTGGGCTCTTACTTAATTGTCTCACGATTTTGCGCAGACTTCTGCAAATCCACCGAGATCATAGTTGGAAGAGCTGTAGAAGAATCAGGGGGTTTGGAGTTTAAACTCTCAGATAAGAATGCCTGTTCACGTGTTGTAAGATTCAAGAGTGGGATCAATTCATATATGACTCACCATCATAGAGATTGTCTTTTTTTCCTTAAGTCAACACTTAGAAATAAATGTTCCCATTTGTTTATTTAGATAAACAGGAATAAAGGGCACACTTCATCATGGTCGACTCTACCAACGGACACTTAGAGGAAGTCTATGATGGCCCCCGAACGATTATCCCCACTGCTGAAGAACTGAAATTGTCCTCCTATGACAATTACAATATCGAAGCAGCAATGGAGGCCCTGCACCAAGATGGGTTTGTGGTGCTGAAATCGGTTGTAAATGTTGCTCACATCGACCACATTAATTCATATATGACAAAGCAAGCCGACGATATTTTGAAGAATAATTTGAAACCCTTCAACCAAGGTGTAAATTGTGGGTGCATACTACCCCCACCACAAGTTGTCTTCTGACAAGGCCAAGCCAATATTCTTCAGGGGCCACCTTTGCAAGACGCAGATTACCTTTACAATGATGTTTTCTTCAATCCCTTCGTGATCCAGATTATGAATGCGTATGTCAGTCTTGATTGTTCCCAAAAACCAAACCTAACAACCACAGGTATCTTGGAGCCAGACCCATCTGGAACTTCGTCACTGGAAATAATGCGTTACCTAACACTAAAGGTATGCGACAACCGGTTCACAAAGATATAACTTTTTTTCACCCGCAGGTATGTTAGCAACTGCTAGGTAGTGTAGTAATCACACTGAAGAAATATCACAAGTGCCCTTTCTACGTGATCGCGAATGTTCCGCTCATACCTTTCAATCCTGTTACTGGATCCACAGAGTTTTGGCTCGGTTCCCACGCTTCGACTTCAGGAAAAGACCAAGTAATTACTACTCCAGAGACAAAATTAGCAAATGCCAACTTGAGAGTTGGTGAGCCCTGTACTTTTATTCTCGATGATATCCGTGAAGCAAGGAGAAAAGTTCGTCCTCCGATTCAGCCTATTTGTGAGAAAGGCGATATTATGTTGAGGGATTTGAGGACATGGCACGCTGGAATGCCCAATGAGAGCGATCAATATCGCATTATGCTGGCATTAGGCTATCAGGTAGGTTTTCTTTTTCTAGTAGTGTTACCAATACTTCATCAACTTGTAATGTATATTCTTGAAATCGATCACGAAGACTGATGAATATGACAAGGCACAATGGTACCAGAACCATACACTTCGCTCAAAGTTACCACTCAGTCAAGGAAACTTCTTCATGAAGGGTGGAGGACAACCAGTTGAAGTTCGAGCAAATTTGCTCCAAAATGACGCAGATTTCCAGACATTGAATGATGATTTTGAATTCAGACACTCGATCAAGTAGGGGGTTAAGGAGTGAATGATTTTCCGGCTTTCATGAATTCTTACAACACTATAAAATTGGTAGACATATTGCTGTGCCGCTATTTCAACTGAAGTATAACATATATATAGAACATCAAACGGTCCTTTTCTAACTTTGTTGCATGTCGCGACCCGTTCCACTATTTGGCATAAATGGTAAGTTACAGCCACACAAGCCAACAATTCTCCTTCGGAGCTTTCAACCTTGTCAAGAGACCCTGCGCAATCCAATTAAATAAAGCCAACTTTTATGAAAAAGCAAAACAGTTCGTCGAATGTGTGAAGTCAATATTGTTAGGCTAAAACTTCTCAAACAATTTCCTTTCACCCGAAGGCGCGGCCACTTTGGGCTTACATGCAGAATGCGAGAGGTGAGACACGCAAACAGTTTTGAAGTTCCACGAGAACGTTGATGACTTGTCAACTCTGGCCAAGGTTTTAAGAATAAGCGCCAACTATGAGGTGAAAGGAAAGGGGGGAGAGCGCACGTGACTGTTTATCACTTGATCGTGACTGCTCTAGCTGAAGGAAAGGTGTATAATAATAGTAGTTTCAGGACTCTTGTTTGTTGTAGTTAGACCCAACAATGAATATTCATTGAGTAAGCTGGAGATGCTGCATCACGTGGCATACCTGGCTTGGCGTACTATCAGATAGAAACGCTCTCCTTATATATATATACTTCTGTGAACACAGCCTAATTTCAAGAGCTGAAATGAGCATCACTCATCATGCAGAAATACTTCCAAACTTAACGATTAATAGCGTCTCGTATCGCCGTTCCGCACGGATTGTCATCGACTGCAAATAACAAGTTCTCCGACTCGATGGCCTCACTGGTGCATGTGATACCGAAACTCTTCCTCGGAACTCCCTACCCTCTCTAGTACAGAACTATGAGTCTCTGATAGCTTCGAACCCATGAAAGATATTTAGCACTTCCGATGCAGATCCCTAAACTTTCAGCGCCTATCCGATACTACTTTTTGGTTGAAAGCTAGAAACTCGTAAGTTGTGCTTGTGGCACAGCTTCTTTGTTACTTAAGAGTGTCCTAATGTGGTTAGTAAGCCGCCACGTCAACAATTGTGAAGAGAGAGTTTGCAATAATAAACCTAGGAGCAGACTTAGACCTGAGATGATGGGTAGATCTCGTGGTCAACCTTTGGGTTTTTCGAGCGTCCTTGCAACGTTGCAACTTCCCCGGATTTTCAAAGACCTCAATCTACACCACATTTCGCTTCTGCATGCCGTAACCTGGTTGACCGTTATCCGTTCATCAGATCTGTGTACTCACTCATGGTGTTGCTTAAACAGTGTGTATATGTTCTTCATTCATCTATCAGAGATATCAGTGGGAGGTCAGTATCATTGAAGTATCTTTTAGCTCTCTGACTTATGCTTGTTAAAAACTAACTTTTCTTGGCTGAGTTTTGATTTCTATCATACCTTCTCCTTCTGTGCTTTCCGGATCTTACTTCAAATTAAAACTCTAAGCCTTGATTCGGGCGATCCTGCCTCCCTTGGCGATGACCCCGCAATAGCTCGGCACGATTTGATTAATCCGTGCACCTCCACACTCCCCACAAACCACTATTCCTGTTCCTGATATCTCTCCGATGCTCCCGCTCTTTTACGGCCTCATATCAGCAAGGTACATCGGGATTATATCTTGCTTTAGAATATGCTATCCGTATTCTATGCAATAATTAACCCCTCTCTTCCCTGGTTGGAGCCAACAAGAGTCCGAGGTTGTGTACTTTGATTTAAACTTCAATTGCACATGATAGCTGCTAAGTTACCTCAAGCATGTTCCGAGTCCTCTTTACTATCACTGATAATACTCATTGATCGTTTACCATGGCAAATGCATTATTTATTAAACTAGTACTCAAGTATCGAAGAATTGTACCCAAGCGCTAAATAATCAATTTCAAGTGTTACAGAATAGGCTTGCAGTCTCCCATCTTCGTAGTTTCCAGAGCTCCTCATTGATACTGAGATGACTGCTTGTCGTTAGCCCTGCACACGAGGGACATCACATGAAAATATCAGATTGACCGTAGGACCTCACCGAGCCGGGATTTAATAGCCTTTTTTTCTTAGGGCCCATGTGGAGCCACAGCATCCTTCCATAATCTTTTCTGGTTCCCCGTCAGTCGCCCACTCACAAGGTTGGGACCACCAACACTTCCTCAAACTCTCTGGGCCCTTGAGGGTTGGTCCACACCAAATCCCACGCACCGAGAGCTCTCGTTGGTCGAAGCATTTCTTTGGAAGCCTTACCATATGTCTTGACCAAAAACAGATCTCGCCGTGGCCCGAATATGCAACAAGCTGTAAGCCGATCACTATCCCTTGGTTAGCTCCACGACAATTGGCATTGCTCTCCGAAGTCATGGGGAAATAATTTCATTATTTCCTGCGGGGAAACGGCCCTGCCCGATGAATTGGGAAGCGTTGCATGCAATCTCATGGGTAAGCTATTATATCATTGTAGCAAGAACTCTTTTCCAAAAATTTCAAGGTTAGGAAACTCGACAACTTTTTTCCACACCTCACTCGTTTGACATCGTAACTATGAAGGTCACTACTGTCTGGTCTATGATTGCGTTTGCTGGGTATGCATCAGCCCAAGACTCTTGCACTGCATTGGCTACCAACGTTGCTGCATGTGCTGTAGGTCCCTCTTAGCTTTCTCCTCAAGCACACGTTAATCTTTATAGACGGGATGTATCAATTCAGCGGCCTCTGTTGCGGGGTGTACCAGCGGTGATTTTGCTTGCCAATGCTCCACCTCTCAATCGTCAGTCATCCAATCTCTCGCTTTGGGATGCGCGGTGAGTAGTAAGTATAAATTTCTTAGGCTTGGTTCTCTCTTCCTGGAGTGGACCACCTTACCACTTGAAACTTGGGTGTGCTTCTGCACTATATGTTTTCACCATTGAATTCCATTTCCTATTACTAACTTCGTTTCTTTCTAGGTTGTGGAGCTTTGACAGCGATCCAAGCTAGCGCAGCTGCGAGATCAGTTTGCAAATGTATCACTTCGGCCTTGACTGCAACGAGCTCATCTGTCGTTACAACAACTTCAGCAACACCATCCACAACGTCGAGCATTCCGACGTCCACTTCCTCAACATCATCCTCGTCAGCATCGGCATCTTCAAGCTCTCGTTTATCTAGCTCTACTAGCTCAACCACCTCTCAACCGGTCACTAGTACTACCTCATCAACAACAGGGCCGATCACTTCTCCACCAGTGACTTCTTCCTCTGCTTGTTCTGTATCTCAACCTTGCCAGGCATCTGTTGATGCTATTCCAGTGTGTGGGGCAAGCTGTTTAGTGTCCGCAGGATCAGCAATTGGATGCTCCTTAGGAGATTATAAATGCCAATGCGATAGCTCTGCCGCTCTCCAAGCCTCAGCTGCTGGATGTGTGGTTGCTGGATGTGGAATTGGTGCAGTAGCCGTTCTGTCTTCAGCAGAGGCCTTGTGTGCCTGTGTGACAGCGAGCCCTACTACTCCTTGTTCCACTACTTCACCAGTAACAATTTCAAGCAGTTCTTCCAGCTCATCAATTTCCAGCTCAGGTAGCTCAAGCTCAGTGAGCTCAAGCACAGCAAGCTCGACCTCAGCCAGCGGCTCGTCAACTTCTACCGAAACAGGAACTGGCACGACTGTTACAGATGAGACCACAATATATACAACCATATGCCCTGCAACGACTACGTTCACTTCCGGCCAAAAGACAATCACATCGACGTATATCACGACCTCAACAATCACATCCTGCAAAGGAGGTTGCAAGCATACCAAGCCAGTTTCTACCATTACAGACGAAACTACAATTTACACGACCATATGCCCAGCCACAACTATCTATACTGAAGGGACTAAAGTAATCACCTCAGTTTACACTACAACTAGTACAATTACATCCTGTAAAGGAGGCTGTAAACCAACGTCTCCTCCTGTATACACAACATACACCACGGTATGCCCGGCAACAACCAGCTACGTTGAAGGAACCAAGACGTTCAGTTCGACATATATCACTACATCTACGGTTACATCTTGTAAATCAAATTGCGTCACACCACTTTACCCAACGACAACACCAGTTGTTGTACCCACCACCCCGGTGTCTACTTCCCCAGCAAGCCCAAAGACAACGTGTGTAGCAGTTCCGGGTCTCGTGACCCCAGACTGCTCAAAGCAAGCTGCAGCCATTCCAGCATGTGCCTTGCAATGTTTCGCAACTAGCATCGCGAGCGTGGGCTGTCAATTAACAGACTACCAGTGTCAGTGTTCGGCTGCCAATCTTGGTCGATTAACAGCTTCCGTCACACCATGTGTACTTAAATCTTGCACAGGTGATGACTTACTTGCGGTTCAGGGTGCTGCGGATGCAGTATGCAAGTGTGCGAATGGAGGTGCGGGATCAACTACAAGCTGTTATGCGATAGGTAGCACACCTACGGTGGTAATTCCATACGCTAGTGCAGCAGGGTCCGTAAATACAGTTGGAAGTTCTATTGCTAAGGGAACGAGCACAACGAGCGCCAAAGCTGTGACGACTACAGGGCCGGTACAAGTCACTGGGTCGGGAGATAAATTTAGAGTCGGTCTTGGAATGCTGGGCGCTGCAGTGTTAGCGGCCATTGTCTTGTGAAGTGAGGTGTGAGATTTAGGTTTGTATATTTGATTCTTTGGTGGAAAAGATTAATGTGTTAGGGTGTTGTGACGAGAGGGAGAAATAGGCTTGATGATTCGATTCTTTCATGAGAACATTTACGAGATATAGGTGTTGAGGAAGAAAATGGAAGTGGAATTTGAGGCGATACGGCTGGCTGGTACGAGAAGGGTGGTACGGTAATGGTGTCTATGACAATTTACGATCCTTTAATTTTATAATATTTAAATATGAGGTTACAGTATAGAAAAATAGACTTGTCTATGCTCGAAATATCTCCTTTAATTACGGTATTAGGTGAGGTCATGACTTTCTTACTGCTCACACTAGAAGCTGGCATTCAGGTGATAAGGCGGGAATCACTTCAAAACAATAAAACCTTAGGTAATTATCATTTTTATTAGCTTTCTCTAATAGGCCATATAGAATATTTAACGTTGTTCTCTACGTTTGTTTCAGTTGTAATTGTAGGTTAATGTGTTAGAGAATTGGGGGAGGGGCACTTCGTATGAATTTACTGTGTACAGTATTAAAATTGTGGGCATGAAGATAACTACAAATAGACCCAGTTAGGAATTTGGATTTCTATTGGAAGTACTGGATGGCGTGCAAGGTTACGGATTTCAGAAGTCTCTCAGATGCTTAATTTGCCACTAGAAACACTCCAGCCCAACGATTAATATTACATTATTTCATGTCTATCTTTGTCATGTAATGTACGCGTACGGGATTAGTGAAGTGCGAGAAAGAAGTTTGATTCTAGGTAAAATAAAAAGCTAGAAGCTAATATATAGGAGCACACTGAATTCGAGTGGTAGGGTGTAAGTTACGTAAGCGAACACAGTCCTTGGCATCCCAAGAGCGTGGTTTTACTTCCGTATTTTGATATTTAAAGTTTTCTGTCCCTTTGAATATAATGATATGCAACGCTTGCTATTGTATGCTGCGTGGTCAGAGTGGACGTCAACGGAAGAATCATCTAGCTACAATTTCGATCACCAAGCGAATTTGACTAGCCTCTTGCAGTCAGCAGATATGGCTTGCTGTATTTGTCTTCGTGTATGGGAGGATTTGCCCATATTCGATGATCGCTTGAAGGTTCGAGAATATCTTACTTAACCCAGAGTCAGTGATTTTGGAAAAGGCAAATCAAAGGCATAGATGTTTGCACATAAAGATGGACCCTTGATCAGCGCACATATTTCTAGAATCAAGAAACGGGAAAGAACTTATCGTCTTGATTTTACGTTGAGTAGGTCCGTGACAGCAAAACATGCGCAATTTGGAACGTTGTTACTACAAGAAACTCGTTAACAATTCTTTCCTATAAATATGCATAGGAACTAACATACTTTTAAGAAATTCTATCTGAGTCTAGCATATATACTCCACAGTCTCGGAAGTTCAATTCGCGAGAAATTATCAAGCTAGCGAAATTTTGGATCGCAAAGTGTATTGGGCCAAGCCATTAAAACTGCTTCGGTAGTGACATTCAAAATGGCTCAACAAAAGTGAATGATAATGCGAAGCTGGCAAGTGAGACGACTGTCGTAGAAGCACCTTCATATTACCCGACACTCCTGCTTGAGCCTGGCTTGGTCGATGACCCACATGTAAGGCTGGCTATTACGAAAAATGCTGCCCACCGCAATGAGCCGATAGTAAAACCACTGGAGGGTCAGTATGTTACTTTGAGTCATTGCTGGAGCAAGCCAAAAAACCCTTTCGCACTTGACTCTAGCAATCTTGATCTCTTTCTACCAAGGGGAATATCATTAAAACAGCTCTCCCTTACTTTCACAGGATCAATCCATTTCGCCAGGCAATTGGGCTCTAATATCAGGTACATTTGGATTGATTATCTCTGTATAATTCAAGGAGGCAAAGCAGATTAGCTGGCGGAACCAACCCAAATGTACCAAGTCTACAGAAATTCTTACTATAACATCTCAGCAACTGCTGCCAAGGATAGTTCGCATGGTTTATACGCAGAAAGATATCCACATCATCTTTGGCAAGAGGAGGTGCAATTTAGTATGCAAAGAGATAGAGATCCCACTGATCTAGAAGTACCCACTCAGCGATGTAACGTCGTGGATCCATCACTCTGGGAACGGAAAGTAGATGCGGCGCCAGTAAATACATAAGCTTGGGTTTTGCAGGAAAGATTACTAGCACCTAGAGTTCTTCATTTCTGCAATGATTAAATTGCATGGGAGTGTGTAATAAACTGGATGCTTGTGAGGTTGCAACGATGGTATTACGAATCTTGCGCTGAAGCCTGGTACGATACAAGACCGAGTTCGTTTCAAAGATCTAATATCATAGAGCAGTAACCTAAGGGCAATCTCAACTAACAAGGAAGAAATATCGCACTGAGCCCATGAAAATTGGAAGCGAATTGTCGAAAGATACTCGCACACCAATCTAACAAATCCTCAAGACAAACTCATTGCTCTTGCTAGGATAGCGTAGCAGCTGTCAACTCAGATTAGAGTGTCGTATGTAGCTAGTCTGTAGAACAATAATTATTTCACTAGTCAATTTATATGACTTATTGAAATCCAATATAAGAATGGAAAGTTCTCATACCCGTCAAAGTGACCAAAGCAGTACCGGGCACCTAGTTTTTGATGGTCCGCAATCGATGCACCTCAAGGAATTAAAGGTGACGAAACACATGATGAGAGCGCTCTTTCGATAAAATCCTTAAATATTGATATTCAGCTACAGCCAGCACCCAACAACGAATTCGGTTCCGTGAAAGAAGGAGGATTCATTACCCTCGAATATCGAAAGTTACCAGTATCAATATACAGGAAATCACGAGAAACAGCGGACGGAGTGCAGGCTGATATGCTCACTTGGACTCTGGGAGGAATAGGCAAGGGGAAGATACAAAGATACACACAATGTTTACCTCGACAGTCCAGAGGCTGACTTTGAGGATATCTGTGACCAAGATAATAGTGTTATGCGGCTAGTTCTAGCGAGCAAGAACTCATATGGTGACGTAGCCGGATTGCTGTGACAACAGAAAGCGGATAAGGGCGAATATTTCTCCCGAAAGGGACTGACGGTAATCCTAGGGTATGTTGCACGTAAATATGAATTTATAACCAAGTTTTTCGAAGACGGTGATGGAGGTCTCAAAGACAAAGGAGTGAGCAAAGAGATCATTAAGGTTGTTTGATGGGGAATTATATATGAGGAGGATAGGATAAAATTATTAGACAAAGGCTATTTCCTAGTTAAGGCATTCTTGGTTTATCAAACCACCTAGAGGGCCCCTCCATAAATCACAAATCACAACATGATAAACGATTTTTTATCTGTGACACTGTCCCGCTTCACCACAGTTCAAATATTCCTGACAATTAATTTCCGCCTTGATTTCTTCCCCAATTTCCGAGCCTATCAACCGCAGCAGGTTGCTATGATTGGATCTTATCAACTTGTTCCATGTCGATGAATGCTAGATCACAATACACTGGCAGTTCTCAATATTCCTCCCCCCCTCCCCCCTCCCCTCCTCTGTTTTAAATTCTCACAAAATTCCACCTACAACAATTTTATTTCCCGTCCTAAGCTATTTAACACCTTCAGAGTTCTTCTTAGATTCTTATTTCTCAAATCGACCAAGTATAAGGGTTTTGTGTGGGTCGGGCCGTATTTTCTATCCTGCTGTCGGGGTTATTATCACCTCACCCAAGCTTGAGCTCTTCCTTTCCTTTCCTTCCCTTAGCGCTTAGTTTATCAAATAATAATACGAATACTTCATTGGCGAAAATTCTACGATATACTAGCGAGTTTAGCGATATTTGATTGCCTAGGTAAATGTGGATTTTAGCGGCGTGACACCAAGCCGTTCTTCAACCCAGTAACCATTTCATATGTATATATAAACATACACTCGTATGGCACGATTGGTGTTGGTTCTGAGACCGATTGAACTGGAATAACTGCTTGGATGGAATGTGCCTTGGGGATCAAGGGTTTACAGGCTCTAATAGGTTGCTCTTTAGCAGGATGTGGAATAAACCGCTCGGGGGTTGCGTTAGCTAGGGGGGGCTCTTTGGCAGAGTGGTATTCTCGGTTAGAGCAGGTTTTCTAGCAGGGACGGTTCATGATGATCGTTTTAGACGATACATGGTTAGAGTTATAGGAACGAGTTGTAAAGTTCCTAACGTAAGTAATTGACTTAGTTGCGTCTTACTACAACTCATGCGTTGCCCACTCTTTCTTCAGTCTTGTTGAGATAGTGTCACACCTAAGTTGCGTTTTCCTTTGATGAGAAGGAAAAGGGGCAAGGTTCGACGGGGAAGCCCATGGCATGAACTAAAGTCCGAACTTGTACTCTCGAGAAAATCTATACTTTTAGACACCTACCCTTTCATCTCTCTTAGTCTTACTGATCTAACATTACCCAAGGATTCCCAGTGATTGACCATATATTTTCAGTTACAATGATGGTAGAAACAATAAATCACGTGCAGGTACTCTACTAAAGACGGGCAAATGATCAAGTAGACTCCGACAGCATGCATCTGGTATAACATCATAGTCCGGTACCCTGCATCTTTGTGTAACATCACACTCCGACATCTTGCATCTTTGTGGAACAAAGAATCTTATTCCAGAAGTAAATTAGCCCGTCTCCTTATGAACTAATTGTTTCAGATCAGTACCTATTGGACGGAGAAATAAGACCCACCCGGATAAAAGCACGGGTAAATGATGAATGGGGTAGTGGTTTAACATAACTTATAAACACTCTTCTTCTCTCAAATTTCAACTCAAGTTGGACATCGTTTCTATGCCTCTTCAAATATTTTAAAATCACAATGCCTTTAATTACAAATCCCATCCTCCCAGGGTTCAACCCCGATCCATCAATTCTTCGGGTTAACAATGACTATTATATTGCAACCTCAACTTTTGAATGGTATCCAGGAGTTCAAATTCACCACTCCACAGATTTAGCAAACTGGGAACTGGTTGTGAGGCCGCTCAACAGGAAAGCTCAACTAGACATGCGTGGTGATCCAGACAGTTGTGGAGTCTGGGCACCGTGTCTCACCCATGATGGCGAAAAGTTCTGGCTGGTATACACAGATGTCAAACGCAAGGACGGCATTAAAGACACGCACAATTATATTGTCAATGCACCGTCTATAGAAGGGCCTTGGTCTGACCCTGTCTTTGCCAACTCTTCGGGCTTCGATCCATCACTGTTCCATGACGACGATGGTAAAAAGTGGTTCGTCAACATGATTCAAGATCATCGCCGCAGGCCTAGGAGTTTTGCTGGCATTTTTCTTCAAGAATTTGATCCGATCACTGGAAAACTTGTTGGCCCCAGAAAGAACATATTTTTAGGTACGGATCTGGACCTTGTAGAAGGACCACATTTGTACAAGAGAAATGGCTGGTATTATCTTCTAACAGCCGAAGGAGGTACCGCTTACAACCATGCTTGCACTCTTGCTCGGTCTCGTGATATTTGGGGCCCATATGAAGTACATCCACAGAAACATGTTTTGACATCCAAGGACGCCCCCTTCGCTGCTATTCAGCGGGCTGGCCATGGGGATATCGTGGATACCCCTGATGGAAAGACGTATTTAGTGCACTTAGGGGGGCGTCCGACAACTCAGGAACGTCGATGTGTACTTGGTCGCGAAACTTCAATACAGGAGGCATTTTGGCAGGATGACTGGCTTTATGTGAAAAATGGCCCTGTTCCCTCACTTCATGTGGAAGTTCCTGGTGTGCGAGATGACACAAAATATTGGGCAGAACAAAAGTATGATTTTGAAGCTGGATTGCCCCAGGATTTCCAATGGCTTCGAACGCCTGAGCCTGAACGAATTTTCAAGACTGAGAATGGAAAATTGACACTTCTTGGCCGCGAGTCCATTGGGTCATGGTTCGAACAATCTTTAGTCGCTCGACGACAAACCCATTTCTCATTCGATGCAGAGACTGTGGTAGCCTACTCTCCAGAGGATGAAAGACAGTTTGCCGGACTCACAGCATACTACTGCCGATTCAATTTCTACTACCTGACAGTGACAGCTCACTCAAACGGACAACGAGAACTCCTAATTCTCAGCTCTGAAGCTTCATGGCCAGACAGTCAGTTCAAGCGACCATTTGCCGATCCAGTCCAGATTCCCAACGACGGGAAGGTGAAATTAGCGCTCACGATTCGAGGAAAGGAGTTGCAGTTTTTCTATGCACTTGAGAGCGAAGAATTGAAGAAAATTGGGCCAGTTTTCGACGCTTCCATCCTTTCTGATGAGTGTGGTGGGCATCAGGCTCATGGAAGCTTCACTGGGGCGTTTGTGGGCATGGCTTGCTCAGATCTAAATGGAACTGTGTTGCCAGCGAGCTTCGATTATTTTGTCTATCGTCCTGTGCAACATGTGACAGATAGATACGTAGTATAACCAATCAAAGTTATGATTTTACCAAAGAAGCTTTTAAACAGTCTAAGGAAGTAAGGGTAGCTAAAATTGCTAGAAACTCAAGAGAAATTGCAACGAGTGCCCTTGCCCGCTTCCCCTGAACAAGCGAAGTGGGTAAGCGACAGTGACAACACTTTCAAATTTAAAAATAGGTTAGTTTCAAAGTAAATACTATAGGTGTGAAAAATACCCTGCATATATTTTATAGAATTAGAATATATCTACCGGCACCTCCAAGTGTAGTCGGACGCCTGAAATGGGGATTTCGATGCTATTGACTGTGGATTGTAGGAGCTCTTGGCATAATCTAGATATTGCGCAACACCCTACTCGCCACGCAACACCGCATTCACATTTCAAGAGGTAGTCGGGAATAACATTGCAATTTCCCCCATACGTGCTGGTCGGCCGTCTTATCTTATTTGCGCCATGATTGCCTAACATTGATCCGCTACTAGCTGTACTATTTTCATTTGTTTAGACTTTCTCATATCCCCTGGCTTATTGAATCTAAGGCTGATAACCCCATGTATACCGGTTCATAATGATAATTTGGAAATCAAAACCAGATAGGATTGTATGGATGGACCTGAGTCCCACTTTGTGGAAGCCTGCCCCCACGAGCTACATATAAGATAAGTTAGCGAGGTACCCCTGGGATTTCTTCTAGGCTATTTTGTCATTGCACTCTCACGATCAGTTCTTTATTCATTTTGGCTTATATTATTTGGGATTAAAATAGTTGGATTTAAGGTTCTAACCTTCGTTGTGGCAATTGCATCTATCGGACTTGCTCACTCAGGCAAGGATGTGGAAGCTATTAAACGAGAAATGGCAATGCGTAACATCTAACATGCAGTAGCAACTCGTGCGCTTTCCGAATGCCAGAATTCACCTCAAGCGCTTGCTTTGAGAGAACGGAGTGCCGCCCGTCGTGCTGCCAAAGTGAAGGAGCTACGAGTAAAACGCCAACTTACGACTGGCAAGTTGTAACAAGTCTGAACTTTAGGTAGCATGCTAACAAATACCTTAGAAACTCTGAGTCACAGAAAAAGAGGCCTCACTTCTTTGGAGTACTGGTCTACGCAAAATCACAACATGTCATCTTCAGGCTACACACTCAACACCCCAGAAGCCACAATATTCGGCTCTAACAACACCTGCGAACTTGTTCCTGAGACGACTATCGGTCCATATTACGTTACTGGAGAGTATGTTCGCTCAAATATCACCGAAGGGCAAGCTGGATTTCCAATGCTCATTGAAATGCAATCTGTAGACATGAACACTTGTGCTTTTGTCTCGGATCTTTTGGCAGATATATGGAATTGCAATAGTACCGGTTTCTACTCTGGCATTGAAACGAGTGAAGGGGAAGGAGGGCTGAATTCAACTTTCCTCCGAGGAATTCAAGCAGCTGATGAGGAAGGTGCCGTTTCCTTTGATACTTTGTTCCCTGGAAATTACGATAGTCGAGTTGCGCACCTCCATCTCGTGGTTAGGACAAACGCCCGAATGCAGCCCCTGTGGACACTTCTGGTGATAACTTCTGGACTATCGAAAAACTCGGTTTGTTTTGTAACAAATATTATTGTATTCTGCTTTTACCAACCCTAAAATTAGAACAGGTTGATTTGAAGGCAGAGATAAAGATGTCAATATGAATCAACTAAGATGTGTTCATAGTTATGGTAGGAAGGTTAATGGATTCTCGGGATATATGGAAACCCAACTTCGTAAAATAGGAATTTGTCCTCGATACAAGTCTTTGGTAATGTTGGATTAGAGGGTTCTTCTACAATTGATGCAATTGATGCAATTCGACCTCGTGCCAGTACTGAATATATTGGAATAACTGATTAATTAATAATAAGGAGTGGTGTTGAGAGATGGTAATCTCTCTAGCTGTTCTACGCTAAACTACAATAGGTAAGGCGTCATATCCTGAACTGACAGGTAAGTATACCAGAATATCTATAGAGTACCCTTCCTTGGCGGGTGCATTAGATATTCTAACAGGGGAACTGATGCACAGTCATGCTACTCGTTCCAATGTCTATTTGAAAGTGAAAAGTGAACAGGGTGAAGCTTTTGTACATATCATTATCTAGAATCACCGACGCATCCATCAAGCTTTGCTCTCTGACGGCAAAAGCGGTATGGGTGGTACAACTTGAGTAGAGGGTGGCCTCGACTAAATTTATATCGAGAGATCTATTGCTGAAATAAGCAAGACCCCATAGAGATAATAATAGTGCGAATGCTAGAGATACTGACAGTGTATATTTAAGTTGCTAAATACTAATACCCGGAGTTCTCAAAGAAATTCAAGACCATGAAGATGAAGGTCAAAGAAAGCACTATGAAAAAAAAAAAACCTAACCTTAGATAAATAATTCAACAATATTTAGGAAGTTCTTCACAAAATGGCCACAGCGTCGGTTAAACAACCCTCAGTTTGTATAGGTTAAAGCTCCTCGCGGGGACGAGCTTCTTCCTCACGAAAACGAGAAGTTTTGGGGAATCTTCTCATCAAGAACGAGTTAGCAAAAATGGCGGCAAATGAGGTACAAACGGAAGAGGCAAAAGAGAAGGAGTTGAAAGTATCGTAGAAGGAAAGTACAGACAAGGGGATTAGGAAGTGGCAGAAGAAGGTAAAATCTTAAGTATTTTGAATATGAAATGGAATGGGTCAACATTGAATAGACAATCGATCACACTATCTGTGATAATCAAAATTTAAAAGGTTTCATGTGATGTTGATAAGCGTGAAGAGCTGTAGCACCAAAGGGAAGTTTCACTGAATGAGGTTAAGGCTAGCCAATCATGGTTCCCGTGACTTCAACCTTCGGCTTCTGGATCCACTAGTACGTGAGCGGACATTTTTGTGGAACTTGGGTACCTTGATGGAGAAGTACAGGCGAATGACAGCACGTTTATAGCAAAGAGCGCATTGGAAGTGACGACCCTGGAAGTACAAAGGCATGCTGAGAAGCCTCACTCTTTTCTTACTCTTCCCTAGAGTGTATGACTCTTCTTTTTCGCCACGCAAGAACAGAAAATTCACAATATGCCCAACAATCACGGAATTTGCTCTATAAGTTGAGACTTTATGCGATCGGTGCCCCACCATAGCTACAAAATACGTTCCGGAGAGCTTCAATAAATTCTCGCAGACAAAGCAACAATAGAGCGCCCATCGCGGCTACCCGACAATTCGTGGCCGCGACAGACGAAAGAACATGGAGGTTCCGACGGAAATCTCCAATGACCTACGGGGCTGGATTATGTGCATAGTGAGCGGGATTGGTAAGTGATGGAGTGAGACGGGGCAGGAGATGAAGCTTTAACACCCTGCTGACCCTTCTGCCATAGCTTGCGTTGGAGGAGCCAGCATTATCTGCATCGACTTATTAGTACAATGTATACCGAGCAAGAGGAACTTTCGAATACAAGACAGTAGTGTCTTCCTGGCATCGTCGTTGAGTTTGAGTTTTGGGGTTATGGTGGAGTGCATTGCTACAAAATTTAAGGGATAAATGCTGACAGATCCAGCTCTTCTCAGCATTGTACGGAATTCTCCCATCGTCGAAAAAGTATCTCGAAAGGAGTGGTTTCACGGGCTCAACCGCGGCGTGGATTCTGCTCGGGTGTTTTCTGGCTGGCATTATTGGAATACAAGTGATATCAAGGTTTTTGCACCACTACATACCGTCGCACGTCGTAGACTGCGACCATCACCACGAAGAAACTAACCATCCGCATGCCGACCATCATGGTGGGCACGCTCATGCTCATGGTGGACACGGTCACGGACATGGCCATGAGCATCAACATGTGCCAACAGTGTTGAAACCCACAGCCAGAGAGACAACACCTCTACTTGCTCCTCATGATACTAACGGAAAGTCTTTTCCGGCGGCACATCCTTCACAATTGGGTCATGACGGTGCCGCCGATCGTAGACACACTGAATCGAATGACCGTCGGCCTTCGATGCTTCAGGTACAGAAACGTGTGATGTCTTTTGTTAAAGACACGAAAACGAATTGCGATTCTTCTGGACCATGCTATGGTTACTCAGACCCCTGTGGACAATCGTGCTTCAAGCACTTGTCTACGAGAACTCCTACAAATTCCATATCTCGACGGACTACCATACCTCGAGGCACATCATTTGCTGGATCAGTGAATGACGAAGAGTACACCAGAATAAATGGTCGATCACTACCAATATCACCCTGTGGGAGGTCTCGCTCACAATCACGAGGTCCTTCGGAGGCTTGTGAGAGTGATCTTGGTGATGCTTCAGAATCACATGATACGGAGGACCTGGAAGCCCAACATCATCACCATGTCCCTGAAAATGCATTTATGAGCATTGGTCTCCAAACGTCTATTGCTATTGCTATACACAAGCTCCCAGAGGGTTTCATCACTTATGCCACGAATCACGCCAACCCATCCTTAGGCTTCTCCGTTTTCATGGCTCTCTTCATTCATAACATTACTGAAGGTTTTGCTATGGCTCTTCCCTTATTTCTTGCCCTGCATTCCCGCGGCAAAGCGATGTTCTGGGCTTCACTATTAGGAGGTGCAAGTCAGCCTTTAGGAGCTGGCATTGCGGCATTATGGTTCAAAATTGCTGGAACGAGAGGCCATGCTCCTGGAGAAGCAGTATATGGATGCATGTTTGCAGTTACCGCCGGGATTATGACGAGTGTCGCTTTGCAGCTCTTTGTGGAGAGTTTGAGCTTGAATCATAATCGCAATTTGTGTATTGCGTTTGGGTTCATTGGGATGGCGATCATGG
Organism: Tricladium varicosporioides; assembly: GCA_021365295.1. Taxonomy (NCBI): domain Eukaryota; kingdom Fungi; phylum Ascomycota; class Leotiomycetes; order Helotiales; family Tricladiaceae; genus Tricladium; species Tricladium varicosporioides. The sequence goes on along the minus strand of JAJTIW010000010.1, from coordinate 605,454 downwards.
GTATGAGTAACGCTCTGACCGCCTGAAAACATAATTACCTCCTTGAGAGTAAAGGACTGGTATGATAGGCAGAGGAGAGTTAATAGACTTAGACAAACAGGAGGTATTTGTAGCATTGTATGGATAATGACTTCATGGAGTGGGCATGGGATGGGCCAGCGTTGGCGTTCGAGTGTTAATATTTTTGATACCTTTTACGTACACATACAGACACGGAGTCCTTGTTATACACATTCAAAATACATCTCATGATTCCAAAAGGTTTAAATATTTTGGGATCTAAGTCTATGGTTCCTCTTAAACCTCCAAATCTATCCCTAACGAAATATACACAATGTGAGATGGAAGTAGATCCATGCCCTTAATTCCCACATGCCCATCTTGCCTTGCCCATGGGCTTTTGACTTCTAAAATGTATGATGGTAAAAGTATGTCCGGTAGGAATTATCACGGGAGATGATTTAGAAAAGATTGTTCAATTGGTAGTTTTCTCATTGGTATATGCGCCTGAACCCGAAAATGCTTCATTGACCATCACCATCACCATCACCATCCCCACTATCTTCATGCCTCTCGTCTTGACTTCCTAGTGCCAACATGTCATGCCTCGATTTATTTAATCTCGGCATTTCTGCCTCACTTACAACCTCGACAAAAGAAATTTCGGCTTAGAATCTATGACTCTTCCTTTGCTGCGTCCTCCAAGCTGTATAGCCCACATATACACCACCAAGAACAGCAAAGAACATAAAGACCTTAAATAAGAACCACCCCCACCCCCCGCCTTCCTTTGGCTCTTTCTTTCCTTTGTAATCACTTGATTTGCCCTTTGATGCTTTGTTTCCTGGACCTGCGGGATCGGGGCGAGACTTGGTATCGTAGAGATTCTTGGTGTGTACGGAGATGATATCATGGTTATCGCTTAATTCACCAGTCTCTGCTGAAAACCCAAGATATGCCACAGACGGAATGGTAGGTGGCTCGTCCGTCTCAAAGCAGAGCTCCCATTGGTCTTCTGACTTGTACTGGAGCTGCAATTTCAAGCTCTTGTCTTGGAAATATGTCAACTTAGCTTTGGTGGGTATGTTCGCGTTTCTAATCCCTCGTGCGGAACAGCCCATGAACTCATTGTCTTTTCCATCGTTGGCTTTGTCGTAGGGCTTAGTGCCATCGCCAACCATAGCCATTACGTAGGGAAAGACGGTTCCTGGTCGGTTATTCTTGTAGGTGTCGAAGAAGATCCCGAGACCTTCGAATTTGTCGACACTGCCGAAGACATCGCCTTGGGTGGCACGTTGCTTTGTGAGCCACATGGCAAAGCCGTCGCCATGGAGGGTGTTACTGCCATGGATGTTGAATTCGACTTCAATCTGTAAAAAGAAAACTCTTTAAAATGGCTCGTGGGTTATATGGTGAAGGAAAGTTTGGACCTACCTCCCAGTTGGTGGCTGTTAATGGTACTCTTGAAAAAATCCACCCCGCTTGCGAAGGTCGATCTGAGGTAAGTCGTATATATCTGTGAGCTATATATTAGAACCAATTCTTTCTAGTGACATAGTTTCGAGGCTTTGACGTACTGGTCGGCGCGTATAATGGTATTCCCTCCAAAGTCGAACCACCGGCTCTGCATATCAGAATCCAAGTACGGCTGTGTAAAGGGCGAGTCAGTCCAAAACTCTCAGTTCCGAATTATTGCTAGCACGAACCTGCGAAAGCGTATGCGTCCGTAGCTACTCGCACATGTTAGCGACCATGGTCCTGTGCCTCTTGTGAAGAAGGAACGTACAGGTATACTTCTAATACCTTCTGCGTCTGTCGTTGTTTGATCGTGGATCCCAGCCAGCGCTCTCTGCGCACATGCTGCCAGCCATATCGCGGCCGACAGCGATGTGGAAAACCACATTGTGCTCTTGTATACAACACACCCTCTCCCCTATCAAATTTCCTAGAAGCGCAATTCACAAGTCTTCACCGCCTTAAATGTAAAGAGAAAATATGGCAGGCAAGAACAGAATTGGAAGAAAGCAATGCAGAAGACGAAGAGAAAGGAAGAGGAGGCTGAGACGAGGTTTCGGTGGTGGACAAAAATCAGTGGAAAGTTATTCGATAGCTGGCCTTTGCTTGAGCAGGCAATTAATCCGGGGTTCCAGTGCTAGCTCGGTGCTGATCCCTGCAATTGCGTCGATGAAGGCGCGTTTGTACCTGGGAACTGAGGCGCGACATGATTACCGATAGAACAAAAAAAGTTGAGGCTTCGACAACAAAGCCACAACAAGTAGTTTTGTACACGCCTTCGAGCCTTAATACTCGCATATTTTTGCAGATTCCCGCCCTCAATCCGGCATAATAAGTGAAACCAAAAGCAGATCATATAGCAAATATGGACGGCTTGGGCAATGGCGTAGGCTTTGGCTCCTCTTCAGACCCTAAAGCAGCTGTCATGAACCAAGTACGACAGGAAGCTGCCATGACAAACGCTAGGCAATTGATTGAGGTAGGAAATTTTGTTCAGTATGAATTTGCCTGGTTTGGAAACTAACAACCCAATAGAAAGTCAACGAACACTGCTTCGAGAAATGCGTCCCTAAACCTGGTTCCTCCTTGTCTAGTGGTGAAACAACATGCTTCACACAGTGCATGGAGAAGTATATGGCAGCATGGAATACCGTTTCAAGGCAGTATATCAACAGGATACAGCAGGAGACTGGCAAGGGCGCTGGTGGCGGAGGCATGTTCTAAGAGTTTATATTACAAGGTCGGATTAGGAAGACTATAATGTTGAAGGGTCGTCTGACTATGGAAGAGGCTTTCAAAGATACGGCCTCGGCCATGTGCTGGTGATGCATGTATGATCGGATTTTGATACAGACTTGTATATCAATAATTGTAGAATTAGGGGGTCTGTCTGCTTTAGTACCGAATGGATCTCGAAGAAGATCAACATATCACCACTTCAATTACAATTCAAGATCCAGACTGGATAGTTGGTAGCCAATCTATGTCTATCGGCTCTCAGTGTTTTGACGTTAATTTATACACTCCTATTATTGTTGGGGATATCTTCAGGATAGCGAAATTGGTCTCGAGGAAGAACGGCTGCCTTTTAGTCCGCTGGACGTAATTCTTTGCATTGAAGAATTTGTGAGCTTGTCCTCTATCGATTGATTATCTCTTATCACATTACCACTAGCTTCTGGTGCTGCTTAACCTGTGCTCCGGGAAATCGAGTTCAGTCTTGAGCAGTTACATCAAATGGAAGCCTAGGCCGCATATATCTAACCGATGAAATTGGTCGAAGAATATGCAAGGAGAACCTAGACAGCGTGGTTGGAGCTAGAGAGCGGGAGGCAAGGGATTCCGTTATGGATCCGTTCATCGAGTGCTTAGACCGTCACTAGTCATTGATATCTCAGGAGCCTTCTCCTTTCTTCTTTGCCTCTTCGGCTTCCCTCTTTCGAGCTAGATATCGCTCTTTTGCGCTCATAATATCCCCTTCCGTCTTCCTGCTCTTCGAGGCCCGTTCAATCTTCTGTCGGTCTTCTTCTTCCTCCTCTAAAGCTCGTTTCGTAGCCTGCTCAAGCTGTGCTTCCATCATGCGGGATTGGCGTTCTCTCATTGCTTGCTTACCACCTCCGCCACCGACGAAGCCGGATCCTCTGCTTCGATCAGACACTCCATGACTACCACGTGCCGAAGTTGATGCTGGGGCACTTTTTGGCTTCGGTATAATATTGAGACCACCTTTTAGAAGCTGCCTCTTATCCACCACTTGCCCTTCATCGTTGACAACAATAGCTGCACCACCGGCCTTCTCGTTAATTTCGCGAGCAATATCAGCTTCGGTTTTCGGCTTTTCTTCCTCAGCTTCTTCAACGGGACCGTTCTTCAGTGTCTCCTCGGCAGCTTTTACTATCTCGGCATGCTTCTGTTCCCCCTTCTCCAGCATATTTTTGTAGAAATTAGTCATCCCCGCACCCTTGTTCTTCTTTTGCTCTTGCTCCTCTCGTATACGTTCTTCTTCCTCAAGTCGTCGATTCTCCTCTTGTTGCTTCTTGTATGCTGAAGTGACAAACTTTTCCTTGTCTGCATACTCCTCGCCTTCCGCCTCTCGCTCCCTAGCAAGCCTTTTCTCTTCCGCGATCGTGGCATCACGCTTTCTTACAGCCGCCGCGGCTAGGAGGTTGGTCATATATTTGGGTTTCCGCTCCTTGTCTTCCTGGGTGACTTTCTTCTGAGGTTTCAGGGAGTCATATACTGCATCATAGTCGTAGATGTTTGCGTCTAGCTCTTCCGCTGTTTCTGCGTGCTTCTTGGATGTGAATGATGTTGAAAGGTCCCCATACATGCTAATAGGAGCCTTCTTGGAACCATCCTTCTTGTCCTTCAAATTGCCTAATAATGAACTTCCATTTCGCGATGGTGGAGGCTTCTTCGAAGTGGTCGAAATTCCTCCTATTTCGCCGATTGCTTCAATAGCTGCGTCGTTGCCATTATCATTCTCACCTCCAGAATCATCATCGTCGAATATAGTTTTCCGCTTGCCAGGTTGTGGCCTATTTGCTAACGATTTCTTTTTCGTGAGATTGAGCCCGTACGACAAGCCAGCGCCAGACATGATTGTTGAATTTCGTGGTGATTGCTCTAGGTTGTCGTCAATCGGGGAAATTTAGGTCCAGGTACCCATGACGCCACGCTCACATACTGTACCTTAACCTCGATAAGGAATTTGCCGATAAGGCTCCAATTGTGTGTGCAACCTTTCACATCAACATCAAATTAACCATTTACGGTACTCTACCGCGAGACATTCGTAAGTCCCTTCGATGAAGTCTTGCCGATTAATTCCAAAAGCTCGACTTCCTCATTCACAATGACATCCGATACAGGCGGTGATCCTGTTCCGAACATGAGTGATCAAGACAAGGATAGGGACGAGTATTCGACAAAATCGAAGTCCAAGTTCCGATTCAAGTCCAAGAGAAGTTTACAAGCTGATGACCAACCTCGAGGTTCATTACACGAAAGCCATCGTGACGAAAAAAGGCATCATCGGCATTACCATCGTAGCAAGCGGCGTAAACGCTCAATCTCACCCAGTCAAAGTAAGGACGACCCTGCGTTGTATGATGATACACATATCCCGAATGCGGCATCAAATCAATTCCCCGATCCAGAAGTCGCTTTTCGAGAAAGTCTCTTCGATGCTATGGCCGATGATGAAGGCGCGGCGTTTTGGGAAGGCGTTTATGGCCAGCCTATCCATACATATCCAGATATTAAGGAGGGTCCTACAGGAGAACTCGAACGAATGACGGACGATGAGTACACAGCTTATGTCAGAGCGAAAATGTACGAAAAAACACATCAACATCTACTAGAAGAGAAAGCTAGGCGCGATGCTGCCAAAAAGGAGAGGGAACGCCTAGCCAAGGAAGGAAGGGAACAGGAGCGTGAAGCAGAAGTGTTCAGAAGGAAAGTTGAAGACAGTTTGAAGCGAGGTGAAGAAAGAAAGAAAAGGAAATCTTGGGGTGAACGATGGGGGAAGTACACGAGCGAATGGGATGACCTTGCTAAAGGAGACAGCAACGTCGCGTTCGCATCTATACCATGGCCTGTTGAAAGTGGAAGAAAGAAGGATGTAAATTTGGAAGAGGTCAAGAAATTCTTTCTATATGCACCGACTTCTGGCCAGTCTACGGAAATGCAGCTCAACAAGACCCTGAAATCCGAACGGATCCGATGGCATCCTGATAAAATACAACAAAAGTTAGGCGGTCAGAACGTTAGTGAGGATGTTATTCAAGCCGTAACTGAAGTGTTCCAACTTATTGATAGGCTATGGTCAGAATCGCGAGAAAAGAAGTAACTTACAATCCCGTATGGAATGGGATCTTGACTTTAAGCTTAGCGACGTTTTATCATGCACATTTTCTACTGCATAATTATGAGAATACGATATTCCGAAGCTAACCTTACCGAAGACTTGATAGTGCATTGGGACAACCAGAAAGTGATATTTATCCAGATATTCACAGTCTATGGAAGCGACAGATGCAAAGAAGTCCACTTATCACGTCAGCTGCGAATGCTCAGAGAAACAAGCCAGTATTATTTCATGCAGCTATAGAAGTCTGCAGTGGTCAAGCTCCCAGTCGCAAACCTTGCACTTATCAGGTTCAGCTCAGGGAAATCCATGATCAGCCACCAGCTCCCGTCATTGGTGTTCATACGACAGGGGTGACCTGAAATGGTCAAGCAGACTTTCTTTGTGTATAACCCCAATCGGCAACACTCAGATAGAGGAAAGATTCCTGCACCTGCATATATAGGATCAAGTAGGAGCGTATTGCAAATATGGATATTTCATAGCTTTCAACTTCACCATATGAAAATTAATAAGATACAAAGTATTTGCCAGGTGTTCTTACCTGTGTTGAGGTTCCGATAATTGATGTGATGCATGCGGATCGAGGCTAGGTATCCCCGCTTCTGATGTCTTTCGATCCTTCCCTAGTAAAAAAACTCAATCTGGAAATCTGAAGGTTATCTCCAGTATCATTGAAGAAATCGATCATATACCATCACTTATTCTATTTTTTCCCTACAACCCCGCTAAACCTCGAATCTTTGCAAGATCAGAACCCATGTGCGTTCTCCATGCTCGCCGACACCCGTCCTAAAGCGCAGTGCCCCTCCTCGCCACACCTCTGGCGCAACCCCACCAACTGAAGGCTCCAAAGCCAAGCCGTCCGTCAGCCAGTGATATCGATCCTCCGTCTGCATCCTTCACCTACTCAACCTCCTCTTTTGCTTCTCCCCTCCCCTTCAATCTGTCTCAGCCATCACCATCCATTGAGCACCATCACGGATTCAATTGATAGAGACCTCTTTCGGCTCAGACTGCCGGTGCTGTGCGACCGCCTGCGAATTGTTGTGAAAGCTTCACCTTCAGCGCAATCCGCCAACGTTCCGTCAATTGCGACAGGGAAGCTAAGGTCGTTCACAACTACAGCAGGCCGCATTCTTCCTTAACTATCATTGTCTCCGCGCGGAAACTAGCTCTTTGAGACATTACGGGGCAGTTCTATACCTTTCAGCACTCTCCAGATTGAACATATTCCCGGCACCATTCACACCTCCCGCGACTGGCGCTATCTTCGACCTATCCTGTACTACGTTGTGCCCATTCGCCGCTTGCTACTGTCATACCTTCGTCACCCCAGAGCTTGCTCCCCAGTCGACGTCCTACCTCGATAATAGCCATAGCTTCATATGCCGACGTTAGGATTCCTCAAGAAGAAACGGACGAGGGAGTCGCCCGGCCAAAACGACCCCACCTCGCCGACTTCAGCTTCGAGCCAGCCCAACAGCCCAATAACACCAACCTCCTCACGAGGTTTCGATAACTCCATAGCTTCTGTGTCAACACAGTCCACTGCGCCAACATCCCAGTCCACCTCTCAATCCGTCGCCCACAAGGAAGAGAGTCCCGCAGCTGTGGGCGAACAACAACCAATGACACAAAGGGTAGCTCCACAACAGCAGGCCGCCTCCCAGGGCAGTTATACACAGAATCCAGTACCTGTAGCGGAGCAGAATCTCCCTACCATCTCTAATCTAATTAATCCGCCACAGAATGATGGTGCGGGCCATTCAACCCCAACGAAGATGACATCCAATCCCCCTACAGCCAACTCGAACGGCTCTGTCCCAGTCGAAAACGCCCAACAAGCGCAACAGGGACAACCAGCACAACCTACTCCACAAGCACCAGAGCCAACTCAAATTCGACAAACCAAAGGAAAATATTCATTGGGCGACTTCGATATACTACGAACATTAGGTACGGGGAGTTTTGGAAGAGTCCATCTTGTCCAATCTAAGCACAACCAGCGATTCTATGCTGTAAAAGTGCTAAAGAAGCAGCAAGTGGTGAAAATGAAACAAGTAGAACATACGAATGACGAGCGGAGAATGCTTCAGGAAGTCAAGCATCCGTTCTTGATAACACTTTGGGGAACATTTCAAGACTCCAAAAATCTATACATGGTGATGGATTTCGTGGAAGGTGGTGAATTATTCTCTTTACTACGAAAGTCACAGGTATGTTCTTTGGTAAGCCCAACTTTTGCACTACTAAGAAGGAATAGCGATTTCCAAACCCAGTCGCCAAATTCTATGCCGCAGAAGTCACATTGGCATTAGAATATCTTCACGCAAAGCAGATTATCTACCGAGATCTGAAGCCAGAAAATCTGTTATTGGATCGTCATGGGCACCTGAAGATCACGGATTTTGGATTCGCCAAACGTGTTCCTGACATTACCTGGACCTTGTGCGGTACACCAGATTATCTTGCGCCTGAAGTTGTATCGAGTAAAGGATACAATAAGTCTGTAGATTGGTATACATACAAATACCCCATTATCATGTAGACTGCTAACACTTCTAAAGGTGGTCTCTTGGAATATTGATCTTCGAAATGCTTTGCGGCTTTACGCCCTTCTGGGACGGGGGTTCCCCTATGAAAATTTATGAGAACATCTTAAAAGGGCGAGTCAAGTATCCGCCATACATTCACCCAGATGCGCAAGATTTACTTCAGCGTCTTATTACCGCAGACCTGACGAAACGGCTCGGCAATTTACATGGCGGGTCTGAGGACGTGAAAAACCACCAGTGGTTTGCAGAGGTCACTTGGGAAAGGTTAGCCAAGAAGGACATCGATGCACCATACGTACCACCAGTCAAGGCCGGTGTTGGTGATGCTAGTCAATTTGACAAATATCCTGAAGAGACTGAGCAATACGGGCAGACTGGCCATGATGAGTAAGTAACCTGTGAAACTCCAGTCTCGTACGATGTAATATTAATTTCCCTCAGGCACGGTCGTATGTTCGGGGATTTTTAGAGTCACATCCCTCATCAAAAGCTACACATGGAACCTTGATAGTAAAGAACCTTAATATGGCTTTTGCGAACCAGCATACCCTGCACATATACTCTCACACGGCATTATTGACATGAATATCACGTTATTTGGACTGGGTTGGATTCAGGGCAGGTGGCGAAAATGACAGGTTGTGCAACCTGTAGTGGTGTTGTTCTGGACGGCTCGGAGCTGGTGGGCTTGTTATATCTTGTGTTGATATCTCGGGTATAGGCTAGTTGACATTCTAGCCTGTGTACAATGCCTAGGAGCATTGGGGATGGGGAGGAGAAGTAGGTATAGCCTAAGAGATTCGCTCCATCAATCAAATTGTTGAATAACGTCTTCTGTGTTCGTTTCTCGGACTCTTACCACCACGTATTTTACTTCTCAGAAATATGCACCAACAGGGGTAGTTCCTCACAAATACCAAACAACCTTCGAACCAATTCAAGACTGCCAACCAAATACAAAACCTCTTCACAATCGTTATGTCTCGCTATTCTTCATTTCAAGCATACTAATCATACATTGTATGCATGTCTCTCCCATTTTTGCCCGGCTCGTTCTGATATGGCCGTGACCTATGCAATTCTCAGAACAGATATCGAAGCCACACCCTTCTCTATTGTCCCTGCCCTGCTTTCGCAACTGCATCCATAGCTGTCAAATCCCTTGTGCGCATAATTCCGTAGATGTTAATGTCCTCGAGGACTATTTAGCTTTTCTCTACAGTCAAAAGACTAGATCCGCAAAAATCTCCAGCAAGAATTGCTGTGTAGCCTCGAATGACCTCTCTATGAGGTCTCTTTGGTATTATATCATACCCTCCGCCTCTCCATATGCTTGAATGAGATCTTTAATTATCCTGTGCTGCTGGTCTTCTAGCGTAAGTACAGTAGAGGGGAGAGCGTTCACTCCAGCAGCGGAGAGAAGGGCGGTGGTTAGAAATTTTTCTTTTCCTGAGTTTGGGTAGCATTTATCACGGCATTAGTGCTAGTGCGTGCATCTAATACTTGCCCTTTAGTGCCCCTTTTGAAGAAGATCCATCCACCATTCCATTTACCCAATCGATCACTATTCTCATGTCAATACTCCAAACTGTAACTCCAGCAGCCAGTTACCTTCAAAAATTTCTTCAGTTTTTTCTTAATTTCCTTCCACACTTTAGATACCTCATACCTAGCCTTAAGTATTAGCTCCGTACTTCAACTCCTAAATTGTCACTCCTTCCTAATGCTTCCAAATACGTCTTCAACCCATCGCCTAAGCTGCCTCCGTTATTTTCACCCCTTTCTCTTTTCATTATCCTCTAAGTCTCTAAGTCGCCTCAAAGCAAAAGGTTCCCTTTTAAAAATCAGCTCTCAGGTTGCCATTAGCACAGAGTTCTCCATATGCTCTTCTAGCAAGCAGCAGAAGAAAACATTCGGTTAAATGACTGGCGCGTCAACCTCTCCTCTGTCTTCAATACCTTTACCACTGTCAGTGTCTCCAGAATTTTAGGTTTTTAAATTCGTGTCTCATGCTTTAAGTCTCCAATCATTATCCTGAGTGCCAACGCTAACATGGAACTCACTAGCGGCTGTGAGTTGTTCGGGTATGGAGAGCATGGCCGATTTCGAGATTTCAGGAAGCTGTATCGCCTCGTATAATGAGGATTGGGTGGTATATTAGAGTAGTTTATAAGAGAATGACTTGTTTGCCGGGATGCTGCCAGTTATTTTCAGCTCCTACGCGAGTTTTCCAGTAAAAAACTTACGAGTTTTTGAACTCCGTGAGAATTCTTTTACAAACGTCTAACATTAGATAATATTCTCGACGTTTTTGTCTCGAATTTAGAGTCCTTGGTGTTGCTTCTGCTTCTCTCCTTTTGTACCATCGCATGTGTGGTTTGGTATGTGCTAGAATACGCCCCTAGTGTATAGAGCAAGAAAATAATATTTTGAGCAAAGACCAATATTTACACTGCTCTAGCCTGTCAAACCCACCAAAACCTATCAAATCTTCCACCTATGCGCAATTCGATCAAATATCCTCGCTTCTTCGTCAGAGCCGGGCTTCTGGAGCTCCAACAGAGTCGAGACACATTGCTCTACCTGGGAAAACCTATGAATTTCGATATTTTCTGAGCTGCCAGCACTCCTCAAATTCTCAATGGCTGCTTGACCATTCTGGATTTCTAAAATCGTATCCTCGAATTCTCCTCGCAAAGACAAACAGCAAATGAGAGTGGTTTGTGCCCTCACAAATAACGTCAGATCTGGCTGTTTGTCCTCCTTATCAATTTCCTCTAAAACTTCGCAGATAAGAACTTCCGATTCATCGAGTTTTTCAAGATTCAAAGGCATCTTTGGTACCTTTGACTCTCCTAACAGTATGCCCGCAAGGACCTCCTTCCTCTCTAGTGTTGCCTCGTCATTAGGCCCACAAGCTTTTTCACTCGCAGAAACCAACTCATTTCCCATATCCTCCAGACCTTCGAATTCGCCTTTCTCTAGCAGTGCCCGACAAAGCCAGTTCTTACTTGTAAGTGTTTCTTGATGCTCCAGCCCTAGTTTCCCTGTGCGGAGTGCAAGTAATTGTCGTCCCAAATCGATGCATTTATCGTATTGCCCTTGAAAACAATATGCAGCACAGAGATAGTTGTGACTATTCAATATGGTGGGATCAGTCTCTTCAATGTCTTCTCGACTTTTTTTGATAGGAATGAGATAATCCTGTAATCGTTCCAGCTCTATCCATTTTCCCCGTCTGAATAGTATTCCCGCCAGATAGTTCTGAGCACTAATCGTCTCGCTACTATCTTCCCCATATGCTTTCACAGAAGACTCAGCAGCCTTTTGGCAAGCAGTCTCAGCACTTTCAAGATCGCCAGTAACGGAGAGGAGAAGTCCTAATGTAGAAAGAAGGCTTATGTAGCTTTTGCTTTGTGGTCCCATGGACTCTTCTCGCCCAACCACTTCCTTACTTAATGCCTCTTCTGCTTCTGCAGTCCTTGTTTGTTCAAAGTATATCTCAATTGGATCAAATTGTATATTTATCTCATATCCCAATTTCTGGCAGAGCCTATAAGGCTTCTTGCATTCGTACTCGTCATCAATACTCTTCAACACAACCGCAAGCTCCACTTGAGAGTTGTTACATTTCTTCAGCCATTGTGAGGCCTTATTAGGATTTCTAGGACATCCGAAACCAATCTCGTGGCACAACCATAGTTGGCGTGCAGCAGGTGCAAGGCAAGGGCAACGTTTACTCCCTGATGTACGGCTCTTGAGATCTGCTACTAGAATCTGATGAAGGCGGTAGTCACTATCATCTAGGTCTGCAAGCACTTTGCCAATCTGATGAGCTGTTAGCTTTTTTTCTTTCCCTCTTAATGACTCTTACGATATTACTTACGTCGAGCACGGTATGAGCTAAACTGCGAATAGTACTAAAGTCTGCTGTAGCGGGAGTTTTTCTAGCTCATATGTTAGTATGGCCCGAAACATAAGGAATACGATTTCCAACAAACTCTTCGTCATCGTGGCAGATAATTGATATGATACTTTGGAAGCTTTGCGCTCTGAGCGATGGATCATGCTGCAGCGTTACCCGAAATAGATGCTGAAGAATTTCTCGACAGTCCTCCTCAATAACAGAGCAGCTCTCTAGCGCCTCTAATACCAGATCTAAAAATCTGTCTGTCATTTTCAACTCTTCGGTTAGTGTGACAAGGCTTTGATGTTCCTCGATATCAATGTCATTTCTAAATCTCCCAACTAATTCTGGCAGCTGATCTGAAAGAAAAGTTCGGCAAAGCAACATTCCAAACGAGTAAATATCCATCAGACGTGCACAACTCATAGTAACTCGAGTGTTAATGCAATGCTCTGGTGCTTGCCATGGTCGCGTACACGCAACTTGAATCATGTCTTTCTCGGACATTCCTAAACAACTGAAGCCGAAATCGATCAGCTTTCCACAGAAACCGCCGTTCGTTGGGAAAATGAGGACATTTTCTTGTTTGATATCTCCGTGGATAATACCTCCATGTCCAAAAGTTAGTTATAGCACTTAGTGAGAGAAGTGTTGTTTGAGGTATTTACCTAAAGAGTGCATAGCTGCACAAGCCATTGCAACTTCTGCGCAAAGCCTCAGCTTATCCCAGTTATTTAATACCGTGCCGTCTTCTGAATTCAAAAATTCTGACATGTTCCCACAAAAGGAACGCTCTGTAAGAAGTACCGGCCACACCTGCTCTGTTTCCTGATCTGTTTCCCAACTAACACCCAAAAGGTCAATCACATTTGGATGCTCAGCGAGCAACTCTAAAGCTATCAGTTCATAAATAATTGCCTTGTATCTCTCGCTTTCGTGCTGAATTGTTCCGATATCTTCTTCATCAGACCATTCTGTGGGACGTTTAAAGGCAAGGCAAAATGCTGCGTCCATCTGTGTTTGTTGAATGATTGAGGTTGCGCCTCCTCCTAGAGAATCCAGTGAGGGCTGCCATCTTACATTAATAAAATCAACACCGAGAATTTGGGCGATGGATATAAATGAAAGTAGATCGAAATGGATTTCGAGATCGTTTGAGCTTGTTCCAGTTGAGAATTGCACAACTTGGCCGGCTCGAATAAAGAAGGGAAGACGTTGAGCAGCCATTTTTTAGAAGATGGTTCGAGGCACTCTCCGAGCCTTCTAGGCCGCGACAATCCAATGGTTCAATAACTTGTGAACTTGATTAGACAGAACATATACCGTCCTAAACCTTTTGGAACTATGCCTTTAGTTAAAGCCTCCGACTTCTAACTACTGTGACACCTTGTCTTGCCATCTTCGCAATTATTTGCTGTCTGCGAGGCTCTGGCTGTGGTCGGGCGTCGTGCACGCCACGTTACGACGTTTCCGTTTATGGTTGGTCATGAAGTATTCCTTATGTTTGACAAGGATTTTCTGTTTGGGGTTTAACAGATTTGGTTGGCAAGCATGCCCGGCAATCACACCAGTCACCTCAAGATGCGTGGATCGAATACTTTACAAGCGCGTTCCTTCAGTGGCGATATTTCATGTGGCACATGGATATTCGTTTCCTGATCACAGTCTATTTGCCACTCATAAACCTGTATCGTCAAGGCTACCATTTCAAGTTTTTCAAATTCCTCCGGGACCCACGAACAATTCCTAAATCTGTGGAGTCAATAAGGAATTCTCTCTATCAATGGTAAGCTCACGTATCCTACATTGCCCCTCTGCCAAAGGCAGGAAGATGGCGGACAGGAACCGCAATACTGACCTAAGAAATTAGGATGAGAAAGGGAAAGCCTGCTTAGGTATCAAAGAGTGGTATAGTCCCCAGCCTGGATCAGAAGTTGACGCTGAGTAAGTGGAGTTTCGTAAAGTCACGAGCCCTAGCCTTAACTCTGTTTGGAATTCTAATAAGAGGCTTGAGGTCTATAACATCAACCAATTACAAAACTAATATTACTTGTAATTACTATAGTATTGTCGCCATCCATGGATTTGCTACAAATCCTTTCTGGACTTGGGCTGCCGAACCCAAAAAGCCAAAGTCGAAATTTCTGGCCTTTGGCCATCGAAAAGAAGCGAGTGATCAGCACGACGATGAGCCCTTAGTTTGGCTAGAGAAATTTCTACCGAAACATCTGCCAAATTGCAGAATAGTTTGCTTTGGATATAAATCGCAGTTCATTAAGTCTGCACCAAAAAGAGACATCGAGAACTGTGCTCAAGAGCTTCTGCTGGCGTTGGTTGGTTGGCGATCCCAAGGCAAGGCTGTATGGGGAGGACTTACCCAGTTTCGTACCCCGCTCAAATCTTTCTGACACATGAACAGGAGGAGAAATCCAGGCCGATTGTATTTCTGTGTCATTCCTTTGGAGGCATAATTATTAAAGAGGTTTGCAGTTCAAGCTCTTGAGCGCCAAATACTGGTTACTGACTTTCAATAGGCAATGATCAAAGCTACACTTGCTGTACAAGCCTTTGGCCACATCAAAGTTGCAACGCATGGAATTATCTTCCTGGGAACACCGCATCGAGGCTCAAGTGCTGCGAACTATGCTGAAACGCTGGTTTCGATGGTAAAAGCTTCGGGCCTAGGCACTTACAGCGGGCTTATTCACACACTTCGAAGACAGTCACCCGAGCTACTAAAACTAGCTACTTACTTTAGCGACATCTACGATGAGTTTGAGATATTTTGTTTCTATGAGATGGAACCCTACCTCTTCTCGTTTCTGGTAAGTGTTTCGCTGCCCTCTGTAACATATCTGACTAGGGTAAGGTCGTTGACAAAACTTCTGCGACTCTTGAAGGAAAGCCATGTGAGGGTTTAGCCGCAAATCATAACGAGCTCAAGCGATTTAGAGATGAGAATGATCCAAATATGGTCAAGATCATTAGACAATTAACAGCCATGGTTGTATCCTCGAAGTCAAAAAGGCAGTTGACAATGGACGTGCCAGAAGGTATGGCATGTCTTGAGCTCACCACCATGACATACATATATGCTCATGAAACTAGGAATAAGCGAGACGAAACTACCCTGGGAAAAGGCGGCACATTTGGTTCTTGAGATAACTTCTACCTTCGACGATGTCTTGAGAGGCATGCAGACTCTAGGCGAGTATCAGAGCCAGTACCAGGAAATTATTGCAGAGAAATACCGTTTCCAGTCTTGGGCATACGTCGTGGGGCTGGTGACGATACTTGCGACAGCAAGACAGCCATTACATGAAATCCTGCACGAATCTGGAATTGAATCAATCTGTGATGTTCTCAAGCAGATTACACATGAACTAATTCAATTAAAGGGCCATTGGCATGAGTGTGGCCAGAGTCTTAGAAGTCTAATCATCAAACTTCAGTCACTTTCTGGCCGACTTATAGCACTAATTCCCGAACAGGACAGAGAAGTACTAACGCATACTTTCAATGTTACAATTCTCGAACCTGACCAAGGGCCAAATACTTCTACTTATCTTGCTGACAATGATGCCATTTGGGTGTCAGCTCCGGACCTAGGAGCCCTAGCGGCCATGAAGCGCATCAAACTTCTTAGTGAAACATCTGAATCTCAAAGAGAAGACTCTGAAAAGCTTTCAATCGAAATGGAAGAACTCGACCTTGATAAAGGAAAGTCATTGGCAAGAACTACAGGTTTGCTGAGAACATCTAGACAAGTGATTGTGGAATGGAAAAAATACGAGGGTTATTGGGATAACGAAATTGGGAACGAATTATTCCGAAGAGTTGAGAACCTGACTTATTTCCTTAAAACCACTTCGCGAAGCTCAGCAATTTTGAATCTCCGACTGCTTAATTGCGAGGGCTATTGCCACGATAGTAAAAAAGCACGACTCGGCTTTGTCTACGCCATTCCAAAGGGTGTCAAGTCTCGACAATCTCATCGGAGATTGAATGCCCTCATGAAAGAGTATGAAGACAATAATCTCAGCTCTCCCCCAGTCGGCGATAGAATGGAGCTTGCAAAAGTGCTTTGCAAAACGATGATTGATCTACACACAGCGAAGTGGTTCCATAAAAGCTTTTCATCTTTCAACATTCTACTATTTCCCGATATCGAAGACTCCGAAGATCTCGAAGATCCCGAAGATTCAGAGGATACAGAAGCATTGAAGTACACGATCACCGAGCCGTACATCGTTGGCTTCGACAATTCTCGCCCAGACAGCCCAAAAGAGTTCTCCGAGCCTGCAGGCGGATCTCAGGAGATTCGCCGATACTGGCACCCGTATTACAAAAACCTGGTTAACCAGAAATTCACTCACGAGTTTGACTACTATAGCTTAGGGATCGTGCTTCTTGAGATTGGGCTCTGGTCACCATTGTCTAGCGTTATGAGAGGGCATGAAGGTGATGACGGAATCTCGTTTTCTGACAATGTTCGAAAGTCGCTTTGCCCATTGTTGCGAAGTTCGATTGGCTTGATATATGAGAATGTTGTCGTAGGCCTCTTAGGAGCTTTCGACAGAAGGAAGAACGGTGAGGACCATGATAACATCATTTCGCTTGGGGAATTGATTGAGCTCCAGACTCATATCTTACAACAGATAGATCTTTGCAGAGCATGAAATCTTTGTAGGGCCCTTGTACGACTTTTATGTTGGCTTTCGGCGCCCTTGAGTCGATCCCCTAAAACTAGTGATAAAGATATTTACTTCGTCTCCAAGATTCTACCTAAAACGGATATGGCTTTGCAGTGCCTTTAAGTCTTTCGCAGTGTTATTTTCTACCTTGAACTATTTGTAATCTCCTCGAATATTCTCCGATACCTGCTCCCAAATATTTAGTAATTATTGGTATGCTTCTCTTGTCAGAACTGCTTCCTTTTCAAATATAATCACCAACACTGAAACAATATTTCATCCTCTATCATTCTTAATATAACACTATTTCTAATAATTCCTAATGATAAACCAGATCACTAAATATCTACTTTGGCCTTGAAAAATAGTTAGCTACACTAGCAATACATCTACAACCTGGTAAATCGAAATAGTTTGAACGCAACCACAAGCCTGCGCCGTAAATGTATATAGACAAATTCTTCAAGAAGCATCCCATATCCAAAGCTACTCAGAAACATGATCCTGGGAAACTGTCGAGGAAACTTGTAATAACATAATTAGAGCGCTTGGAGCTGCGCCAAACATGAAGAGGCAGAGTGCGATCGTCGTAATACCAGATAGTTATTGTTTTCCAAAGAGTATTAGCCAAGACATACCACTGAAATGCATACCTCAAGTCGACCATTCGCCAATGCCATTTTCAGCCCGAAGCATATTTTTTATCAGTTGGCATTACTATTGGGTTCAGCAACACCTAGTTTATTGTGTGAACTCCCCCAACTATATCAGGAAAGACAGGCGGTTGCCACCTGGTAGCGAATTGCCGCGAAGACAATACGGGTTTGGAAACCAATCTTCAACGAATTAGAAATTGAAGAAAGTGGGATGGGGGTTAATTGGATACGTATGTGAATTGGAAGAGCGGTACTGAACAAAAGGCGCTGGCTGTAGAGATTTGTTGAGGCGGTACAACGCAGTGTGAACCCGCCATCGCCGGCAAATCCCAGAGACCGAGGGCTGTCAAGTTAGTTTAAGGGGAGTATTCTAACCGAGACGAATCATTCTTGAATGATTTCTAGCCTCAAGAATGTATTTTTAAAAGCAAAAGTTCTTTAGTTCTGTGTTCTAAATTTCGTGTCCGACCCGATGCGGGGACATAAAATACTTGTCAAACCCGAGACCCGAGACCATCCCCGAATTACACGCTTGCAAATAATCGTGAGAAAGTAACTTGAAAATTCAAACACATAAATGCGATACGGCCGACATCAAACAATCTAGTTGCACACTGTACTTTTTCAGGATCAGACTGTGTTGCATGAGCACAGAGTTCCGGCCCAGACTTTCCTGCAAGCCACACGGGTCCTTCTCAGCCCCAGCTATATATTCCATGCAACAGCAATGCAGAAATAGAAATACCACAGACATGTGAGGAGAGGGTTTCTCCGCTTTGAGGGTTCTCCTTGTTCAGAATCAGAACAATTTGTACTTCAGCTCCTGTATAGCTTTTATGGTCTCTTGAGCTTTCATAGATCACTCTTTCGACCCAGCACGCCGAGTCCAACAAGAACTTCATCGAAATGGGGATTATTGGCCCACTGATGCAGGAACTTGCAGCTACAACTTCAAATTCGAAGGTTGCAAGGGATATTAATTCGGCTTCGAATACATTTCCTCCAGGTCCAGCAATCACGGAAGCAAATTCTCAGTCCTCCTACCAAATCCTAACTACAAAATCAATTTTTGCATCACTTGGTATCTCAATCGCTTTCATTCTTCTTCTCTGGGGCATATTCTTCTTTTTCCAATATATCCGGCGCAGGCGGCGAACTCCTGTTCAGCAGTATCGGCGAAAATTTGACAGCCTCGTCATGGAAATTGGCCATATCTTAGAGCTGGCCAAGGATCCGGAAGTTCAGAAGGATTACGGAGGAGAGTTTACGCCTAAAGAACATATCGTGTATTTTGTTAGACACATTGAAAAGATGGATGAGAATGGGAGGTTTCCGGGTCCAGAGGAGTTTGAGGACGGCTGGACAATCCCAAAAAGTATGGATTTTGTTGGAGAGAGGAAGATCGTTCACTGCCCAGCTTTCTTCTAAACTTGAGTGGTGGGGTGATTGGAGATGGATTGGGAGGGCTGAGGATGATGTCTGGGGATGATGTTTGAGGATGATGTCGTTGTGGATGTTTATCAGAGTCATTGGTGTCGGGATAATCCCACTTCGTTTCTCGGTACTCTAAAAATAGATATCTCCAATTTTAGGAAAACATCTCGATTAAGTCTCTCTTTTACACACCAATTACAGCCTTACCTTCTCAACCTACAGCATTGTAGAATATCTCTTTAAAAGATCCTGACCTTGGAGTTATTAAATTAACTTGATGATATCTGCATAGATTAAGGCGGCCGAGACATCCGTAATTATTTGGAGATTTATCATGGGCTGATACCCTATGATTTTAGAAGGTATCTCACTATTAATTTGTCTCGTAACCCTTGAGGCCCTAGCTTGCGCCTTGCTGGCTACCGAGTGGGAGCAAAGGTTACAGGGAGGAACAGTAGAGTGACCATTCTTGCTAGTTCGAATGTTTCAGCATTCGTGTGCCCGCGTCCATTGAAATCTCTTCTTTCTACATCCATTTTTTCCCGCAATTTATTCTTAGATCCTCCTTCTTTTCATAATCCTTCTCATTGAATTTTTCCTACACAAAAATTGTTCTTTTAGCAATATCCATAAACTTCTTATTACAAGCACTTGATATTGAAAGCATGCTTAAATAGGGATTCTGGGGCGACGCAAATTTATTAAGTACACTTGCAAGAATAAGAATATAGGCAGGTTTCCTTAATTTTCTCGGCAATGTATGAACAGGTTACCGAGTAGATTCGCGGCCTTCAAATATATCTTAATATCTTGAACGACCTTTCTTTCATGTCTATCCCTCGATACCCCAAAACTTCTATGTCGGTTTTAGTTCATGAAACTTTTCGTGTGCAGCATCTTCAGGTCAATTTCCCCTTCATGTTGTACCCTCGCCTCATTCCTTTTCCTTGCAAAAACACTCACAAGAGCTTAATCACCTTGGGTAGTGCATATTTGGAAAGCATCATAGTACATTGATCTAAACAATTCTATGGCATAGTCTTGATATTCCTCCTTTAAAAGTTGTAATAGGTGGAAGCAGTCTCGTAGATATTCATTTGGTTTGCTTAGCACAGGGCTTACATTGTGAATCCTCTCATTCAGGATTTGAATTGGCTCCCGGCGGGTATTGCTATCTCTAAGATTATTCACTGAGTTGGGACTACAGACCGTATAGTGGCGGCCAAAACCGAGGTTTTGGTTGAGGAACATAATTATTTATTTTAAGAGTCGCCTTTAGCATAAAAAGTGATAGGGTGATTCCTTCTCCTATTCGAATATCTCAAACAGCATGGATTATTTCGCACTCAAGATTAATCTTCTGGCTATGGTGGGCTTTTGGATGATGGCTATGATTGATACAATTGATAGTAAAATACACTTTGTTGTTTTCTGTGTCTGAACCGCAAGGTAGAGCGCTACCTTTAATGATACCACTGAAGGAACCTTTGAGGAAAGGTTTTTATAGAGTGAGATAAATAGTCATTACTCAAGCTTGGATAATGCACTGAGCCTTGGAAGTAATATTTTTCTCCAGAAAAGATGCTCCAGGGAAACTCGAGGTCGTGAAGGAGAGTTCGGTAGCTATGCGGTGACCTTTGAGGATCCTATAGCTTGTGGCTATGCCTTTACACCTGCCAGGTATTGGCTGAATGGTGAATAGATCAATGTTGAGATCGCCGTCCTTGTCATGTCTTTTGCTGACCGTCCGCACTTCCAGGCTTTGAAATAGATCAGTCTTTTTATTTGATACGGCAGAAGCAGATACCGACGCTTTCAAAGAGCGCTAGGTGCAGAAGATCTGTGGATAGTCTGTTTTAATTTAGTCCTGGATACCATCACCAAAAGGGGCTCTGGCAGCTTTCAAAACTGCATTGATATACTATTCTGCCCTATATCCTAGAAACTCTTGAGCTGAAATAGAACAATTTGTGCTATTCAAATGAAAGCTTTGGAAATTATGTAGTTGGGCGTGAACCTACGGGAGGATTTTTTTTAATAAATATATTTGCTAAATTATTTTAATAAATACATTCTACTTTTTCTCATCTGTGAATGCTGTAAATAAACCGAGCGCTATAGCAAAACAGTGCCGTGCCTTTTGTTTATATGGGCATCTGGTATCTTGTTTTGGTCAATGGTGCCTACACAATATTTCTAATGACACCCCCATCTTGGCCTCATACCGCCAATCGGGCAAGGAAATTATAGATAAAAAGGAACTCTTAGATACCAATTTCTAGCCTCCCCATTTTTGAGTCTCATGTTGACTACACTATTGGTTGAACCTCTCGGTTTGAACGGCCAAGTGAACAGTACCAGCTCTGATAAAAGCGCTCTCCGACCTCGACTTGAGTAAGAGCGCGCATTGTAATATTGCACATTCCCGCGGATATGGGATAGAACAAAAAATCAGTCGGGAGTATAGAAGCTCCCGATATGTTTAGGGTGAATCTTACCAGTCTCGCTTATCATCTGTTTCTCCACTGCATCAACTACCAAAATCCCTTCCCACTCTCGACTCCTGAGAAGAAACTCCCATGAATCAATATCGCAAAAGAAATACATAACTTACTGTTACTTACCATGGTAGCTTTATATATATATAAACAAAGGAAAGACAGTGGAGCTAGGACCTGGGGGCTTTACTCCAGCCAATATTTTAACATGGTTTCGCACGTTACTGCTACACTAATAGGGCTGTTTTGGTTGTATCGGGATGCTTAGTAGAAATAATATAGGGGAAAGGAGGTGTGAGCTGGAGAGGCCGGGTGGTGAGGTGGAGACGAGTGAATGAAATATTGATAGAAGCTCGGATGGAAAATGAATCGGATCTTGGTAGACTGGAACCCTGACAACAGAAGAGCAGCGGAGAGATATAGTTGGTGGTAATTGGTTGTTTATACTTATTCTATCTTCTCAAACTTACAAATTTAACTCTCAGAGATATCGTATCACTCTCCAAACTTTCATCACAAAATTACAACGCCGCCATTCCCACCATACCCAGTGCGGCCACGATCCAACTCACACCTAGCCCCTCCCTCACACTCACAACTCCCGCACCGCTCTTACTTGTTGCTGCCGCACTGCTTCCCGTTCCCGTTCCCGTTGGTGTTCCAGCCGCACCCCCAGTCCCAGTAGCAGTCACACTCCCTCCTGTCCCCGTAATACCCGTCGTACCACTAACTACCCCTCCCAAAGTCACGCTTCCCGTTACACCCGCACCTGCCTTAAATGCAGCAGGTGTAATGACACTGCTATATGCTGGGAATAAAATGACAGTATAAGAGGGTTTGCCGAAGTCAGTGAAGGCGTTGCCGGGGTTGTTGGAGAGGGGTTCGGTGCCAGGCATATTGGTAGGGAGGGCGAGGGGGTTGTAGGCTGTGCTGCCGTACCAGGGGAATTTGAGGCTGGGGTGGAGGTATTAGTTCATGTTGAAAAGAATCGAAGAGGGGACGAAAGTAGGTTTTGGGGCTTACTCAGTCACACAGGCATCTGGGTTTGTCTCTAGGATTGCGCAGTTGTCGGTTGATGTTCCAACGAGATTTTGAACAGACTGAATTTTGTTTGGGAATGCGAGGATCGAGAGGTCGGACTTAGGGCATACATTCAAAATACTAGGATCTATTAGCTACCAGTGAAGAATATGTATAGGGTGAGGTGTACTTCGAAACAGGCCATCCGAACTGGCAGCATTGGCAAGAATTGAGCTGCTCGCGATTTCCGCTTGCGGCGACATTGATGCAGTTAGTTGACAAGGTTATTGTTTCGTTACTGTAGACGTAGCCTAGGTTGCATGCTGAAGGCTGTTACTGATTTGGATCTAGGAAGTTTGAAGGAAAGGAGAGGTCATACAACATGCACCAGCTTTAGCATCATCTGGTGGTGGATAGAATGGGACATTGCCATTTTGCACGATACCAAGATCATGAAAATAGTTAATCGCCGTCATTTGATACTCGCATGAGTAGACCTATTTTTTTTGAAATTAATATTTCATTCCTAATTGCTTTCCCAAAGTACAAACCTGATTCCAACAGCTCTGAATCCAGCACCCAATATTACTCGCCAACCACCCACCATTACACCCCAAAATACAATTTTGTCTCGTTGCCGAATTTGCTGGCGTTGTATTATTACACTGTCCTGTACACCCAACCGCTGCATCGATATTCTTCTGATAACAGCTCAAGAAACCCTTTGGGTCAACACATCCTTCACCTGTGGGGTTATAGTTTCTAGCATCTGCAATGACTCCTGTGCACAGAACAAAGATGCCGATGAGAGGCAGGAAAAGCTTGGGTGAGACACGCATAATGATAGAAGATAGGCGTAGATGGGGAAATGCGCTAGAAAAAAACCGTGGAAGGCGGAGACGCCTCGTGAGGAATTGAGGAGGTTCATGTACTGTTTACAAAATATGGCCTGTAGACCCCTACTACGTCTAGAACTCTGTATGTGCTTCACAACCATGGAAACCTTGTAAAAACTTCCCAAACAGGCACAGGTAACAACTCTCATCCAAGGGAAAGAAGCCTTGAACCAACCGTAAGCACCCGTCGGATCCGTGATAAGATTGAAAAGGTGATGTTGTGTTCTTGGCGGGATGCGAGGTGACTTTGATACGAGGTATAAATGGGAAAGCGAGCGCTTGGGATTGGGGGAATATTGAGAAGCGAGGAGCTGTAACGGTGGTGGCTTTCAGCTGTGGCCTTTCGGGCCAGGACCCTTAGAGCATTGAGACATAGCGATTGTGTTGTGGCTGCCGTGTGGGCTGAATTGAGGCTTTTTTGTCTGAGATGTGGAAAAGAAAGTTTGAACCTCGGTATTGTATCTGACTTGCGACAACATTCACCATACAACTTTGAAGATAAAATGGAGATAAACATAGTGAAGTGTGAAGTGAAGCTTGACATTCAAGAAATGAGGCGGGGTTAAGCTCCGAAGCCTTGCAGATCGATACATCACACTAAAAATAGGGTCCATGCCGTTAATTAGCGTGTTGGTCCCCTGAAGCGATCATGAAATTTAAAATGCTTTGCCGGACTTTGACTTCCGTTTTCCTTTCGACCTGTGAAGAAGTCTTGGCTACCATCGAGAATGGCTCAGAGGGTTCGGTATAAACCCGTGGTAGCCTAAGTCCGTTTGTGAAGTCCTAAAGTCCAGCCTGAGACTAACAACAACCACATGACATACAGGCGTCAATCAACATGAATCAAGTCACGAGAAAGACGACACTGTGGTTTGTAGATTCTTTGGTTGGATTCTTTGATGGTACCTAGCTGTCTACTCTATAGAATTGCTGTACACGTATATGCAGCTTGCGCCGTAGGTTTACAGATACTGTCTATTGTACAACATCTATTCCGCTGTGGTAACTTTCTTGCTCCCAGGATTCATCCAAGCAAAAGCACTGGCACCACCAATAGGATTTTCTGATCTCGGAATAGTTGAGATGGTCGGCTTGTGAATCTTTTGCTCCTCTGAAGCGCCTTTCTTGGTCTCCCATCTTAAAGGAACGTTCTCCACCTGACTCTTTCGTCGGTTCTCGCCAGAGGTGCGAGGAGGTGGTGCTGGTTCGTAAGCTGCACCAGTACGTGATGTTGAACGAACAGGCGCAGTGCTTGAAGATGTGGATTTTGATGAAGGCTTGAGAATTTTCATACCCCTGCCAGCGCGCGTTGCTCGCTGATAGCCACTGGTAGTCTCGATCTCTCGACCATTCTCACTTCCAGTCACCGAACCTTGACGCCACGAGCCCCAGATACCTACAGAAGAATCCCTTCTGCTGGATTCTGAAGATACTCGAGAAGGTTCAGCTTCGGTTACTTGATTTTCTATTGGCTTAGGCTTGTCTGGGTCTGAAAGACCGCTTGTGGCAGCAGCACTAGTCTTGCCCATCGAGATTTGATCAAGTGACTGCATATCAGATGTAGAGATAGATGTCAATGGAGACTGGGATTCAGCAGTCGATGCTGAAAGGGGCCCTTGTTCTGATGGTTTGACTTTCTCAGTCTGCTCAATCCTGGTTGATAATGCAGAGGCAAGTGCCTGAGGAGCAATCTCAACTTTCGGCTTCAAGTCTGTAGGGGTAAATGGAGCCGCGGTAGCTTTCAGCTCATTCTTTTCGGGAGCCGAATTGACGGTATACAGATTTTTGAACAAATTCTCGTCTTCTGGTCTTACAAATGGCACAGAAACCTTGTTTCGATCATCGCCGTAAAGTGTCATGAGATTCTGAGAGAACAAAATGTCTGCATTATGTGCTCGGAGGGTATCACTGCCAAGAAATACGCGGATACCTTTCTTGCGGTCAATATTGCTGCGATGGGTTGGTCCTACGACTTCAAACTCAGCTGTGAGGGTAGGGAGTTGCGGGGCTGGGCTATTGGATCTGGATGATGGCTGAGTGACGACTGCCTCGGGTAAATAAACTGGGAGTCTGACGCTCTGTCGACCGGTGGAGTCTTTCTGAATATGCTCTACGAGGCCAAGCTCTTTTACTAGAGAATACTCAAGAACGGATCTCTGAGCACCAGAGCAGATATCAGCGTAAAGAAGTGCACTGTGCGAGAAGTTCGTTGTTAACCAGCATCGAATTATGGAAGGCACAGATCCTAGAATAAATAGCCCAGGAGGCGGATTGGGAACATCAAGAGGCGACTCATCGTCCTGGCCGCCGATGACAAAGTTTGTGTCCAGCCCTAGGCTACTTGTTCGTCCAGAGTGCATTGAATGTACAGAATGGCCTGCTGAGCTATGCCTACCATCCGACTTATGGGAGTACGATCGCTCAGTCATAGGGTGACCTCCCAAGCCACTGTTTGGGCGTACGGGGCCAAAATCTCCTGAGTTTCTAGACCCTTGAGCCCAGTTAGATCCTTGTAAGGCACTAACATCGAATCGAACACTGTTCGCTCGAGATGCACCACGCCTCACTGGTTCCTCATCTGCTTCTAACTGAAGACTTCCAAGTAGATTTTGGCTCTGCTCATCGTCAAAGTCATCAAAGACATCAGTTGAAGGATTGGGTACGGGTCCTAAATTAGTTAGAGATTTGAATGATCCGGGTTTATTGAAAGCAAGCTCACCATGTTGTGGAGTACCGCTCAAAACACTTGGAAAAGGAGAACCATTGCCCCAAACAGATTTAAGAGCGGCATCATCCGCCTGGCGTTTCTCCAACCTCAAGAGTCTTTCTGCATGGTTGATCTGGACGTCCTGAACATGCTTAACGTCCATCTGAACATGGTATAATTCTTCTCGGGTAGCAGCAAATTGCGAATCCATGCCCAATCGAATTCTTCGTAAATGTGAGAAGATAGTTGAGATTGGATGAGACACAATTACTCTGGAAGAGGCGGGTTGGGGAGATGTTCGTGGAATCTGTGGGGGTGATGGAATACCCAATGCCAGTATCAAACAGTAGATATGCCGCAAACTAGGAATCGGCTTGTGAAATCGAAACAAAAGGAGTTTACACCAGCTGAACCCGAGATACCATATAACGCTGACGATATGGTACTGTATTACCCTTTGTGAACTAGCAAGTATGACCACTTCTAGACTTTGTCATAGGCAACAGAGCTGCCCCTTGGACAATGCCCTGCCTCTGCAGAGATCACGACGTCCACCTCCCCCACCGCATCGACCTGCGACCGCGGGTCACTGCGCTGGTGTGCGCTGGTGTTATGTATCGAAGGTATTCAACTTATATGTCGTTAATTGGGTATCCGCAAGGAACAAGGGGTAATGGAGGGTGAGGTGATGAAATGTGCCGTAATGGTCGTGACGTCGTTAAATGCGCTCGAATATGGATTTGAAAGTTGATTAACGGTGGTTTTGAAGTATATATTGTTTAGGGATTGTGTCGTCAAGGGGCGGCGGTAGAGATGTGCGTGGTAATCTGAGATGTTACAACGTCTTAAAGTTGTGTCGGACTACCTATTGAAGAGGATAGTCGCAATCTTGAGGAAAGTTTTGGCAGGATAAAGAGTTTATGAAGGGGTGCTCGTGAGAAAGTATATGTATCAAGGGCGAAAGGGTGAAGGGTTGATGCCAACGAGGGGGACGTAAGGTACGTTGGAAGCTCAATCGGACGAAGTCTAGGTCTGAAGCGGTAAAGCCAATCCCCGGAGAATCTACCAGGATCATGGCTTGACGAGGGAGGTCTGCCGAGCAGGGTACCATCGTGTACCCCACCAAAACATATGACTATCACATTGTTATGTTAAGCGTGGCAACATATATTCTTCTGTGGAATGGTTGCTTTTAGTGTTCTAGTGTTTAGTCTATGTTTTCTGTACCACATGCTGGATAGAAGCGAAACTCGGCTCTTTTCACCACCTATCGATCTCCACCCCCACCTGCGTGAGTAGGTCTTGAATGATGCAAATCAACATCTTAGTCTATCCTCGGAGCATTTTCCCATCGCCTATGGTATGTTAGCTTCTTAAAATCTCTATCTTTTAGGGCACGTACGGAAACACCCATTCCTCCTTGATGGCATCACTAGTAGGCCATCTAAGCCTAAGAACCTGTCGTACTAGGCTGAAGAACATCTTATATCCATCACCTGTGAGGTGCAGTCCATCTTCGAGTATGCTCCGAAGCACTTCATTGTCCCCTTTATCTTTAGTTCCAGCCATGGTGGTTTCGCCACTCGGAAACTTAGTTTTGGTATCAGTGTTCAGAATTGCTCGCTCCATGATATTATTCCAGAGATCAACCAAAACGACGTTTTGATCTATATGCTCTCCTGCCAAACTTCGGACTGCATCTGCATATTGTGCTGTTACAACCTGAAGTCTCGAAAGGGCCTGGTTCTTCTTGCTATCCTCTGATTCAAGATGTACCTCATTGACTGGAGGAGGAGTAACAAGAATAATAGTTGGATTATGTATTTTGACTAAAGGGTGGTTAATTATATTGAGGAGGTTCCCTCGGTACTTTTCCAATGGTATATGTTGATTGGTCGGACATTCTGGTAAGCAAGAATCGTTGGATCCGAACAGAAGTAGCTTTAGTTTCATCAGTAACTGTTCCTGAAACTCAGAGAAGGATGGCCAGGTGGAGTAGGAACACCACTAATTGAAATATATTCAGAAAACAGCCCTGGCATTGAACTTGTCATCACTTGACTTTAAAGATTGAGCATATAGAATGAGAACTTACGAGATAATCCACCTTGGCGAAGGATGGATCAGGAATAAGAGAGTCGAAAATGGCCAAGGCATGGCTAGTGTTATAGCCACTGAATCCTCTGCCACTTCTTAGCGGGAATACTTCGATGCTTCCACAACTTACCTATTGACAACGTCAAGACGCCTCTCTACAAGTTCAGCAAGCTCAGCACCAAAGGAATAGCCATCACTCAACCGACTCGCGCGTTGAATGTGTGAATCTCCTATCATAAGAAATTGGCCGTATCCTTTTGTCGCCATAATTGAGAGCAATTTTAGGTGTTCGAGGCTGAGCAAGTTTGAGTTGGTACGGGTGATTGAATTGGTGTTTGGAATTAGGCTGTATTATTGACTCGGGACGTTTCGCCAAGCGCTATGAAGGAGAATGATTTAGGGTAGGATTTATCATCTTCAGATATATTTATTGAGCATTGATCCAGTACCAATAACTCCCGGAGTAAAGTTGGCGGAAAGTCGGAGTTCACACCGCCTAGGTCTTATTGGCTGCATTCCACTATCGCTATGCTTCCTTAGTTCAGGCATGATAGCACCAAAGTCCTGGCGTTTCGCGGTAGTTCCATGGTAGAAGGCCCTGAAAGTCAAATATCCCCTGACTTTTACACAAATCACATTGTCAGCCTCCTCTGCTTAGAAGCTCTACATGCAAGGCTACGACAGAGTATGTATTTGCGGCGGATACGGCGTCCTGTGTCAGATCTTCCGAATGGTCGCACACACCCGCACACTTGCCGTAGAAGGATGACTTGTTGGATATCATTTAGGGGCGTTGAAAGCCCCTCGTGATACACTCATGCATCTGAATATCGTACGAAAAGAGCTGCCCTAGTGGATTCGGTGTGTCCCGCCACACACCTCCACCACCTTACCGTGGCATATGTTTCACAGTAACCTTCAATGATATCTCTCGATCGCCTACAAACTGGGTGAATCCAAGGAAAGCCCACGCTGTAGATATGTGCTGATGATTCACACCCATCTCCACATAATCAGGTTGTGTGAAAGGCATGGACTTTACGACTTTACGTTGACATGCCCCAACCCATGCTCCTTGGCAGCAGACCCCCGCTGGGCTTCACTCTGACCTTTGCGTTCCCCTAACGTATTTCTGAATTGCATCGACGACGGCAATACTTGTATCGGACACGCCCCGAGCTCCTCGATGTCTCCCTCTGGGAGGAAGAATCCTACATGGTCTGGTCTGAACCTCAATATGACCCGGGCATACCCTAACTCGGCGGATTCGTCAACTCCCGTCTCTCCAACACAGAAGTTCACTCGGACACAGAGCACGCTCAGCAATGACGAGAGGACACCACTTCTTCCAAGTGCAGGGCGCTCTCGGATCCGGCTTCAGTCTGCTGCGATAGATGGAGCAGGCACAACGAACGTAAAACCTCCCCGACTTTCGAGGCACGAGAGTCACAATGGTAGGTGTTTACAACTGGCACGGCCTCTTTATACTCATATAGCTAACAATACTCCTAGGGAGTCTTCGAAGCGCCCGTCATCACAGCCGCGCCGGATCTTGGGGGCAGAGACTCGTCGGAGCCTTGACCCATCGCGAATCCATGGTTGAATCCAAAAGCTCCCTCTTTGCAGATGAGCGTGTATGGTACGATCAATTCACCTCGACCGACTGGGTCCACGATAGCATCGTAGATGCATATCGAATAAAGAGTCTCAGGGCTCGAAAAGACTTCCGAGGGCGAATCAAGGCAGCTTTTGATGGCACACAAGGCTGGATATTGAGTGCCCTAGTGGGATGTCTTACGGCACTTCTGGCATACATCGTTGATGTGTCGGAGGCTCCCGTGTTTGATTGGAAGGATGGATATTGCTCGAGGGGGTTTTTTATTAGTGAGAAGGTAAGATTAGGCGGGGTTTTTCTTGGCTAAGTCGTGTTCAGCATTACACAATACAGTAGTATTCGATGCCCTGGGACAGGTCTTAGTGGATTCCAAGAACCAGACTCGGATTTTCTAGACTATTCCTTGGCATGATCGTGCACTTGGAACCCATCTCTATGGTTCTAATTCAGATATGGATGAGAGCTGACTATGATTTAGAGATGCTGTCCGAGCGGAGGTCGTTGTCATGACTGGAAGTCTTGGTCCAACTACATCCAAATCCCTCATGTGCCAGAAAAACTTGTCGAATTTCTCATTTTTGTTGTTCTGGTAGTAGCCTTCTCGACAATATCCTGCTTGTTAACTCTTACGACCAAAACCGTTGTGCCTTCTACATACCGCATTTCTACGCTGGACGAGAACCTTGCTGCAGATCCCCAAGCTCAGGACGATCACGATGAGGAAACTACGAGCCCTACCTCTAATGTACCTACTGAAGATACGGCACCAATGATATATTATTCAGCCGCTGGAAGTGGTGTTGCCGAAGTCAGAGTGATCCTCAGCGGCTTTGTTCTGCACGGATTCCTTGGTGTTAAGACTTTGGTAATCAAGACACTGGCTTTGATTTTGAGTGTTGCCTCAGGGCTCAGTTTAGGTAAAGAGGGGCCTTTTGTGCACATCGCTGCTTGTGTAGGAAATATCGCATGTCGTTTATTTTCGAAATACGACCGCAATGATGGGAAACGCAGAGAGATTCTTTCAGCAGCAGCCGCTGCTGGAGTTGCAGTCGCTTTCGGAGCTCCTATCTCTGGTGTTTTGTTCTCCCTGGAAGAGGTTGCGTATTTTTTCCCTGCGAAAACACTTTTCAGGACATTCTTTTCCTGCATTACTGCTGCTTTGTCGCTCAAATTTCTCAACCCTTACGGCACGAACAAAATTGTAATATTTGAGGTTCGATATCTGACCGACTGGTCCTTTTTCGAACTCGGTGGTTTCATCACTGTTGGTATGCTTGGCGGAGCGATGGGAGCGATCTTCATCAAAGCATCTCGTTCTTGGGCGAAGTCTTTCCGGAAAATACCCACGGTCAAAAAGTGGCCTCTGTTTGAGGTTGTATTGGTGGCAATTCTAACTGGACTAGTCAGTTATTGGAACCCGTACACTAAAGTCCCGGTTGCGAAATTGCTATTCAACCTCGCAAGCCCTTGTGACGAGGAAAAACCTGATGATCTTGGACTCTGCCCAAGTCATATTGATGAGATCTTCCCAGTCATATTCAGTCTGACAATTGCCTTTTTTATCAAGGGTATTCTGACCATTATCACATTCGGCATTGTAAGTTCTTTTGGCACTCCTCGTTTAAGGCACACGAAACTACACACTCTAAAATCACTGAGGTTGGTGTAGAGAGCTATTACTAACACTTCATATCAGAAAGTCCCTGCTGGTATCTATGTCCCATCTATGGTAGTCGGCGGTCTTCTCGGTAGGATCGTTGGCCATCTGATGCAGTGGATTGTTTTGCGATTTCCAAATGAGCCAATGTTTGGTGATTGTGCTGCTCATGCTAGTGGGGCGTCATGCATTACTCCTGGTGTCTATGCTCTTATTGCAGCAGGCTCTACGATGTGTGGAGTTACTCGATTGTCCATCACTCTGGCAGTCATACTCTTCGAGCTTACCGGTAGTCTTGATTATATTTTACCTTTTTCCCTGGCAATCTTGGTTGCAAAATGGACCGCGGACTTCATGGAGCCACTCAGTATCTATGTAAGCTTAAACAATTCCCGGCTTCTATGGCGCAACTAATCTCGGATAGGATCTCTTAACTAACATGAACTCGTATCCATTTTTGAACAACAAGCACAAACCAATTTTCACGTCTGATCTGGCAGACATTGTTCCACGGGTTCGCAGAGAACGCATCATCGATATTTCTAGCTCTCCTCTAGTCCCGGCCAACAGCCTTCGATACAAGCTCGAGATTTTACATAAAGCTGGAGAAGTCGATGGTGGACTCCCGATCATTAGAGACGAAGTGATCGTAGGCTTGATTCCTGCTCCCGATCTGGAGTTTGCTTTGGACAATCTCAAAGATGAGGCAGACACACTGTGCTTAATGGCAAAAGTGCTTACTCTCGACGATTCCGATGAAGAGGGAACTGTAGACCCAACAGACTTCACCCCCTATATCGACCCTGCACCCTTAGCCTTAGACATTCATTCACCAATGGATTTAGTGTATGAGTGTTTCGTCAAATTAGGGCTACGATATGTGTGTGTCACTAGAGAAGGACGGTTCGCCGGACTAGTATGCCCTATCACTCTTAAATGTGCCTTACAAATACTAATGCGTTCATAGACACATAAAAAGACATTTGTAAAATACATGCGGGAACTAGAAGAAAAGGAAGGGCATATTCGTCATTAGCATTAGAGAAATTGCTCTCATTACGCTCGCGCGTATCAACTTTGGATATTTATTGTTAGTTAGCATGTTTGGTGTTGGGGCGTTAACTTTCTGCTGCTATTGCTTTGTGCAGACTTTTTGGGCTCTTTGTTCCCTTTTGCACAATTGAGCGCTGTACTACGTAGGATGGATATCATGGTTGTGGCGTTTGTAATAAGAACTCACATGGAGGGATCGTGAAGAATGGCTTTTTGCGTTGAAGCATTTTTGGAAAGCCTATAGGCTGTGTGGCAGGGAGGCGACTGGAGGAAGATTCTTAGGTGGATTTAATAGATGTGAAGAGAACACCTGAATGAAAGCATAGTGTTCAGATGGCAACTACATTTCTGTTTCAGTATGACCCATGTCTGCATTATGATTTGGAATTTGTGAACTCTAATCGGATGATTATCTGCAATGATCGTAGTCCAGGCACCCCACCGGTGCTATATACTCGATACCACATATCATTCCATATTTCATTTCCTAAAACGCCAAACTCAATTTCCTTCCAATGCTTCGCATTTCCCACACCCCATTAATTTATAAACGGAATTCCCACCCTCGTTCTTGCTCTGAACTGAACGTATTCATCCCCAAAAAAATTCACAAGCAGTTTTTCCTCTCCCCCAATCCTCCTCTCAAAAAACCTCCAGAGCACAACCGCATACCCCACAAGACAAACCACATTCCCACACACCAACTGTGTCCCTATTCCCCACCAGAAAAACCCGAAATAACTTGGATGCCTTAAAATACTATAAATGCCTGTAGTGACGAGTTCATGCGATGATTTTTTCGTGTGCGAGACAATATGGGAGAAGTTGGAGCCGGCATGGAGCATGGCAAGGGTGCGGGTGCTTTGGCCGATGGTGATTAGGATGAGGCCCGTGAGGAGGAGGAGGGTGTGAATGGGGTGAGGGAGGATGGACTGGGGGAGGAATAGGTGGGAGAGGAGGAGTTCGGCGAAGGCGGTGCCGTGGGCGATGTTGTATGCACTCCCGTTACTGCTTAACAAGAAGCTGCTCACCCTCGCTCCCGGTGAGTTTGTTAGGGCCGTTGTATAGAATTCGAGGAAATGGAAGAGCGAGAGGGAAGCGAGGAAGAAGGGTGCGCGCCATAATGGGTTGGCATTGTAGAGGAGGTATGTGGTTAGAGCTACTGATCCTGCAAGGGATAGACCTAAAAGAAAGGCTCGTAGTGCAATGCCAGAGAGGGATTTTGGTTGACCAGGGAAGAAAGCTCGTTCGTAGGTGTTTAGGGCGGAGGTTATTTCTTCTGAGGTGGGTGGAGTGTGAGAGGGTGTACTGGTGCTGTTTGTGCTTGTTCGGGTTCCTATGCCTCCTGCAGATATCATGTTGTTTGCATCGTTGAAGGGGTTTCGTCTCGTCGATGCATTAACTCGAGGCTGGAATGTGCCAGTGATGTATTCACCTTGCCCAGGTTGCAAACCTGCGGGTTCTTCGAGCTTGGTGGCATCGTCTATGCCGTTGTCCATTATATTCCCATCTACCTGCTCTCCAGATTCGTTGGACACCATGGTTTGTGTAGGTCTGTTGGTATATTTGTCTTGATATTTTCTTAGTTGGTATCAACCAAAAATACGGACTCCAAGAAATACTCGAGATCCGAGCAGTGAACAATATTTGTAGGTTGACATGTTTTCTTTATGCCTCATTATACCGGAAATAGGTGGACAAGGCTGGGCACGAGCCACCCCATATACTAGAATCGTGTTATTATTGTGGCGGCACAACCTCGTCCTTTTTAGGTGATTCTGCCATCCTACCCCACATATGCATATTGACGACTGGTTTACGTAGAGTAGAGGTTTTTGTGCAACATCGTTTATCCTCTGTTGAAATATAATAAACTTCAAAAGTGTTTTCAGAGCCCAAGCTCTTTTCAGGCTGACTAACAACTCAGGAATGACTATTTTTGACCTTTGTTAGGCTCGCCACCATTGACTTGCCCCACTTTGGCTGCAACAACTCATAAGTCTGTTGGCACTTTCACATTGTGGCTGTATATCTCACATTTAAACTTTTAGAAATCACTGACTCTTCGTTCTCCTCATAATCATACGCTTGTGAACATGAGTGACCAACCAACTATTCCTGTCATCTCTGAAGAGGAGAATGAAGCTCGTTCCCTTCGAGGAGAACTCTATCATGCTTTTATGCCAAAGTTAACAGCTACACGCAATAGATGCCACCATGCTGTGGACAGGTTTAACCAGGCACGAGAGGCTTCAAGACGAGAGCTTTGTATACTTTGGAGAGAGTAAGTAAAGTTCAGCTAAGAATGAGCTTGTTCTATCGTGCCTAGTTTTAACATGTATACAGTGTTATAAACGACAAGTCCCCCTTACCACCGGTTGGCGCAACGGAAGAAGAGGAATTTGAAATTCTGCAAAATGAGCCCTATATTGAGGGACCAATCAAAGTTGATTACGGAACACGTCTCAGGTATATAAAACTACAATTCGAACTCTGAATGAATACTCATGACGTAAAGGTTCGACAAAGGAGTTTTTATTAACTTCAATTGCACCTTTATTGATACCTGCTTGATAACTATCGGTGCTCGGACTCTTGTTGGGCCAAATTGCTGCTTCTACTCTGGAACTCACCCTCTCGATCCATTCCTCCGGAATGGTCTCAAAGGTCCTGAATTTGGTGCCCCTATCACAATTGGTGCAGACTGTTGGTTTGGAGGGAACGCTATCGTGCTGCCAGGCATCACCATTGGTCGTGGGTGTACGATTGGCGCGGGAAGCGTGGTGACGAAAGATGTTCCTGATTTTCATGTTGTTGCTGGTAATCCTGCTCGAATCATTAGAAAGATTGAGGTAAAGGAACCAGATCCAAACATTGCCGAGGGATTACAACAACCAGATCCTATCAGGGTCACTCTTCTTCCTGGGCAAATTCCAACGGCTGCAGAGCCAACTTCTGCATTTGGCACGCCTTGACTTGGGGTTTTCTAGCAACTTGGGAATAGTTGCTGGGATGAATGGCAATGTTTTGATTCCAGCCACTACTACAATGTCGAGCTGAGTCTTCATAGGTGCCGTCATCATTTGAACGCGCTAAATGCGCGAAGAAGGAGTGGCAGGAGTTGGAGGTCGTTTTAGGAGATGTTTCTTTCTTGTTTTTGGCCCTGCAATATAGCAATATTGCTTCCTTCACAGCCCGCCTTGGATAGAGAATGATGATAGAATTAGAACCAGAACATTGATCAAAGACCAAATGAATGGTATCCAAGTAGACATCCGAAAATAACCTGCATTGTAGACTGCTGCAAGACTTGGTGAACGTTAGCATAAGAATATCAAACATAGTGTTAATTTGAGATAAAAAATGCTACCATTCCACCTGGAAATTGAAGTTGCTAGGCCCACAACTTACATTAACCCAACGATGCTACCGGCTAGCAAAGCTTCTATTCCGGCAAGTAGGATATATACCATGGGTATGGCCCAAACGTATTTCCAGGCATTCTTGCCCTTCCCAAGCTGCATCAAAACTGCCCAGGCCGCAACAGTAAGGTGGAACACGGCATATACAATCAATGTCCATAGTAATGTGTGTCGCCAGATATCAAAAGAGTAGTAGAGGTAATTGGCGACTCCAGGTTTTGCCTTGTATGGCCAGTATAGGGATGGGAAAGGAGGTGTCGCATAGTCTAGGGGAGCAGGATTCGAAAGTCGAGTGCTGATACTGTGTTAGTATATTTCAACTTACTTTTTATTATCGTGGGATACGTACTTGGCATGATCGACGGCCATTGTGAATTGCCAATACCTAGTGTAGGCTTCAGCCTTGCGTGGGATGATGTCGGAGATGGAGATGGTAGTTTTGATTTCGGCGCGGAAGGCTGAAAGACCTCGGCACGATATTCTGACCTCGTGAAATATCAACAACATTCGCAACAACAAACAACTGAACTCTCACCACAAATGATATCTCAATAATAATGCCGGCCGACCGCCTGCTCACCAGCGTACTACGCGCATATCAAGGCGCTCCCAACCCGGAACAAAATAATAGCGCCCTATCCAGCACAGCATCACTTCTCACCACTCTCTCGAATCCTCTAAACGTTACCCTACTCACGTCGCACCTTCTTACAGCACCTGCGATATGGAATCAAATTGACGGACTTCGAACGCCTTTGCGGATAATCAGCGTGTATAATACGGCAGCCCTCACCGTCCACAAGCATCAACTTGAAGGCGGAAGTACCAAACCTTACGACGCATATCAACCAAGACTGGGAGGGGGGATAAACTGTGATGATTGGGCTGTGGCTGTAGTCAAAGGCCTGGACGATCGGTCACCAAGATGGCAACATACGCTGGTCATTGTTGGAGTCCTGCTGGGCATGGAAGGCCAGGAAAGACAAGGGTTATCAAGGTCCATGAGAACAAAATACGAGAACGCGCTGGTTACAGCTGCCAATCTAGTATTAGAGAGTCCGGCAATCGTTGGCCTTTTGGGGATAAACTCAACGGTGCTGGCTCTCAACCATGCATTTCCACTGCTGTCTGATAATGTCAGACGTCAGTTAAACTATGATGCGTTAGTTATGCATTTAGCCACGGCCATGACATCTATCGAAGGATATGAGAATGCTCAATTTATCGAAATCATCGATCATGATGTTCAGCAAGTTCCAGGAAATAAATTTGACTGGTCTACCAAATCTCGATCATTTCTTCAATTACAGAGGCTTGCCTCGAAACCTCTTGTGTCTTCGATGGGACCTTTATCAAGGCTTATAGCACACTCCATTGAGAATGTGGGAATGCCAGGTCGGATTGTTGAAGTTCTTGATCATTTGCTTGCATTTACAAACGAGCTTCAGGCAGCATGGGAGAAGTGCAAATTGTCAGAGCTAGATCCTTCCGAAGAGACGACTTTCCTAACACCAGAAACATTACGGGTAACCTACCCTGTTCTCTGGCAAGTTCTCAAGACTACGATGTTTGCAACTACTGTTGTGCTACGATCTATCGTTGCAAGAACACTCATCAACTCAACTCTCTCCTCAGATCATTTCGCTCCGGCAATAGCTTCGAAGAGTCTTCTCTCACTTCGAAATATCCATTTCATTTCATCACGAATGGGATCAAACACTTTCTCAGCATATACCTTCGTCAACCTTACTTGCATTGACATACTTACCCGCTTTCCTCTTCATTCTAGAGACTTCCTGAAAGCCATATACCCCGTACAAGCAGGTACGATACCTATACACCCTTTGCAAAGGAATCACGACCTCTTTTATCTCAATACCAGCGAACACTTTACCCTCATAATGTCCCCCGCCACTGCCGAAAATCTTATCTTCACTCCAGCCTCGCCATATCTCAACCCAAATGCTAACATGCAACTCCTTGAAATCTTTGAAGCCGCTCACAGCGCTATGCTCGCTGTCCTTGGTGCTCCTCAATCCGGACCACTCACAACCAGGATCCTACCCTTCTATGTCGAATCACTATTCAACTCCTTCCCAACCAACCTATCACCGAGGCAATTCCGCTTCGCCTTCAAAGCACTTATGCAAATAACCACACCACCAAACCCTTTATCCGCAGCTGAGCCAGACCTTTCAGAAACTCTGATGGAACTTCTCCACTACCGAGCTCTGCATGCTCCTGTGTCACCCTTACCACCATCCGTAACCATCAAGAGTGATGCAGACGCGCAGATCCAGCCAAAAATACCCCTCTCTGAACAAGCAGTTCTGCTCCTTACTCTCCTCGATGCGCTTTCAAATCTTCCACTGCGCATGCTGGAAGAATGGCTTCCGCTTGCTGCGGATTTGTTGAATGCTATTGCCGATTTAGGCATGAGAGACTACTGCAGAGGAAGATTTTGGGAAGCTATGGAGAGTGGAGAGATGGATGTAGAGAGGAGTGCTATTTGTGTTGCATGGTGGAGTACGAGGGGTGGGAGGGAAAATGTTTTGTTTGGAGATGGGGAAGAGAGGGGTCCATTTATGAGTGGTGGCTTGGGGATCAGAGAGAGCAGGTTATGATTCATTATACATGCTCTAAATGTTGGGAGTTTATGGGTTGTAGGTTCTCTCAGTTGTGGGGCGTTTATATATCAAATGATTCATGATAGACCTAGACTGCCTTGTATGGTTGCAATATTGGAAAGAGTTAATCAAACGCCTGAATCCTCTATATCATGATAGGATGGTTGGATTAATAAGATGCGCATTCGAAAAAGCAAATAATATATAGCGGAAAATACCCACCTAAGATTAAAATATTCATCTAGTGTCACATTTTGCCTGAACGCGTTTCTTCGAACAAAACAACATTGCTAGACTCGACAGAGAAAAAATCACTGGGGGGTTTATGCTTAGAGAATTCAATTCCATCTGTGCTATAGCTGCAAGCGAAATCTACAACTCTTTGAACGAAAAGGCCACTGGTAGGATTCTTACGCAATACATCTAGCCCCATTGCTGTCATCACCTTCCATCTTCACCTCACATCTTCACCCAACTCCCTCTCACATGTTACTTTCTCCTTTCCTTGGCACCTCATCGGCTCCACTTCCCATCCGAAGAACCCATGCTAAGCTGGAATTCTGCATGGTGACGTATCCATGTCTGTGCTTCTGCAGGGGTAGCTCGTTCGCGCTCCAGCTCAGAGTGCAATGCGGGGGAGGGGTTCGGACGAACACCAGGGTTTTCAGCTGCGTTCAACCTGATGAAATCCGATTCACATGCTGCAATATTTGAGATCACGAAGGAGGGGGGAGTAGCGAAGGTGAATTATCTTGAATTGAAGCTCAGAGTAGTACCATATCATCAAACATGCTTTCCTCCACACCCTCAGAACGCTCCATCTAGTTATACAGCCACCACCTAGTAATCGTCATTGTTGTTGTTGTTGCTTCCGTAGTTTCCGGTGGATCCGGTGCTACCAGAGTAATCGTCATTACCTGCCTGGGCCCTCTTCGTCTGCCCCTTCTCAAATATCCCCTCGTTCTTCAGTATGCTGCCTGCCTTCTCCATGAGTTTGCCCATTGTGCTATCTCCCTTGTTGTTGTTCGAATTGCTGTTGCTACCATAAGAGTCATCATCATCGTTGTTATTTGAAGATCCGTAAGCACCAGTTGAAGAGGTCTTCTTAGATCCATAAGTGTCAGATGAGTTGTTGTTTCCAGATGAACCATATGTATCAGATGTGTTTGAGCCGTAAGCGTCGGACGAGTTGTTCTTGCTACCGTAGGTGTTCGACGAGGAGTTATTGTTTCCGTAGCTGCTTGTACCGGTGGTAGTAGAGGATCCATAGGTGTCAGAGTCGTCGTTGCGGTTGTTCTTTGAACCGTAAGTGTTTGAGCTTGATTTGTTGCTGGTTGAGCCGTAGCTGTCGTCACCGGTAGTGTTTGAGCCGTATGTGTCACTGGAAGAGGTGTTCTTAGAGCCGTATGTGTTTGAGCTCTTACTGTTACCTGTGGATGAACCGTAGCTGTCATCTCCTACTCTGTTGTTCTTCGACCCGTATGAATCAGTGTTGCTGGTTGATGAGCCATAAGTGTCATCACCCGTTGTGCGGCTGTTCTTCGAGCCATAAGTGTTTGAGCTGGAGTCGTCATCGTTGTCCCCAGTGGTACGGCTGTTCTTCGAGCCATAAGTGTTTGAGCCAGAGTCGTTGTCATTGTCACCGGTGGTACGGCTATTCTTCGAGCCATAGGTGTTTGAGCTAGAGTTGTTGTCATTGCCCCCAGTAGTACGGCTATTTTTGGAGCCGTAGGTGTTGGATGAATTGTTGTTTCCTGAATCATAGCTGTCCGAGGTGTCATTGCCACCGAAACCTGAGCCCCCAGTGCGGTTTGATGAGTCGTAAGAGTCATTGTTAGAC
The DNA here is from genome assembly GCA_021365295.1 of Tricladium varicosporioides. NCBI lineage: Eukaryota > Fungi > Ascomycota > Leotiomycetes > Helotiales > Tricladiaceae > Tricladium > Tricladium varicosporioides. The sequence goes on along the minus strand of JAJTIW010000010.1, from coordinate 564,889 downwards.
TAGATAAATGTGTTAGTACTTGCTTTGGGGGAAACATAAATGTCTAGTAGGTTGGGTATAGATGCTTACTCCATAGGTACCATTGCCTCCAGTGCGGTTTGACGAGCCGTAGGAGTCACTGCCCCCAGTGCGACCTGATGAGCCGTAGGAGTCGTTGTTAGACTAGAGAGGTGTGTTAGTATTTATCTTGGGAGAAACTTGAGTAGAGCGGATCAGGCAATGACAGATGCTTACCCCGTAGGTATCATTGCCTCCACGTCCAGAGGACTAATGAAAAGAATCAGTATCTCTGAGAAAGACATCCGCAGTATGGCTGTTAAATACAAAGAGAAGCTTACGGTATAGCTGTCATCACCTTTGCGGTTCGATGACTGAAAAGCTTCTATTAGTTACTGAAAGAAAATCCTATGATCCACAGCAGTGGCTGAAGTCATTAAGCGATGAAGGAATAAGCTTACACCGTAGCTGTTGTCGCCATAAGAGCTCTAGAAAAGAAGTCTGTCAGGAAAGGGGAACCATGAAGAGCTGGTCTTATGTTAGAGACTTACGTTCTCGTTGTCGTTGTAGTTAGACATATTGAAAGATTTGGTGGTGTACGAAACGAGGAATTGGAACGTTGAGAGATTGATTGGATGAGTATGAGTGATGAGTATAGAAAGATCTAGAGTGTGAAGAAAGTTTCTAGTGAGGGGGAGCAAAAAAACTTATATGTAAAGCGGAACAGCTTGTCCTTTCGATGGGTGCCGGTAGGCCAAACTCTCAACAAGTTCCGAGAGGGAGAAAAGAAACCTGCCAGCTTGTTACATTCGATACATCAAGGTTGCGGTACTGGTGCCAGAGGTGGCTGTGTGACTGGCCCGTCCTAGCTCTTGCACAACCAGCTCGATCGAATCTCAATCATGGCAAATCACCAGCTTCAATGCTCTGAAAAAGGAAACATGGCGTCATCTACGTCCACAACTACCCCTCCAAGCCCGTCATCGCTGCAAAAAGGTAACACCTTCGCCTGATACATTTACAGCTGTACATATCTTTTCCTTGTGAACTGCCTTGTTTCACGAGCTGTGGTTTTCCCGTCACAGTAGTGGTCAAACCCAATCCTGAGAAGGAATGGCAATAGTTTCGGGTGCAAGATATCTTGGAACAAGTGGGGTGGTATTGCACAATCGGGGCTACACCAGGCCGGCATGGGCTAGGCTATCCGTTTTCTGTCGTCGTTGCAGCAGGATTCAGCTTGTTTGTGCCGTAATGTTCCAGAAGGAGAGCTTCCACAGTGGATTCAGCAAGGAACGAGGGGCTTTGCATCAATTGACCCCGCTTCGCCGCTCTAAAATTGAGGGAATATCGGACACACGGTGTACGAAAAAGCACATTTCTTCTTGTGGGAGGGGGATCTCGAATGGCATGAGTGAAGTTGCCCACGCCGTGCAAGGGATAGAAATTGAGCGTCATGATCGGCAACCCCGTTCAGAAAGTCCGTGCAAGCGAAGCAGTCCCTTGTGCTAAGATCGTAGATTTTCGTGGCTGCAAGATTGGCGAATCATAAAAAGCGGACACCATGCCGCATACAAGAGGTTTGATTTGTCTCGGCATGAATGAAATATTCCGTGAACCTGCAAACGATTTCATCCAGCTGAGCTAGGTTTAGAGAATCCTAAAGATATATTTTGCTGTACTGTTCAGCTGGTTTAATATACATAATGTATCATGAGCATGTCTTCGCGACATTCTCGGAAAATCATGTCTTCCAATTTGCTACATTGGAGGAGTTGTCAACTTCATTACAATATCCTCTAAATAAAACCTGATCAGCCCACTATCGAATACCGAGGGCCCATCGCTCATCTCACGTATTTGCTGTATCCGGGATTAGTCCATGTTCATCTTCTAATAGAATGCTGATATATATATATATAAAGCATGTTTTCACTCACCTCATAAACCGCTTATGGAAATCTGAGCGAAGTAAATCCTAGATATTGTCAGTAAACTATCCTTTTTAGCAGATCATTCTAAGGATCGAACTTACGTTGACGAATTCTTTCTTCTTGCCTTTCTCATCTGTCCCGCGAGCTTGGTTCTTGAAGATCACGTCATCATCCCATCTTCGTTTGACATTGAAATCAGATTTGGGGTTCAGTAACGGATTTCCAAGCGCGATATCATGTTCCCTTGCAGCTTCTTCTGCAGCCGCTTTCTCCCGTTCCTGCGTGTCTCTGTCAGTATGCAAAACATATGAGAGGAAAAGCTTGTTCTGACCTCCTGCTCTCTTTTCTCTGCCCGTTCCCGCTTGATCTTTTCTAGTTCGCGCTGAAGCTCTGCTGTTTCGTCTTCATCGTCGTCACTATATAAGTCAGCAATCTGTTCATTGCCGTCTCTTTTCTCTAATCAAAGGCAGTCGTAATTTCAAATCTCGCTCCAGATCCTTAACGAATTTTTTCGAGCCTCATTGAAGTTCTCCACTTCATGGCTATGGCTTCATACCATCATCAAATCCCGGGTCTCTAGCAGGAATAATCGTAGAGCAAGCTACAACCACGTTGCGTGCCAAAGGGCACTTTGGATCGCTGTGGTCCCTCTAGTTTCTGGTACTGAGACGTCGATTCCCCGAATAAAAGATTTCCAAGACTCACCTATCATCCTCGCTACTATCACTCCCCTCCCCTTCACTATCCGCATCAATATCCCTTGTCTCTTCCAGCACCCTCCTTCTCTTCGCCTCAGGATCTTCCTCACCCCCCTCACTTCCCACTTCCAACTGTCTCTTTGCAGCATTTACCAGCTTCTCTGTTTCTGTCTGTCCAATCTCTGGCACTGGTTCACCCCTAATCTTCGCAAAATGCACAGCCTCCGCTTGCAGCAATTCAGCGCGTAGATCTCGAACTTGGGTGTTTTTATCTGCGTCACCGCCTTGGCCTGGCTTGCGGAGTTTAAGTTGTGTGTGTGCAGGTAGGAGACGCTGGTGGTAGGCTGGTCCGCGTTGGGCATCTTTGCCGCGGGCGGGGTCAAAGGTTGGTCTGTGGGCTAGGAAGATTGTTAGTGAAGAGTGAGAATAGATGGTCACAGAATGGCCTACCGGTAGTCATATTTGCGGCTTGTGGTTGTAATTATGTTGTGCTCAAAATGTTGATACCAGTCTAAGTATTTCATTCGCGGTATCGACATCGCAGCCTCAAACCATGGGGCTAGTCTAGTCCCTTTTAGTCTCACCGCCTAGAATTCTGCCATACTTTTCAATATCTAAACCCTTGTCCCAAATATTTACACAACCCCTCCATTGACCAATTTAATTCACATACTTCACAATGCCGCGGGAAGTTGAACCATCGCAAAATGAGAAACAGTTCTTTGCTAGAGCGCTACAGGAAAATATAAGATTGGATGGGAGGGCTTTCGATCAGTTTCGGGGTTTGGAGGTGGAATTTGGGGAGGAGTATGGGGTTGCCGATGTTAGATTGGGGAAAACGAGGTATGTTTGATTTGATTTGGCTGTCAGATTACGGATCGCGGATGTCTCCTGAAGCTTGTATTGCCTTTTCTCGCTCTTTATTTTCTATACTCAACTTAATTTCTGGTCCTCTCACTTCCCTCGACTCCGTAGTCTACACTTTCATTGAATATACACTGACAATTGCAAACAGAATAAACACTCATATAACCGCAACTGTCGAGCCCCCCTTCCCCGACCGCCCCTTCGAAGGAACCTTCACTATAACCACCGAACTCTCCCCTATGGCCTCGCCCGCATTTACATCCTCTGCTCCAACCCCTACCGAAATATCACTCTCCCGTCTCCTCGAAAAGACGATCCGCCGCTCCGGAGCCCTGGACACTGAATCGCTATGCTTGATAGCCGGATCAAAGGTGTGGAGTATAAGAGCAGACGTACATGTCCTAAGCCATGATGGGAATCTGGTAGATGCAGCATGTATTTCCGTTATGGCTGCATTGCAGCATTTCCGCAAACCAGACACATCCTCGGAAGGGCAGAATGTCACAATTTACACATTACGCGAACGGGAGCCAGTTCCATTAAGCTTGTTGCATTTTCCATATTGCGTAACATTTAACTTTTACAAGGTGGAGAAGGGGAAGAACGAGGAGGATGAGGTGAAGATGCTGATTGATGGGTGTGGGCTGGAGGAGGCGTTAAGAGATGGAAGTTTGACAGTGGGGATGAATAGGCATGGGGAGGTTTGTCAGGTTGCAAAGTTGGGGGGGATGGCGGTAGATGCTGTAGCGCTTTTGGGATGTATTCAGGTTGCTTTAGTGAGGGTGAAAGATATTTCGGCATTTGTGGCGAAGAGGCTAGAAGAGGATGCGAAGAAAAGAGATAAAGGAGGTATGATGGCAGAACTTAGTGCGGAAAATGACAGAGTATCATGAAAAGTGGGTCACAAAGAGACGAAAACAAAAAAGCTAAATGAGTTGTGTAGGATATCAAGTGCTGAGGGTATGTCAAGGTCTATCTACTTCGTACCAAGATACGCCGGGCTAACAGAGCCATATTTCGCCTGCCAAGCAAAGAAATATAGTAGAGCTGCTAGAGGCTGCCCTATGAGGGTGAAGGACACCCAGAAAATGCAATTCCCGATAATCCGACCATTGATACCTTGCATTTTCTCGAGTGGTGTGGTAATAGCAATTAATGGTAGCTGAGCAACCATTCCTAAGAATGCGACACCTTCATTAAATTAGTCAATAGTGGCATAGATTCTTCGCAAAAGACTTACCAATAATATTATGCGTAGGCACACCAACGAGCAACTCATGTAACACTCCCGAGAATATAAAAACCGCAATACTCGCTGTACCGCTACTCCACCCCCTCCCCACCAACGGGCTGAAAACATGTCGTTTCATAAACTGATAAACGGGCTTATTCCATGTCCTCCAGTAAACCCCTACGCTAGGACTATTCCACCAATCCGTATAAAACTCTCTATCTCCAAATTTCATCACTTCTGCTAAAGCATTGAGGAATGATTGGAAGAGGGCGAAAAAGCCAGCAAGCCAGATAACCAGCGAAATGGTGGAGAGTTTCATCAGGCGTTCCAGGATGGAGAAGAGGTCTAGAGAGGCCATTTTGTCGAGGGAGTTGCGGAGGACAGGCGCGGCGTACTGCGCCGAGGCTATCCACATGAAGGCGTTGAGGCCGAACACTTCAGCCATGCGTTTTGCGACGAAGACCCAGCGGATTTTGGTGGTTCGTGGGTAGACTGGTTGGTAGACGAGAGTTGGTGCCCACCAGAAGTAGGTCAGGTTGCTGAGAGTAATGTTTCGTGGGTATGGGCATGAGCTGTAGATCTCGGGTAAAGCATCTTCTTCCCGTTTTGAAGGATGTAGGTATGCATGCCGAAGATCTCGATTTGTAAAGGCATATGACGCTGTCTTTAGCCATACAATAATGGCATGGACCTCGCTCAATGTCCCAATTAAAGGGTGATGAATAAAGAAATAGACGATGAACGAGGTGATGCCTAGACAAAATGTGATGTTGATGCCATGGACCCATGCAACGATTTTCCAAGTCGTTTGAAACTTTTTGTTATCCTCATCTGAGGGAACATAGCTACCCCCAGGTGTAGCTGTCCCACTTCTTTTCCTGCCTTTCTTCAATAGTGACCTAGCTTGCTGTGCAGCAGCCAATTCGACAACATATGCGAGGAATAAGTGGCATGGTATTATGAAGTATAGGGCAGCTCCAAGCAAAAGGTCTTGGCTTCGATAATCGTGGCAACGAATGCATATTAAAACGCCATACTGAAACCGATTAGCATTTCTTTCAAATAGTAAATAGAAATGCCAACCTTTTTAAGATTCTCAATCATCAATCGCAAGTTCCCAACAACTAAGGTCGAGGTCAGTCCCCATCCCTAATTTGGTACAACAATGGAGGGACACACTAAGTACAATGACCATCAAATTCCTGAACCCCAGAAAAGAAGGACTTGTCTCGGAATCATGACTGAGACACGATGTCCTGGGCTTCGAATGCGCAGCTGCGACATGACGATACTTTTTCTTCAAATATGGGACGCGAATTTGAGCGAGGGGTTTTGGTGGTGATGCTCCATTGAGACTGACATGTGAATGCGTAGATCGTCGCAGTGGCGTCGGCGCATCCGCAGGAACATCCGCACCCGTAACTTTTGCAGTATCTATGGTTGTTGCCATGTTGGAGAGGCTATTAAAAAGAACATGAAGTTAGAAGAAGGAGAAGAAAGTCCCAGGGAAGAAGAAATCTGCTGGGTGGCTCGTCCTAAGCCAAGGAGGTAGCTAGATAACAAGGAGGCAATCCAGCGCAACGAAGGCAAGGATGGATGCGGGGCAAACCGCGACAACAGGAGAGTTTCAGAAGAGCCAATGAAGGCAATGGGAAATTTTGAAGAGCTGCAACCTGAAAAAGAGAGTTCAACAATGACTTTGGGGTGAAAGGAAAGAGACGGTACAAAGCCTTTGTGTTCCAATTGGATGGGATAATTGGTTGAATTCCTGTGTTGAGCCCTGGAAACACGGCACCAGAAGCATCAGAAGCTGCAGAAGTTGAGCCAAGGAGTTGTAGGGGTCGGAGCTGTCACGTTGTCAACGTCTCGGAGACTAGGATAAAGGATAATCCGGCTGAACATCGAATATTCACTTCGCGACAAAGGCAAATGCAAGCAGAACGTGATCTCAACCAGATGACTTAGAATTCGAACACTCTTTAGCGATACATCCCTGTGACGGCTTTTACACATACTTTAACGTATTGCATCCGGAGTCATTTTGCAAACGCTCTGCCTACGGCAACATCACACCGACGAGGATGACACGCTGAGAAAATGGCATACGAACAGCGCGGCGAGCGCGACTTGAGTGGTCAGGGAGGTGGGGAATTTGGAGGGGGTAATGGAGGAGGTTTCGGTCGGGGAAGAGGCAGACGTGAGTTATTCCACCATATTTTTGTGTTAGAGCAAAATACTAGGAAGGGAAAGAGAGCAGATTTCAAGTGAAATCTGCGAGAGGGATATTTGTTTTGTTTTTGCGAATATCGCCGTCACGTTCTTAAGGCTTGGGTCAATATTGGCAGTGTACAAATAGCTTCAATGTCATTTTGTACCCATATCTTATTCAGCCGTGTATATACTATTGCACGTGACTAACCTCCTCTTGACCTAATCATCGTCTTTGTATGCTAGACAAAAGCTGACAAGAATATAGGCCCTGTAACCGATTATGGTTCAACTATGGCTCATTGGATGCGTCATAGGCAACCTAGATACAAAGGAGGCTACCAAGGGGAAATGGAGAGGCCAAGTCCTAGTTACATCGTTGATGTTAGCACTTCTTGCATTTCATTCATGTTTGCGTATGACTGACATATACTAGATGCTACCTCCGTTGGCGCGACTGAATAATCCAGCTGATTCAATTCCTGCTCGTCATCTACATTCGTCTCTGAACAAAATCAAGCATCCAGTCAATGTTGTCCGGTGGACTCCAGAAGGGCGAAGATTGCTCACTGCATCCAGCAGTGGGGAATTTACATTATGGAACGGGACTGGTTTTAACTTCGAAACCATCATGCAAGCACATGATGTTGCTATACGTGCTCTGGTTTACTCACATAGTGATGACTGGCTATTATCAGCTGATCACGACGGACTGATCAAATACTGGCAACCTAATTTCAACAATGTCAAGGTCATTCAAGGACACAACGATCCTATAAGAGATCTTGCATTTAGTCCAAACGACGCAAAGTTCGTCACAGCCTCAGATGACTCGTCTCTGAAGATATTTGATTTTGCGGGCGGAGTAGAAGAATCTACACTTAATGGTCACGGTTGGGATGCCAAAACAGTGGACTGGCATCCTACGAAAGGATTATTAGTATCTGGATCAAAAGATCATCTCGTAAAGTTATGGGATCCTCGAACCAGTCGGTGCTTGACAACACTTCATGGTCATAAAAACACGATTACGAAAACACTTTTCGAAAAAGTCAGAGGGCAATGTTTAGCTACTTCGGCACGAGATCAAACGGCACGTGTATTCGACCTCCGGATGATGCGTGATATTCTCTTACTGAAAGGCCACGAGAAAGACATTTCTACATTAACATGGCACCCGATACATTCCTCACTTCTCAGCACAGGTGGAGCAGATGGAGCACTCTTCCACTATCTCCTCGACGAGCCCAACACCCCACCAGGAGTCACACCCTCCATGGCCCCCTACGATACTCCCGATCCGACCACCGCACCGGCGCAAACTATCTACCCTGCCCACAAAATCACCTATGCCCACGATTTCCCCATCTGGTCTCTCGATTGGCATCCTTTAGGTCACATTCTCGCCTCCGGTTCCAACGACCGCGTAACCCGTTTCTGGACTCGGGCACGACCAGGCGACGTAGACATCTTCAATGACCGCTATCATATCGGTGAATCAGCAGCCGAAGCCCAAGGAACCTGGGACCGCCGCAACAACCGGAAGCAACGCCAAGAAGAAGAAGAGCAAGAAATGGAAGACGAAATGGAAGGACTCGTCGACCAAAAAATGCCCTCAAAAGCTCCTTCTTTCCCCGGAATCCCAGGCCTCCCTCTCCCACAATTCGGAAAAGATGGCTCAAGCCAACAACAGCCACCACGACCTCCAATCCCTGGCATGGGTGGTGCATCGATCCCCCAACTTCCAAACTTTTCAACAAACGGTCCTCCACCTCCTTTACCAGGAATGGATCCCAATCATCCACCCGACTTCGCCAAACTCACCGAAATGATGCGGAATGCGGGCCTCCCGCCACCTCCACCACCTGGCATGGGCGCAAATTCTCAATTCCCGCCCCCTCCACCCGGCATGCTTCCTCCAGGTTTACTACCGCCTCCAGGAGGAAATTTTCAAATTCCACCTGGATTTCCAGCTCCACCGCCAGGTATGAGTGGACCTCCTGGTTTGGGTGGACCCCCTCCATTTCAAATTCCAGGGATGGGAGGTGGAGGTGGGGGGTTGCCTGGCTTGGGACAGAGTGGACAGCCGGAACCGGAGCAGAAATCTAGTAGCGGGAGTGTTAGACGTAGAGGTCCGTTACCAAGTCAGGAGGAGAGCTTGCAAATGGAGCAGAGGAAGGGGAAGTATACTAGGGCTAGGTAGTTGGGTTGGCCTTCGTGAGGGTTTCACTAGTGGGAGAAATTGTATAACAGTTGGTTGGAGGGGGGATTGTGCCTTCCTCAAAATAGGTCATCTGTGTCATGGCTATTCAACCTACATTTCATTCGATACATTTGAATTGAAAATGCGTTGACAGAGTTAGATCGGTCTTTACATACTTTGTGTAATTTATGGAGTGTGGTCTAACAACTACAGGTGGTATATGCCAAGTACAATATAAAACAAAATAAGTATCTGTCTCCCTGCTCGTTAGGTGCAGATGAGAAATGCAAACGCCATGCTGTTATGCCAATGCTGCCGCCGCTCTACCATGTACTATAGCATTACAAGCGCCCTTGCGAGCTGATCCTCCTCTGTATTTCCTCTTCTGACTCTCTCATATCTATAGCTCTTTACATCTCCTCTCTTCCATCACGATGCATACCCTCGTAATATCATTTAGTTCAGCTGATTCCTCGGGCTTGTCCTAGTTGGCGCATTCACCCCCTTTTCCCCCTTCTGAAATGCCTTCTGCCTATCCGCATACTCCTTAATAACCAAAGCACAAACCGTATCCGCACACAACCTCTTCCTCCTTCCCACCGGCAACTTACTAGCAAACTCCAACCCACTCGCCCTTTCCACCGCCTCAACCGGAACCTCAAAATCGGTAATCGGTTTCTCATTCGGAATCGCTGCATTAGGAAGCACAAACGCCCCGAGAGCAACTTGACCCGTTGTTGTTCCATCTTCAGCGAATATCACTTTGTAAAAATGTGTAGGCACTGCTATATTTGGTGGATTTCCAATTACTTCGTATGACACACGCCATTTTCCGTCTTCGGGGCTTCGTTTGGGGAGGTATAATGGTCCGGTTACGATGCGAACAGAGGGGTATTTTGATGTTAGCCTACGGCAGAAATCTTCGAAATGCGCCCAGTAATCACGATTAAAGCCCTCTCCAACCTGCGGGCACATATTTGTCAAGTAAAATGTATCATTCATCGCGTCTTGGCTCCATTTCGCATCCGCAGCTGGGACCTGGTGTCCTCGATCATAACCAGAGCGAAAGTAATCTTTTAGTTTCCCCCGGAATTTTTCTGGCACGGAGGGGTCTTCGAGGAAGACGGACTGTTTTCGATCGCCGTGTGATATGGCCAGAGACTGAGGAGTGATATGCTCCGCTACCCAGGTTGGATTTCGAAGCCGTCGGTCGAAGGAGGAGATTAGGGAGGGGCGAGTTGCGAGGTCGGATACTGGGCCCGGGAAGCCGTATTGGAAGAGACCTGTTGGGTCGACTGGTGGTGGTAGGCCGTCTTTGATTGTTGGTATTGTTGGTATTGTTGGTACTGGGCTTAAGGCTGGTGCTTGGACTGAGGTTATGGGTGTTGCAGAGACGGCAGTGGATGATGCTACGGTTTGTATCTTCTTTTCTGATCTTGTTTGGTACATAGCTGCTGTAACGCCGGCGCCTGTAGCTGCGCTGACGGCTGCAATAATCGCAAGAGTAGTTTTTGACATCTTGAGGGCTACTAGCTTGGCAGGCTATATTTGAGAGTACGTTGTGAATGAAGAGCAGCTGGCGTGTACGGTCACGATAGAGACATGAACGCGCGTGGTGTTGAGGACTGTTGTTGTAGAAGTGTCACGGGCCAATGGCAGCTTGTGAGATATTTTTCTGGAGAGGTCCCTGATTAGAGCGGCAGATCATCGGGTGCGCTAAGACGTGCATGAGGCTGGCAGGGATATTAGAGACAACTTCATCTGATATTGTGACACAGACGATGAGAATAGCAACTCATGTGAAAAGCCTCAGCCTCAAAGATATGACTCCTACTTGTCGGTGAGATTATTGATACGGGAGTGTATGAGATGTTGTGCATGGAGTTCTACTCACATGACTGCACAAAATACGAATACTTCCGGCTTCCCAACTTCCCAAGCCGAACCCAGTATGAACGTAGCTCAAAAGAAGACTTCGTTATAAATCGCAGAGAATAACTAGTAAGCCAATGTTGAATATTCAATTTAAATAGCTGTAAGTTATATTCTTGCTCAATAACAGCTATATGTCCCTTTTACTATTTCCCAAGGATAAGCTACCTGCGGGTTATGCCAGTCTCTGGCCTTCGACATGACATGAGTCTCACGAGACACACCGGTCATCATCCACTTCGTTCCCTAAACATTATCCTACCTTACCGCCTACAGCCTCGCCAATTTTATCTCCCTCTAGTATCGTCTTGCTTAGCTTCGGAGCTCGAAGAAATATCGTCAGTTATCCCATAGACCATTCAGGATCTGGTGTTTCGTAACGCGTGAAAAGACATCCACCATCTTAGCTTGTGTTGCATTCACAATCCCATGATTTGCCATATCCCTGCAGAGATTGCCAAAATAGCCTTCGGAATAATTTGTCAGGAATCCCTGTTTCCCTCAAACATTCATGTCAAATATTTAGTTTATTTATGAGCGCCTCCGACCTGGTATCAGGCCTACTAACCACACTCGCATCGCGATAGTGGAGGCTGGCCCGCCTTCTGGATATCTATGAGGATGGCAATTCCCAGTACTGGACCTAATTCCCCGAGGAAAAGACTGTTGTGCTTTGAACCATAAATCACTAGACCTGTTTATTTATCCTTTCTGAAATATTTGAGTTGATTGTGTTTATCTCATTAGCCAAAGTCTTTTCCGGAATATGGATATAGTCTTCCACTTAGCAGTAACCCAGAAGACGGATAGGAAAGGTGTAGGTCTCCAATATACCTGAAGTGTCAAAGTGATCATTCACATAGTCTTGGATGTGTTAACTATCGAAAATCGTGACACCCTTTCTCACACCGAGATCTTTTCTCACCCCCTCCCCCCCCCCCCAAAACCCCTAAACTTCCTCTCTACATCTCTAAGCCTTCCGCCCGCTTCAACATTTTCTTCCTACTGTCGCTTCTACATTTCATCACGGTCCAATGCCCGCCATTAGAACCAAAACTCCGAGAACGACCCCAAACGTGATCAATGTCTCCTTGAAATCGATTCGTCTACTTGTAGTCGTAAGCTCAGAATTATAGCTCTTCATCGATGGAATAGATGAGAACTTTGAAAGATAACAGTGATGATAGTTTTATTAGAGTCAGGATCTTGTTTACGGCCATTCATTCTACTCCAGATGAATTATAATCTTATTAATTTAATGCTAAGTATTGCATTTCGGCTTCTTTCCCTGTGTCTGAGGGCTGTAGTGATTTTAGGTTGGACTTTTATCTCGAGAGTGCGAATGCTGCGGAATAGGGCTGATATATATCGTAGGTTTAAGAAAGAAGCCGTGGTGATAGTGGGTATCATCTGAAAACTGATGGGTTGGTGTTTGGGGGTGTTGATCTGAGTCGAAGAATTTTGTTCTCGGAACAATGGAATATGTATTGTACTAGAGAATTACGGTCTAGAATTGTGTTTTGGGCGTTTGTAGATATATTTTATTTGAACTTGAAGTAGAACTGTTGACAACAATTGTTTAGCGTAACCCCGAAACATAGTCTTAAATTGGGCATTTGGCCCCTAAATATCTCAAAGTTTTTTTATTGTCATATACCTAGATCGATGCTGGGCTCCTTTCAAGTTAAAACTCGTCTTTAACATATGCACCATCCAATTGCTGGATATACCCTCAAGTTTCTCCTAGCTCGTCTCCCCACTTTATCCTTTAAATTTCCCAGCTCAACACTGAAACTAACAATCCCACACGAACTTAAAGCATACAATCCCTTTCACCCCGTTTTTTATATAAACTGTAAGCATATCCTCGGCATCCAAACAATTCAATTGCATATCCTTCGCAGTTGGAATATCACCAATATCAATAGTTTGATATCTCTCGATATTCGCAGCATCTTTAGCCTGCATGATTGTCAGGTTTCCAGAGAACAGTTGGGTAAACTCGAATGTTAATGATAGTTTATCGAGCTGGACGTGTAGCGAGGGTGTGGTTGCCGTGATTTTTTTGGCTGTAAGGTAGGTCGCTGGATCTAATGGCCATAAGGGATACCGTGTCGGGAACCAGTTTATCCCCCCCGCGGGTGTGAGATACTTTGGTGTTGCAGACTGTCTTTGGGGGTGTTGTTGGAGGGGTCAGAGGCAAGTTTGTCGCCGGGGACAACTGGCTCCGCATTTCCCCTTCCTTGGTAAGTGGTATAATTTTAGACTTCGAGGCCGAAGCCATGGGTATCTGATTATGAGAAAGGGTACTTGATGAAGGCCAATGCGCAAGTGGCAGTAAGACACTCTCATTCGGATGGCTATATTTCCTCCTTGACCTTAAGGAACTTTGAGCCTCGTCATCCAACTTTCTTTTGAACCTTGTCAAGACAGCGGCAAGTTCTCGGTGTCGCTTGATAGGGATATCTAGCCAGTCTGGCAAAACCCATTTCTCATATATCCTGCCGTGAGTTCGAGGGACGAGGAAGCCTCCATGGAGGTGGAAGAAGAGATTGCACAGATAACAGGCACTCTTACTAGAGGCGATGATTCTTGGCCGGGGGATATCCGGACAAAGCTCGTAAAAGAAGAGAAGTTGGATCTCTGCATGGACTCGTCCGGCGGGGTTCAGGGTGTTTGTCGCTATGGAAATCTCAAAAGGCTTTATTCTGACGTTCTGTAATACTCGGCATTTCTTGTCTCTTGCGGCGCAAATAAGTTCAGAAGCAATAGAATAATACCGAGCAAGCTTGCCAATTGCTCGTGGCAGATGCTGTATCAAGCTCGGGTTTCCTGAGAAATTTTGAAAAACCCTGCTGAGATCATTTCTCAAATTGAATTCGTATACTTCTTTCACGATCTCCTCAAGGATGTGCAGTATTTCAGTTTCTGCAACTTGTGGGCCCCGTATACTTTCCAGCTTGGTGAATAAAACTTGCAGAGTCTCTGCACCATCTCTCATAGCTTTCCAGTGACTCATCGCAGGCCCCGATCTTGCTTGTACGGACGTGTCATGGATAACTTGGTTTAGTTGTGTGATAATGGCTTGCTTTCTAGTTGCTTTTCGGGAGTTCGCATGTTGTGAGCGGAGTCGGGATAAAATTCTTTGACGGTCTATGGCAACAATCTGTTGAAGAAGGGTTTTCAAGTCTTCAGATCTAGGATTCTCTATGGCAATCAGTTCGATCTAGAGTGGTGCTTAAATCCACTTACCTCGTCCTGTAGCCTTTTCTAAGATTGTAGCAAGCCTTTTGAATCCGTTGATAACTTCTGAGAAATCGCCGCTGTTTGATGCTATTCTGATTGTGATTCCGTCTCCGCTTGGATGTTCTTCAATACATACAGCCATCACCCTATTGTTGTCATCTGAAGCTGCAGACAGAAATGCCAAATTACTAGCAATCTCATTCTCTCTCTCGATACTTAATTGATGAGCTGAATTTGTATCTATGACTAGAATGTGCTCCTTCGGGGGCTCGGGTACTTCGTTAAGGTTTTTGAGAATCCTAATGCTTTGTCGCAGGTGCTCTGGAGTGATTGTACTCTTCCACATCGTTCTGCGTAGTACATAAGCAAGCACTTTAGAGATCAAGCTTCATTGAAAGCAACTCCCTAGAAAGACATGAATTTGAGCCATTTCAACTTCGTAACAATAGTACACATAGTGCGAATTGGACTGTGACTGGTCACAGATTTTTGTACCGATTTTAGATTGAAGCTTACTATATACCCAATTATTGATGCTGTAAATAAGCCTCTCAAACGAAGTATCGGGCTCAAGCATGGTTAGGCTTTGCAAGAGGATAACATGGGTTGCGCTGATGCTGCAATACGGGAAGCTGCACGAAATAACATACCAACATGACCCTAGTAGATTTAAAATAATATGATTAAAGAGGCTTGATTAGTAGAATTTTCAGTTCCGTTTACTGTCCACTGATGTTTGGCTGCTATTTTTTGCCTTGCATAAGGTCAGCCATGTGAGGAGGTTCAACGTGGCTACTAACCAACCATCCTACATATAGATCACCCCTTGGTATTCTCTAACTCAAGGAACATTCCCGCTGTATTTTGGCTGGTGGATTATATCGAAGAGAAATTTTATTTGTTCCAATAATAGAAGTATTGATAAAAAAGTATTTGCGTTGCTGCTAGCCATAGGTTTAAATGTCGATATGTGTTTGTGGCAGAAGCTCTCTCCTCGAACTTTGAAGACTAGAGAGTTGAGTCGTTCCAACATCTAGCCATCTGTCACGACCAGCTAAACCCACGTTTACCTAGGCAATCGAGTATCACTGAATTCTTCAATATAATGTAGGCCTTTCGCGAGTGAAATAATAGTATTATCATTCGATAAGCTAATCGCTAAGGAAAGGGAAGAAAGAGCTTGAGTTTGGGTGGGGTGATGATAACCTCTCCATTAGGATAGAATATACAGCGTGATACAGGCTGCTCCTATGCTAAACCCTTTAACCATCGCCCATTCCACAAATTTCCTAGACCTGTCATTAGTATCACTTGCAGCCTTGAGCCTCGGCGATCGCAGAAATAAATACGAAAGTAACACTGACCTTTCTCCTCTCCCTAAAACTCCGATAAACCTTCCTCCAAGCGTCCCTATCCCTACAATCTTCCATTCCATTCCTCTCCTTCCCCCCATCACTACACCTAGGCTCATTTTCCCTCACCATCTTCTCTGTAATCTCCTCCCAGGGTTTTGGTAGCGGATAATCAGAAAAATGAATATAGTTTGCCTTCAAAATCTCCTTCTCTGGATCCCAAACTTCACCTTTATTTAGATAAGGATAATGACTATCTCTTGGTTTTCGGAATTCACCAGTGAGAAGAGCGTAATGTCTATGCGGGAAGACAGAGCACGATGAAGAAAAGAGGCGATTGATTATTTCCATATCGTAGGTTCCGTCGCCGGCTTTTGCAATGGCTTGTTGGATTTGTGCAAACCCACTTGAGGATGGTTGGACAAGCATGATGTGCGATGTTAGAAGTGGGTGAGGAAGCCAGTATGCACGGGGTGCTATGATTGGCATGTTGCTTTGGAGAAGAAATAGCTCGTCCATGGGTTGAAAGATTGTTGCATCAGAGTCGAGGACAAGGAGGCGGGAGTACCTTGTTTGGTTGAAGGCGAGGAGCTTGGTGTAGGAGTCTTGCCACTTTGCTGTTGCATGTCAGAATTTCAAATATAAAAATTCAAACTTTAGAAAGAATGAGAAAGATAAGACGAACGATAATTAAGCGTCTTATGCTGCACCTTCACAGGTACCAATTCCACTCGATACTCATCCCTCGCCTTCCTCAACAGCTCACCTGCTTTCCCCTGCCCCTCCACCCGCCAGTTCTCTGCATACATCAATACTCTCCCAGCTGGACTTGGACTCTCAAACTTCGAAATTGATTCAAAGAGCATTACTGCGTTGCAGAGATACTCAATATCAGTAGCGTAAGTTGCATATGCATAAGATGCCCAGTTAACGGTCTTCAAGATTGCTTCGTTATGAGTAAGTGGAGTGAGAGGAAGATCGTAGAGACATTTTGGCCCATTGAGGCCGAGCCTGCCGATGATTTGATGTTTTTGTATCTGCCATATCAAACAGAAAACTATACAGAAAAAGATGAAGACTGATGCTAGATTCCGCACCATCCGCGACTTCAGGACTTGCTTTAGTGAAGGTGGTGGGGCCGACTGAGCATGATGATGCACATCAGGCTTGAAAGCTTCGCTGTCAAGTGGCAGAAATGGCGAATTCTCAAGAAAATAAGGAACGAAGCCGTCATCTTGAGGCTGGAGTGGATTGCTGATCCGGCGTTTATGCAGCTTGGGCATTATGTAGAGGGAGCGAGCAAAGGGTTTTGGTGGCGCCTCATATGAGAGGAAGAGATCCAAAAGCAGACATTTCAAATTTTCGCAATCAAGAGGTAAGTAAACTTGACTTGGCATTAGTAACTCACACTGAGAAAGAATACCAGCATTGGAATTTTCACTTACCCGTCCTCAATGTTTTGATAAATATCCAAAACGCCCGATGCGCAACGGAGAAGAATTCTTGACTCTTGTATGAAATAATTCCGAGACAATTAAGATATGTCCTAAAGTCCCCTAGGTTTCAGCACATAGAGTTATCTGCCCGCCAAAATTCAATATACAAAATTCAAGTGACGTCGAAGAGCTCCTGTTTTATCCCTGTCGTAGATCCGGCACTGATGGGAGTTTCTGTGGTTTCCAGACACAGAATATCTAAAACTGATGAGTGGGGGTATTATTGGAGAGATGGAAGGACTTAAAGGATAGAAAACCTCTCAATGTAAGTCTGCCATTGTGTCGAATCCTTCAACGTGGGTCGCCGCGTCACAGATCGCCGAGCTCCCGAGAATTCATCCGATCCGACGATCCGACTATTCTATTTATAGCAACTACTTTCAACGTCAGTCAAGAGCAATCAATCACTCCCATTACATCAATACAATAAAAGGCATAAAGTGTGGTCCATAATATTGCCATTTTAGGTATGCCATTTAGAAGCATACACATTGGCTAAGCCTAAGTATTGGCGGCAAGCCACAGAGTAACGCCATCTATTAGCTTCCATGCAGAGTGATATCCCACCTGCTCTGTTCTGTTTCATATGCCAATCAGTGTATTCCCCATACTAGCCCTTGTGAAAATTACCATGAAAAGAAATGCCGTGGGGGTCGTAGGTCCCCCACCATAGTGCGGCAATACGCCGGTTTGCGCCAGTCTCCATGCACCCAACACTGTATCATTTTACCCTGATGGTCCCTTCGCTACCTGCGCCAATAACAAAGACAAGCTGAATTTTGAAAATCATAACGTCGTTGAATCAGCTCAGAGCTGCAAGTCGTGGTCCAGATCATCCCCAAGTGGTAGATCCGCGATGCTCTCACCCATAGGTTCAGACGAGCCATACTCTTCATCAGAGCCTGCCCAGTCTAAGGTTATTAGCCACGAAATTCATGTTCAAGAGCGCAACTCCTTACCTGAAACTTCTTCGTCCGCTTCTTCTACAATATATTTTTTAAGAGCAGGAAGAACAGCTATGATGCAGTTTAGTGTATTAACGGGGTGAAGAATGCAGGGCTAGCTTACTGGCCCTCAAATCGAAGTATCGACGAGCATAGATATCCTCCTTGTCTTCGTCAAAGAACGGTTCGCAACGCTCCATAACACTATGAATGCTTTGGAGTGTAGTTCTAACGGCCTGTTGACGTTGCCGGACGTAGGTCTCGTGCAAGTAGTCGAGGCAGGAGATTGCTAACTTTTGGGCAGCATCTGATATGATTGATGCTTTTTCAACATCCTCCGGAGACGTTCCGAAGTCTGGTTCAGGGCCATGTGAAGTGATAAGCTCATGGATGAAATCCTCAGTATCAACTCGGACGTCCCTATCGTAGTAGGTCAATAAACCTGGGCCCCAGTTCTTGACTTGCTCAATGCAAACTTTGAGCAGCTCTTCTGGGGGGAGCTGAGGGTTGTTGGTCTTAGACAATTGTCCAATATCCTTAAAAAAGCGCAAGAATTCTTTTCCTTCAGTATTGTCCAAGTGGTTCGCAACCTTGGCAACGTGCTCAACTAACTGGATTGGGTTTGTCATATGTTCGGTGTGCTCACAATAGACTAGCGCTGCTCTAAGGAAGGGGCTGCATGTGATGGTTGATGCACCCGGTCGAATGCCACGAATAATCGCCTGGTAAATGTAGATATCAAGATCATCTTCAGGCCAATGCAAAAGAATAATAAGGATACTCTTTGTCGCATGTGCATTCTGATTGATTTGTAATAACTTTTCAACCAGAATATGGGAGTTACTGCGCGTCCAATGTTGTGTAAGGTGATCTCGCTCCGTAGTTGTAAGCGGAACCGTTCCTGCATTTGCGAGAAGCCCTACCCGTAGGGTGTGGTCGAGTAACGGGCTTTCAGCGGGGTCACAGATCTGAAGTAGTCTGTATAAGAGCCCGATAACGCATTCGAAAGAGACTGGCCGCGTGGCGAATCTCTTGGAGACAATATTAAGCATACGTGTCAGCTGTGGGGAGAGATTTAGGAGAGTATCCGCGCTAACAATCTCCAAAGTCTTACGCAGAAAACCTGCATCAAGTAGGAGCGCCGACTCTGCATCTCCCATACCGGCGATACTAGCAAGGAGTCCGAAATATTCCGGCCATGCGCGACAATTTGTGTGGAATGCGTCATAAAGCCTAGTTAATCCTCTCACGATTTTTTGGATCAGTTGCTGATCAATATCCATATCATCATCTTCGTAAAGCGATCCTTCTTCACCGAGTCCGTAAACTGTTGGGTTATCGTTTTTTACTTTGAGCAAAGCAGAAAGAATTGACGAGGCAATTTCGGATCGAACAAGTTGATCAGGGTTGCGAAGGAGTAGCTGCCGAAGGCCTTCGGGATATTCGTGATACCATTCCAGGTAATCACGGCAACAATCTGCACAGGTGTAGCACATCTGCCTGATAGCCAGAATGAAGTTCGGAAAGTCTGGAGTGTCCTTCGCTCGTGCCACGACTTGATCCAAGTGAGCCATTGCAGCCCAAATAGCTCTCTTTTCCATTTTATGGGTACGCGAGCACCGACCGCCGGAAAACTTTCTGGAGTTAGATAGCATTTTTGACACGAAATTGATATGCGACGGGTCATAAAGGCAGTACTTGCGCAGCACGAGTTCGTTCTCGCTAGCTATGGTGTTCGAAAGCGAAGCGGGGAGTGGTGCGGTGATGGGGCTTAATAACTGTGAAGCCTCCAACTCTTGCTTCTGAGCTACGAGAGCTGATGACCTCTGATAGAAAAGCATATACGCGCTGTAGCTTTTATCGTATGACATATTACCGCTGTCATGCCCAGTTCGGTAGTCGACCCCACCGAAGCAAGCACCCTCGATACAATTCGGGTCCCATTGGGTCACTGAATCGTCGTTGAATTCAACCCAGCTATCTTTGTCATTGGTCGTTGGTCTTTCGCGGATGAAGGAGTAATAATGGCCAGATTCAGCTGTGCCAGCGTGAACGAGTACTCCAACAAGTTCGAAAATATCTTCGGGTGTTTCTTCGGGGTTGTCCATGAGATGCTCTACTTTATACGGTCGCATGTCGATCTTCCTGGGAAAGGTGAAGTGATCATTGATTTTGCTGCGCTGTAATGTCCGAAGATTGAAATCAAAACGCTTGAGGTGGAAGATCAGATTGTCAGGAATGTCTTTCAAACATGCTCTGTTGCAGTTATCAGCAATTGTTACCCATTCCCCGAAATTAAACCTACCTCTTTACAGCATCAACATGACGGTCACAAGTTGAACACTTATACTTATTATCTGGAAGTTGGGTCAGCATCCAGTCTAACGGACTTAACAACATCACTTACCCCCTTCCATTATCTCTCCATCCACGTAGGCCTGAAGACTTTCCTGCAGTGATGTCTTGCCTTTAATGTCGCACTGAATAGCGGAAAATAATTCTAATCTCTCTGAGATATGAGAGCATTCTTTGGATTTGACTTGCTGCACCAATTGTCCTCCATAAAAAGACCGGAACTTCTTCTTAGCTTCTGGAGACAAGATCTGGCTCTCCCATCGATCGAAAAGAAGATTGTAGAATTCATCTACATCCATTTGGATACTGACATCGATAGCTGTTTCTTCGTATGTACGAATAGAACCGGCAACATTTGTTGGATCCACGTACTTTTGAAGGCTATTCTGCATATATCCGAAAAGTGTCTGGGTTTCAAAGAGCAATCTTTGAGAAGATCCTCCATCAGTAATTGACGAGTTTATCATGAAATCGCGAAAGGGAACGTTCATGAACAGCTGAGTGAATAAAGAGTTGAGATAGCAGGTATTCGAAAGGTTCCTGAGCCCAACGTAGCCGGTGGGTGATCTGATGGCCTTGCTCCTTTCGAACATCCAGAGCTGTTCATACAAATAAGGCCCTAGAAGACTAAGTCATAATCATAATTAAACAAGTGAATAGCTCAACTTACCATCTTCCAAAGAATCATCATACGGAACCAGCTCTCCCAGAGCTTCCAACACTTTCTTAAATTGAGAGGGGTCGTCCTTTACAAGAAGAAACACGGCCTCAGACATTGTATGGCGTGTGACTGGGTTCAACAATGGAATTCTAGGAGCGCAGATTTCGACACTATTAGAGTTTCCAGTAAGAATCATATCTGGGAAGAGGTGTTTGCGAAACAGCTGAGTGCCAATGTAGCTAGAACAGTCAGAATATAAAGATGCAAAATAGGGGAGCAGCCCTACCTGCAGGACAGAGATTGTTGAGAGGCTTTAGCAAAAGAAGCAGCATAGAAGAGCAAATTAGTAAGTCCATTTGCAACAATATCAACGCTTTCCGGATGCCCGACGATCTTCAAATATATTAGCCAATGTAAAGTTAAACGATCAGAAACTTACCTCTTTGCATTCATGAGATAGTAGCATTTTGCCCCAGCTCTGGATCAGATCGTTCATATCCAAAAAGTCAATCGACGTCTCTGCCAATTTCTTAAATAGCGAAACACTGAGCAGAAAGATTTCCTCGCATTGCTCAGGCTGCTGCTCGGTTTCAAGGATTAGCGATGCCACTATGGGCCAGAACTGAATGCTGAAGTCTGTCGATGACACCTGAGCAAGGCTAAAAATCTAATAAGCTTAAGTGTCTTGAAATAAGGTGCTAATCCTTACCTAGGGCTGAATGTGCACCTATTCATGATTTGCTTGCCCACGTTCTTTCGAATGACGGATCGGGAATCTTCCAGGAGGAGATCACGTAAAATTGTCGATTTCTCCAGGCGAGCAGCAAAGGGGTTCCACATATCCGAGCTGTGAAGAGATGCTTCTAACAAAGCTTCAAATGCGCGGAAGGTTAATTGAATCGAGTTTGGGGTGGAAGGCACCGATTTTGCATCGTACAGAATCTGCAAGAGGCACCCAAGAAGGCTTTCGTTGAGGTGTGGAGCAATATCAGACGGAACCACTGGTTCTAATTACCATTAGTCCAGTACCTAATAATCGTCTTCCGAGGGACACACCTTTCAAGAACTGTAAGAGACAATCGACTAGGTGAAGGGCGAGCCAATCTCTCAACTCTCCGCTTGTACAGGATCCGAGCACGTCCTTATCTGAGATTGCGTCAACAATTAAAGATATCGCCCGCGTCAATCCATCCCCATTTGTTGGTCCCTGGCACCGATTAGTAGGAGCAGTGCACGGAACTACCCGAACCACACAAACCTTCTGCGTTTTGGAACTGATATAGTCGCGTAGTGCATGTATTGCATACATTGACTTGAATGGCTGACCCCGAGGAAATATTTCAGTATAAGACACACTAGCATCCTCAAATCTCTTCGTCATTCGATCAGAGACCGGAAACTTGATTAGAAAGAAGTATATCTGTCGTATGTTAGTCACTCACAGTCTTTCAAGGAACGGGTCCCGTACTTCTCGAGCTACTTCCTCGTGCATACTCAAGTAGTCCCACAGCTGATCAAAGTGTTTCATGATCTCAGACTCAAGTGTGGTACTGCTGGCATCCGAGTACGCAATCGATCCATCATCATCGTCGCGGCGGTGAACAAGCACCAAACCGTTCAGGTTTAGATCTTCAAGGGACTTTGTAATTTCAATTTCGTCAAGATCAACTTCTTTGCCACCACAATAGACCTTGTAGTTCTTGAAACCTGTCACCTTGGATAATTTGGCAAATAATGCAGCTGCGGTATTCAGTGTCCCGAGTGTCATTGTTTGAATATCAGTTGCTGTATTGCCATCAAAAGATTGGTATTTCACTGTTAGGGGCTCGCCTTCTAGTTTGCTCGAGGCTGTAGAGAGAGCAGCTTTCGTTTTCAGTGGTGCAAAGTGAGGCTTAGATTGGTATGATTTCAAGAATTCCCTTAAAACAGCCAATGACCTGGCGAAGATAATTTCTTGCTCCTTGAAGTGTGCTTCGGATGGAACAATCACCATACCATCCTCGTCTCCAGAGGATATCCCGTCGCCGAATGACTTGAGCTTCAGAGCGGCAGTGGCAAGTTGCCTCAAGCAGCGATCCACTAATGCAAGATGGACTACTCGGGCACGTGGGCGAGACATAGATGTAATGATAATGCTATCAACATAGAGCTCGACAAGAATACTGATAGCAGCTGCATCAATGGTATTTGGGGGTGCAGTTAAGATCATTCGCCATATCTGCTCAACAGCGTACGACTCAAATGATTGGTCACTAGCTGGATCGGCTACTCTCTCTCCGAGCCAGGAGGCAACGGAAGATCGGGCAAAGTCCAAAGCACCAGGCGTAAAGCGGTCTGGTGGAAGATTTGGGAGGTACTCCTTGAAACATGTAGCTATAAACGCGTTTTTAGGAGGGGTTCTGGCGGCATTATTGAGCATTTGCCATGCACTATTGCGATCAGTCATGTTGCGCGACTCACTACCGACAAGGTGATCCCATAATCGCCGACCAAGGTCTGGTGTAATAGTAGCCGGTTCATGCATAATGATACAGAGTAATAACTCTCGGCGAGCCATAGTTGCAGGACTGGTTCTTACAGATGAATGGCGGTCTCCTACGATTGTGTGCTCCAACTCCTCTATAACCAGTTTCGTTAACCCATGTTCGGCTGTCAAAATAGGCAAGTCTGTAGCCATATTCCTGCGTAACAATCCATTGATGACGCAAATGCTGCCAGGAGCCGTTGAACTTCTCAAAGAAACGTCTTCAATACACTTCTTGTAAATTGAGTTGCGAATTTCGCCAGATGGACCATGGTTTAGCAGTTCATAGAGCCGCTGCGCAGCAAAATTTTGAATCTCTGGATAACCAGTTGGGCACTCAGGCGTAATGATAGACGACTCGCGAATCAACCTGACGCATAACTCATACGGCGGAGCATCTAAGACAAGTCGAAAGCCTTCTTGACCTCCTTTAATAATAAGGTTTTGGAAAAGATTGTGGCAGAATTCGCGAATTGGAAGTGTGAAAGCCTCGGTTGGAAGACCACTTGCCTTCTCACAGAAGTAAAGTAGGGATCGGTAGTCGTGGAGATTCAGACATTGTCTCAGCATGCGCAAGATAGCTTCGACCACTCTTGGGTCTTGACTGGTCGTAACCGTCTGCCAGATCCTATCGGTCAACTCTTTCGTATAGGTTTTAGTGACAATCAGGAAACCTAAGATATTGTTACTTTCATTGATGATCTCTGGGTGAGATCCGATGCCAACGATGTATTCAATCAGTTTATGTTCGATCACATAGTTAGCGAAGAAGAGAAGCACCGGGCTGCGAGAAGGATCATCGCCTTTGCCGGTATTATATATGTGCAACAAGTCCGTACACATGGTCGTCACACCAACCACACGTAACTGCATTTGTGTGGATGTAATCAGCTTCTTAAGGATCTTAAACCTCCATTCATACGACATGACCTTTGGTACTTGCTTCTTAGGAATTTCTGGGATTTCTTTGCGTCGATACTCGATGAGTTCGCGGGCCGCGTCAGTTTCGGAGTTAAGTGTCTTGCGGAAGATCTCACTGAGACTTGCTAGATGGACATTTGCAGCGTCTGCTGTTAAGAAGGTCACATGTTTTTCGACGATCGATTCAAGGCCGGCTGACATAACACCGAAAAAGGCACACCCTTCGGTTATTTGTTGTCGAGAGCCATCCGTGTATTGGTGTCGAGACATTCCATCTAAAATCTCGGCTGCATCGGTCACAACCTTTGCTGCTAATCGACAGGGTTCTGTCAGAGCATCAATAATCTTGGGGATGCGCGCCATAAGCTTCAATTGACCTGCAACAAGCTTGGTCAAATTCGGTAATGTACCACCCTCAGCCTGAAAATTGGCAGTCATGCAGGAAACATCGTCGTCCCAATTCCAGCTGTAGTGAGTCTCTAAATTTCGACCGATATGTTGCTGCTCCTCTTTTCGTAACAGAAAGCTATAGGCATGGATAATAGCTCGTGAGCCAAGATCTGGATCCTGATCACTTTCGCCTTGTTTTTCGTAGAAGTAGAGGGTCTTGACGTCCATAGCAACAAAACGACCTGCAATTCGAGCAAACTGGCAAAACACATCTGTTAATGCCCGTCGACTTGATTCAACGCGATGAAGGAAAGGGCCAAAGAAGCGACTTTAAGTGTTAGTACATAGGTCGAGTAGATATAGTTGAAACTTACCTTCGTGAGTTGAAAGCCCATATTAGTTGTGGAAATTCCTGCCAAAAATCTCGATATTTGGTGTACGACTCATACCAGATTTGAGAGGTGTTTGCAAAAGTAAGATATCTCTCCATCCAATCTCGTAATTTGCAGAATACATCATCAGTTGGAACCTCGTCTATTACTATTATTAGTATATGACCACGGGCGATCCATAGATGTGAACGTACCATACTGCAGATACCTAGAGACCTTCTGTACTGCACTGACCAGGGACTCGTCCCCAAGGTATGGGAAGTCTAGCATAGGGTCACCATACTCATCCGCGTCTATAGTGACTACTGGTGGGCTTTGACTTTCGTAGTCCCCGTCGTCCTCATTTATAGGTATTAATTCGATTTCGGGGCTACCAACAGGCGAGGGAGAAGAGGAAGGCGTCTCTAAGGCTGCATCTGCGACTGTTGACAAGGCATCACTCTCGGACTCCACACTGAATCTTGTGCCTCCATCTTCACCACCGTTTACCATCTTGGAGGGAGTAGTGGGAGATGGGGGAGACGAAGGTATGGATTCGAGCGGGCGGGCTGTGCGGAGGTTGATTGTAACCCTGCTAGAGGTAGGCTCGGGGGGAGGGTAGTCGGAGGGAATTCGTGTTGGGGTAGTCGGAGGGGCAGAGTCGATGTCGATGTCCGACTTTTGTATGTCTTCCCGTAGAGCTCTGGAATCAGGCACAATATCGGAATCTCGGGCGGTGTCGACGGATCTGCTGCGAGAACCTCCTCGTGAGAAGCGCCGTCGCTTGCGAGCGGAGCCGTTGTCTACGTCGAACGGGTTGGGTCGAGTAGAGCAAGGCTCTGAGGAGACAGCACGTTCTCGCGACAGCTCGGCTGGATCGTGGTCCATTTGGCAGGCACGACGAGGGGAAGGGCAGGATGGAGTCGTGTTCAGCGGATGCCCGCCAGCAAGAGCTCAAAAGCTGCGTGAATGGCAGAAGCTGCGGACATATGTCTCTCGTAGCCTTCTACAGGAAGTGAATGTGAGGCGGACAAGGATTAGAAAGTCGTGGTTTAGGCGACGAGATGGAATTTAGGAGCTCTACCGTCATCGATGGAAGGCTCCGCGAGTTCTGGGTAGTGCGGCTGCAGATGTAGAGCAACGCGACAATGAGAGGGAAGAAAGAAGAGCAGCTTGTAGATATTTCAAGGAGGATCAGGAGGCAAATTGGATATCAAAGGATGTTAAAAGAGACCAGGCCAGCGAAGGTGAGGCAGGTTACAGTGGTTAGAATTTCTAGAAGAGCTCCGTTTAGTCTGCCTGTTCAGTGCTTATCGCCCCGCCAGATTGCCTCAGGCTGCCACAGCTTGAACAATAGTGTGCGCCCGTGCACTGAAACGCGTGCCCCACGAAGTCCGAGGTGAATTTGCCATTGTGAGTTCTAACTCCCATTTGGGCTACAGAATCCTCCCCAATTCACCGTTTCATGGCCTCTTTTGGCCTGCCTCACCACACTTCACTCGGCTCATTTATTCACTTCATATACCAACATTCACACTGACGTCATTCATCTTTGTTGCCTGAAAGTGATCTATCAGGTCGATGCAAAGCAAAACCGAAACGCACCAGATCACTTCCTTCACAAAAAGGAGGTTTGCATAAACCACGTGATATCCTACACTCTAGTTGGGCATTCCCTCCCTGCTATTGGAAGTCGGACAAATGCTAGTAGGATCCGTGACCACTCTCACTACACCATGTATTATTGGATCGGGCGTTCTTTTTTCTAACTAGACTACTATCAGGTGCCCAAGCAGTGTGACATCGCCTCATTGAGTCTTGCTCTTCATAGGTTGCATCATTGTGGAAGTTGAGACCTTCCTTGCCCTGAATATCTTTGGAACTACGGCCGGGAATTATAAGGGCGTGAGACATCCTTGGCCCATTACAATTCAGTTGCATATCTGATACTTCAATACCTAGGTACATAAGTACCCTCTACCTTGTAGGGGTTCAGAACGACGCTGAAATTAACATACATATACACGAGTTACTGGTTACTCGACATGAATTAATGTGTGCGTGTTGCTGCAGCCAATAAAATCTCTCCAGATTAGTACTTTCAATTGGCAAAGCGAGTACAACCATTAGAACAAAGTACTAGTGTGTTTACTATTAAATATCTTGATCATCCTCTTAAATTCACTTCAAAGTCAATTAAGGATTTCCTGAGAAGACAACTTGAAGAATATAAAAGAAAGTCTGGACTCCAACTCCGAAGTTTTGTATCTACCAAAAACTTTTCTTCGGAAGAGAAACAAGTCTGACCAGAGCCTTCCGCATAATGCAGTCTCAAGGGACAGCTGGTAAGCAATTCCCCATCCCGCCTCTCTGACAAAATTTTATAGGAGATTGATCGTTGACACAGGGTCAGCAACGACGGAAAGAAAGCCAAAGACTATATTTCAGCTGGATACGCCTTTTACGACTATTCAATGGTACGCTTAACGAAGCCTCTTTTTACGAAAATTGCTCACATGACGTAGGCCTGATATTCCTGCCCAAAATCAAAACACGATTCTTGAGTTGCTTTGCAGGTGCGACAACCCCACGCATATGCTCTATTGCACGAATCAATAGACAAAGCTGACTTTGACAGTCTTATCTCTCCAATTGGGCAACACCGTGCCAACCATACCACTCCCTCGAAAGGAAAACGAAACCAAAAACGGAAAAGACGAGAAGCAAAACCAAGGGAAGCTACACTTCACGATGATACACCCCCATCCCCAGAGATATCAAGTTTCGTGGTGGTTGGGCTGAACAGTATTACACGAATGTTAGAAGCGTCATCTGAAAAGTCCAAACCGACCATCTTTGACACCGGTATTGCTTCTGCTGAAGAAACACCCGCAGAATCTTCCACCCCAGAGGACCTAGAGTCAAAGAGATCAGAATCCCACGTCAAATCAGTGCATACGAGACATTTCTCAGTCATATTTGTCCCAAAATCCTCACAGCCTAGCATACTACATGCCCATCTACCACAACTTGTTACTACGGCATCTCTTGCCTACCCAGGCTTACCTGCAACAAGGTTGGTTCAACTAGAGAAAGGCAGTGATGCTCGAATTTGCGAAGCTCTCAAACTTCCAAGGGCTTCGTTCATAGGCATCATCGAAGGGGCACCTTACGTAAAAGCCCTCGTAGAACTGGTGAGAGAATGCGTACCAGAAGTTGATGTGCCCTGGCTTCGTGAGGTGAAGAAAGGCGAGTACCTGCCAGTTAAAATCAACGCGGTTGAAACGTTTGCACCTGTTGTCAAGGATAAAGAACGGAAGAAGCCTTAGATCCTTTGGGATTGAAATTACACGGATGAGCTCCTTCCTAGCAAAATTGAAAGTTCCCCACCTCGAAAAGGGGGGTTAGAGGATCAACATTTTACTTCAGATAATATATCAGAGGAAGAAGCAATCAGCATTACTGAAACCCACAAATGTAAAAAATCAGGTGAACAGCACAAATCTTAAAAGCACAACAAGGCGCACCCATCATCATTTATACCCGGGCGCCCAACTTTTATTTGATTATTCCTCAATGAACGTCTTCATCACCAACCAATAAAACCCCTCCAGAGAAACGCATGCCACTGTTCCTAAGGACAATTACATCTCAGCAACAACGCGACTCTTTCCACGATATCCCGAAATCAAAATTCACTCACCTTCCCAGGCTCCCTCTAGCCGCGAAATATTCCTCTTGCCAAAACCACTCTACCTTAACACCACAACACAATTTTCCTCAACCACCACAGTTTTTGCATCAACACCCCCCACACAATAAACTACACATAGATATCAAAATACCTGCTTTTCCACGATCAATTCGCAATGTCTTTAAACTCATCCGCCAACAACTCTACCGATGCAGGCCACTCTAACACTGCTGGTGGCTTCAAGTCGACTTTCTCTGAGGAACAAATGGCAATGGCGAAACTTCTCAAGAAGGAGCAGAACTCATCTGGTGGCAAGAATTCTGGGATGTTTTTACGCGATGGCCGTGGAACTGGTGGTCATGGAGGCACTCACTCTCAACAACGTCCTCCTCACCACCCCCTCTTCGCCACCACCACAACTTCCGGACGTGGACGCGGTCGTGGCGTTCCAATTCGAGGAGTCAATACACCATTGGATATTTCTTCCCACCCTACCCCTACCGTCCGTTCGTTTAATGTCCCCTTAAATGCCGACACGAGCACTAGCACCAACATATGCAGGCCTTCTTCGTCCGAAGCTGCCTCTACTTCCACCACTACTTCCACCACTACTTCCACTGTTCGCAGTGGCACTGGCAATGAAAACGTTTGTTTGTCCTCTCTCTGTGCTCCTGCGCCAAAGCTTAATCAACTGGTTGATGATTTCTTTGGTCCAGAGGTTGATACAACTAGTGTTAGTGAGGGCGATAATATGATGATTATGGATATAGACGAGATGCCTTCTGCTCCTGCTCTTGTTCCTTCCCGTCCTGCTACAGCCTCTCCTGCTTTCGCTGATAGTGCTGGAAAGCCAAGGGTTGACGAGCAGCTAGAAGTTGTGAATGGAATTACGAGATTCAAGCCTAAAGCCGTCAAAAAGGAATTGACATATCTTTCTGGAAGTAGGTGGGCTTAGAATAAGCTTCCTGGGGGTTGAGAGCCGCTTTATGGCAGAACCGTAAATGCTCTCTATTATTATAGTAATAGTAACTCATAGCTAACAAGACATAGATCTGTTTCTGAGGGTACGATGCAGCATACGAGAGACGACAATCTTCCTGGGGTTTTGTTGAGATTCGCTGTTCGACAAAACCGTCTTAAACTCCCTCCTCATTACCTCCGTCCTCAGCTTCAACACTGCGGAGTGACATTTCTTTCAATAATTCCTCTCTCTGTATGTATAGCATGGTATAGAAGCATGGATAAGACTTGAGTTAGCAGCACCACAAAAGATAAATTTTGCCCTTTCAAGCAGTCCTAGCTTGATTCTCCGTACCTCAATGTTTTCTCACGGCACAGCAGGACTGTGCATACGCATAAATCATGTACACATGCACATATCTGTCTTGCTTTCTCTTCATCAATAATTATGCAATGGACAAGGACAATTAAATGGCAGATAGGGGTGGAATCACTGCATGAATGCACAATACATACGCAATGAGTTAGAGGCGAGTTCGCAGATTGTGTAATAATTCAATAAAACAATATCTCTCTCGCATACATACAATTTAGCTCGATTGAGGAAGGGACCTATTGAAGCAGGAAGAGCAGGCCACAACGGTTGGGCAGAGGTTAATAAGAGGTATGATGAGAATGAGGATGATGAAGAATAAATAAATATTTGCTCTTTTCAGATCTCTCAGAGCCCTGGTGATCCTGATTCCTCTTGTGGCACAAATTAGCCTTTCAGAAAAGAAATATACCTGTCAACTCCCCAACCTTTGGATATGCCTTCTATAAATACAAGTAAAATCAAGAGGAGCATAAAGTTCCATGAGGACAAGCAAACTTATTCAAGTAATATACCTGGGGAGTATTTTATTATCACCGCTGGTTTTTTTGGAGGGTGGGGGGGGGGGGGGACAATGTACGGTTAGGATAGGTCACCGTTCTACAATTCCTAGGACTTCATCGGAATTTTTAAGTCTGCTTTTCACGCTTCATTCGAGTATATTTGTAAGGGTTTAGCATAGGAGTAACCTGTGTCACGCTGTATATTCTATCATGGTGGAGGGGTTATCACCACCCCACCCAAATTCAAGCTCTTTCTTTCCTTCCTTAGCGATTAGTTTATCGAATGATAATACTATTATTTCACTGGCGAAAGGCCTACGTTATATTGAAGAATTCAGTGATACTCGATTGCCTAGGTAAACGTGGGTTTTAGCTGGTCGTGACAATATTCTATATTCTAAAACATTATATCACACCCCCACGCATTTTCGCACTGTTATAGTCAAGATTCCACCCGCATCTCAAACGAAGGATAATCTCCCTCAATAGTTTGATATGGAGATGCAAGTTCACACTTCCAGCCATCCTATCAAGGAAGCCATTACTCATAGTGAGCTAGGTTAAAAGAGGAAAGCAAATATGGGGATACGAATATGATGGTTGAAATCAAGACAGAAATTCTAGCAAAAAGAGGCTTATACTTGAAGAGAGAAAAATATTACAAGAAAAAGAGATGTTGTGAATGCTTCAAGACTCTACCACACTACCAACCTTGACTGATCTGCGGTCAGCACCCAGGGGAAAACCGGCCTTGGTCCCACATGAAGCTTGCATGCTCTCATCAATGGATTATAACCTGGCCGACTGCGATGAAAGCATTGGATATTTAACGTGATTCACCCCTGCTTCATGATGTGAATATCCCATCTACTGTGAAGGCGTTAGACTCGGGCTTTGCTGGAGTCCTATCTTGTGTTAGAGGAGAGGAGCTGGCTAGTACAGCACTAGCCGTTTATAGAAGAACGAGTTATTGAATATAGGAGCAGAGATAAACAGTTGGCATATGAATTGAATTGAAGATGCGATGATGGTGGGTGATTATGGCGGAAGAATATGATATCTTCTTGATGACGTGAGGCTGTAGAAGCGCGAAAAGAACGCGAGATCAACCCCGCCAAACGCCAAGGTTACTTAATGAGCAATAATCTGGGAGTTTGAGCCCCTGTTTCCGCTCCACTATTTACGTATAATGCTAACTTCCAACCTCAACTCCAGGTTTTCGCCGACCACTTCACCACAACCCCATACTTGAAAAGAAAGCAAGAAACATTATACTTTTATGGCTCGCACTCCTCAACGTAGGGTCCCGAAAACTGAGAGTGCCAAAAGTGCAGTGGAGCACTACTTGAAAACATGCCCTAAGCCACTGCCTTCAGTACGACCCCGCTCACTCACCTCTCATTCTATACCAAAGGTCGATATCAAAACCTTTAAGCTGCAACAAAAACAGGAAATTCTTAAAAGCAAGTCCGATCAACAAGTTCAAACCTTTGCGCAAACAACTGTCATGCAGGACCACATGAAAGGGTTCTTTTCTCTACCTCTCGAACTCCGTCAGAATATCTATTTCGATGCCTTTAATGCACCAGAAGATTTTAGATGTACAGGAAAGAGTATCCTGCAAATTATCCAGACTGAGCTCCAGAGTAGAAGGTTGTGTTATGTACCTTGTCTTTGGCATGGGCACACTCACCACTATACGGGATGCTATCAAACTAGAAACGGAGAAGCGGCAGTAATAGTGCCACATATGTACAAAACCGAACATTATAATAACAGGGAATTGTGCGTTATTGGAGATGTTAAAAATGGGCCCCTGGCACTTTTAACAACATGCAGAATGATGTGAGTTACTTTATGAAGCTTCCAGTGCAGAAACATCCTAAAACTACTCAGATATCGAGAAGCAATCGATGTTCTATACAGCAGGCATCAATTCTACTTCAGACACTTGCTTAATTTCATCGACTTCGCACGAACAGTACTGCCACAGCGCCTGAATAGTATTCGATCAGTCCATTTGGTATTCCCTTTGACCGATGCCAAGATCCAAGACCATTTCGATCACCAGATGAGTCGCACCACAGGCGACCCTCAAACGACCGAAGAACGGGTATTCAAAATTCTCTCAGGGATGGAAAACTTGACAGAACTCGAGGTTCAATTTGAAGGTACGGTTGGGAGAAAACCCGGCAGAAAAGTGGAACTTATGTTGCCACTGGCTGTGGTGAGGCAAACGGAACGCTTCAATGTGAGTGTATGGTGGCATACCAAGGAGGGGGAGGATAAACTTGGAGATGTTCCTTATACCCTCCATTGGTCAGAAAAATATTATGCAGGTTTTGAAGAAGGAGATGAGAGCCCATGGGAGGATTATATAGAAGGAGAGTTCGATGAGGCTCACCACACAGAGGCTGAATTCGAAGGGGTGGAAAACCGGTGACGCTTTAACCCCTATTAGTAAATTCTCTCTAGTATGTTCCACGCGAAAGTTGGTGGGTTTCGCAAAAGAAGTCTTCGCATTTTGTGATGTCGTTGACTGTTGGAAAATTGCAGAAATTAGGGGTCTTCCGCCTAGATTCAGAGTCACAGAGCTAAGTTATAAATATTACTAGATCGTGTTGAGTTTCTAGCTGTCTTCCCAAACTCCAAATACTATAACGTCTGCCCCAAGATCTCAACATCAGACGAATCCTGTGCAACACAAAGTCATACGTCATCGAATTCAACTTCGCCGGACACTAGCCAACTAGATGAATGGGCTTACAGCAGCTATAAAAATGATAAGCGCAAAGGAATATATCAGCAAAACCTTGGGCCCAGGCCCAAGCACTATAATTAGGATACTTTTGGCTTTCCCTCGATTCAGTATCTTTCCTCCCAAACTACAGATTCTCATACGAACTTCGACATACTCGGGCACGGGTGGATCTGTGTAAGGCTTAGCAAATTGCCTATCAATCTTCGGCTTACGATTTGGCAAGCTCCTTCCTGGGGCCTTGAATCATCAATGCCAAACAACGTCAATTCAAATCCGATGTGGTCCCTTGCTGTCATGTTCAGAACAATATTGTGATCAATGAAATCACAGAGAGCAAATTTCATGGCAATCAGATAGACTTCAACAGCTAGGCCGTAGAAATCGTGAGGATACCTATGTAGACTTCACCACTGACCTCCAAATGGAACCGTAGGGAAATCTCGCTAGCTACAAATCTCTCTGCATTCCTCCTATTGCTCTTAACTTCCGCTGCGGGTCTTACGGTGTAGCATCAAAACACCGTCTCTCATGTTTTTACTAGTTCTAGCACTATCCCAAGACCTGGACCGGCCCGAGGTCGATTGCTTCTACTTATTATAAAGCTGTTCCATATTAGAAGATTGTAGACCAATAGACGTTGCCCTAGAGATTACAGCGACAACCCGACACCTCGCTGGATCTGAAAGTATCAATATTTTAGAGACAGTGGCTACGAATATCTTGACCGGATCACTTTCGCTCCCCCTTTGGAACATATCCTCGACCATTTGGAATGAGTACTTGATATGGCTTAAATGAGAACTAGATTAATTTCGAGAAATTAATCAGTACGGAATGGGATCACTGCAAGAGGAATCGGCGCTATCCCCAACCCGAAAGTCGCTTGCTAGATCATCACGGCTCCTAATCACAAGGGCAAAACTATCTCGCATGGAGAAAAGACCCAACCTTACCTCGATACCTAGAACCCCTCGGAAACTCTCTTACTCTCCCTGATTGAAATTCTTAAGGGATATTCCATTTAGAACGGAGAGTATAAATTCGTGCGGTGTAACAGTTTAGCTAAGGGAGTAATCAAAACATCATATCAAGTAAACGGACAGCTGCGGAAATAAATCAAGCATTCAATTTTCACCCCAAAGATAACGGACAAAGAAAAACCCCACATCTCACTTGCACTAATCCTTCCAACAGGCCAGCCGAAAATACGAAGTGCCATTCTAAACTAGAGCATAACCATGCTTCTCCTTCTGATGAGTTCTCAGCTTCTCAAGTCGGCAATAACCCTTTCCGCGGTTATTGGCACAGCCAGGCCAGCCGCAGTGGTGTTTGATACCATAATGGACAGCCTGGAGGTGTCTGTCCAGGTCTGTATGGCGCGCGAAGGACTCGCTGCAGCCGAACCAGGTGCAAGATGTGCGAGGCTTGCCTGAAAGGGCTGGTTGCGCAAGTTGCGGCATTGGAACTGAGAGATCCATATCATCTGGAAGATATGGTCCTGTCATATTGCCGTACTGGGCAGCACCAAATGGTTGTTGAAATGGGTCAACAACGCCCGACGAATCCCCTCCTAGATGTATGACATTGGAATTGCCGAAAGAACTGTTGAGAGCGTTATCGAACAAAACCGCATCATGAGAATAGCCATGCGGATTGTAGAAGGTGTTCATCCCCTCCTGGGGGATATACATCATCGAAGCAGCGTCAACAGAGATGTTAAGGCTATTTGCCTCTACCTCGGGGATGTTATGTGCATTGGGGTGAACAAAAGATCTATTGAAGGCATCGATACTGGCATCGGAATTACTTGTAAGACTGCTTTCTTCGAAAAGGTTTTCAATAGCCCTGACAACACCCTGTAGTGTTCCCGCATGGCCAAATTCTGTGCTCTGTGGGTATCTAGAGATGCCCACACACTCTGCACTAGGGGCAGGATTAAAGAAACCTTGTTGATCCCTAGTATGAGCAAAGTCATACTGGTCATAAAATATCGTTGATGGGCATTGATCTGGGCATTCTGACCCAGATGACCTCACGTGATTGTCTATTGCCTGGTGAGGCTGAGTTGAATTTTGGTGGTTGAATTTAGGCCTACCATCGGATTAGTTTTTTTTTTGTCCACTTACCTAGCCTTGGCAGAGTTTGGCCCATGACTAGGGTGCTGGGGCTCATTGGAGCCACGAGCCGAAGAGGGCGAGGGAGAGGGCGAGGGCGAGGGCGTCTGCATGATGGCGGTGCTGCTTTTGAGACCGAGTGGAAGATGCCTGAGGAGTAGGTTGCTGGTGGTGACAAGCGAGGGCAAAAAGCGTTCCGTACGTGGAGATGTCTAGGAGGATGATGAAATTATCTTATAGCTAGGAGGGATCTAAAATCAATTCAGGCCGCTTTACGCAGACGTCTAACCTAGGATCCACTCTTTTTGGCAGTGGCCAACCTTGATGCGAACAACGGAAATCATGGTCCTTATTGGTTGCACCCTTCTTTATTTATACACCAACTCTTTTCCAATCCCTCACCCTTTCGTGCTCGGCACTATCTTGAAACTCGTTCGCTTTTATATCGTGTTCACGTTCTAGTGAATTCCTTGTCAAGGCACATCATAACAATACAATGATGAAAAGCGATCCTACACCTAAATATCAATGGGCAAAGAGCTTTCCAACCCTCATTTTAGCTTCATCACATCAATTCTCTTGTACATCATGTGATAGAACCTTCAATCGCCGCTGTGATCTCAAGTATGTGGTAAGATGCATTTTCCAAGATCAAACTGACAACGATATTAGTCGCCACATGAAATATCACACTCGACCATACAAATGTGATCAGTGTAGCATGCCCTTCTCGTCTCCGAAGGATCGAAGCCGGCATCTAGACGCTGCACATCGCACAGCCTCCGATGAAATTATTCTTTACTGTTGTACGCAGCGGCCTTGCTCTGAAACTGGTGGAATGATTGTCCACGGGCTATATACCCCCAGATTCAAACGAAAAGACAATTGGAAAACACATCTCAGGCGCAAACACAACCTGCATCCTCAGCAGATACGGCAAATCCAGGAGCGAGGCATCCCAACCGCCGTCTTTTCTCCCAGCAGGGGTTGGCACAATGGGCCTATGGAGCAGTTGGCACCAGGATCTCGAAAGTATGCAGCAAACAAAATATTTGAAAAGACGGAAAACAACCTCTCCATTACCAATGCAAGTTTAACGACGTTGAATGAAAGCAAAAACGACTCCCTGCCACTTGCAATGCAACAATGACACCAGACGTACTTGAGGCAATTTCCACAAGCAGTTCCAACAATGCACCATAAGTTCTTCCCGAAAAACAACCATACGGATCTACAAGAACAATTTTGCGTGGAAGAGCAGCTCGAAACAGTAAGCGAGGAAGAAGTGATCGTCAGATCTAGCTAATAGAGATTCACAGGTGTGGGGATGTTATAAGTACTTGGTGTTAGTTCCCTTAAAGTTAAATTTGAAGGTAAATGCTGTGGTTCAAAACACCGCTTTCTGCTAGAACTGTCTGTCGTCCACTTGCTTTAGCGACACTGTCCGGCCATACCACTACCAGACATTACTTATCGCGAATAGATATAATAGTTTAAAATGAATGCTTCATTCATGCAACTTCCTTCTCACAACATACTTCTTTCACGGACACACTTCAGTTCTTATCCACTCCGCAATTCTAAGTGTCCTTGTCATTAAAGCTTAAAAGCTTTCGTGTGCCTAAACTACGCAAAGGCTTCTTCGGGGCTAAAAGCAACTTCCTCACAGGTTTCCATCTTACCAAATGCCTATTACTTACCCTCATGCACGGAATATCAATAATTATGTGCCTTCCTAGGCTGTCAAGTTACAACCATGGTTTAGCTCTGGCCTTGGATGTAACTCGTCGTTTGAATTTGTTGGTGCAGCTAGCTACTATCGGATGGTAAACTTATTTGCAGTCTCAGTCCTGTGATGTGAGATCTATATTACTAAAAATTACTAAAAATTTAAAGCAAATGCTGCTGGTGCTACATAATTCATGGGTTTCTCTTCTCCATATATCACAGTTTGCATGATTCACTCTCGCCAGCAACAGCATATGCCTTCCTATGTTGCGATGCCACTATTCCTTTTCGCACATGATCCATAATATTATTCTAGCTTTATTCATAAAACGGAAATTCTTTCCTTTTCAACCAACATTGACTTAACCTCGTCAACACCAGATTTCAAATTGCAAGATTTGTCCTTCAAATTTCCATATTTTTGCTTGTTCCTTAATTCTCCATGGGACCACGGATTATTAAAATATCACCTCATGAATTGCTAATATGTCTCTTGATCCTAAGACCACCCTTTATCCTATCGAATAAGTGACCAAAGCCTTCTCGAACGCATTCTTGTCATCCAAAGCCTACCAACCTCAACAAACCTAAATCTCCAATGATAATAACAGTATGCTTTTAGAAGTCAAATCTCTTTCGCCCGATGTTTATCCTGTGGCTCCTTGCAGCTCCCCTTGAGCGCCTACAATCGTGGCTACTGAGGAGGCAGCTGATGAAAACCGAATCCCCGGAGAGACTCTCGGTCCTGAGACTACGGATTCTGAGGATAATGCGATGAAGTGAGATATGGAAAGCGGAAGCGAATAATGTAAATAGAACAAATAGCCGAGGCTTTCTATGTGTCCTCAAGTTTGCACACATCCCTGCTGATGGTCTAGCACACCACAACAACCCTGAATAAGCAAGAAACTAAGAATAGAAGTCTCACGATGGCCAGAGAACTCTGCCATTGATTTCAGAAGGACTAAAGGTGCGATAATTCACTCTTAGTCTCGGAATGAACAGCAAATCCGTACTAGAAGACATCTCTTGCGAGGCTCTTTCAGTTATTGCCCCCGTAGCGATTGTAAATACATTCCGGGCCAGGGATGATTCCATGGATTCGGAGAGCCTGGTGATGATATGTTGGCTGATTTATAAAATCCTGGAAGAGATAAATGGTGACTTCATGAGGGGTAAGGAGTTAATGGAGGAGTACTATTGAAGCGTGTTACAAACGCTTTACTTAAGAATGAGTGCTGTTGTAGCACATAGTTGCAAGGCTTGCTCGTATTCTCCGGGTTTTGCTATTCCCGAAATCGGGGTGTGCATCTGAATAGCGACCGTGAAAGACACTGATAGAATTACGGAACTTCACAAGCCTTTGAACTTCTATGGCAATTCTCATGAGGAGGGACATTTGAACCCTCATGCTACTTTCACGATCTCCATCTATCAATCCGGTTCTGGGATCAATGTGCTTCAAATTGAAGAATATGTAGGTGCTGAGATTAAATTGCAATGAACTCTTGAGAAAGGTACGCAATCTCCCCCCTTTTTTTCTTGTTCTTCGAGTACCAAGTACGGACTGGCCACTTACTAATAAATAACCCGATCCTCGAGGATTTTCATAAATTTTATAACGGGATAGGTAATATGAAGCGAAGCAAGGAATACACTCGTCTTAGACGGGCTCTTGCAGGACCCAAGGATGAAAACAAAGTCTGCTCCACCACCCTAGAGATTGAAGACCAAGCTGCTGCAGCTGAATGTAGCGGCATAATGCACTCATTTCCATAGCCAGTTGTAGAATGGCTGTAAAGGGTGCTTTTGCTGAAATTCAGAACCATGTAGCCTTACCACGGGTGCTGGAGTTGATCCACAGGATGTTGATGGAAGGTTGAAAGTTTAGTCCGTGATGGAATTTGGCACTGCGCTGGGCGTTGAATTCCAGATGGTATTTTCAGAGATGTCAACAAAACACAAAGCTTCTTGCAAGCATACACAATCAACAATCGTTGCTTATCCGACCCCTACTTTCTCCACAAGGCTTATCGATTTTCTCTTCCTTTCTATGACCTGATATTCTTTCTAAATGGCGCCAGAATTGATCTCCCGGATTTTCGGATTCGTGCTACTGAACTCTAAAAATCGGCACTCGCTGTCAGACTTCCGTAGATGGCAGTCGAGTGGATGTTGGACATCCCCCGGCCGCTTAATTGGCAGGCAACTACACAACACTCCAAAATAATCAATTATATAGACTTCCAAACACTCTTCATTATATCTTAGGATTTATAGTCACTTTGAGGATATGCATAATATACTTTTTGTATCGCTGCATTAGGTTCATCAGTTCATTTTGAACTTGGAACCATACCTAGGGCTCGAAATTCCCACATTTCCTCAACACCTCAAGACCTTCTTAGAGTTCAATCATCGGTTCCATTTCTACTACTCGCAACGAAGAAATTCCTCTCCAGCCTATATCCCCGTAGTGAAAAGACCCTAAAGGCCCCTTAAACACTCGCATATAGCTACTCCACCAATACCCCAACCCACAGCCCTATATCAGCCATCAGATCCTCCCCGACGGCCAACTCCCACCAGCCTCCTCCCACCCAATCACCAGCCGCCCGCAGCCCATTTACGTTGATATATAAAAATACCATTCCCGCAAAGATTTGGAATTGGCACCGACCGCGCCAATCCAAACCCTCCCCAAGCGTCAGCCTCAACCCCAGAACCCGGTTCCAAAACGGATCCGTCCCGGGAGATCCCGCCGCCATTCACCACTCCCCTCATCCACAAATTAGTGTGGGGAAACGTGAAAAATGCCAGCACATCAACATCCATACCCACCACGAGGACCCCCATACCCATAAGATGGGTACCGTATGTATAGTATAAGCTTTGCTGCTTCGCCTGCCAGCGAGAAATGGGCTGATATCAGATGTCAAGATCTCAGAAAGGGAGGAGGATGGGGGAAAAAATGGGGGAGATTGTCACTGCATGATACGAAAATTGGATTTCCCCACAGCGCCAAAGTCAGAGAGAGTCATCTTGCATGCGTTGGTTGCTATGCACGCACGCACACAAGATCGATGGCCTGGAGATGGACCTGGACCTGCTTGTTGTGGATGGGAAACACGCATATGCATAGTTGATAGGAATGAAAGAGGATAGTAGTAAGACTTTTTTCATCATTATGCATCTCTGGAATACACATCCCCTCATCTCATCCTTCCTCATCCAACCATTGCGATTCGTTACTCTTAAACAAAACACAAACAGGAAACGGTAAGATAAGCAAGAAAACCAAGCAGTAAATACTGTACGCCATCCCAGCGCGCCTATAGACAAAAGCCAAACCACCCTACTCATCTCTTCTTCTTTCCCCATCCACGAAGTTCGATGCCCAACAACGAATCAAATAACCCTAATTGTGTTGTATGTAAATAAGCGCCACCCGGGCGGAAGGCAATGGAAGGAAGTTCACTTGAAGTCTGAACCCTGTAGAACGGGTCCGTATTAAAACATTGGCGTAGCAAGTGCGAAGCTGCAAAGGTAGGAAGTGCTGAAGAAACGGTGTTGTGGGTTCGTGAATTGTGTTCGTGAATCCATGGCAACGTGAGGCGTCAAGGGTCTACCTTGTTCTTCATCAATATGTGAGTCCTCCTCGTACGAGTCCACTAAACAATCATGCTCTTTGTTCGTGTGTGGTGTCGATCCCGCCGGGCCGTTCCTTGCTCAGTCTTCTTTCGAAAGCTGTCCTCGCGCCTTAAGACAAGATCGCACCAACCACTTTTGGCGCCATCTCCCTCTTTACCAATGCACGAATCCAACACCTTCATCCAGCCCTCTTTGTCGGCGGCTGTGTCAGCATAAAAGTCGATGACTTCCCCATTATTGAATCGGATTCGGAATCCTTCTTCAACAAACATATAACCCTCCTCCTCTTCCGCAAAGCCCGACTTACGACGTTTTCCACCTTTACCACTCGTTTCCTTTTGGGTCAGAGCGCGGCGGTCATCGATCAGCTTGCATGCGTTCGAAAGATTGATAGTTGCGCGAGGTTGACGAGTAGACTCGTGGTATGCGGTAAGTTTACTACCAACAAGCTTGAAATAGCGACGGCGCCAGTACTAAATTTTGTTAGCAAAATTATCATTCTTATGAATGGGTTTTAACATACTGGACAGTCACCACCCTGCTGACTCAAGTGGCCCTCCCAGTTTCGCGCCAGCGCAAGTTCTGCCGCCTTCATTTCACGAATACAAGAGTTCATACTCTTTGGCATGTCATCATCAGTGGCACCTTTGGGCTTAGGCACAAAGAGCAATTGAAGTTCGAGCTTTCCAACCTTGTAAGGAGCTCTTCGCTGAACAGTTGTTGTTCCACGCTTACTCTTGACACTTGAGGCGTTACTGACCTCCTCAGTGGCCCATTCATTGAAGCAGGCTACATCAACAACATGAGGTCTGCCATAGCAGCGTTGCTCATGATCTTTCAGACAGACGTAGGAGCGCGCGAAACTTCCATCTTCTGCAGCAAGTGGAGATAGGAGATCCCAAGCAGTTAACTGTGTTGAAGATCGTTTCGCTTGTGCCTCGCGCTGCTTTTCTTCAGCGATGCGCTTCTCTTCTTCTTTCTGTCGCATTTCCAGTTCTTTCCGCTTCTTCGGT
The DNA here is from genome assembly GCA_021365295.1 of Tricladium varicosporioides. NCBI lineage: Eukaryota > Fungi > Ascomycota > Leotiomycetes > Helotiales > Tricladiaceae > Tricladium > Tricladium varicosporioides. The sequence goes on along the minus strand of JAJTIW010000010.1, from coordinate 522,762 downwards.
GAGGCAAAGACACGGCTAAATGTCGACGGTTTTTGAGCTTTATGACCCTTGGTAGGTGACTCAGTGACCCGTTTCGGAGGTGGCTTAACCAATTTCGCATTGAGCGTTAGCTGAAATTCAAGCTCGTTTGGTACAACAAGTTCAAATTCTTGCCCAATTGGTGCATTTCTTCCAAGCTCAAGCCAAGCTGTGGTCACGCAGTGAACACCATTATCAAGGGTCAGACTAAACCAGGTACGCTCATCTAAAACCAGAGTTAGTAGGTATTCACCGTGTGACATTTGAGCGAGGCTTACTTTTGGGTAACGGTAGGTCGAGATCCTTGACGCCGATTACCTTGATAAAAAGCCTGCCACGTTCGCCTGCTTCTTCTGCGGAAGTGTTGAGCATAGGTTCTTCCTCCGTTAATATCCCAAGGCCTGTGACATTGCTATCATGACCAGGCATTGGAGGCATGGGACTTGGCACAGGCTTCTTGCGGGCGGTGCCACGGCCGTGAACACTACTCTTACGCATTTGACCATTCCAAGGCTCAACAGTCCACGACTGAGGCCGTTCTGTCTTGACTGGGGAGTTGCCGGCCGATCGAGTGCCCCGGAACCGTTCGTCTTCTTCGTCTTTCTCATCTCTATTGGAAGCGATAACAAGCTTCGTGTTCTGTCTCATGAGATAACCGCGCTGTTTTCGGGGACTAATGTTAGCATATATCTCAGATGGAAAGAAATCATAAGCTTCAGGTGCTTGTGTATTGTCAAGCTTGAAGAACGCTTTGGGGTAAGAAGATAGGTCAAACGCAACCTTTTGGGCTTCGATAACTCGGTCGAAATCTTGGTCAAGACTCAAACCGAGGTCACTGCCAATATCCAAAGTTAGGGATCTTTTCTTGAAACTTGGATGTCTCTCTAGGCCATCTTCAGTATCAAGTTCCTCATCATCAAGATTGAGTGAAGGTCGATTACGGTGGCGCTCAGGAATAGGTGGAATATTCGACTTCTCTCCGCTGACTTGTCTTCTCATTTCTCGCATAGCCATTAAATCCGAAGGAGTTGCTGATGGACGGGTCTTTAGTTTTGATCCGGATGATTTAATTGTAGCAACCTGTTCTGGGATGCTTGGAGAGTCCCGTGGTGGGGATGGCGGCGCAACTGGATGTCTGATAACTGAGTCTGGAGTGCCAACCTCGAACTCTTCCTCTTCCTCTGGGCCCCAGCCAGTTCCGTCATACTCTGGCATGGATTCTGGAATTTTGCGTTCTTGCGGTGTCTCTGGTCGCTGGAGGAACTCTTGTGCATACGCCATGCTTGGTGCTTCCAACTTCGGAAAGTCCTTCGATGGGACTGGTGGAGGCGAAGGAGTCATATATTCACGAAGACCTGAGCCAAAATCAATCTTCTCTAGAAAGCCAGCAAACTCAGGAATAGGCTTGTTGTTATCCTTGATTTGCTCTTCGTTCTCAAGTTTTTGAGGCGTCTGGGGTCGTGGTGTTGGCGGGCCATCCTCGGATTGGCTGCTGGAGTGAAATTGTGGGCTGTTATCCTTAGGCGTGGGATCAGAATAGTGACTCTCAGCATCGTCCTCTGCTGGAATGTCGGATTCATCGTACTCATCCATTTTTGATTCAGTTCGCTGGTACATTTCCGGGATCGAGTAAACATCAACCTCTTCTTCATCTTCCGGCTCAGCCTTGATGACAACGCTGTCCTCGGCTTGATCATCATCCATTATAGATGGATCTTCCGTTGATGGAATTGGAGTGTCAGGATCAAGTGCAACAACTCGCTCAGGACTTGAGCTTGGCATTGGTGAAGAAAAGTTGTAGTCTGAATCACGTCCAAAATCCTGACCATTGACCTTCCGCATAATCGACTCTCGAGAAATCCTAGGAGGCAATTGATATGAGCCAAGATCCGGTAGATCATCGATAGTGTCTTCATCCTCGTGGATAGTAATTGACTGTGAACGCTCCCGCTCTGGCTCTGGAGTTTGACTATTCCGCTCACGGGGACCAGCACGCCTCATTCGTCGTTCACGTTGTAATTCGGCTTGCGTTTTGGGTTTCTCTTCGTCATTGATCATCATCAGCTTTAGTCTCTCCTCAAGTGACATCTTTCCACCATTCATGCCTTGAATATCGGTCTTGCTGACAGAGGCTGGAGGTGGTGGAGACGGGAGACCTCTCTGGGTTGCACGCTCAGCAGCTGCTGATAGTCCATTTGAAGAAGAAGAACCACTTCTGACATGACCCATTCCCGGGAGAGGGGGCAGGGGTCGATGATCGCCATTCGAGTTCAGCGAGTCATTTCGAATAGCAGCCGGACGTGCCAGCGATGATGATGGGCGTGCATCGGGCATCGGGCTTCCCTCTGGTCCCTCAACAAATGGATCTTCATATCTACCAGATATTCCGTGGGAGGCTGGACTCGGGTGTCTCCAATCCTCTGGCCCAACGACAGGAGTCTTGTCAGTATCCTCGAGAGACGCATCAAAGCTATCATCCTGCTCCATTGACTCCCCACGACCATAATAATCCTCTTCTTCTTCATCAGCCGAGTCGTAGCTATTCTCTCGTGATCCAGTACCGATAGACGAAAGGTCTGGTGTCGCCATTTCGTATTCGTTGACTTGAGGCGGGGCAGCATCAAATGTAACACTTTTGGCGTGCCTGTGTAAGATGCGTCCAGGTGGCAGGTTTCGCTCATCACCAGAAGCGTCCTCTGACCAAACTCCGGTCTCCGAATCAAAGCTAGACTTGCCGTTGAATCGACTAATAGAAAGCGACGATTTTGTAGGTGATACTTGATCTTTGCTCGGAGATCGCAAAGATGTTGTATTAATTTTTGTAGGTGTTTTCGTAGGACTGTGGAGAGGGCTGTACAGAGGAATGCTCGTCGTACTATCCGCTCTCTGATGACCAAATGGTCTTGTCCGCTCCGCTGATCGTAGGCCTTCAAGACCTGCTCCCCCGTATGCATTCCCTTGTAATTGTTTTGCCAATGGTCGTTCGATAACAGGTACTGAGGTGGGGTCATATTCCTGTTTTTGCTCACGCGCAAACATGTTGCTGTTCTTTACGCGCGACGCTTTCTGGAGACGCTCGATCGAAGATCGTCGGGTTGGGGATGGAGATGACTCTCGAAGAGCCAGGAGCTCATTCTCTGATCTGAATCGACTACTTTGTGTCGATGGATCTCGACCTTGCCAGAAGAGTCGTGGTGAGGAGTTCCCCTCAGATGCGTTGAAGGGTGAAGACTGGAATGGGGAAGAGTCTGTATTGAGCAACATTTTCTGGTCTCCATTAGTATTTTATTCTCCGAATGACGCAGAAAGAAATGAGCGATCGCCGGAATGCCCTACCTTTGTGGTCTGATTGAAGCTTGGAGAATTCCGTCTTTTTTCTGTAGGACCCAGTTCTGAAAGAGGTCGCGGTAGCTTCGTTGGTGATAGAGAAGGTCCTTTCTGTATGCGCAAAGGTGGTACCTGTCACCGTTAGTTTTTCAAAGCTTCAAAGTGTCACCAGCAGTAAGCTGTAAACATGCGGTAGAGAATACTCACAGGCTGCGAGGGCGAAGGCGACGCCATTCTGCGGGCGCCTAGAAAGCTGTGGATCGCTATTGAGATTCCAGAGTCGTGGATTGGATATTAGAATGATAGTTCAATTCGGTGATGGAGAGTAGCCAATGTTGACGCAGGTTTGCGACGCGAGAAATGCGCGTTGATATCGTGGCGGCGTGGGATGAAGTGGTACTCGTATACAAAATGGACAGTGATACCCTCAAGGACCAATGCAAAAAATGCTCAACAATGAGAGGCAAAGAACAGGACAACGAATCCGCAATGGTTGGAGGTGATAGCTGCGTTGTTAAGGTTCGTGCTGGAGCTTGGTGCATCACAACACAGTAGTAGCTCCGTTGCCATGACAGCAACGACGCCACTTTAGCGCATAAAATTGTCCGACTGGTTTCAGGCTATTGTAGCTCCGCATACACGTGACTAATTACTATTTTGAGATCATCTTGCGATCTGCTTTCTCTCCTTTAAATGCTTCGAAATTTATCAGAAAAAGTAGTCACTCTGTTTTGATAGTTCTTAAGGACTATATGAAGCCTTTGAAGGGCGTTGCCCGGTCAAGTTGCAATGATATTCCTGATTCTCTGTCAGGAACCCTTGCTTTTCCTTGTCGTTTTCGATATCATGCTTCAGCAGGAAGCTAATCCCGACATCTACTGCAGGTCCCATCCTATCAAGTTGTTTATTTACATGTTGAACAAAGCTGTTCAACCAAACAGAAATTGAGATGCTGTGCATGAGATGGCACAGCTGCTCAGCTATATAACTTGCTGAGAACTTTATGCAGCCACGAACTGCTGGTCAATGCTGCGGTGATGTCAATATATTTCTGAAGTTGCAGTGTGCATCAGACCACAACGAGCAGTTTCCGGTCAGCTTTCTCCTTGTTTATGATTGACTTCATCTTTGTAGTTACGGCTGAGAAAACTTTCGTATCAGATGTTCGCTCGGTTCCACTTGCAAAAGATCTCGAATGTGGCTCCGAGGTTATTCTCGGTGGTCGCCTTCCGGTTGGAGAATGAGCTTCACAGAGCACAAACTACTGATAGGCGTGTTTCATATATCTTCACAAGCAAGAATACAAGCAAGAATACGAATAATAGCACCGTTCCACAAACCTACTTATCTTTCTGCAACCAGTGGACTCGGCAACCAGGTTGCATGCCGGCCACTGATGAGAAGAACTCACATGATTTCAAATAGCTATTACGAGTATCCTATGATTAATTCTAGGTTGCCCCAAAGTATAAATCCTAAGATGATCTATATGCTAGCGCTCATATGTATAAATTTCAATTTATTAAGATTGCTCTAGCTTCCTTTGTGTTCGACTTCTTCATCGGAGCTCCTACACGCTAATTGACGATAAGGAAGTGTCTTTTATCAACCCCATTTTCAAAGATACCCCACCATCAATGTTTATGCAGGATTAATATAGCACTGCATTATAAAGATGTACAAATATGCGTCCCATGCTGAGTTTCATGTATCAATAATATCAATAATATCCTACTTGAAGATTTGAATCACTATGACCTCCCAATTTACAGACCAAGTCATACTTATCACAGGAGCTGGAAGTGGAATTGGCCGCGCAACTGCGGTCAAGTAAGCATTTCTCATTTTTGGTTTCGCTTCATTTAATATGCTCATGCAAATAAATCTTCACCATCGCAAAGCCATACCATCCAGACTTAGTACTTTAAAGTTCAAGAATAAAGCCAATAACATCAAACACCTACAGGCTTTCCCAACTCGGCGCTCTCCTTGCCCTCTCAGACATTTCGCCCACCTCCCTTGCCGAAACACTCACACAATGCATACCAGGAAACCACATAACATCTACCTTCGACGTTGGTTCCTCCGTCGCATGCAATGACTGTGAGTCTTTCTCGTTTTCACCAAATCCAAAATTCTAGTCTAATCGTTTCCAATAGTTGTCGCTTTAATAATAAAGAACTACTCGCGTCTGAACCACGTTTTCAACTGCGCCGGTATAAATCCAACCGCAATGCCAACGACAGAAGTAACAGACGAATACGTACGCTCTCCCTCCAATCTACTCCTGCTGCATTCTTCAAACTCCAACCCAACCCAACCCAGCACCAACACCAACAAATGAGCCTCATCCTCCCCGCACTCCTTCACCCCACCATATTTTATCCCTGCTTTCCGCAGATTCTTTTTTGGAAACTTGATGGCTGATGACAGACTCCTTGAAAAGTGGAATCAAATCCTCACAACAAACCTAACCGGAACCTTCAACATCTCCCGCGCCTCCATTCCCCACCTCCATGTCTCCCCTACCTCCCCTTACCCATCCATATTGAACACTTCTAGCATAGCCGGCCTTCACCCCACCTCCCTCTTCACCCCCTACTGCTCCAGCAAGTATGCCATAATCGGCCTCTCAAAGTGTCTCGCACTCGAACTTGGCCCAAAGGGAATAAGAGTCAACGTCTTGGCGCCGGGGTATATCAATACACCAACCAATGCGTGTGTATTGCGGGGTAAGGAGGGAGTTAGTGAGGCGGAGGGAAGAGTGGCGTTAGGAAGGATGGGGGGCGTTGGGGATGTTGTGGATGTTGTTTTGTTTTTGTTGGGGGAGGGGGGACGGTATGTGAATGGAAGTGTTGTTGAGGTTAGTGGTGGGATATTTTAGATAGGAAGAGAGGGTGAGCAGGGTATGACCCGGGAGGGAAGAGAGTAGTAACAGAATGAGAGATATGAGGGCTAATGAACAGAATCAAAGGGCGAATTTGAGATGATGTTGTGTTTGGAACGATACCGGGTTGGTTCGATAGCGGGTATATAGAAGGTAGATACAAAGAAGGAAATTCGTTGAAGTGCTGTTGTCCCAAGAAAACCAGCTTTGTGGTCGACGCCTTTCCGCAAATAAGGACTGTTGTGCAACTGTAGCACACCCTTCCCCATATTGGCTCTAAATAAAGATACCACCAAACGTATGTAAGAGCCTTTCCAAATCGCCTGTCGAATCGAAACGCCCCAAAAATATACACACAGAACAAGACACCATGAAAGGATACCTAAGTATACCAAACGCCATGAAATGCTTTCAACCAAACGCCAGAGGTGACCCCAAATCCCATCCCAGTCTAGTTATCTCAAACCATATGTTCAACGGCGATAAAATCTCGAACTCCTTGGTGTGGTCACCTCAGGTGGTGCCAACCATGATATGTTGACCTCTTCATCGTATCCCTCCCCATCATACGCCGGGCGCTCAGGTATCGTATCCCTCACAAGTGTAGACCTATGAACCCTCCCAGGCGTAGTTGGCATTGAGTCTCTCGAAGCCTTCGACGCTTTCGACGTCGTAGAACCTACAGACAGCCTCCTCGGCCTCCCCCAATTCTTCACACTTCTTCTAGATGTATCGGGCAATTCGACGACTGAGGCAAATTCTATCTCAGTATCAGAGTCGACCTCCGGCTCAACTTCCTTCCCTGGACCTATTTCGTATATCGTTCGTTCAGCGGGAGCAATGTCCGTAGGAGAGCCGAGCTCTGCGATGTGCATCGAGGGAGAACGGTATTTGGCAAGACTGTTATGGCTGCTAAACCGAGATTCCAAACGACCGGCAGATCTGTTTGTCGTACGACTTTCACTCCGACTCTTTTCCATTCGACTACTATTGCGGGTATTGGATCGTCCGTCTAATGTGCTACCGGCAAGCTTCTTGTCGCCGAATGTAAGCTGGCTAGGAGCTGGAGAAAACCCAAGCTCATATTGAGGTCGCTGTGATTCTCGTTGTATGATCTTTTGTTTCCGCCGCCGGAAGAAGAATATTATACCAAAAAGAAGAGCGAGAGCGACAACTGGTATGCTCACTCCAATTGCTACTTTTACAGCAACTGATACACCTGGCGTATTTGTTGCTGCTGGGACAGCTGTCGAAGAATCACCAGGTGCTATGCCCGTATAGACGTAGGTATAGCCTGGATTGACATAAGTGCCTGAAGCCGCTACAATGTTGCTTGGAACTGATATCGAATCCGTCGCTGTGGCCGTCACCGTCACCAGAGTATTCGCACCTGAAGTGATAGAAGTCGGAGCCTCACGCGCTTCATTAGCATTCGATCTCGACATTTTGCATCTTGATGAAAGGAGATGGAAAAACAATAGAAGAAAATCTCTGAGAATGCTCCTGAAGCTTCATGATCCTGCTGTACATCGAATCCTCCAGGCTCTCGTAGTTGGCCAGCCGCCGCATTCAGCGAGATTGTCCTACCGCAGTCATCATTATCCCTGCGCTCCCTCGACAGCACAATGAATGCAGCCAGTTATGAGCCCTTGAAGTAACAGGTGGCACTAGCCGTCGATCTCCAAAGCCTGCTTTGAGCATCAAAGCACAGTTGCTATCAAGGGTGGCATCCGCTTGAATTCCGGGTTCTCATGCAGAGTTGTATCGAAGCAATCCCATCAATTGGCTGCGTACGCCGTGTAAAAACGTGGCAGACCTCCATACGGAATCTCAATCGCACAATTCCTGGAAGTGGAATATTATCCAACTTCAAGCTGGTTTTAAGCGCGTTGTCATCGAGTTGCAGATTGTGGGGAAAGGCCATCACAACGGTCGAGTAATTGTGCCTTGGTGTTGAAAATGCCCACGAAGTGACAAATGGTAAGGGGCGTTTAGCGCTTGTGGTGGCTGATTTTAGGGCTACTCAGGGGTCCAAGCTTCACTAAAAACACCACTAAGCCCCTGAAAACCTCACATGAGATCCAGAGCCTCATCACTATCCAACCAGCTCCATCAGCTCGGGTTCAAGATTGCGCATAAATTTTAATAATGCTTATATTTGCTTGCGTAGATTTTAGGCCTCTCTGAGAAGAGCGGCGACCCGATGAAATGGTTGCTGTGTCAGGTACGAGATCCGAGATTGTGCTGAGTGGCTTTTGACCAGGAGGTCCACCTCCCAAGAGTCTTTAGATGGGGGCCGAATACAGCATCAAATCAGGGAGTATAATTTTCAGGGACGATAAGTAGGAACTTGAACTGGGAGGACTTCCTTAACACTGTTCCACCAGCCTTGCGTAGCAATCTGTGCTCCTGCTTTATTCGTTTCAATAGCTAAGGAGCAAGATGCAGCCTCTATACTTACATTATTTCGCTCCTGTTTCTAGTCATCGAGGGCACCATTCAGGTAATAATCATGTAATTCCAGGGTTAAACTCACCCTTGTATCTATTGTTTGCTTTTGGGCCAGATCAAAGTATTCCTAGTACCATACTGAACTCGTGTTTGTACGTTTTGTATTTTAAGATCTTCATCCTGTTTATTCATTTTCATCGGATCTGAAAATAATGGCATGTTTACGTGTCCAAGTGGAATACGAGAAACCCCACGGTTGCATTTTCCAAGTTTCAACCTAGATTTTGGTCTTCGACGGTCAGAAATTCCGTCAAACCTGCGAATCTAGGGCAACACACGTCGCTTTACCTTGCTTCAAAATACTCGGAAAGACGCCCCTTCTGTTCCCAAAATTTTATCGCCCTGGTAGAATATGAGAGATGGGCTGGGAATGTGTTTTCCCAGTAGAAAATTCCTTTAGCACCTAGGTGGCATTTTCTGTACACTTACTATTTCAAAGTTTCTTGCCTTTACGATTGCTCCTTTTACCATCTAGCATTCTTCTAGTAGTTCCGAGGAACTTGTTGAAAATTTTCCACACGGATACGTGGTGGGGAATTTCTTTACGATCCAGATCATCTACCCATTTAGAGTTGTTGTCTTTATGGTTTCCGTATGATATCCTCCAAGGGACCGGGTAACAAAAGTGTTTACTACTTAAACAAGGTTATTATTTAGTGTTGCTGTAATTGAATATTCCATATCAATTACTTATATGCAGTCTAAAATAAAGAAATTTGTAAAGGCATTTATTATTCAAATAATTGCGTCATCATGTGCTGTTTTCCAGTTCCCAATTCTCTTCTAGAGAAAGGATCTGATGAGCATGTAGCTTAATCTAATGCAAATGGGAACTAAATTTGGATACTGTTATACAGGTTTCTATCTGATGGGTGCTAGAAATTTAGATGAACATACCTCAAGATGACATCCAAGAACTGAAACATTGTACTTGTCGTTATTATTTGAATGTCATCAAGACTTGCATGTCCTTCCCCCTCAAGATTTCTAGGCTTCCTCTCTATGATCTGAGCCACACTTCAGCCCAGACACCATGAAATGTCCCACAAGGAGTTAAACACTATAGATTCCTCTGTCTTACTTTGAAAATGTATTGCATTGAATTAGATAAACATTTTCTGTTTCTCGAAAAAAAAAAAAGGGGGGGGGGGGAGGGGCTCGGCAATCACTAAGCCAGGGATTAAAAGAAGCAAGAGAAGCAGGAAGAAGCAAACTGACTCAAGGAGCAAGTCCCGCTGAAGCAAAGCAGGGCTTTCTAGAGAAATTTAAGGAAAATAAAGTCGTAATCAAGAGAGCTAAGCCAGTGGTCAAGACTACTACTAGGGCTAGGGAGAAACAGCAAGGGGTGAAAGAGGAATTGAAGTAATTCGTTCTGTGGAATAAAATTTTTGGCTGAAGCGGATAAATTGCTAAGGCATCATAGCAGGGGAATTGGGCAGAGGCAAAGGAAGAAAATGGGATGAAGCAAGCTAATATCGCCAAGGTCAAGAAGGAGCAGAAGGAGGGGATGGAAGCCGCGGCAACTGGAGTCAAGGAGAAACAGGGGGGATTTACTACAGACGGATCTAAAGGATATACTGAATTATATAAAATATCTAGGGTTTAACCAAAGGCAAGATCAAATTGTGTTTTTGTAAGATGAATATCCACGAACAAGCTCCAAGAGCCATATGATTTGCGAGTCCCCCAAGCTGACTGTAAGTACAGTAGTATCTAACTCCGAACGCCTCCCAATACCGCCAATACTGCTAAGCCCAAAAATATCTCAAATATTTAGACATTTTCCCGCCAAAGCCATTTCTCAAACTCTGCACTTTCCAAATCACAGGGGATGGATTTTAAATCCGAAGCCCAATCCTTCGTACTTCCAAAACTATCATGCTGCTCTGGCTTCTCTATAAATGGCAACATCTCTGCCCGGTCTGTGCTCTCCTCTCCCGCACTCAGCACCTTCTCCTTACAGTATCTATCTGCCCAAATACTCGCCCTCGCCTTATCACCATGCATATTACAAATTTGGAAGATATCAAAATACAATCTGCTCAAACGATCATCCTTGATGCCTTCCTGCTCGTATATCCCCATTAAGCTTTTACAGTTTTTCAACACCTTGCCAGGTGAGAAGCGAACAATTTTTGAGTCTCCGATCGATGAATCAAGATTTTGAGCGCGGATGAGTCGCGCATCTGAGGCTTTGAGCTCGTTCTCTGGGGCAGAGCACCAGTCGCACGTGCAGTCAAACCTGAAGGCCTTTTTGAGAATTTCCTTGCGTGTTGATGACGGCCCGCCAGCATGATACGAAGTAGTGAGTTCCTCTCCCTCCTTGATTTTCCGTACAGCATAAACAGTCTCTTGTTCTAATTTCGCATTCCACGAATGTACGCAGTTCGGCCGGCAAGAGTGATTGACTCTTGATAGATCCTTAAAAACCCCTCCTACCTCTGAGCCCGGGCCTAAAGGATAGCCATTCGAGCGTACAATATTGCTCAAGGGACTTCCCTCCCCGGGGAAATTATTGTGCAGGCTCAAAAAAGCTCGCTGGGTTGTCTTCGGTTGAGTTTTTAAGTACCGTGCGATATCTTTGTCAACCGTTTCATAGGATGTTATAACATCTGTTGTAATCAAGGGTTTTTCGCTTATAACCAAAGTACCTGGTTGTATGTCGAGGAGGGCGACGACCCCTTTTCCTTTTCCTGGAATGGAGGTGACTTTCCAGAGGTTATCCTCTGGTTCAAAGCCACTTTGAGGAGTGGGTGGCGGTGACGTGCTACTTGGTGCCATTTTTTCAGATATGTGTAAGGTAAAATGAGTTTTGGTGTTCAAATTTTGAATTTGGGATGGGGAGAAAGGGGTGGGAGAGGTGCGGGGAATGTTTTATGTGGTGGAGGTTGATCCGGCTGCTGATAAGATAGTGAGATGCGGTTTTCGAGTTTGTGCTAAAAATTCTATGCGTCTTATCTTTTTTTGGTAAAAAAGGCGAGGGGGTGGAATGCCGATTCACGTGATGCCAAGATTGGATATCATTGAAAAAGCATAGTAGCATTCCGTTAGATCGTAACGGACTTGAACATATCAAGTAAATAAAATTTATTTATGTGGTCGTGAGAAATAATTACTTAGAAGTGTTCCCTAACTAAAACTAAGAAAAGGGGGGGAGAATATTCGCCTACTTGGGTAGCGAAGATCTCATTGTATCCACCACCACCGACCAAGCATTTGTAAAAATCGCATTAACATACACTCAAAAATTTGTGTAAAACCAACGCTCCCTAAGCTTAACCGTTGCTTGATCATGAGTTCTTCAAAGGTGGCTCTTGTTATATTTATATCCTGATCTCTTTTAATCTGCATATATTCGAGGCACTAACGGAAGCACTTGATAGCGGACACGTGTGTTAGCAAAGTAACAATAACCTTTTGCGCCTTGAATTTGATTCCAAATAGGTGAGTGGATTGTTAGGTTATCTGAAATTTTTCAGATATTGCGGTGGAGACAATTACCAAGTTGTTTAGGGTTGAGTAGATCCTACTGCCCGGTAATAGTAGAAAACTTGTGCACCTTAGTAGGTAGAATGTCTTGGCTTTCCACATCTGGATTAAAATACAGCCTCTTACGCCATATGCCAATTGATTCTGATAATAGGGATTAAAGCCAGCTGGTGGTGAGACACTGGATACAAGCGGATATCAGTACCTGGATTTTTTTTTGAACCCTAGATTCCCTTTGAAAAGATTACTACCCCACAACAAATGCAATCTCCAAAGGTTCTTTACAAGTGGCAAGCTTTCCCTACCTAATTTTGGTCTTTTACAGGGTCTACTGACTAGTCCTTCAGAAGAGAACCCCGTCATAGTGCTGAAGAACATATACCCTCTCGATCAAGCACGGGAGTTCTGCCAAGTATGCCTATACTCTATCGCGACTGCTTAAATACATGAAATTGTGGCTGGATCACAATGCCTTTGGGAGTGCATGTGCTCCTTTCCGCTCACAGTAGATTCGAGGCTCTGATCTGAGGACAGGGGACCTTTTTATTTTATTTTTTTAAAAAAGGGTAGGGAACTAGACATCACTGAGATAAGAGATAAACGATCTAAGCGAATGCGCAAAAAGTAGATTGTCTATCTTCAAAGAATCTAGCTACTCTGTACAAAACCTGCGCTTTTCAAACTCCACGCCAAAGGAATGCATGCCTCTCTTTTTCTTTTCCGGGCCCTGTCCACTCCTGATCCTATGCAAACACCGGAATAAACTACATAAATGAAAGACAAAGAATGGTATCGTACTTCTCACAGAATCCTAAACCAACCAAAAAGCACCCAGATATTGATAAAGGCTCCTTAGGCGGCGCTGCGAACAGAAGTCAAGAAAGTGGTTGGGCGAGCGGTTGGTGGTGTGCCAGATGGTGTCCCACTCATTGGGAAGCCCATTGACCCAGATGGCCCAGCTCCGAAGTTCGCGCCACCCGAAGGCATAGCGCCAGATGGAGCAGGACCAGAAGGCTTTCCTGACCCCTGTGGGCCCCCGGATTGTTGTGCAGCACCACTGGGGAATGAAGATGGTGGGATGGTGGTGAGTGATGGGATGGGGATAGTTGGGAGGCTGCTTGCGCGACGTTCGAGAGGTTCGCCAGTGGGAGCTGCGCCGGATGGAGGAGTGCCGGATGGAGGGTTACCTGAGGGCATGGCTCCAGATGGCATCCCTGATGGGCGGGGACCAGAGGGGATTGCTCCTGTGCCCATTGGGCCAGATGGACCGCTACCAGATGCTGCTGCGATTCCTTGCTGTCCTACTGGGCCACCCGAAGGGACAGCACCGGATGGAGCAGCACCAGTTGGCTTAGATCCGGATGGCATAGCGCCTCCCTTTCCGCTGCCGGAAGGCTTTCCAGTTGGCTTGGTACCTGTCTTAGATGATGTCGCTCGACGTTCGATAGCTGCTGGTGTACCGGAGGGAGGAGTTCCAGATGGTGGGCTACCCGAGGGCTTTGCGCCACTAGGGATTGCTCCTGATGGCATGCCGGATGGCTTTGGACCAGATGGAATTGCCCCAGTACCCATTGGGCCAGATGGACCACTGCCAGAAGCTGCAGCGATACCTGCTTGACCTGCTGATCCCCCAGAAGGAGCTGCTCCCGATGGCTTGGCTCCGGAAGGGATGGTTCCTGAAGGTGCGGCACCGGAAGGCTTTCCGCTGCCAGATGGCTTGCCGGTAGGTTTGGTTCCTGACTTTGAAGAAGTTGCTCGGCGTTCGATTGCCGCTGGTGTGCCAGAAGGCGGGGCTCCTGATGGCTTCACACCCGATGGCATTGCACCCGAGGGTATGCCAGATGGTCTTGGGCCGCTGGGCATTGCACCGGAACCCATGGGCCCTGGGCCACCGCTCCCAGAGGCTGCTGCAAAACCTTCTTGACCAGCTGGGCCACCCGAGGGCATAGCTCCTGAGGGCATAGCTCCCGAGGGCATAGGTCCCGAAGGCATAGCGCCACCTGAGGGCATTGATGGAGGGGTTCCTGATGGGAGACCAGATGGTTTGACACCTGTAGGCATCGCACCCGTGGGTTGGATGTCGCTGGTTGCACGTCGTTGAAGGGCTTCACCGGAAGCGGAAGCTGGTGTACCTGTCTTCGATTTTGAGCCTCCAGTCTTAGAGCCCTTGCCACTTCGTGACTTTCTTGAACCGGTTCCTGCTGCTGCACCGAAGCCTCCACCACAACCACCTGTGCCACTTGGAGCAGCCCCCGAACCTGCTGCAAGACTAGTTGCGAAAGCACCAGCCTCGCCTGTCAGAGAGGGAGCGAATTTGGCTGCTCCTGTGTTTCCAGCAACACCCGAGTGAGATCCTGAGCCACCAGCACCTCCATGGCCGCCACAGGAGCCACCAGCACCACCGCTGCGGGACGAAGATTGTGCTGAAGCTGCGCTGACCAAAGCAGCAAGAATGATAGTAGTAAAGGTCTTCATGATGAAAATGGTTGAAAGTGGCGCTGCCGAAAATGAAGTGAAAGTTGAGGCGAAACAAATCAAGAAAGGAGAGAAAGCTTATGAGAGTGAAGAAAGCAGAGAATGCTGTGGATGATGAAGCAAAGGAAAGAGAAGTTGTACTTATATACAGTTCACTTGAGGGAGTATCAGACGACGATTGATGGGACGACAAGTGAAAATCAGCCTGACGGGCCTGCAGATCCGATGATTCTCACGATTCACAGCGGCTTGTTTCATGCTTTCCCCACAAAGACGTGTACTTCAGACTAGAAGCATACTCGGGACGAAGGCTTACAGCGTGTTGAAGGTGGTACTTCCCGGTATTCGTAAGTGCCCCATTCATTACTCAATCCTCAACGTCGCGCCACAAGATACCTAGGTCGACCGATAGTTGAGAACAGCGAGGTGTCATTGGTTGTGGCTGGGTGATTTTGGCATGAAACGAAACGAGGCGCGCACACCACGCGTCAAGTTGATTTGCCGCCAAGACAGTTCCCAGCTTTCGGACCCTCCCAGAAATGCTCCCTAGTCTATAAGTGATCTTGGCACTAACGTATACTCCGTCTCTGGCAACTTTCAGTGTGCTTGAACTTAAGTGGCGATGATGAAGAAACTTTCGCCTGCTTGTCACAAAGTAGTGGTTGAACTTTGTCTAGCCTCAAACAAAGCTCCACTAACCCATGTATAAGTGGCTGAGGAGGCTGATAATATAAGGTGAGTGCCCCGGGTGTCGGCAATATCCATGAAATCGTCGCTGTCACTGTGGATGGTTTGACAGTCGGCGCCATGTTGATTAATGTTGGATGAAATCTTGAAAAGGGGAGGGACAGGGTCTAGTTCTAGACACTTGGCCAAGACCAGCACTGATTGGCCCCTTCAACGTCAACCCAACTGACAGCTGGTCCGTGCACTATCCAGGAATAGCACACGACGACGACTTCACCTCTTGTCCACTTATTCATGCAATTCTCATTATCAAGAGCTCAACAATATAACGCCACACACCAGTCTATAGGGAAAGTCTACCTTGAGGGTAGTTGTAGCTTCTGAAATATTTCCGCCATGGTGACGAAATCATAGGACTTGTGCCAAATATTTCTAAGTCAATGATGGCACAGTTATCCCTTGAGGGGCTATGTCCTGAGATCTTGGCTCTAATATTCGAGGAGGTTCGTCCAACTACTGTATATAAAGTACCAAGCTTATATTCCAAAGCTTTATAAAATCCAGCCAGAAATATTTGGGACTCTTAAAACTCTCTCTCGAAATCTTAATGTGCTAGCTACGCCGTTCCGATATCGACGAATCGTGCTCCAGGCCGGATTTTTTCAGGTCTCGGGAGAAGTAGAGAGTTCTTCGGCTCTATCTATCATCTGTTTGCATTCGAGACACCTGGTTGTCAAATATGACCTCGGAAATTGGGGTGCTGTAGAGAAACTCTTGTTACAATGCATGCAGCTTCAAGACCTTACGTGAGTCTCTGGATTGAAAATCTACTTTCGCTCTCCGATATTAACCTATAATTAGATGGTATTTGCAGAACGATGCATCTCCGTTGCCAGTCGAGATAGCTAGGGCACTCTCGAGTCGGCTTCCACCTCTTCCAATTCACCTCCACGTCCGTGGCAGACCCTCCAGCTGGGCTCAGCAAACAAACGTGGCAGATTCATTCTCTACTCTGAACTTACGATCTCTAAACATCCAGTTATATGCACAAGCTAGGAATTTTAAACAATTCAACAAGCTGTTGGTAGGCTCCAGAGATCTCGAGTCTCTGACACTTCTCGCCCCTTTCAACTTTCTCCTTGGCCATCCCATTGGGCGCCTGCCGCCTATTCGAGAGCTGATTCTCATGTCTTACGGATGGAGTTACTCCGAAACCGAAGTTTCTCAG
This sequence comes from Tricladium varicosporioides, assembly GCA_021365295.1. Taxonomy (NCBI): domain Eukaryota; kingdom Fungi; phylum Ascomycota; class Leotiomycetes; order Helotiales; family Tricladiaceae; genus Tricladium; species Tricladium varicosporioides. The sequence continues at coordinate 506,140 of JAJTIW010000010.1, read as the reverse complement.
ATATGGGATTTTTCCAAGCTACTCTACCTTGAAATCGGTCGTGTTAGCCTTATTAAATTCTTCAGTACTCTGCCTATGGTTACATTAAGCAACCTAAGAGAACTTCATATTTCTATAACAAAGGAAAATATACGCAGTGCTGTAGGAGACCATCCATCTACGTGGTCCCAAGCGACTAAGCAGCTAGAAAGGCTCTTTAATGTTGTCCGGCAGCTGGAGGTTGTTGACATTACCTGTGATGTCCGACAGCTGAGCTTGCATGGTATCGCACAGAATCGCAACCTGCGGCTGTTAAGGCTGCGAGATATTACTGAATTTCATCATTCAACGATCGTTGTTGATCAACAGTCAGTTGTGTCAGTAGCAGATCTTGAGTTGCTTTCACAAGGATGCCCTTTGATCACGGAGCTAGATCTGGGATATCCTTACATTGGAGACTCAGAGGTAATCATTTTCAAATCTATGCTCGTATTCTTTGACGTACTAACAGCTTCTACCATTTCACAGTACCTTGATTTTTTAGCCGTCTTTCCAAAGTTTCAAAACCTGCAGCTTTTATCCCTTCGGAGATATATTCCGTGGCCTTCACAACGCACCACCACAAATCAAGTTGATATCAGTCTCGCGTCTGCCAAATTTGCATCCCTATCCTTGCAAACTGGTAGAAACGCCCCATTCCCTACAATGAAATTTATCGTTAAGATGCGGGCATCGCATTATGATCTACGTCAACCCTTACACCTACAAGAAACCGCGATGGATATAGTGCGGGAAATTGTGTTCGGGCATCAAGGAACTATCCTGAAGGATAAAACTGAGGGAGATCCTACTAACCAAAGAGTGTTAATTACAATGAACCCTGTGGTATCGAGCTGACTTATATGGGTATTCTCGGTAGGGATGCGAGTTAGTGGTTATCCGTGCAAAGATATAAAGTGTTGAAATTGCACCAGAATGCTGCGATGTCCAGCATCAATTCTACCATTTGTACTCGGTCTGTTGAAAATGAATAATGACAGGCGATCGCTTTTTAACCTTCATCACTATCACCACGTCTTACCTTGTTTTAATAGCTATGAATGCATTTTGTAGAATTCTCTCGAGCTGCTCCAAAAGCTTTTAGACTATTGTAGGTTTCTCAATGTTCTCAGCATTCTAAGCACACCGCTGATTTTAAACCTTTAGAGTTTTCAGTCGGTCTAGCTGTAATGTTCTTTTAGACATTCCATGTGCCGCCCAGAATCCATGGTCGCGAGCTACTCCATCTCTCCAATCATAGTCATTTCTTAAAAGTGCGGTTCCAAAATAGGCGTAGTTCTCGGCATTTCCAAGAGCAGCAGTGGTACTTCCAATGGTTGGATCGTTTGCTAGGGTAACACAGTTTTCGAATCCATAATCCTCAAGCTCGTTGCTTTTGATAAAGGGAATATTCCGCTTTCCTCTTCCCACCAAGTGCATATATTCGTGCAATAGGGTATGGGATAGGGATAAAAGTTCGTCGATATGCGTAACTCCTGCTGTAACTTGAATCTCACCAGCAGTCACCGCCAATGCGTTGCCGAAAGTATAAGTATTTGGCTCACGAGTGAAGGACCCACCCCAGCTCAAAGGACATATAGTAATGACGTTCAGACTGACCATTGTGAAAGCGTATCCTCTCATCCCACATGGGTCTAAGTCGATTGGAAACTCGGGGTCATTCGCGTTAGGGTTTTTGGTAGTATCGAGGTAGGCATTAGTCACAACATCGTGAAGCATGCCAGGAGGGCTACCCTCATCTGTTTTTGAAGTTTGTTAGTCAAATAATTGCCAGGTTGATCATGGTATTGGGGTCTTCTAACCTGCCCACGTTGGTGATTGCAATGGGCCTTCGGAACCATCTGCTGCGGCGATCGTTGTTTTGAATTCCAACCACTTTGGACTACAGTACAGGCGAGTTTTAATGATTATACCGCGGTTATTTGGATACTGGACAATTCCGTGTGCGTGCTTGGTGATTGCTTGCATGATAACTATCCGGTTACACCAGATATCAGCCATTTTCCATATCCTAGAGCATATAATCTACGTTGAAAATGCGGAAGTAGTAATGGGATCAACCTACAATCAATTTTCCCGATATTCAGGTCATTATTGCCACTAATTGGTACACCCGGTCCTCGCTGCTCGCTCCCTGGCATTCCAAATAGATAATTGAACATCCACCCCACAGCTGGATCTTCCTCCCCCTCTGCAAAGTTGCCGATTTCCTCAGGAATTTTAAAATCAGCAAGATCCACCGCTTCATGGTAGGCTTTCCTCAATCTATCAATTTGGTCCTGTGTGCATCCACCATGCTCAACGTCCTCGGATATGTCGAATACTTGTTCCAAATCCAGACGTGGTGGCAGCGGGTCTGGCAGGTCTTCAGGATCTAAGTCATCGTCCGCCCTGATTATTTTATTGCTGGTGGTACGAGATCCGGATCCTGAATGGAGTGCTAGGACTGTTGAAGCAAAGGTTATAATTAACCTGAGCTTCATTGCGGCGAATACTAAAGATGATGATAATTGATGTAGAATGGGGTGTGGAAGGTAGAAAGAGTTATGGTGAGAACTAGAACTTTGCTGGTGACAATGTGAATATATCTCGAAGGGCACTAATCGGAAGCCTTCTTTATATCTATATTATGAGAAATCTCATTTGAAAAAATTTAAATGTATACGCGTTCTAAATCTGGCTACCTGGAAGCCATCTGATGTTTTCTATTTTCATCTTAGGTCTACTGTGGTCATCTCACTCAACACAGTCAACGGCAAGACTACATCAATTCTGTGAGGGAATGCTTCACCTCATAGTTCTTCAGACATGATCAGGACCATTCAGAAGCTACGCGCAAGGCTAAGCGCACAGGCTTGAAGATATCTAGGAATTCTGCAAGCATCACAATCCACCAGCATGATTTGCCATCGGCTGAACAAGGGGTGTGAGGCTCAAGGAATTCCAACGCAGTGGTTCGAAACAAAACCATCGATCATGATTGGGGTGGATTATCAGCGAAGTTTTTGAAACAAAGCGCCTTTCCGGAATACCAACACAAAAGTGCCCTTCGGAACCGCGCATTATTATCGGGCCGCACTAACCGAGCCAGAAAAGGGGCCATCTTTAGACGAACAACCGCGCGGAGGTGTCAGCATCCGCGAACATAAATAATTCTAGCACGACCTCAACTACGCTATGCATAATACCAACATACTTAATTCAAGATTGGACAAATCGTGCATAACGTTCTTCCGCTGAACCAACATAAGGATGAAGAAAGATATTACCATCGATTATTTCCAGGTCATTAGAATAGGCCGCTAAAGGATTGGCAAAGTGCTGAGATTAGCCTTGGAGGATTTGTTTGCTTGTAGTTTTGTTTCATGGAACCTGATGCTATCGCGGGTATGCTATTCCATGTTGCTATGCAAGACTTTGTATGGACTTTGAGTGGTTCGTTGGTTGAGTGGTTGAGAATCAGCGACAGCAGCAAATTCATGTATTAAAGGTAGATCTTTTTCTTTGGAAGTCTCTGCATCAAGATATTCTCTCACCTGAATTATGTTGCTTCTCTATTTGCACCCAGCCGTGCTCGCTGGGCTTCTTCTCTTTGTTGACATTGCAAACTGCCAAGAGGTAGTCCAGCCATCATCAACTTGCGATGTAGCGTGTTCTGAGACAAACATCCCTATGAGCGCTACCTATACGGACGCTTCCACAATATCTAGCTCAGCTTCCGAATATGCCACCGAAATATTAGGTTTGCGACTCTTCTCAAGAACTGTAGATAGGTACTGATAAGAGTTAGGCGTAACAGCTCCACCTGACTCATCAACAACGGACTTCCAGACTTCTGCAGCCGAGACAACCTCGCTATCTAATCCACAGCAGTCCGTCAATCCTGGTGAGGTAACACCAACAACAACCGAGCTTTACGTGTCTGTGCCCGCCTCAACACAAGCACCAGATGCCACGAGCGAAAGTGACACATCTTTTACCAGTACATCTGATGACGAAATAACAACCACATTTTCTGAGAACCCAGAAGTAACTACTCTAGCAACCGACTCGCTGATATCCTCCACTGAGATTCTCCCTGCGACAGACACAACAACATCTGAAACTACAGAAACTGTCTTGCCTAGTAATGGAGATACGAATACTATGACTTCGAGTAATGTAGATCTGACTACAGCAAATACTTCACCTGAAACTACACTTTCTCCTGATCCAACCTCCTCTTCAACTGACACCTTGATCACGCTAGTTCCAACAGATTCATCAGGCGTAGTAAACGTTATGTAAGTAAATTGATCTTGTTTTCGCTAAATTCTAACTAATAGATGAACAGTCCTGGTGTACCAATCACGACAAGTCCAAATGCACCTCAATCCTCTCAGGGGAACGGAAGCAGCCCTCCCCCTGGTGGTATTGATAGCAATGATGATGATCATCATGGTGGAGGAGCCGGAGCTGGGGGTGGTGGGTCGGGCGGTGGTGGTGGTGGTGGAGGAGGAGGAGGAGGTGGTGGTGGTGGTAAGTCATTCATCACTTTTCACAAGTTGTCTACCTATTTTTCTTGTCCTTTGCAATCAAGCAAACACCAAGTTCTATACTTATCCTCTCACCCAGAGAAAAAACTAACACAAAATTAGGTGGTGGTGGTGGTGGTGGTGGAGGCGGCAATAATGAAAACCCGCCACCGAAAGATCCAAAGGACGACGACAATGAGGACGATAAAAAGTCCACAAGCGAATCTCAATCATCATCCTCGTCATCCTCCTCAGAATGCACAGCAACTCAAACAGCCACGGCCTGTATATCTATCTGCTCAACCTTTAGTGGGACCCAAACGTGCAGCGAAACCTGCACCGCAACAGCAACGGGTTGCTCTGTAACACCCTCACTCACTACTACAACAGCAAGTTGTTCTTTGCCCTGCCAAACGATCATCGTCACTACCCTTGGCGGAACGAGTCGAACCTCGAGCACCTGCCCAGACTGTCGAACTATGACGACTTCAATGCCTATAAATACCAATGCACCAGCTCAGACAGAAACAGGGATGTACACTATGACGATCTTGCAGGATGTTTTCATCAATGCTCCCCCACCCATCGACGTTAGGGCACAGATGGATCTTATGAGTAGTATTGATAATCAGCAATCGAATTTCGCACCGAGTGGTATGAAAACGATCACGTCTGCCGCTGCGCAACCACCTTCGAGTGGTGGGGAGACTGGTGCACCGGTGACGAGCCAGGTGGCAGTCCCACCATCTCCACCAGCGAGTTCAAGCCAGGGAGGAGGAGGGGGAGGAGAATGTGCGAATCCGATAAGTTATGGGGGGAGAGTATACTGTGGGAGTAGTAGTTTGGCATTAGGACCTTTGAAAACGGCGGTTGTGAAAAGTGGCAGACGGAGGAAGTTCTGATATGTTCTTGTGCTTCCTTTTTTTATTTCAATAGCATTATTTGGTGTTGAGGATTTGTAGAATTTGAATTATTTGATGTCCTGGATAGAGTTAAGGCGAGCTTTTGGAAGTGTTCAGCAGAGTGACTTCAAAGTAAATTGTTAGACTATGTTCCTCAAGTAAGACAATATAAGATTAGGATCTCATGACTATGAGCGAAACTGATATGACAATATCCTGTTAGGAACTTCCATTCAATGCAATTGTTATATATAGAGTATCAGATAAGAAACTGGGTGCAAAGCTTTTCTCAAGAATTATGAGCTTTGCGGTTCATGGTTCCAGTCCGGCTCAAGTCAAACCGACGCCACTTCCGTGACTTTTTACCCGGCCTGAATAAACTCCGAGACTCCGAAGCGAACCTTTCTTTTGTGAAAAAATTGCTGTAGTTTCAACAAAGATACGAATAACAGGGCGCATTTAGCCTCTCGCTAGAAGATTAATTTCTTCCACATCAATTATCGCAATTTACTCAAGCAATTGAACAAGTACTTCCCCCACTTTCGGATCATTGTTGCTCCGTGAAGCGAAAGCCGGTTCTGTCCGATCCTTACTGAGTCACTCGTCGTTCACTAGTACAATTTTGATCTATAATATTCAGTATAAAAGTTTCACTTTTAAAGTAAAGGAGCTTTTCAGAAACATTGAGCTTACACTCAACTCAATTGCAAGTCAGAGATCTTCCACCTACACTCATCTACCTCACTAGACCACAACATTACAACACTATATCAATATCTCGCTACCCACCATCGCCCAGGATGATACCCTCAGCTTACACACCTTCCCAAGTCCGCCTTTATGAAGCCCACATCTCTCTCCCCCAACAGTTCCGTACCACTTCCTCTTCCCCTCCTATCCACAATCTCGCCTACCTCACCGCTCTCCACATACACCAAATCTCCTCCGCGCCTTATGAGAACCTCATCCTCCACTATTCATCCCACCACAGCGTATCACTTGATCCACAAGCGCTGTTTAAGAAAATAGTGGAAGATAAAAGGGGGAGGGGTGGTTACTGTATGGAGAATTCGATTCTCTTTAATCATATGTTGAGGGCTTTGGGTTGGGAGGTTTATATGGCGGGGGTGAGGATTAGACCAAGGGTGGGCGGGGTACCGGTGGGAGCGTATATTGGGTGGTAAGTTTCGATTGCTTTATAGCGGAGGGTGTAGATCGTGAGAAGGTAAAGTTATCGGAATTGAAGAAGAATGTTTTTTTAAAGGAAGAAGTACCCATACACATGATCAAGAGCTAACACATACCTAGGGTCCACATAGTAAACATTGTCACTCTCCCCACTGGCGAGAAATACATGATTGATGTCGGTTTTGGTGGCGACGGTGCTACAAAACCCCTCCCTATGATCTCCGGTCACGTTGTCCAAAACTTAGGCTCTCAAGAAATCCGCCTCGTCTACTCAACTATCCCAGAACAAATCAACCAATCTCAGAAGCTCTGGATCTATCAATACAGGAATGGAGTTGATAAAGAGTGGAATTCGTTCTATGCTTTCCCTGAGACAGAGTTCTTGGCGGCTGATTTTGAAATTATGAACTTCTACACCAGTCAGAAGCAGGGAGCAACGAATTTCCAAACTTGTACGGTATTGATTGTGAGGTTTTTGAGGGGGAAGGTGGAGGATGACGAGCGAGAAGAGGGGATTGTGGGAAAGATTATGCTCGTCAATGGTGAAGTGAAAAGGAATGATGGTGGAAAGACTAGCGTAGTGAAAATCTGTAAGAATGAACAAGAGAGAGTGGCGGCGTTGAAGGAATATTTTGGTATCGATCTTACTGAAGAGGAGATTGCTGGTATAAGAGGCAGGAAGGTGGAGTTGATTGAGGGATAAGCTGTCTCCGTTGGGGCTTTCTGTCGTTTTAATAGGCCTGGTGAGCTACAATGTGTGTCAATTCTAGACGAGCGATGAGGTTAATGATAGAAGGATGAATGTTCTGACGCATAGAAATGGTAATAATGGTTGCGCAATAAACTTTTTGAAAAGTACTTTCGGTATAATAGAATTGAAATAGAGCTTAGCAATATGATCTCTCGAGAGTGCCTGAAAAGCCTCTAAAAAAAAGTATATTTTCTGGTCTTATCCTAGGGCCAAGGCGTAGGACTAGTGAAATAATCTGGTTTCAGATGAGTTGATGAATTTATCCGTCAAGGTGAGAATCTAAAAACGCTTCGGTTCCATCTTGTTTAGCATCTAACCTATCTCTCGGTGCAGGCGTGAAGATAACTTTCACGTTAATATCTAGTATCCTAGGGGCCCAATCCGTCTCTTACCAGCATATTCACGAATGTAAATGTCCAATAGCCTTTTGTTTATGAAGATTTTGTAGTCTTCTGCAGTCATTATTATATTTTTCTCATGGATTGATGCTCCCACAAATTCAGAATCTCCAAACCAATGATCAACGATTCAAGTTGGAATCAAGTTTCTAAAGACAAGACCTTCCTGCATCGGAACTCTATGCTTACTGAGTATAAGGTTGTGCATGTTCGGGAGCCGTGAGATGACATATTCCAGCTAATGCTCAAAACGCTCACGGACAAAGGCTGCAGACCTTTCATCACTCTCTCCTTCGAACAAAGAGAATTTGCCTCCTTCAAGTAACGCACAATTTTCTATGAGGCCAGTAGTGTCTTCGGTGAGGAGGAAGAAAAGAGTAAGAGCCCAGCAGCGTTCTCCCACCCAATCAATATAGATAGTTTCCCTTTCGAAATTGAGCCAGATTCCTGCAGGGCATCTCAAAATCCAAATGCCAGAGCATAGGACTGAGATGCGACTTCGAGTGCTTCCTTAAAGGTCAAGCGCAAATTTTGCAGAGCTGGAGGTATAAACTCTACACTTCCGAAACTAAAAAGCATTGTTTTTCTATTGGGTTATGCATATCCGAAAGTATCCAGCACTCCTCCTCGCTCATTTTGGTAGAGTAATGAAAGAATGGTGGACAGTGATTTTGCTCAATACTATGTATCCTACTCGAGACTTCTTTGTCTGATCGAACACGAATACAAATCATTGCCTTAGATAATAATCGAGCACCCCTAATATTTTGACATGGAAGACCCTGCCCCTTCTCAGAAGCGAGTTCCCAGAATGATTTTGAAAATCGGTAGAATTCACTGACTCAAGCATGCAATCATAATATTTGTGCGAGTATTTTTCATTGATAACTACCTCGACTCTAGACTTATAGGTATGACCTTTATGCTAGGATGAGAATGGATCTTCATACGCATTTGATATTCTACAAAATGTGGTATAAGATGACTGGTGTGATATGTAGTTGAACGTAATTCTTTTAGCCAGCTCTTGTGCATGAAGAATCCTACTTTAGCTCCCTCTCTTAGGTGCGTTTTGCCGGTAATGCCTATCACGCGCACCATAGACATATAAAGGGCCATGGGTCTTTAGTGTTGATCTTTAGTCATGCTATACTTATACATTTTGGGTGGAGAATTGACTTCAAACAAGGTCGGTCTAGATACCAAATATCTCTGAAGTCATCTTGTAAATAAATTCCATCAATGTTTTAAGAAGCGTTAAAAAAATGATTCGCCTCGCGGTTCGTTGACATCAAGGGAGTTCCGAACTTTCTTCTCGGTACAGGTTAGTCCTGCATTTCAAGTAGGAGTTGTGATGACTTTACAGTCAAGTATCAATAACAGTAGCGGGGTCAAATTGTTAGTTTCACTACAGCACATAGATAGTTCCCACAAAAAGGGGCTATAATTAGAAAACCAATTCAGTCGACTCTTGTGTATGCGTAAACAGTGTATTTACGTCGATTACATAGAAAATGAACCCTAGCAAATGAAAATAGCGATGGCTATCCCTATGTTTTACGATATTAGCTCTAAGTGCCAGGCCTTGACCTCTTAATCGTCGGTAAACATTGCTATATCAGTCCCTACTACCAGAACACCCCTCCTTGATATTTCTACGGCTTAAGACACAGCTATTAGCAAACAGTTCTCAGAATAGGAAACTTACTCCCCTTTATAGCCACATTTGCCTTTATCTGCTTCTCTTGCTTCCCCACCTACCGCCATAAATCAATCCGCCTCCGCCTCCTCTACTACATCCTCCTAATTTAATAGAGATAACTACGCAGGCAGCGAATACAGCAGAGACGATGATAGGGAGGATTTTATCCACAAGACACTGCACGAGATGCAATATCTTGTAACGCGGAATTATAGCACAGATTATTGGCGTGAAGCATATTTGAATGGTAAAGGAAGGGGTGAAAATTGGTGAAGGAATGACAGGAGTGGGGAGGTGGGATTGAGTTAGATTTTAATTGAGACGTTTTGGTTGGAATGAGAGGTAGCGGCTCTTTTGGTAAGATTCCTTGAATTACATGCTTTATTTATATACTCCAACAGGTTTAGTGATTTAAAACCTACAACGTTCGTCCCCGGGTAGCAAGAAACCCACTGGGTCGAGAGAAAATGATGGGTACTTTAACTGTATTAGTCCCTAGGGCTAATACGCTGGTAATGAGGCATTCCCCCCTATTCCTATATATGTATCAAGAGTTTCATTAGTACAACAGACGGCTTTCTACCTGATCCGACAGGCTTTAGTAGCTCAAACTTTATGGACCATTGATATCTCCTATAATTTGTATAAGTCGTATACTGTAGTTACTCCGAAATTATCTATATCCCTCCTACCAAGAAATTACGTCTATATAGTTGCCCTTGTATCTGATTTATAGATAGTCCCCGTTTCTGATATAACAGAGTTCCTTTACTACAGCTATACTATAAGCTCTTATTACTTCTAATACTTACAAAAGAGTCTGATTTGAGCTTTAAAGCCTGGCTACAATACTAAAAATTGTCACTGGCTTGGTAGTTGCTATAGCACGTAAATTTATGGGAGGTCGCCACGGGGTTTAGTATCTCTAATTACAGCAATCAATGTTATCGACTGTCAAGCGTCGAATTGTGCTCTAGACCCCATGCCTTCTCCTTGCCTTGTAGCGCCCGTTGGTACATCTGCTCGGCCTCGACCAGCTTTCCCTGGTCAGTATAGAGGTTCCCTAAGTTATTGACTGTGTCAAGAGTTGATGTATGCTCTGGACCCAATGCCTTCTCGTAACCTTGTAGCGCCCGTTGATACATCTGCTCGGCCTTGACCAGCTTGCCTTGGTCAGTATAGAGGAGACCTAGATTATTGACTGTGTCAAGAGTTGACGTATGCTCTGGACCCAATGCCTTCTCCTTGCCTTGTAGCGCCCATTGGTACATCTGCTCGGCCTCGACTAGCCTGCCCTGGTCAGCATAGAGGTTTCCTAAGTCATTGACTATATTAAGAGTTGACTTGTGCTCTGGACCCAATGCCTTCTTGTAGCCTCGTAGCGCCCGTTGGTACATCTGCTCGGCCTCGACTAGCTTACCCTGGTCAGTATAGAGGAGACCTAGGTTATTGACTGTGTCAAGAGTTGACGTGTGCTCTGGGCCCAATGCCTTCTCATAGCCTTGTATTGCCCGTTGGTACATCTGCTCGGCCTTAACCAGCTTGCCCTGGTTAGTATAGAGGAGACCTAGGTTATTGACTGTGTCAAGGCTTGACGTGTGCTCTGGACCCAATACCTTCTCCTTGCCTTGTAGCGCCCGTTGATACATTTGCTCGGCCTCGACTAGCTTGCCTTGGTCAGCATAGAGGAGACCTAGATTATTGATTGTATCAAGATTTGACGTATGCTCTGGACCCAATGCCTTCTCATAGCCCTGTAGCGCCCGTTGATACATCTGCTCGGCCTTGACCAGCTTGCCTTGGTCAGTATAGAGGAGACCTAGATTATTGACTGTATCAAGGGTTGACGTATGCTCTGGACCCAATGCCTTCTCGTAGCCTTGTAGTGCCCGTTGGTACGTCTGCTCGGCCTTGACCAGCTTGCCTTGGTCAGTATAGAGGAGACCTAGATTATTGACTGTGTCAAGAGTTGACTTGTGCTCTGGACCCCATGCCTTCTCGTAACCTTGTAGTGCCCGTTGGTACATCTGCTCGGCCTCGACTAGCTTGCCCTGGTCAGTATAGAGGAGACCTAGGTTATTGACTGTGTCAAGGCTTGACATATGCTCTGGACCCCATGCCTTCTCGTAACCTTGTAGTGCCCGTTGGTACATCTGCTCGGCCTCGACTAGCCTGCCCTGGTCAGCATAGAGGAGACCTAGATTATTGACTGTATTAAGAGTTGACATGTGCTCTGGACCCCATGCCTTCTCCTTGCCTTGTAGCGCCCGTTGGTACATCTGCTCGGCCTCAGCTAGTTTGCCCTGGTCAGTATAGAGGTTCCCTAAGTTATTGACTGTGTCAAGGGTTGACATGTGCTCTGGACCCCATGCCTTCTCCTTGCCTTGTAGTGCCCGTTGGTGCATCTGCTCAGCCTCAGCTAGCTTGCCCTGGTTAGCATAGAGGAGACCTAGATTATTGACTGTATCAAGGGTTGACGTATGCTCTGGACCCAATGCCTTCTCCTTGCCTTGTAGCGCCCGTTGGTACATCTGCTCAGCCTCGACTAGCTTGCCCTGGTCAGCATAGAGGAGACCTAGATTATTGACTGTGTCAAGAGTTGACGTATGCTCTGGACCCCATGCCCTCTCCTTGCCTTGTAGCGCCCATTGGTACATCTGCTCGGCTTCAACCAGCTTGCCCTGGCTAATGTAGAGGCCCCCTAAGTTATTGACTGTGTCAAGGCTTGATATGTGCTCTGGACCCCATGCCTTCTCGTAACCTTGTAGTGCTCGTTGATACATTTGCTCGGCCTCGGCCAGCCTGCCCTGTTCAACACAGAGGTTCCCTAGATTATTAACTATATTAAGAGTTAATGTGTGCTCTGGACCCCATGCCTTCTCCTTGCCTTGTAGTGCCCGTTGGTGCATCTGCTCAGCCTCAGCTAGCTTGCCCTGGTTAGCATAGAGGAGACCTAGATTATTGACTGTATCAAGGGTTGACGTATGCTCTGGACCCAATGCCTTCTCCTTGCCTTGTAGCGCCCGTTGGTACATCTGCTCAGCCTCGACTAGCTTGCCCTGGTCAGCATAGAGGAGACCTAGATTATTGACTGTGTCAAGAGTTGACGTATGCTCTGGACCCCATGCCCTCTCCTTGCCTTGTAGCGCCCATTGGTACATCTGCTCGGCTTCAACCAGCTTGCCCTGGCTAATGTAGAGGCCCCCTAAGTTATTGACTGTGTCAAGGCTTGATATGTGCTCTGGACCCCATGCCTTCTCGTAACCTTGTAGTGCTCGTTGATACATTTGCTCGGCCTCGGCCAGCCTGCCCTGTTCAACACAGAGGTTCCCTAGATTATTAACTATATTAAGAGTTAATGTGTGCTCTGGACCCCATGCCTTCTCGTAGCCTTGTATTGCCCGTTGGTACATCTGCTCGGCTTCGATCAGCTTGCCCTGGTTGGCGTATAGAATCCCTAGTTTATGGCATTCCCATGAGATGTCATTATCTGCAACCAAGCTGTTTAAAACCATGAAAGAACATCTCATTGCATGCCGGAGAAGCCGTCTTTGTGTTAGCCATGGCTGGAAGGTCTGTTCTTCTGGAACATGCGATCCAATAAGCTTTATAGCTAGCCTAGCGAATTCATGATTCCATGCTTGGTTGAGAACGTGAATTATCCACGAGTGAACGCACCCATGAATGCTATACCCTCGTGACTCAATCAAACCTTGCGAAGCCGTGTCTACCTCCACTAATCCATGGCTACTTAACACTCGTACTGCTTGATAAAAGCTTACTTCGTCTTTTGTTAGTTCTCGTACCCAGGCTGGGTCGCTTGAGTCACTGTGCTGAAGAAGCTCTAACCAGAGATCCTGGCTATCAAAATATGCCCAGAAGCAAAGCAGCTTAGCCGAGAGGTCATTTTGCTGTTTGACATGATCGAATGATATTTGCCAGGTTGAGTAAAGTGTTCGGTCCTCGTACGAATCTAGTTCTGGACTCGATTCTTGGAGCTGTACCCATGACCGCTTGTACAGACGTAAATAGTCTGAAAGGCTTACTGCTACTTGATCAAGATACGCTCCAGCAGTAGCGAGTGCAAGAGGCAGTCCATCTAATTCGCTAGCAAGTATAAGAGCATCTGGGTCTAGTATTAAGATTAGATTTATATCACAGAAATATAGAACGTTCTTACTACTTCTTAGTCCCTCTCGTCTTGAGAAGTTCGACAAGATATCAAGACTATCATATACATTGCCGAGCTTCCGAATCTGAATAGAATGGCCAATTCTAACTTGTAACGACCGTGTTGTGATAATAATTGACCCTTGATATGATTCAGGGAAAAAGTTTCGGATATTTATAGCGGTAGGATCTGAGTTTCTAGGCAATTTAGGGTTATCGTAATTGTCGAAGATTATTAACCATCGTGTATTGTTTGGCTGACTTAGCCATGCTTTAACAACATCGATTACCTTGTCAAGACTTTCATTTGTATCCATGTTATTAAGCTGAAGAGCTGAGGGGTGTTCTCGTAATATTTGCCTAGCCACCTTAACAAAGCTCTGCTTTAAAGAATTCTCATCCTTGATGTTCAGCCAGAATATCGCCGAGTAGCTGTCTTTGTGCCGCTTTGCATACGCAACACTAAGTTGCGTTTTGCCAATTCCACCTAAACCGTGAAGCACAACTGTTCGGCGGGATCCGTCGCTGTTAAGTGCTTTGTGTATCTCTTGGAGCTCTGTCTCTCTGCCCACGAAATGTTCAATGTCAGAAACATTAGAGAGGCTGAAGACAACTGAGAAGTCCTTGCGCTGGATCCCTACTATAGTCAGCAGCTTCATAGGCCCCAAAGCTTGTCATTTAATATTAATGAGTGCTATTAACAAAGGAGAAGGATCTACCTTTTGAAGCCTTGTAAATCTCTTCTCGGAGTCGCTGCAACGCCTTATCTTTCCCTTCGCTATAGATTAACGGCATGCTAATGTCGAAAATTCCTAGTAGCGAGTATGCCTTGTCTTCTTGGCGATAAGTCTCACGGCTTGTTGTCCATGACATTCGCTCAGTGATACTGAAATTAGACAACGGCGTCCCTCGAAGGGCATTGGCTGGAATTCCTGTTATCTCGCAGATATGTCGTTCTAAGGAGGACTTATTGCCTAGTAATACCCCCTCTTTTGAGAAGAAGTCGACTGATGCCGGGGCAATAAGCTCTTGCAGAGTCCAACCTCGAGTGAACCACTCACTTCTCCGAAATGTCAATTCCCAGGGCTCGTTGGCTCCACCGGTCGAATTGGAGCGAGGTCGTGAAACGTCTATCAAATAAACGTAGCACTTAATTGCATGCCGGTACCAACGAAACATCGAGTTGATAGATTCCTGAAGCTCAACTGAATTGGATTTGTCGATACAGCAGGTGTCTACCCAAAAATATTGCAAGCCGCTACGCTTAGCCTGTTCACCACAGAATTGTATCTTGCTATAGCCAGCCTTGCTCTTGCTCGTGCCATCTATTATATCCTTGAAAGTGACCTCCTCTGCTCCCCATCTGTGCGAAAGTATAGCGTACTCGGGTATATCGCTCTCAAAGAACTCGGTCAGGCTGAAATCGCCATCATTATTATACTGTAGCAGCCGCATTGTTCGACTAGGTTCGAGGACCACAAGAGAGAGGGTTCCCGGTAGTTCCTGAGCCGTCGAGTTGGCATAGATGTGAAGCTGGGAGAAGATTTGGGATAAAGTGTCGGGTTGAGGCTGGCGCACTCAGCTGAGTGGTAGCTTGCTCTACATCGTTATGCATCACTCACTGTAAGCGCACAAGGCCTGCCGATTGTTTGGGCTCATCGGAAGAACTTTAGAAGTCATAGTTAGCATAAAACATTCTAAATTTATGCTAGATTGAGCCATGAGTTGTACTTATCGCTGAGGGAGAAGCAGGAAAGTAGATAATAGATATCTAGTATCTAGAATCTACCTTCAGTGAATTATATAGATAGTGTCCGAGCTTCCACTTATGGCATTGTGGACTGTTTAACCTTACACCTTAGGCAGCTATTTATATTCAGTCCAGTGTTTGCTGCGATTACGTCACAAGATGTGGGGAAGAGCGGATATCAGCGGGTAGACTAGTAGTCAACTAGCTGTAATAGTACTACTGTACAACATATTATAAGAATTAAATGTAGCAAGGGGCCCAGAGACAGGAATACAGTCGCTTGCAAAATCGGCTTCGCCCCCTTTCGCTTAAAAAAGAAAATCGCGAGCACAGACCAACTCATCTATTTTTGGCGCTGACACCGTACCTCCTTTGTTATCCTCTGTACTCTGCAGTACCTACAGTGGGGTGCAAAAAGTTTGAACGCCGTTGCCCTGCCAACATTCTAGCGTGACTACTTATACATATTTTCAGGGTAGTAGTACTTGGACTACGCACTTTAGAGAGCCTGTAAAATAAGCGCTAGCAGGGGGCGCGTTCAAACTTTTTGCACCCCACTGTAAGCACCTCCGTCAAAGGTTGCAATATGACACCCAGCCACTTGGTCCTCTGCACTTAGAATCTGGGGAGCTGACCAGGGAGGCAACAGTTCTTTGGCCTCTCACATCTCGTGCTTCTTATTTTATTAGTGTAATAGTACTTTAATTACGTGATCTATCTACAATTATTCATGAACACTAGAGGTTTGACGTCATCAAAGTTTAGAACTCCATACAGTGTCTTCTTCACGACTAGGGCCATACTGCGATATGCACCATTTATGAATTTCATCGACTCAATCAGGCAGCTCTCTGATAGCATATTCGTCAGAGAGTCTGCTCTCAACAGCCTCTTCATTACATACCTAGTCTACCGGCCAGCCTCATCAAGAGGAGGTTGAAGGATCCAATGATGGGTTTGTGTCTGACAAGGTGGAGGTGTAGTGCCGGACTATCGTCAAGTCTTTGTTTTCCGTGTCACAGTATATAGTTACTATCGGTCAAACAAGGCCAGAGAGCCCGTAGAACAAATCTTCTGCGTAGTAGCATCGCCAGATTCGCCGTCTCGCCTCAATTCGATCTTAATATACTGGCCGTACAGCGATCCATTCACAAACAGAGGTATAGTTCTGAAATACTGACCGTGATCTCAGCTCAGGCCGAAGGAATCCCTGTTTGGTATTCGGTAATCCCTCATTTCCCACCACTCCGCGGCGATGTCTTTCAAAGAGTCGTTGTTATAGATGATCCATATATTGGCCCGCCCAGGCTTGCAATCGATCATTTCGACATCCGCCAATTCATATGGGAGAATGCACTGGACACGATCAAGTTGGTATCGTTTCTCGATACTGCAGAGGGAGCTTAGTATCGCTTTTGGTAGAGGGCCTGCGATTCCGATGTGTTAAGAAGGCTTTGAGGAACAGATGGTAAGGGGTTATTACCAGAGTCAGAGCCCGTCCTGCTTATCCGTCTTCGCGGGGTACGACTTATTGACTTATGGGCTTGTTGGCACGATTATAGCGACTGATGAATCTTCCCCTCCAAGTGGTTTTGTTGCGTGAGGATCAGTATTAGGACGTTGAAAGACTCGATGGCTCGAAGTGCGCACGCGGGTAATTGGGTGGAGCGGAGGTTGCTCAGGCCTATCTAGGCTCCCGTCGAAGCTAATACCAAGCAGAGCAAGGCGGTAAATAACACTCAGATACGTGTATAATGCAACGTGCTAGTCCATGCGCTGACATTGTATCTATATTTTTGAGGCGGATATCACGATGAAGTCAGTCATTGGCGTCGCGTTCGACCGGCACGAATCATCAGCGCGGCTAATATTCGGCTAAATTTGTTGGTTGGCTACGTGGCGTCAAGGACGGTCGAGAGTAGCTTCCTATACAGTGCAAGCCTTGTCGAGCAACCATGAGTAACTCTGAAAATTTGCAGGAGCTGTCGTTTGACACTACTAATCAGCCGCTATTTGACGGAGCAGACACTCTCGATGTCGTCTCATCTCGTCGAAGCCAACTACATTATGGTCCAGACACTCTGCCGCTGGACAAAGAACTTCCCTGCTGACAGCTTGCAGATACGTGGAGCTCTTCTAACGGGAGGAATGTAGCAATGATGTATTTGAGAGTAGAAGCTGTATAATGTTTTGAACCACTCTGTTGTGAGAATTGGGTTGGTCTCACCCATTGTCATCCGTTCCCAAGTTCTGAAGACTCGAAATCGACAATATTAGTAAGGTAATCTTTACTCTTGACATTAAGTGGTATAATGTGGTTGAGGCACACTTAATCGGGGATAAAGTCGGGACCCAGGAGATAGTGGGGACCCGGAGGATAGTCGATCCAGCCTAACCAAGGCTGTGAGTCCGGGTCCGGGTAACCTGAAGACATAAAGTCGAAACTATCAGAAGGAGCCGCGCCAGTGGAAAAAGGTAGGGTCTGTTCTTGTATATTTCCAAAACCAGGAATACTCGAGAACCGGGACGGAGTCTCGGTGAGTCTTGAAGACTCAAAGGGGTGTGGATTCACGAAATCCTGTGCTTCTTGTCTAGGAATGCTGCGATCCTCTAGCTTGAAGTTTGCACGCTTCGTCGGCGGCTCTGACCCTGATGGAGTGGGAGGTGAGCGTGGTCGCTTTTGCTCGGTTTTGGCTTCAACCTTTGGAGCTGCTATTTCGGGTGTGATGCTTTGAGAGGTCTGTAGCCTCGTGCGCTGTGTCTCTCGGAGACAATCCAGAATTTGTATCATAGCCTCAGCAGAAACTGCCATCATCTGCCCTCTCGCGATCCTAGCATCCACTGTACTTTGGAATACTTCGATGAATATTTCATCTTCCACGGGGGCTTCGGAAGGACCGTCGTAGACTACTTGGAGTCAGCATTGCAGATCAAATAGACTGAGTAGATCCCACTCACATGGATGTGTTGGAGCTGGGATATCTGGAAACAATGCTAGCCATATGAGATACCAGTTTTTGAGCTCAAGCCTATCTTTATGTAGGGCCGAGGTACCAGCGTATTCTACGATATTTGCGTCGACCCAGAGGTCAATCGCTGACTTTGTGGCTTGGAGAAGCATGTAATATCCTCTGGAGGTAAGAATGCTGCTGATTCTTTGGCGGATAGTTTCATTGATGTTTTCAGCTTGACCAGTTCCAGGCCACTGTTCTGGTAATAACATTTCGCAACTAATGTCCCCACGGGCGTGTGTATCTCGGAGTGTATCATTGTCAAATAATTCGCCGCATCGAGGACACCGGCTCACAGTATGAGTGCTCTTGTGGTGCTGCCTTGCCGAGTCAGTGAGATTTGCTATACAAGGAAGGATTTGAAGCTTACTTGAGATGAGAAATGGTCAAATAACCTTCCTTTGAACAAACGTGATACTTGTTTCCAGTTGAGCGTGTGGCACAAAATCTGTGAGGATATCGTGCATTGAAATGGCATCTCAACCTTCTTGCAACACGCTCCGAAGGTTTGGTTTTGGATTTCAGTCGTTCTCGTTCAAGATTCTCTATATCGTGGTGCTCTAATGGACAGCGCACTCGTCGACTCCGACAAACTGAGCACGAGCCTAGGCATCGGATCAAGGCAGCTTTCGCTCTCGATTTTGGGGACAGTCGTTTCCTGCTGCGCGGCTTTACCTTTTTTCCATCGAAAACTTCGTCTGAAGAAGGTAGCGAAGATATCCCTGATGACCCACTGACAGTGGTCGTTTTATGTGCATTGCTCGGCGGCCTGACATCCAAGTAGTATTGGTCCGTCGAGGCTTGCTTTATTTCAAGGCCCTCTTCGAGTCCGTAAGATATATAAAGCTTCAATGCTTTTGCAAGCTTCTCAGGCGGTATTGGTATGGGATAGGTTGGCGGCGGTAGATCATGGTCGGTGTGTCCTTGAGGTTCGTGCAGACCGACGGTTCGACCAGGGCTTGATGGGTGGTGATCCGCCATAGCGATAAGCGATGGAGCGATTGCGCAACAAGAACGTTCAATCACTGAGACTGCTCGCGAGGAACAGTCAAGGTTGGATGGATGAGTGACTGATAGTGGAAAGCAGTGCTGTCGAACAAGAGAAATGAAGGCATCGCGATATATAACATAAACTGGTAGAGACCTACCTGTATCCACGATTTTGCTGAGGAGCGCTTCCTCGCATCCACAGCCTCACGGGGTGATGAATTTTTGTTCTCACAAGAAATCGTGGAATTTTGCCACCGACAGTTCCTTAGTAATCAGTCGTCGGAGTGGGTAATCACGTGAATAGTCCATACGCTCTGTCGCAGGCCAAGGTACCAACACGTGCAATCGTCTACAAATTGCGATGACGGACCCGACGCGAATATCTGGAGTCTACTGAAATTTGCCTATTCTGCATACTCGAGAATGATTTAGATCGAAATTAGAGAAGGTCGATTTTTTTTGGAATAGGGAGTTGGGCGGTCACGTTACTGCACATTTTCTGGTCAGGGTCTAATTCAAGGGTGTACATCCCATCGATATTCTTCATCCTTTTGAGCTCTTCTAGCACTTCTTCTTGAACAATTTACCATCCTACCATCCCTTCTTGTATCACAATTCATGTACAGATATCTTAAATAAATGCCCCCCTATTGGATGGGGAACACGGGATGACAAAGGAGCAACAGTGCTAGCGCCAAAAGGATGAGGTAGTCTGTGCTCACAATTTTTTTAGGCGAAAGGGGACGAAGCCGATTTTGCAAGTGACTGTAAAAGTCAATGAAATGCTTATATAATTTACTTTCCGGTCTATGCTAGCCCGGAGCACCCCCGCCTCGCTACATCCAATCCCAATAATACGTGATAGCTGTGTAGAAATGTGGATCGACTTCAATTATTTTTTGATTATGCGGAACTAAAAGCCAATTTCGTATTCTACTATACTGTATTGTGATCTACAAAGTGATGTTACTTTCTTACTACAAAGTTTATACTTTCTTCGCAAACTGTACGCTACAGCCGTAAAATTCAGAAGAGCAATGATAGTTCAGTAAATAGTCCTTTTGATTAGCTACGAGCAGCATGAGACGTTGACGCTAAGGGTACGCATGGTATAGTTTAGCCTCGTATCAGCCACAGCCCTGAACAACCACAAACTTGTCAGACTGTTATATAAGTGAACTTACACTGTGACTATTATAGTATGTGTGGTTCATGTGATTCTAACCAAATTTAGAGGTACCCAGCCGCTAATAACCTTCCACGAATTTACGTGCTCCAGCATCCATAAGGCTAATGACGATTTCTAGTATAGCCATGGGCCTTGAGGTTTAGATAAGACCCTTTTATACAGTAAGTATTGGGATAATAAGAGCTCAGTAGCGGAGCTGTGGTGCAGGAGCCCTGTGGTGCCTTAAAAAGAGATATTCCGGAAATCAAGCCCAAGGGCGACGGTGTGAATGTGATTTTCTACAGTAATGGGAGGGAATTCAGAGTGTTTAGGGGTGGTTATGGAACACGACTTGCACAAAAATATGTGAGATGCCAGTGTGCACAGACCTTGAGATGCTTGAAGTCAAAGTACACCTCATTTTTCTCGGCACGGTGGGTTTCTCGCCATGTAGGGGGGAGTTAGTCCATATCTCATTCGAACATCTGAAAGAAAAGAGACTCGCTCACCACTTATGTGTGCCACATCACAGGCTATTGTTTTGCTGAATACTAATACATGAAAGTTTATCTCTGAACTTTTCGAGCAGATTTGACTATAACAGTGACCGTAACAATTGATATATTGCTACCGATATCTTTTTTAATTGTGACACTTGTGCAGGTTTTAAAGTCCTTTGAATTCGGTGAACTTGTGATGATATGACATACGCTGTCAGGATTTAAGAGCCTCGGGTTTTTACCCATACACAATAAAGCTATATCTCTGTCAGTACATAATCGCGGTTTTCCTAGACGAGACAGAAAGGCTTACAAAGGATGATAAGCGTGATACCTCGAATTACTAATATCCTTTCCAACCCCTACACAAAACACTCATTCCCTAAGCACACCAACCCAACCCCTTCTGGAATAGTCTCATACTCGTAGCTTAAGGATATTAACTAACAAATCTTCAGTATCGACCAAATGGATGCATTCTTCAAACTCCTTGGATACCTCAAAACACACACCCAAGAAGGCCTATACGTTAAGAAATCCCCCTACGCATATGCCCCAGGCCTTGAAGGTCTGACTTATTGTAACGGTTTAGCCTAGGAGCAGCCTGTGTCACGCTGTATATTCTATCCTAGTGGAGGAGTTATTATCACCCCACCCAAACCCAAGTTCTTTCTTTCCTTTCCTTAGTGATTAGTTCATCGAATAATAATTCTATTATTTCACTGGCAAAAGGCCTACGTTATATTAAAGAATTCAGTGATACTCGATTGCCTAGGTAAACGTGGGGTTTAGCAGGTCGTAACACTTATTATGAAGCTATATCCCACTACCCTAAACGCCTAAGCATGTTCATCATGACCATGATGCAAATAGAGCAAACTGTGCCGATCCTCGGCGTGTTTCCCTTCTCCAACCTAAAAGACAAAGATGCACACGTTTACTTCCTCCAACGCACCCTTCATGGCTTCTACTCACCCGTCTACATACAAATTCTGCGGAACATTGCCAGCGCAATAGGTTCTTCCTCCTGCCTAATCATCACCGATATGGTCATGCCTGAGAAGACAGAGGTTGGCTCTGAGTTGACGCCTTATTGGATAGATTTCTCAATGATGATGTTGAACAGGAAGGAGATGTTGAAGAAGGAGTTTAAGGAGATACTTGAGGCGGCAAGCTTGGAAATTGTGGAGATTTAGATGTATAGTTTTGGAATGCAGGCAATATTGAGTGTAGGCTGAAGAAGCGTTGAAAAGAGGATGGCGAAGTGGAGAAGTATAAGAAGCTACAGCAGAACAAAGATTATGATCGCTAACAGAATTCATAAGTCTTGAATTTCTTTCTTTAGACTAATCTATCTACGAAAGTTTTAAAGCAGGCTTGCTAGTACTGACATCCTCCCCCCAATTTGGTGCCCTCAAATCATCTTCCTCAACCATCTTCCCCGTAACCGGGTGTGGATAATGAAACGGTACAACCCTACAATCCGGCCAAAGCATAACCTGCTCCACAATCTCATCCGGCCCATTAGGATCTTCTGGAAACGTAGTATTCCCAAAAGGATTCAGCTCCCCAATCTCCTTATTACTCCAACCCTTCGCAAAGTCGGCATGCCAAAACGGAAAGTATCTTAATTTCCAGATTTTCCAAACCCCATCTTCCTTGATATATTCGTTTTCGTAGAGGCCGCCTTCCCACCATTGGACTAGACCGCGGGGATGAGTCGTGGCGACAGATTTGTGTGTTCCGGCTGACATGAGGGCGCGGAAGCGTGCCTTGGCAGTGGTTCCTGATGGGTCGATGTCCACTATGCCTTGCATTTGGTCATGGTCCAAGAGAAAGCCATGAACGGGGCCGTTACGGCCTTTGACGAAGGCTTGTGCAAATCGGTTTACGTAGAGGCGTTCGACACCGGCTTTACCTCTGTAGCGGCCGCCGACGAATTCGACGATTGTCTCGGGTGAGTTGGAGTATAATTGGGAGACCTGAGGATATTAGAAGTCTGAACTGTCCCGAGGTTTGGCTGTAATTACCTCTTTATACAAGCACTTATCAAGGTAGTAACCATACTTGTATTGCAGCTTGGTAATTTCACCTTCATCTAAACAGTATTCAGCATCGTTCGAGACAAGGGGTTTGTGAGAGACGCTAACCAGCGAGACGAGAAACCTCCTTTTGTAACACCTGCACGGCCTTCTTCAATTCTACAATTTCGTCGCCCATCTTTAATACTGGTGCTGTTGATTAAAAAGACTATTGTTGTAGTTATACTCGAATAAATATTGGGGATGCACTTGTATTAGAGGAATGAAGTCCTTTCTCAAGGGAGAGATATCAATTAAGTTTCGTTTATGGCGAACCGCGGTTCTAAGATTATATTGAGCTACTAGCTATCCTGACATGCAATTGGTGGTACACAGTTACATGAGAAGGTGGTGGGGCTCGGTATGATGGAGCCGATTCCAACTTTCGGATGTGATAATGCAGAAAAAGCCCTTTCTCTTTATCCGAAGCCTACACTGCATACACCCGGGCCGCGATTGTCCACAGAGCTACCCCGGTTCATGTAATATATTCAGGCACATTGCGCCACTAGCAGCCAACAGCAATGATGCCGATTGGTAGCTAAACCTAGGAACAATGGAAGTGTATCTTCTTGGAAAGCTTTAGTCTTGAACCCCTCAGTGGGGCGGTGTAACAGACCATTTCATCTACCTCACCGGTCGCAACTACAACTTTGGAACACTGAGCCTTTTGAATTGACGACTTGTAGCTAAAGAGACAATTCCGATCGAATCGTAGCCCGCGCTTTCTGATACAAAAATGAAGTCAGATGAGATAGAAACACGGCTTTTCATAAATGGCGAGGTTTGTCTTCATTTGAAGAAAAAAATGCAGAACAGTGCTAATCACCAGGGTACAGTTCGTGGAAGCATCTGATGGCGGAACATTCAAGTTGACAAACCCTTCCACACTCGAGGTCTTTACATCGGTTTCTGAGGCAACTGCGGACGATGTTGATCGGGCGGTGGCAACTGCGAAAGCAGCACAACCTGGCTGGGCTGCCCTAACAGTAGAACAAAGAGGATCATACTTCAAGAAGCTTGCAAAATTAATACGAGAGAGAAATGACGACTTTGCAACACTTGAAGCCATGTCTATGGGACACCCCAAGTCACATTTCTTTCATGCGATGCAGTGTGCAACCACAATTGACCACTACTCAGAAGCAGGGTACGATATGCAGGGGAAGACGTCTCTCAATACTCCAGGATATATAAATATGACTCTTCGGCAACCATACGGAGTTGCAGCAATAATTATTCCCTGGAATGTGCCATTGATAATGGTGTCGAAGAAGGTCATGCCTGCACTAACAGTGGGAAATACCGTGGTGTTAAAGAGTAGTGAAAAGGCGCCACTGACTGTATGTCTCGTCAACAATTTGAACCAGGTGTTTCCCTAACAATTGTGTAGTCCTGCCTCTTTGCTGCCTTGGTCAAGGAAGCTGGCTTTCCCCCAGGAGTATTGAACGTAATTTCAGGGTTCGGGCATATGTCTGGTGCTGCGCTCAGTTCGCATATGGATGTCCGGGTCTTATCATTTACTGGCTCAACGAGAACTGGAAGAATGATTCAGCAGGCAGCTGCACAGTCCAACTTAAAGGAAGTCTTTCTTGAGCTCGGAGGAAAGTCACCAGTTTGTATATTCGATGATGCTGATCTTGAGCGCGCAGCCCAAGATACCCAGGCCTCCGTCCAAGTTAATAGTGGGCAAACTTGTATGGCCACAACACGTGTGTATATTCAGGACACTGTTGCCGAGAAGTTCATTGCCTTATTCAAATCCAAATTTGAAGCATCTGCCAAAATGGGCGATCCGCTTGACAACGCCACCACCCATGGTCCGCAAGCCGACAAGGTCCAATTCGAAAATGTTATGCGATTCCTAGAGGTTGGAAAGAAAGAGGCAACAGTCACTCTAGGAGGCAACAAGGCAGATAGGGAGGGATACTATATTCAACCAACCATATTTACCAACGTTCCTGAAGATTCCCAAATTATGAAGCAAGAAATATTCGGACCGGTGGTAAACATAAACATCTTTTCGACGGAGGAGGATGTGCTAGCGAAGGCGAACGATACTGAATATGGGCTGTATGCTTCAGTCTACACGAAGGACCTTGATCGAGCCATGAGGTTTGCGAAGGGTATGGAGGCTGGAACAGTTGGTATCAACTGCACGGCCCCTACGACCGGAAAGGATATGCCTTTTGGAGGATACAAAGGATCTGGAAGTGGTAGAGAGGGCTGGCCCCAGTATTCGATGGAGAACTTCCTTGAGACGAAGTCGGTGGTAATCAAGCTTGCTTCATAGAACTGCTACGTATGAACATTAGCGCCAAACATGAGCAGAGCTGTTAGATATGCTGCATGTATATATATATATATATATATCCACGCAGAGGGGGTTGACATGTGACTGTGACGATGGGATTGAAGATATTCATGAAAATTGTCTGTTGTAGAGTAGTATCGACTTCAGTGCTCTAGCAGGTGATAGCAAGAATGGTGGGGCTATTGTTGGCTTAGTAATCCATCTCTTCACGAATTTGACCTTCCATCTCACCAGTCCTCCCCCTTGTTAAACAAATCATGTATTGGCTGAAAGAATGATGCCAAACCTCAATTCTTGCTTCCAATACAGCAATATTATCAACTCCCGCGAGGCTTCAACGTTCCCATCAGCCATGGGAAATAGGGAAAAGGATAATGTGGGGTTTTTCCCCATTTGTGGAGAAAGCATATTGCTGCATGCCCACATCTTCCCCGCGTTTTTGGTACGGTAAGGGTATAATCGACGCCGAGGTTGTAGGCTCTATGCAATTAATCTAGAGATCTCATTCCAGCTGCAAGGTCAATTTACCATGTAACATCGTTTTATGAGCTCATCAGAACAACGGAACCAAACATCTTCCATATTCCATCTCAACTCCATCATGGCAGAACAGAATACAGAGGCCAGTCGCCGAAAAACCCCAGGTGTACGTCGGAATGGTAGGTCGAAAGAACCTCGGACACCTACGAGCTGTGACCGGTGTAAGAGTAGGAAAACGAAGGTAAGCACTTCCACTGACATGCGTGAATGGTTGCAGACTGACAATGCAACAGTGTATAGATCCATTACCTGGTCCTTGCAAATATTGTGCTCACATTGGTGCTGCATGTGGTGTAGCTACCAGGAGAAAACAACGACCATTCTATCATGTTACCGAAGAAGAGTACAGATGTTCAATGCGAATCCTGCAGCATTTTCTCCCTTCACAAGACTTGACGTTGCAGACACTGAGAAAGCTAGCCAAAGATATTGATAGTTGTGGCTCCGTGGAAGGTTCACCAGTTCAAATCATCCCACCACAGCAAGAAGAGGCGGCAGGTACAGCCAATGACGCCGAAGAAGTTGGTGATCTGCATGAACAGCTTGGGTGCTTAATGCAAGATTCAATGGGAGAGTACCGTAAGAAGTTCACTAGTATCTCTGAGTATTACTTACCGAAAACAGGTTACGTTGGAGCACAGTCTGAAATTGCTTTCAACGCCGCTGTTTGTTCCATGAAAGGGCCACCTAGTCCTGAGAAAGTGATTGGACCTTCTAAGTTTGCCTTTCCTCCTCAGAAACCTCCTGCTCCAGCAGCATTGTTAAGTATCTCCACTCCAGATCAAATGTATCTTCCACCAAGAGATCGATGCAACCAGTACGTGGAACGGTTTTTTGAAGAGGTGCATTGCGTTTATTGGCTGTATCCGGCGGAACAGTTCTACGCTCGACTAGATGCTACTTATGCAGATCGTAGTATCCCACCGAGCTATTCGTGGCTTTGCTCACTCTACTCCATATTTGCTTTGGGTGCCGCGTCCACTGAAGAAAACCCCTCTAATTCTGTGCCTAACGATAATGCCTCCCAAATTCGGACAACCCACGACTACCTTGCGCTTGCTAAAGCCTTGGTGCCACATATTCATGATGAAGCAGATATTGACAGTATTAGAGCACTGGCTATTCTCGTGAGTAGTAATTCGTAGCCCGACACACCCACGCTGAAAATCATCAGAGCATAGCTTTACAAACTTTCGGCTTCAGAATAACTTCCTATCTTTACTTGGGGACTGGGATACGAATTGCGTTCTCTCTCGGACTTCACCACGATAAAGCCCCATTTTCACAGAGCCTTATGACAAGACAGCAAAATCGCCGAGTCTGGTGGACTTTGTATATCCTAGATCAAGCAACCGCCTCTCGCTGTGGAAGTCCTAATATGATTGACGAGAGAAGCCTGGGGGTTCAAACAAGTTTACCATCTGAACAGGTGATATCTCCTATCTGTTCCTTCTTTACTATCATTGTCTGACATGAGGCATAACAGGTTCTTAATCCTGGTACAAACACTCCTCTGGGTATACTTTCAGTCTCCACTTCCCTCTGCCGCTTGAGAAAGGACATGATACAGAGCATATATCCTCAGAAATCCTCTGACCGTCGAAAGGTCTCGCACGCGAAGATCAATAGTTTTCTCGCTGCGCTCAAAACTTGGCTTGAATCTGTCCCCTCTCATCTAGTATGGGGTATTCCTGTTGCCCCTTCGCACAAACGAGCCATAGCTATTCTTCACCTCAAATACTGGGATGCAACAATGCTTCTGACTCAGCCATTTATCTTATATCTCGTGCTTCGAGGTCAGAATCTAAGCGCTGAAAAGCGGGAATGGTTCGAAAAGTTAGGCGATACTTGCATTGACGCAGCTAAGAATGCTTTGGTGATATTACAAACAATGGCGGCAGATAAGACAATCTCGAGTCTCATAACTCTGGATGTCACATGTGCAATGAAGGTGGTTATGGTACTGGTTCTTGCATTCGTGAGATCTAATTCCGAAGATCTGCGGCAGGAGATCAAAACTTGCGTAGCCTTAATACAAGGAATGGAACAAGTTGGGTTCTGCAAGACCGCGACACAAGAACTTCCTCTCCGACTGGCTGATCTTGGGTTGTGGTACGAACAAGAGGAACAACTCCTCAGTTACTCACAGCCAGAGTTCACTTTGTAAGCACTCCATTCTAGGGCCTCTAAACTCCTAAAATAATCATACTTACCATGTGTTTGAAGTCAATTCTTGAATTCTTTAGAGACGCTCCAGAACATTAATGCCGATTTTGGAAACCCTTTTTGGATGGATATGGGAACAGATATGGGGATTTCTCAGCTGATGGCAGATCCCTTTCAATTAGATCTTGTGTCTCCATAACCAGATATCAAACGAATATTCTATGATTAATCATTCCGATGCTGCAAGCACAATCCAATGCCCTCGATACCCTCTGACTCTCACCCATGCATATCTACACATCTACAGCTCTAGCACTCAGTTGCCAAGTTACATCTGACATGGAATTGTCGTGATGCGTTACCGGTAGGCTGCTTATACAATTTCGTTGCGTTCGGTTTCATTGGGATGCTCGTTTCTTCACTTCGGCTTCATGTTGCCGACAAGACAGTGGTCATCAGCCAGGCTAATAGCAATCCCTCTCATGCGAGGCACACTAGCAATACCCCTTCGCTTCCATGACCAGCATCTTCAAACCCCCTAGTCAATATGGAAGGTTGATTGGGCGTGTGGGACGTCATCTCTTTGAGAACCTTCGGTCTTTCGCATCTTCAAAGTTCCAAGGTTGATCAGAATTCCACAACGCCATAGGCGCTCAGAATACAATCATCATTTCAAGGCATCAATTAAGACTACCAAATACCACTTTTTCATACCTAACCACATTCACGGATTTACAACTCCCAACACTCAAAAAATGGCGAAAGGAACAATCGCAATCGAAGAAGCCATAATTCATCCCCAAGGTGTCGAAGAAGTCGAGCGATGGACCACCTTCCTTAACCCTCCTAGCAGCGACATGCCTCCCAAACTCACCATGTCTGCGCACTCTGCCCGTCTCCTCGATATTCACGAAAAGCGTTTACAGGCTATGGATGACGAAGGAGTCGAATATATGCTTCTCTCCCTTACATCCCCCGGCTGTCAAGGCGAAGCTGATAAGGAAAAGGCCGAGACTATGGCAACAGAGTCGAATGATTATCTTGCAGCTGAGTGTGCAAAGAATCCGAAAAGGTTTGGGGCCTTTGCTGCGTTGAGCATGCATGATCCTATTCAAGCCGCTGCCGAGCTCAAACGCTGTGTTAAAGACCTCGGGATGTTCGGCGGCATGGTCAACGACTTCCAATCTTTCGGCTCCAACTCAGAGGGGAAATCCTATTATGATGAGGAGAAATTCGCGCCGTTTTGGGAGATGGTTCAGGAGCTTGATGTGCCGATTTATTTCCATCCTCGCTTTCCAATAGATAGTGAATTGGAAAAGGGAGGCGGGGGAAAGTATAGCGAAAGGCGGCATATGTTGGGGGCGGGCGTGAGCTTCCATTTGGATTTGAGTTTCCATGTTTATGCAGTTTGTAGTAGTGGGTTTCTAGATCGGTTTCCAGGGGTTAAGATTGTGGTTGGGCATTTAGGAGAGGGGTTTGTGATTCCTTTTCCTTTTCTTGATACCATATCTAGCCTCTTTTTTGTTTTGGAATGGAAATATTGACAAAACTTGGATTTAGGATTCCCTTTAACCTCTGGCGCGCCTGCCACTGGATCAACCACCCTTTCAAAAAAGGCTCGAGACCGTGTAAGCAGGACTATAAGTATTACTTTACGCATAATGTTTTTATTACAACTTCGGGGTTTTTCTCAACTGAGGGGTTAAAATTCTGTGTGAATGAGTTGGGAATAGATAGGTGCTTGTATGCTATTGGTACGTTCTCTTTTGTTTCCATGGGGTGGAATGGGAAATGTGGCTGGGGTTGAGATGGTGCTAATGAGTGGTAGATACGCCATATGAGAATGTGAAGGAGGGGCAGGATTGGTGGAAGAGTGTGAATTTGAGTGAAGAGGAGAAGGATACGATTGCGAGGAGAAATTCTATTCGGGTGTTTAAGCTTCCATTGGAAGAGTAAATGATGGTAAGTTCTCCAAAGTTCGAATTTAGGACAGCATGTGGTTATGGTGTGGTTTGGATCACGTGATATCACGTGATATGCGTGTGGTATATCAGGTCCTAATTTTTTCAAAACACCACACCCACCACAACAACACTTCAACAGAACACACTCATTTTTATATTAGAATTAAAGCTTATTGTCCTCTGGTCTAACTATTGATCCAAATATAATTCTCTTGTTTCGCTACTCCAGACGTCCTCTCTCGAATAGCCTTTTCCTACGTATCAGATCCTGTTACTGTTCCTGCCCTCTTGGTGTGGTGTGATTAATGCCCTCCCACAATGGAATCAAACAAATACAAATAGCTAATTCATCTAGTGACTATGAGCACTTCCGAGCTGGGAAAAAATCTTGGGATCAAATATCTGGAGCTTTATTCATCATAAATCACTTGAATGTTCTTTGACACCGAGTAATCCTTTCTCATGCAGAACTCGTATAGTTGCATCTTTTCCGTCTCACAATTTACATTTTAATGTAAATTTCTCTCATTACTCTTTTTAACTCAAGGAGGGTTACTCAAAAATTTCAATGCAACATGGTGAGTATGCAATTACTTTGTCAAGTGACCTGCAGCAGAACCGAATCACTACAGCACAGTCTACCTGCACGGTCTAGAAATTTATATCATGTCATTGCGTCCAGACCATGGCCCGGATCACGGCAGCATCCTTTACCCACTGTACGTGAAAAGGGGTCCTACTGGTCAGGGCGTGCCGAAAGTCTCCTAAAACCTTGGCGTTCTCGTATCCAACTCAATTTCCGTGTACCACTGGATGGTTCCTGCTTGTAGTCTGTCCGTGCAAAAGAATATGCAACCACGAACACACTGATGATTTGAGCACGAAAAGCCTCAATAGTACATATAGCTCATATATGACAACAAAAATGTCTTTCCTGCAAGCCACTTGATATTTACCATTAAAGTTATGGAGGACTCGGGGAGATTCCAGTTCTATTTTAGGGGCTTCGGGTAGAATTGCGGGGATGCACCATGTTCTGCAGCAGTGACGATCCGCTAAAAGAAATCTTCAGGTGCTCCTTGCATATCCATGTAATTCAGCTTGAAAAGTTATCATTACACTTATTTCACTCCTTCGTGGTCAAAGTTAACTGAATCAACGTCAAGCGATGCCAAAAATGGCTAGAAAATGGTATAAGACATGTCAAAGGGTCAAAATTACCGAGTGGAATAACTTAGTAACACCAACCCTTAAATATACGTTTCTTTGGCCACTTCCTCCTTTTCCTCTTCTTCATTCCACTTAGGTGAAATCTTCACTCGTTCAACTTCACACAATCTAGTTATTGTTCATAATGTATATTCTACTTCATCTCTGTGCTGCATTCCTCTTCGGAGACTCTATCGTCAATGCCTCTCCCTCGCCATACGGTAGAGAGTGGGCAAGAGCAGACGTAGTCACTTGCCTCAAAGCCAAAAGCGTGCCATATTCCATAAAAGGCTCAACAGATTTTACCGCCCTTATCAAGCCTGCCAACTTACGTCTGGCATATACTCCCGCAGTTGTCACTATCCCTATAACTCCGGATCAAGTGACCGCTTCTGTACAATGTGCTGCGGCTGCAAATTTGAAAGTCCAGGCGAAAGGTGGTGGGCATTCTTATGCTAGTTACTCACTGGGAGGGAAAGATGGAAGTATGGTTATTGATATGCAAAAGTTTGGGACGATTACCGTCGATCAATGTATGGCTTCCTACATGGCAGTGAAATAAGTACTAACAATTATAAGCAACTTTTATCGCAAAAATTGGAGCTGGACAGAGATTAGGCAATATTGCAACAGCTCTCTATTCTCAAGGGAAACGTGCTCTTCCTCATGGCACTTGTGCTGGAGTTGGAATTGCTGGGCATTCTCTTCATGGTGGCTACGGCTATTCTTCAAGAAAATGGGGTTTGACACTTGACCACATCGTTGCTCTCGATGTGGTACTTGCAAATGGAACACAGATCCATACTACATCAACCTCTTACCCAGACATTTTTTACGCTATGAGAGGAGCAGGAGACAGTTTCGGAGTTGCAACTTACTTCTACCTCTCAACAGTGGCTGCCCCAACAACAGTACAATACTTTACTTCCGACCTCTCAGCCAGTTTGAGCACTGCCAGCAAAGCAACCACAGCTTTCCGCTCGCTGCAAAACTATGTTCTGACAAATACCGCACTTACTTCAGACTACACTTTCGGCATGTATATCGACAGTGATTTAACTTACAACATCCAAGGTTGGTGCATGGACTGTACCCTCGCCTCCGTAAAATCTACTCTCGCGGGTCTCCTATCCGGTTACAAAACAACTCCCAAAATCCAAACCCTCTCTTGGATCGACGCTCTTACTGCCATCTCCGCCCCAGATGCACTCTCTCAACCTCTAGGGAGCAGTTACAACTATCATGATACCTTCTACGCCAAGTCTCTCACAAGTCGTAATTCAGTCCCGTTGAGTAAAGCAGCAATGATGGCTTATTTCCAGTACATCATCAATAACCAAACCCCAAATATCGGCGCTTTCTTCAGCATCATAAACCTCTACGGTGGTCCCAACTCTGCCATCAACATTCCCTCTGCAGACTCATCCTCCTTCTCAGACCGAGATGCTTTATGGGTTATTCAGAACTACGGCTACACAGGCAATAACCTTCCACCCTTCGATAATAGCATCAAGTCATTGGTGGATGGGCTGCAAAGTGCTGTAACAAGTGCGCAGCCGGATGGGAATTTTAGGGGCTATTTGAATTATGTTGACCCAAGTTTGAATGCGCAGACGGCGGCACAGCAATACTATGGTGCTGCTACTTATGATAAGCTGTTGGGAATTAAGACGAGAGTTGATCCAGGGTTGTTGTTCTGGAATCCACAGGCTATTGGAATTTCTCCTGCTTTGTGAGGAACGAGAAAAGGAATAGACTAGATAAGAAATGGCTTCATTGTGATGAAGCACAAAATTAAATTGAACGAATTAATGGCTCTCCACACCATTCCCCTGCTTCTCCTTCTCCTCGGCCGTTGCCTTTTTAAATTCCACCTGCCATGGTAATGGCTCACTCGCCACCTTAATCTCTCCTTTCCTCCCCTCCCACTCCTCAATATCACCCTGCTCGACAAAATTCCCGTGCACCCCCAACCTCAACTTCAATGGCAAATGCACCACCGCCACTGGGCCCCTACTCACCCGCAATGCATCAAAAATCAATATGTCATTCCTCAACACATCAAGATGATTCAGTAATGTCATCAAATACCCCTCTCCCTCCTTTCCCCCTTTCTTTGGACAAAACACCGGCTCTTGGAAGGTCATCGTTGGACCGGCAAAGTACTCATCTTTTGAGGAGTCGGCCCAATTGTAGTGTCCGATGACGTTAAACAATCCACCCGCAGGGCTGCCACATTTTGGAAAGTCATAAGGGCGTGAGGTATCAATTTGGAGTTGCCAGAAGTGGTTATACTCCTTCGTGACCAATCTATCATCGATTCTGGAAAACTCTCCGTTTATCCCAAAGAGTTTTGCTGGTTCGACGTACGATTTTGTAGGTAATTTTGGGTCGAAGGTCCAGCGGTAGGTGTCGGAGGTCATCTTACCCATGTTGCGTTTTGTGAGGGATTCATGGGGGCCGTTGTCGGGTGGGAACCAGAAAAAGACGTTACCGTCTGCTACAGTAAGGTCGAAGACTATGTGACCATCTGAGTTTTCATAGCACCCTGCTACGTGGCCATGGAACGCTATGGTCTCTCAGTCAATGTTTGTACCTGAAAATTGAATATGAGAGCACGAACCATTCTTCGACCTCAACCAAACAATATCCTCTCTCTTCCCGCCCCTCCTTGGCACAACCCCATACCACTGATCCTCATTCGGATCCCACGCAAAATGATTACCGCCTTTTTTGACTCGTTCGCCATCAACCTTCAGTGGTGTCAAGGGGAGGACGAGGTAATTTTCACTAATCCCACAGTCATGAATCATCCCACAAAACGGCGCTTCATACCAACACTCCTCAATTTTCCTCCCCTCGCTATCAATCGTATAAACCACAATCTCACAACTTCCATCATATCCATTCCCCCCTGCCTCATACCCAAAACAAACCATTTCTCCTGTCACAGGATCAATCTTTGGATGCGCCGTAAACGTCGGACTTTTCACTTGCCCATCGAAATCATACCGACCGAGCGTCTCTAGAGTAACAGGATCCATCGCAAACGGTGGCCCATCCTCTTTCGTAGCGAGCAATACTCCCCGCCAGAAAATCACATTCGTATTAGCTGCTGTCCGAATAACACCTTTGACAGCTTCATGATCTGTATACGGATTCCGATACCGTCCAAACAACGCCTTCCTAGCCTCATGCTCATGTTTATAGCGATCTGTCTTCACATATCGCTGTCTGAAATCAACATGGCCGTTCTCAAACCTAAACGCACTCACGTTCCCGTCACCATTGAAGTGGATGTCTTCCTCGAAGACGGGTGGAAAGGCATGGTCTGGTTGAACACGGAAGAAGGTACCAGAGATGTCGGTGGGGATGTTGCCTGTTACCTCGAGCTCGAAGATGTCGCCCTCAAAGCGCGAGGGCTTATTGAAGCCTTGGAAGAACCCGGTATCTGGAAACCTGACTTGCGAGTCGGATTTGCGGCCTTCATGGTAACTAGGGGCGACTTCATCTGCTAGCGAGAATATGTGTGCCATCACGTGAGCCAGGAGTTTGATGAATGAAATGAAAGAGTGTCCTGTAAGGTGCTGAGAATTTGAAATTGTGTAAGTAGATAACCAAATCCGTGTGAGTGGCCCACATCAAAGATGACCAGAAATGACCTGATTTGGTGATCGTCGTCGAAATGCGGATGTTTCTGTTCGGAATCATTCTGCCGAAGTCCATGTTGCCGACTAACACATCGGAAAGCGGATGAATACGTAAATCCACGGAGGCACCTAAGGGTTAATCTACTATCAGAGGTTTTTGTGGATATCTAGGAAGGTTAAGAGTAGTGAGGCTTGTATTGGGTGTGGTCGAAGTAAAAGGAAGGGGTGTGTAAACTGGACAAAGCCTAGGAAGCAACTCAGTTGGCAGAATAGATTTAGGTAGGATCTTAAAAAAAAAACGACCTATAACATTTATCTTCAGGGTAGTTTCTGCAAACGAAAATAACAAACTCATATGTACATTATTTATTTAGTATGCGCATACCAATTATCTGTCAGCCCTCACTCTTGTTGAGATATTGAATATTGACCAAACAGGCCTCACGAGAATAGAAGCTCTAAAGTCTCCTGAGCCCGTGAATTCCGTGCATCCCCTTGCTTGTTGATGTTGCCCCAGTCTGGGGAGCTTGTAAAAGTAGTTTATACCTTTTTTTCTCAACTCTACGAATGGATCTTCGGGCACAAGAAACCAGGATGTTGACATAATCAGGGGAAATAAATGGACGATTTCCACCGAATGCACTGTTGATATCCTGAACCATATCATGGAGACTTATCGTCGGCGGCGATCCTTGATTTTCGGGATTGGTACCTAGAATCTCCCTCGCAGATCGATTATATCGTTTGCTCGACATATAGGCTGATGGACCATAATAGGTGACGAGACGAGAGTATATCACCTTCCTGATTGCATCGAAGTCAATATGAACCCCGCTGGCGTGGAGCTTTCTGAGAAGGAAAATACCGAAGGTGATGTTTGGTTTCAATAGCGGTGAGTCGCTGGAATAAATATCAACCGCTTGATCTGTGTCCGTGTGCTTGAGGGTTTTCGGTGGCGTCTTATGCTTTAAAGTCATGATGAAGCCCCATTCAACGATTGCTTTTTGCATTGATGAGTTGAAAAGCATCCTAAACGGATGTAGGACATGAGATGATGGGACTTGAATAGGAACACGGAAGCGCCGCGATTTTTGCTTGATTGATAACAGCTCCTCATTTTGTGGACCGTACCAGGAAATGATCCACTGACAAAGGTTTTGGAAATCTTTGTATTGACCAGCCATACCAAGTCTCCGAAGTATTTCTCGCCATTTAGTTATTGGTACATAACTTCCAGACTCAGCAATATGCTTTAGAAGGGAAATGGCGAAGCGTATGTCGTATCTTCCACGCTTAGCGGTATCTACAACAGGGCGATGCCCACGCCGACGCGATGTCAATACGGAACGCATGATCGAGTTAATTGTGAGGGTTTTGACCTTGATGTTATCACGAATCATATCCTCAAGAGTTTCGAGGATGCCCTCCATATTTCCCTGTCTTGCGAGAACGCGTAGCATGATGTTGGCCTTTTCTATTGCGGGAGCAGTGCCTCTGGCGCGAAGCACCTGGATTGCCAATGTTCTCCTGTACTGGGCCCAGTCTTTGGCTTCGGCATAATGCAGAAGCTGGCTGTCTTGAAATGAGGAGTCCTCGAGCGTATCGGGATGTTGATCACTATTGAGAAGGCTCTCCAGGTAATCGTATTCTCTGGCTCGGGCGAACTTTTCGATAGCTCTTGAAAATAGCGAATTTCCAGTAGATATGCCTAAATCGTGTAGTTGCTTGATCCGAAGAATAATACCTTTAGCATCTGGTTCTCGAAGTGCGATCGCTTGAAGTGACAGAGGTCCTATTTCAACAACACCCAAAGCATGAACGGCATTTATTGCGGTATCAAGAGATACCCAAGTTGTTGCAAACCACCGTGCCCCTAACTTATCGTTATATCTCTTGGGTTCGATGTTGTAATGTTGAGCGTGGATCAAATTCATCATTTCACGTGATATTTTTGTGTTGTCTTGGAGCTGTTTATCGAGACTGTGTGCAAATGATACCCCAGCGTTGACAAGACTTCTAGTGACCAGGATAGCATTGGAGCGATCATATACACCTAGAAAATGAACCAGAGGCTCCACTACTTTGCTCGAACTAGGCAAGTCGCCATTTTGTAGGAAATAAAAATGCCAATGTAAAGCGGCCTTGAAGTCCTCGCGGTCACATAGGACTGGAATGATTTTCGAATAGGCATTGCGGTGTTTGTTCTGCTTGTAGATCTTCTGTAATGACTTCCAATCTCCTTTCCAAAGAATTACCTGGCGGCACATTTCAGCGAAAGCTTTCGGCCCAGGAGCATGGCATTGATATAGTCGAATGTGCCAGTCGATTGCTACCTTGCCATTTCCATTGACGAGGAAATGCTGTACAATTCGAGTATACAACTTCGACCATCTTTGGCCAAATCCGTTGAACAATCTGTCCGCATAATCCACAATCTGTTCTAAAATTCTCTTTTTCTGGAACCCTAGAGCTAGGAAGGTCGACCACATCTTATCCGCTAGAAATCCGGTAGTTGGCAACAAAATATTTCTTCTTTGAATAGTATCCCAAAACATGGCAACTCCTTCCATTCCGTATATCCTCTGCCGATAATCGAGAAGGAAAGCCCATAGTCTCATGTCATCTCCATACTCATTAGATTCTAGAAGGCGTGGAACAGTAGATTTCGTGCATAGATTTGATTCGAACTCGAGGTTTTCATGTTTCTTGATTCTTTCACTCCACGGAGCGTATGGATCTTTAGATATGAGCTCCAGGTTTCGGTCTGGAACAGAGGCTTGTGTTGATTGCGAGATTGTAAGCTCTACGATCTGATGCGTATTGTCATATTCCTCGCCCCGAACCAATCCCTCGGGTTTTCGAGCGGTACCGGTTTGACTCGCAAAATTCCGCCTGTGAGCCCGTTGTCCCTCCAAATATCTCGTCCGATTTGTTTTGGCGTGTTTGAAAGCTCCCAAATGCTGCACTGGTGCAGGTGTCCCAACCAAACATTTTAGAAGCTCCAGTGAAGATGGACTCGCAAGGAGCCTCTGCAATGCTGGGCGCATTCTTTCCATCTATTGGGGGCCAATTGATCCCCTGCCAGAAATACGTCGCCATTTCATCTCGTTGTCGAGTCGCAAACTGGTGTTGAATTGACTGGAATTTGATATTGAAGCTTGGCAGGAACAACGGGTGCTTATGTAATACACGCTAAGAACATCCCGAGCTTGCGATTTCAACTGCAACATCGAACCACTCTCTTCAGCAGAACACAACTTTCCACATCCACCCTTCCATTCGGTATTCGCAGGACTACGACGCAATGGCAGGGTAAGTTCCTCTGTTCCCTGTGTATATTTACCCTACGGACGATCTGTTGGCAGAGGTGGTCAAAGGGACCAGAGCGGAAGAGAATGGCCCCATTTTCTCACGATCAATTGAAAGACCCAGTAGCTTACAATGGATTCGATACAGCTTTGTTAACCGCGAGAATCGCGTCCCACACTACCAGAAGCTATTCCAAGAGGGCGGAAAGCAGCACATCAGACAATGGAACATGGTTCGTCGGCAATCGCGCTCCTCGACCCCTCGATTAAACATGTGAGAGACAGGACTAATGTAATGGTTGGCAGGCTAGGGGAAGGTATATGATGTTGCCATACTATATGGTCCTTGCTGGAACTTTCAGCGGTACGTTGCCGCTCCTATGAATTTGAATAGATGGAGGAGTAGGAAGGAGGAATGGAATGCCTTGGATAGAATGCTGATGAATAGTAGGAGCTATGTACATGATGGTGCGTCAAGTACTCGGACACAAAACCTGGTGGGGCAAATAGATATCTCTGCGATTCAAGGTGGAATGGGAATAGGGAAGTAGCATGATGGGCGGATAGATTCGGGACGGAGGCAACGATTGCATGTACATTGAAGAAGAGAATAGAGGTTTCGCGAATTCGGTTCCGAGTCTGTGTCTAATAATTAAAGTGATTGAAAAAATTCATTCTTAAATGATGAAGCGCCATAATTAACATGCGAAGCATGTCCTTGGCCAAGGAAATTCTTTTTTAGAAAAGTCGATGGTTCATGAGATTCATCACTATATTGGAAGACCACACAAGTAAATATAATATTTTCCCAACTACATAAGTGTTCTAAGACGACACAACGCTTGGCACGGTTATCCCTACTAGAGGGAAACATGCACCACAGTACCGTAGACAGGCCTCCACCTCGGTCGAGAGAAGCTTCACCAAGACCTTTCAGGACTTTCGCATAATTCTGTTTTCAGAAATGTATTTACATGTCATTATTGGCATTTATAATATTCGTCATGTCTGCGACACCACTGTCCATCAAGAGCTATCTTACATACATTTTCCCCATGAAAAAAAAGAAGAGCTAACCTACTATAATCTACTTCGTCAATGCCCATTCTTGTTGTCTTGATAAAGCATTTCCGCAACATCCGCGTCCAATCCATCCATAGCGTCCCCTCCAAGATCAGGAAAATCATCCACAACATTGAGCTTTCTCTTCTTGATAATTCCACCAGCACCTGGCCCAGATCGGGCATATGGACTAGATAAGCTAGACAAAAGATCAGCACCAACAACCGGTGGCTGTGGGCTTGGAATTGTGTGGGCAGCCGAGACGGAGCCGTTGGCTGAGTCAAGATCAAGCTCAGGAACTGGTTCCGTTTGTGGTGGTTGAGGGTAGCCAGGAGGTGTCAACGCCTCAACTTCAGGGCGATCCGGCTCTGGTGCTGGGGTAATAGGCGAATGACTCGCTCCTCCAGGAGACCCGTCTCCAGGTCCAGCAGGCGTTCCAGGGTTGCTATTTGTAGCAAACCCACGCATAATACTGTCTTCTACATCCCGTTTCTTGTTGTCAATCTCCTGCTTTCGGCTAGATAGCAATTCATATTGCTTTTCATCAGCAGCAAGAGCAACGCGATTAGCATCAAGCAATTTCTCCAATCCTTCAATAAGCACTTTCCGGGCCTTAATGCTCTCTGCAACTGCTCCTTCAGCATTAGCAAGCGTTTTCAGAAGTCCATTGAGACGAGCTGCGTGTACTGGTGCAGATGGTACAATAGCGTTCGGATCGGTAAGTTTGTCATAGTCTGCGCTGGCGGCATTTGTTGATGTTCGTGTGGATAGAACTAATTTGGAAACGGTCTGCTGAGGTTCAACTATTGGGGCCAGTTCATTTGGAACAGCATTTGTATTTGAAGAAAATATAGATCCACCAATTCGTTTTCCAGCAGAAGATCGAGTTTTATCGAGTTCTACAAAATGGGTTAGCAGCAATAACCCAGGGTCATTCATAGTATCGTACCATCAATCCTGGCTTCTACAGCTTCCTGAATTGGTATTTCAAAAATTTGCCGTTGTCTCCATACTTCAACCACCCTCTTCAACTTTTGCTGCACATCATTTGTAGCCCCTTTGTATGCGGTTGCCGTTGCCTCGGCGATAACTGGTGAGAATGCAATGAGGAAGTCATCCTTGCGACGAGCCTTGGATTGTTGTGCAACTTCTGTATGGTCATTAGTTCAGTAGACTAAACAGCAAATTATGCATCTGTAAGTTCCTTCGAAACTTGGGCGGATGCCTACCATTTGCCAGATATATCAGATTTAGCCTCTTGTTACTGTTCGAGTCTTTTAGTCGTTGCAGCCAAAGCTGACCGGTTCGATCAGCATGTCTCCTATGGAACATAACCCATTGCGCGACCGTAACCTGCGAGACGTTAGACCTTCAAAACACGTTCAACTTTCTCGAAAAAGACATACGATACTCTCCTGGGTCTCGTTCAACGCAGACAGCTTAGCTAGCACAGCATCGTCTGTATATGCCATATTGAAGGGGGTGCCGTTCTATAGTAAAAGTATCGATAGAAAACTAGATGAAGGGAGGTGACAAGTCGAGGCTGTTTGTTGTTTTACAGATGTGATTATAGCTCAGGGTTCAAGGATCACGCTGTCACCAACGAGAGTCAATGGCAGAGATGATGGCAGCAGCTCAACCTAGAGCTTCAAAAACGCGTATGCGTCTCACGTACGATGATTGTGTTAGTCTGAGCAGTCTTGAGAGTATTCAGAAGCTCTCAACTGTTCCACAGAAGTGCTCGGAAAGACTTGTACGCTTGCGGCTTAGCGTGAGACTAGACTGGCGATCACGTGCTTATGCACCATCATCTTTAAGACCTAAACTTATTTTCACTCTTGTAGTAAAATAGCAGAAATTATATGTCGATTTTTAATGAGCCAAAACTCTTGGACCATACGTGTAATTATAATCCTATCGTTGACCTCGAACCCTACCCCTGCTTCAATTTAGTAGACTTCGTCAAATTTGAGTACTCTCCAACCAGTCTAACTGACCGTTCTCTCCGTATGAGATAACTATACAATTCTAACTTATTCAGTAG
This sequence comes from Tricladium varicosporioides, assembly GCA_021365295.1. NCBI lineage: Eukaryota > Fungi > Ascomycota > Leotiomycetes > Helotiales > Tricladiaceae > Tricladium > Tricladium varicosporioides. The sequence goes on along the minus strand of JAJTIW010000010.1, from coordinate 464,719 downwards.
CATTTCAATTATTATAGCGCTTTACTATCTTTGTTCAGGACTAGAAAACCTGCTTTTGGCTTCGCCCAACCTGATTTTCTTCAGTAGTCTGAACTTCTGCCAATCCTCTGATCCCAAATGTATTTGAAAGACTCTTACAATTAAGAGTCCTTTTCAACAATTTTCTAGTTTGCATCTATAGCTTGGCGGTTATAGTAAATATTCAAGATGCATAAAAATTCATCGTGTCTCTTAGTTACCATACGTGAGTAGTCTCTGCCGACTTGAAGCGGTTACGTCCAAACCCCCAAAACCACTACCTCGCGCTCCGCGAGAGTCAACCGGATTTTGTTTAACTTAAGATCTACTATGTCGAATTGTTACCTTAAACTCATATTACATCGAGACTTTGTCTCGCTTCCATCCAATAATACTCAACTCAGCTACAGATAGTTTGATCTCAACGCCTAGTCAAATGCGCACTTTCTGTTTGGTGGAGGGATATGCTTGTTTAACTTTATATTGGCACTGTAGCTCATTTGCACTATGAAATGCCTAGGTGGGGTTTTGGCGACACAAAACCTCCTCTAGGCAAGCCTAATTCTATACCTAGAGTTGCGCAAGAATTGACCACGTCTCCCAAGTAATGCAGAGAGCAACACTTTCTACTCACTATGCATGCTCCTCTGAAAATTGCTTATCAAACACATAGCGGGATTATAGTCATCATTCATGTTTATAAAAACAACTCCCAGAATTAGAGACTCAAGCTATCATTACTCCTTTTCTGAAGAAATCCATAGCTTCGTGACCAGTAATTTGTTTTGTCAATTTTTACCAGGCCCACAGAATGCAGTTGAATAAATCGTAAGTATTGCGTGTGGTGGCCTCCAATTTAACCGTCATCCTTAGGAGAGCTACTACTGGAGTTAGAGAGTTTCCTTGTGATACTTATAGCCCTCTTGCATAGGCACATCCTTTCAGCACTCTATCCCCCAACTTTCTGAGTGAACTGCATCCGATGCTATAGCGTGAATTATCAGAATATTCCCCCCGTATTACACCTGAGCCAGTACGGGTCTACTCATCCTCCTTCAATTTTGGAAGCATACAGTTGCATCCTTTAGAAAATAACCCTCATTGTTGGTTGACTCTTCAAAGCCGGTATAGAGCATTTATCAGCATATGGCATGTTGTTGTACAATATTTTCTCATGAACATAAAAAGGATTCTTCCCTTGGTGTTTTAGAAAGCTGATTTTGTGCAGTACCTGGCATGGCCTTAATATTATCAGGGGTTCCCGCATCAGAAATAGTAACAGGCTGCATAGATATTCTAAAATTCGAATCTCCAGTAGCATTTCCAAGACCTGTGAGAGCTATAATGCCTGTAGTAGCCCCGCCATCTTCAAGCGTTCCTCTACTTGAGGTTGTGTGATGATTAGGAGTTATTGTAATTGACCCTGCTATTGTGCCTTAAATCTTTCATATGTATACTTAAAGGCTGAATGCTATGAAGAGGTGGTGAAAAATTAGATCTCAAAAATAACTTTGTCGGGATGACCCTATGGAGAATTGTAATGAAAAGTGGTACAGTGTGTTCTAATCTTGTCGTAAAGACGTATCTTGATATTTTCCTCCGGAGTTAGTGGTATCCCTATAATAGAGTTCTTTGGAAAGAAAAGATGGTATAAAATTGTCTACAACCTTATGTTGGAAAGCTGAAAGTATCAATATGCTAGACTGGAATCGTTTCTTAGTTAATAGATACACTTATAAATCTCGATAACGATATGCCAGGTTTAGAAAGGCGCTACACATACCTATAAACGAAACCTACGTTAAATCATGCTAATAAACGTTAATATGCTAGTACTTTTTATGAACCATCTAACGAGCTTGGACCTACAGCCAGTGGTCTTTCCAAATTATTGTCAGCCTAAGTTCTCTTTCCATACCCGTTTCGTACCCAGCCCCTGCAATATATCTGGCGCGGGTCTTATCTATTTCATGCTGGTGAAAGTCACATGCAGGAACCGCCCTTGGGTCCCTGGCCTTATTATCATGCTCCCACAGCGAATACCTCCCAATCCGTCAATCTCAAGAGCTAGGCATTGTGCCATCGCTCGGTAAATATCTGCTATGCGCTAGGCTCCTTGTCAGGCATGGCTAGTTGATCTAGAGCCTATTAAATTGGCGCATCAATAATCTTCTTTGCCATAACTCTAGAGGAATTGAAGGCTGCTAGGAGACCCCTCTGATAGATGCTAACAGCAGCGGTGGCGGTCCGATTCTGATTACCTACCCACCAATTGTTGTTTTAATGTTGACAAAGGTGGCTAAACCATCGAGTAGATATATTAAAGAGGGAAGGAATTAGCGATCCAGGATATTTAGTTTTTATCAGTTCCCTGTAGGGTTAAGCAAGACTGGCTATCAATATGATCAAAAGTTAAACCACACTGCCATAACCTCTCCTCTAGAGGTTATTCGTAAACTTTTAAAGTAAAAAAATCTCTTCAGGATTTTAACCCTTGATATTACGGTCAGTGGAAATGTGGAGCGGAGGAAGCCATAAGGCCGCCAAATTTAAGACACAGATCAAACATTTTCCAATCCACTTCAATCTTACCCAACACGCCTTACAACAAGATTATCTTTTTTAGATGAATAACCAAGCAGCAATACTTTCCCATCATCAAATTATTATAAATACAAATAAACCACAACATTATGAACATGTTTCAGTTTCGACCCCTCGGAACCTTAACATTGCTCCATCATTCCACAAACCCTCGAATCCCACAAAGGTCTCGGTTGCACACAGTCCAAGCTCCCCTGATTATGCTTAATTCCCCAGTTCACTAACTCCCTCTCGAGCCTTTCCCAGCTCTCAAAAGTCACCAATCCCTCGTCCCTCAACCTCTCGCAAAATCTCCTCACCCAAACTCGACAGGTCGTCCCCTCGATCTGATTCACAGTCTTATCCTCTACCCTCGCCAGCCTATCCACTTTATCTTTCTTTTCTTCTTCATTGATAGAAGCTATTCGTACAAGTCCCACTAGTAAAAACTCCTTCAAAATGCCCTTGGTAGATTCATGAGCAGCTATCCACCGGCCAACATTTCCTCTGATATGGTATTTCATCCCACCAATTTGGGCATTGTGTTGATGGTATATTGCCCAGTGGAATTTTCCGAGATCATCGCCATCCCGAGAATATAAGGCGATATAGAGGGAGTTTGGTGTGAGGTCTGAGAGGGAGTGTGGTTGGGGGCGGGAGGGTTGGGATGTACTGATGGCTGGCATGGTGTGAGGGGGGGGGGAGGTTGATGTATAGTTCTGAGGTAAGTACTTTCTTTCCTCTGACAAAGTAGAAGATTGGCTTTTTTTGTCGTCTGTTGTGAACTTTTTCCTAAGTTGGGTTGATTTTGTTCTTAGTTCATGAGGTTGTTGCCTAGATGATAGTCCATCTGCCTAAGCGTCCCCTCTTTTGTCAATTGATAGAATCCAAGCCCAGTGTTAACCTCTTAGAGTTTCATAGAGTTAAATTTTGTGTCTAGTCCACTAAAAATATCCGTATCACGTGGTTTATACCGTGATATCGTATGAAAAGGGGGATATAGTGCATTTTTTGTTGCCTCCCTCCCGCAATTCCTACCCTACTTGGTACCGGTGCTGTTACTCAAGGCAAGCATTAAGACTACCTATGATTATTGCACTAAATAAATATCTTTGAGATTAGGAAAAGGCGGTTCACTTTCACTTAATTGTAAGCTGCAATCCGACTTTTTGACACTTGCCGAAAGATTTATTGCCCACGCAGAATATTTATCAACATTTAGTGATAGTGACATGCGCTTTAAGATATCCACTCTCCTATTGGAAATATGTGCAAGCTTTCTTTTCCTTTGCCGAGTCGTTCTGCACCTCACATCCTGTTTAAACCGTAGGAATACCCAATAGGGAACTCCTTTATACTCTTTCTTTGAGCATTTGATATTAGTGATGCAAGATACAGAATTTTATCAAGTTGAAGCAGGTGTAGCTTTAGTTATAAAATTTTGGCTTAAGAAAAGGGAAGCTACAAAGAGAATCCAAAGTAGAAATCAATTTGTGATAAGGCAGGGACTATGCACCTCTCAGTATGATTTGATTACTAAAGTACTATGCCGTAGTCATAAAATGGAGTTGCCCTGCGCTGCGGATGGGGTGGAGAAATTTTCCCTAAAGTTTGCCACTGCGCACGTATCTACTTAGTCCAAGAAGTCTAGCCCATGTTCTTGTTCAGCTTGAGCTTAGTAACAACAATATGTATTCCTGATCTTGGCCACTTTACTCCAGTAAGCAGAATATACGAAGCCGGTATCGGTAAATCACCGGAGAAAGAATTCACAAATGCTTACACGTGGGCTCAGAAAAAGGAGAATTCGAGTGTCTAGAGGTTGTGTGGATAAACCTTGTATCACTTCGTTTGTCTCGACACAATACGCGACTGTCGTGATTGTGGAGGCGAGCGCCTCTCCCTTTGCCTCCCCTTTCCGCCCCTGGCTAGTCGCCCAGGTCAAAATCGCTTCCGAGTTGCTATTTTCAGAGGCCTCCTGCTGCCGTTGCTTTTGGTGGGTGCTTCGCTTGAAGTCAGATCAGATACAGGAAGATATAGGCTGAATGAGATTTCGATAAAGGTGTTAATGCATAACTTCAGATAAGCCTTCGAACGACGACCAAATTTCCTTTTGGGTATTTTGAGACGATCAAGTGATTATGATCGAATGCGACGTCGCGAACAAGTCAGTTAGGTGAGGTTGTATACCGTAGTTGGTCTCTGAAGCAACTCGTTAAGGATACCGACGAGCAAGGGTACCTACTACCGGAAAGATGGAGTAGTGACTTCGAAACAGAAATTCATCATACCGCCGAAAAGAGGCCATTAAACATCCTACATCCTACATCCCTTTTTCGAGAGGCCAAGGAGTTCCGTCCAGGAAGGAGAGATCTTCTATATTCCTTCTTCGCTAGATCCACAGAAGCTCCCATGTCAAAATCTCAATATGCGCTTGTCATTGTAAACTCTCGTCTCTTCCAGAAACGTGCTCTTGATACTCAATGCAAGGATGAATATCGAACCGAAAAAGTAAATCCAAATACCTGTCTCCACATGGAAATCTCGCTGCACGCTTTGATGATTTGAGAGTCGTGAGCGGTGGCAGTGCTCAGGCGAAACATGGAGGCTGGATTTTCGTTGGTGGTGAAGCTGGTGCAGAGTGCCGTCTCAGATTCATTCCCCTGCATAAGAGCGTCGCACGTCATGTGCCTGCTAGGCCCGGAGGAGGACTTTGACTCTTCATGGCTTGCTCTTCAGGCTTGCGGAGGAAGCTGGGCGGAAGTGATGATGAATTGTTGGAGTGAAGCGTGTGAGCTGGTGATTGGGGTTGAGTGAAGAGTGGCAATTGGTTGTCTTGGTGAAGTTGAGGTGCTGAAGAGGCTACTTTGAGCGCCCTGAAAAACCTATTCGTTGATAATGTCTTGAATAATATAAGCAAGGCGCGACACCGAACTGCAATCCAGCTGTGAGAGTCCAGGTTGATAATCATGAGAAGGTATTGTAAGCTTAATGTGTGACTTTTGACCATCCTGGAAGTTGTCTAGGTGGTGGCGGTCTTCACTATGTGACCTGACCCTGATCTCGACGAACTCATGAACCATAGCTGCGCGTGCCATCAGTAGTTCCCTCACCTGCAGCAGTGTTGGTGGTGGAGTGCATCCATTTGCTGAGATGAGAATATCGAAGGTCGAGACGAAAGGAAGTTGCCGCTACGCCGGCTTGATATGAATAGAGAGAAAAATCCTCACGGCTTTCATGCGGTTCGCATCTTCAGTGCTTCTCTCCCGGGCTCTTCCTGCAAGTGATCCGTGATAAACCTTGCTGATGCTGGACGGAGCTGGCAGCGATTTTGCGACCCCTGTGATTTTGCCCAGTTGAAGCCAACCGCCCTTTAGTGGTGGCCGCCCACCGCCGCTTCACAAGTGAGCGCTTCTTGAACGACGTCTGGAACTTTTGCAACCTCACCTCACGACAGGAGGGACAAATTCGACGGCAATACCCTCAGGATTCACCTTACGCCAAAGGTGCAGGGCAATAAGTTGCGAACATTTCATCATCTTGCCATAGTCCATACACCACACTCCGCTCTCAACGTATTCACATACATCCATGATCGTCTTTCAGCTTTGCATTACCTCGAAGAAACCGGCTTCTACGAACACCAGAATACGAAAGAACAGGACTGAGATTTTCAATTGTACTGGGTAACAAATAATTGATGGTCAAGCTCTAGCCGCTTCACGCCATTCCCCATTCCCATTATTCTCCCACTCCCGTTATTCCTCAGGAGCCCCTTCCTCTCTCATACGGACGATTTCACCTGTAATCTGGATCGATCCTTCTTTCGAAGGGTAAATTTCTCGAATAATACTTCGAAAGGAAGCAACCATCAAGATGGATAATTATAGGCCTCTTAGCCTTACGGAAAGGAGAGCCTCAACATACGAAGGCGACATCTCCCCAACTCGTGCGAATTTAACGCTCAACACTGGATCCAACAATGCCCGGTTACTCTCACGAGTTGAGAAAGTCGTCCAGACTCGACCGCGAGGGCCTCCTACGCCAAACATGATGACTCCCTCTGCAGATCCCGACTCGCCAACAGCCTCCTCCCATGATCCTCCACCTCCGCCAACCCCAGCGGCAAGTCCCGGCCCAGATCACCCACAACCGGATTGGAGTGATGCCAATGATCAGGAGGATTTATTTCTGTCGAAAATTAGACATTATTTCAAGGGGCGATCACCCCCAGAGAGAACGAGAATCCTGGCAGATCTTTTGAATCTATGTACGAGCCAGCAACTCAGCTTTGTGCGGCAGTATGTAGACCCACTGCTAAAGAAAGATCCATTCACGAGTCTGCCAAATGAGATCTGCCTAAGAGTATGCCTCTCCTGCTCTCCCTTGAAATTTAAAAGTTAATTGTTATAGGTTTTGTCCTTTATCGACGATCCAAAAGTCCTGGCACGAGCATCGCAAGTATCACAGCGATGGAGGGAATTACTGGCAGATGATGTTACATGGATGAAGCTGTGTGCAAAACACGATTATGGGCGGAGAATGTCAGAAGCTCATATTAGCACGCCCCCTTTCTCTTCTTTACGACCACCACCACACCCAGTACATGGCTATTTCGAGGGTGAGCAGAATTACTCCTATCCAGGAGCTTCGGCGGCAGTATCGACCATAACAGGAAGTTCGAAAAGCTTTGACAGCTCGACGAGCTCTCCTGCTCTCAGAAGACCGATGATGAGATCATATAAGTCACATTTTAAGCAGCGATACTTGGTAGAGACAGCTTGGAGGACGGGAGGGCGTAATTGCGCGAGGCATATCACACAAGATCAAGGGGTTGTTACCAGCTTACATCTCACACCAAAATATATTGTGGTGGCTTTGGACAATGCAAAGATTCATGTATTTAACACAGATGGCAACAATCAGAAAACGCTACAAGGGCATGTAATGGGAGTTTGGGCAATGGTTCCATGGGAGGATACACTGGTTAGTGGAGGGTGTGACCGAGATGTAAGAGTTTGGGATATGTCTACTGGGTAAGTTCTCTGGTGCAGTTTGGAGGATGAAGCTGATATGTTTCTAGCGAGAGCCTGCATACCCTCCGTGGACACACCTCTACAGTACGATGCCTGAAAATGTCCGATGCTAATACTGCGATATCCGGATCGAGAGATACAACTTTAAGAGTCTGGGATATCAAGACCGGTTTATGCAAGAACGTGCTTGTGGGCCATCAAGCAAGCGTTAGATGTCTGGAAATCAAAGGTGATATTGTTGTTTCTGGAAGCTACGATACTACAGCTAGAGTATGGAGCATATCTGAAGGAAGATGCTTGAGAACCTTGAATGGTCATTTCTCCCAGATCTACGCAATTGCATTTGATGGGAATAGGATAGCCACAGGGAGTCTGGATACCAGTGTTCGAATCTGGGATCCCAATAACGGGTATGTGAATCATGAATCATCCTAGACCTCGCTAATAAATTCTAGTTCATGCCAGGCTATCCTTCAAGGTCATACCTCCCTAGTTGGCCAGCTTCAGATGCGCGGAAATACTCTTGTAACAGGGGGTTCAGATGGATCAGTCCGAGTTTGGTCCTTGGAGAAGATGGCACCAATTCATCGACTAGCTGCCCATGACAACAGCGTTACCAGTCTGCAATTTGATGATACCAGAGTTGTCAGCGGCGGCAGCGATGGTAGGGTAAAAGTCTGGGATCTAAAGACAGGTGTTTTAGTCCGGGAACTGACTGCACCTGCTGATGCCGTTTGGAGAGTTGCCTTTGAGGAAGAAAAATGTGTTGTAATGGCCAGTCGCTCGAACCGTACTATCATGGAAGTGTGGTCCTTCTCTCCCCCAGAAGAGCAATTATATGAAGAAAGAGCACATCTCAGCCAACGGCTACTCAATGCACCCGCAAGACCTCTCAGTGCAATTGAGTATCGATCCGCCATTCAGGATCAGCCGATGTCGGGACTTGTGTCCCAGGAAGCTGGATACGATGCGAATGATGTTGACATGAAGGATGCAGGGCCATCAACCGCACCACCCCAGGCGACAGGGCCGACTTTCTTCCACGATGATGATTGACTTGCAGGAGGTGAAAGTTGAACTTCACCAAACACTACGATTTCGACCTAACCTATATTCCATACTATAATTGTGATTGGAGAATAGACTCGACTGGGATTCCTGTCCGAATCTGGTTGGTGTACAAAGCTTACGCCTTCTATAACTCGATTTGAAATCGATTCGCCTTTTCAGACACTCCATTTAGCTTCTTCACTAGCTACAGGAGCAGCTAGCCATATATTTTCTCTTCTAGTTGTTATATTCGTATGCATCCTCGGCGTTCGTGGCCTTTTGAAATTGCTTTGCCAGATACCAGAGGGAGCATTTGTGTCTTTAAGGGTATATGGTCGAGGGCGTGCTCGGTGCGATTTGGTCGAGGATTTGATTTGGTGCATAGGAGTGGAGTAGCATTTGAGAGCCAGAGATGGTATGGCAAATGGTTGGTTGGGCCGGGCTGGCTCGGGTTGGGTTGGGTTGCATTTAAGGCAGGGTATAAATGGATTATCAGCTTGAAAGAAAGAGGCAGACTTCTATATGTCAAGAGAGGTCACAGTGTAGCGGATTATAGCGATACCGATATAAAATAGCCAATGGAAGGGTTGTGTTACAACCATAAGTTTAGACCACCTTAAATGTTTGCTCAAGTATGATCTCTAGAAAGTGCAAGACCTAGTATGAGGGGCGAAGGGGCCTTCAGGTAGTTATTCTGTGGCTTCGGGGGACAATGCCAAGCCCTTGAGTCTCTACTATAATGCAACATCCTTTTCGGCCAAAATTTTATACACAGATTTAAGAAAGTGACTTCAATAAAAGGCCGAGCAACTTTCACTAGGTTGGCCGGCATAAAGAGTTCTAGAATTGCGAGTTCGAGTAAGTGGTAAATAAGAGAGTCTATGTTCGAACTCTCAGTCTTTGCCCAGATCAAGTTGTTCAATGCTGGATTCCTTCTTTGGATGTCTTTGCTCGAATTCCCCTCTCTAACTCTAGCTCCAGCTTACTAAAATACAATACGGAAGAAGATTGGCTATGTTGGTCAGTCCTGATTTCCACAATCACGGAGGAAATTTATAACAGCAAGTAAGAATATGTGAGTGAGAAGTAGATTTTGTACACATCTCTAGTATTGATACAGTCTCATCTCTCTCAAATCATACATCACCACCTATCATCTGTTTCCCACTTATTCCATACTAACCACTCCCCCTAGTGCCTTCAAAGCCGCAATAATCTTCTCTGCCTCATCCTTTGGTACCGCCTCCTTCATCAGCTTCGGTGCGCTCTCCACAAACTTCTTGCTATCCACCAAACTCAAACCCAACATACTCTTAATCTCCTTGATGATCTTTGGTTTTGCGCCTGCTTCGAAAGATTCGAGCTTTAGGTTGAAGAGTGTTTTGGCCTGTTGGGTTGGGGCAGCCTCTTCTTCTTCTACTGGGGCAGCGGCGGGGGCAGCAGGTCCACTGGCGACGAATCCACCCATGGGCATATCGGGGATGTTTAGACGTGTCTGTGAGGTGGGTTTGTTAGCAAGGTGATTTTTTACGGGCGGTTTTGTATGAGAGGCAATTGGGGCGTTTACAAACCTTTAGCGTTGCAACCAAATCTGCAGTCTCCAACAGAGTCAATTGACTAATCTGGTCTACGATCCCCGTAATCTTCGCACTCTCAGTCGACGCCCATCGTCTTGTCATGCCATTCTGTGTTGGTGTGTTCCTCCTTTGTGCTAGGCACACGCTTCCCACCCTTACACTCTGCGTAGCTCTAAGTGTTCGTGCGCAGCTTCGTGCGGCAGTTTGACAAGATAACGACATGGTGGTGATTGATGTGGTTGTGGATGAGGAGAGAAGGGAGAAATGGAGTTGAATTCGACGGAGCTGTAGGTGTATTTTGACTGGAGAGTCGAGAAAAGTTTAGCGTGGTAGAAAGTGGTCTGTGCTTAAAAATGTTTATCGCAGGCAAGCAGCTTGCGATAAAAAAAAGTTCTTGGGCAGTTCTTCAACCCACATTAGTTAAATATGAACTTTTCGTTGTTCGACAACACAAAAATCACACAATGGAGGTTGAAAATGGCGTCCAGGGTGCAGAGAGTTGCCTGAATGACTTGCCGGACGAAATTCTCGAAATTATAAAACTGCAATCAACACCACAGTTTCTTCATGTCCTTGCCACAAGAGCGCTGAAGCCGAGCTTGACATTGAAGCTTTTCACACAATTCGAAAGTGTTTTCGCGGATTCCTGCGCAAGATGGATAAGGTTGGGAGATATTGGGAGGCAGAGGAATGAGGTTATTGAGGGGTTTGCGAGGATATTGGTTCTTGCGCCACACTTGTCGACTTTTCTTGAGAATTATTTGGAAGTCACCTCAACGAGTGCGGGAAATATACAGGATTTGTGCCAGGGCGATCTTTCAGAGACGGATGTATCAGCTGTACGATTACAGAGGATCTTACTTGCGGCTTTTAGACTTGTCAACTTTAACAAGCACACTTTCTCAAAGGCGATCTCTGGGACGATAGTGCAAAGACTTTTTCAACATGGTGATCGAGCTGTACGATACCTGGCAATTCGGATATTCTGTCAACTTTGCTCGGCTTCGGATTGTGTTCGTCAGTCAATGATGGAGGAACATGTTGGGAATGATGCAGTTATGGGAGACTATGATGGGGAGTTGGTTGATTATGGCTTTCTTGGACTTTTTGAGGAGCAGAGATTGTCAAGTTCGAAGAAATTGAGGTCAAGTGTTGAGAAAAGTGGCAGCAATTTGCTATCGACATTAGATCTGGAAGGGTTGTCTCCCCTAGTGGCCCGATACAGCAATGTTTTACTCCCAAGACCTAATGGAATACCGTCACGAGTATCTGTACTGATCAAGACAACGACAACAGAAATCAACATGGAGAGATTTGCCAATGCCCTACTTAGTACTTCACCACTCCTTCTACATGGGTTGGCGGGGTCAGGCAAGACGTCACTTGTAAATGACTTTGCTCGAGAGCTTGGCTACGACACAAATTTAGTCTCGCTTCATCTCAATGAGCAAACAGATGCAAAGATGCTTATTGGGATGTATGCGACAGGTTCAACACCGGGATCATTCACTTGGAGACCAGGAGTGTTGACGACAGCGGTACGGGAAGGTCGATGGGTATTCATTGAAGATCTTGATCGTGCGCCTACCGAGGTCATTAGTGTCGTACTCCCTCTCATTGAGCGTGGAGAACTGCTCATTCCAAGTCGCGGAGAGACTATCAAGGCAGGACGCGGATTTCGACTCCTCGCAAGTATTCGCACTTCTCTCAGTGTTACAGGTGAGGAGAATGTGCCGACAGTCCATATGCTTGGGGCACGTCTCTGGAAAAGAGTTCCCGTGAAAATGCCAATACAAGATGAATTTCGTGAGATCATCGCCGGTACTAACCCTATACTTGGCAAATTTCTTCCTGGGATCATTAGTGTGTACCAGCGACTGTATGAGCTCTCTAATAAGCCAGCTTTTGCATCTCGAAGTAGAACATCTCTTGGAAGACCGATCAGCCCGCGAGATCTGCTGAAGTGGTGCAGAAGACTCGATAACATACTCGTTGCGGCCGGATCGAAGACTGGTGAAGAGGCAATTACTGAGTCCACCAAGTATGACATGTTCCTGGAAGCGGCTGATTGCTTTGCTGGGAGCTTACAATCTGAGGAAACAAGAAAGAAAGTCATATTTTGCATTGCAGAGGAAATGCATATTGATCCACAACGTGTTGATCATTTCCTCACTGCGCATATTCCAAGATATGAAGACACAGAGGCTCAGCTAAAGATTGGGCGGGCTCAGTTGTCAAAGAATCATGTTACCAGAGTCACAAAATCGGCCAAGAAAGCCAAGCCATTTGCAAATACCACACATGCTAAGCGGCTTCTTGAGCAAGTTGGGGTGGCTATGAAGATGTCAGAACCAATTCTGCTCGTCGGTGAAACCGGTATTGGAAAGACAACCGTTGTCCAACAGCTGGCAGACTCATTGGGTTACAAATTGACCGCCGTCAATCTATCACAGCAGAGTGAAGTGGGAGATCTCCTTGGCGGATTCAAGCCAGTCAATGTTAGAAGCCTCGCAATTCCTTTAAAGGATGAGTTTGATGAACTTTTCGCATCAACCGGCATATCAGCAACCAAAAACCAGAAATATCTTGAGCAACTTGGCAAAGCTGTGGCTAAAGCACAATGGAGTAAGGCCTCAAAATTTTGGCGGGAAGCCCCAAAGATGTTCGACAAGATTCTGTCAGAACTGAAAAAGAAGGAATTAAATGGTCGTTCTACGGGTGAGCAACCCATAAAACGACGGAAGACAGAATCTCGGCTAGACTCCTTACTTCATCTCAAACCTCGATGGCAAAGATTTTCCGAGAATTTGGAACAATTTGATATTCAGCTTTCTGGCGGAAGCAAGGGCTTTGCGTTCACATTTGTCGAGGGGAATATAGTCAAAGCTGTTCGTAATGGTGATTGGGTATTGCTTGATGAAATCAATCTTGCTTCACCGGATACCTTGGAGAGCGTTGCTGATCTTTTGCACAGTGGTCCTGATGGATCTCCGTCACTTTTATTGTCAGAGACTGGCGAGATCGAACGAGTGCGGGCTCACCCCAATTTTAGGATTTTTGGTGCTATGAATCCGGCGACAGATGTTGGAAAGCGAGATTTGCCTATGGGGCTACGGTCACGATTCACGGAAATATATGTTGAAAGTCCCGATAAAGATCTTGACGATTTACTTTGTGTCATCCAAGCATATCTAAAAGGAACAAGTAGCAACGATGAGAAGGCCGCCCATGATGTCGCACGATTATATCTTAATACAAAGCGTCTGGCGGATGAGAAAAGATTGGTCGATGGTGCTAATCAGGTACCACATTTCAGTCTTCGGACATTGACCCGTGTCCTCAGCTACGTCATTGAGATTTCTCCTTCGTATGGTTTGCGTCGAGCGTTATATGAAGGATTTGCCATGGGGTTTTTGACTCTACTTAACCGCGAATCTGAAAGGATGCTTATGCCACTAATAAATCATCACTTACTGGATAGTCATGGCAATCCTCAATCCCTCCTGGCACAGACTCCACGACATCCCGATGATGGGAAGCAGTATGTTCGATTTATGAATGGGAAGAAAGATCGCCAGTACTGGATGCTTCAGGGCGCAGAAACACCTGAAGAACAACCTCACTATATTATCACGCCTTTTGTTGAGCGGAACATGCTCAATCTTGTCCGAGCCACCTCTACGAGACGATTTCCAGTGCTTGTGCAGGGTCCAACTTCATCGGGAAAGACCAGTATGATCGAATACCTTGCAAAATTCAGTGGCAATAAATTTGTCAGAATCAATAACCATGAGCATACGGATCTTCAGGAATATCTAGGTACATATGTATCTGGTGCAAATGGTCAGCTTCGCTTTCAGGAAGGCCTGCTTGTCCAAGCTCTTCGCCAAGGTCATTGGATTGTTCTGGACGAGCTGAATCTTGCTCCTACTGATGTCCTGGAAGCGTTGAACAGGCTGCTTGATGACAATCGTGAACTCCTCATTCCTGAAACGCAGGAGATTGTTCGACCGCATGAGAACTTTATGCTGTTTGCAACCCAGAACCCACCTGGGCTATATGGTGGTCGAAAAACACTTTCACGTGCTTTCAGAAATCGTTTCCTCGAATTACATTTCGATGATATCCCTGAGGATGAACTTGACTACATTCTAGAAAAGCGAAGTCAAAAAGTTGCCCCTTCCGACTGTCGCCGGATTGTATCCGTGTACAAGGAATTGTCTAGGTTACGGCAATCAAATCGACTGTTTGAGCAGAAAGACAGTTTCGCAACTCTGAGAGATCTTTTCCGGTGGGCTCTTAGAGATGCTGATAATCGTGAGCAACTTGCCGAAAATGGCTATATGTTGCTAGCAGAGCGAGTTCGCAACCCTGAGGAACGAGTTGCTGTCAAGGAGATAATTGAGCGAGTCTTCAAGGTGAAAGTTGACCCTGCTGTTCTCTACGATGGCAAATTATCGGTTGAGATCAAGGCGTACGATGCTACAGCGAACACCCAGGGCGTTATCTGGACCCAGGCTATGCGGCGGCTGTATGTACTCGTCTCTCATGCTCTGCGAAACAATGAGCCGGTCCTTTTGGTGGGAGAGACTGGCTGCGGTAAGACCACTGTCTGTCAAATGCTCGCAGATGCACTGGGGAAAGAATTGCATATGGTGAACGCACATCAAAACACCGAGACTGGTGATCTTATTGGTGCTCAGCGGCCTGTTCGCAATCGCGCTGCAATTCTCGAGAGTCTTCGGATGGACTTGGTATATGTGTTTGAAGCTCTCGAAAATACTCCACCTTCTGACACAAATCTCGATCAACTACTTACGGAATACCAGAAACTATCCACCACAGCGCTCACAAAGGTACCTAAAAATACTCGAGATCGTATTGAGTGGTCCCTAGCCAAATCGAAAGCTCTTTTTGAGTGGTCAGACGGAAGTCTCGTCCAAGCGATGAAAGAGGGGCAATTTTTTCTCCTTGATGAAATATCGCTTGCAGATGACTCCGTTCTCGAGCGTCTCAATTCAGTCCTGGAAACTCAACGGACAATCCTTCTTGCTGAGAAAGGTGTCGAAAATTCCTTTGTTCAAGCTAACGATGGGTTCCAATTCTTTGCAACAATGAATCCGGGTGGCGATTATGGAAAGCGCGAGCTCTCACCGGCACTGCGAAATCGTTTCACCGAGATATGGGTTCCAGCTTTATCCGAGCAGCAGGATGTGCTACAAATCGTGGAAGCCAAGCTCCAACCTAGCTTAAAGCAGTTCTCGAAAGCCATGGTTCACTTCGCTGAATGGTTTAGTCAAACTTATCGCTCTTCTGCAATTACATCAATATCTGTTCGCGATGTCCTTGCCTGGGTGAAGTTCATGAATGGGTGTGCTTCCCTCGATCCCTATTTTGCGGTACTTCATGGAGCCGCGATGGTGTATATCGATACCTTGGGCGCTAATCCAGCGGCATTGTTGGCAATGAATCCGGAGAACATCTGGGAAGAGCGCAAAAAATGTCTCAAGAAGCTAAGCACATTGCTCCAGCATGATATCACTATTCTTTACGCGCGAACAACTGAATTTATCAGTAGTGATGAATGTCTGATGATTGGAGAGTTCTCAATTGCCAAGCAGGTAGGAGGGAATGCAGACCCTGGGTTTGCTTTTGAAGCACCAACCACCAAGTTGAACGCTATGAGAGTTCTTCGTGCTCTTCAAGTTCAAAAGCCCATACTCATCGAAGGTAGTCCAGGTGTTGGCAAAACTACCTTGATCGCAGCCCTTGCTCGAGCTTGTAATCGACCACTCACTCGAATAAACCTTTCAGAGCAAACTGACTTGATGGATCTTTTCGGCTCAGATGTCCCCGTTGAAGGGGCTGAGGTTGGCCACTTTGCTTGGCGTGATGCACCATTCCTCCAAGCCATGCAGAAGGGCGAGTGGGTGCTGCTCGATGAGATGAATCTTGCTTCACAATCTGTGTTGGAAGGGCTAAACGCCTGCCTCGATCACCGTGGAGAAGTATATATTTCTGAGCTCGACCAGACTTTCAAACGACATCCTAACTTCTCAGTCTTTGCAGCTCAAAATCCTCATCACCAGGGAGGTGGTAGGAAGGGACTACCAGCCTCATTCGTCAACCGATTTACTGTTGTGTATGCTGACGTGTTTAGATTTGAGGATCTCCGACTAATCTGTAACCATAACTTTCCAGATATCCCGGAAGATACCATTGCCTCAATCATCAATTTTGTATCTCTTCTTGAGGAGGAAGTTGTTCATAAGCGAAGATTCGGCTCCCAAGGTGGACCTTGGGAATTTAACCTGCGGGATGTCCTTCGCTGGCTTCAATTATTATCAAGCGGCAAAGCCAAATCCGCGCCAACCTCAACAAATGGATCCAAATCCCGAGAAATCGCCCCCGTACTCAACCCCTCCTTTGGAGCACCGTCACTGTCAGATTTCTCGAATTTGATATTCCGGCTTCGGTTTAGAAGCAGCAAAGACAGAGATGCACTTGATAAAATATTTACTGATGTCTTCGGTTTGACTGGCTCTGGTCGCCAATTATTCCATAGCCTTAGTGCTGCTGCGTCTCAAATTGGTATAGCTTATCTTCATAGAGACGCGCTCCTCCAACGATTACCATTTCCGGCCATTAACCCCGTTCATAGACTCCCTGAGCTTGAATCAGTCATGATGTGTGTTCAGCAAAATATGCCATGTATTCTAGTGGGATCATCAGGGTCTGGGAAAACTACATTAGTACAGCAGATTGCTGCCGCGAGTGGTACACCACTTGTCGTATTTCCTCTCAACGCTGACATAGATACAATGGATCTGGTTGGTGGCTTCGAACAAGTTGACCCACGACGGGCCGCAAGTGCGTTCCTCGAGCGGCTTACCGACTTTCTTACTACCAAAGTTCTTAGCTCTCTGCCATCTGAGGTTCCGGAAGAAGCAATCACTCTTCTACGGATATTGGAAACTGTCGAGTTTGAATCACAGTACTTCTCAGCGCTGGCCCACCAGCTCAAGCTTCTTTATGCCAAGACCTCACTGTCTGGCTTTGCTGAAGCTGCCGCGAGATGCCAGGAGTTTGAAAATGTCCCTCTCGCCCTAGAAAATGCACGTTTTGAATGGGTAGACGGCATTCTAGTCAGAGCACTCAAACAAGGCAAATGGCTTGTCCTTGATAATGCTAATTTATGTAGTGCTTCAGTACTTGACAGATTGAACTCCCTCCTTGAGCCCAACGGATTCCTTAGCATCAATGAGCATTGCGGCCCAGACGGCGAACCAAAAGTTGTTCGACCACATTCCGACTTCAGAATATTCTTGACTATGGATCCACGGTTCGGCGAACTGTCGAGGGCAATGAGAAATCGAGCTATTGAGATCTTCCTTGAGCCTCTTCCTGATATCGATCTTGAAACTCCCTATATACAGCCGGATATAACATTGGAGAAATACTCGCATTTATCGAAAACGCTTAAGGTGGCCGCCGGAAATCATGAACAAATTAAATTAATGCAACAGGTAGCTTTAGACAGTCTCACCTGGGGAGATATGGCATTACTTCCCAGATTTGCAGAATCGCTTCAAAGATCATCTTCTGGATCTACTTCTGAATTTCAGGCATTATGTCAAGCTGTCATGCAAATACACAAATCTTCGGAGACGCAGGGGTTCAGAACAGCAGTTGCGGAAATTTTGAGCAATCTTGGTCAAAGAACAACTTTGGCAAGAGGCTTCATAGACGCACAGGTTAGTGACCGTGCCGTCCCCTTTTTTGTAGATAGACGTGTACTGATAGCCTTCAATTGTATTCAGACCATTCATCCTTTACAAAACTCGCCTTTGGTATTCCCTCTACAGCATTGTGGTCATTCCGGTCAAATTTATTGGCTGGGGGCATTATTTGAGTACATGCTTGAGATCATACACGCTGTCAGGGCACAAGACGAGCAAGCTCGTAGTCTTGAGATATTGAAGCCCAGCAAGATGAACCGTTTTCAACGTTCTTTAGTTCGAGCTCGTGTCCCGGCAGTAGCAAAAGACTCAACTGTCAATATTTCTAGCTTCTTATCATCATGCTTGACAACTATTGGCTCTTACTTGCGAACTCACTCGCATGCGGATGACAGTTGGAAGGGTCTGAAAAAAGCTATCACTGTGATGTTACAATACTGGTGGGATACATATCATTTTGCCATATCCAACCGGTTCGAGGAAGCAGCATTTCAAGCCCATCTAGCAATCGGAACAGATATCCTAAGCGATATCTCAAAAAATGCTCCTCAAAACGAGGTTATGGTCAAAGAGGTTGTTCAAAGCCTCAATGATTGTTTCTCCTCCGGCTTTAAATTGACGACTGGACTGAGCATGGAAATCCTATGGAAGCACCTTCGCCCAACTGTAGTGCCAAACATCCATGTCATGGAAACTCTAGTCCAGATGGAACTATTAGCTGTACGATTTGACTCTCTTCGTTGGAAAACGTCAATCTCCATTGATGAGCTTGGTGCGATCATGAAATCACTTACCAAAGCCTACTACCTCGTCCTCACATCAGATGTAGATGGAGCACATCTGGTGGAAACCCTATCTAAGGAGCTTTCTAGTCTTGAGTTAACGATTGGCAAAGAACAAGTTAGCGTATTACCATTCTTTGCAGCTGAATTCGAAGCTCTCAGACAATTCGAAATACTCAAAGCTTCGAAGCCTAGTGGGCAGCTAGAGCGTATTGATGATTCAGATTTACTTGTCCTGGCTAATTTTCCAACAACTTCTGAGATGCGTTTTGCTACAGCAACCGAGAGTTCAAACCGATTTCAAGGAGTGGATTATCTCTGGAGCAGCGGGCAGGAATTGAAACCTGTGACGGATACGTTCTCAGCTACTTTGATGAATAAACTCAATAAGGTCGGGGATGTGGACTTGAAATCTCTGAAGTTGCTTGAGTCCGAGTTGCCAAGAATAGGCCAGAAGATTGCGGCGCTGAGTGGGCATGTTTGTTCTAATCAACTAAGTGCTTTAGCCTATTATTCGGACAGCCTTATACGGGAAGTTGTCGATGTACACGACGAATCTCTTCGAGTATACCGTGCTAGCTGGTTTACTGATGTCAGCTTGCCAACCAGTTCACGCTCTATTACATTGTCCAGTCTTGTCAACAAGCTAATAGGATTCGAGCCTACAATGAATGATGTTCCTGCCAACACACTTCCAGGCCACCTAAAACCCGTCATCTCCAAGCACTTCGAATGTGCCATTGTTGCCAACAAAATCTCAACGACAGATATTTCTGTTGAGTTTGCCGCTCTTTCCTGGGTTCAGCTTGCCATTGGACTAATCACTCTTTACGTCCCTGATCGAGCTTTCGACCCTGACAAAAGACAAAGGTTGGAGAGGGATAGATATCAAAACATCCGGAAGACTCTTGAAAATAAGCTCGGTGCCCTGCGGCAGTTTGAACGTCTTTTTACTGGCCGGGACTCAAATATTCGATGTCAGTTACTTGAGGAGGAAATTGCAGAACTTGGCGACCCTCCGGCTACTTTACAGAAAATTTACAGGCCTGAAATATCTGAGTTGGACCAGCTGCAAGGGGAATTTGGAAACCTACTCAAGGTTGTTGTGGGATCAAATATCCCATTCATACTTGTGGCAATGCTCGAATCTGGAGATGATAATGCGGCTCAACAATTGAAATTGGTGGAAAGAAATGTTGCACAAATCGTTCGAAGACTGTCTGAGAGATTTCGTGCCTACAACGATATCACTATCCCAGTTGTTAATATGCTACGCTGTTTGCAAATCGGCCTTTCATTAGCGAGTGTTGCTGCTTCAGAAAAATTCACTCAGCATGAGGCCTCTATCGCTCTCAGCAAAATCACACCTTTTCTTGGTGGCGGTCCAATAAAAGTCAGTGAGGAACTTATCACAAGCCAGCCACTGGAGTACTTGGAGCTTGCCGTTGCCACATCTGTAACAGAAGGACTCTTTTCATTAGACTCTACAGAGAGACAGCTGCTACTCAAGGCATTTCATACATGTTACGACCAGTGGACCAAGCGCCTTGAATCCGATCGTGCTGAGGCTGAATCTAAGTCAGGCCTATATCGATTTCGAGGCAGTGCTGAAGATGAAAATGAGGATGACGACGAGCAGTTCAATGAGCTCTTCCCTACCTATGATGATGAGTCTTCGACTGGGCCAAAAGATGCCGCCGTTTCTAATGTGGTCAGAGATAAAGCTATCAATCTTTCCCGAGTTCACGCAAATATTTTCTTAGAAGGCGGCATCTCGTCTGAGCGTATCCTCGGTGTCATTCGCCACATGTCTAAGCAATTAGGAAGACAACACAAGAGCAGCGCTCAGTATGGTAAAGAAACTATGACTGCCAATCTCCTTCCTGGAGCAATTCTTCTACTGAACGATCAAATCGATGCCCTAAGCCCAAGTGCAGCAGTCTCCACATCCTACAATTTCTACACCGACACGAACCTGCCCGAAACACGAAAACTTGTCTCGCTGGTCCATCAAATACAAAACCGCTTCCGAGAGCTCCAAGCAGTGGATGAGATTGGGCACATGCAACCACTTGAGGACGTCATGGTTTCTTGTCGAGAATTGATGGAGTTTCGACATACGGAGCCACTAGCAAAGATCATCACTAAGGTTGAAAAGGTTCATACTTTTATGCATGAGTGGCAATTTGGTGGTTGGGCTAGCAGCTTTAATTCTGCACTTACCCTTTATGACAATCTTACTCAAACGATTGTTAGTTGGCGTCGACTGGAGCTTTCAACCTGGGCAAAGCTATTTGATATGGAGTCCACGAAGTGCGAAGACGATGTTAGGTCCTGGTGGTTTATTGCGTATCAAGTTGTCGTTGCAGCACCACTGCAGATCTCTGAAGACTCCGAGGAACTGAGGAAATATGCACAGAAACTTATTCAAGATCTCGAGGCCTACTTCACAACTGCTGTACTTGGACAATTCATTCAGCGACTTCAGCTACTCAAGCAATTGCAAAAGCACCTTGAACTTTTGATCAAAGATATCTCATCTATGTCGATCATATACAGCACGTTGTCGAATTTCATATCGCTTTACTCACGATATGAGAGGGCTGTTCAGGAGAGTCTCAAGAAAGGCAGAATCTCACTAGAGACATCCATGAAAGATGTGCTGCTGATGGCGAGCTGGAAGGACACGAACATTGTGGCGCTGAGAGATAGTGCAAAGCGGTCTCATCACAAACTTTTCAAGATTGTGAGAAAATTCAGGACTCTATTAGGACAGCCTGTGGAGTCTGTTATCAAGCAAGGACTTCCAGACGAAACAGTCGCCAATGTTGATGAAATGGGCTCTTCACGCCCAATAATACACCCGAATCTTGATCAATATGCACTCAAAATCTGTGAGCACTCCATTCCGAATTGGTCGCAGAAGAGCAAGAGATTTATCAACGTGTCGAAAACTGTTAGCCTCATGTATGATGCAAGCCAGCTTCCGGATGCTGCTGTGGAAGGCTCTGTTTACCTCGACTCATTCTTGGGCAATATTATCTCTTCTGCCGCCGATCTTCAAAGGGCTACTCCATCTGACCTTACAGAGGAAAATAAAGCCACTGTCAAGCATCTCAAGACTCTAAAGCGTAAGTTATATGCAGATACACTGAAAGAACTTCGCCAAATGGGTATCAAGTACAATCTTAGTGCCGACGCGTTAGCTAAACAGGACTCGTTCTCTGTTGCCCTTGCAAATACAGATTATCTCACCGGCCGTACCGATCTAGAAATTCCTAACCCTGAGTACTATTTTCACAAATCTCTTGATATTGCATCACGTGCCCGCGACGCTGCAAGACAACCTTCTGAGGATTTAAGCAGTGCTGAGGTTGCGCGAAGTGCTGGCTTCCTTGAAGGAATGTTACAAGTTTTGCTTACGCAGCACAACGTCCTGGCTAGGAGTGTCCAAGACATATCGAAATTAGAAGCTAAGATTTCCCTGGCTAAGGGTCTTTGGAATGGAGGAAAGCACGAGCTACGGCATGTAGAAAGAACATCGAACTGCGAAAAGAGGTTGAGGTGGCTACCAAATATCCTCGTCATTGCTTTGGACCTCATCAAGATCTATTCAAAATTGGGCAAACGTCATTACCAAGCGCTTGAGAACTCTGTAACCTCGTGGAAGGAGAAATTCGATAATTATGCACAGCAATGGGATCTGTTGCCGTCACTTCCAAACAGTTTGGTCTCAACCGAACAGTTAAATCTTGAGAGCGCTATCAATTGCTCTATCGCGCTCTTGCAGGAGGAGCTCTTGGATATAAACACGCGGCCAAGAGAGCTAGCTTTCATTCTCGATCAAATTACGCCGTGGACACAAATAACTTCCTCTTCAATCACTCGAACCTCATCAGACAGGGCTATCGAAGAGCTTGACCAAAAGCTCTCAATTATCTGTGACACAATTCTCGTCGCAGTCGAAAAACATAAGAAAACTCTCGCAGATCTACCAACCACCACAGAAGATTCAAATTGGCTCATTAAGAATGAATCAGCTCTGGCGTCGAGCATAAAATCGCTTCACGGCGAAAGCATCACGACTCAAATAGAAGAAGCCTTTGTGATCCTTCGTCAACTCGACCTGTCAAGCGCACCCACGGGCAATTCTGCTTCCGCGATCTTCGCCGTTGCGCTCCCAATAATCCAACAATACTTCAACATTCTTCGTCAATCAATTGTGCGATATGCGCAACTCCATCGTGCAACCTGCAAGGCCTCTTATATCTTGTCTAAAACCTTCATTCAAATCGCCACCCAGGGTTTCTGCACCCCGTCAGAGAAATCTAACGCTCAAGAAGGCCAGACTGAAAAGCTCGAAGGCGGAACTGGTCTTGGCGATGGTGAAGGAGCAGAAGATATCAGCAAGGATATCCAGGATGATGAGGATTTGGATGAACTTGCGCAGGAGCCAAAGACAGAAAAGGGAGGTGAAATGGAAGATGAGAAAGATGCCGTTGATATGGCGGATGGTGATATGGAAGGTGAAATGGGTGATGCTGGTCAGGAAGAAGGCGATGATGTTGATGATGGAGATAGTAAGAGTGGTGATGAAATGGATGAGGAGGTGGGAGATGTCGATGATTTAGATCCGACAGCTGTAGATGAAAAGATGTGGGATGGTGATGGGGAGCAAGCGGATAAAGATCAAGAAGGCGATGAAGAGAAAGGGAAAAAAGGCAAGGACGAGCAAGTTGCTACCAAGGAAAATGACAAACAAACTAAGGAATCAGACGGGTATGATGGGGAAGAGGAAGAGGAAGAGGAAGAAATGGGCGGTGCTGAGCAGGGTGAAGAGGTGAAGCAAGACGAGGCTGAGAAACATGATCCTCATGCTCAAGAAGGAGAGGCGCTTGATTTGCCGGATGATATGGAATTGGATGGAAATGAAGAGGAGGGGAGTGTGGATGGGGATGAGGATAAAATGAATGATTTGTCGGATATTGAACAAGATGAGAAGGAAGACGACGAAGTTGTTAATGATGGAAAGGAGGAAGAGGGTGCCGAAAATGCGGATGCTCAGGAAGATCAAGATATGGGTGATGATATGGATGTCATTGATTTGGATGGGGAAGAACCAGACGAGGGCAATCCTACCGATGAAGCTGGCCAGAAAGACGACACAGAGCCTGAACAAGAGCTATTACCAGAGGATCAAGAGAATCTTTTACACGATCACAATAACGAAAGTAATGCTGATGCTGACAATACAGTCCCTAGCGATGCCCAAGGCACAAGCGAAGATCAGGACGAAAATACGACGAAAGACAAGATCGAGTCTACCAGCAAAGCTCAACGAGAAGACGGTGGTAAAGGTGGCGAGTCATCAGAGAAAAAGGACTCGGCGACTAAAGACGGTGAACAAGGACGGCAAGCAAATGGCGAAGCTCCGCAAGATGCTCGGGACGAGACACAAGACAGTGCCGCAGCCCAACCATTCAAGAAACTTGGTGAAGCTCTCGAACAGTGGCATCGACAACAAACTAAGATCCGAGAACCCACTGAGCAAAAAGAGCAGACACAGGATCAAAATCTAGATATCAATGCTGAAAGTACTGAATTTCAGCACCTGCAGGATGAGGATGCTCAAGCTGATGCTCAAGCTTTGGGCACTGCGACCGAGGAGCAGGCTCATACATTAGATGAGTCTATGGCGATTGATCAAGAGAGTGAGGGTAAGCCTGACAATTTCCAACCGGATGAGAAGGAAGACGATGTTATTGACCTTGACGATGTGATGGACATCGAAGAACCGAATTCGCCAAAAGAACAAGAAAATTCCGATGCATATGAAGGTCGAGCTGGTGCAATGATCAAACAAGCAAATAAAGATCGCGAGGAAGAGTCTATCGGCCCTCGAAGCCAAATACACGAAGATATTGAGGAGGAAGTTGAAGAAGTTGACAATCAACTTGAATCCACCCACCTCGATTCGACAAGTCAATTTCTAACATCCGCATCCGGTGCCCACCACCAATGGGCTCACTATGAGCATCTAACTCGCGATCTCTCACTATCCCTTACCGAACAGCTCCGTCTCATTCTCGCTCCTACCTTAGCAACCAAGATGCGTGGCGACTTCCGTACTGGTAAACGTCTCAACATCAAACGCATCATTCCATACATCGCCTCGCAATACAAACGCGACAAAATATGGATGCGACGATCCGTCCCCTCAAAACGCTCTTACCAGATTATGCTTGCAGTTGATGACTCTAAATCCATGGCAGAATCTGGCTCTGGAGCGTTGGCATTCGAAACCCTCGTTATGGTTTCCAAATCTTTAGCAATGCTCGAAGTAGGCGAAATATGCGTCGTCGGCTTCGGCGAACAAGTCAACGTAGCCCACGACTTCTCCATGCCATTCAGCTCCGATGCTGGTCCTAAAATTTTCCAAAACTTTGGTTTCGATCAAAAGAGAACAGATATAACAAATCTCGTCCGTGAATCTATTTCTCTCTTCCGCACCGCTCGTTCACGTGCTTCCAACTCCCCTACCGACCTTTGGCAGCTGTCCCTCATCATCTCCGATGGGGTTTGTGATTCCTCTGAACACGATAGTATCCGTCGTTTATTGAGAGAAGCGATTGAGGAGCGCATCATGATGGTATTTGTGATTGTAGATGATGTAAAGGGGAAGAAGAAGGGGGAGAGTGTGGTGGATTTGAAGGAGGCGAAGTTCGTGAAGGATGAGGGCACGGGAAGGAGTGAGGTCAAGATCGTGAGATATCTTGACACTTTCCCGTTTCAATATTATATTGTTGTGGGGGACGTGAAGGAGTTGCCGGGGGTGCTAGCGACATTGCTGAGGCAGTGGTTTAGCGAGGTTGTGGATTCGAATTCGTAGATAATTTTTCTGTTTGTTATGAGGGTACTTTTACTCGTATAAATTTGGAATTGGAGTTGGAGTTAGAGTTGGAGTTGGAGCTAGTTCTTAAGACGGCAGTTAGGGGTTTAATAGACATGGAAAGACATTTATACCCATCTAGCTCGTTTTTTCATCATACCCTGCCTGTCCACACCCTGGGGCTTGAAGTTTAACTGGCTTTACGCAACCACTTCATAGCTTAGACATGCAAGGAAGCAGTAGTCAAGAGCAATACAGAAGGTTTATTGATTAAGCTAATTATAACTTCCTCTAGTGAAATCGAGCCCCAAGGCAATAGAAAGTCCTTTTCCACACCCTTCTGGAGTCGGTCAAAGACTCCTGTCAAAATTACGCCTTCCTCCATCAATGACTATGAGCCCATGTAGGTATAAATTTACCTGCACCTTGTAAGTTATTAACTCGTGCTTTACTTCCTTTACTGGTCACTGAATTTCAAAAAACCTTTTTTCTTTCACATCGAAGTTCAGCCAGACACCCACAATGACAGAACCAAAACTGAAAATCGATCACCTCTGTTTTATTGTCTTTTCCCGTAAAGTTCCTGGCAAGCACATGGGTATTCTCTTTTTATTCAGATCATTTAAGTACAAATTTCTATGGCAAAGATCACCCCTAACTCCAAACCACGATTGGACTCTTCCTCGCTTCAGCAACGGCCCCGTGCATGTAGAGCACAAACATCTGCTACATCTCACCAGACGAAATATGGGCGTCTCAAATAATCACGCACACTTCTTCAAACCATCTGGATTGTTTTATACCACCTCATCACCCTTTTCACTCTCAAAAAGGTCAAGTGTATTGCAGAAAAGGTTGAGGCCCCAAAATATTGTCGACCTAGCAGAGGATGGCATAAACTATACGCTCCCTGCTTCTGCCACTTTTCTCTTGAACACCCTGCAAATAATCCAAGTCATATGAAGATATATCAAACTGATCGGTCAATGAAAATTTTGAGAAAATATGGAGGATTTCCTCCATTCTTTGTCAATATTCTGTTTCATCATGGCTGTCTTGGTCTTTTCTATTTGTGCTTTTGAGCCATCGTTAGCCTCTTCTCTCTCTTGCTGTTGGAAGATAAAAAAAATTACTTGAAGCATAGCCAAAATGGCTAGAGAGTAGTGGAGTACAAAGTTAAGGATGAACGAAGACTTGAAATTGTTGGTATGTGATAAGCAAAGAAACGAGGCTAAGTATCCAAGAAATAGAAGAAATGGTAGGTGCTCCGTTCATATGTGAGAGTACAGTACATAAGTTAGTATGGTTCCCGCAGTTTCGGGCTGGTAGTGAGTCAAAAAGATTTCGTGAAGCAGCCGTACCTAAAATTACAAGAGATTTGAATATGGTAGTCGCACCTGAGGTATAGTTTGATACAACTCAAGGTACCGGTTGGGCAAAGAATTGCTTAGACATATTATAATAGGTATCTTTGAGAATTTTGCGCCACATGCTTCCTATATGTGTTTCCATCCATGCCATACGCCGTTATGATAACCTTTCCTTAGCCTTTAACGCCAGCAGTGGAATTACCTATGTACCTTTAGTCTCAATTTCCCTGGCCTTCAACATATTAAACATTAGTACACTAAGTCCTGGACCTTACGACTCAGATGGCCTAAGCCTCAGTACCAACAGTCTTGCCTTTATACTCCTCAGCCCATTCTCTCGCAGCCTCAGCTCGTTCCTCCGCCTCCTCATGGTATAATATAAAGTCATCTTCCCCAAGCTCACTAGTCTCTTCCCATAATTTCTCGAACTCTGCATCCCCACCAGCAGCACCCTGCTGAATAGCCCAGATATTTTCTCTGAGCCGCTTATGCCTTTCCCGATCTTCTTCAATCCGCTGCTCAATTTGCTTCTTGTCCAATCTCGGGTAGTTTGCACCGTTTGCCTTCCTCGGTGTATCTCTCGCCCCACCCGTACCACCCATCTCTACATCTCCAGTAATGGGGCTTGAAAGACCGATAGCATCGGGCAGCGTATCTCTTTCCTTTAGACATTCTTCGATTTCAGAAACTGTTTGCGCTAAGAGGAAAGATTTGGATTGTAGTCCTTGAAGAACTTTGCGGACAACTTTGACGTTTGCAGCGCCGGAACCATCTTCGGGGGCAACAGCATCGACGACTCGCAGAATATCTCGTTGCATCATACGGACATAGTCGTGGTGTTTTTCGCGAGCCGCCATGTCGCAAAGGTGTTCGATGAAGTACATTATATTTGCGCGGTTATTCATAGAATTCTAGAAATCATCAACAATTTATCCTTTCAACTTCCTCAAAGCCAAGGCAAGGCAACTTACCCGTTCTAACTGCTCCAAGATACAACTGTGCAAATCCTCATCCATATCCCTATACCTCAACGCATACTGGGCAGCCTTATTCGCACTCGTAACACTCGCATTCAAATGCTGCAAATGCTGCGTAAAGCGAACACGAACCTCAAATGGATCCATAATTTTCCTACCTTCGCTCCGTCTTCCACTTCCACTTGCACTTTCAACAGCTAACAAGCTTCCACTTTTTCGATCTGGGATGGGTATACTGCTACTTCCTCGTACACTGGGACCATTTCCTACTGCATTTTTAAACAGCAACTTGGAAGGCGAGTCAAACGGGTTGTCGGTATGTAAAGCGGGGGAGGGCCTAGATTTCGTGGGTGTGTTGATGTTATGGAGCGGTGCTGGTGGTGGGTAGGACATTTTGAGAGCTGGGTGGTTGAAGCACAGTTCTTGGGCGGGCGGTGAGGCGAGGGGTGGCGGCAGAAAATAAATATCCCACTTCCTTCAAAAGGCACTTGAAATATTGTCGCAAACACGCGATTATCACAATTGTGTCTCAATATTGTTGTGTCGAAAAGCTTATCGCAAAATGTCCGCAAATGGAAGGGAAGAGTCAGAAATGACATTGACAGTCTTGGGCTGTGGTACGTTGAATTCACTACTGTCATGAGATTAGGGGGAGAAGAAAAGTCAATACATGAAGTTGAAGCTGAGCGTAATCAAGGCTAACACGCTTCACTATAGGAACTATGGGAATTGCCATTCTATCTGGTATTCTATCTTCACTATACGAGCTTCAAACGCCCAAACCCTCCTTCCTACAGAGCCAATCCGGCACCTCAACCCCGGCCCTCGAAGACCTTCCCTCACGCCTCCCCTCCAAATTCATAGCTTGTGTCCGCCGACCTGAGTCCGCAAAGAAGATCAAGACTGCGCTCTCTGCTTACTCAAAAGCCGTAACAATCGTTCAAAATGACAACGTTGATGCATGCAGAGAAGGAGATGTTATTTTGCTCGGGTGCAAGCCATATATGGTCGCCGATATTCTTGCAGAAGAAGGCATGGTGGAGGCTTTAAAGGGAAAGCTATTAATCAGTATTTGTGCTGGTGTCTCGGCGGATCAAATATACAACAATCTATATGATTCAATCCCTGTAAACCCTGAAAAGGAAGGACTATGCAGGGTTGTTCGAGCAATGCCCAATACCGCGTCCGCGATCAAAGAAAGCATGACTGTGATTGCTTCCTCTGTACCTCCTTTGCCTGCGCAAGTTAGCAGTTTGGTGACATGGATTTTCAAGAGGATAGGTGAAGTTGTTCATTTGCCTGCAAGTACAATGGATGCCAGCACCGCCTTGTGTGGAAGTGGGCCAGCGTTCTTTGCGCTAATGCTGGAAGCAACAACAGATGGCGCTGTGGCGATGGGTTTGCCGAGAGCGGAGGCACAGAGAATGGCAGCACAAACGATGAGAGGGGCTGCTGGGCTGGTGTTGGCCGGTGAGCATCCTGCTTTGTTAAGAGACAAGGTTAGCACACCTGGCGGGTGCACGATAGGAGGCTTGCTCGTGTTGGAAGAGGGACGAGTGAGGGGAACAGTAGCGAGAGCCGTTAGGGAAGCAACTGTCGTTGCGAGTCAATTAGGAAAAGGAGTTCAAGGGGTCAACGGAACCAGGTTCTAAACGTTTGCTTGTTAATTATGGCCATGGGAATGCCATGAAGTAGTTGATATTGCTTATTGCATTCGATTCGTTTAAATCATTGGTGATATCTCCTTGTTACGCCTTGGTAGAAAATTGTATGCCGGAACGCCTTTCTTGTACAGAAGCATTATGTTAGGTTCGAATTATGCAGTAATCTTGGCCTTCTTCGCTGAAGGTTCACCGGTATCCCCTTCATCTGGTGATGGTCGCTTCCCATTCGTGCCCTTTGGTCCAGTGACTCTCCTATCCAGAGCTCTCAATAAGCGAGCGTAATCCGCTTCCACACTTCCTAATGCTTCCTCTAGCTTCGTAATTCGCTCTGATCGGTCAAGTTGCATCAACATATCTCTATTGTGCTTGTAAAGCCGCTTCTTCACCCATAGCTGCCATAAGTGATACTCGTGCTGTCGTGCTTTAAGATCTTGGATGGCGTCCTTCTTCTCAATCATTAAGGATTGTCGGACACCGAGAGGTAATAGAGACAGCAGTTGCATCTCAGTGACACGAGCGAATTGCCTCGGTGCAATTTTCAACTTGAGACGGATCTTTTCGAGTAAATCGCCATCAAGAATATTTTTTGGTACTGGTCCCCTTGATCTTGGCTGGACAGTTGTGTTGATCCTAAGAGTCGCAAATTCCGCAAGTGTTCGTAGACGGACCAAATCATTAAGGTCTCTCAGGTCATCGAAGGCTTCATTTGGGTCTTCGACGGTGATCTCAATGGTCTTGGGGTCGGCAAGGTAGTAATCAAATATGGCATTATAGAACCTTGAGCCGTGTCCTCCTGCTTGGAATGGTGGCAGTATGATAAATTGTGAGATTCGCGACCGGCATGGGAGATTTGGGAAGGTGATTTTGGGGAGTGGGAACTTGAAGTCCAGGTTGGCATCGTGTGCGATACGCTGTCGTTTCCCTCTAGGAGTGCCATGTGATGCGATAGGCTGGTATAGGAAATATCGATAGACTGTTGAATAACCCATGAATGTATATGGGGATTGAGAGGGTTCCAGGTTTTCGGTTTTCTTTTGGTACAGAAAGAAGACTGTCCATCTGTCTAGTCCCCATTCTGGTTCGTCTAAATCGAGTAAAGTCCCTCCTTCTATGAAGAAGGGTACTAGCACTTGGATGCGTTTCAACATCTGCTGGACCGCTAAATCAGCTAGACTTCCCCTCCAGACCTCAAATGTTTGCGATCCGCTCTGAATAGTCTTCCACAGCTCCCCAGGTGGCTTCCAGTCAGCGTACGAAGCATCAGCGATAGCAGCGTCAAAAACAGCAGTCTTGTCAAAGGCGGCTACATCAGGTCAGTATTTCCATTTTTCTTCGCCCCGTCTCCGACATGAGATACTTACTCTTCGGCAGGAAATCTTCCAGGATAGGCTTCAAGTCTGTAGGTTCTGTCTCGCCAATTGCCTTAAATTTCTTATTGTAGGTTATTTGTAAAACCGGTCGCATATCTGAGGCATGGTATTTAAGATTTATTTTCAAGCCCTGGTAACCAAAGATCCTCTCCTCCTCGCCGAAAATCGAATACGTGAATTTGGGATGGAAGGTAGCGAGAGTTTTGCCAGGAACGACAAGGGAGATGTTGACTGCTTCACTCGAGTCCGTAGACCCTATAATAGATAATGTTAGCTTTACAATCCTTTGTGAGGAAATAAACCGACGATTTCAATCACAGCGCGATGATAATGATTATATCGAAGCTGAGACTTCAATCTGTTTGCGTCTAAGCGCATAAAAAGTAGACCAAAGATAGAATACTTACAGTCTGCTTCGAGGTCCGCCATCTTGTTGACCGGGTGCCCAGACCTTGCTGATACGAGAAAGATAACCTTGTACCAAGAGGGACGTAGTATTGAAGTGCGACTTTAGGTTGCTTAATGCTCAAAGCTCAAGCCAAAAGTTTGGCGCGTAGATTGATTTTCAAGACGCGTCGCAGGGATTCAGGGTTTGGCGAACTACGCTTCAGCCTTGCAGCGAGACCTTTAAATCTGTCATCCTCGAAAGTCCACCCTAGCAACAACAGCATCAGCATCAATAATCTGGGGAACACAGACGGTCCGGTCAATCTCCTGCGCCTGCGAAGTGAATTGTATTGTTCAGGGGGGTTCTCGAGATGTATCGATAACGGCGCAAACCTTCGAATTTTTAGCAAGTTGCGTTTTGGAAAGATCTAAGGGGTTAAGATGTTGGACGGATTGTTCATGCTGCTCATGCTGAGCGTGGTGATGGCTTTAGCGTAGGTATTTCAAATACAGAGAAGAAAGCAATTGACTAACTGAAAGGCAGGTCATTCCTCGCTGGCGCATTACCCCTGTCCATGACTCTGTCCTCATCACAACTGCGACTGATCTCAACAATTGGTATGGGAGTACTGGTTGGTACATCATTAATTGTCATTATTCCGGAAGGAATCGAGGCCGTATATACCGCTGGGTCTGTCGCTCATTTACATACACGAAAGAGTCTCCGATTGCAAGAGCGAGCTTTAGTTTCATGGCCAGTAAACGCAGGCCTTACCCCTATTCTGCGAAGAGCCAGCACTATTCACCACGAAGTATCTGAAGATGCCATACCTCTGAGCAATCCACTTGGAGGTCTGAAGCGAAGAGATACAGAGAAGAAGGCCGAAACCGTAACGACTCCAATTGGGCCTGAAGCAGCAAAAGAAACCCCTCCTGCGGACAAGCCTGCGCCTGCAGCCCCTGAGCACAAGGAGGATCACCATGATGATCCCCCGACATTTTATATAGGGCTTTCACTCATTTTAGGATTCGTCCTTATGTTTCTTATAGATAAATTACCCCGACATGCCTCTGAGCATATACAGCCACCCCCACCAACACGCCATATATCCCTCGATAACTTGTCTATGGGACTTTCTGGATCACAAGGGGATGAGGAATCAGAGAGCTTTCTCCAGTCCCTCGCCCCAACACCAAAACAAACACGAAGCCTAGCAACGACAACAGGTCTCGTGATACATGCCGCTGCGGATGGGATAGCTATGGGCGCCTCAGCATCAACCGACAACACCAAATTAGGCTTCATTATCTTCATCGCTATAATGATTCATAAAGCCCCCGCTGCATTTGGTCTTACATCTGTACTGCTGAAACAAGGACTCTCTAAACGGGCGGCTCGAGGACATCTCATAATATTCAGCCTGGCAGCGCCTTTCGGTGCGATAACAACCTGGATTTTAGTGAGCGTCCTTGGAGGAAGTCATATTGAGGGAGAAAGAGGTCAATGGTGGACAGGAATGTTGCTTCTGTTCTCTGCTGGAACCTTCCTGTGAGTTCTTTCACCTCCATATTTAATATTCACAATAACTTTGGCGACTGACGATTCTACAGGTATGTGGCAATGCATGCCATGCAAGAAGACTCCAGTCATGAACACACTGGTCACTCGATGACAAACGGCTACGCGGAAAGCAGTGGCAGCTCACAGCGTAATAAGCCAAAGCCGCAAATGAGAGATACACTTGCTGCAGTGGGTGGGATGTTGATCCCACTCCTGACGCAAATAGGACATCATCACTGATTGGAGTGTGTACGAGTGGATTCAAGGGACGGTACACTGGCTGTTCTTCCTGCAAAAGACAGGATAGAATTGGGCTTAGGCGTTGGAAGAGGACTTGTTATATTATGTTTTATAAAATAGGTATAAGTAGAAAAGCGAGTACTCATGTCACGTGTTCTAAATATTCTACTTATGGGTCAGATGCCATTGATCACCACTCAACTCATATTTGGCCCCACTACCACCCTCGAACAAGGAATCCTTTCAGAAGGTCCTTAAGATAAACTTTCCTGTGGATCTCGAGAGTTTGAATGAAGATACGTATCATGTATGACCATGGCATTTTAGCCTCAACTCAATATCAACCACCACCGTCAAGGCAGCTTTCCCAGTCGATCCTTTTTCAAGTTCATCATTGCTACGTCGGCAAAGCATTCGGGTCAAAGTGATGCCGTATAGCCAGTGATATTTCTATTTGCTGTTGATAGGCTTTGGCCATAAATTAAGCGAAGCGATGATTGGGGGAAGGGTAATGTTGCTTCAATCTACCTTATATTATGCGGGGCTTTCGAAATCCCATAGCTCGGCAGTTATGCATATATTCGCAGCCAGAGCTTATATTGTACCTTGGCTGTGGTCATTCGATGTAACTTATTTATATAGATGATGTCTATTCCGTTTCTAGCTGTGTATTATTCAAAGTTTAGCTTTCTTGTCAGACTGCGCTTGTGCTAGCAATAAGAAAGAATTAAATAAGATGAAGTTTCAATTATTTGCGAGCATTTGGTTCCTTGCTCAAGCGCTCAATGCTGCTCAAACTGTTCTCCGTTTCGGCTGCTCGCAGATTGTAGTTGAGCGGTTAGATCCGTGAGGGACTCTTAAAACTAGTTATTCCAATCACATAACACGCTAACTTGAACACAAGCCTCGTCAACCCCGGGCTGAATCCATCTCCGCATGTTCACCAGGTATGGAAGAATACCCTGATTCTTTACACCTTATACTGACAATTATTTCAGGTTACTGGTGGTGTACTACTTCCCATTCCTCTTCCCCAAACGGAAAATCTAACACAAAGCTAGAATGCATTTAATGCAGATATTCCCTCTTCAGACGTCTCTCAAATAGCAAATTGCACAACCTGTTCCTTCAGCGAAGACCTCTCAAACTACTGGACCGCAAACATGTATTTTAAAGCCCGAAACGGAACCTATAAGAGAGTACCCCAGATACCTAATCGCGGTCTTACTGGTGAGGTAGGCGGAATGACTGTGTACTACACTTCACCATATGATGGCTCCAAGGTTACTGCATTCAAACCTGTAGGTGTTCCTGTCTTTCAAGATTTTTCATCCGATGGAAGGAGAGGATATTGATACATATGGGCATCATAGGGATTCCGAATGCTAGCCGGAAACGCTGACCAACGCGCCACCGGCGGGATAACCAAATGGAATGCCATCTGTTTCCGCTGCTACACTGCAAAAAACTTCGGTGGTGACAACGGCGCCCCATGCTCTGACTCCAAAGTTGACTCCGTCTCTTTACCCTCCAAAGCCTGTCCCGGTGGCATCAGAACTACAATTCGCTTCCCAACATGTTGGGATGGCAAGAATCTTGATAGTCCTGATCATATGACACATGTGTCTTATCCGAGTAGTAAGACCTTTGAGGATAATGGGCCGTGTCCGAATACGCATCCGGTAAAGTTACCGCAGTTGATGTTTGAGATTGTTTGGGATACGAGCGCATTTAATGATAAAGGAATGTGGCCTGCTGATGGAAGTCAGCCGTTTGTATTGAGTATGGGTGATAGGTGTGTACTTCTATTTTACTTCGTTTTCCTTGGCTCGCTACACTTCTCTATGCGGGTGCAGCTTATGCAATTTCAGAGGGGGTCGATATTTATAAGGGGAAGGTAGTGCTGACCCGTGGTTCCTGTAGTACCGGCTACGGCCAACATGGTGACTACGTTTTTGGCTGGAAAGGCGACCAGCTGCAGAAGGCTATGGATGCTGGTTGTTTTGGCGCGACCTGCAAACCGCTTGCTACACAAAGTTTTGACGTTGCAAACAAGTGTGCTGTGCCAGACTCCGTAAAGGAAAAAGTTGATGGCTGTAAGTACTCTTTTCGTAATCCCTAAACCAGCCCTAGCATAAAAATCAGGTTGAGGTGCCTTGTAAAGTCTTCTCCAGCTAATCATATGCCCTTAGGGATTGAGAAGATTCCTGGTATGCAGATGTAGGGCCTGGGGACAGTATATGATTAGCATTGGATAACGTTCTTGTGACTGTTTGAGAGTGACTAAAGGGCTGAGGTAGAGAAGTTGCGTTTACCAGTCATAAATTTTTGAATAGATAATGTTTGTTAGGGAAATTAGGAGAGTAATACATTCTAATTCCAATATTCAGAGTGCCACTTCAAGATTATACAACGCCTAGAAACCTGCCTGAGGTGTGGTAGCCTAGAGTGTGTGTGGAGTTCTCTTCATATCACTAGAGTTTCCAGCTCCGAGGTACTTGTAATTCAATAAGAGCTTTAGCACAGCGTCAACGTGGTTTATTCTACTTCTCGCTCTATTTGATCTCCCCTCCATTTGTGATACGGTATAATATAGTGTAGTAGAATGAGGTTTTGGCTGGGTAGAAAATTCCGCTACACACTGTATACTAAAGCGAGAGCTCTTTGTGCATATATAGTAGAAACTTGAGAGCACCGAGTAGAGCATGTTTGCTGTATGAAATTTTTACATAGAAATTAACGGGGTACTGACGAGTAACTGTACTGAAGAGGAATACCCCCCCCTAACCCCCCTCCCCCATAAAATGGACTTGCTAAGTACGGATGTTGGTATATGGTTGTCAATTTCTGACACAGCAAGTCTTGACCATGGCAAGCACTAAAGAAATTCCCTCACCTTAATAGAAATTTACTGTACGTCACAGTAAGTCAAACCAATTATGACGGAAAATCCAGCAGTCATAGCTTTTAAAACTTTGAATATTTCCTCAATGCTTGGGACCAGCCAGTTCCCTTCACACATACTACAGAGTCTAATTACTAGAGGAACTAGTAGTAAACGCAGGAATATCGCAGCTATATACGAGGAAGTATATGTTAAATAAATTATGGTTGCTTCTCGGGAACAATTTCATTCTTGTTTAACTGGATGAAATTTCTCGCAATTTTCAGATTTTTCGGGAACGACCTTATCACCTGCTTCGGAGCTACCTCTACTGTGGATAATTGTAGTCCTGTTAATCTTGTAGATTAGCCAAATTTCGATATAGTGGATGTTACAACTATTAGAGCAAGCTTTTTTCTTTGATTCGGTAAGTCTGGTCATTATCTAGAAGCGTAAGTCTGATCCTAACCCCTCAAATTTAGCAACACTCGAGATACAATCGTTGAATTTCCTTCTCCAGGTTCACCCATGGTGAGAATCCTGAATCCCGAATCTGTAAGCCGGTGGCGTACGGCAAGTTTCCCTAGGGGTGTCCCATTCAAATCTTGCGCCTTCCACTCCATTCTTGACTGCTGTTATTTGGAAAATACATTTCGGTAAAATATTGCAACCCCCTCGCTGCAAGATTGCTATACGGTTGCCTATCAATAATTAAATAACAAGAAGGTTTTGTGCATAAAATCGAATCATTGGGTGGCAGTACCATGCAATATGAGTGAGATGAGCGTGCTCGACAGCCATGTTCCAGACAAATCGTAAGTGCAAGATGAGTGTCGGCAACAATACAATTTCTGTCAGGTATTATTAAAATAAAAGTAAAAGGCTGAAAAATCCTTCTTAGAATAGAAGAATCCAATAATAGCGCCCCATAAGAAGTTAGAGCGTCATATGTTTCCAATGAAGCTAAGACTGGTATAGGTTAATATGAGAAACTCGCGACCACAGCCATACTGCTCACCTTTTCTCTGGTAATAGAAATCGAAGACATTCGCAATAAAAAAACTTTTATGTTCCAATTAATCTTGCCATAAGATGTGTCTGACAGTCAGTTGGTTGGTGGCGGAAATCACTGGTGATGCATGGAGTTCGAGAAATAATTTGCCTTTAAAATGAAAGGTAGTATTTGAGAGATTTGGAAGTGCACGATACGTACATCCAGAAGTTTCGGAAAAGATCAAATAGGAATAGATGTGCGGGTTGATGTTTAAGAGAGTACTAGAAGTACTGTTCATTTTAGGTATACCGGACGAATTATTATTTTGAAAGGTAAGAATTTGGACCAAGAGCTGCGATATACCCAGATGGGGTGATATCTCATAACATATCATCTTGAGTAAATGACCGCACAGTAACAGATCCGCCTAAAACCTTTGTAGCATAGTTGAATATACCCCAACGATAGCCCTCAAATATGGCCCAGTCCGTGTTCAATGTATAATTTCTCCCAAAACTCTTGAATGTAGCACCGTCAGTGCTGTAGGAGAAAGCGACCTGCTTGTTGCCTGCTGAACGTGAGTCCATGTCTCCGCGCAGCCAAACTTTCCCCTTTGTCACTGGCGTGCTTGTAACAGTAGTACCTAGGCTGCTTGTATCCCACGTAGTGCTGTTGAGAGTGAGGCCGTCCTGCATAATGAGAGAATAATTATCACCAGTTCGAATAACCCCAATATAGGCCGTCCAGTCACGGAAAGCAGATAGCCCGCATCGATCTCCATCAGCCATATTGGTGAAGTCGAGAAGAATCGTTGCGCGGGGTAAGCCACCGTGGACGCGGTGTGTCAGAGTGTTTCGAGCCCTATAAAGATCATCTGTGACAGTGGCTGTTGAGAGTGTGATACTGTTGTTAACAGCATATTTGGTGATATCTGGGTTGTGGTTCCATTCCCAAGATACGCCCAACGAGGTACCCGCGAAAGTATCAGTACCAGTCCACGATTGGGTTTTCTTGGTGGGAAGGTAATTAGGGTAAGTTTTGCCCCAGGTATTGTTGACCAAGGTCAAGACAGGATAATCGTCAGATCCCCAAGTGATAGGAGCAATCACTGGCATACGTCCATTGGGATAGGCCCATGTAAATGACACGAAATACCAGTCCCCCAGAGACGTTTTCACGAGGCTACCTTGATGTGGGGTGCCACCGCTCGTGACTGGACTTTGGACGCCCTGTTGCAAGAGCTTTGAAGTCCATGGACCCCAGGGGCTTGTAGACTTCCAGATGTACGTAGATTGGCCGCTTGGATAATCGTCGAGAACGTAGTACAATCCATTTCGCTTATACATTCGATTTCCTTCGATGTTCGATGTTCCAGAAGGGGAACTAAAGACCTGCTGAGTTTTCACAGGTGACAAACCATCTGGTGCTAGCTGAGTCATGTTGATCTTGTCGTTTCCGTGGACAATATACATAGTATCGTCATCGTCGATGAAAAGGCCACAATCGTAATAGCATGTTCCGTATACAACTGCTGCTTGTTTCCATGGTCCCGTGGGTGAAGAAGCGGTATAGGTATAGGACTTCCAGAAATCAATACATCCAATCCAGTACCAAGTTTTGTTGCTGGCTCGGTATCTCATAGTTGAAGCCCAAGTACCTCTCCGGTATGCCTGCGAGCTAGCAAGGTTGTACCTGTCATCACCAAAGTCCAGGGTTGGCACGCTGTGTCCAATCATTTCCCAATTGGCCAGATCAGCTGAACGTAAAATTGGTGCCCCTGGTGAAAAATGCATATTTGAGGCTGAGAGATAGTAGAGGCCATCAGGACCAACAAAGACATCATTGTCCGCAAAATCCTCGTAAATTATTGGATTTGTAAAAGTAGACTGAGAAAAAGCGATTGGATTACGGGTGCCTAGGCTTGTCACTGAAATGGATGAGTTAGTCTGAGGAATTTCTAGAGCAGTATGAACTTACCTAGAGATTGTGTCTGTTGAATGAACACTGTCATCAGAAGGCCAAAGCCCAAATTTCGAGTTCGCATGATGCTAAATCTTTGAAGGCTAGATTAAAAAGTATTTTCTTTGGTTGGGCTCTTGGGCAGTCAGTTCAATATTTATGCTTTAGAGTAGTCTTTTAACAGGAGGGTTAGAATTGTTTCCTCGGCTTCAGGCATACTAGACCCGGGCCATTCCAGAGACTAGGCCTCTGAATCGGTAGAGTTCGAAAATGAGAACGGTTATTCGAGGAAGAATCAAGTTGAAATATTCCTAAATTGAAATATAGCCTATTATGAAGGCTTGATTTTACCATGTCATTGTCATCGATTTCCATCCTTGGGAGATATCACCGCAACCGCGGAATTACTATATATCTCGAGCGGGGAAACGAATGTCCGGGTAAGGGAAATGCGCTTATTCCGGCGAGAGAGTTATTCTATGAATTGGCCCGAAATGGTCCCAAGCTGTTACTCTTGATATGTAACAAATCCGATTATGATGGGAGAAACGTAAATAGGCTGAGTTGAAGGTAATAGAACTATATCACGTGCTCAGATCTCTTGACCTCTTTGGAATAACTATGTTGAGGGAAGGCTCTTCAAAGTCCATAGTATAGTGGCGAAGAATGTTCCGTCTTGAAAGTTTAAAATGGATTTGATGTCGGGATATGATCACGTGCATCGGGAAGCAGTGAGTTCTGCTAGTCCGAAATCGGCTAGACTTCAACGAAGATTAAAGCTCCCAACGACCAACATATTTTGACAGGCCCGAGATCAAAGCTCCGACTCTGCGCGAACCCTTTCTTTTCTCCTCAAGACCACCTCCTCTCCTTCAATTCTCCAGATCCGCTCGAGGATCATTGAAAGATGTTCTCACGAGCTTTAAGGACGAGCCGTGCGGCTCCTCTACGCAGCAATGCGTTTTCCCGAGCTGCTTTGGTGAAAAGAACGGTAACTACGGACGCTGCAAGTGCGCATGCGGATAAGGATTCTGTTCCGGAGGTGAGGATTGACCCTAGTGATATCAATTGAGCAGTGAACTAGTACTGATACGCAATTGGGAAATAGGAAGATACAAAGCCTTTCCAGGTCCAACTTTCTGATGAGTCTTTCGAAACCTACGAACTCGACCCCCCATCTTACACCCTTGATACCACCAAGGCGGAATTGAAGCAGATGTACTATGATATGGTTTCAGTCAGGTAAGGGATACATCAGAGCAAATATGTGGATTCAGCTGATGGATGTAGACGTATGGAGATGGCTGCCGATAGACTTTACAAGGAGAAGAAGATTCGTGGTTTCTGCCATCTTTCAACCGGTCAAGAAGCTGTCGCTGTCGGTATCGAACAATCTCTTACCAAGGAAGATGATGTTATCACTGCATACCGATGCCACGGTTTCGCGCTGATGCGCGGTGCTTCTGTAAAATCGATCGTTGGGGAATTGCTTGGTCGCCGAGAGGGTATCGCATACGGCAAGGGCGGATCCATGCACATGTTTACCAAGGGTTTCTATGGTGGAAATGGTATCGTTGGTGCTCAAGTTCCCGTTGGTGCCGGTCTTGCTTTTGCACACCAATACAATGGTAACAAGAACACAACTGTCGCGCTGTATGGTGACGGTGCTAGCAACCAAGGACAAGTCTTTGAAGCTTTCAACATGGCAAAGCTATGGAAATTGCCAATTCTGTTTGGTTGTGAAAGTAGGTCATCTATTCTGTGTTTTGACACTAGGCTAACCTTTTAAGACAACAAATACGGAATGGGTACAGCCGCTAATCGATCTTCTGCTCTCACCGATTACTACAAGCGTGGTCAATACATTCCAGGTCTCAAGGTCAATGGAATGGATGTTTTGGCCGTAAAGGCAGCCGTTAAATACGGAAGGGAATGGACAACATCTGGGAATGGCCCTCTTGTTCTTGAATATG
Source organism: Tricladium varicosporioides (assembly GCA_021365295.1). Taxonomy (NCBI): domain Eukaryota; kingdom Fungi; phylum Ascomycota; class Leotiomycetes; order Helotiales; family Tricladiaceae; genus Tricladium; species Tricladium varicosporioides. The sequence continues at coordinate 423,666 of JAJTIW010000010.1, read as the reverse complement.
TCACCTACAGATATGGTGGACACTCCATGTCCGACCCTGGAACCACCTACAGAACTCGCGAGGAAATTCAACGCATGCGCTCAACTCAGGATCCAATCGCCGGTCTCAAACAGAAGCTGTTGGAGTGGAACGTGGTTTCTGAAGAGGAGCTCAAGAATATTGACAGGGACGCCAGAGCCGCAGTTGACAAGGAGGTTGCTGAGGCAGAGGCAATGCCACCGCCAGAGGCCACACCTCAAATTTTGTACGAGGATATCTATGTCAGAGGGAGTGAGCCGCAATTCATGAGGGGTCGGACACCAGATGAGAACTATTACTACTAAGCTACTTGCTGGGTTAGTAGTTTGATATGATATGATAGATGCATGCGAGGGTGGATCTGTATATTATGATGCTTTGGGCTAGAAGGGGGTATGTTGAGCGAACTTAATTGCAATGCATACACAATGATCGAATTTCTGCTAAATTTCATGATTGATTTTATCGTTTTTGTAATTTCCTGCCACACTCCCTCCTCAAGTCTGAGGCCTTTCAATCACTTCCTCCAAATTCCTAGACTCAGATGTTCGTGGGTTTTTTTCTTCTCTCTTTTACATTTCTCGGGTTTTGTTGGACCTTAATGCCTTCTGTTTGGCAGCTGCATATATTGCTGTGGTATGATTCGTGGAAATATATTCTTCCTTTCAGTCTCTCGCCCATCATTGTCTCTTCAAACCTCATCTATCTCACCTCAAACACACCCCAATCCCATCCACATGTCATAAACTCGCTAAATTTCATTTCTCTTTTGAGATGGAAACCAATACCATGTTCGAGCCTCCTCATCTCTCTCATCCCAAAGTTCCCAGCGACTCCTGAACGAGCCAGACTAACACAGAATCTCAGAACAAAAGTCCTAGTAACAGGCAGTACAGGCTTCATCGGTGCGCATGTCGTCGACGCGCTCCTTCACCGAGGCCTCTCCGTCTGCTGCGCCACCCGGTCTAGGAAGAAGGGCAATGCTCTGATCGCTGCACGGCCCACGTACAAAGATAACCTTTCTCTAGCCATACTTGAAGACTTCAGCTCAGAGAGTGCCGGGCCAGAAGGGTGGGGTGGCCCAGTAAAATACCAAGCAGGGAACGGGTATGGCGGTCTAGAAGATGCTCTTCACGGTTGCCAGGGCGTGGTGCATTGTGCTAGTGCAGGTTTCCCTCCTCTGAATCCAGCGCGTCTGTATTAACACACATCAAGCCATTTACATACGACACGCAGGATAATGAAAAAGAGCTCCTGCTCCCCGCCATAAATGGCGTTCGTGCCCTCCTAGGCGCGTGCTCGTCTCCCACGAGCACGGTTCGGCGTATCGTCCTGACGTCTTCTTTTGCGTCTATTATCGACACTGACCGCCACGACTCTATCACGGGGGAGGAGGGGTATTTCACCTATACGGCTGAGGACTGGAACCCGCTGAGCTACGAGGAGGCGGCAGCGCCGTATACGAGTGCGGTGGTGGCGTATCGAGGGAGTAAGAAGTTCGCCGAGTCTGAGGCATGGGGGTTTGTGAATAGGAATGGTGGGAGGTATAGAACGTGGGAGGAGAGGGGGAATGTTGAGTTGGTTGTTATTTGTCCGCCGATGACGTTTGGGCCGGTTGTGCACCCTGTTGATTCAATTGCTCAGTTAAATGAGAGTAATAAGATGCTGTGGCAAGTCCGGAACGTGTTAATGGGGGAGGAAGGGAACTTACCGGTATCTAGAGTGCCGTTTTGGGTTGACGTTAGGGATTTAGCTGCTGCTCATGCTGAAGCTTTGATTAGGCCTGAAGTCGTCGGAAAACGGTATATTGTTAGTAGTCCAGAGCGGTTCAGCTATGGTATTGCCGCGAGAGTTATTTCTAAGCTGAAGAAGACGGGGGATGGTTTCGATACGTGGAAAGACGGGGGCGAGGAGCCTGTTGGTGGGAAGGGACAGGAAATTGATATGAGGTATGGTCTTGATGGGGCCACGGCGGAGAGGGAGCTCGGGATTACGTATAAGGGGTTTACGGAGTGTGTGGAGGATTTGATTAAGCAGGTTGAAGGGATCGAGGATGAGGAGGGAGAGAAGAAAGGAAAGATTGTGGGGGCAGAGAAACCTCTTGATAATCAGGATGTTGGCCAGGCTATAACTCGAGAGATGGAGGGACAGGAAAAAAGGGGAGTGGATGCTGCTGCGTCAGATACTAACGGATCGCCCAAAGGTAGGAATTTGGAGGTAGATCAAGAGGGTGATATGAGAACCCCTCGAGAAAATGAGGTTAAAGAGGCCGAAACGTGGGAAAAAGTGAGAGAGGAGGCGATGCAACAGATAGCGATCAAGAAAATAGAGGAGACACAGGAGGCAATCCATGCTAATGAGCAATATTGGCTTGAGAGAGAGTTGGATGCGAGGATGGGTGAGCCAGATAGTACGGGAAATTGGAAGTGATGGAATCTCCTGTATTGAAGCGGCATTCGGTGACCATGGTGGTAACCTGACATCAACCACGACTTCAAATAGGAAGAGCATGAGTTTTTTCCACAACGTGCAGCGACCTCTAAATTCTACCTGCCACTCTTACTAACTTAATCCTACTCCAGAACGGTTCCATGGACCTAGAAGTGCAAAATCAAATTGTATTCTAAATTATTTGTCTCTTTATAAGGGCTGAAAGAAAAATTATCTTTTGTATTATTTGACATCCTTCTTCATGAAGACGGCGGTAGTCCACCATATTTTCCCTGTCGGATCCTCCTCTTCCCATGCTTTTTCAACAAACTTGTACGGTTCATAACCTCGTCGGGCATACCATTGCATAGTCGAGTACTATATCCTTGTTAGTTTGCTTCCTCAGCCCCCCTTTCTTTGAAAAGCTCGAGGGGGTTAAGACACGTAGGAGTGATATTTAAATTAATCAATAGCAGGGCCAAAATGCGAAATGACATGAGTTCTAAAGGAAGCCCAAAATAAACTCACAGCCGGTAATTTCCTCCCCAAGGCAATATGTTTCTCCACTCGCCCCTCATAATCATCCGCTGCCGTACTCAACGCCAAAACCTCCGCACAAATCGGTTCCTCTACGGCAATCTTCTCCAACTTATCCATCGCCGCTCTGCCAATTCCACTCCCATGCAATGCTCTACTAACATAAAAAGTCGTAATTCTATACACGTCTTGCAAGGGGGCATAGGAAAGGTGTCCGGGCGGATCTGCACCATCTGAATCGAGGGATATATGGCCCAGGGGAATGAAGGATGAGGTGTATGAGGGTGAGATGGGTTGGCCCCGGAGAGTGAGAGCGGTGTCTGTGATGGGGGAGGACTCGGTAGGATATCTAGCAAGATGTTTCGATATCCAGGATTCTTTTGAGGGCTCAGATGATGGCATTGCCTAACGAAGTTTAAATTTACTTTTTTTTTTCTTTCTTTCAAAATTTAGGGAAACATACGATCCAATGTATAGACTTTGCGCCTTTTCGTTGTTCTGTAAGCCATTTATCAACTAATTCGACGTTCCAACCGCATGCTAGACGTTGCACTTTCAATCGTTCGATGTGCTCTTGTGATTCTGGATCAAAGGGAATGAGATGAACAGAAGATACTGTTGATTTTGGAGATTCTGAGGGGGGCGGTGAAAGAGTCATTATGGGATGAGTTTAGGTGGGTGGATGGAGTGTGAGGTGAAAGTGGGATTCAGAAGATTTTTACGATGCAATGAGTAGATAAAGCAAAGATTTGTAGAACCCGAATTTTGAGACTTAAGAACTTCTGGACTTATATAAATATACCTAACAACTTTTTCGAGCTATTGTTTAGAAGTTTTGAAAAACTCATACCACCTTCCAACAGTGGGTTAAGCTGGCATTTCGTATGACTCACGACTTACACAAATCAATTGGATAAGACGGGGGAACCTTTTCGGCCTTCAGGTATTTACTCCTTAAGGAAATTATCGCGGCAACATTTGCGGCGACTTTCTACAATACCGAGTATAAAATATGATGATGACGAATAATTAAAATGCAGGAACATGGTTGCTTCCGTTAGAAGAAGTGGTAATGCTTGTGGGTGGTGGGACGTGTTGCGTTAGTGCTGATTCTAACTCTATAGGTGTCCATAGATCTCACGGGATTCCGAGTAACAGTATATAACATAGAAAAGGGTGTGCACAACAACAGGAATCTGCACTCATCGGCTTGAGTCGTAGGATGGAGCCAAAGATACCCATGGTCTCAGGATGAACGAGTGACGGATCTTGTTGAAATTTTGAAAGTTTGTCCCAGTGAAATAATTAATAACATTAAAAGAAAGAGAAAATAAAGCATATATATACAATAAGGTAAAATAAATCAACGGCAATCTTGAATCTATGTGCTGTTGTGATACTTTATTTATTGAAGTTAACCTTTAATCTTTATCACCCGCTGGTCTAGGCTATAACCATACTAGAGGCTAGAGGAATTGATTGTGATTAACAGGGTGATTACTCAACTTGATTACTAAAATGCAGAGAAAATGTCTGATCCAGTTCTTCCAGCCCTGTGGTGTTGTGCTAGTCTAGGCTGAAAGGCGACTTGTGGGTTTCCACGATTATGGGGGAAAGCACCTATCATACGAACAACACAGAAACACACATACACACATAAATGAAATGAAATTTTGGATTCTGTGCTATCAAGTTACATCTAAGCGGAAAATAATTACCTATCCCAAGTCTATTACTAGAATCAACTTGGTAGCTGCTACCGGGTGAGAAGGGTGTACTTCGGAATTCCCCATGAGTTGCTTAGGCAGTCTTCTAGTTTTAAAAGAGCCTGAAAGAGGAGTCCTTAGTCCCAAAATACTTCGTTAATTCTAGTTTCGAGGAGTTCGCAACGATGTTCTTTAGATTTGACCTCTACCAATAGCTGCTTAATTTCTGGCTGGAGGAACTCTTTCTTTTTTTCTTACCTAGAATAAAAAGTAATGGTGATTGTTTCAGGGAAATCGAAGTTGTTGGGTAGATCTCCCATAAGACGTATAGTGCCGAACGCCTCACTGTGCATTACTCCCGCAACCGACGGAATTAAACGTACACGGGAAAATGAAGGCCTTAAACATTAGTGTATATGAGGAATTGATAATTCTATACGCGAAACTTACTTAGAAGTGATTTTTGCTTGAAGATGCTCTTCTTAAGTTTTATGGTTTCCTTGGCATATTTCCTCGCATCTTCTAGTTCTCCGTACCTGCCGAGATGTGACGAAAACACCCCAAGATCGCCATGTTCGCGAAACTCAAATAAAATTAGAAATTACAAACTAATTATGTGTTCACAATGTGAGAAACTTTAAACACATTATCCTATCTTCCCCCCCCTTCTCCTTTTACCCTCACTAGTTCCTTCTTTGACCCTTCACATTTTCGTCGTTCTTTCTTCGTGCGTCTTTCTCTCATGTCCCTCATTTTATCACTCTTTTAGTACACTTGCACTCGTTTAAACCTCGATCTCTTTTCAATGAAGCCCTCAATTATTGCAAGTCTCCTTCTTGCTGGCATAACAGTAGCGGCAGGAGAGCTGCAACATAGACACGCTCATAGACATGAACACGCACAATCCAGCCCAAGTACATTCTTTCATAAAAAGGGATATCATAGCACTTTCCTTGATACTTTTGCCAAGACCGAATTGTCAGCAGGAGCAAAACAGCCATCGAAGGAAAACTGGATCTATGATCTTGGGACTTCATATCCTGGTGGCGCTGAACGTGTGAGTATTTTGTTTCTCCGATTTATGAATTCTCGACCTCGAATTTGTATTTGGCGAATTGATTCTACTCTGGACGAGGAAGAAGTGAGAACAAGAGATGTGTGGATAGATATGAGAAGAGTAATAACTAAGTAGGAGATGAAATAGTGGGGAAACAACGAATACCAAACATACACCTCGCACCCTACTAACATTCAGATTTCTTACAACCAAACCCTCTCCATCACGCCCCGCAAACTCGCAAATGGCACTTGGACATCAGCCCGTATTGAGACACAACGCAAGGATTTTGTTGCCGCGCCAGGTGGGAAGTTGTTGATACAGAGTAGTATCAAACTGGGTACGAACCCAAAGAGTACGCAGCAGGGTATATGGCCAGCATTCTGGGCCTTAGGAGAAAGTTTCAGGGGAAATAATACGTATTGGCCCATGGCAAGTGAGTGGGACTTTTTGGAGGTTGTTAGTGGGGGTGGGGAGATGTTTAGTACGTTACATTGTGTAAGTAAAATTCTATGAGCTCCTGGGGTCAAAATCTCCAGGCATGTGTGAGCTCGACAACGAAAGGCTAATGAGATGATGGAAATAGGGTACGGCGCCTGGTGGGCCGTGTAATGAATACAATGGGCTTTCTAGTAGCGGCACAGGGGGCGTCCCGTTCACAAGAGGCGTATTTCATACTGTTGGGTTTGAAGTTGATCGTTCAATGTGTAACGCTACTTCTTATTATTTGATGAACAATTCTTCCTCGGCATGTTGGAAAAAGGAAAGGCTAGATTGGTCTTTAGTGAGTTTTACTCCTATGTTTAAAGAGCGTAAGAACTGATGAGAGCAGGATGGTGTATTAGTGTTCAATGTCACGGGAGCAGATGTAGGTGACTTCTCAACCTGGGAAAAAATAGCTCATGAGGGGCATTTCTTGCTGCTTAATGTTGCTGTGGGTGGTAATTGGCCTGGCCCACCAAATAATCTGACGCAGGGAGGAGATGGGGCAAATATGGAGGTCCAGTGGGTTGGGGTTTGGAACAGCGTTTAGAAAATTTTGTCTTGATGTGTGGATATAACTGTGAGATCACTTCCCGCGGGCAACAATACCCTGCAGCGTTTCCGAGGATTTCAAAATACCTTGAGTGCTACACAAGGTTTGGTAATTTAGTCTGCAAGTTGAATCCGAGGGAATCTTGTTCATTTCAAAATAAGGGTAATATCTCGTGGAGAGTGGCCAGCGTATGTTTAGTCTCCAAATATTTTGTGGATAAAATCAGCAATTATTAATGTCAGACTCGAACTAGGGTGATAATCTCAAATGTTACACGAGCCCATGGGAACCCTTGAATACCATTCAATACTTTGTAGGTTATTTGTAGGTGTAACATACCTATTACTAATTTTATTATCAAAAGCTTGATCTCGTTATACACTAGTTGCAATGTGAGCTCGATGGCTTTTCCCCTACTCATCTACTTATTCACGTAGTTAGTTATAGAGTAGTTTAGTTACTCGCTTGCCCTATTCACTAATCAAACAATGACTTGAATGTGGCACATGAACAGGCAATTTAGGTATGAGAATTGTTTGAGGGAGCATATTGGGTAAGTAGTCTTCAAAAAATAATGCATTGGTAAGTCCCTGTATTAATCTATATATACACCTTTCTTTTCAAAAACCATTTCATGGCCACCTTCATGCTGCCCCATCCTCCATTCTCACACTCAAGCCACTGTGAACTTATTACAATCATCCTGCGGCCCTCTCTTTGCTACAGGCATCATTACAGGTTGGTGATTCCGTGCCGCAATCATCGTACATACTCTATATACGCCCTTTTTTAACCCACCATCCACAACCGCTTTCAGCAACCCCTTCCCATCCCCCGCATCATCAATCCCCTTGAAAAACACAGGATTACTAGGATCCGGCGGGGTCGTACTATCCAAACTTCCAATCTCCTGAATCGTAACATGGCAGTGTCCGATGACATCCCCTTCCTCGTTTAGTTCCTGAGGAGCGGAATAGTAGTTCGTGGTTGGGTTTACAAATGCCCCGGCCGCGAGATGCGTAGTGCGGACTGAGACGGTGAAAGTTTTATTGAAGGGGATGGTGGAGCCGGAGAGTGGGAAGACGATCATGGCGGAGATCATGTTGGATGTAGAGGGAATTTGACCCATGGGGATGGGGTTGCAGGAGCCAGTTGTTACCTGAGAACCGTTTGTGATGGTCTCGCGGGTGCAGAAGTTGATGAAGTTCGCATCGTCGCTGGGACTTGTCAGTATGTGAAAATGCAAATCAAGGAAGAGATGCGCAGCGGGGATTCAGAATGCGAAATAGAGGATGTTTAGGGTAGATATAAGGTAGACATACGTATCAGATGCTGACTGTCCAGCTTTAAGTCCTGGCGTTCCTGGCTCTTGGCCTGTGATCTTGCTTGCGCCTTGGACGCCACCTCGGTCTATACATGTTTCTGAAGTGCGCTGCTGGTTCTGGTTCTGTGTAGGTGAAGTTGCGGTAGGACTTGCGCTTATCACACTACATAATGCCAGTAGCAGAGCAACAAGAAATGAATCCAAAAACATCTCGAAAACAAACTCAATCCTTCTCCAAAGACAATCAGGAAGAGAAGCGGGATGATCGACAACGGCAGTCAAACGGAAACGAGTGTGCAGGTGGATGGTACCGCCACAACATATACCTCTACCTTTCTCAAATCCAGCAGCTCTTTTCCACAACAAACCCATGCCAAGTACGCGGTCCTAGCATAATGATGTACGAATGGCGTGTCTTCGCTCATTGTTTCTTTGCATATTCAAGCATTTCAGAATTTATTGGCTCGGTAAGAACTTGTATATATTATTTGTTGCTGAATGGGGGACTGGGTAAATACCGGGTAAGCGGAGTACTATATATCAGCGAGGTGGTTCCTGAAATTTTCGTAATTCGGAGGAGGATGGATAATTGATCCGGGGTGAAGGGCACTACCGACAGTGCCGAGACTTTGAGGGTGAAGAGTGATTTGAGAGATGGGGTATAAATAGTTTTCTTGGCAGGTGGTTAAGAGGGTGTGATGAGAGGCGATGCGAGAGATGTGGCAAGGAATTTGGAAGATGGTGGACGTGTTGAAGAAGAGGTGATGAAAACTTGACGTGATCTTGGCGCGCATGTTTGAACTTGTGCGAGTGTGATTGATGAGATGAGATGAGATGAGATAAAGGGAGTAGAATGAGCAGTTCTTTTTCGACTTTGTTTATTTCTGAATAGCAAAATATGTAATTTAATAGGAAGTATGCTATTATCCACACCGAATACTATTGCCAGAGGAAAGTTTCACGATCGCAGTTGCGCCGTGGAATCGGCTTTTGAGTCACTTACGGAAGATCACTTGGTGCCACTGTTGTGAGTTCTTAACGAGAAGTAGATTGGCAACATTGTGGATAAGGAGCTGCAAAAGGGTAAGCGATTCTAACGTTAGTTTAACCCAGGAAGCAAACATTAAACTAATCTCGCTGATTGTCTTAATTATTTAAGCAGTTAATGAATCTGTAGCTCATTACTACTATTCAAGTACTGTATCGGGTTAATAGCTTGCGGAGCACAGTATTTGAAGAGGAAGTACTCAGAAATTTCTGGTCGATAAAACTCAACTCATATAGATCTCCGCTTTGGTATGTAAGAAAGCTGTATAGTTTGTTTCATTATATTATAAATATTGACAACTATCCCGCATTACTGAAGAGCTCAGAACATTGCAGTTGTCACGACCAGCTAAAACCCACGTTTACCTAGGCAATCGAGTATCACTGAGTTCTTCAATATAACGTAGGCCTTTCGCCAGTGAAATAATAGTATTATCATTCGATAAACTAATCGCTAAGGAAGGAAAGGAAGAGCTTGAATTTGAGTGGGGTGGTGATAACCCCTCCACCATGATAGAATATACAGCGTGACACAGGTTACTCCTATGCTAAACCCTTACAGCAGTACTGGGTTTATATGGGGCCGGTCTGCTTTAACAACGCAAGTTCCGTAGTAGCGATCATATAGAACAAGACTTGATTATTAGAATTTAAACTCCAGGCCAAAGATTTAAATCTTAAGCGAGTGACTAAGACGCTCTAATTTATTATTAAAACCGTGAAAGTGCTAACTTTATGAAGATGGTCGGGGTACCTAATATCTCTTCACTTCACACTCGGAAGGCCTATCTTCTCGCGCACGTCTAGTAGTTGAGGACACTGAGAATCCTGTGCCTGTTCTTTCAGTTGAAGAGAATTCCTTGCTCTGCCTCTGTCCTCCCTCTAACGGTGTCTCGAATGACTCGTTAGCCGCTCGCATTACTGCTCTCTGCGCCATATCCTTAAGAATACGAATCACCCTACGCAGCTCTGGGTCATGTTTACCAAATTTGACAAGTTCGGAGTGATTTCTTGGGATGCCGTGTGTGACGGCAGTGTTGGTGGTGCTCATGCCATTTGTAGCAGACGACTTGGATACTAGAGTTACCTTTGACCCCGAATTGCTCACTTGTCCAGTTTTTTGATCCTGCCAGATAATTAGTCCCCCCACCAACGAAGTATTTTTGATCTTGTTTAAACAAACCTGGACCGTTTGTGCAGTCTCCTTTGTTTCCCAGAAATACATCATGTCCAAGTTCAAATTTCGTATTATCTCGTTAAATTCTGTGCTTTGATGTGTGACTTTATCGCAGTCTTCTCTCAAAGAATGGATTAGATTTGCGTTTGCTTTTCCCCCAACAATCTTTTCTAAGGCATCATTTTTCATCCCTTGGTTAGGAACGCCGAAGAATAGGGCCCCATGGATTGAGTCCGCGAAGTGTTTACAGCGTTCGTAGTTCGTCATGGCATATATTAGTGCCTGTGGTCTTCGGTTAGCCCAGGATTTACGAAACGATATTAGAGATGCAAAAAATACTTCTTTACAAACAAGGCCTCCGAGACTATGAGCGATGAATATTAGAGGTACAAAGCCAGATTCGATGTGTCTAGTCGCCTTGCTCATGAGCCCTTCTAGATCGGCGCGAAGTTCATCTCCAAGTCCAGAAAGCTCTTGTATGGAATCATTTCCTGCCAATTTGGTATCAGATCCGTAGATAAGGATACGGGCACCAAATAATGAGTCTTCAGCTCTGAGTGAGTCTAGAATCCACATCCATGATCCTCCTTGTTCCGATCTCTCTTTAAATGAGCCATAACCATGGCCTCCAAGTCCTGATACGGCGCAAATACTAGAAACAGTTTTAGCTTTATTGTCGATATAACTTACTAGTTGGAATGTGGTAAGCCTACTCCAAATTATGATCTTTACTAGGTGGAGAGTGTAATATTGTCAGTCCCTTAAAGTGGGTATCTATAGTGATGACGATTTCCGGCCTATCTTGTGTCTCAATTCTGTAAGGCCATTGGTCCTTCCCATCTGCAAGACTAGCAGGTTCTGGTGTGAACTCTATGACAGATACCTTCTCTCCAGCGAACTCACTAATTGCTAGAGAGCGGATGTTCATTTTAGTAGACTTGTCTAAACCCAGCACTAATCCTAGCATTGCCTTTGTATCATCGGGTCCATACTCCTCGGGGATACCTTTGACACGGTAAACCTTCCCAAGAACCTTTGTTTTAGGTAGTGAAGTCCAATCTTTCGCTGCATCACCCAATTTAGCAAAAGCTTCTCCGCATGTAAATATTTTTATTCAAGTGCTTACATTGTCGTTGAATTGGAATCTCTGGAATACTTAGACCAATTTCTACCAGTGAACCTGGATTTTCTTCATCTTCCAACAATGTTGGCGTGCGTAATGATGGAGGTGTGGTGCTGTTCTTACGAAACCTCGGGGAATTAAGTGAAGGGGGCGGTGTTGGCCGTTCCGATTTATACTCGACATATAAAGAAGTGAATGTTTCCATTTCTGTGGAGCCAAATCAGTCCATGATTCCCTGGAAGAAAAACCATTGGCTAGAACGGCTATCAGACATACCCTCTTTCGTCGAGAAAGTGAGATTTAAATATCTTAGAGCTACTGCGTACGGGTGGATCGATGTATCCTCCATATCCATAGGGTCGTCCTGGCCTTCTGTTGGTGAATGGGAATTTGTTTCTCGTGATTCGAAATCTATTTTTTATGAGATCCAGGTTTGACAAAAGAATTAGTGTAAGTCCTACCCGATGTATTCACCACATCATCAGAAATAGTAGAGGAGGATGCAGAAGAGCGCCGTCGATTTACAAACGACGATACAGATGTAGCGGCCAAGGAAATTTTGCGTTTAATACCATCAATGGATCCACGAGATCTGTTCTTTGTCTTATTCTTTTTGCGCCTGAAGGTTATCTGAATGCATGTGTGCTCTCTAAAGTGGGGAAATGGATGTCCATTTTCGAAATCAGTTAGTGAAAATTCGAGATGACTAGCTCGTTCACATGATCCGTGTTGTAAAAAGGTGATACTGTAGCTTTTGTCATCGGGGTCCATCCAGAGTTTAAGAGGTTGGTATAGAGCCTCTTTACCACGATCTGACCAAATTTTGTCCATTTGAAACGTATGGCACAAGTACTTCTCCTTTAATGTGGTTTGAAAGGCAGAGGCATCTTGAATTGTCATGAAGTTATACAGTGGAATCAGTGGTTTCTGTTCAACTAAGCACCTCCCTTCATCGACCATACTAACCTCGCAAATCTGGCTCTCGTGTATTGATACCTCCATTTCAAAATTCAACAACTTGAATTGCTTGTGAAAAGTATAAGGATATGTTTCGGAAATTGGAGGCACTGATGTGACAAAGCTATAAATTAACTTTTAACTCCTTTTAGTAGGGAGAAGACATACGGAGGTGTAATATTCCGGTATATGTGGTGTGGTTTTTTTTAAGACAGCAGACAACCAATCTGCCCATTTCGCAATGGACCACATCGATACTTCGAACAGGGACATTGTCGATGGAGTTGTTTCTGATCGTTCTATATATTAGGTTAGTATTGTGAAATGGACCAACAATCATAAGCTAGTATAGTGACTCACATTGTTACTTCCCCTCCCTCTAGAGCCGGGCTAGGTTCGATAGATTCGGCCTCGTAGACGCGTTTTCGTGTAGTCAAATATAGTTGCTCTCGACAAAAACGCTTCCACAGGTCATCCAATTTCTTACTTAAGAACTCTTGAAGCTTTTTCTCACTCCAGCCATTGAAAAATCCAGAAGATATAGCCCCGTGCGAGCCACGAGATTGACCATGGGACTGGATGTGGTGCTTCTGAAGCCTGGCTCGGAGCAAATCCCGGATTTGATTGACGCTGCTCCAGCTCAGGGCGTTTGCATCTTCCGGGGAAGCGACTTGCATTCTTGTTTCTTTCAACTGGTCGCGAATACCTTGAAGAGAATCATATATATCAAGGACACTCGTGCCTTCGTCAAGTGCTTCCCTTGATTCTTCTGGTATATTCGAGCCCAAACTTAGGGCCTTGCTTGAACCGTCCTGATTGGCTTTTGATATAGCATTAATATGTACCAGCTGATTCCTGTTGGGCCGTTGAGTCAGGTCTATATCTTTATGTCACTATAGGTAGATCTACTTACAGAAGGATATCATCTATCGTTGTCTGCATGATGTATAGCAGGAGTACCATACGCCCCTTGAGATCATCGACATCCTTGGACGTGTAAACATAGCGTGCTACCACAGGGGGCCGGAGACTTCTGGCCGTCTTAATGCCACTTTGTGGGGGACTGTAATGGTACAAAAAGTCGTCACATTCGTCCCAGGTTCGGCGGAAGTGGTCGAGATGCTCGACGGGAGTGCCACTTTGATCGATCAGTTTAATGAAGTCGCGGAATATGATATGGAAATCAGTTATAGATGTCACGAGAGTGGGAACATCTGGATATGAAGCCAAGAGTCTTGCATCTCGACTTTCTTCCCATACTTGAAGCATCATCCATCAAGTACGAGATCCCTGAATGGACAATATCACTCCCTTATAGTACGGGCAGAGTGGTGCTGGGCCGGTATCCGATCCGTATCCCTGCTTGAACGCACTACCTGGGGCTTGGGTTTACAAGTCACTAATGAACAGTTAGGTGTTACCTAAATAGGTCGAAGCCACAGTTCCAGCAGCTGACTTTCGGCATGCATCTGCTTGCTGAAATGTTGATTGATGTGCTAAAAAGCATCCCTAAAAACAATCGTACTTTTCCCCACGCCTGGTTCATGACGACCGCTACGTGTATTCTTGGCTGTTGAAAGATTCAGAACACTTTTGGCCCATTCTGATTGGAACAATGTAACACGTTTTTTCATCCCCTGCCTCGACTGGTCAGCCTGTTGCTGACACATTGTTGATGCAAGTCCAGGTCTCACGTTTGGCTGTCGCGGTGTTGGAATGTGGCTGAAGGGGAAAGTATTGATTGCGAATTGGGCTGGAAATTCAGGCTGAATTCGTGTTCAGAGCCTCAGCCTATCTTTTTGCCATGCGAAACTTTCTGGTGCACTCAAATCGATGGAGAAGATGATATTGATTATTTCTTAGGAACTTGTGGGAAACTAATGCTGCATAGGTGATAGAACATAATCTTCTTAAAGAAACTGAGATATCGTACTGTTAATTTCATATACAAACCTATTTATGGTTAATCGACCTTGAAGCTCTTCCCTATTATAGGTCCTGTAGGCCTGGGTTGGTTCCTAGGAACCGAAGCCTTTATTGGAACGCTACGCGCCCAATGTACCGCTTTCGTGGGGTGTAGACATTTATTTAATTCAGGACAAGCCCACCGCCAAGGACAGCCACCAGAATTTGGGCTCCTTTATTAAATCAACATGGGGTGGGATGTCTTGCTATCAAACCAGGCTGAGGCTCAGGCTGAGGCTCTGCCAGGCATCCCAAGCGTCGAGCACTACTGTTATCCTTATGTCCTTTGTACAATAATTATTTGGCCTCAAATCTGCATCACCACTTTGCCTAGACCTATTGGCCTCTTAATCTGATCCTTTGGATAGAACTGGTAGGGAACCTAGCCTAATCACTGATTTCCAATCCATTTTTACCTTACGCCGATGGCCAACCCTGTTGCAGAGGCTCTTCCTGGAGGACCTTATTCACCTCAATCCTTTCGTGATAAATGGGGCTTTCCATTTGGCAAAGGGACTTGGTGGGTCGATAGTACAACTAGAGTAGCATATACCAGGGTAAGAGTGCTACATGTGTTTTCAGTCCTCCCCAGTGAAATTCCCAAGGACACAGCTGAAGAGGTCATAGGAACAAAACCCAGAGCTCTGGCGCAAAGCTGTTATTCTCGAGATCAATGACCATGGGTTTGACGGGCAGGTATTTGCGGTGGCAGCACTCGGTTTTCTTACGGACTCCTATGCTCTGTTCGCAACGAATGTTGTCCTACCATCTCTTGGATACATATACTGGCCCGATGTTACAGATGGGAGCCCCGAACTCGCCATAAACTGTGTAACACTAGCAGGCTCTGTGGTCGGTCAGCTCTTGTTTGGATTGGCAGCAGACAAGTGGGGTAGGCGGAAGCTCTATGGAATTGAGCTTGTCCTTGTCATATTTGGGTCTCTTGGCATGGCCCAAGCTTCCTCTGGTATAGGGAACAATATGGATGTACTCAAATGGATAACCTTTTATCGTTTTTGGATAGGAGTGGGTATAGGGGCGGAATATCCTTTAAGTGCCGTCATCACAGCAGAGTAAGAATACCTTCCTTTGCGCCTGTTCGTTCAGAACTCTGATTTCGTGGCAGATTCGCAGATTCCGATCATCGAGCTCGGATGATGGCAGGGGTTTTCCTCATGCAACCAATTGGGCAAGTGTTGGCTGCAAGTGTCGGGTGGGCGGTATTGAACATCGTGAAGAGTCGAGGGTTAGAGAACTTACCAGCACATGGTGCAGATCTCACCGAAGATCAAAAGCTAGCTATACTTTCAGCAATTGATACCATATGGCGGTGGGTAATTGGTGCGGGGTGCATTCCCGCCGCCGCTTCTATCCTTTGGAGGTTTGCCATACCTGAATCTCCTCGATATACGATGGACAATCATGACAATGCCTCTCAAGCATACTACAATACTCGCAGATACAAAAGGAAGAAAGATAATGAAGAAACTGCGGAAAGAATACGTCGAGGTCAACCACCAGACGGAGCAACAGAGACGAACGGACAATCCTCAACCAACACTAATGAGCATACCTCTACAACCGGAGTACATCCCGCGAACTCCTCTAACCCCATTAACAATGTATCTAGGATGCGCTCAGTCAATACTGCTGCAAACAATGATGGAACCCAGGTTACGGGTTTGGTGGCTACTCAGTCTCCTAAAGTTACTTTCTCTCAACATTTTATAGAGGACGGCAACTGGAGATACTTAGTCGCCACCGCAATGTGTTGGTTTTTCCTCGACTTTGCCTTCTATGCCCTGGGAATCAACAATCCTCGTCAAATAAGTGCTATTTGGGACAATTACCTGCCATTACCTGAGAGAAATGATACAAGATACGACTGGCCTTCAACCCTCCTCATCGGGATTGACAACCCCACTTTCTTGAATAAAACGGTACCAGATTGGCAGAACCCATTCGACCCAAACACAAACATATATCATGAGCTTTTCAACAGTGCAAAACAATACATTCTCACCATTTCTTGTGGGTCCTTGGTGGGAAGCCTATTGTTGCTCTATTTTATCAACAATATACCTCGAAAAATGTGGCTTGTCTACTCCTTTCTTATCCTTGCGCTCCTATTTGCTATCTTGGGCGCTTTTTACAAGCGCGTTGCATTCACAGAGAGTCATTGGGCGATTGTGGCATTTTATATCCTCTGCCAATTGTTTTTCAATTTCGGTATGTGTCCTGACCGCTGTAAAAGAAACAACCCTCTAATTTTACCCAGGGCCAAATACTCTGACATTCATTGTAACCCCCCTCCCACCAATACCCCAAAACACATTTTTAAAAGATTTTCTAACATCTTTCCCTGGCAGATCCCCGCCGAGATATTCCCAACAAGGTTCCGTTGTACATGCCACGGCATCTCCGCTGCCTGCGGGAAAGTCGGGGCAATCTTTGTTCAACTAATTCTCTGCGCCCATAGATTCAGGAGCGATCCCACATCTCTCCGGTTTCTTCTTGGCGTCTTTTCAATTCCTATGTTTCTCGGAGCAATTTTGGCATGGATCTGGATACCAAACTTGCAAAAAAATGCAGTGACGCCAGAACGACCAAAATGGGGCCCAATCTGGCCAATTTATCCAAGCAAAGACCTAGAAACTCTTGCCAGAGGTTGGCAATACGCCAATAACACAGAGGGGGAGGATGATCCCACAAGTGGTGTTCGAGTGCCAGGGGAGGACCAGAAGCTTGGCTTGCAGAAAATATCAAACCTGTACCGCACAGTAGTTACTAAATACCGTCATGGAGGGTTTCTCAAGTAGTAATAATAATGAACAAGGAGCTAGCCGAGAGGAGTGAGTATATATTGGCATTGTGGTACAGTGAGGAAAAGGAGGATAAGGGTACAAGATTAGGCAGCAGAAATGTAGTAATCGTATTATTTAAGGAAGAAATGATAAAGTCCGTATAGAGTAAACTTCTACTAAGGCATCAAGTGAGCGTAGTATATTGATAAATTAGACGCTTGATTCTAGAAGAACTAAAAGAGCATAGCTGTTTATATGTACAGGATTGCGAGTGATTAGTCAGTAGTTACTTAGTAGCTGCAGGGGTGCTTCTCCTTTGCGCCTCAGGCGCGCCATTTTCCGTGACATATATGTATAATCTATGCCCCTGACAAGGGGGGGAAGGGGGTGGATAAGCAGTTAATTTATGAAGACTAAACATGAAGGTGTCTATCGGGTGATTATCGCCTCCTATTGCCACATGACTTCCAGAACCGATATCACTTTAGAACTATGATAATGTTGAACATAAAAAACGGGGGTTAAGCCAGATGTAGAAGTGTAGAACATCGTGTAATAACATCACTAGAATCTCTAACAATATTTATATCAGCAGAGATAATAGGACTATGCCCAAGCTTAATGCAGCAGGATGCATAGCAATACTTCTGCAATGAGCCTGGGGGTTGATAGGAGCTAATTTCAATCACAAATTCAGCCCACTTGGTACAAGCCTAGAAACCTAACGAGACATCTCTACAATAGAAGAAGTTCTAACCATAATAGTGATTCGTTACATATAATCTTCATTTACTAAATGCTTGATTGGTTCTCTGTTGATGCCACGTGAATGCTCGCTTGGGGGCTGTGCAGGACTGCAGCCTCGACGACTAGTGAAGTGAAATTTCAAGCTTTATCTTGAAGTTGACGCTACCTGCAAAAGGCAACCACCTAACAATTTTGACTATATATTCCTATTATATAATATTCCAGGTGTTCTAACTCGCCTATTTTCACCACAAACACATGAACGTTTTGGCCTATCCTACATTCAAATCAACCACAACGTTGTCAGGCTGATCCTCAAGGCGGAAGATTATTGCCAGGCGGGTATCTGCTAGACCATAATCATCCCTTCAGTTCACATTGTCACAAAAGAGCGGGAAGTAGCGATTCTATCTAGTGAGGCAGATAGAGTACATATATAAGTGAGAATGGTAAGTTGACGGCAGTTGCCTCGTTCTACTAGATATAAGAAGCTGAAAACCGCAGTCTAACCCTTTCCCCGGGCTTCAGCCTCCGTTTTCACGAGAAAGAAGTTTGAATTTCTACTCCACGACTAGCAGTAACAGCCTTCCCGCCACCCTCTTCCCTGCAACAGTCTGTGATGTTGACTCCTTTTTCCTCCCTCACCACGACCCCAAACGATTCCTTGAGCTCGAGCTCAGTACCCCAAAGCTTGATAAACTTTTCAGACACCTCTGGCTCGCTGGGCTCGCTCGACCATCAAGACCACTGCACCGTCAAAAACTCATTGGACGCACCATTCTCGTCACCGAGAATCCCCACGAACATCTTATCTGGTTTGAAACCTACATATTTATCAAGCCGCTCCCCGAATTCCTTCTCAACTTTGATTTCTGGCAAGATCATATTTGCTCAGATATCGGATTGTATAAAGCTGCCCGCGGCTTGCTGCTCTCCTACGCTTGGCTAGTCCGCCACCAGAGCGACTTACGGATCGCAAAAGAAGCCGGCCTCCTTCACAAAAATATTGAGTGGTCACAATGGACGCTATTCCTGCAGGATTGCCTCTCACACATAAACCCAGAAATACTCGATGACGTTTCCGACAGGTATCAATTTGGAGAGTTACGCCTGACTCGCCTAAACATGCTATATAGGCTTTCGGGTGGATCTTTGGACCATTTCGTTCGTGGGTACATTTCATACTCGACCTGGTATAGGGCGTTCTTCTCGAGGAACTTCGCATGGTTGCTCGCAATTTTTGCTACTTTTTCGCTGCTCCTGTCAGCTATGCAAGTAGGGCTGTCAACAAAGACGTTAACGGATAGCTCTTGGTTTCACAATGTCTCTTATGGATTTACAGTAACATCGATCGTGGTTGCCATACTTTCTGCCTTCTTGATTTCCATTGTTTGGTTGGTGCTTTTCTGTTATTATATTCGCTCGACGTTATTATACCATCGGAGGACAATGCTAAAGAGGGAGAGGCTACGAGAACCGATGTCAAGTGGATAAGCTTCGGCATTAATAACTTTCTATCAGAAAAAAAAGCTATTAGGCTGCCTAAGTCTATAACTAAAGAAGATAGTTCAGAACTAGAAGATCTTATTAAATATCTAGGTTAACTCGCCATAGATAGAAAAATTAATGCTTATTCTTTATCTTAAGGCAACTATTAATTAGGCGGCTAGGAACTGCTTAATATTTTGCGCCCAAAGGCGTTAAGCGCGTTCTCGTGGCCTATTTGCAGTATCATCATGCCGAAGATCTTAGAAAGTGAGATCTGTTACGACTAGCTAAAAACTACATTTACCTAGGCAATCAAATATCACTAACCTCGCTAGTAGTAGGCTCTTCTCTAGTGAAATATTAGTATTATTATTCGATAAACTAATCGCTCCGGAGAGGAAAGAAAAGGTTCAAGTTTGGGTGAGGCGATACTGGCCCCGCCGTCAGGATAGAAAATACAGCGTGAAACAAACTACTTCTATGTTAGACCCTTACAAGATCAGATAAAACCTATGTCTATCACAGCTAGACGACACAAGAGACAAAGATTGGTATAAGACAAGCCTTGAATACATTGCTATATATCCCCAATTGCATATAAAATTAGATACCGAAGACACATTGAGATAACGGTAGCCGTATTTTAAAGTGTAGCTATGGTAATCAGCAGGTAAGAAAGAGTGGAGCGCAGGCAATTGCTTTTCATTTCTAGAAATTTTAGATTTGCATGAATCATAATCTCTAATCTAAGATGAGTTTAGGGTAATGTCACGACCAGCTAAAACCCACGTTTACCTAGGCAATCGAGTATCACTGAATTCTTTAATATAACGTAGGCCTTTCGCCAGTGAAATAATAGTATTATCATTCGATAAACTAATCGCTAAGGAAGGAAGGAAAGAGCTTGAATTTGCGTAGGGTGGTGATAACCCTTCCACAATGATAAAATATACAGCGTGACATAGGTTATTCCTATGCTAAACCCTTACATACATACATAGTACTAGGAGATAAAATTTAAAAGCGCAATTGTCAGGAATCTTGAGTCCGTGCTTTGAATCCCTGCCTCTCTATATTCGTATACTCTTCAATGCTAGCCCCCGAATACCAGTTTTTAGCTAGGGTGTTTTGGGAAAAAGCAACGCCACATCCAGGGGCTTAACTGAACAAAGCCCACATTTTTTCACGTCACTTGTATCCATGTTCAGTCCTGATTACCGTGGAGGGAGCCATTGATGGAGGTGTAAGGAAAATCCTATATTTCGTAGGTAAGAATATTGCTACTTCACTATTTGATGAAACTAACTGTGAACAAAATAAAGATGTGTAGTGTTTCCACAATCCGACGATAGCGAAAATAAAGAGCAGCATCAGAACCCTCAAAAACTCTCTCTCCAAATGCCTGGCAATTTTAGAATCGCTCATCTTTTTTCCTTGATGCTACAGTCACAACAGCTGACTCCCCCAATTTCCGTTGTCCTTGAGAAGCAACAACCATAATCGATGTAACATTTCTGTTAAGTGTGTACTCAGTCTCAAACCCACTTTTCGGTAAGTTGCCCAAGATTCGAAACCCTCCAGACATCTCTGTTCCCTCTTTATCTATGGAACGACCATAAATGCTCCATTGCGTAATATCAGTTGCACCATTCCAACTCATATACACTTTGTTCCCTTTCACCATCACATCTGGTTTGCCGCTGGGAGCTCCACGCCATTCTTTTCGAAACCCACGATATGAGTAAATGCTATTCATATCGCCAAACTGCAAGCTCATATGAACATCACCTAATGGGCCGAATTCTTTCAGCACAGGAAGATTGCCATAACATAACATAGTATTGCCATTTTGAAGTTGGGACGAGGATCCTTGTGCATCAGAATATATTGTTTGATTTGCGTCAACAAGAGTGGAGAGAAGTGTTGCACTTCTGGTAGCAAATGAGAGTTGGAAAGAGAGGCTAGTACTTGGACTAGTTCCGTGGAAAGGACCGAAGTTGTTGTGGTTGTCGAAGAGGGTGAGTTTTGCGCTATGTGTTGTGAGATCCGACAGTTGAGCATAGTGTTGCCACGACTATAGGATGGACATTGATCAACTTTCATGATTTAGGGGAATAAAAGATAAAGGTACATACAAAGTGCCCCTTTAGATCGAGTGCGAAGTCACCTCCGGTGTCACCCTACAGAACCATGTAGTTAGTCCAACCTTGTATCCAGGCACGACACAAAAAAAGAGCACATACCTTAAGGGTCCACTTCACATTTCCCTTCTTATCAAGCATGTAAGTTGACCATGTGTGCCTCGAATTAACTAAATATCCATCCCCAACACTTTGGATCGAATTCATATGAAACCAATCTAGAGGGTTTGCCTTCGTTCCACCACCCGAAATTCCAGAAATTCCTAAATGTGAAGCATTAACTAGGATTCCAGCTTCAAGGGGACTCCAGCGGAACAAGATTTTTTGAGTAGGAATATCGATCTCCAAAAATACGCTATCAAAGACATATCCATTTTTAGGCCCGCCAACGGATGTCAAGTCTGTAGAAGTAACATTGTAAACTGTGGCGATGAGTGTCCCACGGTCCGTGATGAAAGCTTCGTGAAAGTCGAGGGGGCATTCGTATGTAGCTCCATTTGATGTGACTAGATTTATTTTTGGACAAATTCGATATATCTCTTTGTAAGATGTATCAAGTATACTGACATGGCCATAACCAAACCCCAATTCGGAACTGAGACCAGATTTAGTTCCATTCCAATATGTCAATACTTGGTTATTTCGCAGTGTTTGAACGTTGAGATTATTGAATAAGTAATTTGTTCCAGCAGGTTGTGAGTGCCAAATTAACTCGCCGGTATCAGTCGTGATGAGTGCTTTAGTAGAAGTTCCAACAAGGCTGTTTGGTGTAAGAATGATGTATCCAGGAGAAATGGGTCTACCGGAAGTTGAGACTTGAAATTTTGGAGGTTGAAAAGGAACAGTGTTGAACTTCTGAATAGCCCATCCAAAGGCATCAACATCTTCGATGGCGTCGGTACCGAGAGCGAGGCTGGGGAAAATATGTGTGAGGATACATGCGATAAAAACAATTGAGGCTATCATGATGAAGATAAATCCGGTATGAGTACCACAAAGCCTGAAATGGGAAGTGTTTAAATCCACTCAGAAGATCATTAAGTAAATGAGGGGAAAGAACTCTGAACTTGAGGAATTGAAGTTGTTTGTTCGGAACCTGGGCTGTCCCGCCTTCTAAGTTCACTTCAAGAAGACACGCCTCAGGCTCTTTTCTCAAAACACCGAGTATGAGGTAAAATATCAGACAAAAGCTCTTAATCATGAATTTAGTAAGTAATAAAGGAGCATGTGCTTGAAGAATTTATTCTCCTAAAACAACAGATCTTAGAGCGGTGAAGTTTTTCGATTCAAGAGTAACTCGGGACTCTCAGATCGACATACACTTCTCTATTTCCAGTGTTAAATATGCGAATTCACTACCTTGCTTCAAGCCATCCCCAACAAATAGTTGCCAGAAAGACACGATTCACGCCCCTTACCTGTAACACAGTCAGATCAAGGCTTTCCTGTGAACCTGAGGTCTGTTGGCCCTGCTCCCTTTTTCCTGATACGGAAAATTGTTATAGGAATTGAGGCAAGGGAACTGCATGTGATCTTTGTGAGGCGCTCATAAAACGGGCTCGCCAATTGTGTGACCAAGTAGGAAAGCCACCAACATTCGCTAAATCCTCCTCGATTCGTTCAATCATATACACCCCCGTAAGGCAGAAGGAAGGTCGCAGATACCTCAGTAACACTTTTCCTATTTCAAATCTTCTCCAAATTGTATAAGTTGCTTTGTTTGATTAGCGAAATGATAAAGTTAGTGAGCGATAGCATAAACCTTGCTGGAGAATTAATCGAGGTTCACGGACAGTTACATGATATCTCATGAGTTTAGTAGACTCTTGTCTATGAGGTTCGAAATTTAGATAAGAAAAAGGAAAGATAGGAAGTTATATTGTGAGCTAAAACGCTCAATTTTGTATCTTATTGTTGCCTATCATTGGTCCATTAAAATCAAACAGAAAAGAAATCGCAAAGCCCTGCACTTGCTATATCTCGCTGAAACTCCCCAAATATCAACCCCTATCCATTCTCAAGTGTAAATATTATCAATATTTTTCCTGGGCCGTTTGCGGTCTACCAGTTATACTAGCGCTGTTGCTTCCTTGACCTATATTGCCACCGGTTGCCTGGGCGTCCGGTTGGCATCGTTGGGTCGACAGGCATCCAATTAAGAGCCGTTTTGACCGTTCTAACTGCCCTGCCAGCGTTTATCTCTGCCGCGAGTTAGTTAGGATTTACTAGGGTTGTTTTGACTATTCAAGCCACCTTGACTCCCTTGGCCGCTACCTCGGATTGGTTGAGCGTCTCCGGCTGGGGCATTTTGTTCGTTCTGACCTTGCCCACCACGACTTTGCTGAGCATCACCACCCGGATCGTTCTGACCCTTTTCACCACTTCCCTCACTCCTTTCATTATTGCTTTTCCAGTTGATCCTCTTTGTTCATTCCGATCATGTCCGCCTTGTGGACCGTCATTATTCCCTCGTATAACATCTAGTGTTCCGCCTAGCATGCCAAACGCTTGATGAACCCAGCCGCTTCTAAAGATATTATAGAGGCAGCATTTACCATACCTCCTCTGGAAGCCTTGTAACCTTAAGCAGTGTCCCGGGTCGTCACTGTATGTATTGTCTCTCCCATAGCACAGAAGGAACTCGCCATCGTAACAATTTAGTCTAACTTCATGGTTATTACAAGATCAACCTTGTAAATACCACAATCCATCCTACAGCTTCCAGGAACACAGGTGTAGGGCCTATCAGAGTCACGGGAGACCAGTATAAACATGAACAGGTTTAAATGATAATCCACCAGTAATTTTCCACTCCCAACAGGAGCCACTCCCAACCGTGCCAGAGCAAGCGCCATAATTAATGAACTCATTTCGCTTACGCCGTTCCTTTTCCTTTCTTGGTGGTTAGAGGTTTGCAGGTCATTAGGGCACTAAGGCCTTTCTAAAAATCAGTAACACGGATTTAAGAAGGCAAGCTATATTGTCAGTCGAGCTGCAAGAGTCATATCGTTTTGGACCTACCAGCCACCACCCTGAGAACAACACCTAGGGAATGTAGAGCCATCACAAGAAGCTCCACTGCCATGCTTGCCATTTGTGACTCACCGCAGACGCCCAACTTAAATTTAAAAGCTGGGCTGTGAAGGTAACATATTTGAAAACCAGTGTGCTTGGGATAGTGTGGATCTCTTTCGTAAAAGAGAGGGATACAGGTCAGGTGGACAAGGAGCCTGCTATCATCTTGCCTTTCCCGTTGATTCCAGCATTTGCTAATTTCCTTTTCGGCGGTAACTCCATTAAATATGCAGGTGGCACTATTACCACACTTACTATCGACAGAAACCTTCATGATTTTTGGTTGGAGCAGTAGTAGACGATGAAGTAGTGGAAGTAGCTGGATCTCCACCAGTCGCCGCTATGGTTGCGTCTGTGGTATGGTGGCCATGCAAAATGTGTAAGGATGATCGTCAATATGGGCATGAGAGTGGTCATGATCGTTAGAACTATCATGAGTCTTGCTATTATCCTCGCATGTGGTCTCAGGGCAAATAGGTTTTTCGCGTGGACTGTGGAAAAATTATGAGTACCACATCAACAAACAGGTGCAAGGAGCATACTTCTGCACTCGAAGCAACCCTTAGTGGATGCCAAAGTAGCTTGGGTAGTAATGTAAATAGGGGCGTTCGTAACAGCGAAAAAGGGCAATCCTGAATGACGTGAATGGTATTTTGCTCAAAACAAGTGTTAATACTGATATTGTAGTCAACAACTTCGGAGGCTTAGCAGATCTCATTGGCGCGCCAGGGCCAGATATTGGCTTGGAGCCATTTCGATCGCTTATAAGCCCTACCGAGGCAGCGGCTAGGCCCACGAACGACAAGATAGAAAGAAACATTGTAATGGCTAACTACGGCAAAGAGTGACTTTGGTGAAAGCCGGTAAGTAGCGTCCTGGGGAAGTCAATGCTACTTAAAATCTACAAAGAATTCTTCGGAAATGACAAGCGGCCTGCATCACTCTATGCTGAGAATGTACTTTACTGGCATGTAAATCCATCCCCAACCAACCGGGGGGCAATGTTCACAATCAGTTGAAAAAGATTTTTTATTTTTTAGAGAAAAACTGCGCTTGATTGAAACCCCTTGACTAGGTGGTTGAATTGCAGCTTGGCGCCCACATAGAATTCCTAGCATCAGAATCCACATCAACAAATGTGAAAAGAACGACTGTGAAACTCGCGTGCAGCTCCAACACAGCAACTATTCAACTTTTTCCGTATTGATATAACCCTGTTCACTCTATGGCCGCTGAGACCGTCATTGGTACACTCATCATCGTGATTCATTTACCATTACGACCTGGCAGCTTCCAACTCCAATTCCAATTGTCGAATTCTCTCACTTTGATCTTGTGATCCAGATCCAACCTTCATTTTCAATGTATCAACCTCTTGAGCCAATTGTCCAATCTTCTCGCTCTGCGCAGTGATGGTTCTTGTCTGCGCCTCCAACAAACTCTTGATCTGAGCAAGTGAAGACTCCACGGATCCGTTGTTCGACGATCCAACAGCAGATCCCGAAGAACTGGGAATTGTGGTTGTGGGACTAGCTGCAGGGGGCTGAGTAGATCGTGGGGTGGCTTGTGACACTGGGGCTGGTTTTGGAGGTTCTGTTCCGGTTGGCGAAGGCTTAACCGGGGACTGTGGTTTTGACTCGGCTCTTGCTGCAGCAGGGATAGACTTCTGGACAGGCCGGGAGATTTCTTCAAAGCTGGATGCATCATCCTCATCATCTTCACCGCCATCATCTTGGAATTTAGATGCCATTGCTGATATTGATCCTTTTTGTTCAGACATAGTTGGTGGTGCTCTTGAAGCAGGCGCCGGTTCGGGCTCTTTCTTCACTGGAGAAGGAGCTTTTGCAGGGGTTGGCGCAGGAGCAGAAACTGGCGGTTTGTAGTCTGCTGGAACCTCGACCGGAGCATTTCCATCATATACACTCTCCAAGTCAATCTTTGCAGGAATTCCATCCTGGCCAGAAAGCCATTCCGCGGCCGTGACAGCCGGCTTCGACCCAATCGCTGGTGGATAGATATCCGATTGGAAAACTTCGGCTCGTCTGGGAACAGTGAAGGAAATGGGTTCTATATAGCTGTCGTTGACAGTTTTGTATGCTCGCATGACCTCATTTTCGTGGACCTATATAAAGTCAGATATATCAGTATTTTATGGAAGTTAAACATACATTTATGCCGCGCCTAGGAACGAATGCAATTCCTCTCTGTGGGTCACCAGACTTGTATTCGGACAGGAATTCGAATTTATCATTTTCGTATTCGAAATATCGAATATTTCCGTCACTAATTAGTTAGCAATATCCAGAATAACTAAGTAGGCTACTTACCCTTTGCCTGCAAGATACAAGCATTGCGTTCCATCATCTAGTTTTGTCAGCGTTTGTCACCTCAATATCTTGAAATGCGTACCCCAGAAAGGCATGCAAACACCCGAAATCGAATCTAGCACAGAGAAACCCCCAATTGGCTCTGCAGGAGCTCCAGCATCCCATAAAGCCATCTGCCGATCGCTCATCTTGGAGAAACCTGTTGTTGCAACTCGGTTGTGTTCACCCATCCATACAACTCTACTGTTTTTAGCCCCAGTGTGTCCTGGTACCTCATGTGCCGCTCTCTCTTGTCGAACATCCCAAATTCGCAATTTCTTGTCTCTTGATGTTGTAGCAAGCATGGTCCCATTTGCGCTCCACGATAAACTTTGAACAATATCACCATGTTTAAGGGTAAGGTTCGATTTTCCAGTACCAATATCCCAGAGTTTAATAGTGTAATCACCAGACGCTGAAGCAAGTATATTTTCGGCTGCGGGGTTGAAGAGGACTTGGCCAACTTTCCTGTATCTAATTAGAATTATTCACAGGTGTTTTGACTGTGCTCACCTCGAATGACCCGTCAATTTCATCATCGGGGCGACGTCCGCTGGCTCTTCTGCATCAGAGTACAATGAGAAACCTTGCGGCACTTGCCATATAAACACCTTGCCATCATCGGATCCGGAAGCAATTACGCGGTCGTTGAAGGGATTCCTGGCGCAAAGTTAGGTGGCTCTTTAACAAGCTTCGATGCTACCCACCAATCTGTGTCCAACACCGGGCCTGTATGTCCTCGAAACAATGGGATCTGCTCAGGCAATCGCCCCTTCTCTCCGATCGGTATAACAGCAAAAGCGCCTCCTCCACTTGCTTCCCAATTAACAGAGAGGTATTCTGGGTTTGCCTAACGTCAATCAGCTCCTGCGGGGTCAAAGTAGATATATAGCTGCTAACCTTCACCAAATTGGTGTCCCAAGCATTGCGACTGATGTGCAGATTATCATAGCAAGATTCCTTCCTCGTCGACTTTCCGAAGACATGTCCTATACCACTGTCAGTTTGCTCTCGTGCCTCCAGAGCTGACGAAGCTTACGATACTTCGACGCGCGCACGAAACGACCAGCCATCTGGGCAAATTGTAGTGGTAAACAAATGCTCAGGATTTGAATAGAAATACTTGGGCTCCGAATGAGTGTCGGGGTATGTGTTAAGGGTTGCAAAGCTCGAGTGCTGGATGTAAGAATTCGGTGGTCCAGACACAGAGCTCCGCGACTGAGAGTTTCAACCTGGAAAGAGGCAGCTCGACTGCGCCTTCTCAATCCCCGCAAGATTCGAAGCGACTCAAGCGAGCTTTCGTTGTTTCAACCCCTATTCACCTTTCATCTACTATAATCCTTATTTAGATGACTTGGCGATTTGTATTATGCATTTCGTTTCCTCTTTCGCAAACAGGTTCAACCACGGGTGGTGCAACTATCATGTTTTGGCGCTTAAGGTTAATTCTTGATACACCAACACACTTCACCATAAACGGAAACCAGTGCAAGCCCGCAGAAAGAACCTATATCAAGTCAATGCTCCTCATTTAACAACACTATAGATATAAATTTAGACTCCTCAAGTCCAGACCCGCCCTTCAGCCTATCTCATTATATTCAACACGTGTGTACCTCTATGGATTTGACAGGCTTTAGTAATCTTGGTGGTGTAATGTATCAAGATAAAGCTAACCACGTATAAGGGCCAATATCGGTGACTTGTGCAACAGTTCATAACATGCAATAAGGTCGATTTTCATAACTTTCTGCCTGACTCAGGCTTCAGTCGCATGGTCTAATGGGTATGTCTACAACAAATCTTCAACGGAAGAATAAGTCTAATAAGTTCATAGTTATGATATCTCGTTCACAATATGAACAATGTTCCGAGATGGTTCTGAGTTCGATGTAAGTCAACAGAATTCTCCACCTTAAAGTGGACGCATCTAACAACAATATAGCCTCAGTGCGACTACAAACAAATGTCTCGTTTTTTTTTGGTTTTTGGGCATATTTGATTAGTATACGAAATGTCTATACTAGCCCTCTTACGTGTACTATTTTATTTATCAATCACTCAAAACTAACGTATAAATGTTGATTTACGTGAGAAAATTCTCGCTTCAGTCTTTTTCGAAATTTCCTGCTTGTTATATCGTGTGTGCTTGAGAAGACTCATTACTTTAACCCCATAACTTTAAGGCTGCTCTGAAATTACCTTCTGAGAAACAAGAGCATTACATCCATCTTCAAGCTCGAAAAATACCATTTTCTTCAAGTGGTCCTCCTTAACCGCTACACCCCACATAATTTGAAGTAGGGTTAGGTATTAAGGAAACTGATACCAGGAAGTATACGATAGTATAGTTCATCAATAATGTGTACCCTAACAGGAGGAAATTCGAGGGTTCATTTTGGTTAGTAGTCTCAGAGGTCACGGTATTTACGCTCGCTCTTTCTCAGTTTCAGCTTCAGCTTCTGCCTCTGCCTTTTTTGCTCACCTCTTCCCGGTTACCAAGTAGCATCATGGCTTTTCCTTCGCTATTGTGTCACCTACGCTCATCTACGAAAGCCAAATATATAGTAGAAAATAATGGTATGGTAAGTGATGCTTGATTTATCCGTCAACTAGTTCCGTAGCTAGAAGTAAGATTATGGGGTTGACATGGTGGTACGCTTCGCGGGTTTAAATCTAATATTCTTATCTGATTTCCATCAGGCCTTGGGGTCCTTTCCACCTCAGACTCCTAGACTTGCTCCTCACTCTGTTCTTTCTATAGAAACCCTCCCCTGCGTTAAATACTTAACTTTCCCGTAGGTTTTCCCACCACTCATAAAACTCTGTGAATTTGATTTTCTCACCACTGTATGTCCATCTAAGGGGTCTATTTGCTATGGCTCGGTTCATGTGGTGAAAATATGGTGGATGACTACTGCGTTCGTAAAAAAAAAGATTGTAATATCTTGCGTCGAGGGAACCTTACCGAATGTATCTGGGCCACGAGACTACTTCACATGATCTTATTTTGGGATAATCAGTTATAATTCAGGAAAACCACGTCAAAACACACGACTGTGGGCTTTCAGGTTGCATTTCTGTTGATTACATATTTCAAGCATTACGGGAAGGAGCCACGGAGCTCCCGCCTTCCGTTAATATACATTCGTCGGCCAGCTCACAAAAGAACACAAAGCCCTTTGTCATCTCTCCCTTTTTATTCTTTTTTCATTCCTCTCCCATGTATGTACTCTTAAGATTCTATTCTTCTTCTTTGTATATTTTTCTCACTCTGAGCTAGTTACATAGCGATCGAAACAACCTCCTCCAACAGTCTCTTTGGAAAGCTAGTTTTGCCGGCTCTAATACCCCTCGCGGTTACTAAGTTCTAGCAATCTGCCCGTCTCCAACCTGTAAAATATTAATTTCCATCTATCCATTCTATCAGGTACATCAACTGCTATTTCTTTACCTACCTCCCTTGCCTTTGCAATAACATCTGCCGTCACTCTCCTTTACCTCGCATTTAAGAAACAAAACAAGCTGTGGACCTTTTTTCCCATTAACACCAAGACTCACCCCTTTAGTCTCTCCCCCTAAGCTCACTCTGTACCTCATTCTCATCTTGATATCTACTCCTCTTCAATCTATTTCCCTCAACCTTGACACTGCTAGCAATCCTCAAGCCTTATTTTGTAGTCTTGTCCCCACTTTTCCTCACCTAGCAAATATCCGCCCCCATCCTCAACCTTATCCCTTACCATGACCTTACTATCTCGAACCTCCGGGCCTGGGTTTTCGCAAATTCAAATTCCGAATATATGAATTCAATAAATACATAAAAGCTGGACAGCCTCAATTTCCGGTCCCGCTCTCTTAGATACTTCGACCGAGTTTAAAAACCTTTCCTCTCCGGATCCGCCTCCTATTATCCTTTACTCCGCAACTCCGCTATGCAATATTACTGCAGTAATTGAGTCACCGACAAGGCAGCTTGAATTCAATTGATACTTTAATCCAGCTCCACTGCCTCAAACGCAACCTGAGTTGTCACTTTTAGTTAAAGCGAGAAGAGAAAAGGCCGTGAGAAACTTGGTCGGGACTGGTTTGGCAGAGACTTCAACAATATGAAAGTCTATGACTTACATACATCATGGAGAAGCTACTTCGCAAATCCGTATCCGCAAGATTGGAACTTATATTTGGCATTGCTACCACTGAATGATTGGAAAAGAAATCCAAGGTGGAAATGACCAGTTAAAGTTATGGACTGAACCTCCGAGTACCTTTCATCTGGAATATTCAAATCTGTCTAAAGACTCAATAAATGGTTTGATAATCTTCACACATTATCCAGATCAACTCCTTCATAATGGGAAGCTTAGAGCTTCTATCGAAATAAACAAGGCACTCATAGTAGCGGCACAACTTGCTCGCTTAGATTCCACCTACTCCTTTTTCGAAGGATGAGCTTGCGTTACACCTCCAACAAAATTCATAAAAATCTCAAGGACATTAAACCACATAGCTAGGATATACACCAGTGCCCACACATCTTTGGTCAACTATCTATTACAGATGTCCTACTTTTAGAAGATGGTGCGGCATTCTCTTAGGATTCCTTCTCACCTACTGTCTTAGATTGGACATCCCCAGTCTTTGATTTAGAAGTCTATGTCGAAATTGGAGATAAATATGTGGAAATTTTCTGGGACGGCCAGGAAAAAGAGACGCCTCAAAGCAACTTGAAGTAGGTGAAATGAGGAAAACCCACAAGTAGAGCGCAAAACCGACAAAGCCACTGCCGTGGAAACATGTAAGAAGCACCGCATATTGTTGAGCTAAAAAGGGCCCAAGATGAAGATGTCGGGCTTTTGAAGCGCTGGGCCGTCTCAGTAGAAGTGAAAATTTTGCCGAACACCGGGGTCATATACTACCACCAAGTCTTATGCATACAAGAAATTTCTCATCGAAAACGAGGAACTAATTTGGATGTAATATATAAGCGCTGTAGGCGCAAATCTGTTGATAACATTGTGCAATATTGCAAAACAGATCTGACATTTCATTTTGCACATCACATCTCACGAAAACTTATAGCACTAGAGAATACGCTGGATATCAACAAGTCCTAATTCTGGTCGACGTCCATATATCCTGGGTCGATAGAATCACTAAGAGTTTAAACGTCGAGAAAACTTGAAAGGGATAAAGTTCCCCCTTAATAATCACCTATGTTTTTCTTGTGGGGCGTTTGTCTCCGTCAATAGAAGCTCATTGCAAGTCCTATGGTAGAAGTCAGATCATGGACAAGAAACCAAGATGGACATGGCATGATATCCTGAAATATGCTTCAAATATATAGACCTGCGTATAATACAACGGGCCCAAGCCTTCTGCTCCGCTAGAAACAACATTTATCTATGGTGGACCGGGAAATTAAAAATGGAAATTGCTGCACCAAAAGCCCCGACTGTAGGGATTGATTTGGAGTTCATGTTCAACATCGATGATAGAAGTAAAGGACGAAATAAAACAATTCGCTGAAATGTAGAGCTAGAGAAGAGCAGGCACTAAGGGCGCGAACGTGTTATGGAAGGTAGTAACGATTCTTAGAGAGGGTTATATGACCACGAGTGACATATTAACTCAAGACCTCGTGAATGACGATAAGAACCAGTAATCAACGAGAACTCCTTTCTACCCCTGGAGTTGTGGAAGTAAAGGGAAATTAAGCTTTGCAAGACTTGCCAGCGCACCACGCGACGTTACACAGAACAATCGACGATCTGAACTCGTAAGCCACCGGCCGCTAGATGTCACACAACACCATGAATTACTGTGAAGTTCTAACAGCAAACACTCCTCTGTATTTGCGGGAGGCTGATTCGTCCATGCCCAGATGAGAGAAAAACCGGCTCGTGTAAATTACCGCAGTGATCAGCAAACATATAGAAGTTTTTAGCCACGGAGTGTTTGATCCGGATCTTGCATACAGCTTTTTGCCGTTCCCAATCACACCACTAAGTATCAAGCTTCAGTGGAAGCACATAAAGAGCGATGCTGAAGCGATGTGGTAGTATTCAAACAATGTGACAGGGCGGAGTTCTTCGAAAACGGATGCCCACGAAGTGGCATTCTACGGTAAGGAATAGTTTTCATGCTGTGTCACTCAAGGCTCCTAGCCTATTTCAATCAAGCCAATGAGGCCAATATTGATACACACTGAGGTGATTGGCGTGCTCAAATAGGGTTCACAGCGGGACAAGGTCGGCATCCCGTGATCTAGGAAGGATTGAGGTCGGAATAAGGTATGAGTTGGCATACTTCAAGAGTCACACCACATGGTTTTGCTGCTGTTCCCATGGATACTGTATCTGACCTTTACAACGAGTATCGGTTGTGGAACAAGCAATCGTATCATTCCACCAGCTATTTTGTTTTCCATCAACAGTGGCTCATCCATGTTTAACTGTTCAAGCAATGTCTCAGTAGGCTTCCTTTTCGGAAACTAGAATTTCTTGTTTAACTTAGGATCGAAATAACTTCAAATCACCTTGATGGGCAGTGAGCCGTGGCTTCTAGGTATTCTTAACAGCAATCTGATAAGCGTTTTGCGAGTTAGGGTACACAGTGAGAGCAAAGTCTGCAGGGTGCCCTGCAGTATTCCGTTCTCGACTACCTTCTGAGGAAATCAATCGGAGGAGGGGCGAGCCGTGGTAATTTAGTTGCGCTGTGATGGAAGAGGTGCATGTGCATGCTGACGTTTATGCCCATCTAAGATAGTGGCGCAATCCCCCAGGGCTGATCACTCGCACATTGGGTGTTTTCTATCAGAATCGGTCGTAGCTTCACTTAATAATGTGATATAGAAATGCCAGCTTTGCGATCGATCTCGATTGACCTCGAGCACATTCTGATTCTAGCCGACTGCGACTACAATAGTCTGATGTAGTTCATGTCCTGCTCGGAGACTTTGGAGCCTATCCATAGACCGTAAATGCTGCATCAACAGCCCGTCTCATGTCTGACTTCTGAAGCTCGTCGAGGTGGCGGAGTCATGGACCTCTCTGAACATGGGTTGGGCGAGTCAAGACCTTCTGTTGCACGAACCCGAGACCCCTGACAAGCGAATCCAGTTATTCGGATTTAGCGTGCCCCTCCCCAAAACTCGGGCCACAGAAACGCGGGAGGTTGTACAAAAGCATCTGGGAGACCGTAGAAATAGCATTCGAATATCATTCCGATTTCTTGAAGGTTAAGCGTGAGCAGACGTTTTGTCATCCCGTGTGCGGATTCCGGCCCGAAACATATCCAAAAGTGCTCCCTGAAACTATTCCCAGCTTAGCGGTCTCCCAACATTGAGAAGTGTTTGGTAAGGAGGAGTGCCATCTCCCGTAAGCGATATTCCGGTAATTACACGGCTGCCACTGGTCAGGATTGGTTGATCTGTCACATCTCCAAACTTCTAGAAAATTGCGGTAGTGGCAGGAATCCGGATCGGGATTGATAGCTTGCACATCGCAAGGATGGTTCTGGGGTTATTGCTGACCGAGATTTTACCCATCTTCGAGCCATCACAATTGCTGGGACGATGCCGTGGGGGCTCTTGCAAAAGCGTGGGACCGTGGCAACTGAACAGAGACCATGGATCAAGGCCTGACTCGCACATCGTAAATCGGCAAACTGCGCGAGACGTGCAGGACTCTGCTTGAGAAATTGCAGACGCTTCGTCTGTGCCCGCAACACAGAATATTGGTTGATGTCCGTCATGCGACGCGAGGACCTTCGAAATTCGAGGCACAGACGCTCCAGGGACGCCTCCGATCACCCCTGTCGCAAGTGCCGGTTGGAGAAATCAGGCCATATCGGAGAAACCTCTCATTTCGTTGGAGCTTGGGCTCTTGAAACGGGAAGTCGACTTCCTGTTCCTTTTCCTTGTTTTGCGACCTGAGGTTGAACTGCTGATGTTCACATGCCTTGAGCGGCAGAGATGTTGATGTTGAAGCCTGAATGAGTGAGATATTCAGACGATTGCTTTTTTGGATACTAGTAAGAGACTGGTTTTCTGGGTTTGGGGTGTTGGGACCACCAATCCTTTTGCTGGGACGCTGGAGCCCCAAGACAGAGCGTTGGAAGCAATGCAGAACGCGGGACGGGCCCAGCAGAAGAAAATCCAACGAGGGGAAAGGTAAGATGAGGCTATTCCAACTTATTATGTTCTAGTGTGCACCGGTATGGCTGGTGTCTCTCATGGGAGCCAATTGTTGGACTAGTGAGGCTGGTTCGAGAGTTGTACGGGTTGTATCTAGGATTCCAGGTAGCATGCATCTTCCCTATGTTGCAACCAACGACCCAACACCGTGGACCATGAACTTGATCGGGTGAGAGAAGTTGCAATTGTGTTGTACAGAGACGGAGGAGGTGTTTGTGTTGCGAGCTGCACTCTCTATCAGCCTTCTGAATGGTGGCACAAAGACAACGCGCAAAGCAGCACCATTGGAGGACAGGAGGTAAACTTCCGCGGTTGGCGCCCTGTCGAACCCAGCGGATCTTCGATCACTGACATCGCCTCCCTGAAGCTTCGGCTCCAGCTTTCCAGCAGCCTGAAAGTAGTAGACGGACCACCCGTCTTTTCCAGGCTGAGCCCATCAGCCGTGTGAAGCCCAGGGAACGGGCAACCAGTGAGGAGGGAGTGATACGAGACCACGCTCCCCGCAACCCGGGAGAGACACCGCGTCAACTCCATGAAGCATCTCGTCTACGAGTGCTGAGATGCAGCAGCTGCCAGGAAGAGGACGAGAAAGACCAGTGAGTTGGCAGCTTCAGCGCGATGCAGCCAGTCGTTGGCAGTGTCTCTGCCCCGAGAAGACCGCTATTATGCAGCTAAGCATGCCTCCGAGACGGCTGAGACTGGCACACCCGGTTTCTGGGCTCGTCAATTTGTTTGCTTGTTGTGTTTCGTCCAGTTAAGACCCAGGACGGTGTGGTAATTATATGATGCGGGTGAAGAGAAGCCATCTCCAGCGAGAACCAGGTAACCAGGTTGGCAGTGTGGGAAGAGGACCTGGGAGAGGTCGAGGACCTGGATCGCGCTTGCAGTTCGGCGCTTCTCTCTCGGCGCTGCTTGCAGTTGTAGACCTAGTTATCCTGGGCGGCCATTTTCCAAGCTCAGGCGTCTCCAGCCCATCATCACCACTGCACACTGCTCTAACCGATCTCTATCTCCCCTTCTCTCCTCCTCTCCTCCTCTTTCTCCTCTCATCCTATTCTTTTTTCCGCCCTCCTCCCTTTCTTTCACTCGTTGTGCCTCCTATCTGCACGTTGTCCGCCACCCGCATCGTAGTGTCAATTGCATCGAAACCTGGCCCTGGAGATCAATCACCTTCTGCCCTTGTGACAAATATCGACCCGACGACCGTATCACCAACCAACTGGACACCGATACGACCCGTCTACTACGAGAGGTGCCCGCACCAGGCCATTCGTGCTACCCATAAGACACTGTCCAACTTGACCGACGAGCTGGGAAGGCACCACCAATCCGAGACTGCAGCCAGTTCTAGCCAAAGACTTTGCTGGTGCATCATATAGGCTTGCTATATCCTCCTCGGAAGATCCCAAGTCCTGCGAGCGAACCTAGCAATCTACGGCGTAACTCCCGAACATCGGCTTCTTGTCAACAAGCTGGTTCATATTGATTGTCCCAAGGACGCCGCAGACTTCACCCGCCCGCTTCAGTCTTTCTTAAGTTGATTGATTATGGACTGTTGACAACCCAGGCCTCGCCTCCATCTTGACCACAGATCCTGAAGGGTGGTACAGCCTGGGAATAGCCAGTCAGAATCCTCAGCACACTTCTTACGAACCACTCTACCGCCGCCTCTTTTTTCTTATAATACCCGCCTGATCAATTGCAGCATTGTCGATCCTTCCATACCAGATTCCTACCTCTCCAAACACCATTTCGTCATTGCAAGCGCCCTGCGAATCCGCAAACCCGCAAACATGTCGTTAACTCAACCACGGTCGTTCGGAGGCCCTCCTCCCCCGAACCAAGCCTACCCATACGTATCAGCTGGCATGGAGAATGCCAATCCAAGAGCGCAGCAAACCTCACTGCCCCCAATGTCATCATTGTTGCCAAGGCATGAGCATATGGCTCAGGGTCCTGCGCATAATACATATCCCCCACGATCGTTTCCACCACCTCAAGAGCCAAAGCACCCATTATGGCTCAGCGAAATAAACCCTTCCGCACCCGTTCAACATATATATCACCCTCCACAAGCCTCCCAGCCGTCGCAAAATAATCAGTACCGGCCGGAACCCTTTTTAGTCCCATCTAGATCTCCCGAACAAGAACACATACCGATAGACGTTAGACAGCCGTTGGCGCAAAGAAGACAAGCTAGAAAGATTGTGCAACGAAAGTTCGATTCACCAAAGCACGAAATAGATGCTAGTAGAGCGTCACCCCCACTTCACTCCCATAATCCATACCAGGGCTCTCTCCCTCCTCCCTCGCCAATGAGCCCAACTCAGCGTAGTCTGAACCCATCGCCATCCTCATCTCAGTCACAGGGATCCAGAGCTATGCCAATATCAGGGCTGTTGAGTGATGGACCATCGTTCGCACCCCACTCCGCGTCTAATGGCTCGACTCACCCATTTAGTCCGGTACCTACTCGCACACCACCGAAATACTCGATACAAATGCGTCAACAACCTCTCGCCGCACGGGCATGTGGTTTTGGTGAGAGGGATCGTCGTGTCATTGACCCACCACCAATCCTTCAAATGAGAGTCGAAGATCCGCATGCCACACCTGAAGATATCAGCGCGATGTTGAGGCAACCATGTGCCGTCGTTCACTGTACATTATGGGATCCTGTGGCGAATAAGGACGATACCGCTATGCCTGGAACGACTGACAAAAGGCAACAGCGAAGGCTCATGGGGACGCTAGTGTCTTCTCCATTCTACGGCACGGATGAACACGATGTTGAAGGATGTTTCTTCACGTTCCCAGATCTCTCTGTGCGAACTCCTGGGACCTACAGTCTACGATTCAGTCTGATGATAATCGATCCTATGCAGATGCGTCCTGGCAATTCCATCCCAGTCAGCTCCGTTGTATTCAGCGATCCTTTCCACGTCTACAATGCTAAAGATTTCAGCGGCATGAGAGCCAGCACGGAGCTAACGAAGAAATTGAAGCACCAAGGCTGTCTGATCAGCGTGAAGAAGGGGAATGCGAAGCCAGGTGGATCAAATTCACGAGATGATGACGACGAAGATGACGATGAGGACTTAGATGATGGAGGCGAAGATACCAAGAAGAAAAAACCCGCAAAGAGGGCGAAGAGATGATGGGGGAATTCAAATTCGAAATTCCTGACGATTTCTTTCACGATTTTGTATGTCCCATGTTTACGGCATTCCCAGGTGTGCTTGCTCCCATATGTTTATCGGTAGTGCATTCTTGTGGCGGGAGTTCTGGCAGCAACGAGAGGTTTTGCATGATATGATATGACAGCACCTTTGCTTGTTATGTATGTATGGATATGGTGTTTGCATTATTTTTACTGTTTATATCCAGATTCCTACTTTGTTAAACCATCCATGGCACTATACCCTAGAGATAGGAAAGGGCTTCAGGCAAGAGGAGATTGTTTGGGTTGAGATTTTTAGCTACAGTATGCAACTCGTGCTGGGATTGAATCTCCGATGGCGAGAACTAGGCAGAGAAAAAATCACGTCAAAAAGAATGAAATATTGAACCATCTATATCGTTATCTTTCCACTTGAGACGTCTTGAAATACGCCGCTTGAACACATAGTGGCGGGGTATAGAGCAGTCTCAGTTGTACGTCATTGGTTGCAATACGTTAGTCTACTAGACCTCATCTGAATTCGCGGAGTCATACTCAATTAAGCAAGCGAGCAAACCGGCAGACACAAATCTGACAGTCTGAGAGTATAGAGAGCGTTTAATCCTGCCATGCGAGGTATATATTACCGGGTCACTAAAAGGTTGAATGTGTCAGCCCGGGGTAACACAGATGAGATCTGGGGGAGCTGGGGATCGGCATCGCCAAGAGCTTAATGAATGGCCCGAGCCGAGAGACCCGCCTGGTTTTGCGGCCCGAACAACTTTCCAAGAGTTCCATGGAGTGAACTTCGTTTCTTTTTCTTTTCGCAAGCGAATATCTCACACTACTAGCGATACTTCATCATAGCTGTGAGTGTATGTTGATGGGGTTTAATAGATGATATATGATATTGGTGAGATAAGCACGAAACGAATCCTTCAGGTTTCGGATCGAGACCGAGGCTTCTGGAAGGTTGGGTGTGCTGAATTGTGGCGCAGATTCTTGACGACGAGTGAGTTGAGACCCGACTTGGCGCAAACCTATTCTGTCTTCACGACGTACAGACGGGTTATCTCAATTCATATTCTGTTATGATATATATCGCTTTGATTATTACGTTCCTTTCGGCCGAGGGTATCTGTGGTACGAGTGGGGGTACTCTGGAAAGGAGTTGAGTAGAGAGACAGGAGAATACATGAAACGTGGTGATGTCGCATGCTAGAGCGAGCAAAGGTTGTCAACAGTGTAGGAGTAGGAAAGTAAAAGTAGATCTCTTTTTTCTAGTTCCCTCCTTTCTCACCCCCATCTTCATTCCTTTCACCTCATCTCACTTCAACCCTCACTAATCACGCTTTATTCAGTGTGACGAAAACAAACCCTCCTGCAACCGCTGCATTCAACGCGGTGAACTCTGTACTGGACCCCGCGACACCAGCAAACCCATCTTCCAATTCAAAGACCAGAATGAGAAAGCTGCTTCTCTTGTATCTAAGAAAGAAAAAAGAGTGAGAAGAGCGAGATCGAGCCATGCCTTGGGCACAGAAAGGAGAGCAGGTGACGATTCTTCATCTCCAGCGTCAAGTGCTACGACTACCTCGAATTCGATGACACCCCCATCTTCTGTAGCAAGCTCTGATGATTTCTCTATCCCTGCCCCAACTACGAATTTAGACTTGGATTTAGATTTGGGGCGTAATTTTCCAAATCCTTATCCCTGGCTGAAGACTCCTGTAATGCCGAAGGAGAAAATTCCAAGTGCTGAAGAGAGAGCAATCTCTACGTTCTTCGAGAAATTCGTCATGTACCCTTGTAAAGAAAGCTCATCACCTGGATTTCTAGAGCTGCTACCTTGTCTTTTTGAGGAAGTGCAAAGAGAAGGGAGGTTAGCCTTGCGATGGGCTGTTAAGGCTGTAAGTTACGCTAGTCTTGCGGCTTCGCTTCCTTCTTCCACAGAGGAGAACGAGGTTGGGCAAGTCAGACTGAAAGCGAATGATTGTTATGGTCGGGCTTTGGCGGCTTTGGGGGAAACGTTGAGGGATAAGGAAGAGAGTGTTAGTGATTATACACTTATGACTATTGTTGTTCTTGATCTCTTCGAGGTATGAACCCTCTTTGTCTATCTACGTACTTCAACGTGTCGAAGAACTAAAAAGTCAACCAAGACTATATACCTTCACGACTCAGCGCCCAACTTAGGCTCCCACACCGAAGGCATGGCTCAGATCCTCCGTCTCCGTGGCCCAGAGCAACTATATTCCGCTCGAGGCTGGTCTCTCTTCCGCCTCGCTAACCACAGACTCCAGTGTCAACAACTCGCTTTTCCACCCGAACGAGCGCCAAAACGCTCAGAAGTTCAAGACAAATTGATTAGCTCTCTATCTGAAGACCTTGCTGAAACCAAGATTGAGAAGGATAACTATGATATCGGCAAGGTTTGCTCAAGGGCAAGAGAACTTCGAGCAAAACTCCTTGATCCCCAAACTCTCTCGGCCGGAAGCGATAGCATAACTGATACAATCTCCATAATTCAGGAAATGCACACCCTCGATCTCACAGCCACATCCTGGCGCTTAGGCCCAAAATGGACCTACCAAACCATCCCTCTCTCCACCTTCATCCTCACCAACTCATCCACGTCCAATCTCTCAGATATCAATTTCGACAACTGGCCGAAAACAATAGAGTTACATCATGATGCGTGGATTGCTTACGAGTGGAACTACCATCGAACTGGAAGGATTATACTGCATACGAACTTGATTGGATGTCTAGACCAGTTACTGGAATCAAGTATTGCAAGACCGCAGTCAGATTTAGATCTGAACACGACTGAGACGTATGCCACGCTTCACGCCCTTCGCCAAGCCTCCTTGGAAACGATCTTAGCCCTTATGGACAGCATCCTCGCGACGGTTCCGCAAAGTCTTGGGGATATTGATAATCGTGGGTATTTACTTAGTGGGTTATCACTGGAAAATGAGATGTTGAAAGGGGAGGTGGAGAGGATAAATAGCATAAGAGCGGTGGGCGCATATTTTCTGCTGTGGTCTATCAAAATTATAAAGAGCCATAAGCATGCTAGCGAACAGCAGAAAAATTTCGCAAAGAGGACGTTTGAGAGAATTAGGGAAGTTAGTGGGATGAAGAGGTGTTTGGGGGAGAGGAGCTGTATATGAGGATTCGATTTCTTTTAGATAGTCCTTTCCCTTTCAAACCCTCAATATTCCTGTTGTTACAAAAGATTTTCCTTCGGTTTCGTCTGATTCTGTAAGGCTCTCACACAGGCAAAACTTTTACCATGCTGTATTTTCTATCCCTGATGGCAGTGTTGCTTGCTATCACCTCACCTGTGTCTGGCTCTTTATTTTCCTTAGTGATTAGAATACAGCAAATACTTTTCCCGCGAAGATCACAGGATCTAATAGCAAGTTCAGTGATATTAGCTGCTTATGTAAACGGAAGCTTTCGCTGATTATGACAGCTTCGTTATAAACTAACATCCAACAACCTCCCTCTCCACAGTCAGTCGTAGCCCAAGTTGCTCACGATGACTTTAATCAATAATAGCCCGGGATGACACGGTACAGATAAGTTTCTAAGTGTGAATAAAATAATGGCAAATACCTCAACGACCACCTTATCACAAAGCAATACCTCGGATGCGCCGTAAAATGCCATTTATAAATCACTTAAACCATGATTCGGAAATTCTCCTAAGAGTGGCACTATTACTTTAAGCATAATGGACCCAACCGGAAGAGTAGTTAAATGACTGATAGCAACATAAATAACGAAACTATTAGTAGAAGTTAATCTATCTCGAAAGGTGTTACATATTGATGGCTCTATAGTATGATTCGAGCCTTACTCAAGATTTCCATTGGCAGTCTTTCAAGTGGACTCGGAGTTATTTAAAAAAAAAAAAAAAAAAAAAAAAATTAGATTAGTAATTGGGGTATTCGCTGATAAAATAATACTTTTAATAGTCCCCTTTGGTATTAGACATTAGAGTTGTAGATGACAGGTTTAAAAGTAGACGTAATTCACAATTCCAATAGTATTGAAAGAGGGGACTATGTAAAGTCACTAGGTATTTTGACTTAGATGATAGACACATCTGAGTGTTAAATTCTCAGTGGTATCAAGTCTTCAATATACGAATAAACGGCCATAGAACCGGTAAAAGATAGACTACAACCCGTATATTAACTTCGGCGCAACACCGATTGAAAAGTACGCAGGAGCCTTCCTAAGAGCAATTCAAAGGACATCCACATCCCAATAATATTGAGTGTTGCTACCTGATAATTAGTCTTCCAATCGAAATATTTACAAACCACAAATCCCATCACACCTCCGGGGGAATGCAGGTCTCTGCCATAACTAGCAGCATTGCCAGTGCGGTCTCTCTAGCTGGCTGGCCAGGCCGTGCAAGGTTGCAATTACCACTTAGACATCTTCGGCAATGCCAATACAGTGCCGGAAACCCTCCCTTTACTAACCAAGGAACTTGCAATCACAAAAAGGCTCATCTGTCGAGACCTTGGATGTAGCCTGAACACCGGCATTACACCCGAAGGGGAAGATTAAGACGCTCTATATTTTGCCAGCGAGGCTATTCAAAAACCCAAGAAGGTCATCGATAAGTAGGTCAATGGAAGTAGAAAGTATTCTTGGGGGGAGACCGGCTTGGGCAATTTTGGAGGACTCAGAGATGTATGCGCAGACTGTGGGGTACAATAGCCATCTCGAGCAGTACCACGATCCGTAAAGACGTGCGACCTGGAACTTTTTGGCGGTGTGGTACTAGGTATAAGTAGTTTGTCACACCGGTGGGCTTTGCATAATTACTGTATACCAACTCTAGATCCAATATGCGGGAACAAGCACTATTTTTAACATAATTGTTGACCAGATAGAAGATATGACACGAGGAGCGGTATAGACAGAATGCTTCAAGTGGAATACTTCATGTGTGTGTAAATTAAACTTTAAAACGTGTGTCATAACTAGGGCGTGGAAACTATACATAGTATCAAGAATTGATGTGCACTAAAACGACAGTATTTTAAACCAAAATTTGAGATGAGGTTTGATAGAGCTTAGTTGTGAACCAAAAATCATCAGGGAATAGACACAATAATTACCGAGAAATGCGGATCTGTTGTAATAGTAATTTATCCACCTTATCACATTCAGTACATTTTTATCATGAAAAGGAGTACTGTAATCCTCCACCATATAATAGATAAAATCATCGGAATAAATGGAAATCGTAAATCGTGGCAGCATGCCCTATAGACTAAGCTGTATGCCCAAAGAACTAGCCTATACTGATGAAGATAGATAAAATTTCTCATACTCCTAAGCCCAACCAAAAATGCGTAAGGGGTATCAAAACCCTCCACTAGCCCTCATGCCTCCTTGCGCTGCTTTTTCAAGCGCGACCCTACGGCTATCAGAATTTAAGTTTAATGGAGAGAGGGGGTTAAGTAAACTCACTTTACAACTAAGCTATCGACACTTTCCATCCCACCTCCCCTGTCCCTGCCACTCTCACTTTCTGTACTCACGCCGCTCGTTTCCGTTCCTCGACTTTCACTCCTTGTGACCTGTTCATCGAAATGCTGACGATCTTGTGAATTGGCACCGGGCGACAGCTCACCCACCCTAAATGAACCTAAACTCGCTTCCCCTGTCGCAGCTCTTCGTCCTGCATTTTGGCTTTCTGTCTCCTTCCTTACCGCAGTAATAAGTGGCAGGGGGGATTTTATATCCCCAAGCTCTACATCCCGCTCCACCCCAGGCATTTGCGTCCGCAGGGGATGCAATAAACGACTCAGGCGTGAAGAAGAGCGAGATTCGAAATCTACACGC
The DNA here is from genome assembly GCA_021365295.1 of Tricladium varicosporioides. NCBI lineage: Eukaryota > Fungi > Ascomycota > Leotiomycetes > Helotiales > Tricladiaceae > Tricladium > Tricladium varicosporioides. The sequence continues at coordinate 379,434 of JAJTIW010000010.1, read as the reverse complement.
GGAGTTTGTGGATGTTTGAAAGCTAGTGTTGGGTGGAGAAACCGGCTGAGTCTCCTTGAAGAGCTAGATGTGGATGAAAGAGGATCAGAGAGTTTGGAGTGGTTTGATGAGGAGGTGTTCTTAGGCTTTGGAGTGATGAAGGAAGAGCCGAGGAGTGTGGGGATGAAGGTGCTGAAGAATTTTTTTGTGGCAGGGAGGGAGGCGCATATCTGTGTTTTGTGTGTCAACAGGATTTCTCTAGAAGTGCGGGAGGGAAGAACATACAATACCGACATATAACTCTACGGAGCTAGTCAACCACACCTGATACACGTGCCATGTAGCATCATACTGCACTGTCGCCTCGTAGGTATAATAGGTCCTTAGTCCACCTGCGGCAGTAACTAATATCCCTGCGCCAAAAAGCATGATCACAATGATTTGTTGTTGTAGGGGAAGTTGTAATTTCCAGACTGTAGGAATAGGGAGGAGAACCGTCATGAAGTCGGTAAGAGTGTTGATTATACCGGCGGCTAGAAGGTGGAGTGATTGATTTATGCAGTTGGTCTGGGGGAGGAAGGAGGGGGTCCAGTAGGCTGATATTGGTCTGTTTTCCCTGTTGGCGGTATTCTTGAAGTGGATTTAGGAAGGATAACGAACCTGCATTGGAAAACAACCATAAACATGAATAAAATGCTTTGCACAACAACCAAGACTATCGCTCCCAGAACGACTTTCGGAAAATGCCCCGTTCCTTTTGAAACGACCCGGTAGACAAGAGCGAGCATGGAGCACTTGACGAGCATTGTTCCAGCTGAGAAAAGAATTTGCGTTGATATTATTATTTTCATTCCTAATATCACCTGATCGAATGGCACATCCCATATGTGGCGGTTCCAGGCGAATTTTGTTTCGGAAAGGAGACTGATTATCATAAATGCTGTTGAGGGAACCTGAATTTGTTAGTTAGTAACATGACTTGGATGATTATGAGCTCACCAGCGCAGCCAAGATTAACCAGTCATCGATGCCGAAACTCTTTGATATTCGAAGTCTGGTATAGACTCGAATGGCAATTGCCATGCATGTGAGGGGAAATAGAACAGCATTGATGATGATATTCCCATAACCTCTCTCTTCTGGGTCAACATAGTTCGCTTTTGGCCATGAGGCAATAACTTCGAGGGGCGGTAACTGCATGGTGTTGATCAACAAGCGAAGGGTATAACGAGATGTATAGACTCGTGCAAATAGTGCAGACAGACCCAGGGGAGGGGAACAAACTGGTATAAAACCCCTCTCACATAGCCACGGAGACCTGGTGGAAGCCAGCCGGGTGAACTACCGCGCACTGACATCGAGCTTGGACTTTAGATGGCATGTGGATAGGTCTAGGGAACGGAGCGAAACGCTCTCGATATCAGATTCTTGGTAAGGCCGTGATAGATGATTGCTCCGTTAGTGACCCCGTCTTCTAACTGGCTTGCCGATGTAGGAAAAGTAAATATTATTCTTGGTTCATTCCAGTTGGTGCCCTGAAAGTTTAATTTTCTCCACAAAGAGTTTGCGTGTAGTAGGCGCTTTGAACTAGAATCAGCAGAGTTTGATGCTGCGAAATGGGAGTACCGGTCATCTAGTGGAGTAGATGGACGTGTGTCCGTGCCACGGCGATGGTCGCTACGTAAATGATCTACCTTTCGTTGGCTGTGGCTTATCGGATCCGCTAGCCAGTTGAAACAATTTTCTCACTTGGTTGAAACGGTGCAACGATGATGCTTGGTTCCGGTACTTGGAAGACAGGGAATGCTGTTTGAAAGTGCAAATAGAAAAACCGTAGTTTTTGGCCATTAAATTCAAATAAGCTAATGTTCGGTACAACGACTTTACAATTGAATGGATGGTAGCTCTTGCTCTGCAATTGACATGGGATGAACTGTACATTCAATTGAGATGCGATTGGCTGACTTTCTTCTGTAGCAATTGCTTTTCATCGCACGCTACCGTATCTCGGGTGAGCAATGTCCAAACCAAAGGCCAAAACGCAATTGATTGACCAAGATCTTCGTGCAGGTTGCACGAGCCTCCTGTCATACACATCTGAGACGGATTAGAGTGCGGCTCTCCACAATATGGGAATGTCCACATGACGCTTGAATGGAATAAGCAAAGTAGATCCTGTACAGGGTAGTGATCGTGCACAAGGTATTTGTTTTTCTGGGAATTCTTCAAATATGACAGTTTAAGTGGTGCTGAAAAGATCAAATGCGGATATTAAACAACAGATTCGGAACTTGGGCCCGAAGCCGTTGGGGCTAAGAACTTTCTTTTGAGCCGTTGCGATTACAAAGATGAAATCTCATTCTGCAATCATCAGTTGGGAGGAGCTCTAGTAAGCATTTAGGGTTTAGCTAATGAAGGCTGAGTAACATAACTTCTAATGGTGAGGTGAGAGGTTTTATGCCACATGATTGCAAGAAAATCTTCCTAAAGACTTGAAAGGACGACAATACCAATGCTCATCAGTGCTCTCTTTATAGCAGCATACAACTTTGTTCGGTCAATCAAGAAGGGGTCTCCTCCAAGCACAACTCCCACAGGATGAGCAAGGGTTTCGCATGTGAATGCAGAACGCGCGAGTCATGTTGTCTGAATATGATATGTTGTTTTCATCATTTGAGCGGATTGCCTGTCCTGCCATGCATCACTAGAAGCGACAACAAAACAAATAATAACTTTAAGCTGTGGAAAAGCATACGCCGTTGGCCTGATATGGCGGCACTTACCTCAGAAAGGTCCGTGAATAATCACGCGAAACCAGATCCGATGGATATTTACTTTTTTGATTTGATGTCGCGATCAGTGCTTGTGCTTTGCTGATGAGCTGACAAGCTTTTTCTTGAGATGTTTAGGCATCTTCTCCTTTCTCTTCTCGCGTTTCTCTTCCTTGACTGCTTTTTTGTGTTCCTGATGTTTGTTAGAAATCTTGGCGAGTGGTAGGGTTAAACAAGGGGTTTGATCACCTTCTTCATGTCCTTATCTTCAAATCGCTTGCCTCGTGGGGTACCTTTCTCAAATCGACTCTCATCTTCGGTGTCGCTTCCCTCTTCTGCTTCACTTCCCGGAGATGTATCGCCTCCCATAGTATCTTCGGCATCTGCCTCGTTGCCTGAAGACATTGGCACTTTATCCGCCAACAGATTTCGATAGACAAGCTCATCTTTCTTGCCTTTGCTTACCCTCTCAGCATCTCGCTCAAAGTCGTATACCTGATTTAGGTTTTGAGGGATATATTGCTGACGGAAAACCTCATTCTGAACTTCTTGTTCAGCTGCCGCTTCCTCTGTGTCTTCAACTTTTGGCCGCTCAGCAAACAACTTCTCGAGAGATTCGGTCAAAGCGGGGTCTTGGACAGGGCCATCATGTGTCGAAATGAACCCAAATATGGATTGTTCCGAAAGTACACTGACGTTTTTCCGCCGGAAGAAATCTGATACATTCTTGATATCCATTCGGAGAAATTCAAGTGATCGCGGGTGATCGTGCTCCACGCTCTGAGAAACATCAATGATAAATAGTTTCTTCTGGTGGTACAAGACATTGTACTCGCTTAGATCGGCATGCACGAGTTTACATGTTTGATACATCCGTCGCATCAGCCCAAGCAGTTGCAGGTACAGAGCTCGCCATTGCTCATCAACATCGTCGCCGACTAGCTCAACATCCCGAAGTCGTGGAGCAGCCCAGCCCTTTTTGTCACCCAAAAAACCCATGACCAGTACATGTAACCGGAGGTAAACAGGTTCTGGGCAAGGTATACCAGCAAGATATAATCGCTTCAGATTTCGGAACTCTTTCTCTGCCCAGACTTTGACCATGGCTCTATTGTTTCCTTTATTGTATCCAGATCTAAATCGATGTTCTCCAGTGACGTAGCGATCACGGTCCTTGAAAACAAGGATACTGGTTTTGTACACCTTGATAGCTCGGTGAATCGTCTGAGGCTCTTCTTCACCTGTGGTTACTGGTATTGATAGAGCTCCGTAAACATTTGCCTCCTTTCCCGTACTTAAGCATCCATTAACTTCTGAGACAATACCTCTGTTGATCATCTGTAACAATATCATTCGTGTGCGAGGATCCAATACCTGCTCACTGGTCGCGCGGTCAGATTTGTCTTTCCCGTGAGTTTTACCTTTTTCCCCGCCATCAAGTCGTATCTTCCCCGCATGCTTAGCAAGGCTTGAGATTTGATCATCGACTCTTGACTGAGTATTTGCTGTAGGTTTCTGGCTGTTTATTCGCGGTGCAGTCGCGTTCTGGTCGTTTAGTTTGCGCTGGCGATTGTAAGATTTGGTGAGGTCACCAGATGAGGGATCTATGTCGTCGAAATACTCCTCTTCGTCTTCATCAAAAAGGTCTTCGTAGGTCTCATCTTCATTGTCCGCAGCGTACTCTGTCTGACCCCCAGCAGAGGTCGAAGACGGGGTTGGTGGGGCATCAGGTCCTGAGGAGGGGGTTTCATAACCGTGATTTGGTACATAGGTGTGAGTGGGGGCTTGCCCAGCCGCTGGAGAGACTCCTGTGAGGTTCTCTGTTTGTACAGACATAACTGCAACCGTTGGTAGTAAATTTCGGTGGCCAGATACTTGAAATGTCTTTTTAGAGAATGCTGGTGGAGGGGAAGGTTTTTGTATTGTAATATTTGGCGGCAGAATAAATGACTCCAGGGCGGTGAGAATTTCCATTTGCCGCTAACTCCGCTTGGGCATTCGCGACTCCAAAGCGCGTCAACTCAATTTCTACGCGACGTGGTGGTATTGAATTATCGCACCCAACCTTCAGCAAACACGATTCATTCTCCAGCGACCTCTCAGCAACCCACAGGAGTCCTTTAAAGAGGACTCTTCAAGCTGAAAAATACCCTGAAGAAAAGCTACGCTACTTGTCGTGCCCGTTGGCCGACACCCTGTCGCAAAGATGTACATCAAGCAGATTATTATCCAGGGCTTCAAGAGGTACGCTATTCTTCATGTGGTAGCGCAAGGCTAATTTCGAATAGTTACAAGGAACAAACAGTCATCGAGCCTTTCTCCCCAAAGACAAATGTCATTGTGGGTCGCAATGGATCAGGAAAGAGTAATTTCTTCGCTGCAATTCGATTCGTACTCAGCGATGCCTACACACAGATGGGTCGCGAGGAACGGCAGGCTTTATTGCATGAGGGTTCTGGATCTGCTGTGATGTCGGCCTATGTTGAGATCATTTTCGACAACAGTGACGATCGGTTTCCCACAGGAAAAGATGAGCTGATTCTACGACGAACTATCGGTTTGAAGAAGGACGAATATTCTTTGGATCGCAAGAACGCCACCAAAACAGACGTCATGAATCTTCTGGAGTCGGCTGGGTTTTCGCGTTCGAATCCATACTACATTGTTCCTCAAGGCCGAGTTACGACTCTGACAAATATGAAGGATGGGGAGAGATTGAATCTTCTTAAAGAAGTCGCCGGAACCCAGGTCTATGAAGCACGCAGAACAGAATCGTTGAAAATCATGACCGAAACGAACAACAAACGAGCCAAGATTGATGAACTGTTAGATTACATTAAGGAGCGATTAGCCGAACTTGAAGAGGAGAAGGAAGAATTGCGAGGATATCAAGAGAAGGATAAAGAACGTCGGTGCCTTGAGTATGCTTTTTACCATCGAGAACAGGTAGCTCTTTCTAGTGCTCTTGACGAGATCGAGGACTTGCGCCAAAATGGAATTGAGGGAACGGATGAGAATCGAGAAGCGTTCACCGAAGGTGAACGCGCAATTGCAGAACTAGAAGATGAGATGAAACAATTACATCGAGACATGGAACTTCTCAAGCTTGACAGGCGCCAGCTAGAGGAAGATAGGCGTGACACTTCTAAAAACCAGGCCAAGATTGAACTAGATGTCAAAACTCTTACCGATGGTCTCTCTGCATCAGAACACGCCCGGGCACAATACCAGCGTGATCTTAAAGCAGTCAAACAAGACATTGCTGCTAAGGAGGCAGAATTAGCGAAAATTACCCCCGACTACGAGAAACGAAAAGCGAACGAGGCCCAAGTCAAGCAAGAGCTTGAGATTGCTGAAGCAACTCAGAACAGGCTTTACAATAAGCAAGGGCGATCGTCGCAATTCAAGAGTAAAAGCGAACGCGATAAATGGCTTCGCGCTGAAATTGAAGAGCTACACACAGCACTGGGTGAGCAGAAAGCCAATCGAATTAACGCTAATGAAGAAGTCAAAGCTGTTCAGTCGGAGATCCAAAACCTAGAAGGCGAGATTGCTGGCTTGCGAAAACGGCTGGACGGCTGGGGTGGAACCAGACAGGCTCTGTCATTGGAGGTCACAACAGCGAAGGATGCTTTAGAGAAATTACAAGATGAGCGAAAGGTTCTTCGCAGAGAGGATGACAAGCTTGACTCTGTCATCAAGGACGCTGGTATGGAGAGGCAAGCAGCGGAAAACTCACTTTCACATACTATGGATGGAGCAACATCTCGAGGTCTGGCAACAGTCCGCCGACTGAAGCGACAGCACAATATCGAAGGTGCCTATGGAACATTAGCAGAACTCTTTGAGGTCCCAGAAACATTCCGCACTGCCGCGGAGCAAACCGCTGGAAACAGTCTGTTCCACTATGTAGTCGACAATGAAGAGACTGCCACCCAGCTTATGGACGCATTGCACAAGCAAAGAGGTGGTAGAGTAACATTCATGCCTTTGAACCAACTCCGACCAAAGCCAGCCAAATTACCGAATGCAGCGGATGCTGTACCTGTCATAAGCCGTTTGAAGTACGATAGGAAATACGAAAATGCCATGAGCCAGGTCTTTGGCAAGACTATTGTATGCCCAAATCTTACGGTTGCTGCGCAATATGCTCGAAGTCATAATTGCAATGCTATCACGCCCGAGGGTGATACCGCAAACAAGAAGGGTGCTCTGACTGGTGGCTTTATCGACATGAAAAAGTCTCGACTTGAGGCGGTTCGAGCTGTCAATAAGTGGCGAGATGAGTATGAGTCGTTGAATAATCGTGCTATGGAAATTCGAGAAGAAATGGACCGGAAAGATCAAGAGATCACAGCAGCGTTGGGCGAGAAGCAAAAGTTGGAGCAAAAGCTGCGACAACTCGATGACGGCTTTGATCCCTTGAAGTTGGAACTACGGTCAAAGAGTGCACATATTGAGAGATTGAGGGACCAGCTCCAGGCCCATATTCGACGACGTGATGATGTTGAAAGATTAGTCAAGGATCACGGTGACAACCTCAGTGGTTTCGAAGCCGAACTTGCAACAGAATACAAAAAATCCTTGACGGCAAATGAAGAACAGCAGCTAGAGCAGTTATCTACAACTGTAGCAGATCTGCGAAAGCAGCTGAACGATCTCAGTAAGAGTCGTCGAGAATTGGAGAATCGCAAACAACTTTTAGAAGTCGATTTGAGAGAGAATCTTCGAATGAAGCTTGATCAATTGAATACACAAGAGATCGATACGAATGCTACCGGCGGACCCGGAAGCCTCAAGGAAGCTCAACGTGAACTTAAGCGTGTTCAAAAGAATTTTGCCACTATCACAAGTAAGCTCCAGGAAAATGAGAGGCAGATTGAGGCAGCGGAATCTCGAATCTCGAATCTCCAGAAGCAAAAAGCTGAGAAGGACGAACGACAGCAAGAGATTGCACGAGCCATTGAAAAACACCAAAAGAAGATGGAAAAGAGCGTTGCGAAAAAGGCATTGTTGACTGCGTCCGCTGCTGAATGTGCCAAGAATATACGAGATTTGGGTGTTCTACCCGATGAAGCCTTCGAGAGGTTTGAAAACGTCGACTCGAAGACTGTAAGTAGCAGGCATCACACATTATATTATTCACCACTAACATGGCATAGGTAACATCGCGACTCAAGAAAGTCAACGAAGCCTTAAAGAAATATAAGCATGTCAACAAGAAAGCCTTCGAACAATACAACAGCTTCACTTCCCAGCGAGACAGCTTAACGAAGCGAAGAAAGGAGCTCGATGACTCCCAGTCCTCTATTCAAGACCTTGTGGAGGTTCTAGATCAACGAAAGGACGAGGCAATTGAGCGAACATTCAAACAAGTCTCTAAGGAATTTGCTCAAATATTTGAGAGGCTTGTACCAGCAGGACGAGGTCGCCTAGTCATCCAACGCAAGACGGATCAACGTGTTCGTGAAGAGGAAGACTCAGAAGATGACCAGCGCGAAAGTGTAGAGAACTATACCGGTGTCGGTATCAGCGTCTCATTCAATAGTAAGCATGATGAGCAGCAACGAATTCAACAACTTAGCGGCGGCCAAAAGAGTAAATTTACCCCTCGTGCTCCTGTACTGAAACTCCACTAACAACTGTCAGGTCTGTGTGCTCTCGCCCTTGTCTTTGCAATCCAGCAATGCGACCCCGCTCCCTTCTACCTCTTTGATGAGATCGATGCTAACCTCGATGCGCAATACCGAACTGCTGTCGCGCAGATGCTAGAGGAGATCTCGGCACAGCAAAACTCTCAAGATGGGGAGGCGGAGGCAGGTGGTATGAGTGGACAGTTTATTTGCACGACTTTTAGGCCGGAGATGTTGCTTGTTGCAGATAAGTGTTATGGAGTTACGTTTCACAATAAGACGAGTGGTATCGATGCTGTTAGTCGTGAAGAGGCGCTGAGATTTGTAGATGGAGAGGCACCTAAATAACCTGTGGGTTGAGGATAGGGGATAGACCCAGTATAACATGGCTGATGATGGGATTTTGCTATGGTGTTAGGATATCGGCTTCCTGTTTGCTGAGCTGTACTTTGCACATAATGAACATGAATGGAATATACTCTCAAATTTACTCCTTGACTTAAGCTAAAAATGGAAGTCAGATGTTTGTAATGCTGTTAATCATTCTCAAATGCCTTTTGCCCACTTTCATCCCTACTTTCTAATTTCTTGTTTTTATATAGTGTGGAGGGGATCAAAACCACAACTTGAGAGCAGGAAACGAGAACAGGATCTGGTACGTAGAATAAGGTCCTCAACCTATAGACTTTGAGAAGCAAGCATCAAGAGAAGGATATAATTAATAATAATTGATTGATTCGAAGTACAAATAATTAAGTGGTGGTGGTGTGTATATGTTGTCTGTCTCTGACTCTGGAAAAAATCCAACTATATGCTTCTAGTTTATCACGTGATTTCCAAACCAAAGCTATCCCCACCACAATAGATGAGTGTTTATCAGATGAAAACTAACCTCAAACCTATTTGGTTTAAGTTCCACTATAATACATAATTCATTCTGTACGACATTCACTGCTACTCCCCTTTCTCATTGAAAAGTCACTAAGAGAGTATTTAAGGGTTATCTAAATGAAGGTAACGAAACTTTAGACTATTTCAACATGTTCAAAAAACGAAGTGAATAATAAAAGTAGGGATTTTAATAACCTGAGGGGTAGATATGCATAGAAGGAAAAAAGATCTGAATATGGGAAGAGGGTGATAGGTAGCTGCCAAGTTGTAATGCTATCACTATCTGAACCTGCCACCGTCGGCTGATAGTTACTATTTTTTTCAAAAGAAAAAAAATTGAAAGATGTCAAAAATTTGATACTGTCATTATTCAGACAGCGTCACCTTCAGTTTGAACTTACTGAAGGAAGCGTGGGCATAGGGGCGGCGATGACGAAGTGATCAGAAGCTGCGATGAGAACTCGAACCTGTGTGGAAGGATAGCGAGTACTACGGTTGAACCAGTGGCAGCAAATATGCTAGAGTTTAAAAATGATATCAAGCAACAGTGAGACATGGTATTTGTGCTCCTGTGATCCATCAAAGTACAAACGTAAAAATGCCAAACTCAACGAATTAAATTCGCTAAGGCATTACTATAACGAGCAACGATCCCCTAAATTCCGCAGCTCTGTATAGTGCTAATTCGTCCAGGACTAGTAGCATCTATCTATGCTTAACTACCGTATATGGTACTTTTGTAGAAATATGAGCACGTATTAAAAGCCTGACGACCTCTCCTTCCTACCGAGACTGCTAATTGAGCGGCCCCTCAATCTTCCCCTCGAAAACCTCAAACTCAACACTTTCGCAATTCAACCACGGTAGTTCTTCTCTGTCTACCTCAGCACCAAACAAGAGTTTGGTTTTATTGCACTCATCTCTAGATTCCCTGATCTGCGTACCACACATATTCTCATGCTTCTCAATCCATTCCATTCTCGGTATGGTGGGTCGTAAGAAGTCAAACATTTTCTTCGCTGCATCGTTGTTTGCAAGCTTAAGGTCAGAGAAGGAGGGTTCGAGGTGTGTAGTTTCAGTGTTGATGGTGGTCATGTTAGTTTCTTGATCGATGACCCTAGATATGATTTTGCGACAGACAGTCCAAATACGTTCAGGATACCTCTTCCCCAGTAGAGCAGGGTCAACATCTTTGAGTTGGGTTCTTGTGATTGGGTCCGACATGACAGCAAACCAGATACCATTTTGCTCTTCTTCATCATAGAATACCTGCGCACTGAACAGGCTATCTGTATTAGTGCTCTCAATATACTTTGCTGGATGCTCTGCACGACATTTCTCAGCTTCTTGACGTATCCTCTCGTTGGCGTCCTCTCGATCAATGTATTGGGCTAAAAGCACGGGTTCGTCCTCCCAGACACCATCAATAATAATTTGTTGCTTAACAAAGTACACACGGATACATTCATTGGGATTAACCGAGACCGGCTTGTGAGCAGTGGAAGGCTTGCGTCGGTGCTGAGGTGTGGTTGGATGGGCCTCGACGGTCGGGGCAGCTTGAACCCCTTGTCCTGGGATGTTTGGGTTTAAGACATCGGCATTATTAATAGCAATAGGATCTTCCTTACTGGTGGTAACTGATGGCGAGGAAGACTTATGATGAGCATCAGGCTCTTTTTCATTATCGGGATCTTCCTCTGATTCTTTCGAAGAGTCACTTTCACTCAGCCCCAAAGATACCTCAAACTCAGCCTGCATAGCTGCTCTAGCAGCATCAATAGAGTTCTTGAAGCGGGCGCCTCTTTCTCGAGCAAGTTCATTAAATGGTTGGTAGAACTGAACAGGCGGGATGGCTTGGAGCTTCTTGTTAAAATCAACACACTCTCCCTCGTCATCAGAATCGAGAAAGTTGAAGACACCGTTTCCTTGAGTCTGTTCACCACCCTGGCATTTCTGATTTTGGGCCAGGGCTAAGGCTTCACGCTTTGCTTGATTCTCTGCGCGCTTCTGGACTTCTCTCTACCAGACTTGTCAATACACATCCACCCGTGGGAAGAAATACACATGCCTCTCGCTTCTCCATAAATGCTTCCAACTCACGCTCAAGGTCTTTCTCAGAGATCTCGCCCCCATTGGCCTTTGCCTCCTCAATAAGTTGCTGTTTCTTCTTCTCTCGAGCCTTCCCTGCGGCTTTGAGACGAGTCGCAGCCTTCTGCTCTTCAGTCTTTGGCTTCTGAGGTCTCTTTACCGATGATTTCCTCAGCCTTTTTTGCTCGCCCTCCAACTTTTGACGGATCTCGTCCGATATCAGCGTTACTCCAGATCTCAAAGGGTTAGTTTTTGGTACCGGTTGGGTAGCTGACGTCTTTGCTTTTCTGTGATTGACAGACGAAGGTACAAGAAGGCTACCACTAGTATTTGCCAGATTCCGAATTCGAGCCAAAGTATTTCCAAATAAGCCGTCCAAGATATTCCTTGACCTTGGAACGGTAGGAGCAGATACTGGAGCAAAGACAGGAGCGACCCTGGCATTTGGGTTCTCTTCTGTAGCAGTATTCTTCTGTTGGGAAGGCTTCAGCACAACTTTTCTAGTGACAGGTCTAGGAGCAGTCAGTAACTGCTCTTCAGGTTGAATCGACTTAGTTCGATTCCAGCGATTTTGCAAGCCAGCTCGTCGCCTTTCGGCACTCTCTTTTAGAAGTTCAGCGTCAGGCTTATCTCGTTCAGTTTGATATCCAGCAGAAGAAGGGGCAGCCTTTACTTGTGCTTGAGCAAGTTCTGCTGCTGATGTGGAGCTGCCTGCGGCTTTCTTGAGACGGCAGCGCTCATCGACATCGTAGATATTGCGAAAATCCCTTCTGATAAAGTTGTCAGGATATGATATTGGGAAGTAGGAAAAGGGACGGCCTACTCGGGAGTTGAGTCATTTTCATTAACGAAGAGGGTCTCTTCCATTGTGGTATCATCGCCAGTATCGACACTTTGATTCTCCCCACCGGCAGCAACGACACCATACCCGCCAGAACCAGCGCCACCAGCATCATCATTAATGCCATGAATCAAGGGAGCCTCACCTTCAAGAATTCTGTGCTCCTTAGCCCGTGGCCTAGCAATCTTCGCGGCGCTCAATGTCGAAATCTGGTGCTTAAGCTTCTCCTGCTGAGCTTTGAGTTTGGCTAAATCAGCAGGATTGACCTGGATTTCATTAGCCTTTTGCTTTTCCAATTCCCGTTTGTCATTTACAATAGCTTCTTTCTCTCGCCCTGCCTCAATGATAGCCTGGGCCTTTCTACGACGTTCCTCGATAGCAATCTGCTCTGCTTTCTCCACATACTCCCTGTGCTTCTTCCTCCGCTCCCTACCCACAGCTTCCCCAAATTTCTCAAGGTCGGTCATATCTTGACTGCTCGCGACTTTCTTTGAAACGATAGGCTTAGAGGCTCGCCTTCGTCTAGTATTCTCAGTCGACTCCTCTAGTTTCTTACCTTTCTTGTCGGCTTTCGATTTCTTCTCCTTTCCTACCTTCAAAACTTTCAGCTTTTTAGGCGTCTGAGGAGTTCTAAGTACTTTATTTTGTGTTGCTTTGTTATGTACTGCTTTCTTAAAGGGTACCACACGAGATTTCATTGGCGTGGAGCTGAATTGCGGACTGGACAGGGGAAGGATAGTTGAGTTTATGCCCGTTTCTGGACTGGATATCAGGGAGATGATCTCAGGTAAGTCTTTGGATTGAGGAGAGTTCATCCAGTCTCTTCGTCCCTCAGGTGTGTGAAATTCCTCCTTGTAGTGGTCCAACGGTCCCGTATTCGGTAAGGCTACTTTAGTATCGAAATTATTTCCTGTATGGTTTTGTTGACTGTGGCTGCTTTTCTGAAACGGCTTCAGACGACGTCTAAAATATGTATTTAAAGGTGTCCCTTCCGAATCTGAAGAGATCTCTACCTGCTCAACTTGTTTGACACTAAGTGCTTCATGTTGGAGAGTACTTTTCGTGTATGTTTGTCGGACTGAGAGTGGCGTATGAAAAGTCAGGACTGTGCTTGGTTGTCGCTGAACTCTGGACGCCTGGGGCGCAATACTCATACTTCGACCTCTCCTCCCGGATTTAGGAGTCTCAACATAAATCTCGTGCTGTTGCCTCGGACCTGAAAACATATTCCTCGCAATTCTCTTCCCGCGATACTGAGACGATATGTATTGATTATATTCTGGAGCATGCTTCCGTCCTTGATCACTCGCTGGAGTCCTTGGTGACGTGGGATCAATCGAATCCCTTGCTGTGGTACGAGTTCTTGCTGTCAAATTCTAACCCCTGTTATTATCTTCCTTTTTCAGATCGGGGTATATAAGAGGAATTTCGTTCCACAACGTACCACTATTTTCCCTTTAATCTTAATCCTATCCATCTCTAAACTTTCACTGTCACTCTTATTAGAACCTCCGTTTTCACTCTCATTGGCCCAGATCGGACTATCTAAATGTGGTATCTTGGCTGGTTGCTGGGTCTTAAAGTTAGAGGGAGATTCTGTCTGAGCACTTTTTTGCCCGATTCGAGAATTTTGCCATGAAAGTGATCCTCTTCGGTGGATGGTGAAAAATTTTCCAGGAGCGGGGACATCTTGGGGTTTGGCGCCTGGGATGCTGATATTGACTGGCCGGAGACGTTCGAGTAGTTCTCTTTCCTCTGGGTCTTCGGCATGCTGGTTTATATTCTGACCACTCGCTTTTTGCAAGGGTTTATCAAAGGTGTTGAATATCATGAAATTCTGTGGACTAGTTATATTTTCCGATAGATTTGTATAGTGCACACTCTGCCTTGGTGTACAATGGTTTGAAACCGACTGCATGGAATACGCCCCAGATAGCGGGTATTTGTTCGTATATTCCATTATTGGGGGTTCAGACTGCATTCGTAGTCTTGGAACAGCATATTGTGGGTGGCTATTTTGATTATAGACTAGATTTATTTGACGGTTGAGATTGTGTTGAGGGCGTTGGGGTGTCGAGGGTAAATGGTTTATTTGAATGTATTGATTGCGTTGCGATCGTTGTGATGTCGTCTGGAGTTCTTGGGCATCGTCGGTGGGTTCATATAATAACTCCATATCCACATCATCAAATTTGTTGCCGCGCTTAAATCTTACCCCTTCATCTCTATCATTTTCACCTTCGCCATCCACATCCTCGTGATGTTGCTCTCCCCTTACATAACTTTGGTTTGAAAAGGGTTGTAAGTGTTGTTGCTGTTGACGTGGAGATGGTTTTCTAGCAACATCGTTTAGTGCCCGCTTGGCGGGGTAATCGTTGGTTGACAAGGAGGAAGCAGGGCGCTTTTGGTGGATCATCATATGAGGTTACCTGAGGGCCAGTAAACTGTTGATGCTGTGAGGGAGGTGTTTTGGTTGTTACCGTAAATGAAGCTGCAACGATGTTTTGATATAGTGTTAAGATTTATATTGGGACGAGAGTGCTTGCTAGCATTCGAGGTAGATTCACTTTCAGCTTTAAGTTCGAATTTTTTGTGGTGTTGCAATACTCCCATGCTATTGTGAAGAAGGGTTATCGGCTGATTGAAACTGTTAGATATTTTTTTTTGGGGCGGGGGAGGGGGGGTGGAGGGTATTGCTGATCACTGCTAGAGTCGATTGAGGTGATCGTAATGATTGTGGTTTAATGATGTAAAGGAATGAGGGAGTTCAGGGTATAAAGGACTTTTTTTATGTTTTAGCAAGGATGAAGTGAATTTTTGTTCAAAGCAAGATATCTTTCGTTGAGCTGTAGTGAGTGGGATATCGTGAGGTGTGAAAGTGTGAAGGTGCATTAGATGTTGTTCATGGTGTTATCGCGTGTCGTGGGTACTGGATACCGCTGGGGGAGGTTATGTACTAGTTATGGTTTGCTCGTTTAACAGGATGGAAGTAAGTAGACGTCGAAGAAGCAAGCCATCTCTTATCCTTTATTGAAGGCCCATCTGAATTTTGTGAAGGCAGTGAGTTCCCTATTTAAATATAGTGAAGTGTAATGATATACAGGAACGCATGAGATATTGTTGTTTCGGGAATTTGCGGGCATTTACGAGGTGTTGATATTGTAGAGAGGAGCAGTACTGAAATATCTTTTGGTAGCGTAAAGATATGAAAGAGTCGGAAGTACAGACATTTTATAGGCTTGTGGTGGACGACTGATTGGCTTTCAGGCCAAAGATAGGACATTGCTTTGATCAAGGTAGTTGAAGGAAATATGTGCAGGTCTCGAAAGTATGAACGGGTTGCTGGAGTGTGAAGGATTTGTGGTCCCGGTTTCCAAACCTCTTTGGAAAACTTTGTGTTCGGAGACAGGGGAGTTGGGGGGGTGTCAGGATTCTTTTATTTCAATTTAGCGAGAGAGGTTAGACGTCTTTGGGGGACTGCTGTGAGTGAAAAGAGAGTGATCTGTGATGTTGTACCCGAGTATCTTCAATTTTGTTACAGAGCTGGTTGATCATTATAAACGGTATTTGCAGTTGAGTGAAGCGGGCCTAATTATTGAAAGCATTTTGTATTCAGGCATAGAAAGATCCAGGGGTCGAAGCTTATCAAGAGCTTTTCACAGGTGTTTCTCGAAGAGCAGATTAAATTGTAGAAAGAAAATCTCAGAGCGGGCTTTGATCCAAATAGAAATCATAAAGTATAAAGCAGTAGTGAAACGCATTAAATCCTCCTAGAGGATTTTGTGTGAATGTCAAAAGGCACTAAAGTAGCTTGTTCCACGTGGTTGAAAAATTAGTAAATGTAAATGATTCTTGCCCTTGCAGAATTGGAACGGTCGCAGTGATCAGGTTCTCAATGTTTGGCGGTTTTATTGAAACACTGGCTCCCAAGAATTTCCAAAAGGGAGGAAGTTCTTATAGGAGGGACTAGAATGGAGTGAAAACCAATCGAGTTGGTTTTTAAAAGCCCACAAGAACTCTGGCTATGCTCTATTTAAAGTTTTCGCTGTAAGAGTATAAGTACAGAGTAGAATCTCTTGCTTACATCCTTAATGAAGGTGTTATTTTGGTCTGCAAGACGATATCCTGAAGAAGCATTATGGGGAGCCCCTCCACTTTTACACTCGCTAAGATATCACAGGTAATGAGCTAAAGTTTAAAGGAGGCATAGATGACATACAAACATTATAGTATGGATGAAGGACAACAGCAGTGCAGAAAGAGTGGTAGAGTGGGCTTGGCTTGAACGGGCTTAATGGCAGTACGAGTAGAAACATGGAACAAACACAACAGACCTCCCTGACTTATCACGTAAGGAAAATTCGGTCAATTTCGCAACTTGCCAAAAAAGGCGTATGTAAACGAGGCCTCGCTTATCCTAACACTAATTTACTAACTATGTAGGTATTCTACTTCCTTGCTTTTCCCTTGAAAGTCTTGAGCGGATCCATTTTCCTCCCAACAACCTTTCTTCCCTTTCCCTTGCCCATTTTCCCTCTCCGGAACTTATTTTCACTCGCCTTCCTTAGTCCAACAAATCCAACATCTCCAGTAATAGCCTTTTTTCCACCTTCGGGAAGTAGGTACTCTGGAACATGCCTCATATGTGACTGCACCCTCGCTGGTCTCAACTCTCCATCATGGCGAAGGTGGTGAAGATCTTCTGGATTTTCTTCGAAATGTCTTTTGAGCTTTTCGCTCTTCATCAATTCTTGTCTCAATTCCCTAGTTCTTGCTTCTCGAATTGCAACTCTTGTAACCGCTCGCAGTGCATCGCCCATTCGATACCTGAATGCTTCGACTTGCTTCATATCGAAGTTGTATGGCTTGACCTCCTTCCCTTTCTTTGTTTGATGTTTAGTGATTTTTGCTAAGATCTTTTCGTCATCCTTGGTTGATTCGATAGTCGTGGGAATATGTTTCCGGTAGAGCTCCGCTGGGACGATGAATGATAGTGCCATTCCTGTCTGTCCTGCTCGCGCGGTGCGACCAATTCTATGCGTGTATGATTTTGATGATGTTGGGAGGTCGAAGTTCAGAACGCATGCTACGTTCTTAAAGTCGATTCCACGTGAAATACCATAATCCTTGTCCTTCTCCACCGTTTTCCGCTTCTTCTTCGAGGGTTCCTTGGACTTGTCATCCGCATTCTTCTCCGCACCATGTTCAGCATTGCTCTCTGCTTTGTCCTCACCTTTCCCTTCCTCCTCGTCTCCTAGTACTTCGTGCTCGTCAGATGCAATTATTATGTCATACACGTTTTTGTTGAATTCCTCCACAACGTGGATCCGGGAATTGACTGGTAGTTCTGAGTTTAGAATGCAACTTCTTATACCGAATTGTTCGAGAAATAGCTTCAATCGGTAACATCTGTCGATATCTCCCACGAATATGATGCACTTCCCCTTGATAAGCTTGAGCTTGAAAATTACATAGACCAATAGGAATTTCTCGTCCTCTCCACATCTATAATAAGTTAGCAATAATCAAAGAGTGACTTGTAAACATGCTGCTTACTTCACAACATATTGGCTGACACCCTCGCCCTCAACTTCTACCTCCTCGAGCTTTAATACCGCCGGATCCCGACAAAACAATCCCTTCAACGTCTCAACCTCACTCGTCAGAGTCGCACTCATCAATACGGTCTGTACCCCCTTCGGCGCCGCCTTCGCAACATTCTTCAAATCCTCATCATACCCATAACTCAGGACTAAATCTGCCTCATCAATAACTAAATGTCTCAAGTTATCCAACAGCAGTGCTGAGCCCTCCAAATTTGCAGCGGCGCGTGCTGGAGTCGCGACAACGATATCAGGTGAGTCCGCCAGGAGAGAGCGCTGAACAGCGTCAGAGACTTTTTGGGTGAGATTGACGGCCCGGATGTCCTTTGCACAGAAGATGGCGAAGGAGTCGATGGCTTTGGTGACTTGTTCAGCGAGTTCGCGGGTGGGTACAAGGATGAGAGCGGCGGTGCAGGGTGTGGAAGATGTCTGTAATTATTAGATTTTCTCTTTCTCCTGCTAAAAGTCTACATAGCTTACTTGTTTCTGTTTCAAGATTAAGTGTAATATTGGCAACAAATACGCAGCGGTTTTTCCCGACCCAGTCTTCGCTCTTGCAAGCACATCTCTACCCTCCAATGCCAATGGTATAGCTTTGCTCTGTACAGGTGTGGGTGTCTGGAAGTTTTGTTTCGCGATTCCTTGGAGTAGTCGAGAATCCAATCCTAATCCTGTGAATGTATTTTCCTGTACCTTCTTTGGATCAACTTCCTCTGCTGGCGCTGGTACGTCATTAGCATCGAGCTTGCGCTTCATTTTGTTGCGGTAGTCGTGGGATTTCTTTTGTGCTTGTGAAGTTGCTTGGTTTGAAGCTAGAGAAATTTATTTTGCATCCGCTTATCGGATAAGGCTTTCCGTCACGTGACTGAATCGCTACGCTCTCAACCACTCCCTTTATGAATGCGAGACAGAGTCCTAACTAAGCAAGGGCTCAAATCTCAAAGGAACCAAATTGTTTACATTGGATTGTGAGTGCTTTCCCTCTCTGATACACGGGCTTCGCTAAACCGCCATGCGAATTATGTGTAGCCTTGATATATTACACATATCTATATATTACAAATTATTGTTATAATCATGTAAAGTAGATGTATAACTTTAACCCAAAATATTCGCTATACAGACTGGGTATCTTTTGCGCCACATCCCATTATTATTTCTAAACCACCATGAACCTTCTTCATATATATTTCTTCCCCTCAATTGGCATTTCCACTTCACCACTAGTAAAACAGCAATGTCCCGGTACGCCCTGCTGTGGCTGTCGGATGGCACCCCACATCACTTTCCCTAGTTGGGCGTCCTTTTCCCATTCTGGCCGTTGGCAAGATGCAGCAATTGCCAGGCTATTATTACCTACCAGAACAGACGGGCTATATTTCCTTGCTCCGTTGATAATCATAGCTAAAACCATTCCACTTCCGAACAACAATGCAATAAGAATTGCGATTGGAGAATAGCCCACTTGCATGTATGATAGAGATTCTGCTGAACCATCCATGGCCAGCCATTCGACACGGGCGACGAAGATAGATTGTGACAGAAGCCAGTGTAGAACCGAAGAAGATATTGCAAGTGGAAGGGCATATGTCCAGGGGAGAGAAAGCCAATAAGTAGAACGTTGCTGACCAACAGGATTTGTAGTTCGGAGGGATTTTCGCTGAGTAGTAAAGCGACTCCACTCATCCGCCGATACCATGGAGGTATATACCGTATTGTATGCGAAGTAGAGACTTGAGACGATAAACTGGGGTAAGTTGGCTACTGTGACCATTTGAAGGAGGTAATCATTGTTATCAAAGTCTGTCGATTTCACAGACTGCGCAAAGCTGAAAATATTGACTGTAGCATCTTTGTTGTAAGCGCCGAAGCCGAGCGAATATGGATTTAAATCGTTTGAACTCTTGTAATTCTCATTCCCCATCGAGAGGAGCCCGCCAGAGGTAATGATGGCAATGAGGCATCTGCCAATTGTTAGGCTATATAAACCAGTGCGGGGTTATAGAACTGGATCGAACTTACAGTATTAAAGTGATAAACCATCTAGTCTTGCTTGGAGCTTGCCACCATCTATTGGAGGCCATTGACTTCCGCCATACAACTGGAAGACGTATACTATATTGCTTGAAATTTCTTGCCTCATTCCGCGCCAAAAACGGCCGTTCTATCGTAGTTGGATCAGGCCGCTCAAGGAATGTCGCAATGCCATCTCCTATTGTTGCAAGTACGTGTTCCTTGTTCGTCACAAGCAGCAAGCAAATGCACGTAAATTTAACAGTATTTGCTAATATGATGCAGATCATAATAACGACACTATACTGTAAGAGACACTTTCCACCTAGATCGGTGGGTTGAGCAAGACAATAGTCGATTGCATATTCCTCGGTGGCTGCGATTTTGTATCGCCGATTGGCAGGGTCTGGCTCTATTCGATTGAGTGTCCATGAGCTAGCATTTGCTGCAACCTTTCGATAGTCGCATTTGTAGTTGTTCGCAAGGAGATAGTTGGAATCGCATACCCAATTACTCCCAGTCCAATTTGTAATGTATGAACCATACTTGAAGTCTAACAGTATCGTACGATTCGGTTTGCTTACTGGCTGTTGCTTTGTCACCACTAGAAGATCTCCATACTTTGACTGAAGGGTGTTGCCACGACCGTAAGCATTAATACAGTCCTCATTGTTGAGCCGTGAAAGTCTAGTTTGGTTTCCAAGTAAGTACCCCGCGACTGGACATCCTCCCAACCTATTGTTGGTAGAAGTAGAGTTCAATAAAGAGTAACCGAAATCCGTCACCCAACTTCCACGTGTAGAATAGGTAATTGTGGCATTTTGGGAGCAGTCGACTTTAGTCTGATTTAGAAACTTTGGAGTCACAACAAAAACGTTGTAGTCAAGCGCGACTGTGGTGGTAAAGACCGCAGAGTTCCACCTTGAAATTGTCAGCAGGGATGCAGGATCGCGGAGTGCGGAAATCGAGCCGTATTTTCTCATTCCTCATTATAAAAGGAAAATTCACCTACAAAAAGTGCAGCGGCATAGTAGAGATGACCAAGGCAGCAAACAATACTTTCTTCATCCAACCATTTAGGTTCCTAAGGCTCGGGAGACCAATATCAAGGTATTTCCCCTTGGAGTGCGCAACATCAACCTCTCTGCGTGTAGGTGAGCTCAAACATTGCATACTGTAATTGCTTGCTCCAAGAAGCAGCGTTCCCATAACATTAATGGCAATGTGAATCCAAGAGTCTGCCTTCTGGACAACATTGCAATCCCCTTCGTATATACTACCAATATTCACACCACTCCTGGATTTAACTGCGGCCCATATAGTGAAGGTTATGTTTATTAAGAGAACGATACAGGCTGTGATAGCTGCAGCAAGGGCTCCTCCTCGCCAACCACTGAAAGAAGAAGGCTCGTCTTGCCCCCTAGGATTTGCACGTTCGTAGGATACATGTGGAGCATAGGTCCCGGATCGAAGAATAAATCGCATAAATCGCTCGTAGCCATTTCTGACTTTCGGTTTTGCGGATTCCAGTACTGAAGTGCGACTCTGAAAGGATGGAGAATATCTAGATAGTATTAGCAAGTTTTCTCCTGCTCATTAGCGTCAGAGTCGGATCTCACCCCCCTCCCTTTCCACCTCCATCGCCAGGACCGCTTCTTAATCCTTCACCTACGAAAGAATCATATGGGGGAGGATATTGTGACCCGATTGCCCCGCTGTATGAACCTATGTCCACAGATGTGATTTCGTCCAGCTCATAGGCATCAGCTCGGGAGGTTTGGCTCGGATTTTTTGCGAAGCTTGCAGCATGGTGAAGTAGATGTTCCCCATCAGAGCCCTTACGACCCATTTTCCTGTAGTATCTCAACAAACATGTGCGCCCTGAAGAATGGAACAAGATAAGATTTCTTGAAGCATTCGTAGTTGCTGGGACATCTTGCGACTGCTGCTTGCGGCGTAGCAATCTTGTCTTCCAACATGGTGAGTGGGGCTGTACGTAAATTAGAGAGGCAGCTGAAATCAGGAACCAAAAACAAGGCAGCAGGGCAAGTGAAACACTTCTCGCAGATCGCACAGAACATGGTGGGGGCGGTGGCAATGTCCATTGGATAGAGAAAGCTAAGCACCACCAAGGGAAAATGAAGATATATTTTTAGGACCTCTTGGTAATACTGGAAGGAATTGATCAGATGAGATGAGATGAACGGCGAAGCTGACGAAAAGAGGGTTGTCTCAGTCTTTCCGTAACTGGCAGACTCGAGCGCGCGGTCAGTGGCTGTAATCTGGATGAAACATTTTAAATTCTGGGGCGGGGCAGAGCCTCAGCTGCTGACATCAAGCTTAAATGGCGGCTCGGCAATATCATGATCCACTAGGGGAAGGTTGTTCAGAAGAGGTGGATGTAACCGCAACTGATCTAATAAACCTCCTAAACCCAGATCTATGACTTTATTTCTCCTACACCCGAGAGCTTTATATTCTGCACACAGCTTCCCTTTATTACTGGAATATGAGGATCCAAAGCAAACATGGCTACTCACATCTGAGTGCGGCATCACGATTACAACTCAGTAAGGTCTCGGTGTCGAATATGCAGCTGCCCTTGTAGACATGCAAGGATCCATTATCTTCGCCCAGCTCCGTTTGTCGAGGTTGTGCTCTCCAGACTTGCGGGTCAAGAATTGTTTGCGGATATCCTCGCACCTTGAGTGCTTGCATGCGAGTCAAAGATGCTACTTGATGTCCTACACGTGGCCATCGATCGAAGCCATGCTATGCTATGCTATGCAATGCCCGATGTCCAACACCAACAGAATCAGATCTTTGGAACCTCAATGTTAGCCGTCATGAAGCAGTTGGAAACATTGAAGTCAGATCTATTCTACGCCAACATTAAAATAAAAGGAAACCCTTCTACCCTCCTCCCTGTCTTTGAAATCAACTCGTGCAATGGAAGAAATACTCTTGGGCTACAAAGATGCAGGAGAGAACAGGTGACCTGTACTCCACGCAGCCGGAGCCAAGGCGTAATTACCTCTATTTGGGCCGCCACCAGCGAAGCATGGTCTGTGATGGGCCTGATGCGTCGATACTGCGGTCCGGCCCGCCAATGGTTGGTCATATTT
This sequence comes from Tricladium varicosporioides, assembly GCA_021365295.1. Taxonomy (NCBI): domain Eukaryota; kingdom Fungi; phylum Ascomycota; class Leotiomycetes; order Helotiales; family Tricladiaceae; genus Tricladium; species Tricladium varicosporioides. The sequence continues at coordinate 356,490 of JAJTIW010000010.1, read as the reverse complement.
GAGAAACGACAAATCACCATTATCAAAGAGCCGAATGGCACGCCAGACGAGAACCTTTCTTTCCGGGTAGTCTGAGACCTGAAGCTTTTCCTACACTCAATTTCCATCTCGTCCCAAATCTTGCCACGGACGCATTTCAGGCTTGCACAAGCTTGCTTTTTGAACCTTCTCGCTGGGTACAGAGACAGAAAATATCCCGAACAAACCGATCACCTGCCCACCTTTGCATGGTATCTTTGCTGAGGGGTGTGGTTGTGTGCATGTGCATGTGCATGGCTGCATATTTTCCTCATTCTGGACTTCCGCGCATGATACTGATGCTGCTTTAACCATTGTGATGGCACGCTGGCATTCACGTGAAGAACTAATAAGTGTGATATTCTATAAGCAGACAAAGTATATCCAGCTTTGAGACCATATTTCTTGCAGTCGATTGGCTTGCGTCTCCCGCTCCATGGGCATAAATAGAGTGCTTCTTGATACCATGCGGTTGGAACTTTCATCAGGGATTCGATTCGAAACAATTGACTCCAGGAAACATGAAAACGGGTCTGTGGGCTGACAGAATATATGACCCACCAACAGGAATCCTCTTTGAAATTATCAGGGTGGCCGACGATTCTGTTGGAGGAAAACAAGGCTATCGTCAGAAGCGATGTGAGATTTTGATTGAGGGGAAGTTTCTGATTCTGGGACCAAGATGCTCTCCCTTTTTGCTGAAATTCGATCTCTTGCATGGCCAACAAACCCTCCCTCAAGTAAGCTCGCCCCACTATCAGAAGTTGATGAGGAAGTGCCACTCAATCGGTTGATTCCCTGTGGCTGGTTTGCGCACCATTCTCTTTGTCGCCTGTAGGGAGTTGCTGCTGTGTCAAGCTCCCAAAATGCAATCACCAATTGCGACCAGTTCGATGGAACAGCTTTATCTTCTCGAGCTAGTTGATCCTCAAGAGTCGTAAACACTGATGTGGCTTCAAGGCGAGACGTAAGTACCATATTCTTCAGCCACTTGTTAATTCTGTCTCTTCGTGAACCAAAATCTGTGAGCAGATTCGAGTATAAACTATGGCCAACTGCTCTAGAGAGGAGCTCTTGCGACGAGTCCATAGACTTAGGGGGGGCAGAAGTCTCAGCACGATCGATCTCTGCAATTCCGGAGTCAGATTCCCACGCCTCCACATTGTCCTCAGCTAGAAGAAGCTCAGACTCATAGCTAGCCTTCACACCGAGAAGAATCTGCCCATTAATTAAAGGATCCAAAGCATGAGTTTTTGCACCAAGGTCAAATAATTGATCCCATGAGTGAGATGAACCTTCTCTTGCAATATTTGAGGCCAAGTGAGCTGGAAGTTCTGGTGGTTCCTCATCGAACTGTTCCGTACTAGGCTCGGACTGGGATTCATACTGACTCGAATCCTCACTTTGGGGCGCTGATGGATAGGAGTTGGCCATGCGAAATTCGGCATCGAAATCGTTATAAAGTCGGGTTTCAGCCTGTCGAAGGCTCCATATTTGACCCTCCCAGCGCTGTTCTGCTTCAATGCCTTCTTGCTCTATAGGTCCGAGGTCATCTCTAGCAACTTGACACTCGGTCGCTAGCTCTTCGAGCCGCTCAAAATCTTCAGGTAGATACTGACGCCCCTGTGCAATCACTTGCTGAAGCTCTCTCATGAACTTTGCGTCGCAGTCCCAAACATGTTCCCGTTTGAAAGCAGCTTCTCTTCTCTTTTGGCGGAAGTTTATTTGAGTGTTCACGACTTCTTCTTGTAGTCTTGAAACCCGTTGCAAGCCCTGCATCAGCCCAACCAATCGAAACCTCCCAGCAAATGCTGGTCGACGCATCTGACTTTGCTCTGTGCTAGCTTCAATATCATTGTTGTGATCATCATCATCATTCTGTTGCTCAGTACCTAAGTCATCTTTGAACTTCGGAATTTCGCTACCCATCTCGGGTATATCCTCAAATACTTCGACGTCCAAGACGCAATCCAAGTTTGCTTGTTGAAATCCGTTGGTAACTTTTCTCCGTCAGCCCAAACGAATCGACAGCTTTGACGGACACGTAGCAGTGCTGCGACGTTGAGTGATCTAAACTTGCAACACGGGTCGAATTTGTATTAGTGGCCAATGTGCGACTGACATCTGGTTGGGAGCCTTTTGGGCACGATCATCGAATTTGAGATATTTGGTTGCATTATCTGGGATGCGACAGCGCTTTGTTCTAATGGTAGTCACGGCACAACGGTGCAACTAATCTCCTCCGCCAAACAGAGGAGGTGATTCAGCCGAGCGGCTGCGCAACATCTAGGTTGCGCAGATACAAAAGCGGCACTAATCTTGATTCCTGTCTTATTGCTTGGAAGGTCTTTCAAGAAGCGATTGGAAGAGCTACGTATTGTGAATTCATAGCCCACCACCTCCCAGCTTTGGGGGTGGATTTTATTTCATCAGACCAATTGCGTCAGTTTTTCCACAAGTCTATCTAGGTTTGGCTACCGGCCCGCTGCGTCACTGACTCAACCCTCGCACGGCGGTTTATAGTGCTTCAACTCGCAGAATGCCAGCGAGTTCCAGGCTAATGAGTGAAGAGGCTCTTCAAGATGCGGAGGTGTCTGTAGCTCGGCACTATTGGGCATTAAATGCAATGTAGCCAACGCATATCTGTGCAAGAAGCATCCCCATTATACGGAGTGATGATACTAAAGTCATCTTTACCAGCCAAAAAATGGCCCCCTCACAGAAGAGCAATAGCAGCAGCAAAGGGAAGAGTGTTGATAGGTCAACTGACTGGTCTGACTGGCAGTGGGATCAAAACCAGGGGCTATCTTACTCCTATAGGTACAATACAGCAGGAGAAGTAGAATACCGCTATCCCGAATCAACAACACAAACACATCAACACCAGGCAGACACTCCTCGCAGCGCGGGCGAGACTCCCTTCTCAACTGCCGGTTCTAAAAACCCAGCGTCTTCGGCCCGCGGCAGCTATTCGGGACAACCATCGACATATTCGAGAGCAGACTCGAACGACATCAGTGCGAGCTATCAAGGTTTTCAGACCATTCCGACAACCATCGACTCTTATTACACAACCTCGCCTTCTAGTAGTCAAGCCACATTGACTAGAGGACCAGCAGTGAGCTACTCACCGTCATCTTCGCACTCTTCGACGCTATACAATCCAACCTCAAAATCACCCTACGCTTCGTCGAGCAGAGACTATGATGGAGAAGGCGAGGTTACGACCGCCTTCCAGGGCATGTCGTTGAATCGCTCTACCAGTGGTGTTGAACAAGGTAACAGTGACTTCTATTTTGTGATACGATTAGCTAACTTTGCCTCAGATAAACTTCAATCTCCTAACATCATCCGAGGTCCGACAGATAGGAAAGATTGCGAAAAGCTTGATCCACGTAGGGTCCCATCTTCTCTAGTACTGCCATATGTACTTGCAGACCAGTCACTAATTATGCAAAGGATATCGGCTCATTGCCGATAAGGACCAAAAGAAATTCTGGAAGGTCGGCAGAGTGTTCATGATGCTTTGGACTGAGCCCGCTAAGACGATGGGCGGAACACGCAATGGCACTCACTACTCAACTGTCTGGCTTGAGCAAGGGGCATACAGCGAAATTCGGCGCTTTGTTGTGATCAAAGAAGGTTATGGGAACAGTATTTGCTCGTGAGTTGTGGTAAAACCAAGCGTTCACTCGAAGTTGAGCTAATTTCAATATTAGACCTATTCACACTTATAATGGGCAGGCCACTCTCAAGCCAAATTTACCTGAACGACAACAACATGCAATTATCTACACTAGTCAGGAGTGCCCTCCAGAACATTGGTACACGGCAACAGACGGGTCTGTAGTCAAGGAAAACCTGACCAAAGACGCAATCAAAGTCAAAAGAGAGCAAAAGGGCCCGGAAGGAGATCTTGGAGATTACTCCAGACTGAATTACAGCAAAATATATACGGTCGAGAACTATGTTCGGGTTCTCAATATTGGAATTGTCGAAAGAGATTGGCTTCCCGCTTTGAACGCAAATTCTTATGTGAAGCCTTCAGAGACGCTTGGGCCTGTAGAAAAGCCCACAAACCACAAACCTCCGAGAGATTCTGGGAGATCCTCAAGAGAATCTGGGGGAGGCCATCACAAAGGGAAGGAAAGTGGCAGGCGATCACGTCGCTGATATCTGGATACCGTCTTCTCCCTAGGTCACTGGCAAAAGTGGACCTTTCATGATCTTATACGTTCTGCTTCAGAAACATGTTTGTCGGTCGATTTTCTCTTTGCGCCACTACCGTAGTATGTTTGCAAAGGTATGAGCTGGTTTCATTGGCTATCTAGTGTGGTCAAAATGTTGATTTAATTGAGTTGAGTCGAGATATTTTCGAGTATGATTGTGTCGAGCTGCTGGTTATTGCCCTGATTTGCAAATACTGAATAGTCATTTCTGTTCTCAAGTGGAACGTGAGGAATAGTGAAATCAGCATCGCCTCTTGCTTCTAATTATCTCCTGCCTTAATGGTAATTGGTTCCGTGCCTGCGGTATTTACTCGGCTTCTGAGATATAGTAAAGTTAGTCTAGAGGGCTACTTTGGAATGTGCGTGCTATTGCATGTGTTCATTAGAGGACCTTTATTGGCGATCCTTACATGCGCAAACCCTTAATCGTGTTTTTTGTTTGTTTTTGCAAAGAAAGAAAATCTCGACGAGAAAGTTGACTACTTGTCCATTAGGTTACCTAACACCTCCCCTATGACAGGAGCTGTTCTCTACGAAGCACTGTAATGTATTTCTAGGAGGCTTCTAAGTCGGGGAAAGAGGGAGCCAGGTTTGACTGAACAATCATGCAGCTACCGCTCATCTAAATCGAGAGGCTAATCTAGAAAGGGTTGTAGCAAATGTCCTGTACTTCAATTCTTGCTGCTTTACGAAGTCATAAGTCAACATCCAAAGGCTTCTCTACTGTAAGACATCTGCTGCTGCTTTACAACTCTAACGAATTACCAGCTTGCATGAACTGTCTTGCACTTCTTCAATCTTAATCTTCCGGCCCCCCATAACCCACCCAAAACAAATTTGTTTTGCGCTCACGAATATTCGGAAATAATCTGCAGAGATGGTCGCAGTATACACAACGCTTAGTAGCCTTGCCTGTCCTAAATCACGGCTTCCCTTTGTCAACAACCTAGGAGTCTTCAACATTCTTTTTGTCCTATGCCCCTAACGTCGAAACGGCACTCAGCATTCAGTCGCTGCTCTTACTCTCATTTCCCAAACACATGATAAGGAAGCCCCACGTGTTTTTCGGTCAGTGCAAATATTCATATCCGGGTATACGGGAACTAGTATGGTGGGAATTGCAACCTGTGTCAGATTGGTCAAGTATGAGTTCCCCCTTTTCGCACAGTCGTGGACGGATTCCATTTTTTGCGTCACCCCGACTCACTTCTCGTACGTGAGCACGACCGTAACTTCCTTTCTGCCCTACAGTTACCTTCCCTCGGTGATATAAACGGACCTGGATGTTACGCCCGACAGAAAGTGGAGTTTTTTGACCGTGACCAGGTTTGGGCACAGCCTTCTCTCACAGAGCTCTTTTGTATGCCGGACCCGCCCGAGATCATATCAAAATCCCTCGGAGCCTCAAACAACTTTTCGTCCCAAGAAATCCCAAGTAATGACTAAAAACAACAAAAAGAAAAAAGTGCACCACTCCCTCGGATTCAAGCGTGTCCGATATTCCCGAAAAAAGATGCAACGTGCAAGCCACGGAAAAAAGCAATATATTGCGCAGGTCACAAATGCGGGTCGTGTGTAATGTGACCTCACATGCCGCACGGACGTGGCTCTAGTGCGGGCAGGCAAGGCCCGGGCCGAACATTTGTGGGCCCTACTGGCTTTTTGTTCAGAAATGGGGACCCACTGTGGCGATAATGTGCAGGTGATGTTTGAAGACGCGGGGTTATAAGTTTGCTAAAGATATGAAAGTGAGGGGTATAGAACTCTACCAAAAAGGTGTTTTGGAGTCCCTGAGTTAAAGTGGGTATTGGGTGGTTTTGGTTGGGTCTATGCACTTCCGAAATTTCAAAATTCGAAATCTTCTGATTTTTTTTTTTTTTGGAAATTTCAAATCTTGGCTAATACTATAGCATGTTGAGACTTGATCGGTAGGAGGGGTTACCTTGCATACCGTGTTCGGGATCTTGAGGATAGCAAGTAAAATCTATAGGGACGGGCAACGCTAGAGGCATGTCATTGGCGATCTTTGCTTTTCGGATTCTAGAGGTATTCCAACTAGATTCTTAGAATGAGGCTGTTGTAAGCATCTTCCTAGAAGCGTGCTTGCTTTTTAGGCCGCCTTCTTTCTTTGGCATACGCCCCGCAAAAGTTGATATTGACTGTTATACCGGTGACGACCTTTCACGAGGTTGGAGTTTCCGGGAATTTTCAGGTATAAACCTCTTTCTAGATTAGGCAATATCCCGCACGTATATTATGCGGAAGTTTCCAAATGTGGGATCTTAACGGGCCCCCTAGAAGAAATGAGGCTCAAGTGTTTCGAATCACCATTACGGAATAAAAGGCGCAACCTCCGGTCATTCCACTTCCGGACCTTTACCGAGGAGACGAATTTAGGAGGCGATACACGGTTCGGATGAAAGGCTGCTATAGGGCACAGCTGATGTATCTTCGTGAGATACCTCGTCACCGGGAAAATGGAGTCAGCGCTACGTGGTGCAACCAGTGATATAGTTACCGGGTTACGCAATGCTATGATTGGAGCTAGTGATATATTAGGTACTGTTGCAACTTTAGTATTAAGAATAGCGTAGTGAGAATATGAAGATCAACTGTGGGAGCCCTCATCTCCGCATCAATCAGGCCAGGTATTGTAACGCCCCTGGTTTGATACCTAGCAAATTCTTTACAAGTCGATTTGGTCGCTAGCACAGCAACCAACCGACCACAAAACCAAAACTGCTTAAATTTCCGTACATGTTTTGACTCTCATCGCCGGCTTTTTCGATTTAATGTCAACTTAGATCGTTAATAGGCTTATAGACTTAGCGAAAAATACTAAGCGAGAGAGGAGAAATAACAACTTGAAACAGTCAAAGCCTTAAAATTCCGTAGAATATTGCGATAAGACTTCTAAATTCGTAACCAGATATTTTATCAAGACCATGCTCAAATGCGCGTAAGGGGTGCCTACTCGGCATTTTAATGCTTACGATAGGCTCTGAAAAGTAAGCAGAGCATGAAAGAGTCTGTTTTGACGTTCTAGAAGCCTAAAGGTTAAGCTGGATTTGAGAAAATAGCCATAAATGTAATCGAATCGATGTAAATTGATAATTGTCGTAAATTGTCGTGTGACTTTGGTAACTACTTGATGTTTTATTACGAGGAGTGTGTTTTGGATTCTTGACTACCTATGAATCGAGAAGAGAAAGAGGAAAGCGGAGCATAATAGGTGCACCGTGGCCCTAGTTAATTGGAGATGATATTTGTTATTACAAATTATGGTGATGGCTCTGGAAAGAGGTGATGAGTAACTGACGAAGCGATACCAAATGGAAAGGGTGGCTATGAAACAAAGGTGGATAATTGTCGTGTAATAATGCAGTGGAATGCTATGATGAGTTTCGGTAGTTCGTCGCGAAAGCCTCCTTGTGGAACGATCTATCCGTGTACCCAACAGTTGGTTTGACCCAAAAACATTGTTGCTGCGCCGTGGGGCGAGGATCTCCAGTGTGACACCGAGACTTAGATATTGAATTGGTGCCATAATTAGCTTTCTAAGCCCAGTGCGGCTCCTACTTGCACTTTTGATGTCCTCTAAGTTGTAGCTAGCCTCGATGAGAGAATTGCACTTTGAATTTCTGTAGGGCGACATTCATCTCTAATGCCTACGTCATGCGACTTGAGGTGTCAAGAGTGGAAATTATGCCCTAGGATAAGTGACTCTTCAGTATGATAATATCGTGTGTGGTATGACAGCTCCCTCTTCGTGCCGGCATAAGTGACTCCGCGTTCCTTCCGGTATGTAGAACAGGTGAAAGAAGAATTGGGATCACTGAAGAACGGGTGGGCCGCTTGAAGGAATCCCAAGGGATTGGCAAGGGTGTGCGGGCGGGTGGTCGACATTAAATGGAGAGTGAGTGCTTGATATTTAAGGCAACACAGAATGGATAGGAAATTATAGTACCAATTGGTTGAAAGAAGTGATTGGGAATCCATGCGGGATGTAACAGCCTGAATTACGGTGACCGGGATTGTTGTGTGAGCTCAATTTCGCGATATGCATTATGTTATATGTTGGTGAGTGGGTTGGCCATCGCCAATTCGATGAAATGTATCATTGATACAGCAGCTGCTTATCGGAGAGCACATCAATTTTATGACTGGTATGGTATGTTATTATTAGGATTGAAAATCGTTGGATGGTGATGAAGCGCGTGACTGAGGGTGCATGTCGAATGGCAAAGCAGATTTCGAAATGCGCCCTAATCAGAAACAAAGGTTTTGCCAGATTGGCTATCGGTGCGCTTTGAGTGGCTGGTGTGTGATTTGCGAATCGACCGTAAGGATGTTGGTTGGGTTTGAGGATGACATAGAGCATTCCTGGATGGCTATTGACCTTGCTGGGCCTCGTGGTATCTCTCTCTCAAGTTCTTTTGATGGAGGTGGGCAGCCGTAGTGTTCTTTGTGCTGATGCAACCTATCGGCGAATTGAGTTTTGAAGGTGTCCATACCTCTAATGTCTGGAATATCGTACGGGTGCCCGCATGATTCGAAAACACAACATGCATCACAAGCAGGCAAACCCGAGAAAATGCGTAATCCGATGCAATACCCTACTACTTGCTTATTGACATAATCTGCCGTAAGAAATAGGAGAACGTGACGGAACTGATTCGCAGGGATGCTATTTAGGGATGTATCCGGGCGTGCTGATGTCTCTCATGCATTTTCAGCACCTTCGTGCGACATACGAAGCAGTGGCGCAAACATGCCTAGTTTTTCTTTTGCTGCCTAGTTCTACTATTTACTAGTTGGGTATAACCAAAATTTTAGCCTATCGTGCCTTAACTTCATATATGATTATGTAGTGCGTAACGTACAAAGTACATTTGTAGTTGGGATAGAACAACCAATAGACAACTCGACCTTGGTAGAATGTGAAGACAAACAGTAGATATAATCAGACAGAACTAACCACTCAATTGTACGGCCTTTGAAATAGCTCCTGTATCGTAAGTGTTTGTAGATCTTTGAGGGGGAGTAAAAGAGGGAAACCACAGGTTGACCGACTGAATCGCCAAATAATAAAGGTAATAAGGGGGAAGGGGGATCGCAAATCTGGGTTGAGATGTGAAAGTCAAATTAGTAAGTTTCGGTGCTGTAGAAGTAAGGTTTGCTATATATAAAAACTTAAATATTAGGACGGGGAAAGAAACGTGTTGTAAATAGAAAAGATAGAAGCTCGCTCAGGACAAAGGAAAAGGTTGTAGGGAATTGGCTAAAACAACGACAAGCTGTAAAAGAAAGTGTGCAGTAAATATATCAAACGTCCATATCTTCGCACAATGAAGCAACATGGAAATTATCAACTGACAAGGAAATTCTAAAGATTTATAATCTACAGCTCTCCAAATTGTGTACATTGCACTTTGTCCTGCCATTAAACCCCGAGTAATTTACACAGTCATTATTACCACGAATCACACTATGAAGGAATTGGAGATTGGAAGATTGAGTGAATAAACGCAGATAGTTAATCCACGGAATTGATGAAAAGTTAATCACCAAGTTCGTCAATCTGAGGAACTATAATGTTCCATGCCCTGTATAGATAGGCCGTCCACGGCCGCCGTAACACTCGCCAGAGGTCCATTGGCCTAGAAAATACTCATCACGATGCTAGTGATGATGGTATGACGCATTTTTTGGCATATTCCAGTTGGTCGTATCCTCTAGCAATGTGCTTGTATATAGTATCAATGAATACCAGGCCATTGAGTCCGCTTTGCACGTAACAGCCAGGTTACAAAATTGCGAGATTGACGACAGAAATATGAAGATAACAACGAGGTTAAACGCACCATGTAGGCTTTAATGAACTGTCAGAATTCCGACAATATCTAGACCTCGCCTGCGTAGATCCGGCCTCAATCCTCGTAACAAGTTGATTTGGATTGTTCTGGAGAGAACCAAATTGTGCCAACCCTGCCCCTAGGCGCCTCTTGAGTGTTGAAGCGAGTACAATTTAACTGCTGAATTTGAGGTGCTCGCCGCAGAATACCTCATATGCTACTACATTTACTTGAGCTCGCCTATGTGTTTTGAATTGGGCTATATCATATCCATCCGCTACGGTATGAAAATAGTCACAAATTGTGTTCAGAAATGATAGATGGTCGAATTTTCGGAGCGAAACGGACCGTGTGTGCTCATGCTAGATGTATAGACTCGGCGTTCAGGTTGCTTAGAAGTGCCGTCCTTGAACCAAGCATTGAGAACGAGTTCCTCCCACGGTATACTCATAATCTCTATCCACTCTTCGGTTATACTCGCCAACAGGCGCACATCCAATGCAGAAGATCTTAAACGATTTAAAAGCCATTGATTCACGCTGCCTGGAGATTTATCAGGTTTTTCATCAGGTTCGAACTCAGTGGGTGGCAATACATTTTCCTTTACGCCCTGACGTGGAAGTAAGGAGGGGTACTTCACATACTCTGAGATATGGTCCTGGGAAACCACATCCGTATCCTCACTGAATGATGCCTGCTCCTGGATCTCGAAGTCAGTGGGGTCATCTTCCTCATTGATGAGGCCTTTTGAAAGGCAATCTTGGCGCAGCCGGCCAACTTCATCTTCCAGAGCATTAAGCTTGATCAGTATATCATCTTTCACCGAATCCCAGCTATCCAGGATATCTTGAGCTTTCGAACCCAGTGACCGCTGTACCTTGGCTAACGACAGCTTCTCTTCTGCTAGAGATTCCTGCTCCTCTATAAGCTCGTCGTAGTGCTCACGCAGAAGGTCGAGATCTCCCAGCTTCGACAAAAAATTCGCCACTTGAGGGTGATACTCCAGATCCGAAAATTCTTCTAGCGACAATCCAGCCATTTGACTGTTGCTCTGCACAGACGGCTCTTCGTACCTAGGGATTCCAGGAGTTGGTAAATATTTTGTTGGATCCAATCGTCTGTAATATTCATCCTCCATTCTCGCTAGTTGAAATTCTTCCCCATTGAGCCGGTCCTCCAACAGGTTGCAATCATCTTCCAAGGGGCCATAGTCGTTTCTTGCAGCTTGCCACTTTTCGATGAGTTGTGCGATAGATTTAAGGTCTGATTTTGCATGGCCGGAATCGTAGCCCGAGTCGGGATCTTGGCTTAGAAGTTGCTGTTTTCGAATACGCTGAAATAAGTTATCCACACTGAAGGCTGTCGCAGTTCGCTTGTCTCGAAGTTGAACTCGCAATTCGTGAATCTGGGAGCGTAAACTCCAATTGTCGAGGCGCAGCTTTTGGATCCGTTGCCATAACACATTTGTTGGAACTGCGAAGTTCTCCTCTCTAGCTCCAAGCCCCACGTCTGACTGGGCAGTCATGTTGTCCGAATTCACGCGTGCTGTAAGACTATCCAAGATCGTTTCCCCGGTGTGTGTGTCTTCCTGAGCCGATACATGATCTGATAATGGCGGGGTAGCCGTGGGGTTTGGTGCATGTATAGGAGCCCGAGGAATCAGTGGTAGACGCGAGTTGGGCATCATTACACCACTGAGACCACGTGTCGTCTCTTCATACTTTGGTGACTGTTCCGGTAAGTTCTGATAGTAGTCATTCGTTCGAAATGGAGTCGTTGTCGAACCTTTAATACTGCCGACTACGAGGTTTGCATGAGACTTATCGTTGTCAAACAAAGTTATTTCAGTTGAACCCAATGAATGAGGTCTCGTTCCGAGAGAACTAACGCAACTTTCAGAATATCCCTGGTACGATCTAGGGGATCCCGGTGTTTGCTTTTCATCCAGCCCCTCCGTTGGTGCATTCCATATTATACTCCAATCGACTTCATGCGGTGACCCGGGCCCATCCTGTATTTGAATATGTGATGCCATCCAGATCCCATAACTTCATCGGGAAAGAACCTTTTGGTAGCGTGCTCGGGATTGAATTCAATGGAGTTCAAAGGGGTGACAGAGGAATCGCGAAGTTGAGAAAGAGATGATGCTCGATTTAAGAGCTTTGGCAGTTGAGGCTGGGAGAATAAGGGTGGTCTGCCTCATCGTTTGAAATTATCTGGCCTGAAGGCTAGCTAGGGGCTTTAACGGCCTAGCCTAGTTGTGCTGCAGGGCGGCACAAAATTATCCTTTTTGTCCGGGAGGAAGATTTGGCCCGCTTGAGCACCCCCCGGCCTTACAAGCAGGTGTGCCACCATAGCAACCAGAAGCGATGAAGGACAGGGGTATTTACTTTCTCGGGGTCCTCACCGGGAGCTTGACGGCTGCTGCTTTAGCGAGAGGCTTCTCCACCAAGCGAATGGCGATCCTCGATTTATACAAGCGTCTGCGAGTTCGATTTTCCCCCGATCCTAACCACTAAATATCATGCTTGCAGGTGCACGTGTCACATCAATCCAGCAATAAACACCAAAGAGAAAAAATGAGGGTGTGGTGGATCCAGTTGAGCCTCAAAGTCCCACATTCTCCGTGCATAAAAGCAAGATGGCGACTGTGTAAATGTCTACAATACAAACTCCTTACTACAAACCCCGCAACTAAATTCCATAATGGCACCGCACCAGAAGGACCTCCGCAAGAAGGGGAAGGAGAAGCAAGCCTCCGAACCAACGCAGTGGAGTCCGTGGAAGTGGTCTACAGAATACAATTGCAACTCACGTTATCGTTTAGACGCATTTGGTAGTATTTGCTCTCTTAGCAAGATAATTTCCACTTACATAATCAGGTGAATATGAATACGATTACAGCTATGACAAGCAATCACCAGTGCCGAGAAGCATGTCGAGCCGTTCAGCTACGGACGCCCTTACCAACAGTGTTGCAAACATGAGCATGCGTGACGATGATACGGATACGATCCCTGCCGAGACCAGTACACATATAAGGACCAAAAATCCCGAAGACACCGAGGAAGCACTTGATCCGCGTTGGTACTCCTATTGCCTAGATTGCAATCATTCGATTAAGCTAATACTCCTCAGATTTCAAACTCCACAAAGAGAAGGAGTTCAAGTTTGGTAGAGTAAGTCTTTGCCTTATGCCTTGTCAAATGCAATGGCGATACGGTTGTTGACTGTTGATTAGGTCTTCAAAGTATTGTGGCACGAACCCAGGGGAGTTAGTTCTAGTGAGGTTCCTGATACCACCACTGCCACTGGTACTACCGTCCAAGGTAATGGCCTGTTCTCAAAAGTACGGCGTTTTGTCGTCATCATTCCAAAGAGGGGCCATTGTGTTTGCTTGTAAGTTTCCGTTTGAGTCTGATGGACATATAGAACTGACGAGACGACAGGCCCATTCTCACTTATAATGGGAAAGGGGTTACTAAACCTGGCGTTCATGCCAGCGACCATACCATGATTTATTCATCAGAAAACCCCCCTAACTACATCCAGGGCGAGGTAGAAAGGGGGATAATTAGTGTTCCAATCAAGATGAAACCCGAACATCCTCGCCACAAGTTACACCTAGCATCTCGTCTCAATTACGCAAAGCCCCACACTGTTGAATACAATGTGAAGGTTTGGTTTATAGGAAAGATTGACTCTCGTTGCGAGCAACAGGTTATTACGGATTACAATTGGCGCAACACGGCCGGTGGCGGTGGAGGCGGGGGCGGAGGCGGAGGCGGATCAGGATATGGTCCTTCCTCGTCAAGCTCATCATTCCAAACGGCTCATGCCACCGGTGGGAGTTCCTCATATCAACCGACATATGGCTATGGAAATACAACTGGATCCGGATCTGGGGCTGGGGCTGGGTATGGAAACATGCGCAGTGCCCAAGGTTTTGGTTATGGAGGCGGTGCTCCGGCATATGGCATGTCTCAGCCAACTTTCACCCAACCAACTCCAGGGTATCCACATGCTAGCTCCGGCTATAACCAAATTGTTCCAGCGACTGGAGGGTCTTCGAACTACAATCCTTCTTCTGGAGGCCAGACCGGCTACAACCCTACCCCTTCATACGGTTATTCTACGAAGGGTTATTCTACTTATCAAAGTACCCCCTATAATGCCAATGATGGTTCGGCTCAAGCACCTAGTCGTGAAGAGTCTTCTACAGGCAGTGGACAAAACTCTTATACAACAGAGGAACAAGATTGGCCTACTGGTCAAACGTTCTCTGATTCTACCTCCCAAGCGTCTGAATACCCGAGCCAATACTCAACCTCGACTGAAAAGTACCCGTCGAGTTATGCTTCGGGAGCCAATAGTTCTTCGAAGGGTGGCTCACATCGACATCGTGACAAGCACTACCGCCATTGATAAGTCGATGTAAGTTCTTCACTGTAGTACTCCTCTTTCGGTCGACTCATTAATTTTGAAGAATATATTTTCAGGACGAAAATACGTTTAGGTGTCGCTATTCTGGCAAAAGCAAAATTTCCAGGGCTATCCACACTTCTGGAGGATCATAGTTCCTTTCGAAGGGCTTGTCCAAGGAACCAACGTTTTCCCCTTGTGTTGTTTTGGTCAATGTGATGATTAGTTTGTTTTGTTTGTTTCTGTCATCTCTTGCCGCTATTAGGATTTGGGTATTTCTACTATGGACCTTATCGCTCTGGTTTGGCTATACGGAAGGCTTGTTCCGAATTGTTCGTGGTTGGACACTGTACGCCACCACCATCGACTTGCTTCTTCACAAGAAGCTAACGCTACGACCACAATGGCAACTGCGACACTCACATTGACAGTTTGTGATTTGAGGCCCAGTCTCACCGCTTTGGTTCATCTTCCAGCTCCACAATTTCTTACCGTATAAGCTATTTTTTAAATCATCCAGTTGAATTCAATCATCGATAATGCATTCGTGCCCGATCAGGGAATTTCCCATCTCCAACCTCTGAAGTGTCTTTGCAACCTATACTGAGCTAGCCTCACAACGGGCTGTACATGACCAATGTGATTAGAGATTAGCCACACTATTTATTGCTTTTTGCCGCCCTCGATCTTGGCAGGCTAAAATTGCCATACCTATCTTGTCCTTGAAGTGGCAGATTTGAATAACTTACGCGAAAGTAAGCTCACATTATTATTTGCCCATATCTGAAGATTCGCTTGAGATTGCCCTTCCAACAGCATTTCCGGGACCACTTCCAAGCGATATGGCTGGGGAAAAGGATCCGCATCACGGCGTCGCAGCTCTTATAAGCAAGGCTGAACTAGGGCATAAACGCAACAAGTAAAATCGTGGCAGCCTCCCTTCCATTTGTGCACCTAAACTTCATACCAAAGATGCAACTGCACTAAACCCTATCAAGTACCCCATCCTGGCTTCGAAGAAAACTTCCTGAAGTAACGGATCTCTCAACTTAAAAACAAAACACTCTCCAGTGCTTCACAAAACTATCCACAAAATGTTACTTTATTTTATTTTAAATAAATATCTCACTCTTCTCATTCATTATGGATGGATCGGCAGTCTTAAACATCAACTACTTGTCCTTAATCACCAAGAATGGGAGGTCACTTTATTACTTCAATGTCCTATCCCCTTCCACCGCCCATGAAATCCTTCCCCACAGTCAATATTCTAATTGTCTCACCTCCAAAATCGATACGTCACATTCCCTCAGACCGCTTCCACGCCCTACGATCCAAGTACCTGGTTTGAGATCCTCCCCTGCACCACCGACATTAGTGAACCAAGTGGCAATTTCTAGATCCAAGGTGTGTATGCAAGGCTGCAAGGCAAAGTATCCACTTCTGCTTGATGAGTAAGAAGCCCAGATGTGACAAGTTGGAGTGTAGTCGGGAGGGTTCGGGAAGCCGAAAATTAGGGACGGGGTAGGTCTCGGCCGTGAGAGGATGGCAACTTGATTTTCCAAGCAAGAACCGCCACCAAAAAATATACCCAAAGTATCAAAACCAATTTTACCTCTCCCGTAAAAACATGAGGAATTCTTTACTCGAGATTCTCGACACACAAAAAAAAAAAAAAATAACCACTGCAAATTACACTGAAGGAAGTTGTTGAGACCCAGGAGTGCAAAGCCGCCCCACCTTTGCCAACGAAGAAGTTGTGTAACTCGAGTAAATCATTAAGCGGCCGGGCTGTCAAGGTTGCATCCATAAGCTGCTCGCCTGCGAAAATTTTTGTCAGAGATTCTTGACCACCACAGACTCTTACCGAATTTATCAATGTCGCACAGGAAAGAGAATTAGCAACAAGAGAGAAAATTTCTGTTCATATTTAGAGAAACGGAGGTTGCGTCTCTTTGACAATGGTGTGTGTATTAAGTAGCTCTTGGAAGTGATCGGTATTAGGACTGTGGTATGGTGAGGGATGATAGTGTAGAATCAAGAAGCGGAAAAGTAGTGATTATATTATCTGAAGAGTAGTGGACAGAGCTCGTAAGGAGCGATATACATACATACGAAATAGACGCTAAGCGGGATATAGAAGACTGGAGGATCATGTGATAATGACACTTAGACTCAGCAGTTTGAGATACTTGCGTCTTGATTGTAAACCGCGGATTAACCTAGCGGGGCAAGGAGTCTAATCCTTACCGCAAGTAGGAAATTTGGGAGATTTGTGAAATATACTTATCGAGGTTTAACTTGGTAGAAGAGACACCTAACACTTCTGTTAGGTAAGAGAGGTGCTCGCTATTCACACTCAGGATAGACTTCTTTTCAACGAATACAAAGACTCTGGATACTATTGAAAGACTCATACAGGATTCTCGTATTGAGATGTTTGTACTGTACATTTTCCACTTGTTATCTGCCTAGACTGGGGTTTGCCGTGTGAAATCGCCAGTAGGTAAAGGGTATTTAACTCGAAACTGACAAGAAATGCCAGATTACACAAACTGCTAATGAACTCCCAAATAGAAAAAAAGGTATCATAGCAAGACCCAAAATAACTAGCCAAATTGCTAATTTCAAGGTAAATATATCTGTATATTGTACATGTAATTGTAGCCAGGGAAAATATGAGAACGCCCTGATTATTTTTGCCTATATTCGAAATTTTGCAAAATAAGTATGAAAATTGAGAGCGCAAGAAGAAGCGGAAAGCACGCTAGACTATGGCTTGCCCAGGTACAAATCGCGCCTGAGAATATGTTCAATACATAAGGTAAAACACTTTATGACCTTCGCATGTGCACCTATCTATATTCCAGTCAAAGCACTCGGGAAACTCTAGATACCTGTTGTAATCCTGCTTCACTCAGCTCATTCAGAAGTATGAGGCCCTGGCCATGTCAAGTAATCTTCTCGAAATGGAAGGGGAAGACTGCGACTGCGTTTCCTTGGTGTGGGAGATGTTCTGATGGATTCCGCCTCGCTACCATGAATGGCTTCGTCCATCCCAACATCGTCAGGATAGACATCTAGGCTGAGCAGGCTATGGGATATTCCCGACCTCCCAATGATTGTGGTGTTGAACTTCCCAGTATCTCCAGCTATCGCATCAAGCATGCTAGCATCGTAAAATTCATTCGTGTGCGCGCCAGCCCCATCGGTATCCCAGTGTTCCAAAGCCAAGTCGGACCACTTATCATCGGCTAAATCCTCTCCTGCGCCAGGATGCTTGGGGTATTTGCATGCAATCCATGTCTTCAGCGATAAACATTCATATGGTGAGTCCTTGATCCATTCAAATAACCAACTGTTTACATATCTACGTTTGTTGTTGAACTGAATCTCTTCGTCACCAAGACCTATGCGAATTGCGGCCATGCGAAGAGGAGATCGATCCTCAGCCTCGTAGACAGTCTCCATCACATCCTCACATAGCGCATCGCGTGGCTCGTACACATATTCCGAGCCCTGAAATAATCCTTGATCGAGACATTGATCGCGGAGATCAAACAAATTGCTTTCGACAGCGTGAAGGTGCTCTAGTATTTCAGAGTGCGTTGTTCGATATTCATCCAGGAATCGAGTTGTTTCGGCAGAAAGTGGAATATCGTAACGATTCCGAAATGAAACATCAGTAGAGATGCGGAAATATTCCTCCTCGAGGCTATCTAGCTCATCCTTCAGTTGGCTTGCTTCCGTCACTTTATTCAAATATCGTTGTGCCAATACGTCTTCTAGAGGTTGTTCTTCGATTTCGAGATCTGGAGCATCACAGGACTTCACAAGTGGAGAGATCACGTCATCCAATTTCGAATCAGGTATTGAGGTTATAGTAACATCGTAATGGCGATAGAAATGGGTCTCCTCCTGTTCTAGATCTTGTTCTTCGTCATCTAGCCTGCTTTCTAGTCGATCGTACACGTCCTCGACGGGGCCCAGGGCATCCTGCGCTTCTCGGAGTCTGTCATGGTAGGGCGTGAGGTCTTCTTGAAAACCACCAAGGGCTATGATTTCGTTGGCCTTTTGTGTGAACCTATCACTCGCATCTCGCAGATCTTCTCGCAACCTCCGCAGTTCCTCCCTTCTACCTTTTATCAGCCGTCGTGTTCTTGACACTCGTCCTCTACGGACCGCCACCCGTTCGCGTGCTCGTAATTGTCGAATTTGGATATCGGCTTCAACCACGGAGCTATCACTTCGATTCGAAAAGTAGGACGAGTCTTGTCGAGGAGGGTTCTTCTCGAGTGGGCTATGCGGCGCTGATGAGATAGAGGTCACATTTCGAGGTCGAATCTTTGGTGTCGATCGATTTTGCGAGCTTTCTTTGGAGCTCTCTGTCGGTGATTTGAACATCGTCGGCAAGTCATTCTCCTAACAATGCAATTCATAGTTTTCACCATTCTCACCCAACTGAGCCCCAAATTGTAACCATGGGCAGGATTCGCCAGGACGCTCAGCTCAGCAAGCTCCGTCTCTATTCACCGCCTCAGATCAAATCGAATAGCAGAACGTGTCGGGTGGCCACAGGTCTTCAATCGTCAACAGAGCGCTTATAGTTCTCTCAACACGGCGACACGGTGAGGTAGTTCCTGACACGTCCCAGATTGAGGCTATGAACTTCGATCTGAGAGTGCCATCTACTACAAGATCACCTATCCTACATCCGCACATTTGCTAACCGGTGCCGTGGCGTGCTGATTTGTCCAGACACCCGCAAAAGGGGTAGATTGTTCCTCAGTAAGTTGCCCCCCTTTTCGACGAGTGAGTTCAGGGGAAGCGCCTCTTTGAGTAATATCGGGAATGAAAACCAAATATGAGGCGGACAAAGAGGATCAGCCAGACCGACAGAGCCTCATCGACGAACCTGTTTCCCATCGGCGATCTCCAGCTGCATGGCAATGCACCAGTAGGAATGGGAAATCAAAGACAAATCCATGTTTCGCAGGGAGTAGCTGAACTGGGGTATGACAGGTGAGAGCTGTGGCTGAAAGCTACGGGAAAGCATTGGCCACAAGGCGACATCTTTCATACCCGAACTGAACTCACATGCAAGCAACAAATCATGACTCTTTGCATTCAAAACACCTGATTAATTATGACACGAATACCAACAGAAGCAGAGTCGCAGATGCTGGCATGTGAAGACATCCGAATCTGCTGAAAGGTGCAGAAATGTTGTTTACATCACCAGGGCGGCAGTTTTACGTCGCTTTCCAGACCAATCTCGCTGGTTCTTTCGCTAGCTGGTCCGGCCCGAACCCTTTCAATTTCCTTTACCCGCAGCCCTACTTGCCGCCCTTAGCGGCTCGGCCTGCTCCAGCTAGCAAGCAGGATCACATACCGATTCAAGGGAGAATCCGCATGTGACACAAACCTAATGAGAGAAGTTACTATCGAATGGTTTTGCAGCAACCAACGAACGCTAAATGCCATTCCCCCACACCACCGCAAGAGCGTTAAATGGCACCAGCTCTGACCCTGTATTATTCATATCCCCGCATTGATGGACACGATGCAGAGCTACGTGGGCTCTCGTGATGAGCTTTTACCCCACCGCCGCCCATGGTGCAGAGCCGCAGTGGTCCCTCTCGTAAGAAATAAAGATCGAAGGCTGCAAGCGACCCCTCTTTACTCAGTTGTGAAGATGCCTCCACAATGTCGACTCCTTGGCTACACGAAGAAGAAACCGGCCGCTGGTATATGAATTGGAAAGATGAGTGTATGGCAATACTCCCCTATCACATCCTGGCATACTGACCTGGTGCAGATGGCAGGATTATCCGCCGTTACTCGGATGAATTGAATCAAGGGTCGTCATCATCTTCAACTCAAGCAACTTCGTACGCGCGCCACGGCGAACCTTCAAATGATTGTTGGTCTAACGTTATTAGAAACGTCTACGATGAAAGCAGACCCCGAATTGTACCCGAGTCGTTTCAGGCCAATAGGCAATCAAGCACAACCTCAACATATGGAGGGGTATCGAAGAAATATGATGATTTCGGTGATTATGGGCGGCCTGGAGAGAGGACCACACCTCAAAGATTCGATGGCTATGGCTCTTCATCTACCGCAGGTCATGCTAAAAACTCAAGAGAAAACGCTGACTATGCGGATGCTGGACCCCCATACTCGGGAACTCCTAGTGCAGATTCTCTGTCTAGTGGAATGAAAATGTTGCATTTAAAAGACTTCGATCGAAATTCGCAATATACATCATCTCCCTCTACAGGGTACACTACAGTTCCTGAACGATCACGAGCTCGTGACTCGAGTATTTCGTATCCATCTCCTCCTGTAATTCATGAAGATCGACCAGAAATGGCACCTTGGCCATCCACGCCTAGCGGGACGATTGGTGAACCTCGAATGGGATCCTATTCTAGTGCGCCTCGAGACAGAACCCAGAGTGCCCCGCAGACGGCTGACCAAACCCGCCGTAATGCTGACCATCGTCATATTTTTGGTACCCCAGGACATAAGGAGACACTCGACCCAAGATATCAAACGAGGAACCACGATTACAAAAAGTTCTTCAGGCCAGGTAGGGTCTTTAGCACGCTCTGGACCGATCCTTCATCTGACATGACAAATCGGAATCAAACTTTTATCAGTACAGTCATAGTATGTCTTGTTTCTTTCTAAATTTTCAACATCTCCCAAGCGGATCCTTGTGGTTTATTCCAAACTCTAGCTAGAAGCAGAAGAACTCTTGGCCTTAGTTGAATTGTCCATGATCTATGTCTGATATAGTTATAGTACGGCGAGAAAGTTCATACAAAAATCCGACGATTCGTTGTCGTTAGGCAACGAGATAAGTGCTGTACATGTCTCCCTGTGACTTCGTATGAAGGTCGAGGTCACAAGAAGACTGGCATTGACCTCGAAGAGCACGGGCAAATATATAGCTCCAAGAAGCCTAAAGATGTCAAGGGAATTTCAAAGCGGCCTCTGAAGGTTATTCTATCGAAGACTGGAGATAATTTAGAAGATACCTCACTGATCAACTATGGACGTATGTACACTGTGGAAAGCAATGTCAAGGTGCTTGATGTTGGCGTCCTGGACGAAGATTCCCAAAAACGTCTTTTACGTTACTACCGCGACGTCAATTTCCAACCAGACGACGATGCCGATGTCTTGCCCCTGGATTCTAAACCGGAGACAAAAGAGGCAGCTCTAGTTGGAATGGGCGCGGGCTTTCAGGCGCCAAGTCAAAGTTACCAGTCTGGTGATCAAGCCCGAATTGGAATGACAAACCCGAACCAAGGCTATGGCACTGGCTATAAGCAAGAACGCCCTGGCAGCTATGATTCTCGTGTTACACCTTCTGCTAGTGGATACGGTGGTGCTTCTCAGGGACCTTACTCGCAAGGCCATGAGTCAAGCTATGTTCCGCACTCAGGTTCAACGGCTTCTGCAGGCCAAAGAATCGCAACAGTTTCGGATCCGAAATACAACTCATCGTATGGTCGCTCAAACAATTACCCAGGAGATTCTCATCATTCTTCTCCCTACACAAGTAGCTATAGCAGAGATAGCAATTATCATCCGGGGGATTATCACGACAATTATCCTAGCCCTACTCTTGCCTCTTCTCTTTCATACCCCACTAGTGGTCGGTCAGATCCTGATTTCAGAGTACCACCTAAGCATGACGAGTCTCCTTTGTCTCCAAACTATACAGAACATTCAGGCTACTCCTCCAATGTTCCCTACTCCAGTAGCTATGATCGAGACCGAGGGTACTCGGATTCCCGCAGATCTGATGAGCCGTCGGGTGCCAAATGGGCACCAACGGAGCATATTACTCCCGATGCTATATCTTCTCGGTCACCGCCAATTGCTTCGTCATCAATTTCTCGGCAGGGAGAGGTTGCCGTTGAGGATGATGAGGATGATGACATCACCTTGCCAACCCGCGAAGAGGTTGAGGCACAAAGATCCTCGAGATCTCGGCGCGAAAGCAAGTCTTCTCGGTCTCACGGCACCAGAGATAAAACCAGGGACAAGGATAGACACCATGAGCGGAAGAAGAAATAGAAAACTGCTTTGCCCAAAACAGAATGTTGAATGAGTTACGCCTTCGAACGAGTATCACAAGGGAGATCTAGCTACATGGACCGGTCCTGAGTATATCAATGCGTTATTCCTTGGTTTATGCCCAAGGATTTCACACCCATCCACAAGCAGGCCTTGTGCGACAGGTTTGGCAGGTCTTTATTGATCATGCCACAATGCTTTTGGACGTCTTGTCCTAGAGCACCGTTAATATGGCCTTTTTTCGTCGGTTTCCTTTTTCACCATTATTTTCAATTTTACAATTGTTTGACTTAAAATTTCCAAATTGACCCAGTCCCCTAATCCCTCGGCGGAACACAGCACGTTCAATTTCATTTTTATGTTTGTAGTTTACAGCAAGGAATTTGACCGACTGCTTTAGGTTCTTTATGGAGGTAGCCTTGGGTCTTCTATGCCCTTTGAGGACGGGTATAGGCTCTTTACTCATTTGGGGTTCTTGCAGCGATTCAGCCTTTCCCTCGTGACAGATGAAGCGAAATGGATTGAACGGGCAGTTTTAGGATAGTCCCATAAATCGGCACTTAGTTTGTTTATTTCCTCAGTTAGCGGTGATATTCTACAAATTTGACATTGCGGATACTGGTGAAAACAACAGGGAGTCTGATCTATTCCTTGAGCCTTTGGATAGGAAAATAATAATCCATATAATCGGCCTCACAGGCGGCTATTCATACATTCAAACGTCAAACTTGTGTTGTGACAAAGACCTAATACGGCGTAGAGTGTGACTGAATACCGTCGGTACCTAAAGAGGTGGCGGCTTTTGATGAAGCGCGCTACTAATGAAAGAAAATTTATCAACGTAAGTGTATGCCGGAGAACACCTTTCAGAGATTGAAAAGAAAGCCAATTAGCAACAACCACGAAGCAGGCAATTGGAACATGGCCAATCTTCTGAGAGACTTCTGCGATTCACCCACTCGGCTTGCGACGTCTCCAATCATACACCTGGGAACTGCAAAAGTGTAGCCCAAATGATATGTCAACCAGGGCTGTACAGTATCCTCCGCCTCCCTGCAGGCTGATTCTAGGGCATGCTATCTAAACAGCGCCTCTTAGCTTTAACCAGTCATAGTTGGCTTGCTGATACCTTCGTCTTAAAATTCTTAGAGTGAAGTATTAAGTGCGAGAGCAGAGCCTGTTGTCAGCAGAGCCTCGAAATTTCAGATTTTCAGGTTTACTTTCCTCCTAGCAGATGTCCTTTTTAAACTTGAAAGGTTTCCTTATTTGCAGCACTGGTGCTTTGACTTGTGCCTCATATCGTCGACGAACCCAGCATAGGAAATTCTACGAATAATTATGGCACCAAATAAAGGTAAGGCCAAGGGCAAGGGTAAAGGGAAGTTGCTGGGGACAATTCCCAAGGTTCCCCAAGACGCGACCAGGAGGAGTTCCTCGAGGGATGTTGCTATTCCCGTGTCTAATTCTAATATTGTGGAGGAACAAGTCGATCCAAGTAAGTATATTTTATTTGTGTAGACTTTCTCTCGCTAACTTGGTGTAGATTTCAGGGTTCATAGTTCAAACGAGTTTCAACGTGGAAAAGTAGGTCATTCTTCCATTCCTGCACAATGAAAATAGCAAGGCCATTAATACTAAACCAATCAGGTATTTAAGATCATCTGGGCAGAACCTAAAAGTCTTACCCAGGAACCTGAAAGTAACCATTCAACTACCTCGGGATCCATTGGGGATGAAAGTTACCGGAGATTATTTATGAAGGTTCTAAGATTCGTGGTCATTGAGACGAGGCAGAGATATTGTGAATGCCTGTCAGTTATCTTCCATCTACTACCAAAAAGCTACTGAAATTCTTTAGGCCGATCGTTACATATAATGGCATGGGTGTTACCAAACGTGGGGTCAGGGCCGATCATCATACTGTGATATATTCAGGTAGTTGGCCAGTGTACTTGACTGGAGAAAAGGAGAAAGGCATCATCGACAAACCCATAAAAGTTGACATGTTGGACCCTCGTCACAAACTTGACAAGTCATCTCGACTAAACTATGCCAAGCCACACATCGTCGAGTATAATGTAAAGGTATGGTTTATCGGTTCCGTAGCTCTGGATTCCATACCGCTACTCTTCACCGACTACTATCGTGACCATTCCATGATTCAAACGGATAACATGTTTCCGGCACCAACTACTATGAATGTCTTAGCTCCCCCTGCATCTGGGTTGGCAACATCGTATAGTTCCGGTAACTATAGACAAGAAAGGAACTTGAAGAGCTACTCACCTTCGCCTTCGATTATATCTACTACTCCGGCGTCGATCTTTTCTAAAAACTACTCGAATGCTTCAAGTGCTACATCCAATGACTATAACGGATATCAGCCAAAGATTAACCGCAATGCTACAACAAGATACTGATCTACGATTTTTGTTTAAGGATATCTCCAGCAGAGCGACCTTGGACCACTTAGAGAAACGTCTCGAACGTGGTTTGAAACATATGTCAGCCCACCTGGAAATCGAAATAAAATCTTCCAAGGGGGGACAAATTGCTAGATCGATTAGAAACATGTCACGAAACGTCGCCCATCTATTTCGAAACACGTTAGAGGCTCAGTTTGATATCATCAATGCAGAAGATCCACGTGCATCTTATAACACCCCTTCAGATCTTGACAAAGATGATGAGGGCGACGTTGATCTAGATCCAGTAGATGAACTAAACAACTCTCATAACATATTCCATGAGTTAGAGATAATTGTTCTTCAATCCAAGTCGTTCGCAATTCTCAAAGAAAGCATTCTCCTTTCTGTACGACCCAATCAAGCTAAATCAGCACTATCAAAATGCTGGGAGTTCACAATCTCGAGGGAGACCTGTCAAAATATTAGGTACGAAGTTAGGTGGGATATTCCCAAATTTCTTAAAACCTATTTTCCAGAAGGCCAATTGCTTGGCGATATCATCACAGTCACTGGGACTGCGATAATGGCTGAAGCGTTGAGATGCCGAGACTACATGTGTAGGCAATGGGGAGATCTCGGACGTGAGATTTTAGAGGAGCTTGAAGCTTCGTTGTCGGGAAAACAAAATCCATTACGACCAACGAGTAAAACTAGTTTCGAATTGAAAGACCTTCAATTGGAAGAGGACGTGAATCTTACTGAGCATGGAAGGAAGTTTCAGTCGCTAGCTAAAATGCAGGTATTTGGTAACTACGATACGCATATACAGTTCATATCGGCACTCTCTTGGCTCTGTGCTGCCGTACGATATTCTCCGTACACGCAGGTTGGACTATCCTCAATAACTATTAATGCAATCCAAAAGGGCAAAATGCCTGAGAATATGATTGGTATATATGTGTCAGAACTTGAACCATTGCCTGTTGGGCAGACTTGCTGGCATTCAATCTTTCCACATTGTGTGATCGCAAAAGACTTTCCTATTTCGGAAAGAGTCGATGGTAAAGGGCTAGAGGTTTCTTTTCAAGATATGGTCTTGATGAGTCGGAGTCTGAGTTTTGTAGAATTTGACGGTGGCCTTATCATTGAAGGTCTCAACTCACTACTGATACCAATCCAGGAGCTTGAAGAGGACCAGGCACTTCAGTGGCATTTTGAGATTCGGAAAACCGAACTATCCCGCAGAAACAGAAGTGTCCGATCGATACTCCAAGCTCTAGGAGACTCTTCGTGGTATAAGGAGCTTGACAGAGGGGCGTTAGCGGCACGAAGGTGTTTTCTTGGATGGGTAGAGGACTCACTGATCATGATGGGATCGAAAAAGCATGCCAATGCTCCAATCCGATGGTCACAAGCGCAGGCCAGCCCAAGAACACGATATGTACACTCGCCTAACTTTACCATTGGCACGAGTGGTGCTGGCTTTTTTACAGCAGAAGTTCAATTAACACGAACGTCGGTCTCTGTGCCTTCTCATCTCACTATGCCTGTAAACAAGGACATTTATGACACATTATCTGATGATGGTGGCATGCACGTTTTTGTCCACGATACTGGCAACAAAACTACATGGTGCCTACCTCAAGCCTGTGTAGTACTCCACATATTACACGCCCTAGTAAAGAGCCGAAAATACCAATTATTTAAGGGGGGTGACTTGCGAAGCTTGCCATATGTAGAACTTGGATCGGTTAACGGTGAAGAAGCGCTGTCAATACTAAGAGAAGTCCTAGCCTTCACAGTAGTCAAACAGGGTTTAGAAAGGAACAAGTCACTAGAAACACTTGCGGTAACTGTGAAACAAGTTTGGCAATTCATTAATACGATTCGGACTGGACTAGATGGGGCGATGATCGAATTCTCGAAACTTGGACTTGGACCTCCCAAGTTGCTTCATGGCGTCGAATTTCTTTCGGTAATGAAACTGGCAGACCGCTTGGAGATTAGGGAAGTCCCCATCAATGCTGCTTGGACACATCTTACTTCTGAGGATACAGCAGTGATCTTCTGCTCGGGTATGCGCCAGCCAATTGTCCCCAAATCTCTTGATAACCTTTGCGACAAGTGGAGAGAAGTTCCAGCCGGTCAGCAATATCTCGTTGCTACAGCTTTTGCGCTTCAGTACTTCCTAGAGCAAAATGACACCGATGAAGAAGGGTCACGCCTTCACGAAAAATTTCAATGGCTTTACTCAGAGACCTTGATTGAGAGCCATGAGAGAGGAAGTAGCAAGAAGTCTGTCGTGCACACCCAAAACCTACGAACTACTGGGTTCCGACGATCACCATTTGATCTCGACATACAAAGAAAGCTTCAAAGTTATACTAACAGCGTCTTTGTATTCTCCAAGGAGAAGTCGAGTAAAGCATGCTTGCAAGTCATAAAAGCCGTACGTGACAACTCTGCCATAGGTTCTGCCTCCACATTTCCATCCCAGACTATGCGAAAGACACCATCCCTACCCGAAGGTTCAAGCGACACTTCTACGGAGAATCTTCCATCATCACCTCTTTACTCACCAACAGGAACATCCGTTACCAGCCAAGACGATGCTATGTCTGATATAGTAATACCGAATACTAAGGGAGGCACTCTTACTCGAATGCGCAGGAGATACTTCAATTGAGTCTCTCCCACTCAATTCAAGTTATATATATTACCAGAGGGCGCCTTTAGAACTCGCTGGTATTATCAAGACAAACATGTAGACCACTCACCAGTGAGTCTAGAAATACTTTACTGCTATATCACTACACTTTGAGTTAGCCATTGACGAAACGACTACATGAAATAGAAGGGTACTCGACTGTGGCTGGAGAATTCAAAAGAAATTTCCAAAGCTATGGATCAATTTTGTAAGCTTCATATTGATAATATGTCTTATACGCCGCGGGTATGGTCGGTTCACGGGGTCTCTGCACTTTGGACTGAAAAGCTGTTAAAAGATAATATTTTCTCATTTTAGGATGAGGCATGATTTATTTCTGGAAATAGCCATTATGATTCAAGAATCTCGCTAAAATTTCAGTGGTTTATAACTCTGTGCTAACGCAATCATACTTCATCTCGGCTGAGCTTTTTAAAGAACCTTTCAGTCTAGTCACATCTCGGATGTCACAGCCCAGGCAATTTTCACAATTCTAAATTGATAGGGAATCATAATTATCAGGAACCCATAAAAAGATACAAAAAGTACGGGACTGTGTTCTGTATAGTCAAGCCCATTTACGATTCCATCTTAATTCTGGATGATTTGAATCCTCTAAAAGGACGCTGCAGGTGGTAAAGAAATTTTGTTCAACAAAGAAACCGGTAGATACAGGAAATAATACCCTTTGAAGTTTAAATATCTCGAATGCCGTCTAATATAATCCCTATGAGTTCTCGCTTAAATTGAAAGTTAGACTTCAACTTTAGAAGGAGGTAGCACTGTTGCTCCAGTGAGAAGGATTAGGTGAAAGGATAGTTGAATAATTTGTAGTGATATGAATATCGAAAACGGTAAAATAAGAAAACTGTTTCAGAAATAGTGGACAACGAGTTTATTCTTCATTTATTCTTGTCTTTTTGTTGTAGTGTACAATTGTACAGGGTATCTATCATTTATCATCTATATCTTACACCTAGTCTTTTCAACACCTAGATGCACAGCCTAGACCGGTCGAAAGTAGACCGGGTTATCCCCTCGCTCTGGCATTACCAACAAACCATGCTTCCCATACATCTCCCCAAATTTTATATTCAGCGGCGTCCGTGGGATATATTTAGGAAAATCAATGCAGAGCACACTCTGAAGTAAAGTGAAAGGATGCTTTCCCTCACCGTCAGGATGAGCCAACGTGATCCGATGTTCATGAATAATATCGTCTAACTCTCCACAGGCTACTAAGTTGTGAAATTTGTAGTGTGCGTAGAGCAGACTTCTGAAAACCCTGGCCTGCTCAGCTCTTGCTGGTCGTGGGGTATAACTTGGGAGCGCCTCCCAGACCAACCTGGCATGGTGGAAATCCTTTGCGAGTATGAGAGCCATGGCAAAAACGTGACAGCCGAGGAATAGCTCTTGCGGATTCGACTCGATATACGATTGCCACTCGGACCAGACTGCGCGAGCAAGCTGCATCTCTCCCAGCCCGCAGATATAATGGTAGTACATCTTATATTTGTTGTCCAAGAGGCTCTTTTTTGGTGCAAACATGGCGAAAGAGAGTTGGCGTTTGTGGCCATCGTGAGAAGGCTCAACCCCCAAGGCCCATCCTGTTATAACAGTGGCAATCTCTTTCCTTTTGAACTCTTCGCTTTCTAGAGGTAGCCAACTGGGGGGGAACGGGTTCTCTTTAACATAATTAATTTGTAATGCTCTCAGCGCTTTAATCGCTTCCCCGCTATTTAAGTCACTGAATTGCCGAGAAAATATTTGGAGATATCGTCTCACTGCCGGAAGGTTGTTGGATTTCGCAGCGTAATAGAGGCCCGAAAGACACAGGTCTACGTCAATGGGAATGCCTTTCGACTCTGCGCTAATCGAGAGGTTATTAAGCATCTCCAGCCTAGAAAAAGTAGAGCCAGCCCTTTTTGCTAGTATTCCTGTTTTCTGACTTGTTCTTCTTTCTTCATGTAATGCCGATAGACATGTTTGAATGGCCTGGCTTAAATTACGCCCGTGCTGGGCCAGAAGTGCGCACCCGCGACTCGTTGATGACAGTTTCGCCACCATTCTTTCTAGAGCATAGAAATCACGGGTTTTGCCTAGATCTCCAGCGATCTCAACTGGATTTCTTCTATTAAAACCGACACTCTCCAGACGGTTGTCTGCGTTGGTGGTGAAGCCAGTAGCGAGTCGGATAAAGGTTTCGCGGGACGAAGCACCGAGAGGAGTCATCCTTCCTTTATGTAATTCTCTGAGCGCCTTGCTCCTCTGAAGTCCTATTGAATGGGTCCTGTCCGCAAAATTACCCTTATCACTAATAGGTCGAGCAAATGCTTCGGCTAGTAGGTCTGTCGGCTCAGGACGTAGTACGTAAAGAGGAGTGAACTCGTGGTGGGAATTTGCAATTGTAGCACGTTTCGCAGTTGAAAGATTCTCTGCCTTGGTCCGGCTCGGCGGTATCGTTTTAATTTCCCATGAATCCGGCTTCTGCCGAAGCTGTAGTCGTTGCTCTTCCGGTGTCATATCCTCAAACCTTCGAACAAATGTGCTATCAGCTGCATCAAGTTCGATAACAAAGTCAGACAAGATGTATGGCTCTGGACGCCGTATTTGTGCGGGATCTTTGGGATATGGATTGTAACTGATGCCTCTCCGTCCCTTGATGGACTCATGGCGAGAGCTCGAGATTCGCCGGCAGATAAGACATGCTGTTTTCTGTGCTCGCATGTTGTCGATAGTTCGCAGAATCGTTGTGCAATATGGAATGTCCTTGAGTCAAGGTTCAAGCTATCCCCAGAAAATAAATAGCGATTAGTCAGCACCCGCAAAGCGGTCCTTAGCCTTCCATTTATTCACCCATGCAGACCATCCAAAACACAACACTGAAGTATTGCACCTTTGTTACAATGCCTCCCTCAAAGAAACGCAAGACTAGAGCGGCTGCAGAGCTAGAGGAAGAAGCTCAGGTATCCGTTTCAGGTATCGAAACTACGGCAAGTGAAGCGCTCGCAGCAGTACCCATTATCGCAGAACCTACAACTTCCACTTCAGACGTAGCAGCAAAGGCAAAAGAACGAGCGGAACGCTTTAAAGCGCTGCAAGCACGCGCAAAGACGGGGGCGCAAAAAAATCTGAAAGAAGCGACCCTTGAATCGCAACGTCTTGCCACAGATCCGAATCTCCTTACTTCCTTGAATCGCAAGTCTGCGATTGCACAGCACAATCTTATGAAGGCAGACACAGAGGCAGCAGGTGAGGATTTTGAGAGAAAGCGGGCTTGGGACTGGACTATTGACGAGAGTGAGAGGTGGGATAAGAGGTTGAAGAAGAAGGATGCGCATCGAGATGATCAGGCATTCCAGGATTATCGGCAGGATAGTAGGAAGGTTTACAAGCGGCAAATACGAGATTTAAAGCCGGATATGGATCGTTATGAACAGGAGAAAATGAAAGCAGTGGAGAAGGCGGCAGCGTCTGGAGGGTTGGAAATTGTTGAGACCGATGATGGAGAACTGGTGGCCGTGGACAAGGACGGCACATTTTACTCGACGGCTGATTCGACTGGCTTTGTGGAACACAAGCCGCCGAAAGATGCTGTCGATAGGCTTGTGAAGGACCTGCAGCAGGCCGAGGAGAATAGGCTGAAGAAACGAAGAGAGCGCATGGGACAGAACGGTGACGACGGAGATGTTACATACATCAACGAGAAGAACAAGAATTTCAACCAGAAACTGGCGAGATTTTACAACAAGGTATGTTGCCTGAATATAATTTGGACAAATTTCTTGCTAACAGTATTTAGTATACAGCAGAGATTCGGGACAGTTTTGAACGTGGTACCATGATATAGATAACCATGAATCCAGAGGAGAGTTGTACATTACTAGTACAAGAGTAGAGCAATTCCAAGACTTGATCATTTGCTTCCACCTACAACATTCCTTTCCTCCAAGCCTTCTGTGCCAGCCCCTCGATTTCCTTTACTTCAATAGGACCCTTAACAGTATCATCGCTCAAAGCCTCTACAACGGCCTCAGCTACAATATCAGCCTTTAAAGGCTTGACACCTGCCGCTCCCATGATTCCTCCGAACATTCCACCAGTAAGATTATTGAACATAGAACCTGCTGCCGTAGCTGCCGCCAAAGGCATAGTAATTGTCCTCGAGCTATCATACATCATACCTGGGCGTATAAAAACTCCCCTCATCCTCGGGAACTCACTCGAAATCGTGCTCTCTGCAGCCCTCTTCGTGGCAATGTACCTCTTTGGCAGAACCGGTGCTCCCCCAGCCGCACTAATATACGCAAATCCCAGCACTCCTTCCGCATTTGCTTCTTTCGCTAGCCCAATGGCGGAATCTCTATTCATGAGTTCATATGTAATCTGACCATCTTTCTCCTGGCTTTTCAATTCTTCTCCATTCTTTCTTGTCAAAGGATTTTGTGATCCGGCTTTTGTGGAAGAGAAAGCACGTTGTAGACCAGCGATTGGCGATTCTCGGCCCGATATTACGCCTTTGTAGTCTGCTTCTAGAAGAATGCCCATACTGTGAACAACGTAGTCGGCGTTTCGGATGAGGGGCGTGTAGGTTGAGGGGGAGAGGATGTCGGCACGTTCCCAGGATACTTTATGGGACCAGGAGGGCGGCGAGGCAGAGGAGGTTACTGACGACCATTGAGGTTCGCCAGAACGACTATGTGTATATATATTAGTATTTAACTCTTCCTACTACATTTCAAGAGTTGTAAAGTCAAACTTTACAACTCCTAGCGTGCAGATCCGAGCATCAACTCACCTAATAGAAGTAACATCCCATCCCCTCGCAACAGCGCTCTTACATATCCTCGACCCCAAAAATCCATTCCCACCACAAACAACAATTTTTTTTACCACGGGCGTCGCCATTTTCTCGTATTGTTGCTAAGCATAACCTGTAAAATTGCATGATGTCGTACGTCAGTGGTCCAGAATATTTGGGAGCATGGACCATTTGATCCTTGCTTATCGGATTAATGCGGCCGCTTCCGGAGCAAACCTTATTTTGTTCCTTGCATACGCCCGCAGTCTATCGCATCGTGTTCAACTGTCTATCAACATCAGTTTTCTTCCCCGCCATCAACAACGTTTTGCCAAACGAGCTCCCTCGCAACAACCACAAATACTATCTGCACTATAATTCATATAAATCACACGAGCCTAGCGCAGATTAATACAAAATATGGCCCCCCCTAACTCCCAGAAACGAACCAAAGGCATTTCCATCTTCCGACCTTTCATCTATGGCAGTACCGCGAAACTCTTCGACCCAGAAACGAATCCCAAACCACCTGGCACACCGGAAGATCACACGCACTCTTGGACCGTATTTGTGAAGGGAGTTGACGACACAGATATAACATATTGGTGTAAGAAGGTGCAGTTCAAGCTGCATGAATCGATTCCAAATCCGTTGCGAAGTAAGCTTTGCCTCCCCATTCGTATTTTCTATGACTCAAGATCTAGCAATGTGAGAAACATGTGCTAATGACTCAACCAACCAGTGGTTGAAAACTCCACCCCGGGTACCCCCTTCCTTGTCCATGAAACCGGCTGGGGCGAATTCGAAATTGCTATAAAACTTTACTACATTCCCGAATCTCTCGAGAAACCCCAAACTCTCTACCACCACCTCCGCTTACACCCCTACGGCAATACTGACGCTGAGAAAGAAGCAATGCGCTTAGCCCCCTCAATAAAAAGTTGGGTGTATGAAGAACAACTTTTTATTGAGCCATATAGTGATTTCTATGATATCCTTACGAGTCCAGTGGATAGGAGGAAGGGTGAAGGGGGAAAGGGGAAGGGGACTAGGATAATGAAGGGAGGCATGGTGGGCAGTACGGGGGAGAGGACAGCATTGATTCCCATGGGCACGAGGCCGGACCAGCCGTTTAGTAGGGAGACAGAAAAACTGGAGCTTAAGAGGATTAGGGAAGCGGTAGGTAAGGTAGAGGAAATGAATAAGGTTGTGCTGAGGGAGTTGAGGGATACAGAGAGGGAGCTTGCGAAGTTGAGGGATGAGGGGATTGGAAAGTGAGAAATTTGATAAGGAACAAGAATAGTGATCGAGATGGGGGGAGGGGGCGTCAAGAGTTTGGTGGTTATACCCAATTTGAAGGGGTAAATATCAGGACCGAGTAGGGCTAATATTTTGCCCGGAGAGACTCGTAAATCCTTGGCCATGGCCACCCATGTCTGCCACGGCTCGGGAACTCACAGTCAGGAGCATAGATGCAAGAGACGATGGAACGGCGAAATGGCGTGTAAGAAAGGCCCTTAATTACACTTAGGTTTGCTTACCAAAAATCTAGGAAAGGCTAAAATCTTTTGACTACTTGCAATCTATACACTTCTTCAAATTATTGCTGCAAATTTGCAAGATAATTATCTTAGGAAACATTTCAATACTTGTAGATACCCGAAGCAACCCATAATATCACTTACCAAAATCACAACCCCTAGAACCTGACACATTCATCTATCTAATGAGCAACATATCTCAGTAGGAAGAAAAAATAGTTCGCATCCAATGTGTAATATTAGCGCTTCTCAAGTAATCAGACGGAGATCTATTATAATTCGTAGTAACGAAGGTAATCAGGTTTGTAAATATGGACGGGGTATTTTGGTATGGGGATTGTTAAGTATTTCTGGTAATTTGGAGGTAATATAGATCTCAACTTTTCTCATTCATCCTCGCCACCATCTTTACAACCACAATACACTACTTTTACACATTTGCTCCTTTAGTACAACGCTGCCTTAAATACCTCTATTTCCCAACTCCCACCACTCACTCTTATGTAACAAAAGAAAACTTGCTGTGTGTGCCACAAGCATTTTTCACGGGGTCTCGATTAGAGTTTGGCCCTTTGCCCAAACCATCCAGTCACCATTACCGCCCCTCCTTTCCCTCCCATCCAGCCGACGACAAACAGAATTACACAAGATGTAAAGAATGAATAAACGCATAATAAAGAACACGCTAAATTGCAAAGACATTATCAATGCAAGAGGGGAGGGCGTGTACATCTCTCTTCCTTTTCTTCCCAAACCAAACGCCTTCTATTCTCCGTCTTGCGCCGAATTCAAAAGACTAACAAAAGAAAAGTAAAGAGTGAGGTTTGTTGGTATTGTACAGAGCTGTTAGTTGAAAGCTCATGAAACAGCCTTGGGCTCATAAGCAGGCGGCGGACTATCCTCTCTTTCGTCTCTCGATTGAGTTGACCAGAAGCCCTCACGTGCTGCTTTTTCATCGTGGGCACGACGAGCGATCTCGCCTGCCATCTTAAGGACCCACGCCTGCTCGATGATCCCACCTGCAGAGTGGGGTTCCGAGAGGATTGGAGCGGATTGAAGTTGTGGGATTTGGGTAGTGGATTTCTCAGCTGGATATTGCGAGGATGAGGCGTATGTTGGTCGTTGTTGGCGAGTGTGGATTGGGAGTGTTCGCTCTGTGCTTTCGAGCTGTGGTGCTGGTTCGAGCACGGCCTGTTCTGGGACACTTTTCGAGTTTAGAGCAGGGTGATTTAATGTAGACAGGCGAAGTTTTCGCGGTGACTCGCCAAGATCGATACTGCTTGTGCGGAAACGAACCTTTCCAGATGGTGATCTGGGAGGGGTGATGATATTATCTTCTGGTTCCTCGGTAACCTGGGTAGGGAAAGCTGGCTCTGAGGCAGGTGCCACCGTGTCCGTGCTTTCTCCACTTTCACTGACTACATCATCCGTAGTCTTTGATTTTCGTAGATTCACAATACGATTCTTCTTCTTTCGCAAGTGTGATCTTGAATGCCGCCCTGCACCCAAGCTGAGCCCAGTAATCGCTGAATGCATACTCACCAATGACGGCCGGGATGGAATGTGACCGTGGCCATCATCGGACCCTCTATTGAAAGTGTACGTCGTGCTACTGCTTGCCACGTGTGAATGGGTTCTTGTCAAACTAGGCGTTACGGGTGTTGATGTGCCAGCTGATTCTCCTCTTTCTGAAGGTCCAGCCCATGCTCTGAAAACTGCATCTCGAATTGAGGGTGTAAATAAAGAAAGAGTCCGATGTGAATCGGTTAATGCTGCTAGGCGAAGCAGGTTCTTCTGCGAAAATAACGAATGAATTTCAGATCCGCCATCCAGAGACAAAGAAGATATCTCACTCGCATCGAGCACGTTACCTCTTGCATCAACGGCATCCTGTGGGGGGCTCGCAAATGGGTCTATAGCAACTTCTTCCCTTTCTGTTCTCACTTCTTGCGAATTTTCTTCCCCTTCTTTCGCTCTATGCTCGGGGCACCATAATCTGAGCGAAAGTCGATGTATTATAGCTGGGAGCTCATCCATCATTAAAGTCCGAAGTTGCATTTCAATTTCTTTTTGAAGATAATCTCGTACGAAAGGTATCGAATCGAAGGTCGAAGAGACTTTAAGAGACTCGAGGGGGTCATTTCGGAAGACAAGGGTAAGTCCCTTTTGTCTTGAGAATACCAATATTATAAACGCGGACAGCTTAATCTCCGATAAGGTAATCTGCAACGGTATTGTTAACCCCGATGAAGCTGCTAGCGGTTGCGGCGATGTAAAGGACGGTTTTGAAAATAAATAGGTATTGAGGGGGTTCGCCTGTTTGTTGATATATTAGCCTTGTGTTATAAGAGTCCGGGGTAAGGTGGAGAAGCTAATTGCGCGTGCATCCTTGTGCGAAATTGTTTTCATGCGAAAACACAATGAAAGGGGAGATTTGTGTGTATCTCGAGATATGCGGGCAAAATGGAGAGGTTTTGACGTACTTGTACTCGAGTCTTGAGTGTCAGGAAGGCATCCCCAGAATAGCACATCTTAAAAATGCCTCGAAATCGGTCTTCTGCCAAATCCCCAATCTCCAGTATCTCCAACTCTGGGGGTACACTGCCTAAATTGAGCTCATTGACCAAAATATCGTCGACGATTATCGGAGGCTTCGGGGATTTATTGAGTGCGGTTGTGAGCATCTCTTGAGCTCTCTTGTAGAAATCCGCATCTGCCGTTAAAGGCGACCAGTTGAAATTGAAAGCCATGTTGAACTGGCATTAGATATCCGTATTGATCGTAGTTAAGAGGGTTGTGGTGATGCTGCAGTCGTGAAGTTGGTCGTAAATCCTGTCGCGTGAGGACTCCTCTGACCTGCCGGAATGATAAGGATGATGCTGCGGATGACCGACGGCGAACACCGCGCTGCGACGAACGGTGAATGCTCGGAATCAATGAAGATACAAGCAAGTGAAGTGTCGTTCGCGATGAAGGTCGTATCGACTTGAAGATGTCGATGAGGTCAAGGTGGTGATGGTGGGCGAGCGGAAGTTTGCTCTAGTATGAGGGACGGGCTCAGGAGCACGAAAATATGCCCCCGTTTGCTTGTGATGCGGCAAGAAGCTTTTTTCGTTACTGCGCACCGACCACCGAGGATGCGGGCTTGTGAAGGATTTGTGCAAACTTCGAGCGTCATTACCCGAGAATCATGTGGTGCACAAAAAGTTATTCCGGTTTGTGTTCGTCCGCCGCCGTGGTCCGCGTTCACCTACCCCGCGAAATGGTTCACTGGCCTGAGCGGTGGTTCGAGCTGTGCTTATTGCAGACGCCTCCAAGCCCTACTTTGGCAACTCGCTCCCTTCCTCCAATATTTTCTATGCCGCACCAAGTGCCTTGAGTAACCTCAACTCACCCTCCCACTACCACTCCTCCGACGCTAGATTCAAACTCCAGCAATGGCTGAACTGGAAATTCCTGTGCTTCCCAGCTCATCAGTTCTTGAGTATCTGGGTGAAGGGGCTGCTAATATTGTGTACCGCTTTTCGATTCGGTATCCGACACCCCCTCCTAGTGTCATCGATAGCTATGGCGACGGGACACCACCGCCAACAGAACTAGAAGATGGTGGCGAGAATTACCATGCACAATTGGCAGCTTTGAAGGTCTTTGAGAGTAAGTTCTTGAATAGGTTGGGGATACAACCGAAGTTGGTGGGCATGAATGATGTGTCCTGAATTCTACAAATCATGTGCACAGTCAGCATTGCAATTGTATTGTGACACTGCCTTAAGATATTTCTCGTTATACTCCACTAACAGATATCTAGATAAGTTACTTCGCGTCCGAAAAGATCTCCCTACGACAGCGCCCCAAGCTGTTGCTCAAGAAAATTGGCTCCGACTAGTCAAACCCCTTTTCGATGAGGATCATATCGTTGACCAATGCCTTGTACAAATAAAGAGCGCTAAAGTAGTTGAACATCTAAACAAGGAGCTGGAAGGTTGGGAGAAATGGCCATATCCGATCAAAGGCTCGCTTCGTTCTATGGATCGTCGTCCTACCAAACGTCACGGGATCTACCTTGCAGATGATGAGCATGGTCTTTTGGTCACGGATATGACACCTGGTAGGAATATCTCTTATTATGTTGAGGCATTGCTTACACTGCACATAGGTGAATTAAGTGAAGAGGTCACACAATTCAAGCCCAAATGGCTCTTACCATCTCCGTCGGCCCCTACTGGCTCAGTCCGCTGCCGTCAATGTGCCCGCGTGGCTCGACTAAGCGCCGAAAAGGCAAAACAAGATCCACCGGTTACTCCTAATCGCTTTTGCCCACTCGATCTTGTTTCTGAGTATAGTCGTGACGTTGAGCTCGTTGCCTCGCAAATGGGACATTCACCAGCCAAAGCCACTCGGCTTCAACGCTGGCTAGAAACCAACACCGTCCTACCACGTCTTCGCGACATGCAACGCAAATTCGACACCGAAGGGATCTTTAGAGCTGATCCGACCACCGAGGAATTCCGATTAGCCATGACTTTGAGAGATTGCACACTCTTCCTTCGCATGCCGGGACTCGATGAAGATGATGACAAGATTGAAGCTCGACTTGGTGATCTTGATGTCAAGAGTCCCGAAAAGGCGGGTTACTGGCAAAAGAGCGAACAGGAGTTGATCGATGAGGGGTGGTACATGGGTACGGAGAAAGAGGAGGATCGACAACCATTGACCTGCTCGCTCTCGCCTGATCGATGGAATACTGACAAGCTTCCTCGGAAGAGCATCAGCTAGTTTATACACATTAACAAGTTACGTTAATACCGCTAGGCGATACGACTAAGATGTGTAAGATAACTAGTAATGAATGGCAATATACAGGTGTTTAGTGTAGTTGGTTGTCTATTAGAGTGAAGTCTCTGCCTTTCAACGGACAATAGAGATTTACATTTAGTGTTGGGGATATAAATTTATTTCGGCATGCAAAGGCGCTCGACTACACAGACTTCACCGTCTGGTATGTCATGGAGTCCGAGATGGATATCATAATGCATCTCGTGTAGGATAGACTTGGTACAATGAAGCCTCTCGTACATAGAAATCACAGCCATTTACCTTTCGCTGTATGTATATTGCAACCATCAACAATCAACAAAAGAAGTACGTGTATCGTATGACAGAGAACCTCTTTCACATCTACATGACGCTAAAAATCAGTATGCAGGGTGGCAGCGACAATGGAACTTACAAGTGGAGTACGGAAGTATTGTTCAAGTTTGGGTTAATACACCTGACGGTGTCCAGGTCACATTATCGGAGTTAAACCTAGTCTTCCCCCTAAACACCAAAGTGGTGAGATTCTTCTTAACTCCGCATTATGTCATCAATCACCTAGCAACGTGCCAAGATGTCTTGCTCCTTCCTCCAGCAGACTTGCTGCCCTGGTAGCACTGACGACATTGACGACGACCATTTATACATTCCAACTCCCGCACTTCACATGCTATCCCTTGTTTTGGGCGACCCTAACCACCCCGCAGAAGCATCAATAGCAACACACCGCTACTGGAACGGTATGTTTTTGTTTACTATCATTTATTTACTCCTAGTGGCATCAACAACCTCCTCTACATGCACCATGGGCGGCTCACGAGAAATGGATAGGAACACAGACCTTTGTGGGGGCAGGTCTCAGGTCTGAGTGCATCACACCCACACTCACCGTCTCCAACACGTCGAACATCCCCTCCTGAGGGTTTTTTGTGGGTCACGTGGTCTATATCTCGTCTTCAAAGTCCCGTTCGGTTTAGATTTGATTGAGTGATCACATCCATAATTGCCCTTGAAATTCTCACAGCCATATCACCACTCAGAACCTACAACAGTGTCAGGCTGCTTTCTACCATTTCTTCACGCACTCCCCTTACAGGCTACTGTTTGCCGAACCCCCTTTATTTACTTTCGCTACACTTCTATAATCCAGCCAAGCCTTGCCCTCTGCAAATAGTAACTTTGCTAACAACAACTCATAGATCTTCCCCTTCACTAACTCTTCATCATGGCCCCCAACAAACGGACCTACGGTGCAAAGAGAGCTGTTGTTTCCGCTGCAGCTGCAGCGATATTTGGTGCTGGTGCTGGCGCTAGCTCTGCTAATAGTGTCACTCACGCGCCAGTCCAGGGATCACTGACAGATATTACGTCTGACATCGGCAACCTGCAGCTAGTGGATGTGGATGGGGCTGAAGAAGAAGAAAGTATGTCGTTCGAGCGAAATTGCGACTTAGGTCTCCGTCATTGGCCCCACAACTAAGAACATAAATGTTTACTTCACCACCAGGCCCTTCCCTCCCTCCTCCACCTAAGCATCTTGCCTCGCTCCTCAAGTCCTATCAAAAGGACCGAGGCGCCAGTCTTGATTCGAAGAGCTGGCAAGACCTCCTATCAAGTGGCACGATTGTTGAGAAGATCGCCGAGGCCTCATATGCTGAAGTGTATCGTGTCCGAGCAGAAACTGGAGAGACTTCCATCGTTAAGATCATCCGTCTAAAGTCACCAGAAGACCCTGTCTCCGCTGACCTCGACATCGCCATCAAGATTTCAAGTGTCATCTCAGAACTACGGATCATGAATGCATTGACCGAAATCCCTTCCTTCGTGATCTTCAAAGAGGCCCACCTTATTCAAGGAAAGTCAGCAGAGCAATTCACGAAGGCCTGGGCCGATTATGACAAGAAATCAGAGAGCGGATCAGAATTCCCTAACCCCAAACAGTATACAAGGGACTCTCTCTTTTTGGCTATCGAGCTTGGTGATGCTGGAGTTGTTCTGGATGAGCTCAAGCTGTGTTTCATCGAGGAAGTTTGGGATATCATTTTGGGTACTGTCATGGCGTTAGCAAGAGCAGAGATGGATTGCAAATTTGAGGTAAGTCATAGCTCCGCTGACTTCCGCAACATTTTCTCTCCTCCCACTACTAACCCGTTGCTAGCACCGCGATCTCCATGAGAATAACATCTGCATTCTTCGATCCGAAGGAAAATCTAGAAGTCCCACAAACCACTCTCATGATGAACGATACGGCTATTCTGGGCTTGAGATGTCCTTGATTGACTTCGGTCTGTCCCGCGCTACACTTAACGATGGGGACACAGTATTCTACAATCTCGAGGAAGATCTCTCTGTCTTCCAAGCACCAGATGGTCACCCACAATTTAACGCATACAAAAAGTATACCCCCGCCAGTTCTCATTCAATTTTCTATAAATTCCGACACTTCTTCTCCGTTCCTAACTCAACAATCAAAACTAAAAGTAGTGATAGAATGCGCACCCACCTATTTACGGGCACCCGAACCATGAATAAGAAAGCATGGCATAATGAAGCCTCGAAGATGCTCAACAATGGCCATTATTGGTCCGAGTATACTCCTTACACAAACGTCATCTGGATCCATTACCTCCTTAACTACCTCAAGAAAAAGTTCAAGGCTGATACTGACGGTCAGCGGCAATCTGAACTCTCCTTACTCGAAGTCGACATGCGGGAATTCACGAAGAGACTTGACGCCCGAACCAAGACGGAAAACGGGGCATTTACAAGCGCAATTGATTGTTTTACCTTTGCGATTGAGCAGGGGTGGTATCCAGAAGAGCTTATCAATGCTAATCAATCCGCAATCCTCGAGCAATCTAATATCGCAAGCTTTAACGAAGAGAGTAACGACAATGTAAAAACATTCGTCACTAATGAATGGATTAAGGAGGAGGCGGGTCGCTGTGTCAAGGATGGTGAAGATGAGAATAACAGGGCAGCTGTTCGAAGCGAGAATGAAGCTGGCGAAGAGCAGGATGACATATCCCAGGGAGGAAAGTCCCATATATTGAAGGGCAAACACACTAGATTTGGCGAAGACCCCAAAGGAAATGGCAAAGCTGGTGATAGCTTGGACGATGCTGCGGAGACCAAACCATGCTCGGCTGTACCAACCGGTATCCCAGCGCCCGATCCTAGCAGTGGCCGAACTACCAGAGCAGCAGCACGTCGTACGGTGGAGGAGGAGAGTTCGGGAGAGAGCAATTGGAGGAAATTAGGGAGAATCAGACAGGAGAGAAGGTTACCCTGAGTGGGTGGGCGTTACTGGGGGACGGATTTTTATTTGATTAATGCATAGCATCCGGATGATACCAGGGACTTGCGGCGTTGTGGGAACTTATCATAGATGAAATGAATCGCCTCTCGGCTAGTTATCCTGAAATAAAACGATTCAAAATTCTTAGAAAATAATATCAAAGAAATAGTTGCTCTGTGAAAACATTTAAGTCTTTTTGAGTTACTGGAAAGAAGCCCTGTCGTCATAACTGCTAGAGAGACTTAAAACCTTGTTCATGCCACTGTAGATCGTCCAAGTAATCTTAAAATTGTGGTCTTTTCTAAAGATTATCAAATTACCTTGATGTTCCACAAGGATACAAATATTCAAGTTTAAGACTGAGGAATAGGCGGTGCAACAAACTGCCAGGTGTTAACAAGTAGCTTTTAACATGATATGTTTTGTTAGTGATTGTACCTCTGCTTTTTTTTTGCGGATGATCATCCTCTTGCTGTAGTTTCATTAGGGGAAAGCAGTTCTGGGTCGTTTTACCAGTGCAGGATATTTACATGTTTTCTAGAGTTTGTCGGGCACAGAATTGTTGGCTTAACCCTAACCCTAACCCTAGTTATTTGAAGTCTAAGGTCACGTGGTATTGGCCACCAGTGTTGGAGTAAATTGGTGATAGAGGTGGCTGGCCGTCTCCTACCTGTTCACTTACAAATGTATTACTTCCGCTGAGATACGTGTTGAGTAGTATATTGTTCATGAAAGGAGAAATAGTTTTGCCAGCTATGCATTTTGCTGTCTTTCCCTTAAGTTGTAACGATCTTACTTTCTGGTCGGCAGTACTCACGTGAGTTCTAAGGTCGTCACATTGGTATTGATATTGAAGTACAGATAATCAGGTCGGGTTGATCACTTAGAAGTGATTTCGTTATTAGATAAGTCCCCACACCCCACCTAACCCACTTGAAATGGCCCGTGCGTCACCCCAACTTCTCCTAACACTTCAAAGTTATGAGTCAACTACAATACAATCCGAGGTTAAGGCGGCTATAATAGCTTCATATAGGCCTTCTTTAGCTTGTTTAGCTCTACTAGCCCTATTAGCCTCCTTCTGTGCTTGTTTTATTGCCTTAATATTGGCGAACTTAGAATTTAGACTAGCCTGGACCCTATTGAAGTTTTTTAAAAAGTGGCTATCTCCAGCTCACCTTTCAAAGACAAGCATTCATAATGGCCATTCTCCCAGTCTGTCTCCCAGATTCAAGTTCTCCCTCCACGAGTGTCTTTGTATCTTAGTCAATGTTGTGTGCCATGAAGAAGATGATTGTCAGTGCTTTGATAAACGAAAGACGTGATATTGGGTGGAGGGCTTGGGTGAGATTGTTTCTCGCCACTTGAATTACGTAAATCTGACAAGAAAGCTAGGCTGGATTTAAACCACTGGTAAATTTCTAATTCCAGTCATTTGTTTACTCTTT
Organism: Tricladium varicosporioides; assembly: GCA_021365295.1. Lineage (NCBI taxonomy): Eukaryota > Fungi > Ascomycota > Leotiomycetes > Helotiales > Tricladiaceae > Tricladium > Tricladium varicosporioides. The sequence goes on along the minus strand of JAJTIW010000010.1, from coordinate 312,854 downwards.
CCCATCTTCCTTAAACCACTCACTCTCCAACAGCTCTCCCGCAGTCGGCCTGTCCCTCCAATCTAACATCATGATTTTCCCAATAAACTCTTTATCCTTCTTGCAGACCTCTTTCTCCGTCGTTCTATAGAATGGCGTTGTTTGTGATTGGGGGATCTCTTCCATGAGGTATAGAATAGCCGCGACGGTCTCTGGGCTCGCAATCTCTTCGTATTTCGCCGGGAATGGACCGAAATATCGGAACTGCCGTTTGAGGACCTCCAACCCGTACTCTTCATGGCCAGAAGAGACGGTATGGGGGCGAAAAAGGTTAAAGTTCCCACCGTAGATAAGACTTATAAGCTGCAAATGGGAGATCAGCACTCTTTGTTCGTTCTTGAGTTAGGGTTCAAACGGACCACAGTCCCAAAAGACCAAATATCGGTTGCGGTATTCCAAGGCGTTTCCATGATGACTTCTGGACTAGTCCACATAGGTGCCCCGATTGGCGTACCTGCTTGGGCGTACTTGGAATCTGCAAGATACGTGCCACCGAGATCACTAAGTTGGACATCAGAGAACCGGATATCCCCTGCTCTATAGTTTACGAGGACGTTGTCAAGTTTGACATCTTCAACCTTAGGTTTAGTAAGGCTCTAAGCGAGATACAAAATTAAAGCTCTCACCTGTGTGTACATAACATTCTTCATGGAGCACCTTCAATGCTTCAAGTATGCATCTTGAGACGTACTTCAGTTCCTTTCGGTCCAGAGTCTCCTTGATCGATGCGTTTAGGAGATGATCCTCGAGATACTTCAAGACAATCGTTGGAGGATCAGACGGCTCATCAATCTCATCGATCAATGGCCGTAAATAAGGAGTCCGATCCTGGAAGCGTTTGAGGACATTTCGTTCATTTTCCACTCTCGGATGCCCTTGGATGCTTTTAATAACTACCGTTTCCCCAGTCTGATTTCTATGAGGAGTGAGTAGTGAGTTCTATGTCTTATTCAAACGAGATTATTTCATCCAATAAACTTACTTTGCGAACCAGACAGTGTCTTGGATTTCTTTCGTGATGATGTACTTTCCCAATCTCCCTCGAAGAACTTGTCCAAGTAAAAAAAGTGATGACATGAGGAAAGGGCTGAGTACGTAGTAAAGCAGAAGCATCTAGGTAGCACGGTTTTAGTGGAAAATCAATCCTAGGATAGGTTTATATGATTCAGGTTGTGCGCTAGATCGCAAGAATTCATTTGAAAGCCATTGAGGTGCAATCTACTCGCTTGTTCCGACCAATCATAGCCATTCCCACTGGCCCCAGCCAGCCTCGATTAGAAAGTATACTGGAAAGTATAACTTAAAATAGCTTAAAGTTTATTATAGAATAAAAGTATTAAAATTTAAAATTTATTTGGACTTTTTTTTATAGTACTCGAGGGCAAGGATTAATATATAAAAGTTCGACTGTATGGGAGAGCTGATATACACCTTTTCCTTATATGTTTTTGAGTCTTATATAATTCTTGAGTATGCAAGGGCTACTATAAAAGGGAAGCCAATTTGTAGAATAATAAATAATTAATTACTCTTTTACTTTTTTTAATATTCTACGAAGATCTATATATAGTGAGTATTTTATAATACTCTTTTGTTTTGTTTCTTGCTGAATCTTGTTTACTAAACTATTATCACTGTCACGACCAGCTAAAACCCACGTTTGCCTAGGCAATCGAGTATCACCGAATTCTTCAATATAACGTAGGCCTTTCGCCAGTGAAATAATAGTGTTATCATTCGATAAACTAATCGCTAAGGAAGGAAAGAAAGAGCTTGAATTTGGGTGGGGTGATGATAACCCCTTTACCAGGATAGAATATACAGCATGACGCAGGCTGCTCCTATGCTAAACGCTTACAATTACCCACTTCCTGTATTTTAAGCGACACGCTTTCTTTTGGTGTACCATATGAGCCCTTCCTGCTCTCGGACAATATTAATTTCCCTTTAATATTACTTAGTCTAGACTATATCAGTTTTATAAGTCGATATTGTCCGAGAGCAGGAAGGGCTCATATGGTACACCAAAAAGAAAGCATGTCGCTTAGGACGCAGGAGGTGGATGGCAGCGGTTTGGTAAATAGGATTCAGCAAGAAACAAAACAAAAGAGCGTCATAAGATGCTCACTGTGTACAGAGCTTCGTAGGATGTAAAAAAATGTAAAAGAGCGATTGGTTGCTTGTTATTGTACAAGTTAGCTTCACTTTTTATAGTGGCCGTTGCATACTAAAGAATCATAAGAGGCTCAAAAACATGTGAGGAAAATGGGAGCACCAACTACCCTCTCACGATATTTTTCTCTATTGAAGTTAATATATTTTTAGACTCTAGAAGCCTTCCTTAATAATATTCTTTTTATTTCTGATTAGTTCTCCTAGTCTATTATATTCTTAAGTATTCTAGCTTTAGAGCTGTTATTATTAACTTTACTAATAGTTAATATTCTATTTTCTAGATTATATTTACTTTGCTTTTGAATTATATATTAAGAATCTCTTCTTTAAGTTCTTCTTTTCGACTATTAATAGACAAAGTGTCTGGATATTTGAAATTTATTTCGTAAATAATTTCAATATATATTCAATTTTATCTTTTACTTCGAAGTTTTGTGTCGAAGGAATTATTTGTATTTCAGGATTTTCTTGGCAATACTTCGATTTTCTTGGTATAGATGGAAAATCTTTTGGTTGCAGACCGGGCTTATAATTGTTGGATCAGAGGGTTCTTGTATAATTGATACAATTGATGCAATTGAAGCTTGTGCCAGTACCGAATATATTGGAATAAATAACTAATTAATAATAAGGAGTGGTGTTGAGAGATGGTAATCTCTCCAGATGTTATAAGCTAGACTACAATAGGCAAGGCGTCATATCCTGAACTGACTGGACAGTCCCCCTGATTTCTAGGATTAACTAGATCGAGAATTCTTTCCTCTGATGTCAGAAAGTCCTTGTTGTGAATCATTTAACTCTGTAATTTGTCGCTAGCTCATATTATTTCTTTGCATGTAGCAAACCTTACTCTAGAAAACATTTTACCACCAGCCTTCATGATTGCTTGACTCACTTAGATTCAACAGGCAATAGGCGAATGCCAATGTGGGTCAGGTATTATGCCTATGTTTGCTGCAAGTATTATTGAGATTCGGGATTAATCATCAGTGGATAGACTTGGCGGGTGATGAGTGGTGGGGTGAAATCTCAGTCCTGCTGCAGGTGGCGTGCGAGATCCATGTCTGTGCAGCGGTGCGTATCTCGTTTCTCCCAGCTTAATTTCTTCTACCAAGAAAATTTACTGTAACTCCCTGCAGTCCTATGATGAGATCGTTTTATCTTCTCAAGTCAGCATGGCGGGATGTGTAGTGAGAGTTTGCTGAGATGAAATATTGAACAAGTCAAACTCGAGAGGAGGTTTCTCACGAAAGACACGGCCCGCACCGACCGGGGCTTTTCCATACAATCACACTAATTCTAGTGGCTCAAACAAAATCTCCATATCAAACATGGGGCTGAACTGCTCACACGGGACGGAATGACTTCCCCTCGTATATTGCGGCTCTGCTCCAATCAGCTCCTAGCCGCATCGAACCCCCTGTTGTTCAGTCATCTTGAATTTGTGATTTCGCCCCCAAGGTGGTGCATCATGGGGACAAATGAGGACAATGCGGCAGAGGATAGTGGTAAGAGGGAGGGACAAATAGGTGACCATTTCCGTGTCCTTGTTGTTGTGGTTTGCTTGTGCTCTTGTTTTCCTGAAAAATTCTTGCAACTAGAAGAGTGGGCTTGTTTGTGAGGACAATCATTGAATATAAACAAGATGGCAGACGAAAACACCCCAGCTAAGGTTGTATCGCCCACTACAACCACTGAAGCCCCTGCCTCATCCTCAAGCCAAAAGCCACCAAAAGAATCATCGGAAATTTCCAACACACCTCCAACCAAGAAACAAAGTTGGTATACATGGTCAAAAGATACACTAGAACAGAGAGTTCACAAGCATCTGGAGAAAGAATATAATGGGAAACGCGGTTTCAACGGACACTTCTTCCAACGCCCTACGAAGAGCGAAGTAGACGATCTCGCGCGCACATACGAGAAATCCTCAGAGATTGAATCCGACTCCCGCGGACGGATAGTATACCGGAACCAGCTCGGACAAGAATACGCAAAATACGACGATGTAGCGACGTACCTCAGCCCAACAAACTACGTCCCCAAGCGCCTAGTTGTTCAGTCTACACGATATGTATGGGACAACCAACTCAAGAGCGGAGATTGGCGGCGTACGAAGTTAACTGGTTCTGTGCCGACTGTGCTCAAGATTGCGGAATGGGCTTTGAAACCCGCAAATAGGGATAGGAAGGGGAGAGTTAGTATGTTCGGGCGTGTTCATTCAATTATTCGAATTCTAGTTGTCGGACTACCGTTGCAGATTATGTTGGTTCTGCCGGGAACAGGAAGTTGGGAAGATGGGGATACGAATGATAAGTATACCGAATTCCCTGGCTATCACTGGAAATGGCCGAAATACGCGATTAATCCTCTGGATATGAAGCCTGGGACTGAATCTCAGAGTGGGAGTGAGAAAGCGAAGACTGTGGTGGGAAGTCGACAGCGGTTGTTGAGGCCGCGACAGCTGATTGTGCTGAGAGATAATGAATGGGTGTTGGATCCTAATCCTGATCGGAGTTTGAGTTATCTGTTCATCTCGTACGCGAATTTGCACTTCGATACTAATAATTCTGAGGCTGGTCGAAGACAGATATCAGAAATGGCTGCATTTGCGACGAGGAAAGCGGGAAAGCAGGCATATTGGCTTGATTATCGGTGTCGAGCGCCGGAACCGGGGCCAGAGTTGGATGGGGATGTTTATCGGATGTGTGATGTTATTCGTGGTGCACATCAGGTTGTTGTGATGTTGAAGGCGGATAAACAAACCTTAAAAGCAGAGTGGGGGAGCAGGATGTGGACACTTCCTGAGGCACTTCTTGCGCCCGGGGATAACGTGTTTTTCTGTACCCCTACAGAAGACTCTTTCCAGATCTCTTCCATGTCGAAGGTTGAGATGAGTGGGAGTGTGTGGGAAGACACAATCGCCGAGGATGAAGATACACCAACACGACTTCTTGCCGAGCACTTCACGGGCCTTCTTACTCTCTCTAGGTTGGAGATACTCTCGAATGCTATTGCTGCGCTAGGTGATAGAGCGTATAAGAACTACCAATCTCACACCCGCGCCGACATTGCCTACGCTCTCATGGGTCTCCTCCACTACCGCATCGAAAAGTCACCCACAGATACGGCTTTTCAAGCCATTGCCCGACTCTCCCTTGCAAATGACAGTGATCGTCTCATCGAGCGTATGATATCCTTGTATCCCGATCCACATGATACAAGCACTTCATCCTTCATGCAACTATCCAAAGCGGATTTGTATTCTACTCACCTTTGGGATGTCGAGCCACTTTGCCAGATTGTTGGTGTAGCTGGTGAAGACAACACTATTATTCTTGACGGATGTCGAGCAATGCATATCCGATGGAAGGGCTTCCCTCGCGCAAATGTGAAAAGACACTATGGGTTTAAGAAGCTGCTCGCTGAGTTGTTCGTTCGTTCTGGGGCCTGGTGGTTCCTGTTTGGTATCAACTTGACTATCACTTACGCGCCATTCTTTACTTTCTCCAATGGTCTCTCAAGCAAGAGTCTTGTCCTCGCTCTCGAGCTGCTTGTCGGGTGTTTCTTCATCGTTGGCCTGCTGCTGAGTTTCTGCGGTCCGTACTCAGTTAGGAGATTGTATGGTGGTCAGGTGTTGCAAAGTACTCCCAGCTTGGTAGGCTTTGAGGGTGTTCTTCCACTTTCTGAACTTGAAACTATCATTTTTGGGAATTGCAATGGACGTTTATCCTATGCTCCATCTGGTACCCCATTCTCACTTTCATATCGTTCAAAGGACCTTCGCGTCGGCGTTGAGCCATCTTGGATTCTTGACCCAACACCAGAGAACAACATTGAGACTGTCCGCGCTTCTCTTCCACCCAAGCACCATCTATTCACACTTGTTGACACGGGTAGTTTGACGGTGATGATTTTCAGCGCGGAGAAGCCGCCCACCGTTGCTTTGATTACGGGAAGGGAAGGAGGAATGCTCAGGGTAGGGTTGTGTAGTTGGAGGTTTGGTAATGATTGTTTGGTCAGGGAGGCGGTAGTGAGGATGGATAGTTGTGTAGAGGAGGCCGCTGTGAAGAAGGGGTGGTTGAAGGTTAGGCTGGGGAGAAGTGGCGAGGATGGTGGCCTATAAGATAGGAAGAAGGTATGAAAATGCAGCACGGGGAGTAATGATAATACACAAGGTTATATCTAATTCTGAACTTTTCTCTTTTGATTGTGACTTCAGGAATTGTGGTTATTAAACCCTCCGCCGTCTTTGCAGGTAGGGCAATAGCAGCTCTCTGATACACCTTAACATCTTGTCCCTTATATAAAGAGTCCGATGGTATGTTGGGATGGTCGGCGCATATTGTAGGAGCGATAAACTCCATATCCACGGTAACGGTTCTTGTCCGATTTATTGGTATCAACATCAACGTAGTCCTCATCTTGAAAAACATACCTCAAATAAAGACTATGAGAGGCGGGCAATGCAAGTAGGCGAGAAGGAGGATCGTACTTGTCAGCAATATTAAGATACTGACGCAGCACGCGTGAGTTGATAAATTCCACTTGAATTTTCGGAAAGACGGCCACTGTTGATATATCTGATAGTGATTAGCAACTATTCTGCTACGGTGTAGAGGATCTGGAACCTACAAAGATGATTTCCAGTTTAACCTTATCCTGCATTTCTTTCATCTGCCCTCCAACCTCGATTACATAGTCCCTATTGAGAAATCCGGCGACTGCTCTACTGTTAGCTCGAAAGAATCAACCTTTGGTGTTTCAGAAGCCTTGCCACCCTCAAAGGTATAGCATGCGAAGCCGACGACATCCCCAGTGGTAGTATCAATAGCCTTAAATGCATAGCTGTTGGAATGGTTCAATCTCTCGCTGAGACGGAGCGTGTAGAATTGCAGGGTATTGTTTTGGTCTGGTTATTGGATGAAGCCAAAGCTGAAGAGGATATCTTGAGCATAAGCTATTGTGTTGATTTGGGCAAGAATAGCAAGATTCTCGATGTCTGCTGAGACAATGTTGATCTCTGATTGAATAGTTGGTGGGCTCCGTGCAGAGATTTTGACGGATTTGAGTGGGCGTCAACGATGATAAAAATTGTTGTTGGAATTATCGTATTGATATCTCAGAAAATGAGCTATTCCTCTGGTAGTATTGTTCTTCGCTTCGTACTTGGTTATAACTCTTTTTCGCTTGGATATATACGATTCCTCTACTAATATAACATTATAATACTTTGTATAGACTTTTAAGCCATTCAAACGTGTTTATATTTACTTAGAGGCTAATCAAGGTGAAATTATGACCGGAAGATTACTGTTCGAGAATCTTGTCAGGTGGCGGTTTGAAATCAAGTTGCGTGTGCAAAAGTTCGAACTTGTCACGACCAGCTATAACCCACGTTTACCTAGGCAATCGAGTATCACTAAATTCTTCAATATAACGTAGGCCTCTCACCAGTGAAATAATAGTATTATCATTCGATAAACTAATCGCTAAGGAAGGAAAGAAAGAGCTTGGATTTGGGTGGGGTGATGATAACCCCTCCATCAGGATAGAATATACAGTGAGACACAGGTTACTCCTATGCTAAACCCTTACAGAACTTGGAAGAAAGTAATTGTTTACAAAGGAAATTCGAGGTCCCTCTCTGTAGAAATATTACATTATCTTAACTCAACCAATCCGGACTTTCTCCCAACCTACAACTAGTTGAAAACCTGTAAGCACAAGAACTACCCGGGTTTAGGAAGTTTGATTCTGGTCTTTCAGGAGACTCTTTCGAGCTGTAGAGTTTGCATTTTAGGTTCTGAAAGAATATTTTACTGATGTTATTGCAAGTTCTCTGATTGCATGCTCTATGAGGTCTTGGATTAAGCAGGATCCGTGCCAGCACATGAGATGAAAAGGCCCTCGGCAGCTACTGACACAACCCATGCAACAGCACGTAAATACATCCCTCTGATATTATCACGCTACTTAGACGAGGCTCAACAAGAGTTGTTTCCTGGTGTGTCGCACAATGCGATGCTATGGTGATTGTGACTGCAGCTGAAGGAAGGTGCATATCACATTGGCGATTCGCAGACCTGGAACCTGGGTAGGGATGAACCACTTCCGCAACTTTGCTGGAATATACAAGAAAACGTGATATATATCAAATTGAAGATTGAATCGTCTTTTGGAGTACAATCTTCGTAGTGGAAAGCAGTTGCAGCACAAACAATGCACGACATACTTGCATCGCATCGAATTTTGGTCATGTTATGCGGTCGCCTTTCACCACCAAAATATGTATGAGAGAGGTTGGCCCGCTAGTGAATGCTTGATAACCCTTGTATTTGAAGCATTTGTGGCATAAAAGATGCTTAGAAAAGCATCTAAGGCTCAAGACAAGGGTATCAAAGGCTGAATGTGTCTCGGTTGCCATGTGACTCCGCCTAAAGTGGCCCCGCAGAACAACAGCATTACTACGTGCTACCAGCAACGGGCAGTGAATCTCACGAAGTCACTCGGGAACTTCTACCTATTTCTTCACGCAAGCTCTCCTCCTCGTGCAGACCTAAATGACGAAGCGATAACACCAGCGCGACATCGTCATACTGGCGACGAGATCATGGCGCAACAAACTACCTACGATCGGGTACGAGCTATCTTCAAACAAGGCGATACGGAGCAGAATTACGATCCTTTGGACGAAGACAATGGCAGTATCGAGGAGGAGGATGTCCGTAGACCTATTCTCGTTGTCCGAGGCGACGACGATGATGATGAGGACATAGACAGAGAGGGGGAGCCATTCTCGTGGTTCGAGTACTCTATCTTTCTGTTACTTGGAATAGCAATGCTTTGGGCTTGGTATGGTCAACTTCTCGACTTGCAGATAATCATGTGCTAATGTAACATCAGGAATATGTTTTTGGCTGCTGCACCGTACTTCCAAGGGCGATTCAGGGATAATCCAAAGATTCTAGGCAGCTTCCAGTCTGCTATTATCTCCGTTGGCTGTGTTACGAATCTGGGTTCGATGCTCATCCTCTCGAATCTGCAGGCAAAAGCCAACTACCCTAAACGAATTATTTCCGCCCTTATCATGAATCTGGCTGTCTTCAGCTTACTATGTATATCGACCACAAAATTTAGCGGTCTTTCGTCCCCAGCATATCTCACATTCACATTGATAATGGTGTTTTTCACATCTGTGGCTACGGGACTTTGTCAGAATGGAGCGTTCGCTTTTGCTTCAAGCTTTGGACGACCCGAATACATACAGGCGATTATGACAGGTCAGGCTATTGCGGGTGTCCTTCCGTCCATAGCGCAAATCTTGTCGGTTCTTGCTCTCCCACCCATCGATCGTTGGGCGGACCCAACCGAGCAAAAGACGGCGATGGCAGACCAAAGTGCGAAGTCAGCCTTTGTGTACTTCTTAACGGCCACCGGTATCAGTGCACTTACTCTGTGTGCTGTCTTTCCTCTCATCCGAAAGCACAACCATATGATGGAGCGGAATATGATCACGTCCATGACGAGCGTTCAGGAGGCAGAGCAGGCGAAGCGGAAATCTATCAGCATGTGGCAGCTATATAAGAAGCTTCATTGGCTTGCAGCAGCAGTCTTTATATGCTTTACGATCACTATGTTCTTCCCTGTGTTCACACAAAAAGTCCTGTCCGTAGTCCCGGAAGATAAGGCACCCAGATTATTTCAGCCTTCTGTTTTCATCCCACTTGGTTTTCTTCTTTGGAACTGTGGAGATCTCACAGGAAGGCTTATCACGATCTTTCCCTTTTTGGTTGTCCGGTGGCCAGTCCTTCTATTCTGTCTCTCGATACTCCGCGCTGGCCATCTTCCTCTCTATTTATTGTGCAATATTCAAGGGAAGGGGGCTGTCATCGACAGCGACGCTTTCTACCTCTTTGTGGTTCAATTTGGATTTGGCTTGACCAACGGTTGGCTAAGCAGTATGTGTATGATGGATGCTGGAGAACACGTCGATGAGGGTGAAAGAGAAGCTTCTGGTGGCTTCATGGCAGTCAATTTGGTTGCTGGGTTAACTGCTGGATCCCTGCTGAGCTTCGCTGCTTCTGGTATTGGGGGAATGAGTTGATCGATTATGGAACTACTGTATTATCATTGATTTGCATATCAAGGCGCATATGTGAGGATATAGAGGGAATTTTGAGGATTGCCAGTATTGGAAGCGAGATACAATGATAATGAATTAAACCGGTAACCTGGAGTATTTGGGTCAGCATGCTATAAATGTTAAACCCGTATTTACGGATCTTTCTCTACTTCCATTGATGTGACTCACAGGTTCTACGAGACATAAAAGGGTTCTGGAAGTCAGAAGTTGCTATACTTTAATTTCTATTATTAGGGAGGGGAGGCGTATTAATATGATGGTACTTTTTAGCTAACACACCACAAAATTATGCAGAGCGACAAAACGATACCTGATTGGATATACTATTCCACTATGGTACACTTCAGGTTTATTTCGCTGATTGTGGATATTCTATAGATCTAAGTCAATATCTCGTTTTGCCCGCCATTCCTCAAGCTTTCATTATCTGATCGAGGGAAAGGCCAGCAAAGTCTGAATCTTAAACAAGGAGTATGCGGGACGGCAACCGGCCCTTCTCCTTACATATGGTGATGCTGGTAACTATGCATCTTCCTTATATGGTGTTGTCTGGATTCTGAACCGAAGCAATGGCCAGTGAAGTTTATCAGGGGTTTGTCTGTGCCTATATATAAGCGAGACTAGCATGGTTGATATTTACTTGGGAGGAGGAATCTTTCCGAAATCTGAAAACCATTGAGTAGTTTCACCTTCACTTGAGAAGCCTTGCGCCTTCCAAATGCTTACAATAACGTCGTACTAGTCAATCCCTTTTTAGTCGATATCAACCACATCACCAAGGTATAAATACAAAGGTGAACATTTTCTGTCAACGCTGGCTCCTACATAACTATATCTAACACAACACTCTCAGAACAAATTTGGTTTGTCCGAAACAATGAGCACCCCAATTACTGAGACTCCACGGGCATGCGCAGCGGACGAGCACCACATTCTTGACAGTCCTCCAACTCCTATTGCAGGACTTCGGCCTCAACGAGCAAAAAGCTCAGCAGCTAACTTGAAAACGTTGAAGAGGAAAACAATTTCAGAGAAGGCTGTGTGGAAGCTTGTACAGGAAGGTTGGATTGATGAGAATGGCAATGATATACGTGACGTTAAGGTTTCTGCACGGCCAGGTTTCGAATTCGAGAGAAAAGTTATGGTAAGTTATGCTTCATTTTCACTTCAGGCGGTAGATATTACATCGAATTGTCTCCCAATGTATTTAAAGCTTGTCAAACTTCTCTATGTTTATTCACTACAACAGCTAATTGATATTAGATACCAGCAGATTACTCGTACGGCGAATTCGGGGAATTCAGTGACTTCTCCCAGCATCCCAACTACTCTAAAAAGCACCACTCAAGAGTTAGCACTTATGATTCAAATTTTGACGCAGCTTGGTCCGACACAGATGTCACGGATGCTATCGATGACCTTGATGGTCCCTGGCACAACCCTATCTGGTTTGGAAATCCCGCCGAAGGAAAATTTCTCGAAGATAGTGTTGTGATCAACATGCCCGACTTTGCAACAGCTAAAGAATATTCTTCAAATGCTGCTGCATATGCTAAACTAAAACTCCACTCTTCTCCTCTTTTAGTCCCGATGAATTTCGGTGGTTCGCGCCTCAGGGACATTATGCAAGATGGTACTTCAGGTGCCGGCTTGAGCTTGCCAATTCCTAGACCTCGGCCAACCACCAGGATTGAAGAGATTGCCAATGCTGGAGCGACCGCGAGGCCTAAGAGTCGTCCTACCACAATGGGATTGCCAACTAGCAAGCTTTCTATCCTACAGATTGAGGACTTAGCGAAGAAGAAGGAGAGGAGAGCGATGAGGTTGTCTAAGACGAGCAAGAATGATAAGAAGCGCTCGACTGGTGGTACTGGGCGGATTCAAGGTACTCTTTTTGAGCGAAAGCGCAAGCGAGTGGATTCCGAGGAAGAGAGTATAGGTGAGGAGAGCAGTGAGAGTTCAAGTGGGAATATGGAGACCGAAGAGGGTTATAGTACTGATGAGAGTGGAGATATGGACGACAGTCACTGAGATATTCTTCGAGTACAACAGCTAGCACTTGCGGAGCAAAGACAAACCCAATAGCCTCGGTGACCTCAGAAACCTGGCACATTCGATTTCTGGATTGTCGCCTAATATGACTTTCAATTTCCATATCTCTCTGACGAACTCTCGCCATTTGGTCTTCTCTATTATCTTTTTCACTCTCGCATGACGCCCACCTTCTTGTATGTATATCGCTACATTCACGCACTCACCACCCATACCTTTTCAAAACGACACTGCAATAATGGCCTTCCAGATCTTCTACCCAGAATTGTTCCTCTCCAACTCGCGTAGTTCTAACGTTCTTGGCGTTTCTTTCTTAATTTTTACATACTAGAGTTAGACATTCAAAATGTGCGATTATTAGATTACTCGTCCTTGCTAAGGTTTCTATGGTTTGACACTCTTTAGAGGATGGAGTGACGACTCTTTGAGGCTGGAGTTCTGGGGGACATAATGCGGGAATATATGATAATGATGAAGACGACGCTTTGGATTTATAGTTAAGAATAGTTTGTACATTAGTTGATTTCGAGAAAGGATACGTTGATATGAGAATTTTCGGAGTGTGTGTGACTTTCAAAAAGATTAATGTCAAATTGTAAGTGAGAGGGATTGAGAGGCTGAAACATTCGAAGGCGGGAAGTAGAGTGCCAACATTAGATAGGTGATTTAAGGAAAGGGACTCTGAACTAAATAATAACCTGGGAACTTGTTATTTAGTCGACCCATGGAGATTTATATAGTAAGTGGTAAGTTTTAGTACAATTCTCTGTTAAAACTGACAGAGGCTATCACTGCCTCTCGAATACGTGATTCCCTTATATAAAAATTACCCTTGGGGAGAGGGCATGCTTGTATAAAATATTTGAGATGTGCGGTGCTAACTGAGGAGTTATAGAGAACAAAGGGAATGGTTAAAATGTTATAAAAGTGTGGAAACCCGATTTGGAGGCTCGAACTCCGATAGTATCGCATGTTGTAGATATATCACTCAGGGATACACCTGAAATTCTGATGAGCTGGTGTGATATTTAAGTCCTTTTTTTTTTTTTGGTTGTCTTTCCATACCCTTACACGCCTTGAGGCTATGGATTACATGCAGGCTAACGTACGAAGAATTGCGTAAAAGTAAGTTAAGGATACTAGAGTGGAATATATATTACAAAGTAATATACAAGTTTATGGGTAGTCTTATCGGGATTGTTGGCTTTAAAGATATTGACATGAAGTAATAGGTCGGATGACAGTGATCCATTTTCTTGAAAATGAGGGGGGTCGATTGTAGAATGACCGCCCTGATTTTCTCGAGAATGAGAGCCGTCTAGAGATCTCGGATAACTGAGCCAAGAAGGATAATGCAAATCTTGAATCCCCGTATTCAACCCAGCCGGGAAGAATACAGGAATGTGGACACCAGTTTGATTATCGGCCCAGAAAAGCCCTCCCGTTATCAAGCATTGCGCGATTCTTCAAAACCCCATCTTTAGACCCATTTAACGCTACATCGATCATACTTGCCGCACATTCATCAGACCCTATCAGCCACAATTAATTCCTTCATCATAATCGTGCAGCCTAAGAGAGAATACTCACTAATCGCCCCAATATAATCCATTATAATCTGGGGTAAAAACTTAAGGATATCTTTCCTTAAAACCCCACCAGGCTTCACAACAACCGTTTCCCAACTCTCTTCACACCCATTTTCTTTCGCAAAATTCCTCATTATGAACTCACCTAGACCCTAGATCCAAATGAGCAATTTTTCAAGCAACAAAAATTTGTGAGAAATCTAAGGTGGAAGGGGGAATTAACATACCCTCCCTCGCCGCGCAGTCGGTAAAAACCATAATGACTTCTCCTGGTCCTCTACCGTAAACGCACCTCCTAGATGCACATACCGAAACCTCGAACTTCCACTCCTCCTTCCCTGTAAAATGGCTTTGGCAAATGCAGTAGGGAATTCGACTTCGACTGGGAAATTTCCATCATATGAACCTAATGCCCTATGTGGCTATTAATATTTCAGTCTTTTCTTTGTCTCCGAAGAAAAGAGGGTAAGATTACCAAATACACGCATCCGCATCATAAATTTCCTGGATCACCGATTCGGGGTAGGATTTGAAGTCTGACATAATTATGACTTTTGCTTTTGGGTGAGAAGATAGATTTTCAATTGGCCGCCGAGAAAGAATGATAAGGGTGGAGATGGTGGCGTTGGAGAGGCATTGGATGAGGATTTCGCCGCCGATGTAACCGGTTGAGCCTGTGAGAATGACTTTCATTTTCCGAGTATTCTGTGAAGGATGATGGATTGTGAGCAAGCTGAAGATATAAGAAAGGATGATGCTTGTGTCTTGTGGGTGTTCCTGAATTCTCCTAACTTGTTCTGATGGAAATTCTCAAAATACTTCCGACTCCCTACTGTTGCTTCATCAAGTCAGTAAGTGCAGACTTTTGATTGCGGTAAGGAATGAATACTTTTAGCCTGAAGAAAACCAGAGATTTCTCAAGTTGCATAGGTTATAGGTCAAAGTAAGGTGGCTGTAGGTGGTACGAATCCCTTGTTACCTAAACTCGACCAGTAAAGTCCGCCGCATCCCGGAGAATAGAAAGTGCATCTCCGTCTTAGTAATCGTGTTGTGATTGGTCAGATTGTTAAATCACATGAATATCCGGTTTAGCGGACCATTGGCGAGCGAGAAGGATTTGGAGGCATATCAGCGCCTAGCCGTTCAGCGACCAACAACACACATCATCTCTCACCTTCAAAGAATAGAAGAGGCTCGCAGTGCGTTCAAGCTAGGCAAAGGCATCATTTTCGAGAACTATGCCAATACGCTCCATGATAGCAACAGAGACTTTGAAGCGGGTAAAACTGTAACAAAAAAGTCTGTGCTATCCTTGCCTCACCGTGAACCTAGTTTAACTATTCGTTTGTTTCTTTCGAGCCTCGATCGAAATCCCTAGAAAATTCTACCAAATTTTGAAAGAGATGCACAGACTACTAATATTTCATTGGGTTATAGTAGGCACCAAATTGGGGCAAACTTCGCAGCCTAGATAAACCTCATGATATAGATACTATACAAAGCATATTACTGTATTTTCACACCGTACCTATCTTTAATAAGTTGTGAACGGAACGAGAGTTTAAAATCAAAGCCACAAAAACTGGAGACGAGAAAAATTGTAACAACAACCAAAGATCTAAAAAAGAAAAAAAGATAGCCCAGGTGCCAAAGTAATCCGAGGAGGTTGAGGGCAAAGGAAAAGGGACTCTTAATCATAAGGTCGACTCGGAAAAAAGCCGAAAGAGTTTCCCCATGTAACAATGCGTTGACAACCGACCATATCCTTCTGGTCCAGCGCCCATCTTCCCATGTTTGGACGCCATCTAATAGGTCTGCATCAAACAGATCAAAGATCAACATAGCCTTGCCTGCTAGGCCTTGATAAAAATCTATGACAAGCCGCCGCCTGCGGAAACACACAACTAACCAGCCCAAAATCCCAATACAACACATGATAGCAGTAACAACAGCCAAGACGAATATCGCTATAGCATGAATGTATGTGAGAACCAAATCAGGCCATGGATCATTCAGAAATGCATCCTCAAACGGATCATCGAATGAGCCAACCCAAGCATAGATGACAGGCAAAAGCCATAAACCCCAAGTGAAATCAAAAGGTCCCAAACATGCTCGAAGTATGTATCCCCGTAGTTCAGCAGGCGTCAAAGGTTTGTCAAGTCTGGGAATGTTTTTTGATAGACTCGGAGAAATGCCGACCATGGCCCAAATTCTATCGGCTGGGTCTTTGCACCTCTGTCGGCGGCCCATTTTGACGGCTTCCCATATTGAAAGTCCCGCTCGCGAGCTTTGATAACTGTCGCGTAGATTCTTTATTCTTGTAGCTCTTTTGACTGCACTAGTCGTTTTTTCGGATCCTGCTGTGATATGTTCAAGAGTTCTGCTAAAGGCTTTCCAAGGGAGCTGAACGTGTCCACACATGATTAGTACATCACGCGCGACGGCAACTTCTTGAAGGATCCAGAGACGCCCAAACCAGGACCGGCAAAGGAGAATATCAAAGGCCTTTGAGAGAGATGATTCATTTCGCAACAGATCATCCCAGAACGGTGTGTGCTATAGATATATTAGCGACTCGCCGAATAAAGCAGCTTCTAGCACACACAGATATGGATATCGTTTGATTAGCGTTTCTTCGTTTCCGCTTAGAGGGTGTAACATTTCTTTGCTGAGATGTAGATGCTTTATTTATAATGTCCATACACCATGACCCGGATTCAGCACCCCTTCCAAGCCAGACAAGGGTAGTTTCTGCTTTCTGATAGATCTCGCACATCAACCATTTCTGACGGGCGAACTCCGATTTTGACAAATCATCTGATTTCTGATTGATACAAATAGCATCAACCCAGAGGAAAAAAGTGCCGGGCACTTCAAGGATGCCGCACTTCGAGATCGGCACTTTTTTTGACCTGTTTGGGACACCACCCTTAGATGCCGAAGACACGTCTAATTTTGGCAGAGTTCGTTTGATTGTCTCTTTCAACTGGTCAATGGCAAATTTGCAGTTTTGTGTAACTTGGAGAACACGGCCATCACAAATTACATCGTTGAATCCGTCTTCCGTGTCCCATGCATATGACAGAGCGTGATATGGAGGTGGGTCATCCAGAGAGTATTCCTTGATCTGAAGCTGTATATTGTATCCGAGATTGGAAGAAAAAACTGGTTCGAATTTGACTAGTCGAAATGACCGACTGCTTTGCAGCTGTCGATACTTAAATGGAGTGCTGTACATGAGAGGATTTATGGCCAAGATAAGACCTCTAGTAGCGTGCGATTGCGATCGTGCCTGCTGCGCCGGTTGCGCAATTCGGCCGTAGTAAACAATCAACTCATACCTATTCCTATAAGTGAATTGTCATTCAACCACATCCAGGAGTTGAAGTTGGTAAATGGAGGTCGCGGTTTTTGTGGTCGGCTAAGTCCGCAACACTTGGCCAACAGGCGAATCGGCGTGTCAGAGACCATGTGCCCGAGGCTGTAGCTGCCTCAGAGATTGAAGCCTGACATATATAAAATGTGTAATAAAATACGACTAACGTGACTGTGAATACAATATTAGGTAAGGGCCATAAATCGTCCTCGTTTATCAAGATGCTTGGTATTTTGTGTACCTCCTACTTTTGTCCAGATAAATCCAGCAGGCAGGTTTCCTTGTGATATGTGTCTTCAAACCTTGGAGCTATATTTGAACTCAATAGAAGCTCTATGCCACGGCCCCGAATTCCAGGGACAGATCGATAGTCATGATAGAGCAGGGGGTAGTAGCTACAGTAGCTTTTGACGCTCTCAATAGGACGATCGATAGCATGGCCAAACTGCAGTATTTATCTGACTGCAAGTCGAGCCCTTGTAGAGAAATAGATAAAGAACAATAGCAAACAGATTATAAGTTAACCTTATATATTTATCTGGTGGAGATTTGAGACCCCAAAACATGAATTGTTTTCGGCACGCAGGGATAGACGTTAATTGTTGAATGATAGAGTGTGAAGATAAACAGTTTATGAGAATGGTGCTTTTTGATAAGAGGTGTTTGCACCTCGAAACATTTGAGGTGGGATAAAGTGTTTAAGAGTAATTTCAAGAGAAGCAATGCGCGTATACTTGAGTATTTAACTGGAAGAAGCTTTAGTGCTCTCAGGAAATGGCGCAATGATAGTGCCAACCAAAGGCAAATGGGTATTTTGAATTAGTAAGGGCAGATTTAGTGCGACATAAGAACTCATCAAAATACGTATCAATTGATTCTACGATGAATCTTGGTACTGAGAGATAGAACACAAGAAGTTTCAATTATTTCTAGAAAAAATGGCCCAATGGTAACAAATGAGAAAAATGTGTCTTTAGGGATAGTTAGGGCTGTCGTTTTATTAATTAGAAATTCAGATCTCGCTCATGCAGGTTAGGATGGCAGTGCAGCTAAGCCGCAAAATGAAGTTATTCTAAGATTTTAAGCCTGAGGTTGCAATTTACCAACATCTGCACGTTTCAGAATTACATCCCACCTCCCACATCCGCACTTATCTCATAGACAACATTGTGTTCCGAAATTTCACAATCTAACAGCTTCGAACAAGTTTCAATTGTGAGCAGCTAGGCTCGCTCTTAGTTAATTGTGGAGGCATTTCCACCCGGAAAGGTTCTTGAGACGAGGAAACCAAGGGTCGAGGGTGGTTAACCAACTGTTGAAACCCAAAGCAGAAAGGGTACCCTGCCACTTTATGTGAGCCAACAATCACGTACATCATATGCACGTCGTGCACCAGGCACCTACCTTCTGGTTGGAATCCTACCACCACTACCAACAACCGTATTATCCTGTACGAGCGACCCCACCTCATCACAATAGCATCTCACCTCACCTCAACAGAATGAATAGCTTTTGAGAACGACATTGACTCTATTCATTTCCTATTAAAAGCATTGATGTTTTCACCCTCATGATGAAAATTTCAGTACTGGCCTCGACTCTGGCCGGCTTTACCGCCGTAGCTCAGCCAGTTTCAGCAACCGCTGGATGTGATCCAATTTCGAAATATTCAACTAAGGTTCGTAATCGAGGACTTTGTTGGTGGATTTTAAGCTGATATGCAATGTGTAATGTGTAGTGGTTTTTAGAAAACACAAAACCAGAATGGAGGTTCACTTCATTTGATTCCACGGCTTTATTTTATACTCAGGGCTTATCTCAACGTGCAAGACAATTTGCAAGACAAGCTACCAATAATAAGATCACAATCTGGGTAGGTTATCTATCGACACATACCATGAAACTCTTACGAGCTACCTCGAAAGTGTGTGCAAACTAACAGTTGTAACCTGATAGGAGGTTTGGCCATGCGAGAATTATTTCATCAAAATGACCCGACAAAATCCGTTATATTGCATCATGTCAGATTTTGAACAAGAAATGATATACTTTGAAAATATGTCACGAGCTTTTGCCATGAAGGCCTCGAGACTTGCATCTGTTATGCACAGGGACATCGAAAATCCGCCTATGTCGAGTATTTGGGGACGGGTTGAGCTACCGGTGCTTCAGGCAGACAACAACCCTTGGGGGACTGTTGACTATGTTAGTTGATTCAAATATGCTCATTTTCCAGTAGCTACAATCATGTGCAACGAAGCTGCAAGCTTGCACTTAACAAATATACTGACTCGGGCTTAGATCACAGCCATAGATGCCGAAGACGTACAACGACGCAAATTGGAATGGGTTCGATATTTTTCTGCTAATCTCTACGAAAATGCGGACTCAATTTTACAAAAGATACTACACGGGAGGGATGAGCAAGTGCCTTCAAGCCTCGGAAAGAGGGTCGAAGGGGAAGCCTGCCCTATGATCACCATAGACGACAATCATCCATTGTGGTAATGTGTCGAGACAACGGAACAAAAATGAAATGCTTTCGATAGATACCCAACTTTACAGATATGCGATCACGAATCCATCAGGACTGGTGTTTGGATCTTTTGGCTCAGGATATATGAAGATTTGATTTGGACTAGTTTTACAGTGGAAAATATTTGAGATACATATAACTCCCATCTATGATAGGCTATATTATTACGTTGGATGAGCTTATCGACTTAAAACTTGTAAGAAATTTCAATTATAGGTGCTAGCATTTGATAAATATGTATGAGACGTTTGAACCTTCATATATTCGTACACAGATTACGGGGTATCAACAAAGCAAATAATGTACACGCAATCCTCAAATCATGCATTCCGTAACTTCCGCAACGCCTCACGATGTGCCCTCAATTGCGCCACATATAAAATTCTCAACTTCCGGAAAGTCTGCTCGAAATTCTCTTTATCCCCCAAGGTTGGGAAATCGACAGCCACCCATGACAGCCTCTCTTTGCTATCGGGCAAAGACTTCCTCTGGGATTGACCCATGCTAGCTAGATTCCATTGCTCCAGATCGAAGCCAGCATCATGTCGAAATGACGTCAAAGTCGACACACCTGAACCGGAGCGTTGAATAACAACCCGCATACACTTTTGTGGATCTTTTCGACAATTGCAGGCTGAGGGAGTGATATCGGTGTTTTCATCTATCTCTACGCCCAAGAAAGACAGAGCCTTTTCGTTTTTCTTGCTTTCTTGCTGAAGGTAGAGCATTACTACGGAGGGCAGAGGTTTTTCAAGGACGAGGCCTACATTTCCATCACGATCTACCACAGACGTTGTGTACCTTGTCGGCGATGTTGCGAGCATCGTAGTTGCTACTGAAACAGAAGATCGCGCACCAGCTTTCGAGATCATCGAATTCGTCGTTGCGGTTGACATGGTTGTCATCACAGAGTCCCGCCGATTATTGGAGAATACGCTAGACAGCATTGAGTCTCGCCCTGGCGAGCCGCTTGCTATGCTTGACATAGTTGGAGAGTTAGGGGGCCTTGCGGCAGGCATAACTGTCACATTGCTTGACGAAGAGCTGGGAGATGAGATGGAGGAGCCTTCTGTTGCAGTCGAGTTCTGTGGACGTTTAGCCCGCCAAAGCTGTACCCGTCCCGAGTATACAGATTTGTTCCCTCCGAACACTCGTGCGGATGAGTAGGTTATTGCGTCAATTCCTATTCTAGTTCTGGTTAGCAACTAAAAAACCGTCTAGGGAGATGGATGAACATACGATTCGAGGACAACTTGATAACCAGTGACAGCATGCTGAAATTTAAAGAGTTCAGTCTGCTTTGTGAACACCAGCGCTGAGCTACCAGATGCCAGCCTATCGCCCTGAAAAGTTATAGTGAAGGCCCCTCCTGGAGAGTTTGTCGATGCGTACAGTGGGATGTATCGGGATCGTCGCATATCAACGTTCATAATGTTATTTGTTTTCTCCCTTCCTAGAATATTCGCTTTGGGCGTGTCAGTTATGACAAGCTTCAAGTCGACTTCAGTGAGCCTGAAAAGCTCAATGCTCTGATTGTAATCTCGATATGGGCCCTTCAAGCTCGCACTCATGATCTTCTCACTAAACTCAAGCTCCCATGTTGGTGTCGGCCCGGTATTATCGTCCTCATGCCCAGGTCCCATTTTGGGATTTTCCATGCATGTTCGGATGATTTTGTTTTCATCTGGCGTGATGAGACTTAACTTGGAGTCTTTCAGAATTTCCAGAAGCTCAATCTCGAGCCCTCGGACATAGCTCGCAACAGACACACCCATGTCGTTCATCTGCCTCTCAAAGCTATTCATGTCACGGGGATGGCATGCAGCCCTGTACTCGTCGCCACGTTTTACGTGACCGATTATTGAAAAGGCCTTTGCAATTTCGAGCCACTGTCGCTCCTGCTTGGACTCTTCCTTATCGGAGACAATTGTGCTGGCTGTATTGATGTGGAAAACGACCGCATCCAGGCCTTCTACCAAAGGGAACTGGCCTAGCCTCATATCGAACCCCGCCTCTTCTAATCTTTGCTCAAACATTTTTTCCAAGGTTTCAGGAATATCAAAGAGGCTCGTGGACGCTGTTGATGAACTCGGAAGGTCGACATTGGCGCCTTCAGTAAGGAAATGGAATATGTCTTTCCGCAACGACTGAAACTGCTGTATTATATCATCCCTCGCACTATCTATACGCGCAGCCAGATCACGGTGAATCCGAAAAACATCGATATGTAGTTGATTTGCTAACCGTAAATCTAGCGTTTTTAACACGGTCAACAACTTGATGTTGAGTACTGCTATCCGATCCTTTAGGCTTTGAACGTCTGACGCGATCGTGAAGTTCCAGGTGATATTCCTCACAAATCCACCATGCACGCTGAAGTATTTTTTATTTTTCAAAAGCTGTTCGCAATCTTCGATAGCTCGCCCATAATCTCCCAGTAGACCAGCGAGCGTATCGGTACTAAGATCCGCTCCTCCTGCAGCGCCATTTTGGTTGACCGTACTGATAATTTTGCGAAGATCTTCGAGGTTGGATCCTAGGTGCTTGATATTCTCTCCAAACTCATTGTATAATGTTGCTGTTATGAACACGAGTCAGTCTCCCTTGTCAGAATTGAGTTCGCACCTGGGACGTGCAGTCCCAAGCACACGGATGCACATCATATTTGTCTCGACAGGATTACTTACGTGCGCTTTGAGACCTACTGAAGCCATACTTGTAGGTCTTCCCGGCAATCTCAATAAACTTCACCAGATCACCAAACCCGACATTCATCCTGTCGTGCGAGCCTCTCTAGAACTTTCACTAATACTTGGAAAGCCCAACAACCAGGCGCAAGGGACCGTCTTTTGCCTTACATGGGCTGAGTTATGTATCTGCAGTTAACTTTACTTGAACTGCAAACAAGATGTGTAAAAGAAATGTGATCGAACAAGCGGGGAAGAAGCTGACAGTTGCGATAGGCAGCACAATCCGATCTTCATCCCTCACTTGTAAGCTACCAGTGCGGCTGTGCAGAGGAGCTGTGGCACACACTACTGTGTACTCATACAGCTTCGATATTACAAAACATGAGAGTCAATATTTCGATATATCCCGCACATGAATGGGGCGTCGCTCTGATGATAAGATGGGAAACTGATGGCGTATCAGTCTCGAGGCTGCGTGGCTGTGCCTGCATATTGCACTTTTCTACACTTGGATTCATTTCAACCTTTAACCGAGAAGAGTCGCTCAAGAGCCAATAAGGACGGCTCCTCAAGCGAGCCTAAGAAAGGAGGCGTTCTCCTCGCCTCCACATTATCCCGCTCCCTTGACTAGGTACAAGGCAGTGCAAGAAATCCGACATAATTGTGTGCTATTGAACCTAGTTGAGCCGCATCGAAAGTGTAAAAGTGAGGCTGCGAACCGCTTTCGGTGGCCCTGTTCGGAATGTGGCTTGCCAAGTGATGCACCGTGTACAAGGTTCTCCGTAAGGCAGATGGCCACACGATCATTCAGCCTTTCATGGCGTTTCTGCAGGACTTTTGGAAAACATTAAGGGCGGACCTCGCTGTCACGATGGAAGACTTGGGAAATTCGGTGACTGTACTCATGATTGTGCGAGATTTCCCTGATCTCGCAGCCTATTTTCTCGAAATTCCGGGCGGCTTTGGAAACATATCTTGAGGCTGACGACTACGAAACACATTTCTTAGGTCAAAATGGCTGGCGATGATTTCACCAACGTTGTGGATTCAACAGTGAATGATGATGGGTTTATTGGGCTGGACGATGAGGATTTGGCGATTATAGAGCAAGCAGAAGGGGATTCCAATAAGGTTGTTACACGAACACCTCAAAAGCCATACCAACTTGGTTATATTTCTGTCTTTTCAATTATCATAAACAAAATGATTGGTTAGTAGCCTTCCGTACCTTTCACGTTCCTCAGCGTTATTGACGAGTTGTTTTAGGCACCGGCATATTCGACAATCCTTCGACTATTATGCATGACACAAGAAGCGTCGGCTATACGTTGATATTCTGGCTCCTAGGATCCCTCGCCACAATGGCTGGAACATTTGTCTTTATCGAATACGGTCTTACTATACCTCGCTGGGAGATCAATGGACGGAAAGTTTTCACTCCAAGATCTGGTGGTGAATTCAACTACCTGAACTACCTTGTCAAGAAGCCGAAATTCCTTGCATCATGTATGTTTGGTATTGCCTTCATCCTAATTGGTAATGCATCCGCAAACGCTCTATCATTTGCAAGCCATGTCCTTGCAGCTGCTGGGAAGTCACGGATTTACGATGATTCTCCGCCAGCAGATCTCGCGAATTTGGCGAGAGTGATTGCTATTGCGACCATGACTGGTGTGTGCTTCTTGCACGGTATTTGGCGAAAGCTTGGTATTGCTATCAACAACTTATTTGCTCTTTTCAAGATCTTGATTTTATTGTTGGTTATTATTCTCGGGTTCGTCAGCATTGGTGGCACTGTTTTTGGTACACAATCACCAGCGGGGGATAACTTCGCACCAAACAAATCTTTCAAAAATGCACAAGACCAACCTTATGGATTTGCACAAGCATACTTGAGTGTAGTCTTCGCTTTTGGTGGGTTTAATCAAGCCAACTATGTAAGTCCACTCTTAATTATCCCATTTCGACTTTCCTGTTCATCTTGCTAATACGATTTTAGGTTCTTGGTGAAATCCGCGAGCCGCGAAGAATTTATAAATCTGCAACTCTCCTGGCTGTGGGAACCGTTTGTGTTCTTTACATGCTCGCCAACATCGCATACATGATCGTTGTTCCCGCAAACATTCAACTTCAAGGCAATGTCGTTGAGTCATTCATTAAACTGACACTCGGAAGAGTCTCGAACTACGGTCAGACACACGCGAGCGAAATTCTTCACGCATTCATGGCTGTCTCATCCCTTGGGAATGTGATTGTCTCTACCTATACTGCCGCCCGTGTCAAGCAAGAAATAGCCAAAGAGGGCATCCTTCCGTTCTCCCGCCTCATCGCCAGAAATTACGATGCTTTAACTCGCCTCTCCTCACTATTCCATCGCCGCTCCCACCAAGCCACCAACAAATCTGGTTATCCAGTTGACGGTCAGCCCATTCATCACCACGAAAAGACTCCTCTCGGTGCGCTTCTTGTCCATTGGTTCTTCGCTCTGTTGATTATCCTGTGTACATGGGGTGTCACATCCCCACAAACTGCCTATGGAATAGTTTTTGGAATTTACTCCTACACAATCGACGCTTTTATGTCCGTAGCTATCGGTGTTGGGCTCCTCTATCTACGCTTCTTCAGCAGCCGCACTCACTGGAATCTCAAGTCCCCAGCCTCCCACTGGCTCTCTATCTCATCCGCCTCACTCTTCGTTATTGCCAATCTCTTCCCCATCGTTACCCTTCTTGTACCTCCAGGAAAGCAATTTAAATCGGGTTACCCGTGGTGGCTTGTGCCAGTTATTAGTTTAATACTGTTGGTTGGAGGCGCGGTTTATTGGCTAGTATTTGTAGGGGTTGTACCCAAGTTGGGCGGGAAGAGGGGGATGGAACTCAAGGTTGAACGGACGCCGTTCTTTCATGAGGAGAGTGGCGGGGAGTTAGTACAGATTGCAGAGGTAGTGGCTTATGATTGGGTTATTAAGAATTGATGATGGATGATAGATGAAGGATGTATAATAATGTTGTTATTTTGCTTTTGATATACCCAAATATTACGATTTTAAGTTAATCTCTTTGCCTAATTAATTGCAGGAATGAGATCTTTGTATGTACGCAATATCCGTGTGCTCTGGTCTCATAACTTAAGTTATCACATGAATGATTAAAATGAGTATATACTTTTTCTTTAAAAAAATCCAGTTACAAAGTTTCTTCAAGTTTTTTTAATCATTACGATAACTATATTTTCGACAAGAGAAGGGGATAGCAATATATGCATCACACTGAGAGAAAGTGATGAGGAAATTAGAGGGTGCGAAGAAAATGGAACAGCTATTTAAAGTGAGTCAACTAAACATAGGAGCAATAGCAATAGTTTAAGCCTTTGGGAAGGATGTGGTAGAGATCCAATATGACTAAGCTTTTGTGGTGGAGTGAAAACAGAACGCAGAAAGAATTGATATATTATAATGCTCTCTGCAACGGAGATAGTTGTGGCGTTGTGGAAGTCAAGATTGGAGGGCAATAACGGGCCTAGCCTATGTAGGCTAGTGCTGTCTCGTCTCCACCTGAACTTCATTTCTGCTGTCACCACAATTCGAGCTTCTAGGACCTTCGTTCAGGAGTTATCATCAAGATGGCTGCTCTCCTCAACAACCTCTTTGGAGGCTCTAAGCCATCGGCATCGCCTGTCCCTTCTGCAGACTCTGGTATGTATGCGCTTTCTTTTAGGGAACTGTTACTCATTGTCGCATAGACTTCGCGGATTTCGCAGGAGCTCCAGATCCATCACCGGCCTCTTTTTCTGCCATTCCTACAGCTGCCTCCTTTCCTGGTGCTGGCGCTTTCCCAACTGGCGCCGCTGTTCCATACACAAAATGGTACAATATACATGAGCGATATGCATTGAGCGATTTCAAGCAGGAAGGAATTATTCTTGGCTTCATCGTTGTCATAATCACTGTCCATCTTTTTGGTTCAAGCGCGAACAGGAAGAAGGCCAAGTCATGGATTGATGCGCATGCGACAACTCTGAAAAAAGAGTTTGCGCTTGTTGGATTCGGGGGAAGAGCTCCTTCCCCAGATGATGTTGAGGATGCAGGCTTGGCAAAGAGCCTTGCCAGCGTCAACCTAGATCGCCCAGAAGAGCTGCTGAAGGAGAAGTCCTTACAGCAATATGCGACTTACGCGACGGGGAGAACGAATGTCGCATTTTTGGATGTTAGCATTTCTCTCTACAAACGATACAGCCCTCTTACCCTAATCGCCGAGTTTGTGTTGTCGTTATTCTTCGAGAGCATGCCAGCACCGGTTGAACGAGTAGAGGCTACCCTGTACCCCTTTGATGGCCGGGAATCTTTGACTGTCCCAGGACAACTTCCCGGCGCCCAAGAGCTTCGAAAGGATAAGAGTGGGTATGATGGGTTTGTTTGGGCTGTTGTGAACAAGGAGACCATGAAGCAGTTGCGAGACGATCGATATGATGTCTCTATTACAAGCACCAAGGACAGCCCAAAGCTTCCAAACTGGGTCACGATCATGAGCGAGAGTGCAGAGATCACCGACTTCTTGCTTACTCCTGAGCTTATCAAGGCTGTAGAGTCTGCTGGAGATTTATTGGAACACTTGATTATTACAGATCAGCCAATTGACCAGCCATTGAAGTAAGCACACAAGGTCGGATATTCACTTTAATTACTAACATGTTTTCAGGCTAGACGATACCGTTCCCAAGAAGCGCATCCACTTGTCCTACCGAATTCCATCATCCGGCGATTATTCTAAACTTTTGCCGATCTTCGAGTATTTCATACGTGTTACCGATATTCTTGTTCAATCCGCCCATTTCCGTCCCGAAGTCCTCCGAAAAGTCAAGGCAACTCGTGATGAGCAAATCAAAAAACTACAGAAGGCAGATGAAGATGAGAAGGCTGAGGAAAGGCAAGTCGAGCGTGAGAAGGCAAAGAAGATGAAGAGAGATCTTGAACTGAAAGGACTCGATGCTAAGGCGCAGAAGAAATATCTTGAAAAGGAGAAGGAGCGCGAGATGAAAAAGATGCAAAAGAAGCAGACTCAACGTGGTTGATCTCTTGGTTGGGAATCTACATAACTACGGAACATCAACGATGCTACCTGTTTTTATTGTATATCTCTTATCATCAAGTTGTATGATACTGGTGCCGTAATTACTAAACCTCGCATATCGTTTCATATGATATGGCAAAACCTCAAAATATACCTGTAAAATCTACTTTTGCTTGTTTCTTTTCACTCTCAATGCCTGACTAGCCATTCTACTTGCTTGCCATTCTCCCACTACCCTGATGCTCTCATTCTTTGTGTTACTCGTAAATTATTGTTCTCTTTCGGCCTTATGCTAAGCTGATAGTTCCTGAGCAACAAGTAGCGCCGTATTCTGACTACTACACTCTGACCCTCCCCTACTCCATAGGCACAATCGTATCTCATACCCCTGCTAGCTTCGCACTCTACGCTAGCGCTTTTCCTCGAAGTAAAAAGAGCCGTTACTAAATCTCAACCTCGATCCAAGCCCAAATTTGCTCATCATATCTCCTGCCCTTGAGCACACAAGTATACTCTTGAATAGGGCCATAATCCTTTACCAGAAAAATGGAGTCCTCCACAAATTTGCCAACAAACGAAAAGGTTGGTTGTGACAGCTGCAACAACAGCCCTTGTCATACCAACGGCAGTCAAGAAACTGCTCTTGCTACTCAAACTACCGCCGATAGATTTGTTACTTCTAACAACTCTACCGTTATTACTCCTGAGAAGTTGGCAAGTCGCATGGTCAAGCTCAGTATAGATCCGTAGGTACCCTTTGCCATTTTCTCCTCATACCATTCCCCTTAAGAAACTCCAGGGGCCATTGCTAATGCGTGTGATATTTTAGATCCAAGTTGAAGGTGATCGCTGAGTCAGAGTCCAAGAGCAGCAACGAAATATACTTCCAGTACAATAGTGATATATGCACCTGTTGTCACGGCAAGGATGAGGAGTTCAACTCTCAACCTCAGAAGAAAGTCAAGACCACTGAAACTAAGGATGCCATCGATGCCATTGCCACTGATATCCTTGGCCCCAACACCACCAATTTCGTCAAGCCCGGCACAATCTCCACGTGTCGCACCAGCAACTACACAATCCCAACCAACATTCCCACTTCTTCCGCCTCACGCTCTATATCTGCTCACTCCCCCAGGGTATGCACTTGTCTCAATCTCATGCAAACAAACCTTTCCACTACTGGTACCCGTGGTTATAGCTTTCCCACAAATCTCAACTTCGATATCCCAGGTCGCCTCAAAGGAGCCGATAATAATGGGTATGTGAAGGGTGATTATAAAGGATGGATTGCGGTACCAGAAAATCAGAAGGACATTGTGGGGATGGTAGTAGAGAATAAGGAAGAGAAAAATTGTAGGGAATGCGAGGTTTGTGTTGTTCACAACGGCGGGGTTGGAAAGGGCAAGTGTGGCAATCCACTGGAATAGATGGGGTTTCCGTAGTGGTGAGGTGGTGATGCGACACTGAGAATGAATCGGTTTCATGGTATATCTGAGTGTGCTACACTAGCATAGAGAGCCTCTATGGCCATTAAGAATTCATGGTGGGATGGGGTGGTAGTCCATAGTACTTGCAAGGCTTTATCTTTTTTTAACATACACCGAGGTAGCTTTTTAGATTCATGTACATTCACTTCCCGCTCCGAAAACGTTTCTCGCATCTAGGTTATGATTGTGTAAATTTATATTGTTTTATTCACTTAAAAGTTTGGCGCGAAAGAATCTCACTGCCTTTCGTATAACTAGCACACTTTCAATATTGTTAAATATTTATGCTCCACACAGACCAATAAAGGTGGATCTTCCTCAGCTGCATCCTGTTAACCAGCTCGTGCTTAAAGCGCTCAGCTCCATCACCCTGCACTGCAACTCAACACTCAAGATTCTTATATATATATACCGCCTCTGGTCCACCAAGCATACCACCACAGCCCAGCACAATTTCTTTACACTAGGAAAAGGCCTTGAATATGCGCCAAGGGGGGCACTTCTACATTTATTTGCCTCGCGGTTAATTTAACGCTACCCAGCGAACAGGCAGTTGAGAGAGCAGGATCGAAGTAGGACCCTCATCCACTTCAACCTCAATGCCTCAACACAGCTCACCCCCTTGCACTTGTACTAAGGACACCATCCTTGATAGCAATGGCGTGTATGATCCACTTGTAGAATAGAGGTTCATAATTAGGAAAATGAAAGTAAAAAGCAGTGAGCACGGGGAATTTAATGTTGAGGAGTAGTAGCGATGTTGAGCTACTTAGGACTTTCAGAAAATAGGTAACGCGCTATTTCTGCTTTACCATAGTCTACTATCTCAACTTTACGTCTCACGAAGTAGGAGGTGTGTTAAATTCTTGAGTACTCAATAAAGTTTGTTGACGTTTTCCCTTACGTTTTTCTTTAATGAATTAATGGTATTTCAGGGATAATCATCGTAGTCTAAAATTTATTGCCTTTCCACTATCCCAAAAATTGGTAAAGATTGCTAAACTGTGAAGAGTGGTTCGTTTTGTAATATTTCCTTGATTTTGAATTGCAATCTATTACTGCCGACGATGCATAGGTGTGTAGGTGAGAAACTTTGTTGACGTTTAATATCGCCGGCACAGAAGTCACTAATAACACTCTGGCATGACTCCATAATAGTACGATAATATACCACTCTCTAAGAGTTAATTAGTGTTTAATTTTACCTGCCTCTTTCCTTTTAATAAGGACGGTGAGTCTTGAATTTCATCGTACTCTGATATCGTGAACTGTTTTCCTAGTGCTCTACACACGATTTTTTATGTCAATTCAAAGCCCATGCACAGTTCTGAACCTTACCTCAGCATACAGTCAAACAAATCATAATTCGTATCTTAAACATGCACCGATACCACCAACAACACGCCGCCAAGGCGCAGCGCACCTCATCCATTCAGCCCCTTATCGCAGCATCTCAACCAATCACAACCCTGCCCACGTCAAGTGAGAGCGGCTCAGCTGGTCAGGGGAGTGTCCTTTCCGGCACACGCTGCGACCGCGAATCTGCATATTGGCACGTCATAAATATATCCTCATCCCCACTCCCTCATCCCCACTCCCGCATCGCACGACTATCTTTCCCTCTTCCAAAATTTTAATGCCACAACCAACGGCGAATCAAAATGCCGGATTTGAAAGCGAAATTGAAGTTTTGGAAGTTGAATACTAAGACAAATCCTGGCGACGATGAGAATAGGAAGAAATATGAGGATGATTGGCCACGGTCAGCAATAGAGCCACAATCCTCTTTTCATATCAAATCTGAATTGGATTATCAACGCGCTTTTGAAGCACGGTTTCCCCCGCCATCACCGGCACATCGCTCTTCCTCTACTAGAATCACGAAGAATGATCATGATAGCGCCGTCGAATTCGCGCGGAAATTGAAACTGGAAGAGAAAGGCTTGCGCAAGCTCACGCCTGAAGAAATAGGGCATCGAAGGAATAAATCTTCTGAAAGCAGTGAGAAAGGGCTGAGAAAGTTGAGTGAAGAGCAGAAGAGACATCGTAGGGAGAAATCTGAACCTACGAAGATGAGACCGCCTACGGACTTTCAAGCCATACTTGATAAAAGTAATGACGGATTTGGACACTATGGAAATGGTGTGGCAGCGGGTAGTGGAAGACATTACAATGCACAACCGGGGTATGGAGGTGATTCTGCGAATCCTGATGGGGCGATGGCGTGGGCGGTTCTTCAGGAAGGACATGGCCATCATGGACATGACGGTGGAGGCGATGGCGGAAATGCATATCATGGTGGGGATGCAGGTGGTTATAGCCATGGGGGAGAATACGGTGGGGATAGTGGCGTATATGTGGGAGGTGATGCTGGGGTGGGAGGCGGCGATGGAGGGGCAGGTGCCTTTTAGTGGTGCTAAAGAGTGTAAGATTTGGTAAATTTGATAGCGAAGGGCGTTTTGGAGTAGGGGAGGTTCTCATGTTTAATGATAGGCTCCCGTATTTAGTCATATAAAGTCATCACCCAGAATTTAGTAACCGGCTAAAATTTCAGTGGCACCAGTCTTACTCATAGTCTTTAGCAATTGAATAAATATTCTCTTTCATTTATGAGAAGACAGTAATTATGCTTATGGAGCAGGGCCAAGATCCTGTAGTGATTGGCAAGCTTGTGATGTTGCATTTCACGTAAACTGACCGAAGCAAGAACAATAACTGATACCTAGTTGAATGAAAATATATATATACTTAAGCCTATCTTCAATTTGTACTATACTACTCAAGAACTCCCACACCCAAAATTTATTTCGTCATCCCTCAAAATGTGTTTCAGAAGTGTTCCTCACGATGATATGCTAGAGGGCTACGACCAGCAGCTCCTCAAAAGCCTGGAGCAAGCCAATCAAGGTGCGTGTAGATGGGAGGTCGTAATTAATTTTGAGTTTAATATAATCCATTCACGATGAAATTCGTGGACATATCTTATGGGTATAACTATATTGTCTGACTAACCTTTGATGGAATGAAAACGAATGGGCAAATGCATAGACACAAATATCGTTCTGGCCACCACGCACACATAGCCGTAGTATTAGCAGGTAGTGGAGGTGGTGGGGATAGATGTTGAAGGCTTCCATAGAGAGAAAGACTATTATTTATGCCAAAATTTACGAAACACTTCTTGATTAACTACTGATGCTTATAAAATCCACTCTTAAGACAATACTGGCAGGTACTTGAGAATATTTCCTATTAATCCTATCACTTTAATGGTCAACTAAGACCTCTGTGAATTCGGACCTTTCAAGTGATTTAGGCAAGGTTTCTCTACTTCAGTATAACACAGAGTTTGGCATGTAGTAACTCAAAGCTACGAAATATGATTAAATTATACACGGACTTAAGATTCTGAAGAATTAAATAGTCTTGGGACCGTAGATCTATAAGCAATCCAGACAGGGTAGGCCTCTTCTTTTTGGATATAGCTCTCAATTCTTTCGAAGCAGACTCATACTTCAAAATATCTTGAACCCTAGCTCAAGACCATTTCCAATCCCCCCTTTTCCATCCCCCTCCCCGAACTCATGGCGGGTATCTTGAGATATATTTCGGTATTCTCGACTTCTATATGCGTGTCTGTTACACCAACAGCTTCGCCTCCCCACGTGCTCGCTTTCGTCTATTATTTCGTTTCGCTTACCGCCCATTCACCCAATCACAACATCGTATGATTCCACCCGCGTCACCTTTATGGCTGAGCAATCACGAGTTCTGATTCACCCTCAGCTGAGATAACTGACCATTATCCATAATCACAAAATAAATCGTGAGCTCGTAAACACATCCTCGAGCATTTCGAACCTTCCAAACTTGAAATATCCTTCGCTTCCACTTTCCCCAAAGTCAACGACTGATAGCCGCAAGTTACGATGTGTTTTGGAAGCAAACCACAGCGGGAATATTATCAACAGGGTAGCGAGAGTTATGGAGGGCCAAGGCCATACTACGGAAGCGTCCCTCAGCCTTACGATAGATCCACCAAGTACATGTGGGCAATTCTTAGATCGTGAATAACTTTCGTCATGCTGACCTTTCTAAAGACATTCTAAGAAAAAAGGGAACAGAAGAAAAAAGAGACATCATGCAAGTGGCTGGGATGGAACTTGCGGTGATGGTGGTGGGGATGGCGGAGGGGACGGTGGGGGTGGAGGGGGTGATTGATTTGGACATTTAGAAGAACCTAGAGTACATTACGGAATTTAGGGAGACTCAGGACTGGGGAAGGCGCCCGGAGTGATACATACTATGATTTTATGGGCCAGCTATTAGAGTACTGATACCAAATTTGTGAATTCTGCTACTTCCATTTCTCTTCCGTGTTGGAGCCTTCTTCATATTACCTTTTTCGCTTATTATCATACCTTCCCTTTTCTTCTCGGATGCTCTTACACCCGTGACTGGACTTTCGCTTCAAAGAAGTCCCTACTTGATACTTTGATTAATCTCCTGCTTGGTATCTGTAACATAATTTGACGCTAGCGATCAGATACAGAAATGAGTGTTAAGAGGAAGAGTCTTGCCACTTACATAATAGCTCAGATCTCTAAATTAATAAAATTATCCAAGAGGCTCTATTTAGCAATTGCTGTCACCCACTTTACCATCTTTCGAATGAAACAGGAGAAGTTTTAATATGTGTCGATTCACCAGTAATATAGAGCAAATCACGTAGGCGTACGTGACGTGCTGTTTATATTGGTTGGTTGAATCGTTGTTGTTTTGTGTTGTGGAAGGAGCAAGAGCTTGAATACCCCTCTATGGCTCCCGCCACGCTAACCTAATCAGGACTAGTTACATCATGTGATAAGTCATGTGACTATAGCTAATTATTTGTACCAACAATATGTGACCCAAGCCCGAGATTTTCTTCTTTGCCACGAGTTGTGAATTGCGTAATCAAAGGACGTCTGCCATCTTCAGCTCTATCTATTCCTCGTATCCCAAACCGCTTCATGGACATCACGCTCTAAGGTGATTCAAGTTTCTGCTGAAATATTCTAAGACGAATTACGAGATTTTTTTATTTTCCCGATGCTTTCTAATTTAGCAAGGCGCACTCAACGTTTGAAGTACTTGTGGATATAAAATGAATTAGAGCTGATGCCTTCTTTATTGAGCTCTTTGCAGTTTTCGTCACGCTTACGTACAACTCTCTCCTTTAATTCTGGTGACAAGCGATCACGCAACGAGCTCACGTGCTCTCTTTCGCTGATCGTCTTACTAAGAACCACGAATCCCTAGATAGCAGACCCACCGACGTTACCACAGCTCTAGCTTCCAAGGCTTAGCTCCCATTGTCCCCATAAATCCACATTCACGTAAATTAAGGCAGTAGAACATCAGAACATCGCTAGAAAGAGTAAATTGCTGCGACGCCCATACGATTGGGGAATTTATATATACCGCTCACAACCTCTAAATACCTTAGAATGTCAATCGATATATTAACTACGACTATTAAGTTCCTGGAAATAAGAAAGATACAGCATAATTAAAAGACACAATGGGGTGTTCTGGAAGCAAACCTAAAACACAGCCATACCCATACGGATATTCGCCCAATCAGAACCATTACCAGCAACCACAAACACAACAGTACTTTCCTTCTCAGAATGGGCAATATTACCAGCCAGGCGTTCATCCATATGCAGCACCTCACGGCTACGACTCCTCTCCTTATGGGTTAGTTCCTTCCTAAAACGAGTCGAAATTTAATTGCTGATGTTTTGATAGAATAAGTAAGAAAAAGAGGAAGAATCGCTTTAATGATGGGTGGATTATTGATAGCGGGAGTTACCAAGGTGGTGGGCATCATGGGGGCCATCATGGAGGCCATTTTGGGGGAGGTGATGGAGGGGTTAGTTGTGGAGATGGGGGCGGAAGTGGAGGTGGAGGAGGTGACGGAGGCGGTGGTGGAGGAGGAGGCTGTTAAAGGTTTGTCAAGACCTCAAGTAACTCAAATGCTAATGTAGTATTTTAAATGATATTGCTTGGGTTATGATCCATCTCGAGAGTATAGCATGAACGGCATTATTACTGCTACAAGGCGGATCTTATCGGTGATGGTTTGCATTGTTGACTTAGATTTTCCGGTAGCTGTGAGTGATTCTACTCTTCGTTATATCTTACATTTCTCAATGAGGGGAGCTTATGGCTAGACTGTGAGAAAGGTGTGAAGTCCTGAGGTGTAAACAAATCTCACCCATCTCCCTAGCACTGCAGTGATAAATCCCCAATTTATCAAGCTCGCAGTCTAGGTTCTGTAAACTCAAGAAACGAAACCTTCTCAATATGAGCGATGTCATTGCTAAACTATAGGATTGCGAGTATTTGTCACAACCAGCTAAAAACCATGTTTACCTAGGCAATCAAATATCACTGAACTCGCTAGCATACCGTAGGTTCTTCGCCAGTGGAGTATTCGTATTATTATTCGATAAACTAATCGCTGAGAAAGAGAACGAAAGAGCTCAAGTTTGGGCTGGTCTGAACAGAGACCAGCCAATCCTATCAGCCTTACATCGATGGAGGGGGAAATGCACCAAGTTGTGATGGCGCACTAGGAGAACCCTTCACCCTGAATGGCTCACTTGAGTTCAGTGATACTGATCCATACTCTAAAATGTTTAGAACTCAGAAGCAAAAACTCACCACTCGCTTTGGAATGGTTTTCTTCGGGCTATTGCTTTAATAACCCTGATGATCATAACGACATTGGTTCCTAGTACTGTAATCTCTTTGATCACGGCTTCAGCGCCGACGAAGCTTTCCACATTGGCCTTGGCCTTCGTTTGTGAGGGAATTGTGGGGAAGAATGTTCTGGTTACTGCTGCTGCGTATGCAGCGGTTATGGTTATGTTTATGGTGACAGGATTGGGATCAGTGCTTAGGGTCAACTAATTTGTATTCTAGACAAATAAATTAGGTGTTGAGTACATTGTCGGAAGCCATTCCCCTGAATCGCATTCGGTGAGTACCGTATTTTTATCAAAACCTTTTGTATACTTCCATGCGCAATACTGTCAATTACACTGCTACAGAGATTTCAATTGTCTTAGGACAGGTCTGTTCTACAAAAGTTTCCCCTCCAATACAAATCTGCAGCATTAAATGTAGATGTTCCGCTAACTCCCGCTTTCCCTTGATAATTCTTCATATCAGATCATATGCTAGGATATTTACCAAAATTTTGCCCCCTGACTCCGAACATCTGAACCTCGAAATATCTTACAATCCTGCAAATCATCACTTCATCGTGGGCCCAATCCCCACTATGGCCGCTCTTCTGTTGACTCACAATCAGTTATTTCTGAATAGTCGTGGTTGTCGTTATTTTAATTCCCGAGTTCCAGTCCATTCCGTCGGATCCTTCGGGAAATGCAGGCATTGAGTGCAATTGGGTCTGGCTTTCATTTCTCTCTCTGAAACCGCGTCGAGACATACCGAATCGCTTTTTGATATAGTCTCTCTCCGGCTGACTCCCGCCTGCTGAAATTTCAGTTGTCACCCCAGCTCTACTGAGACCAAGCATTTGTGCGAATTCGATGCTGTAGTCCTGCGCATTCGTATGTCCCCTCTCCTTGAAATTGTAACTCTCTCCGGATGAGCGATCCTCAATATCGATCGTGTTGTCGAAACGCTTGCTGGCAAACAAAAAGAAATTCTTAAACATCGGTCGGAGTGTTGCAATGTTTGATGCTGTAATGGCAATTGCTGGCTCTACCATGGACCATTTTACTAA
Organism: Tricladium varicosporioides; assembly: GCA_021365295.1. Lineage (NCBI taxonomy): Eukaryota > Fungi > Ascomycota > Leotiomycetes > Helotiales > Tricladiaceae > Tricladium > Tricladium varicosporioides. Next base: position 275,888 of record JAJTIW010000010.1, on the reverse strand, counting down.
ATTAATTCCTTCCCAAGACCAGTCTTCCGTCTCAGTTAGGCTTTTAATATATACAATTCGCACAATTGTTGCTGAACTTGCGCTATGAAGCTGATTAGCGATGAAAACACTGCGGTGAAGCTATGCCACCTACAAGAAACCAAGAGACAGGATCAAAATGACTGAGAATTTGGTACGAGGATTCATTTGCATTTTCCTAACGAAGAAGATTGGTAGAATTCCGAACGCCCAATCAGTGATAGCTGACATCGCCGCATGTGCGTATGTGACGTTCGATAGTATCCGGTGATGAAGACATTTTCCTTCTCCCCCCATGAATTGTGCCCATAAATGATTGATCGGGTTGCATTGGAAGAGTAGAAAGAAGAAGTACATCGTGCTGAATATCATGACAACAACGAGAGTTGTGTATACGATCCGAACCTGATATTTCTTGCTTGAAAGGCGGAGGAAATAAACGCCAATGGATAATTTTGTGACAGCAGTGCAGGAAACGTAGAGGAGTTCGCAGATGAATATGTACTGCAAGATGTAAGCAACAAATCTTTGGCTGAATTTCTGTGAACACTTACTTTGAACCCAGTCAATTTGCTTGAATCAGGAATATTATACATGTGCGCGCCGAGTCCATATGATATCGCACACAAACATAGAGAGCAGAGGAGTGTGAGGAGGATCTAGTTGCGTTAGATTTCTTCGTACAATCTGAGGAAACCCGGTTTGAAATACCATGGCAGCGATCATGAGCCAATCTTCCCGGCCCACGAATTTCAATATTCCCATTCGGACATAGAATCGAAGTGTCACCGAGATCCAAGTCAGTGACAATGCCATGACTGCAATCCCGGTGACCTGAGCTCCCCGGGTCACACCTGTATACATCTTTGACGTTGTTTAGGAACCAACAACCAGTGATAATACAATTTGACGACCAGCGGCGCTCCTGGGAACACGGTTAACGCACGCCCCAACTTGCGGCTGTCATTCAGAACGAGTGAAGATGTAGAGCGAGTGAAGACTAGAAGGGTGGGCAGCACTTAAGTCCTAGGAAAGAGCAAGCGAGCTGTCAAAGAGCGAATTGAAGGAACTAGGGAGATGGGGTAGAAGCTTGCAGGAGAACGCCATAAACTGCCCGAGACGCCATCTATGACATCGTTGAGCCTGCCGCCACCTAAATTGCGTTGGAGAGGAAGGGATGGCCTTCGAAGCAGGAACGATCACCGTGAGAGACAAACAGTGGCTTGCTGGGGTGTATGAACTTTCATTCGTCATAGCACTAGATCTGGGGGGTTGAAAGCTTTCCTTATTTTGGGCATTTGTCATATACTTTATGACCAAACTACCACGACCAAAGTCTAGCACTTGCTATACGAACCAAGTTCGTGCGTATCTGGGACCTACCCTCACGGCATTTCCTTTCGATCACGAGGCGGACTACCACTGATGTAACCTAGTATATGTGGTACCAATAAGGTGTGGCATGGGCGTTACACACAGATGCAATTATCCTCATGATTGGTGTTGACAGCGGGAATCTAGAATGTGATCGACACGCACTATTGGCGGTGGAAACTAAGGGCTTTTTTAAAGGGGAGCCATCACGGCCCTCTAGGGTGTTCCAGGTCGCCGATAGCGATAAGCCGGTGCTGAAAGGAGTTCGCAAAACAAAAACTGGGGTCGAGCCGCACTGAGGCTGACAGAAACCTAGTAGATCTTTTAATTATCATAGAGCTTGAAATCAAGAAAGAAAAACATATGTAACCATTTCTAGCTCTTTCCGAGGATTCTGATAGTGAAAACTGTGATATCCTGGTGTCTAAACTAGAAAGTGTTCTTTAAAACTAGATTGATAGATATCCTTGAAAAGGATTGGGAGTTTAAATGCTAAGTCAGAGTAGTACATTTTTTGTAAGAAAGTTAAGCAAGGCAAGAAACTATGATCTTAGCCATGCTGTTCTTATGTTATTGAACAGGAATTCTAGTTTGCTTCAGTGACTTGACACGTGACATATCACACTGCTCCCCTTATCTCCACTCATCACCACTAGCGGCCTGTAAACCTTGCTAGTATTTAAATATTACCAAGATGAGTGATATTTTATCCATAAGATTTAATAATTTAGATTATTTGAAAATAAAATAGGTTCATAATAATTAAAATTAAAATTTTTGTTATTAGAATATTTAATGTTTGGTTTCTAAAGCTTGATAGACAGTTGTTGAATCAGGAAGAATATATTGTGGAGGGGATCAAAACCACAACTTGAGAGCAGGAAACGAGAACAGGATCTGGTACGTAGAATAAGGTACTCAACCTATAGACTTTGAGAAGCAAGCATCAAGAGTAGAATATAATTAATAATAATTGATTGATTCAAAATACAAATAAATAAGTGGTGGTGGTGTATGAGTTGTGTATGTCTGACTCTGGAAAAAATCCAACTATATGCTTCTAGTTTATCACGTGATTTCCAAACCAAAGCTATCCCCACCACAATATAAGGCCGCGTTGCTTGCCAATTGCACGGGTGAGTATGCTTGGGAAATATATGATTGATTGAGAAACTATCTGTGTGTGTTTTGCTATTTATATTATGGAATTGTGGTTGTGGGCGCTAAGCTTGCGCTTGGAGTCATGACTTATTCAACATGACGCTTGGAGTCATCACTTATTCGACAACAGTCCTCCAGGGGTTCTACATAAGTCCCTATTTTTCTGTCAGGTGGAATAATCTATGCAATGAATAGTTACATGATGTGTGTAAGCCCATTTGACACATGCACTCTATCCTAATTTCAACATTAGCAGCAGGACGTTTTCTGTGCAACGGAAATGATATACTTTCCCATCCAACATTTTTGCTTCAATTTTACCTCGGGTTACTAAATTTTTTGTACTCTGTGAAGCCATCTCTCTTCGAAAATATTTAGATTCTGGGTGCCCATGAGTGATTTATGATGCTGATGATGCTGAGAAGATTATCATCTTGGAGGAAGGAGGGCCCTTCAACCAACCACAGAAGAGATGCCTGCGTTGTTGTCCACTCTACAATATAACCAATAATGATATGACAACTATCTAAGATATATGCTCTACCCATTCTTTAATGTGCCTTTTCATGATCAAAAGTCAGGTCCCTGACTTGTAATCTAGGAGATTCCTTTCCCAACTCGGCCTGATCCCTACATGCAGAGGCAGGTACTGGGAATCCTTGTCTTATCCTGTTATAGATACCTAGAAAAATATCAGATATGAGCACATTCGAAAGCACTTAATTTACCCAAGTGTTCGGGGTGTTTCTGGGCAAAGAAGGAGCATCCTGTACCATAATTTATAATGTGTACGATAAACAAACCAATACATGAAACATAATCTTGCGATTTATAAATAAACTGAATATCACTTCATGTGTAAGTGTGAGCAAGCCTTTCTTTCTATTATAACTATTGTACAGCGAGGAATAGTGGCGCAACATCAAGAAGCAGAAAAGTAGTGATTGTATTGTCCGAGAAGCAGCAAACAGAGTTCGTACGGAGCAATATATTCACATACGAACAGGCGCTGGGCTGAATATAGAACTGGAGTATCAGGTGATACGGATACCTGGAATCCTAAAACTTTCATATTAACACTCGAGAGCGGGCTTCACTTGCAAGTTTTAGTCTGCCGATGGGTTAATTTCTCACAATAGCGAGTTTATTATTAAAACAACACCACCCTTGTAGTTCTCCTCTTTTCTATTTCAGAATTCACAACCCCTTTGTCTACTCAACCGCACCACAACAAAGAATCACTGAGTCACTAGTAGTGCATATATATACTGGCGCCCTGAAGTATTTCATTATCCCTTTTTCCACATTTCAGCTTCTAAGTTTCAACAGATTTCTACACACAACACTCTCCAAAATCACAGCCACCAAGCAACTTCATAAGACCTAAAGACAAAACCATCATAATGTGCTGGACACGCGCGATAGATGCATACGGATGTAAGCACAACCAACCAGGAGAGCACTTCTTGGCCTGCCAGAACGTAACAAGCTGGGCATACCAAGCATGCACTGGTAATGAACTCAAGAAGAATTTAACAGAGATAGATGAGGAGTTGTGCCCAGCATGTGAAGAGAAAAAAGCGGCCGACAAACAACGAGAGAAGAAAAAGAAGTTTGATTGGGGTCTTGGAGTAGTCTCTTGGCAGGATCTGCAAGTATTAAGGGATATTTATAATAAACTGAGAAGGTAGTAATTATGTTGAGGACTGATACTAATAAAGTGAGCGTTGTTTGATAGATTTATGTTGTGATTGTGTTGATGTTTATGCAAAGTTTGTGATATTCAATGACAATGGAGGTATGATTCATTGGTTTCCCTGGTATAAGGGACTCTAAAATACCACTTGTCTCTGTCATTCTTTTTTCTTGTACATTTGATTTCAAGACAACTAAACAACAAACGAACCTGAAACTCTGCTATTACGAACAATAAATTTACGGACTAATATGTACAAACTAACCTCTACCGCCTACCGATGTTACAACCATACCATTATGGAAATACAACCCTGCTTCATTTCTGCCAAAATGAGGAAATACTGCACAGCATACTAGCAACTACTACCTGCTATGGCGAAGAAGTCACCGTGGCTCTATCCTAACTGTAAGTAAAAGTAGGGAAAGCAGGGGAAGGTGAGGAAAGACGAAAAGGGGCAAGTCATAATGAGGGAGAAAAAGAAAGTATGCGAGAGGAACAGGAGAGTATTCTAAATAGAGTTGTGAATAAGGTTGATATTTTTGAACTTAGAAAGTAGGGTATAAGGGGTATGAATATATAATAGCGCCGCGCAGTAAGGGACAATTACACTGGTGATTAGAAATGAGGAGCGTTAAGAAGTACATAGAAAGGAAAGGAGAGCAAAACTCAAGCCATAGATACCAGCCTCTCCATTTAATGATTATAATGAATAGTTGAAATCACTATCTTTCCCTGCCTCAAGCCGAGATGGCTCATGAGGATCAATACATTTCCCCCTCCCTCCTCCCCGTCTCGATCTCACACCCCATTTCTATACACAAATCCTTGTACCCCTCATAAGGCCATTCAAAGCCCCTCGTATGCACTGTACTGATCAATCCATCCCTTAGTCCCTTATCCCTCCAACTCACATTCTTCCATCTCGGTGGCTCAATTCTCATCGGTATTTCCACACCCATCTTCTTGCACAATTCCCACAACTCTATTGCTTCCTCCTTTGTAAAACCTGGGTGAATAAAAGGCTCTAGTGAGGGGGGAGAATTAGGATATTGGATGCGTTCCCAATCTAATTCAAGGGTTTGAAAATTTGGACAGGTGGAGAGCTTGGAGGAGATGAATGAGATGATGAATGGTACGTCTGTTGGCCGCGGATCACGAAGACGGAGGTACTCGAGGTTAGGTGGGAGAGAGTCAACGAGGTTCTGTTTCGACTCCCAACTCTCCTCTGCATTCAACTCCCATTCACTTCTCCGAAAACCAATCAGCATTCCAGCATTCATATCCAGCTTCTTCAGTTTCTCATACTTTCTCAAGCACCCCACTGGGTAATTCTCATAAGAGCTCGCACCAACACCTTCGAGATTCAACAGCGTAAGTTCCTTTAGCGTTGGGGCAAGATGAGCAAGCGCCGCCATAATACGAGGCGGTTCGAATTTCGGGTTACCAACAGTGTGGTGGTCATATATAACCCGTTCTAAGCGATCAAACGCACTGAAGAATACCTCAAAGATACTCTGGGAAATACTGCTATGAACAAGATACAAGGTTTTCGTATGTAGCTTCAACCCTGCTCGCAGTGGCGCTAAGCGATCGTTGTCGTCGTCGTAGGTGGATTGATTTAGCATACGGCCGTAGAAAGACTTTACCGACGGGAGAGTGAGGTATGGTATTAGGGGGTCGAGAAAAAGGCCGGATTCCGTGTCCCAATACTCCAATGCAACTCTCCTCAATCTGTGAAGAGAACCGGGGCCAGTGTTGCCAAGATCTTGGTCGGTTTTTGCCCTGGACAGAACGCGCGTGAGATAGGGGTAGACGGTGTCTGTGTAAGAGTAGCCTTCAAATTCTAGTTCTTCGAGGTTAGGGAGAACAGAGAGGAGGAGGGCAGTGACTGCATCCCAGCTTCCGTGCTTGATTGCCGAAGCCCATTTTTTGGATTCGTCATTATTATGATTGGTAACCAGTGTTAATAAGTCATGAATGGCATCCCAATGCTTCTGTTCTAGCCTAGACATATCCAGCGGATTGTCGTCATACCAATAATCCTCATTAATATTATCTTCTAAATTCTGGTTGTCTCTTGCTAATCCATGCCAAACCTGCACATACTTTGCTAATTCAGGCCTTTCCAAAATCTGGCAAAGGAAGAGCTGTAAACAGTTCTCTTTTGTGGCAGTATCGGTATACTCTTGATGTTCTCGGTAGTGAGAATATAAAACTGGAAGGGTTATTTTGTGGAGTCGCCGAGAACATGAAGCGAGTCGCCGAAGTTGTTTGGGACCATGTTGAGCAATTCCACCGTATTCTGAGAATTCTGTACTGCAGCCAACATATTCGATGATTTGTAGAAGGAGCTCATCTGATAAAAGGTTGAGAATATTGGGGGTTCTGCTAAGGGGCGTATCCATTTTTGTTTGAGGATAGAGATACCCGCCAGGAATTCGAGGACCATGAGGTTGAGCCATTTTAATACGAATAATGGGACCAGGTTAAGAGATTATGAAAATATTGAACTATAAGTAGAGAAAAGCTTGTATTTGAATGAATTCATGGCCAAGAGTGAAGGCAACACTCGAAGCTGTGCCTGCGCTAGCGGCTTGGCGTCATTAACAGCTATTTTACCAGCAGGCATCTTCACTAAAAGCAGCTCGCGTTGCGTAGAGGGACTAGGAACCAATCCTATAGCTCAGTTGTGATCACCAGGAGTAGTCAAATATAATATAGATTTAAACTGATTCTAATTTCACCCCCCCCCCCCCCCCCAAAAAGGTTTACCTTGTAGGTCGTTTTAACGGATGGGCCTCAGTATTCAGCACATATTCATCCAAGCTGACACTATCCCACTCGTCAAAGCACAAGTAAAAGTATTTCAACGTCTCTGCTAGCCAGAAGCTCTCCATGCTATCGACCTGCTGGTCCCTCACTTGGTCTTTCGGTACAGTAATATCCGCAATAGCGGCAGCAGCAATGTCAGTTCTGCTAACCCTCTCAACTGCCTGGAACATCCTCCATGCAGCATCTTGCCATTCAGGATGTCCTGTTATGCGCCACATCATGAAAACAGATTCGATAGCCTCAGGGCGAAGGATATAACGACGATCATCAACATTCATGAGCCCTGGGACAAGCTTTCGCTCTGGAACCAAGGTCTTCATGCGTTCATTTCGATGCTCGACAGCTTCTGTAACACCATTTTGAAATGGGAACATATTTGAAAGAGCTTCATAGTATATATCCTCGCTCCACTTGCAATCGTGGTTCTTGGGGCAAGGTAAGACCGTGTAAATCTCTGGCGCGATGCCATTCGGGTTACTATCGTAAGCCCAGACACAACCAGCTGTCAATGCCTCTGCAATTGCAAGGTCATCTGGGCGTTTGAAGATCCGAGATGCCAATCCGACCATCCCCCCCGTGAAACAGGTGAGATGCTGGCCTCGAGGAATTAGACTAATGTCCTCTCCGTTCATGCGAAGATCACCGGAAACTAGGAGATCTTCATTCTTTGGGTTGTAAATCTTGAAGAACATGTGAGCCTTAGCAACCTTGATAAAGTCCTCATACAACTTTTTCGGTTGATCAAGAACTCCGCCAAGAATGAGGTACTGTTTTGGGAAGTATTCATAAAGAGAGTCGGACATTCCACCGAGGGTGAACAGGTTGTCGTCCTTGAAACTGGGTACTGATGCATCTACGCTGACTGGCCACATTCCTGGCAGCCTGGTGGAATTTTGACTCTTGTCAAATTCATCAGCTATTCTTTGTATAGCATCGTAGTATTTTGGGTCTCCAGTTAGTTGGGAGAGTCTTGTAAACTCAAGGCTCAATGATCCTAATTCTGAAACTAGAGTCCTTTGTGGAGCTCTTTGTGAATTGCCTTCGCCATATCTGTAAGGTCAGCTCTTGTTTCTGGTATTTCAGCCATCTCAACTTACTTCTTCCAATCCCATCTCGTAATCGGCATTCTGTTTGGGGTATCAAAACAACACATAACCAATTCTCCAACCTCAACCGCCTTAGCTAGTAAAGCCGGATACTTCGCGCCCGAAATATCATAAGCCGCCAAGAAACCACCCATATATCTGATTGTAGTCTCAAAAACATTCACATCCTTCTCTTCTGTTGTCGTGAAATCAATCTCCTCAATAGCTCTCACGGCAACCTCAAATTCCTCCTTTAAGCCCATTATCCACAGCGTATCCAACGAATCCACCAATGTAGCAGCCCACCCCCCAAAAGTATCCTTCCATTTCCCCGACAGAGGAGCAACCTCATCTCGGAGCCAACCATTCTTTTTGTACCCTTCCCAACTATGCATAAAGCTCTCCTTAATCGCATCTCTCTTCTTTAATCTTTCCTCCTTCATTTTCGGTGTTTCATTCGGTCGAGCAGCCTGCACAGCTGGGATCTTCTTTGGCATGCCTGTAGGCAAAGGAATCATTGACGAGACGGGGTATCGTTCAGGGAGCTTCTTCCAATGGATCTTCCCATCATTAGGGATAGGTTTTGAGAAGCCATTGATAGAGGAATAACTGTAGTTCCATGCATTCGGTTTATGCTGCAGATAATAAATGAGGGTGACGGTGAAAATGATGCTGAGGGCGACCACCCGCCAGCGGCGCATTGCTGCCATTTTGGTGATAGATTTAGGTTGCTGGGAGAGAGAAAGTTGGGAGGCGCAAGGTGAGCTTAAACATGCCTTGCAGCGAATGGCCAAGTGTTGCTTTGAAGGAGTGGGAAAGCAATAAGTACAGAAATTATTCAAGGAAGATCCCCTGATGATTGAGGAGGCTTAGGGCCGGTCGGAAGGCGAATAAGTAAAGAGAGTGTAGAGAAGGAGAAGTGATGTAGCCGTGCAGTTCTCGTGTCAAGTTCATGATGCATGGCTCAGAAGGATGCGGTCAGACAGGGGTCCACAAATTTAGTGTCCGGCCCTAAATTCAGGGGTCTCTTTACAAATATTAGACTTGCCTGGACACCACAATACATTTATTCAATAACATAAATTTACAAAGGCCACTTTAGTGAGATGTTCAAAGTCGCTTCTTCTATTGCGGATGCAAAGTCAAGGATGATCTTTACAGAATTAGACATGGACAAGGAGTTAAAAGTATAGGGGCCAAAAAATGGGCAAGATATCGTGGAGAAGAATTTGATTGATGATCAACTACTGATTCGTATTTCTGAAGGGTAATCATCGCAATGTTATCGGAGTCATCCTGCCTCGTCCAATCTCATTGCGTTTTTGCGGCCAAGGTATAGCAAGTCTCCTCCAAACGCAAAATGCTCGAAGCTTTGATGAAGAACATAAGGAACGGCATGAAATAATTCTACTTCTGCATCATAAGTTGAACGAACTCGTTGTCTACAATGATTGATTAGCAGATGCATTGCACATGCAGACAGCCAGGGAGAGCTTACAGTCAATGCGTCCATCACCATCTTGGTCAGCCTCTCGGATCATCTCATCGACCTCATCATCTGTGAGTTTCTCGCCAATGGAAGTCATGACATGACGGAGTTCGGCGGCGGAAATGAATCCATTGTTATCTCTGTCAAACACCTATCAAATGGTGAGCTTGGGTCTTGTGTAACCATAAATTAGGTTACCTTGAACGCCTCACGGATCTCCTCTTCGGAGTCGGTATCTTTCATCTTGCGGGCCATCATTGTAAGGAATTCTAGAGGTGTGTCAGATGGTATACCTGACAGATAAAGGGTTCATTGTCAAACCAGGGAAATCAATTGTGCCGTTGTTGTCGGCGTCAACCTCATTGATCATGTCTTGCAACTCAGATTCTGAAGGGTTTTGACCAAGCGATCTCATGACAGTGCCCAGCTCCTTAGTAGTAATTTGTCCTGGAATCCAGAGATCAGCACTGTGACTCTTCTAAATTTCAATTTAAAGCCTGACACCCCCACACAGAATGGAGGGGTACAATTGTTCGCCGCCATGGTTCGATTTTAGATCGAATTCGAAGTCGGTAAGTATTACCATGGCCAGGAAAGGGGTTTCGGAGAAGCAAAGGGGCACTGACCGTCACCGTCCTTGTCCTGTTGAGTGAAAGTTGTCAGCATCCAACTTTCTTCAAGTTGCCCCACCATCATAGCAGACGGGTGAGGGCACAGATAGATCACTTACAAAGAGAGAGAACGCTTCCTTGAACTCGGAGACTTGCTCTTCAGTTAAGGAGTCAGCCTATGGAGACTTGTGTTAGTCTCTATTCTCGATAATCGATTCGCAACTCCCCGCGGTTGTCGAAACTCAATCGAATCGCGGGGCTGCTTCTCCAGGCAAGATAGGCATACCATGATTGCAGAGTTGGAGAGGTATTCGGGAGCGACTGGTGTATATGCAGTAGGCGCGCGATTCTAAGAATCAGCGAGCGGATGCTGATCGATGATAGGTAACTAGGTTAATGTTGTGTTGTGCAGGTTGAGAGTTTACGTTGCGATCTGGTGTGGTGGTGGAGAATTGACCTAGAAGCTCTACGGTCGGGCGGGAAGGCGTTGAGCGCAGGTCAACCTTGCGAATCTGCCTTGGCCTGGGTGAGCACATGCCTGAGGCGAAGGACAGCAGCTTCATGGGTGTGAGAGCTCTTTGGAAACATTGAACATGCCATGCTCCTGCTCAACACAACACAATTGCATTTACGGGTGAGAAATTGGGTGACTATAGGACCTCACCGATAGCCAACATTGAAGAGCGCAAGCTCAACTTGCGTCCGCCATGTGGCGCGATCGCACCAACCTGTATGTTGCTTCCACGTATGCCTCTGAATGCCGGATTGACATGATAAAGCTACATATCGTACCGGCAGTCATACGCCCATCACCCAGCAAAGAAACCCAAGTACTCGAGTAGCTCCACTGGAAATGGATATGGCGATAGCATCATCGGAGGCGGATCTTCGGAGCGGCAGGGGCTTATGTCCGCCGGCGCATTTGAAGAGGATGGTGATGCTGTGATAGAAATGGACTTGTTACCGCCAAGATGGGCAGACATAAGTGATGAAGTCACAGAATACCTGACAGACATAGCGAGCAAGAGTGTGAAGCTTGAGAAGTTGCATCAAAAACATGTCTTACCTGGATTCGACGACGAGGATCAGAAGAAGAGTGAGGAAGGTGAAATTGAAAGATTAACACAGGATATCACAAAAGGCTTTCATGACTGTCAAAAGGCAATTCAAAGAGTAGAGATGATGGTTAGGGAAAGCAGCCACCAAGGTGGCATAAGTAAAGGGGAGGAGACTATGGCTAGAAATATCCAGATATCTCTTGCTGGGAGAGTGCAGGAAGCAAGCGCTGGATTCAGAAAGAAGCAGAGTGCATACTTGAAGAGTAAGTTATTTCAACACAATTTCAAGTCCGTTGAAATGCTAATTGAAACAGAGTTACGAGGTCTCGGCGGAATGACACCCCAAGTAGACAGAGCATCCACCCCCTTGTACAACAACTATAACGACCCCTCCCTAATGGAATCTGATGCCGACAAGTCCTACTCCCAATCTGCCCTTCAGCAAACCTCCCAGCAACAACTAACTTCAAACGACGCTGCGATCATGCAACGCGAGCGCGAAATAATGGACATTGCCCAAGGCATCATCGAACTAGCTGACATCTTTAAAGAACTTCAAAGCATGATCATCGACCAAGGCACGATGCTCGATCGTATAGATTATAATGTTGAACGCATGGCAGTAGATGTTAAAGCTGCAGATAAGGAGTTGAAGGTCGCAAGTGGGTATCAGAAGAAGGGGACGAAAAGGAGGATTATCCTCCTGCTGATTTTGTTGGTAGTGGGGATGATTATTTTGTTGGTGGTTAAGCCGAAGAAGCACGGGGGGAGTAGTGGGGAGGAAAATGTACCACCACCTTGATACCTCGGAGTGTTTTGATATGAGTAATGATAATGACCTTGTACTACAACTCGAGATAGATCAAACGAATAAAGACTTCAGTGTCTGAGGGGTTGTAGTTGTTTCTCAATTAATTCCTTTACATGTTTGTTCTAGCAATATTCCGGCCTTCTCATCATTTATTTATTGCCACCACTATATAGTTCTCAAAACTCAAAGGATGATTGGGAGAGGGATTTCAGGTTTCTACTCTCCAAAGCCCCGAGTTCTTAATTCTATACAAGCCCATTATTTAATATTTGCACCTCGTACACCAAAGCCTTAATACCCTAATATGCTGTCTATCTGTTCCTTGATTCTGTCATAATATTTCCTTGAATCATGCATCTCGTATGTTTTAGGTTTGTATTGTCACTTCATCGTCTCTACATGTCCTCCTATTATACATCTTTTAAGTATCTACTACAGTAAAGCATTCTCGCCTGCTTTCCTCTAAAATTTCCTATCATTTTCTTAAATCACTGGACTCTTATAAGTCACCCATTGTCAGTTGAGAATGGGGGAAGGGGGGGTGGAATTGGCTGGTATATTCATTTCAACATTTCGTGTATATAAACTATATTATTCCAATTAGTATAGAATTGTCTCCATTGCTTTAATTGGAATCAGTTGGTCTGTAGAGCTCATACGTCTGGCTTGTGTTGCTTCTTTTTTGCCTCTTTTCAACTCCATATGAGGATTTGATTTCAATATCTATCTTTATAAGGGTTTAGCATAGGAGTAGCCTGTATCACGCTGTATATTCTATCTTGATGGATGGGTCGTCATCACCCCACCCAAACTCAAGCTCTTTCTTTCCTTTCCCTAGCGATTAGTCTATCAAATGATAATACTATTATTTCACTAGCGAAGAGCCTATGTTATATTGGAGAATTGAGTGATATTCAATTGCCTAGGTAAACGTGGGTTTTAGCTAGTCATGACAATCTTGCTGTGATTCATTAAAGCGGCTATGATAAGGTTATTTGTTGAAATATTTTATATCTGAAATCGTGGGATGAGGATTTTAAACGGTAGTTCTTCAACTACTGCTACTATATATCAATTGATATTCCAATCCCACCATGATTAATGTAAATCTAACAAATTCATTACAGTGCTAGCACTTTGACCTCGAGCAGTGACTCTATATTTACTTCTTCGAATGCATTCGAATGGCGAATGCCGTGTCCCTTCAATTTCTACAACTATCCAGTTCATTTAAAATGATATATCGGATCTAGATGGTTCAGTGCATATCAAAGCCTTTGTAAAATAGACAAGGTAAATGAGAAGTGGAGACATTGTATCAAGTGACATTTATCACGATCTTATAAAGTATAATCCTTCTAGTCTTGTCTTTGGGTCCACTCTAATAAAAGCCACGCCAGTATTACCGCTCTCTTATCCACTAGCCAAAGAAGCACTAGGAGATATCTCCCATCAGACCCTTTCTTATCTCCAACGTAGATAAATTAAGACGACCTCATGGTACTTTTATGTCAGCGTCGCTGTGAAGTATTTAAGTGTGATCCAGTCCGAGCCTCTCTACATATTTGATGGCTTTCTCAATTTCCACCGTACAAACTGAACAAAAATATGGGAATGGATATGGAACAGGTTGACTTTTACATTGTCGCCGCGCATAATTATATGTGCCGAATCCGTACCGGTTTTTTATGCTCTTCCACGGTATTCTTAGAAGTAGAGTAGATTGTTTAATACTAGATACCCCCTTCTCGAATAAAATCAACCGCTAGTTAGTATTTCTTATTTCAAAACCGTGTGTTCATATCACTTCAATATTTGAGCACTTATGGAGCATTTAAGGCGCACTTACCCGAACGTCTACACAAGTTTAATCAAGATAAAACTGCTTAAGCTGTGGAAATGATTGATCATGAAGAAGTAGCGTATAAATTTGTTAGGTGCTTCATATAGTAGTATTTTTATCATTACTATATAGAGGAAGATTTCATTCAACTATAGGTTATACAGGACGACCTCATAAATTTCGTCCCGGATTTGCTTTCTTTGATCCCTTAATAAATTCCAACACTTAGGCATGTGTAATTTTGATACACAGAAAAACAACGCATAAGCTTACAGATTGGGTTTTCCTGAGAGCAGTGTTCATTCATTTGCTTTCGTGCATTGAATAGTCCTTCGGCATTCCGTCATCGCCTATACACTCCCGTAGAAGTATTGTCAATCTGGCCCCCATAATCATCTACTAGTTAAATTCATCTAGGAGTCTACTGCGGGATTAGTTCCTTCAGCAAACGTGCTAGGATACATTTAGCAGTGGGAGAAGGCGTAATCAGGGTGAAAAACTTTAATCTTAGCTTTTGGCGAATCTAAGGCGTTCAAAGCATCGGGGGGTTACAGCTCGGCTAGCGTAGAAAAAAGCTCGGCCAGTATAGAGAATGATGCTAGTGACAATGCTTACGTTTTTCTACACTGGCCGAGCTTTGGTGGCGTCATTTTCTACGCTGGCTGAGCTTTGTACCAGAGTTTCCTTATTTGGACTGCCAAGCTTTTTTCTACACTGGGCGAGCTGGAACCCGAAGCATCGGCACGCTGCCCAAAGATCTTCATATCGTGCTCTGTTTCCTCCGCCCCTCGGTGCCGGAATACCTGTTGTCCTCTCTGTGTTGAAGGCTATACCACTATTCTGTAACATAATTGGTAATTTAGCGAAGACCCTTTGTTTCTATAGAAAATCTTAAGAAAAGGTCTATTATGGACATATGCTCGATCGTGGTAACCCTTTTCGGATTTGAGTCAAAATATAGCGCGTTAGTGCTAGCTAAAGTGAGAGTATGAGATTGGTAGCTTACCGTGACTGTACTTAGTATTACAATCCCTGGCGCACTTGCAGCCATTATTGTGTGTATCAACTTCATAGTCATAGGTTCTGATAGGATAGAAGTAGCGCCAGTTCTTCAGATAGATATCCCCGAACTATTTATTACCCCCAGGGGGCTTGAAGGTTAGTGAAAGCTTTCAGAACATTCTCCGGAGCTTGAGAAGAAGCTTTGGAAACAATTAGAATACCACTAGGACTGCTGCTGCTGGTGAACAAGCCGTTCAATTCATAGATTCGCAGGTTCATGTGCAAAGAAAATCAACTTTGTTGAAGATTCTGAATTGAGGCCTATTGTGCAAGGTATTAAGGCCATGTTCTTGAAGATCTGAGTACGGTTAGACTATATGCTTTGACTAAAGTACGGCATTTGGAGACTTACGCAGGTACGATCATATTGAGTAACTTGCTCCTTCGCTTTGTTTTTGGCGGCGGCAGGGCAGAAAAAATTATGATAGAGGCTGGAATGGGGCATTAGGAGGGTCCCATAAGTGTTATCACATCTTGGAAGGAGCCTCAAGCAAAAATTTCGAGTCGTTGTGGCTGATCCAGTTAGAATGGTTGGGATTTTATTATTCGGAGAAATTGACCTTGGCGGGTCAGCATGGGAGCATACAAAACATCCGGGCTCACATATAAAAGGGCTATAACCCCACAGAGACTTGTACACCCAAGCTCTATCTGAATAGTAATGGTGTGAACACCGGAAGATAAATTTGTATATATTGACCCATTCTTCAAGGTACACATGAAAGGCTCAGGGAGGAGGTAAACGTCACGACTAGCTAAAACCCATGTTTATCTAGACGATAAAATATCACTAAACTTACCAATATATCGTAGACTCTTCGCCGGTGAAGTATTCATAGTATTATTTTGATAGCCTAATCATTAAGGAATGGAAAAAAAAGAACTCAAGTTTGAGTAAGGTGATAATAACAGCGCCATTAGGATAGAAAATACAACGTGATATAAGTTGCTCCTATGCTAAACCCTTACAGCAAATTCATTTACGAAACAGCATTCCAGGGTAGAGAAGAATGCACTAACTTTCATAAACTTTTGTGGTTTAGTATATTATGCGGTAGCAAGAGTGTGTTCCGGAAAAAGATCTGCCATTCTATTCGTTGTCGGCACCGGATAAAGCCAGAAGCAAATGTTTAAGGAACAGAGAAGTAATGAAGCAATCATTGCGTCTTTCTAGCCACCACAAACTCTATTGGATTTCTTGATTTAGAGAAAAAGCTAGCGACTTGGGAATCTCACGTAGCTAATGTTATTAATTCATTTCTGCTAGGAACAATAGAGGATCTTGTAAAATTTTATCGCTCAGTACTAAGAATGAAGACCCGTAGCATCAGATTGGACAGATATAATTATTATGAGACTTGATGGAAGCCCCCAGACTTTGAATTGCTCCTATGACCAAAGACAACTGAATTGAACCACCGGGGCAACAAAACTAATAATAAACAGTCTAGGAAGTGACATTCATTAGAATAGATTCGTGACTTGTAGAAGGAAGCCTTCCCTCAACCTCAGCATATCTTTTTCTCCAGGTCCAAATAGAAGATGCACCATATGATGACACAAGCTAATAGCATGCTTAGTAGATAATCGGACGTTAAATGAATATGGAGGCTTATTTTGAAGGAGTCTCAGCCTACATGATTGAAACGCCACCAGTTTCCAAATTGCAACCTGAGGCTGGTGCAAACTATTCTGCGCAATGTTGGGAATAGTAATGTGGAGGTTTTTTGGGATGTGGTTTTATTCATATTCACTCCACTCCTGAATTTAACATTATCATATCTCTAGCATCTCGTCCTTTGTCTTTTCAACAACCCCTATTCCCCCAAGGTAAGCAGTTGCTTGCTGGGTCCCAGAATCCATCTGTCGTTCGAATGAGAACCCTGATTTCTGGTATAACAACGCTAGGGTTCTTTTCTTGGAAGTCGGCGAACAATTTCTGTGCTTTTCTTAAGACCTGATCCTTGAAATCCTGCCAGTCACTATCTGACTTAACCAAGGCCTTCTTAATTGGGATTTGAAGAGGTCTTGGAATTACCGGTAGTGTCGGACCTAGCACGATGATGAAGTGTTTGAGAAATGGGCAGTAGTGCAATATTCTCCTAATAAGATTGTCGCAAAGGCCCAAATCTATGGCGTCCAGCACGCTGTGTGCTCCGATATAGTTGATTGCTAGTTGTCGGGTCGCTTGAAAAAAAACGGGATGAGCTAATAAGAGAATATTCCAATCTTCGAGTAGTTCTTTCAAACCGAATCCTATCCCATGGTCAAAGACGAGCAGGTCCCTGCTGGGATCATAAAAGACAGGTGTTTGGGGTTTGATGATAGTTTTTCTGGGATTGAGTATGTGGCACAGATAGTAATCGATATATCTTGGAACCTCAATTTCATGATAGGATTTCAAATATATCCTCCTAGATTCCCTACAAGCAACCCGTAATGAAGATGGATCGTGGAAACTGCTTCGCGGTGGTTCGATGACTCGCCCAGGAGGAAGGCTTAGGGCCCAGACCTTCTCTCGCAGGTGATTCGGTAGTGATGAAAACAAGACGAAGACGGACATTACCCTTTCAAACGGTTTGGAGAGTTGGACGAAGCACACGAATTGATATGTCCTCTTCAGGATTTATCACTCACCTGTAAATATTAGAATGCCTTGAGACTGTGTATATTACTCAGCAACAGGGATGATTCAGGGCTGGTCTATTCTTAGATTTTTGTGGCAAAAACCTTTCCTTCTACTTTCCAATCACGACGGCGAAAACTTCAGCCTCACTTGTTATTAGGGATTATGGCAACACCGCAGTACTTCGGTGAACGGTTATATGTAACAACTCGGAACCTTGGTATGGCCAGCCTTGCTGCGTGTTGGGTGGCCGCTCACTCATCAACCACATCATCAACTCTGATCACTCATGCATGTATCGGCCATAACTGGCTGGTTCTGAAAGTATTTCACCAGAACTCGCAAAATCCTCCGAAAGGCCACCTGGCTGAACTGTTACAGTCATCGTCTCGGGACAATCTTCTGGGCTATTTTGGTTCCCAACGCTCGAAATAGATTCATCTATTGTCATGCTGGGGTCGAAAGTGGTTAAGTTCTTAGTATACACTAGCTTATGAGCCGAAACATCATTCATGTTGCATTTCCACGCGCATCATGCATTTATTTTCGCTTCAACCTACTGCCTTCGTTAAAGTATATGGCACCAGATCAGTATACACGGCTACCTTTGCACACACGTAACGAGATTTGATTTATGTTGGCTGATGACAGATATAATCTCAGTCACCTGACAAAAGAGATTGAGTGGGTTTCATTCTCCTCTTAAATTGTGTAGCTGTTACTAAATACTTTTCAGGCCCTCAGCGAAGTACATCTCATCCTGTCTCAAGACATCATTGTTATTTCGGATTCTCAATGAGTCAGTTTGTTAGCCAACCTATCCTTTTAGCCGTTATAGAGGCATCCCCTGCCCTCAATGCCACCTGATCTTACGACCTACCATTGACGATAATTTCCTCTTTCTCGAAGCGGATAACTTGTCCATATACATCGGTATGTATAGACGGGGAGAAAAAAAGTGATCTTCTTTCGTCGATCACCTTCCTCCATCCATTTGGAACACCGAAACGCTGAATGGCCACCAGGTTGTTATAGTTCCTCAGCCCCTCTCCAAAGTGCTTCACAATTGCATCGATGTACTCCTGATCTACATCATCAATATCAAAGGCAATGCTCTTCCTGGCAACCATGAACATCCTGGAAAGGGTTGCCATGAATTCGGTACGGTTCAAAAAATGTAACGCGCCAAAGCACACCAAGTGGTCAAAGGACTGTTCCTTAAACTTCATTATTTCGTTCTGCATATACCCGACGCTTATGGGCTTGGTATAATGCTTTAGAATATATGGTTTTTGAAGCGACAAGGGGGACACATCGATGCCACTGACTTTAGCAGAAGGGTTGGCTTGGTGGATTACCATTCCAATCCCCCCTGTCCCACAAGCCAGATCGAGAACTGTTCCAGAGTAGTCGTAAGTAGCGAAGTATGTTTCTTGCCACCTACGGATATCCATCTTGGCTTGATAGTCGTCGTATTTGTCGGCTGCGTTGTCATACACTTCAGCGATTGTTGTTCCTCTGGTCTTGAAGTCGCCAATTGCTTCTTGATTGGTGCCATTCGGTGCATGGCCGTTCACACCATTGGTTTTGTAGCCGTTGATGGCACTGGCCCCGTTGACCCCGTTGGTCGCGTGATCATCCAAGCCATTCGAAATATGTCCGTTGACGCCATTTGTGTGACCATTATGGCTAGTGATTCCATTACTCCCATTCGTCTTTCTCGCTTTCCCCTCCTCTATTTGACATTTTTTTGTGAAGAGCAACATCTCGATAAACGCCTCATGGCCACCTGGATACGTCTCTCGAATAATCACATCATCGCTGAGCTTGTCGTCTTTTGAGTAGAATAAGGCAGGCATGTGGTTTAACTCTAAACAGTATACATCTCCGCTCTCAGCTTCGCACCTCATATCCACACGACCCCAAGCTCCTCGGCCTTGCATCCCCAATCCTTTGAAAGCTGCAACAGCAGAGTTGCAGATATTTGTTCGTCTTGGCTCATCAGTGATAAATTGAAAGTGGATGGTCCCTTCTCCGAGGGCTTCGAACTTGTTTCCATAAGTCAACCAAGCTTTATCAACTGGTGTAGTAGGATCAAATATCCAGTCAACTGGTGCCAAAGCGCATACCTCACAACCCATCTCGACTACGATGGCAGTGCTCTCAATACCTCGAATGAAATCTTGCACAAGGATTTCTCTTTTGGGCTCATTAGTCCTCATTAAGTCAACTCGTTTCAATACTTGCTCCTCATTGTAACAAATCGAGTTGTAGTCCATCCCAATCGATGCTAATCCGTCAACATATTTTATGATCTTGGGATATTTTCCAGTTGTGTTGCCCGGAACCCGGAATCCGCCTGGGCCAGCAGCGGCCTGGAAGTCCAGCTTCGTTTTGGCAATGTAATCTGAAGGACTTAGGAGGACAGGAACACCCTTAGATTCTAAATATTGCGTTGCTTCGACACCAGATACGTTGTCTGTCAATTGTCCCCACTAGTTGTCTTGTCAGCCCCTCTATTTCTTCCTTTCTTAGTTCGAAATTTGTATTTACCATGAAATTCATGTACAAGTCGAACTTCTCCTCACAGATCTTGTCTATGTCTGCCTTTTCTGCAAATTTCCTGATGTACCTTCGCTCAAATTGATGGTAGCTAGAGTCGGCATAAATGCCAGGGTCGGGCATTGTGTCATTCTGTTTGAAAGCTTTCGATTATGGTCTGGGATCTAGAAATGGAGCGGACAGTTTACTTACGGCCTCGAAAACCGAGCCGGTACCCTCATAAGATGACTCTACTACGCAGATTCTCATCTTGAAGGATCTGTAGGTGTCCTTCTTTCGATAGGGCGCGATGGACTTTGAGTGTTAAAACCGATGCTAGGTGTAATAGTGTGGAAGGGGCCTCTTCGGGATAATTAAACCAAAGACGAGAAGCACTAAGGGGGAAAGACAGATTTAAATTCAGTTACATGACTTTTCGTCCACTATGTACAAATATCCCAGCTAAGAAAAGTCAAATCCATGCTAATTTTCTCCTCTATGTGTGCCATGCCAGTTACAAACGAAAGGAAAAAAGAAAATCGATATCCCGTCTAGTATTTCGTAGCCACAAAGGATCATGTACCAATAGTTCGCTTACCCAACAAATTCTAAGTTAAATTGATTTATCCGGTATTGTATTATATGATGTGGCCTCAATGAGCCTTCTGCAGTGACCCCGCGTCTCACAAACATGACTTAGCTGCTAGTATTAGATCTCATAGTGACATGCTCGGCGATGTCAGGATATTGATGTGGGAGCGTAAATGTGGTGATTTCCGAGCTGCACCCGCCGTCATGCTCCAGAGGATGCGCAACAGGGTTACAGCTCATCTAGTGTAGAAAAAAGCTCGGCCAGGGTAGACGGGTGAAATCCGGCGTAAAGCTCAGCAGAGTAGAGATTTACGCCACCAAGGGTAGAGAATATGCCAAATATACGCCAGTCACGCACGAAGTTGGTCACTCCAGCGTGTACTGACACGTTATAGACTGACACGTAGAACATCAAACAAATAATCTAATCTTGTATTCTTAACTTGATTTAACTAACTAGCAACTAAGTATAAGTATATATTATAATTATACAAAGTAGATACTAGTATATATTATACAAAGTAGATATTGAGCATATGCTAGATATATGCTATAATAAACTCCTAACTATATATATATGGAATTGTCAATAAGCTCATCCAGGGTAGAGAATTGCGCCACCAAAGCCCGGCCAGGGTAGAAAAAATGTGGGGTTCTCCCTAGCGCGACTCTCTACCCTGGCCGAGCCTTTTCTACCCTGGATGAGCTGGAACCCGTGCGCAACGCTATGCTGGTGATACTGCATTGGTAGTACGGATTTGCTATGGGTGTCTACCAACTTTGCAGTATGTCTTGCAGTATGCTTTGCAGTGTACAGGAGACCGGAGCGCCTAGCCGCTATCATACCACAATCCTATCGCTTCAGGGTGCCAAGTGGTGCACGATTTTCAATTAGTTATGAGTCGTTTTGAGACTGCTTACCTAGACATGCGTAGTTTGACGCGTACCATGAAGCCATTCTGTCTGCAAACCATTGGAAATGCTGAGTTCCAAAGTACCATTTCCATATTATTTTGTTCATCTATCCTGGTACTGCATAATCAGGGGTAGTCAGTTTGGAAGAAGCAAATATGCTTAAAAAATAAACTAAATTAAAAAAAGAAAGGAAGAATGAAAAAGGGGGCGGGGAAGAAAATACCCTTGTTTACTAGAGACAGGTTTGACAACGTTTGTGATCATATGGTGCATGAGTCCACGCCCAAATCCAAATAATGAGTAAGTGTCCTCGACGTGGAGAGCGTAGATACGAATGAGACTCAAGCCTCCTAAAGGTTATTCCTAATAGGGTAGGCAGAAACGAAGTGGTTCATATCATCAAATATGGAAACCATTTGGCCCAAAATTTTCTGTAGTATTAGGAAAGGACAGGATCACGGGGTACTGCGGGCCAGGTTTACTATTGGTGTTTTTTTCTCTGTTCTGATAAATCTTCAAAAATGAAGTTTGGACAAGATCTAAACGACTAGAAATTATCATCACCTACGTCATTAACCCCAACAAGCTCTACTATGTGTCCATGTATTTCTCTTCGGTGCTCCGGTTGAAAGACCGCTAATATAGTTCCAGCTTTCAATCTTCACTCGACAAATGTCACAATGAGCCAAAATGCAAACACTGAATCGGTTCCAAGTGATACTGGACTGGATTCAAACGCGACAACGATTTCGGGTCTATCAATTCAGGATTTCGATCCAGAGGATGAGGAATTTACAATGAAGAAAGACAAAGTAAACAAATTCTCGACACATCTAAAGTCAATTCGAACAGAGCTCACAGAGCAATTGGCTACTTATCAAAGTTATTCTGCGACGGAAGACGAATTCGAGAGAATCTTTGAGTGCCTAGGAGCACTGGATGAAATACGAGAATATCTCACAAGAAGAACGAAGCTAGTTGCAGTTTTCTTTCCATTAAACATGCCTCTTTACGCCCTTTGTCTTTACGGTCTGATTCCAGCGCTGGTCGCAGATCAAGTTTGCATCCGACCACCACAACGAATGACGAACCTCATACAAACTCTTTTGCCTCTTCTTCAGGTCGATCGATTCTTCCCAAATGTGTCAGTAGCATTGATGAGTAGAGAGGAATTCGTTCAGACGTATATCACTCAGGCCGATGTGACGCTCTTTACTGGCAAGCTTAGCAATGCTCAACACGTTTTATCGCAGACAAAGCGCAACAGCTTATTCTTATTCAATGGCTGGGGATGCAATCCGATCGTACTTGGCGAAGATGCAGATTTAGAGCACGCTGCAACAAAAACAATTGATGCACGGTTATTTTGTAGTGGTCAAGACTGTGCTGCTCCTGACACAATCCTTGTTCATCGCTACCAGGTCTCGACATTCGTCAAGTATCTCAAGGAACAGCTGAAAAACATAAAAATCGGCGATTATTCCGACCCTGAGGTTCGTGTGGGGAAGCTGGCGGATCACGGGCAGATTCAAGTCATCTCATCCCTTCTCCTGAAATTAAACGATTATATTGTCTATGGGGGCTGTATCGACTATCATTCGTCGATCATACATCCAACAATCATTGTGGCACCACTGAGCGAGCGTATCAACTACCAAGAGCTATTTTCACCAGTTTTCATTATTAGTGTTTATGACAACGACGATCAACTCGCCGAATACTTTGAACAACCAAAGTACATCGAAAACGACATGTACGTCACGCTCTTTGGCAAGAGTCCTTATGTGCAAAAGTTGAAGAAATCAATTGTTCTGCAAGATCAGGTCGTTTTCGATACAGATCGTGGCAACGATGAATTTGGGGGCTACAGCATGGGCGCTTCCTTCGTCAGTGCAAATAAAAAAATAGTTCCGAAACCTGTGCTCGTACCCCGGGATATTTACATGTTCCTTGATCCAGAGGGTTCACATCAGAATCTTACACCTGGTGTTCAGAAGAAGATTGGAAAACGAGTCTCGCAAGCAATGTCAGATACGTTTCAAGATAATCTTATTTTCGGATTCGTATTCGGAAGCGTTGCGGATGGAAATGCTACAAGGAGTAGCGACATTAACACTTTTGTGGTGGTGAAGGAAAATAATGAAGAGCAGGTTCCAAGATATCTTGCATGGAGTGACGAATACCATACACAAATGAGGTTGTCCGTAAGGAGCTCATCTACCAATATCGTGACAGTGGAAGATTTAGAGATATTTGTCACTGCTTGGAATGAATCAAAACAAGAGAACGTTGAATCTGGATCTAAATTTGAGCATCAAGACGTCCGAATTGCGGCCTTGCTAGGAGCACAACGAGGTGTAACGGGAGATAAGAATTTAGCAGTGCATTATCGACACATTCTTCAGTCAATTTCGAAGAATGCTGAAATCAAGGAAAGTTGCAGAATTATGATTAGTGTACAGTAATTATTACTAGTGCATGGGAGGCTGGCGTTTTAGCTAAATTTTGAATTTGTTCCTTTTTGCACAAATTGATTTCAAAATAATATTTCTATATGTCTCCGCATAGCCACCACTATTTTCTCGTAATTTGAAGGATCCTTATTCTGCATTTTGATGCATTGGGAATTCTCAAGCGGTCAGAAGGCCATTGCTTGAGCAAGTTGGCTCAAAAATGGGCTAGTGATTCGTCCGAGATCCGAAAACTACCTGCTGCTTCATGCAGGCATCAGCATATCTGAGACTGCCGAAAATGGCCAAGTGTGATCAATCAGCCACAGATCGCTAGTCTTAGTTGTACTGGCTGCGATTAATATAAGAGAATTGAGGGGTGGTAAGACAAAATAGGTCTTGGCAAAATGACACGAGGGACGTCCTTCAACTTCGAAGAAGAAGTTGACAATGTTGACCTCAAGGTTATCTTTGTTGCAGGAAGCATTGAGAATCTGTTATCAAAGAACACATATCGCAAGGAATATCATCTCAACCGTGAAGATGTCAATTTCCTTGTCACCGAGTGTCCAGCCACCAAATTCTACTTCAAATGTGAGAACGAGCAGTCTCCCGAAAAATATTAGAACTCGTTGACTAAACTTAAATTAGGATCTGAATGGTAACCTGAATGATAACCAGAATACAGATGCTGAGAAGGAATTAAGGAAGCCAATTGGCCTAGCCCTTCGGTCCTCGAAAGGCTTTATTACTTTTGTGGTTTGTGTTGCAACTTTCACAGATACATTTCTGTACTCACTGGTGAGTGGAAAGCAATCCGCAATTCAAACACCGTTTGAGAGCTAACTTAAGTAAGATCATTCCAATTTTGCCTGATACACTAGTAAACCGAGCTGGTGTTCCGAAAGAAAATGGTCCGTCAAATCTTCAACTCTACTCAAATGCCCTTATTAATTTTTCTAACAGTTCAAAATTGGATTTCCATTCTCCTCGGAGTTTATGGAGCTGCAAATCTCACGATTTCTCGTTAGTTACCCAAATTATTTCGAATAAGTTGAGACTAAGCTTTGAATAGCAATTGCCGGATACCTAATTGACAAATCAAGCACGCGACGGTTGCCTTTACTTCTCGGCATCTGCTCCCTGATGGGCTCGACAGCTATGTATTGCTTTGGAAGAACACCTGCAATCTTAGTAACAGCGAGAGCACTCCAGGGAGCTTCTGCAACAGTGTTATGGGTTGCAGGTATGGCACTTTTGTCTGACACTATGGGCGCATCTACAGCAGGAGCTTCGATGGGCTGGCAAGCAGTTGGCAGATTTTTTGGGGTAGTTTTAGGACCGTCTCTGAGTGGGATTGTGTTTGAACTTTCTGGCCACTATGCGGTGTTCGGAATGGCTTTTATTGTCTTGGGAATTGATGTCGTTCTCCGCTTCGCAATTATTGAGCGGAAAATTGCAGAGAAATGGATTGTGGAAGGGAACGCAAACTCTCGGGGTGTCTCTGAAGACACACCTCTCTTAGAGAACGCCAGTGGAAACATAAGCCCGCAACCAAGTGTGATACCCACTGAAAATAATGCTCAAGTCCCAAGCACACTTGAGCTTCTAACCAATACACGGTTACTTATGGCATTATGGGCTCAGTTCTTGTGTTCCATAACACTGACAGCATTGGAGAGCGTGAGCAGTCAATTATCCCTCGCGTTACAAAGAGAGCTAATATTTCGCTCAGGTCATTCCACTGTACACCATGCAGCTTTTTAGTTGGAACCCAGCGGAAAGCGGAAGTCTCTTTGTGCTTCTTGCATTCTCTGTTGTTGTGGATCCCTATATCGGCCACGTAACCGACACGCAAGGACCTCGGCGAATGTCAATAGCAGGGTTCTTTACAACCTCCGGAATATGGCTTGCTTTTTGCACCGTCACAAGTGACACACTTGGTGACAAAATCCTCATCTGCATCATGATCTTCACTATTGGCTTTTCAATTGGGCTTATCGCAACACCAAATATGGTTGAGATCTCACTTACAGTGGACCATATGAATAAACAGCAGCCTGGAGGTTTTGACACGGCTAAGGTGATGGGGCTTGCATATTCATTCATGAATATGGCTTATGGTATTGGGTCTATTGTGGGCCCTTTCTGGGGTGGTGCCCTAATTCAAATAAGTGGGTGGCGTCGATTCTGCATTTCCTTTGCTATCTTGAATGCTGTAAGCGTCTGCCTCGCTCACTTCTTTTCGGGGGGTCCGACAAGCATGGGTGAGGCCTTGGATACAGAGACTTTAATTTCCTGATATGCACTGTTTTCTTAGATATATTTGAGCACATTCAGCTCAATGAATGCAAGCTATAAA
Organism: Tricladium varicosporioides; assembly: GCA_021365295.1. Lineage (NCBI taxonomy): Eukaryota > Fungi > Ascomycota > Leotiomycetes > Helotiales > Tricladiaceae > Tricladium > Tricladium varicosporioides. Next base: position 249,360 of record JAJTIW010000010.1, on the reverse strand, counting down.
AATCGAACCGAGAAGAGGGAGTGCATCCAATCAATACACCATGTGACACAGCGTATATGGCTAGCAAAAACCCTCTGGAATCCCACAAGCCACAATGCACTCAATCGAAATATGTCACTGAAGCCGGTTAATGAGCTCAAGCAATGTCTGACATCTGAGATCTTGTTCCCTAGCTGCGCTGTTGTCTCAAACTTTTCCACATTACTGTGTACTGCCCTGGAGATGGTAACCGTAGTGACCGAAAAACAAATTTTTATGCTGTGCCAATATTTTCACAAGTACAATTATTTGTGGGACTCTTTTGTGATTAACATCCAACTTGACAAAACCACCATCACATTGATTCTAGGTACATCACACAATGTCAATACTTGAAGGCAAGAAACTTCGAACTAGGGAAATTCCCATGCAGGTTTTGAACCTGGGCCTTTCACGAACGGGAACAACATGTAAGCTATCTACTATTTAATTTTTTACTACTAGATTAACGTAATATAGCTATGAAAACCGCTTTAGAGGAGCTTGGTCTTAAAAATGTTTACCATCTTGGATACGAAGATGAAGATTTTGCATTCTGGCTCGCGGCAATCGAGGCGAAGTATGAAGGGAAAGGGCAGCCATTTGGAAGAAAGGAATGGGACCATATATTCTACAACTGTGATGTAAACTTTTCTACACCAACAAAATCAATAATGATACTAAACTGATTTTCGCCTCACTAGGCAGTATCCGACCTCCCAGTTGTCATGTTTGCCGAAGAACTGATCACCGCTTATCCCGAAGCAAAAGTCATTCTCACCATACGGTCAGTTGACTCATGGTACGACTCCATGGTTGCAACAGTTTGTAATCCGATCTACAAAACACTATACCATCGGCTTCCAGCTTGGGTAGATAGTCAGGAACAAGCACTCTGTGATATGAGTGATAAATGCGAGAAGTATACTTGGCAAAACGACTTCCCAAAATATGGGAAAGCATACTTTCATGAGCATAATAACCTAGTAAGAAAACTGGTTCCAAAAGAAATTTTATTGGAGATGGAAATGAAGGAAGGTTGGAAACCACTTTGCGCGTTTTTAGATAAGGAAGTGCCGGAAAAGGAGTTTCCGCGGGGTAATGGAGTGCAAGCTTTTATTGATGAAGCAAATGAACATACGAGGGCGAAGTATTTGGATTTGATAAAGCAATACTCCATCGTTGCAGCACCATTTCTTCTACCAATGATTGGTGTCACTATTTACCACATAGGTTGGAATAAATAGGATTCTCAAGATAGCCTCAAGTAAAAAGGAGGTAATGTAAATAGTTTAATACAATTCGCCACAATTCCCACAAACCCTGCTCTTTTTTTCAGCCATTTGAGAACTGTTGGTAACTCAACAGCAGTATAAATGATTTGTGAGATAATATTGATGTTTAACCGTCTCTTGATAACACAAGTTATGTTGGTTATCGGGGAATCTCTTCTCAGGCTACCATCTAAGTTGCTTGGCAGATGAGGCGCGGTCATTAAGAGATGAACAGGGAAATCCCACCACGCGAAGTGTCTAAGTCATAGAGGCTTTATGCTCCAATTGATGATTATGATTTACAAGTATGCTCAACCGAATCTTCAAACCTCGACAGTATTTGATTCATTTTCGCGACATGCGAATTAATCACTAAATTCGATAATAGGACCGCAGGTTATCTGCACCATTACATTTTGGTACGAAATTTTGAACACACGATTCCACTTAATTAAAATCATATACTATACAGAAAGGTGACTGCATACCTTGATCTCTACTACCAATCAACTAGTACGGGTGTCAAGCATCTCTATTCGGAGACCCTCGCTTTGTTCAACATTTTGAAGTCACTAGTGCAACCATAGACCTTAGCAAGGGTATCTGGGATAATTTATGCATCTAAGCGTATAGTGGGTACGACTTACGTCAAGCCGGGTTTTCGGGATTTTGCCACAATTCGGCCAGATTAACAAGTTGCACAACGGCTGTACCCGAGACAAGGGCTTGGCCAAGAATCACCCCACTAGGAAATAAATTAGCCGTATGCACATGAATGGTAACATTAATTAAATGCAGCTCTTCCCCGATCATGGTCCCGCAGAGGGGTGCAGAGGCTGTGGTCTAGATCTTAGCTCGTTTGAACAACATGAATCATATTTAAGACTGAGCTAGTTTTAACGAACATGAGAAGAATTGTGGCTGCTGCAGAAGAAACTGTTTGTAGAGCTGAACATATGTATGTTTTGAAATCTTGCAACACTTTTCATGATCACAAGTGAAGTGTCGCTGCATGTAACCAAGAAACATGCACTACTGCTTGAGTCAATTTCGTTCAGTTGAGGTTTGCAATTCTATGAAGTGAGTTGCACACTCAATCATGAGGTTTTAGAAGCTCCAGTGGCTGGGTAAGGATTATAAATACGGTTGCTTGCGACGGTATGACCATGCACAGCTCACCATCCATCACTACCTTCTTCAAAACAATCATATTCAATCGAAAGAACACTTGATCAATCCACACATTTTTAACCATGTCTCCAATCACTCTCAACACTCTTTCTTCCGAGACCCTCACGCTCTCTACCTTGAGCACTCTTTCAACACTATCGCCCGAAACCCTAACACTTACTCTGAACACTCTCACTACACTCTCTGCTGAGACCCTCACCCTCTCTACCCTCTCAACCCTCACCCCGGAGACCCTCACACTCACTCTCAAGACTCTCTCAACCTTGTCTCCAGAGACTCTCACTCTTGACACTCTTTCCACCCTCTCAACTCTTGCCGAGACCTTGAGCACACTTTCGGCTGAGACTCTCACTCTCAGCACCTTAACCACCTTGCCGACTCTTTCACCGGAGACTCTCACTCTCACTCTGAGCACATTGAGCACTCTTGCTCAGGATACCCTTACTTTGAACACCTTGAACAACCTCACTCTTAACACTCTCTCCGCAGAGGAGGATTATTAAAGAGTGATCCTTTTTGGATTAACTGAGGTCTGGGAACGTCTAACCTTTTCCGATGTGCTAAAATTGGGGAACGAAGCAATTAATTTGGTCTTTCCGGCTATGAATTATTGAGTTGGGGAATAGGATAGGCAAGATTGGATAACTTAACTTCAATGAATTGATTTGAATGTGGAATCGCAGTCATTATATAGTTTGAAACTTGTGATTTAGATGTGATCCTTTACTCTTAAAGTCCCTTGCATGTATTTCGCCTTCTTCTCTCACCAATATTGCATCTATTCATACCCCCCACCCCTCCGTCTTGCTTAGGAAAAGTAGAGCACCTCGAACTATGTCTCATATTACCATTTACCTTATCAATTTGTAGCAAATAAAAACTCAGAAACTCAGAAACACAGAACAAAAAGACAATTACGCTTACCGACCAATTCTCAATATTTTGCACATGCCAAAAATACTACAATAGATTCAAGTGTAGTCACTTGTATTCTCATATGACGATCCTTGCACAAAGCGAGCTGCTAATATTGTAGTATACCGAGGCAGAGTCTGCTCAACAGGGAATCAGAACTGCTTTGATTCAACAGTAGATATTGAGAATCCTTGAGATTCATCGTGGACTATGCCAGGCAATTACGGATCAACGAATAAGCACAGTTAGGAAGAAGCCTTGGGTTTGAACAGAATAGGGGACGACTTACTGTATGAATGTTTAGAGAGTGAGTAAGGGGGGTATGCTTCATAGCAAGAGAATCAAACACAACATTAGACTTCATACTTCAAGTAATATTCTAATTCAGATATGTTGCCCCTTTACCCCTCTACCCCTGAATATATTCGCCTAATCCTGCTGATATGGCAGAATTACCCGGTTGAAGCTAAAAGCAGATGGCGGTGACCGTGGGATCACCTCCCTCTAAGCTTCCCATGCTCTTGGTCTTTTCTTCTTTGCCTCCGCTACGACTAACCACACACTCTCTACTTTCATATCACAATGGAATCTACTGATGCAAAGCGGCTAGAACCGACGTCATTCAACTTCTTCCCCATGCTCCCAACCGAACTCCGCCTCAAGATCTACGCCCTCCACCTCTCCTCAACCCCGCCTCTCCTCCTCCCCCTCCACCTCTGCAAATCTGACCTCGACTACCTCCGCCTAAAGCGTCCTGCTTGCCAAAACTACCCCCACTTCTTCTCCCGCTCTCTCCCTGCTCCTCCGCTTCTCCACGTCTGCCACGAATCCCGCGAGGTCGCATTGAGCTGGTACTCGGTAGGATTCGATGTAGGCAGGTTAATGAGTATGGGGCGGGAAGAAACAGATGTTGACACATACACAACGTGCAGTCATGAGGTACAGATGGATGACGAGGGGAAGGCGTTATACTGGGACCGCACAAAAGATGTGCCCTTCCTTACTGACCTTAAGACTTGGCTTCCCGAAAATCAAACAGCTTATATCTGGGGTGGCAAAACCGGTGTGCGATTTGGGAGGATGAAGACTGTTGCGATGACTGCTGAAGCTTTGTATGGGATAGGGGTGGGGTGGTATATTGGGTGGGAGAGCATTGATACGTTGGTGATATTGGATGAGATTAAGGATGCTGACGAGGCGAGGGCAGCGACGGAGAGAAACCGGTTGAGGGGGCATCCAGCGGAGAGGGCGGTTGAGGCAATGTTGAGGAATATGGGGTTGAGGTGTAGGAAGAGGGTATTGGCTAGTGGGGCGAAGATAAGTAATCTGGCAGGTAGCGTGGATGTTAAGTTTGTTTATGGGGAAGTGGGGGATCTTGTGGAGTGGCTTAAGGTGAGTTATTTTGAGGGACGTGATTTATAGGTGTTGTATTTTCTGCTGTGAATTCAACTTTTGGAAGTTTAGGTAAGGGGTGCTGCTAGTACGATTTATGATTAGAGTTTAAATGGTTGTTCCCACGACTGGAAATGGTTTATACCAATGCACTTCCTAAGCAATTTGTTTCTCACCAAGGTAGCTGCCACATCTACTATTCAACTACTGTTCCTGCTGTCTACTCCCTACACCGAGAGCACCATTAATACAATACTTCACCTCACTTCTTGCCCCTAAGTGCCTGCTACCCTTCACGTACCCTTCGCGCATCCAAAACCGCCCAACCGCCCAACCTCCTTTCCCTACCGCCTTACCCAGTCCCGAAAAGGTTCGCCTCAGTTCCCTCCTCCCTTCCTCACTCTTCTCTTACAATCGCCATCATCGTCGTTCTCAGCCTCCCATGCATTCCTACTCCCCAAGTCTTACTACTATCACATCTCTAACGTGTTTTTTTTACCATAACCCAAATCTAGATCCTTTCTAGAGACGCCACCCTGGGTTTCTAAGGTCACTCCTCAACAATGGTTCTAACTAAGTGGCAAAGTTGCTTGTCAACGAAAATTTGGTTGTGGTGGGAGCGAGTCGGCTAGAGGTACAGTGGGGTGCAAAAAGTTTGAACGCGCCCCCTGCTAGCGCTTATTTTACAGGCTCTCTAAAGTGCGTAGTCCAAGTACTACTACCCTGAAAATACGTATAAGTAGTCATGCTAGAATGTTGGCAGGGCAACGGCGTTCAAACTTTCTGCACCCCACTGTACCGTGTACACATATCTTTTAGTGGAGTCTTTGGGCCAAGTTTCTAAGAGATTAGTGTGGAGGGTGCTGATACCGAGTTTCTTTTTGATTTGAAGACTGGGGACTCAAGTATTACTTAAAGGGTGGTATTGTAAATTATGAGAGATGGAGTTATGTGAATATGCTCATAATTTCCTCAACCACCCATATGATTCAAAGCAAATTTCTCCTTTAACTAATCACCAAGATCAAATATCTCATTCAAGGCCTAAATATCAAATCTTGATTCATTCAGTGGCTTGAACACCAAATCGCTTACGGGGAAAATACTTCTCACACAAGGACGTCAAAATTGAACTCCTGGTGGTTCTCTTTTTATTCATACACCCTCCCACCAACCCCCCCCCCTCCCTCGCTCCCATCCTCAGATCTCCTCTTCCAACTCATCTTCTCATTGCCTGTAAACTCTCAGCACCGACCAGGCCCTGCTCCAGCCTTTCACCTTCCACCTTTCCCTACGAGCATGAGCAAACATCCCAAATATTCGACCTTTAAACACTATCATAGCCACAACCCATTAATAATATTCATTGCAGCTCGTCAAAACCCGTATAATACTATAAAGTGAGAAGCAACTAGATAAAGAGAGTGGTAGGAGAATGATGTAAGATGGCACGTTGTCCTGCATTAAAGTGTTTTTTTTTCCTTCTATTTTTGTTGGATGAGGGAGGTTGTGTGAGATGAGGATCTGGAGGAGTGTTTTAGAATAAGAAATGCCTCGACTGAAATGAGGAAGAGCAAGAACAAAATCCTTACAGCACACAATGCAAACCCATAAAGGACAAAATCTGCATTCAAAGGAGATGAGATTCAGAAGCGACAGCTATGCTATCTATGTCATATCCATGATCATTCCCATTCTTTTCCCTCGTAAAAGTAAGCACGAGTTGAGTCCCAAGCTATCCATCTAGCTTTATCATGATGTACCAGTATTCTATGCCTCTCGCACATGCAATACCTGATCAAAAACTCCTAACGCCCTAAATATCAATTCCATCAACAACAACGCCCTTAGACCAATTATACTGCATAAGTCTCGCAGCTTCATTAGCAGCCTCCTCATTAACCATGATGCTAACTAAATACAAACTCGCATCGATACCACAGGTTACTCCTCCGCTGGTGATAACACGGAGCCCACCAAGACGCAGAGAAGCACGACGTGCGTTGGATTCGCGGCGGGAGTTGGATTCCTTCCAGGCGTTGCTGCCTTTGCGCTTCATAGCTGGAGGCTTGGAGTCAGACTTGCGGCGGACGTATGGGTTTTGTGCTTCATCCTCCAAGTCAAAGCGGAGATTATTGACAACATATCTCTCCTCTACGACGTCACAGCGCTCAGCTAAATCTCTTTGCGAGATCTCGCTGCATAATTTCTCGAACTTGGCATAGTAGTCTGGATGTGTAGTTGCGGACAAGCCACAGAGGATGCCTTGTTGTGCAAGGAAGAGGGAACCGGTGCAGATGGAGAGGAGGGTGCGTTCTTTCTTAGGGTCTTTCTTTTGGACATCGGAGTAGGCTTTGATGAGGCCTAGGGGTTCGGCTTTAGATTTGAGGATTTCGTCAACACCACCGCCAGGGACGATCATGACGTCGAATTCAGAGAGACGGGCATAGGCTTCTTTGTAGTCCATGTGGGCACGGAAGCCAGCGCCTTGAGAGGTGGTGGTAAATTCGGCGGAGGAGACGAAGGTGAAGGAGAAAGCTTTGGTGGCTATTTGAAAGGGAGGGGTCAGCGGGTGCGGGGTAAGGGTCCTTGTGAGAGATTGAGAGAGCTGTAGCATCCAGGGCAGCAATCGAGCAACTTACCATCATCATTGATGTTATGTTTGGCATAGTTCAGGACCTCGAGAGGGCCCACGAAGTCCATCGAGTCCATGCCAGGATGCATGGTGAATAACACCTTGATGACAGGAATTGCTTCTGTTGTTGCCATGGTTGCGACTGAAAGGTTGACAGCTTGAAGACTGAGAGTAGTTATTGATAGAGAAGAAGGCTTTGGTGGCTTGTTGGACAATTGCTTTGTGGGATGGAGGGTCTGAAGATCTCGATAAAATTGATGAACTGGAGAACGAAAGGAAATGTGTGCGAAAGGAAAGCGCGTCGTACAAGATGGTCAGATTCACCTCACGTGAGTATTTGCTTTGTCCCTGGAATGCGGGGTAAAGTGGTGCGGGAAATAACTGGGGTTGGCGTGTTTTAAGTGGAGCGAAGGTAACGCTCAGAGGTCAGGGCGGGACTCGCCGTTCCCCATCACGAGACTCATGATGGTTTGAAGTTGTGCAGGTGATGATGTGGATAGATTTTGGTGTTGATGAACATGAAAGGGGATGATGGGCTTTTGAGATTATGCAGTTTTCTCTATGGGTTTCATCCACCTTCGTCATTGTGGTTCATTCGGTACCGTAAGCAAACGAGATTAGATAAGATCAAGATCGTATTTCAAACAGAAGTCTCAGCAATTGTGCAAGAAGGGTTTAATGCAAGGAACTGCTCTGATTCAGAAGCCTCTAACGTCGGTGACGTGACTCGCTCTAAAGAGTGGATCTCAGTAGTTGTGACCTGACTTCACGTCTTCAAGTCATGCTCCCTTTTGTGCATATTCGCCGTTATAAAGACGGACGGAAGCTGAGGCCGTGGCTGTCTTATTAGCAGACGAGAACGCTCTCTATATCAGTCGATAAGAGCCTCAAACGCGAAAAGCTCCCTAGAATTAGGTACGGGAATATCCCAGAGGGATGGCGGAGGAAAGTTAACGCTATTCCGGCTAGGCTCCACTGAAAATCATTTCGTGTACCACAGCGAAGCCCTTTATAGACCCATATAAGCGCACCAACTTCAACAAACACATCAAACAGGCCTGCTGGCCCAATGGCAAGGCGCTTGACTACGATACGGTAGATTAATCAAGAGATTGCAGGTTCGATCCCTGCGTAGGTCACTGATTTTATTTTTTTCACCCCCAGACATGTCTAGAATTTGTTTTCCTGCTAAACTTATATTTTATGAATTTATGCAAATTTTGAACTTTTGGGCTTTTTTGTGCATCACCCCCTTCTCCTACTCGCTTAGTGTACAGCCTTAGTCAGCCTTCGGGAACATCAAAATCTCGGGAATCACGTCCCCGACACTTTTTTCCAACAATCAACCAACATCATCACCAACTTCAATCCGCGCGGTGTAACATCTTACCGGTTTTACGATGCTACGAAACAAAGATGCGGAAGAGGATTATTATGTTCAAGGTGTTTCATTGCATCGGTACGAAACTAGTTACTCTGTAGAAATTGCCTCGGTAGAGCATCAAGGCTGTCTCACTCCGGCGCGAGTCGCCACTGAATAATCGCATTCGCATTGCATTCCCTAGCAAGCATGCACAGTGCAATTGCCAAGATGGTTGATCTCATCCTGTCACGTATATGTGACTTGTCGGAGAAGTTTCTCTTGTCGTTTCTTCTGCCCAAAGTGCCGAGGAAATGTCAATGATCACTCTGCAGCGAACTCTTAACTCCACTGTTACTCCAGAAAATCATCAAGGGAAAACAAACTGCCCATTAGCTGTTCCCCGAAAGTTAAATACTCCACTTGCTCATCCTATTCCGGTCCGAAGTCTCAAGTACACAAGTTTGTTGTCAAATTTTCAAAGCCGAGTCAAATCCTTGTTTACTCCTACGAATAGGATATTTTTCTATCCTCATCCGGCAATTGACGGGAGCGACGGGTGCTTTATTTACCTTGTCAGCTCCATGGCGACACTTGAGGCCGCCTGAGGGACATGGGAAAACTCCTGTCAGCTCGCTTCCCAGTGCCGGCACGCCATTTACTTTATGTAGATGCGGGTGGCAGTCTTGGCTAGCATACACATACGCAATACCTGCGTATCATCTGCGGTCGAAGGAAGTTCTGTCCGTAGGGCGTCTACTGCGATATTCATCACCAGCTGAGCCACGTGCAACACACCAAGCCATCATACAAGTGACAGCATTAGTTCAGACGAAACGGCTCGGGTCGAACGCAGAGCCTCCGTAATCTATTTGCGCACTGGAATAGTTTCCATTACATCTCACTCCTAAACTCGCCGGTAACTCCGGCCAGAACAAACACATTTCGATCTCTCTACTTTTTGCCATTGTTTACTCTCCAGATGTCGGTGGATGTTCTCGGCCTCGAGCGAAGAACCGAGATCCGCTCGCACACTTTTGTCCATTAAACTTCCATAACAGTGCATCTACCAGATCCGATCCAGGATACTGCCTCCATTACCCAGAAGAATGCCTGTCATATTTCCCACGATATATGCGAGTATCGCAGTAGCAAGCGCTTCTGAAATGCAGTGAGGTTCCTGTGCTACACCGAAACAGGGAAACGCCCCACAATATTGTCGATCGCTTCCCATCTTCGCTGCACTCAGAACCATTCTGCATGGGAAAGCAACCGACGATTATCTCATCTTATCTCACATCGCTATGGCACTTGACGTTACCTCGCCCGGCACCAGGGTTTACATCCACTTGTTATACTCGCACAACATGAATCCTTGTTGACTTTTACTCACGGGAGTATTATCCCCCCTGGGCCCGCGTTTCATAGTGCTACAGAGTTCTGCCATCCATGACGACGCAAAGCTGCAGAATATTCCACGCGGAACATTTACCTTTCTCACACAATTCAAATCATCATATGGTGATAAGCAAGTTCCTGTGGTGATAAGCGGGCCGAAAAGAATCAGTGACTTGGCAAGCGAATATGGCAGTTGATGGAGTTGATTTTACGTTGATCTCTAATCAGTCGATGTTAGGTATTCTATGGTGATATAATTAGTATACGCAGTGACGAGTCACTGCGGTGAATCCTCTCGTACCTTTTGCTGAATAAGTTAAGTTGACTTTGTTCGAGAAGTTCTGGCAGGTGGCTTATTCTATAAGCTTATCAACCTTGAGATTCTGTTGACTTTTATATACTTATTAGGCTGCTCCGCTACTTGATCTAATCGTATACTCCCTTTGCGTTCCATCCTTCTTCACTCAAAGTATTCTCTCACATATTTTCAAAATGGGCAAACCATATACTTCATCTCGGCTAGAGGCGAGGAGGCTTAACATCAAAAACTCGCAAACGTTCGCTATCGTACACGAGCCGATAGTAGAACACTACAGATTGAATACTACATTTACCGGCGTACATCATAATATCTCGACAGCGGAACAGGAGATATGGCAGTTTAGAGGTATCAAATATGCGAATATTCCCGGTCGCTTCCGACAGTCAACACTGAACTCTATATTTCCTTCAGTTGGCGTTGACGCAACAAGATATGGGTAAGTCTTTGCTTCTCGTTACACTATTTTGCCGTCGTCACACAACAACATACCGACTTTTATACCCACTACGAAAATTATCTAGCCCGACTTTTCAACTTATGTGCCTTCTCAAACTAATACATCACAGACCAAAATGCCCCCAACCCTCTCTTCCCACTCGTCTTGAAGATCCCCTGATCGGTGTCACATCAGCAAAAGCTCAGCACGCACCCGATACCTTCTCCGAATTTGAATGCTTGAATCTCAATATTACGACGCCCGCAGGACAGCGCTTTGGCTCCGATTTGCCCGTGATGGTCTACATTCACGGCGGAGGCGGTTACTCGGGGGCGAACTCAGACTGGTGGTGCGATGGCGGATCTCTCGTCAAGAGGAGTCTAGATGAGGGGAAGGGGGTTATACACGTTGCGTTGAAGTACGAAAATCTCCCTAAACGCTCTATCGAGGAAGCTAACCAGATGTGCCAGCTATCGGTTATCTGTTTTTGGATTTCTAGGAAGTGAAGAACTTAAACAGCAAAATGGCAAGCTCAATGGAGGGAATTTTGGCCTTCGTGACATCGTTCGTCCTCCCTTCACTCTTCCCTTCCCCGCTTCATAACTTGCTAACAGTGTCCCGATAGCACATGGCGCTCAAGTGGCTCCACCACAACATTCCCGCCTTCGGCGGCTCCGCAACCAACATCACCCTCTACGGCTCGTCCGCCGGCTCACTCGCAGTGCAATCGCTCATCCATAGCACGTTGCCAGCGTATTTTCGAAATGCTATTTTACAGTCACAAGTTCTTGGTGCTCCCCTTTTCTCAGCACCGCAAACTCTCGAGTCCGCAACACAGGTTTGCGAATCAGTAAAAAGGGAATTACAGGTAGAAACTGTAAAAGAGCTGGAAGATATTGATACGGAGAAATTGGTGAAGGCATATCAAAGTGCAAACCCTAGAAACGGCCTAGCCGAAATCGGGACGATCGATGGAGAATTTTGGGCCGAAACTTGGAAGGATCGCCTCTCTCTCCCAGGGAATGTGATGTTGGGGACCAACGCAAACGAAAGCGCGGTCATCAAATTAATCTCTTCGTCCTCGCCAAAGCCATCAAGCCGACCGTCCACAAAGTCAATACTCGCCTCCTTATCAAGCGTCAAGACTGAACACGGCGACATCAACAACTTACTCTCCACGTACCGAATTTCCAAATCCTCGCAAGAGCCGGACCTCTCCACCCACCTCCTCGAGATGGTTGAGGACAGCATGTGGTACTCTCCCACGCACGCCCTCGCCCAGAAGCTCCGCAAAGCCGGCGTGCGAACCCACGAATACAGCTTCGCACAGGGAAAGCCCTTCGGAGGGGAGTTCGAAGGGAAGGCCGTCCACGCCCTCGAGCTCGCATACCTACACGGCAATCCCGCCTTCTTCAAACCCACCGCGAACTCAGACGAGGAGCGCGCGGTGCAGAAGGAAATGCAAAGTGCGTGGTTGGCGTTCGCTCAGAGCACTACACCGCCAGCGTGGTCAGAGGACGAGGTTAGAATCTTTGGCAACAGGACCAAGGAGGCGGAGAGCGTAAGCGTTGAGGGGAGCGGGGAGTGGAGCTCGTGGATCAACGATTCTGAATCGCGGGGGGCAGGGGATAGCAAGTCTAATGGTGTGCTCAGTGGGAGTGAATACTGGTCTAGCGAAAAGCGCCAAGGACGATGGGCTGTGTGGTCTTCCTTCAAAGACGAGGAGGTCGCATCGCTCATATCCGTCACTCTCACAGCACTGAATGGGCTTCTCGGCCAAGGACCATAAGCGTCAACGAGTTAGGTGTCTTCACTTCTAGTTTGTCAATAGGGAGAGGATCGGAACAGGCAAAATGACCATCGGGACAGATTGGGCGGTATGGGCGCGCGTCGGCATCAACGGAGGAACCAACATGAAGGAAGGGCAAACGCATGGGACGAGGCAGCGCGAGGACACACGGAGGGGGGGAAATTGCTCGCAGCGCGGCGGGGACCGGGAGTCATCTTCTCGGCATTTACATAGGGGCTGGCATCCTGCACATAGTGTTTTCGATAGATCGTAGAGAGGAGATCCGGTAGACAAAAGATTCCTACATCGTACCACTGGGGTATTTCCGTGTTTGAGCGTGAACTCTCCGCGAATGCATGCGCACTCGCACATTCCGCATTTGTATAGCAGATCGTCTCACTGTTGCAATGATCAATCAGCATTGTTTGCTTCCATTCATCCACCTGAACTTGCTTACCGAAGTCACCGCCATCCCCGTCGCGACCCCAGATCTTTTTCTCACTCAGAACACCGAATCTCTTCTTCATGTCTACAAGGGAGTGGTTTTATGTCGTCAAACGGCCGTCGGATGGTGCGTCCAATGAGGAGAGTGAGGCTGCGGCGCAGAGGGGATGCCGTGCATCAGCACGTCAAGCCCACCATATCGGGCAGCTTGATGCGAAGTCCTAATTGCGGAAAGATCGTAATGGGATGGAGGGGTAATTGTGGCTGCATAGAACATTGCGAACGTCTAGAAGGTCAGAAGTGTTTTTGGACGACAATTGTGCGATGGGATTGAGTTTGCGATGTGCGCAGACGGGAAAGCCGCAAGAACGTACGCAGAGAAGAAGCACGGATAGGTGGGAATGAGTAGGTTGTTCTTAAAATATCATTTCTAGGACTGCACCAAATACTGCACCAAAACACCGTCCAATGCCGCCTCGTATTCTAAGCAAAATACCACCTTATATGCCCTCGCAATGCAGAATGAAGCACGCAGTCTGTTTGCCTATGGTATGCAGCGCATACCCTTCTTCAGTAAGTGTGTCCCGTACGCCTCTAGTGTTTTGAATTTATGCGCCGAACACCTTGAATCTCTCCTCGATGGGCTGGAACTGCTTCTCTCCCGCCTCACTCTCCTTCTTTCCAAATACCAACTGACTGGTCAGCTCCCAGTCTTTGTCGATCCCCCACTCGCTGGCAACCTTTTGATCAATAAGTGGGTTGTAGTGTTGGAGGTTGGCGCCCAGTCCCTCAGCTTCGAGAGCAGTCCAGACAGTATATTGATGCATGGCACCCGACTCGGTGGCCCAGACGGGGAATTTGTCCGCGTAGATGGCGAATTTTTCTTGCATACCAGTGACTACAGCACGGGAGGTAAAGAAGAGAACCTATTCACAAAATAATTGTTAGCATATACACTGGATGAAGTTAGAGTTGGTTTTGGGGAGCAACATACGGTGCCATACGCGGCCTTGAAGCCGTTTATCTTTCCCTCTGTCGCGCCGAAGTTCTCAGCAGGCACAATACCCCTCAACACCTCCTTGGTGATATCCCACAGCTTATCGTGTTCGCCTTTGAGTAGAAGCACCACGCGCGTTGATTGGGAGTTGAAAGAGGATGGGACATGGAGGATTGCCTCCTTGATGATTTCCTGAATGCGGGAGTCGGGGATTGGAGAGGATTTGGAGAGCTGGTAGTAGGTTCTGCGGGCCTTGACGGTTTCAAGGAATTGGGTTGCCATTTTAGAGGTATGTGGGCTGGTCGAGATAGAAGTAGAAGAAGTCTGTTGTTGTAGGGTTGCAGAAGTTGAGTAAGACGGGATACTGGTAGTAGGAGAAGGCTGATGAGAGTGAATCAGTCCTTGGATATTCGAGGGTAGGACAGACTTTATATATCCTCCTACAGCAGCGGTGAATCGGGTGGATCCGAAAGGTCCTCGTTTTAGGAGGATGCTCGCCATTTCTTGCCAGGATAGCGCGAGGAGAATGGACGTTACAAAGAGCCAAGTGGGTATTTGCATCTGCTTCCGAATAGGTGTCTTGACCCTGACTCTTGCTCGGTGTTGGAAAGCCCAGTTAGGATATGCAGATACCAGATGGGAGCCGGAAGAAAGAATAGCGTGGAAGGATCCGACAGAGAAGATTTTATGGGCTGGGACGGACTTACCAACCCTTACCAATGCTGGATAGAGCTTGAGCGTCAATCTACCCCACTACCATAGTTTCAAAGCCGCACAAGAGTACCCCTCCATAATCAGGTACCATCTCTTAGGAGTCAACCATCTCCCTATGACATCTACCTCTTGATTCTCACCTCGCTTTAACTCACCGGATAGTCAATCAATGTTAAGCGGGGGGATTGTCTACTCCCGTGTTCTCATAGCCTTTTGCGTTGGAGCTTGTCGCTTGCCATTTCGGTGGTCTCGTACCATACATTTACCGAACTGACGAGAATGGGAGTGACATTCGTTTCATTGACGCCATTCGATACTGCTTATCCAAAAGATTGTCAGCAATGAGTGTGTTGGTAACGGTGCTTGAAAAGCAGGCGAGTGGGGCTTTTGAGCTTTGTGATTGATTAGAAATCTAAGTGGTTACTGTCGGAGAAACACCCGGCAGTGAAGACCAACCTGTGGGGCTTTTTGAATTGACGACATCGGCACGTGAGGTAGAGTAGGTAGACACGTGATGTATAAAGTGGTGGGTGGGTTGAGGCTCAAGTGGTAGTGGGCATGAGTGAGAAGTTTAGCTATCCGATATTGAAATGATTCTTGATGTCTGGATGATTGCAATCCCAGCATGTTTGAACAAGTTCTCGGTTGAAGTGATATCCTAGCGGAAGGAAAGCAGATAAAGCACATACTGATTTGAATTTGACTCTCCACCATCCTAAAACGTCTTACCTCAGATAGGAGGGAAACTGGCAAGAGGTAAACAAGAAAGCTAATTTCCAGGTCACGAGTTTTATACAATATATGATGATATAATTTTGAATTTTTTTGTCAGTGTATGTATTTGCATACTTATCTGCATCGACATTCGTACATTTGTCTTCCCATATCCAACCACTAGAATGCGCCAATCATCTACTGCAACCAACCAAACAATTGCTTGTTGCGGTGCTCATATCAAATCCCATCTAAACGCCCCGCCAATGCTCACCCTAAACGCCCTCGCCCCAAACACAAGATCCAAATTTTTGTATGTACAAGGACATTGCGATTTACCATGTCTCAGCAATGTACTGGCCAACTTCTTTCTTCAGGTTCCAAAACTTCTGGGCCTCTTCACGTCCCAGGTTGCCCTTCGCCATAGCGCAGTCCACAAGGGCTTCTTCAACACCCTCACCCATGCCCTTGCTACTTCCGCACACAAAAACTCTCCCATCCACGCTATTGATAATATCCCAGACCAATTTTGCCTGAGCACGAACCTCATCCTGAACGTATTTCCCGCTTCCCGATCCGGGCTTTCTGCTCTGGACAACCTTCTTAACTTCATCCTCGTGAACACCCCACTCACCGGAATACAGCTCATCAAGAAGAGAATCTCTGACACCTTGGAGAACCCAGACTTTGTTTGCGCAATTGGCGTTCTTTAATCTTCGCTGGACAAAACCGCGGAATGGGGCGACGCCGACACCAGCACCGATCAAAAGCATAGGGCCGTCAGAGATGAATTGCTTTGCGAGAGGGTTTGACATGAGACCCTTGAACATTGGAATTCTTAGATCGAGCTTCTCCCCTGCTTTCTCTGCAGCGATAAATTTACGAGCCTGGCGCTCAAAGAAACCACTTCCAACCCCAGTGCGCTTGCCATCTCTCCAATGACTGTCTTCGTGTACAGTGACAGCAATTTCAATCAGGCGGGAGCAACCGTCTCTGGGAACACAAGACTCATGTGGGTCATTCGAAAGTGAGTAGAATCGTGGCATTAATTGCGGAAGCTGGGAGAGAAGATCCGCCAAAGGAGGCTTGCTACTTGGGAAGGCGTGGAGAAGTTGATTGATGGTGGAGTGGGTCACTGTTCGCATGTCGCAGAAGATGCCTTGCCCCTCGGCGCTGGTAAGGAACATCAGAAGCTTCTTCTCATCCTCATCAGAAGCATGTTCGGCAAGAAGTCGAAGGAGTGGCTTCGTTGGTGCCATTGACTGGATATCGGTGCACCAAGCCAAGAGGTCACGTCGCGTGGTGATAATTTCTCTCGCTTCCTCCTCTCCCCAAACTGTTGGCCATCTCCCACCCCCCGTCTTTAATAGTACGGGGCGGTCACGAATGAATTTCGGGATGAGAAGGAGGTCCATCAACTCGTCGACAACCACTTCGTCATTGGGTGCCATGATCCCAATGGCCCCACCGACCTTGAAATCAACACCAAGTTCCTCTGGATAGTCTGTCACGTCAAGATCAAAATGATATGTCCTCTTCTCTGCCCCTTCCCGTGTAAGCTCGCGGGCATTGAAGACTTTGGCTGAGTAGACATTGTATGGGGGATGTGGCTGGACGAAGTTTGGTGGGTGAACCGAGGTATCAATTGGCGTCTCAATTGAGTGTGGGGTGAAGTCAGTGGAATCGTCTCCCTCCCCCATTGAGATGGCAGAGTCTGCCGGGGAGGGAATGGCGGTCGCATTCTTGACTGGAAGGAGCTGGATGTTCGAAATTGGTGCGTCGGGGACGCTCGACAGTGTTGTTGGAATCAACTCCCCCACCTTCAATCGGAAGTGTCTGTACGCGTCATTGTCTGGAAGAGAGATTCGCTCATAGTTAAGGCCATCGGTCTTTGTAATTGCCATGCAACATCCTCCTCCACAGCATTTCTCGATCAGCTTCGTGCCTGACTCTCCAATCAATCGTTGCACATCTGCGGCGCTCTGCGAGATCAATTTAGTGGATGCGCGTCGACGGCGAGGGACTGGCTCCTCGGGCTCATCTGAAGAGGATGACGAGTATGTAAGAGAGGGAGCGACGGATCGTGGAGATCCCGTGGGATCTTCGGGTATGCAGTGAGAAGTTGTCTGTGTTCTGAGAATCTGCTGGGGTCGCGACATCATGATGGTTTGGCGGATTGCACGTCGGGAACTTGTGCGGTGGAAATTATGGGTGGCGAAACAACTCGCTCTTGTATGCGGACGAAGGATCTCTGATAGTTATGGCATCGATTCAATCGAACCTGGTGTTTTCTCGAATGATCGGTTTCCGCGCGGAGAAATGCTGATTGAAGATGTGGTGACGATTACCACTCGATTATGTGCAGGTGGCGGAAAAGCTGGTCTCTTAAAGATTTCCGAGTGCTGAATAAAAGTCGGCCGGGCGGTACCGGAGGGCACCCACCGAGGAACAATGGCCCTGGTCCCTCGCTTGCCCAACTCCTTTTTATCAGATGGAAAAAGCACAAATGAGCCAGGGTGGACTTCATGGAAACAACACGCGGCTAATCAAGGCCCATCTCGGGATGCGCGTGTTCTTGTTTCAATCAGCTGCGCCCAACCAGGAGTTACGTCGATGACTTCGTGGCAAAGAAATAAAGTTGCGCAGCATTGGAAATTGAACTCACGAGTCGCTCTGCAAAGGCTGTTCTCCGCAAACTGGTTGACGGACACGGTACTCACATGCGGCTGTATTCCTGACTTCGCACTCAACTCCCCGGCAAACCCCTCACCCGCCCGACTTGACTGCCGTCGCACAAGAACACGACGAGCTGCCCTGCACGCTTGCACCACTCTCTCCCGTATCCTTCCTTCTCTTCCCTCCATAATTCCCTCGCCCGCCCGCCACTCTCACCACTTCTCTGACCGTCCTCCTCCCTCCTGCTCCCACCCATCTCACACCGCTCGCCCTATCATCCCATCAAATATCGCATAGACGCATTCGTCCGACAAATGGCACCATCCCCTTTCATCCAACCCCGGATCCCGGGAGCGCACACAAGACACAGCATGGTTCCACACAACCCTTGCCACGCTTCTATTTGCGGCTGAGGAGAAGCGTGGCGTTGGGTAAATCTTATCTGATCATCTGAGGTGGGGTTGTGCGAATAGGAGGTGCATACTCGGGATTGTTTGGTTTGGAGGGACTGAGGAATGTCATTGGTACATCGGTTGGACGAATGTTTGACGTGCGATCCGAGATGAGTGTGTCATTTCCGAAAACGGAGTGGACAGGTTTGGTTGGTAGAGATGCAAGCACGTGGCGGAAAGTTGTTGAGAATCTGATTAGATTACCCGATCTTATCAATCAGTGCTCTGCCGTCTTGGCGAATTGAACACAAGGTGGAACATCGAGAAGGCTTTCTTTCCCATGCCACTGGCACAACTGTTAGTGCCATCGCAAATGACACATCTGCAGCAAGCCGTCGGCATCTAGCGAGAGATCCGAGACTGAGTTACTACTCATAGGGCGTAATAAATGCTAAATGTGAGTGATTGTAACAATGTCTCTCGGGGCCGTCAAGCCAATCACCTATTCAGCTCTCATAGCATATTGCTCTTTGTAGTTAGATACTGATTGGTGCTTATTAACATTTATTATTCCTGATACAAAGTAGACACCATATGCCGAAGTAGGGAGAGACTCGTTGTGTCTTACTTGCTCGGAAACTCCCTTACCTAGCTTCATTGGCTCCTCCATTTGAATCCTTATTTTGCCTCTCACTGGTATTCTCTACTTCGCTCTCTCTGTCGTGTTTATTATTAGCAGCACATTTATAAATTCAGCATAAATTCTCCAAGCATTTTAGATTTCGGCACAAAGTGAGCACTTTGATATTATTTTATCAGGAAATTCTTACATCTCCCTGCAAACTTCTGTGCGCAATCCTACAATATGACTAGATCAAGATTCCCGATAAATGCAACACGGTTGCCGAAACGTGTGGACAGCAGAGAGATGAGGTTACACCAGCAAAAAAATCCAACATTTCCTATAAAAGGGTCTATTATCCGAATTACTTCAAGCAAGGAACAGATCGTTGGTTCATAACCGTGGATCACCTCGATTATGTAATCCCAAGATGCCTAAGTCCAAATGTTAAAATCTCCTTCCGCTAATTTGATCCTCTGGTCGGCTCTAGTAATTGATTTTGCAGGCTGGATACAACGCGGCATAGTGGGATAAACAACTCAACCCTGCCAGGAACAGGCGAACAGGCATTTAGCGGAGATGCAAAAAGTGAAGAACGAAAGTTGTATACTGCCAAGTCTGTGAGTTGAACGCACATAAGGTGCTGCTGACTAACTAGTGGGTGCCCTCCAGGGGGGATCCAAGGAAGGAGGGGGTTCGGGACGCAACTAGGAGATTCCTAAAGAGCCGAGTTTTACTTTTGGCTTATTCCCTTGATTGTGTATTTCCGATAGGCGTAAAGGCAGTGATCGGGCTATTGTGAAGTTCTCTAACATTATCTTGACAAGGGCGCGTACGATAGATCATTGACACTTGCTTTTGGGAAGCTCTGGGGATAACACATCTTGTGCTATTTAAACAGACAGTACAACTAGCCGTTGGTAGTCTATATTCAGGTTTTATCTAGGAATGCACAAAGGCATAGCTATACCTATTCTGGGAGGGAGTTTCTGAAACTCCGTAGTCACCTATTCTCCATAGTCGGTAGCCGAGGTTACTTGCACATGCAATTGAAAACTCCTATAGGCTTACAGAAACTTATCATTTCATTTATAATTAAGAGCAAAAATTTGAAATTCAGGTAAAACTTTCATGGAATGCAGTCTTTTACCGATGTAGTTTAGGGTTATCCGAGAAGCAGTCCAAGCTCCATATGCCGGTCTCTAAGACGCCTTTTATATTTTGATGTTCTGTGCCGCTGCCTGAGTTACAGATTAGCACAACTTATTTCCCTCGCATGGTTTAAGTAGCCTTCGCAATCACGGTAGCCGTAACGTAGGCTCACCTTCAGGAACCTGCATTTTCTACCCCTATGTGTCTTGGATCTTTTGGGATATTAGTTGATCTATTGCCTAATATATATTTACTAAAAGTATTACTTAAATCTTCCTCCGTTAGGTATACTTAATTTTACATATACGTCTTTTACTAGTGGCTCGAGCATACACTCTATCAAAGTATCCGAGAATTATATTAATATGAAGGCTGTAAAACTCGTTAGTTACTAGAAGATGATTATAGCTAATTCTTATACAAAGATACTCTCTCTCCTCTCTAAGGGGTATCGCTAGAAGAATCGTGGAACTAGGCGATATCTCAGTGCAACAAGGGTATCCTCAAAGATATTGTTATGATTTCATTATCACATGATAGAGGGCTCAGATTTGGTCGCTACCTTGTACAAGGAACCTAGAGGAGTCAGCAAAAGGGTCATCTAGTGAAACACGGGCGCTAGGTGAATGCCCTTACGGCAAGAAGCGTCTAGATAAGTGTAGTTAGCTTCACTTAGACAGAGCTTCATCTTTAGCTCAGTATAGTATTTTTCAATACACTCTATTTTATACTATAGTAGAAATTCTCTAACTTAAGACTTTGTGTATGTTAATAATCTAGCGTTCCTACCTTGCTATAATATCCGCCATATGATATATATTACGTATATATTCTCTAGGTAACTATACTCTATATCTATCTACTTAGAATAATTTATAAGCACATAAGCTCTTGTAAAGTAAAAACGAAAAATATTAGTAGGCGGCATATATATTTCTATATCGGATATTATTGTATAAAAGGTACTATAAACTTCAAGGGATAAAGTAAATACAGGAATTAAATAAGTATATATTCAACTTAGCCATTTATGAAATAGATGCATTAAAGGAGGAGTATACTATATAAAAGGCCTTAATTAAATTTAGGAAAAGGCACTTGATTATTTACAGGGGTCTTCTAATAACGAAAAGAAATGGCTAGAGCATGCTTTCGTAGTCGGATGATCCTCTCCAAGCTTTATTTGGAAGCCTGTATACGCTCTTTGATAGAGTACCAAAGCCTCTGTATACCGTTCTTGCTGATGTAATAAGTATGCAAGGCAGTAGATGCTCGTTAGTGTATCAGGGTGGTCCTCTCCTAGCACCTTCTCCCACCCTTCTAGAGCTCGACGGTTCAACTCCTCAGCCTGCTTGTACTTTCCCTGGTATTGTAGCACTAAAGCGAGGTTATTGACGCTCCTTAGTGTGTCAGGGTGGTCCTCTCCTAGCACCTTCTCCCACCCTTCTAGAGCTCGACGGTTCAACTCCTCAGCCTGCTCGTACTTTCCCTGGTATTGTAGCACTAAAGCGAGGTTATTGACGCTCCTTAGTGTGTCAGGGTGGTCCTCTCCTAGCGCCATCTCACGCCCTCCTAGTGCTTGGCGGTTCAGCTCCTCAGCCTGCTCGTACTTTCCCTGGTATTGTAGCACCGAAGCGAGGTTATTGACGCTCCTTAGTGTATCAGGGTGGTCCTCTCCTAGCACCTTCTCCCACCCTTCTAGAGCTCGACGGTTCAACTCCTCAGCCTGCTCGTACTTTCCCTGGTATTGTAGCACTGAAGCGAGGTTATTGACGCTCGTTAGTGTGTCAGGGTGGTCCTCTCCTAGCGCCATCTCACGCCCTCCTAGTGCTTGGCGGTTCAGCTCCTCAGCCTGCTCGTACTTTCCCTGGTATTGTAGCACTGAAGCGAGGTTATTGACGCTCCTTAGCGTATCAGGGTGGTCCTCTCCTAGCACCTTCTCCCGCCCCCCTAGTGCTCGACGGTTCAGCTCCTCAGCCTGCTCGTACTTTCCCTGGTATTGTAGCACTGAAGCGAGGTTATTGACGCTCCTTAGTGTATCAGGGTGGTCCTCTCCTAGCACCTTCTCCCACCCTCCTAGTGCTCGGCGGTTCAACTCCTCAGCCTGCTCGTACTTTCCCTCTTTTTGTAGCACCGAAGCGAGGTTATCAACGCTCGTTAGTGTGTTAGAGTGGTCTTCTCCTAGCGCTTTCTCCCACCCTCCTAGTGCTCGGCGGCTCAACTCCTCAGCCTGCTCGTACTTTCCTTGGTCCTGTAGCACTAAAGCGAGGTTACTGACGCTCGTTAGTGTGTCAGGGTGGTCCTCTCCTAACGCCTTCTCCCTCCCTTCTAGCGCTCGACGGTCCATGTCCTCGGCTGCTTTATAACTACCTACTTCTGAGCAGTACCATGCAGCGTTAAAAAGGATCGAGGCCCACATCACTAAATAGGCTTCATTCCTAGGGTAATACAATGAAACCAATTGGGCGTGCGGAAATAGCTTGCTGCATATTATCCGATTCTCATACCGTCCAACTGGGAAAGCGTTTCCTATAATACCTATGTACTTTTCCTTCCATTCCTCTAGCTCGCCATAGAGTTCAAGCCATATCTTCATCGAAAATTGCACAAGCCGATGCATCTCAAACTCATTTCCTTCAACTTTTATTGTTACCAGAGAGTAGCTTGTTAATACAGAAATATCATTTTCGAAATCGGCCTCTCTATCGCTATTATCATGATAATTTTGGTGTAG
Organism: Tricladium varicosporioides; assembly: GCA_021365295.1. Classification (NCBI taxonomy): domain Eukaryota; kingdom Fungi; phylum Ascomycota; class Leotiomycetes; order Helotiales; family Tricladiaceae; genus Tricladium; species Tricladium varicosporioides. The sequence goes on along the minus strand of JAJTIW010000010.1, from coordinate 226,185 downwards.
GAGATCCTCGGGGATCCCTTGCCGGTCAAAGAGACTCATAAGTGATAGCAGCCGAGCGGCAGACGGCCATTCTTCACGGATGTGTTCGAAAGATATTTGCCATGTAACCATGATAGAGTTCAATGCTGTGCTATCTCTACGAATATCGGCAGTATCCCTTTGCAATAGGCTGGCTCTATTTTTGTCGCTTCTGCGAAAATCTTGTAAATATTTTAATATATTTATGCGTGGCGCCCTCTGGCTAATATAAGCAGCAGCTTGAGTAATCGCAAGTGGCATGTAGTCGAGTGCCTGCACTAGTTCTGCAGCACCGGTCATATTTAAAGATCCTTCAAGCTTTTTGTGAAGTAGAGCTATGGCGTGGGCCTCGTTCATTGGGTCGACTTTGATAATATCCGAGTCTCTTCCTGTGAATCTGAATGCTACATTTCGGTTTCGAGATGTAAGGACAATGGATCCATTTTGCGATTGAGGTATGAAGTTCGACAAAGAGTGTACTACTTGGGCTGAATTGTGGTCTGCAGTTTGCTTGAAAAGGACATTTAGATCGTCTGCATTATCAACAATCATAACCCACTTGCCATTTATCTCATCACATAGCCACATGCTAACAAGTTGAAGGACATCGACGTTCGGTTTGTCTAAGCCATCAATCTTAGCTGTCTCGGCGATACGTCTATAGCCTTCTTCGAACCGGGCCACAGTGCCAGCATGGACCCAGAAGACCCAGGTTTTTGGCGATTTATCTCGAACTCTATACGAGTATTCGATCGCAAGTTGGGACTTCCTACCTAGGGAATCAGCCATTACTCTCCACGCGTACTATTGTGAGGCAACTTACCCAACACCTCCGAGCCCAACGAGTGCTACTCGAGATGCTGGTATGGAAAGCTTCTGATCCATTTTTGAGAAGATATCGCGATCTACAAAGTCTGGGTCACGTCGAAAGGGCAGAGTAGATGATGGTGGAGGTCGTGGTAATGGCGGATCTATTAGGAACGATTTGTTAGGTCAAACCAATCTTACGATAGCATAATATACATAGAGTAATCAACTCTTATATGAACAGTGAAACTACTGTTGAGATTGTTAAGTTTAGAATAACAAGTACTAACTCGGCGGTTGCACAAAGCTCGTAGAAACGCTTTCATAATTCTGACTAAGTTGGAAGCTTTGATTTCCAGAACCGGAAAAGTTTGTCACAGGGCTATTTGGTGGAAGGGCCACTAATATTGACACTGTTAGTTGTGACTCATACGATTTACTTCATCACATCTACATACACTGTGTTCCATGCTGTTGTACAGATTGACTCCTTTGTCCGGATCCATCTTGTCTAAGCGCTGATGTATTACCTGGATCAGTTAATCCCTTAATCCACCGACGAAGCTCTCCAGCAATAGCTATGAAACCTGGGTCATCTTCGTGCTCAAATTTTGTTATATCCATGTGATTACTCCGTATCCCTATTGGGACATAGCCTGGCAGGATAGCAGAATGAGCAGGAACAACCTAAACATACATATTAATGTCCAAACAACTTCCAATATAAATCTTTACTCACTGTACCAAAACCTGGCAATGGCAATTCTTCGTAGAAGCAGGTAATTTCAATTGGTCGAAGCATCTCTTGATTCCGAGATCTGACCATAGTATGGAACCCAGCTTGAACCCGTGCAAGTACCTCGGAGTCGCTCTCAAGTACTGCTAGAATGTTTGGGTTCGTCTGCTTGAGGAGCCCGATCCAGCTGGCTAATGTCTCAGCCCATTTCGCAAGGCCAGCGCCATGGTGGGGAGTACCCAGGAACACAATGCCACGAGTATAGTTGAGAATGTTCTGGAGATGTCGTTCCGGCCGCTGTCGCGCCGTTGATAAAGCCTATATTTCTTATTAGCTTAATTTCACATGTCGAACAGGTTGGGGGACCTACATCTTCACATACAAGGCCCCCCAGACTATGACAGATAAATATGATAGGGCGGTTATTCTTCGACAGTTAACTCCACTTCCAAATCAATAGACAATTTTGATTCTTACAGTATCATCATCCTCTCTGAAGGTAGCGACGCTAGTTAGTAGGTTCATTGCGTGATTTGCGATTCGGTTCTGCGATACCATGCCTCGCCAATCTGCAACGTATGCGTCGTATCCAAATGTGAGAATGCGAGCATTTGGGACTCTCGATGGAAGTAAGGACTGAGGCCATGGATAAGAGGTATTCTTTGCTGTCCATGTCTTCTCGCGGTCTCCGGTAAGCCCATGAACTAGAACGATGCTATTTAGGAAGTAGAGAGTTAGTGAGTGTTAGAAAGTCTCGAAGATCCTCAACGGGAGTTTGTCCGAGCTGGTGACCCAGAATTGAGGCTGGGGAGATTTAGAGCTGACATACTCAACCACGCTATGCTTTGGATTATGGAGCAACTTAATACCAGACGGGAATGTCTTTTTTTGCGAGGTAGCAGTTATGGGTGAGCTTGTAGTGGAGGCGCTTGCTGTAGGGCCTATCGTGGTGGGGTTCTTGGACAGGCGGCGCTGGAGCCATTCCGAGATGTGTCGCGGCATTGCAATGGATGCGTACTATTTAGGCTCTACGAATATGTAAGAAGGAGTGGATTGAAGAGCGGTTCAGCTATAGTAAGAGAAGTAAGGGCGCATTGCTATACGCTACACGGTGGAGCAAACGTTGAGATATATTCTTTTGATATTTGAAGAGTTTACAATTTGATGGTTGCAACTTCAGGCTGGCGCTTAAGCCAGCCACTTTTCAGCCTGACATATCATAGGTGAAATATTGATGGAATAGTCTCAGGAGTATAATCTGTACTAGACGTTCTCTGCTGTGATGCTAGCAAAGAATTCTCCTTACCCATTTCAATTTTCATGTGCCTTATTGGCTTCCAAAAAGTTTGTATTTCGAAGCCCGGGATGGACCAGGCCGTCGGAGGTCTGGTTGCAAAACTGGATGTGGCACCATGATACCGATCGAGGCAGCCTTGCAGCGATATGCATAACTAGTGCTGAAACCTCAAGCTATCCCCCTCCTTGGAAATACGAAATACAAAAATCACTGCCTCTTCTTCATTACGTTAAAAAATGATAAGAAAAGTTGATGTAATGAAACCTAAGTACTATTTGGGGTTTAAATCTACTTTTTTAATACTATATAGGTTCTATTATTACATAATTGTAAATTAAGCAGATTTTACGATATATCACCAAATCACGGGGGCTATGCCTTGGCATGTCTATCCTTGGTGCTTTATTCCATCACACCTTGCTTAATATTGCCCTTTCTCGACTAGTACTTCGTAACCACGCGCTTATATAATATATTAGAGTTTATGAGTATTGAATAAAGTATAACGAGGCCTCCCGTTTATTTATATTCGCATTAAGCCTGATCTCTGGCTGTTAAGGGATGTGCTCACTCCCCAGCTCATAACCTTACCCTAGGAGGCTCTATTCTTTTCAATTCCTTTCCTCACCAACATCGCGTCCAATGTCGCATTCATTGCTTTGCGCATAGGGGCATAGGAGCATAACACGTACAACTTTCGGAGTATTCGTTTGTATATTAATAAGTGTACCGGTTTTGGTCCTCTGATCCTACACTGAGGGATTGGCTGTGGAAGCGATAATACGATTTGTTAGCTTGCCTTCAGCGGATTCGTCATGTTTTCTTCATTTCCCTACGATATTAACTCCTAGCATCCACAAATATTATGTTAATCTATGAAGACTTCTAGTCAATAGTACACGGTCTCTTTCACTGCTCGCCACACACGCACCAAGTCTAAGCCAAGGAAATAGGGTGTGTTGTGGTACACTAAACAATGTGAACCTCTCTGTATTGCAGACAACGGCATATTGCACCATAGGAGACAGAAAATATAGACTGGTATATTAATTCCCGCGATTAATTTAAGTCCTTTGGTGTACTTGATATGAGCAATCCTTTCATAACGTTCAAGTCTGCTCGTAGATATGGTATAATAGGCTATCGATCATCAAAGCTACGCGGCTAATACAGGTGACAGCTAACGACTTTGGTGAGTTAAACCGTTAAGAACTCCTGAAGTTAATCATAGGCAATGCAGGTGATTGCTTGGTTGCTTCGCTTGTCACAGAGATTAGTGTCATAAGAATTGACAATTGACTACGTTCGAGTTCGATTTCGGACGACATTCCATTTTGGTGAATCACGTTCAACTCGAAGATGCACACCCATATAAAGTTATGCTACGTAATTATTGGTTGAAGACATTCTGAAAAGTAATTAAGTCACTATTTGGGGAAGGCGTGGTTGATTAACCGTACAAGATGATCTGAAGCTGTGGAAGGTGATATAACAATGTGAGGTCATAGTCTTTAGTTTAGTAGGTAATCGTAGATAGGACAGTTCAGGTGTGAAAGAAACTATCTTCATCGATCAGCTGATAGAATATGTGATATAGGAGACAGCAAGCGTTGTAATAGTATCACAGGTGCCAAATATTCAACGTAGAAGTTGCCGAGTACATTACTCAGGAACTCGCCACCATCAAATACATCTTGGAAAAAGAAGACTCGGGTTTCGAAGCCCGGAAATTTACCTTAAGCACCTCTATTTCTGGAGATACCACAACAAGCACAATGAGCTCATTTCGCATGCCAAAGAAGAATGCAACATTTAGGGACAATGGGCATGGCAGCACGATGTCCGCTCTCTAATCGCCCACAGAGAAGCAAGTCATATAAAGGTGGTTTCACCTGCCTCCAACACCAAACTCGCAACAAAAGCCACCGCAGTGAGGAAAATGTTAGAGTCCTGATGGAATTAATTACCACTAGGGATGGTAAGTGTCACGACCAGCTAAAACCCACGTTTACCTAAGCAATCGAATATCACTGAATTCTCCAATATACCGTAGGATCCTCGCCAGCGAAATAATAGTATTATCACTTGATAAACTAATCGCTAAGGAAAAGAAAGAAAGAGTTTGAATTTGGGTGGGGTGATGATAACCTCTCTACCAGGATAGAATATACAGCGTGACACAGACTGTTCCTATGATAAACCCTTACACAGGCACACCTCTATAGGCAGTTTAGGAGATGTAGTGCGGCGCAAAGAGACGAAGTGGAACACAGAGGGGGGCGAGGGGACTGAAGGTATAGGGACACGAGATGTTTAGCAGAAGCAGCAGCCAAAGAACCTGATACAACCTTAACAGAACAAGCAAAGCACTTCTTTGTATGCCTAAGTATATAGTTGTAGATAGGGGCTCACAGGAAGCTAAAATGGGTACGACATTATAGTTTCAGGTTAACTTAGGCTCGGCTCAGGTATTCTCACCTTCAGCTCAGGGTATCGCAGCAGTTGCTCGTTGTCGGAGACTAAAATGGAATCAGCGAAAGAAAAGTTTAATCCTGAATCTACAGGTTTTGTTACCTGCCTCATGTTCAACACACTCGGAACCTAATTTCCAAAATATGTAAGCTTCTCACAAAAGGGCAGCCTGTGTTACGCCTATCACCCCACCTAGGTCTGAGGACTCTCATTATCTCCCTTAGCGGTTAGTTTATCAAAATAATACTATGAATACTCCCGAGTGAAGGACCTGCGATATACTAGCGAGCTTCGCTAATCTTTGATTGCCAAATCAAATATGGATTTTAGCTGGCCGTGATACCAGCCTTCCCTTCTCTTAGTATGCTATTGAGTTCTAGCGGGTGGTATACAGCTCCCCATGTCTGTTTAAGTGATTAACGATTGTATTGTTGTGGTGGGGATCACGTGAAATCATGTGATATGGGCGTGGTATATCAGGCCTTAATTTTCCCAACACTACACCCACCACAACAACAACAACACTCAACAACCACACACTCATTTTATATTAGAATTTAAGACTACTATTCTTTGATCTAACTATTGATCCAAATACAACCCTTATAATATGCTACTCTAAACGTCCTCCCTTGACGAGCCTTTTTCTACGTATCAGATCCTGTTACTGTTCTTGCCCTCTTGGTGTGGTGTAGTTATTTCCCTCCCACATTGTGGTCAGGGTGGGGTTTAATATTTGCAATAATATTTAAAATCACTGAGCTGGAGAGAGTGATAGTGTTTATATGTACTGAATATATGATTGCACTCTTTTCGTCGTTTTTTAAAGTGTTTCTGAGGGATTTTCACATGAGCGTAAGCTTTTGTAAAAGGGCACGAGGTGTAATTTCTGCTGAAAAGCTGAACCTTCGGAGTCACCGACTTGATCCCAGACCCATATATCCAACAAATGGAATAGTAGTAGGCTGCAGGCCAGAAGCCAGGTTTGTGCTGTAACAGTTGGATATATTGCACTCATTTTAGAAAATATGGAAGGGAAAGGGATTGATATTTGCGAAATGGAGACCAAAAAGAACGAAATTTCTTCTGGTCATCGCAGTGGATTCATGACTTATGCTGGCTGAGAAGAGCAGCAGCATAATGAAAGCAACTAGTTCGGCACTTTTTTGTCTGTAAATCAGCCCCATCTGTTTTCTTTCCTATTCAGGCCAGCTGGAGTCTCCGAAGGTTCGCTTGAGATTGAAAGGGGGAATAGGAAGCATGTGTAGTGCAAGGGAAAAGAGGACATAGGCTGAAGGACAATATAGGTGGTAAAGATGAATAATGGGATATGACTATACAGGGTAATTGAAATATCTAATAGAAGGAAAGATTAGTATATTTCCGTAACTATCATCTTCTAGTTTAGTTTTAAGGAGAGCGGAGATATGTCGTTGTTGTGGACGAACGGGTTTCTATTGACGTGAAGTGATGGTGGGAACAGGTGCGGCGGTAGAGGGTGTTTGCACTTTGCTTTGCTTTTTTTAGTGTTACTTGATTATGTTTAAACCTAGTCTTGTATAGCTGGAAAGAGAAGGGGGGTTTGTGACAAGTCCTCTCCAATATATTGACTTTCCAAGGTTGCCCACCGATTCATCGTTATTGCCACTCACGAGGTCATATTCGTGTATGCTGTAGTCGTCAAAAGCATATGAGCGTTAATGAATTTGTTACTTATTATGGTACAATAACGGCTATCAAACAGAATTAATTGTACCTAATTCTTAAGACAACTATCTATTTCGCAGCCACTTCTAAGATTCGTGATGCTCTCTATAAGCTGGTAAAGGAGGAGCGGAATTGAACATATGATCTTGATCATAGTAGTTATACGCGAAACTCTGCTTCTAACCGTGCTTTGGTAATACAAGATTCTAACGTTTCTTACTTACTTTAATTCCTTAATATTTACTGTCGCAATTCTCAAAAATATTCCGTGTGTTCTAGATCAACTTGGCAAGCCACAGTACGCGAACTCAGAGATGCTAAGCGATTCTTGGAACGGAATTCGAGACATTGAGAGACTATCTTCAGCCTCACTCGCGCAGCTTCACTTCAACCTCATCTCTTCAAAACTTTGCGATCTCACCCCATTGAAACAAAAATATGTGGAAAACACTCCTCAAAGGTCGCCATGCGCGGCAGGGTGATGTCAAAGACACAGCAATGTATGGGGCGGGTGGTCCTCCTCCACCAAAACTTGGTTATCAAGCCCCCCCGCCCACTCATGCGCCTCAGCCTGATGCGTATGGATATGATTCTCGGGTTTCAGCAGGACCAGCAGTAGAATACCGTGCCAGCGCCCCTTCGGAACAACATCGAGAGCCCCAAAGCTCGTCGTTTTCGCCATGGGCTGTTGATTATGATCGTAGTGCTCCAACTCCGTACGAGCCCCCGAATATGTCGACGCAAAGTGCATCACCTTATGCGGTTGAGTATGATAGAAGTGCGCCGACGACACATGGCGGGTATGGCAGCAGGAATGAAGATTATGCGGGCAAGGGACAGTGGGTATTCTTTGTGCTTGTCTTGATGTTTCCTTGAGTTCGGTTGATCGTCTAATCATAATGTAGGCCATATCAGTCGGAAATGGGAGGCCAAGGGCTGCACGGTAAGCCTCAGCTAAATTTGATTGCTGAGGAAGCAGTGAGGCTGAAGTAGCACAGAAATGCCAGCATCGCCTATGCCTATTCGATATGAGCTATCCGCGAATTCGCCTCTTCCGCAACCACCACCAAATCCACCTTATCCTTCCAGCACCCCAATTCAAAGACCACCACCGACTCCCCAATTTCAGACACCGGTGCAGACTCATAGAGAATGGCAGGGACAAACAACACAAAATTACTTCACCCCACAGCCAACAGCATCAATGAATCCCACGCCTCCTCCAACCTACCGCACCTCTTATGTAGGCCACCCAACTCCACCAGCAACGCCATCTACCAAAAGACCACTTTCTAGTATTGGACTACAACCCGGCACAGTTTCAAAGTACACAGGGAAAGTCTTCTGTCAACGCAAATCAACTAGTAAATCAGTAAATCCAGTTTTGGAAACCCCGCGTGACATATCAGAATTTCGCCTTGCAAAGATAGCATTGATTCCAGTCGTGGCAGGGGAAAGGAGTTTTGTAAGTATTGATATTGTGTTTGGGGAGGTAGATAAGGGGATTGCTGGATTGCTTGAAAAGCACTTTTTAGGTGTGTATTCCATGACCAGCTTACTAGGAAGCAGAATAGTAGTGGCTAACAAAACAGTTGCTCGAAATACTACAGTTATTCCGACTCATATTTCGCATGGGGGAGCAGTTGTGAATAACGTTTGTAAATTAGCAAACTTGAAAGTGGCGTATGAGACCCATATTTCCATGTTATATATTGGGTTTGAGAATAACGAAGACTGTAAGTCTATTTCATTCCCTAATGCACCTGTGTCTTTCTCTTCCATGGTACACTACAGAATGCTAAATTGTCCACCACTGACATATTTTACTTCATAGGGCAAAGATTCGCTACAGAATTTGAATCTGTCAAACATCTTGCAGAAGCGACAGAGAACTGATGCAGATTATGGCTTGCTAATATAGCTATTAGTAGTCACATAAATCTTTGAGTAGGATCAGGTATCTAGTCTTGGTGTAAATATTATGCATGGCAAAGCATTTCATTCCTCTTTTTTTTTTTTTTTTGCGAACCTCAAAGATTATTCGTACTCCATATAACCTCTTTACACCAGCATTACCATATACGCCATGTAATACTAGCTTCTAGCTTTGGCTCTAAATTAGTATTGCCAAACTTGTGCAGTTCTAATAGTAATGCCATCCGGTGGGCTTTAGTTTCCTCAACTATCATGTCAATACTAGCCTGTAAGTGTTCTGGTGAAATAAAGAAATTTTGATACCATTGTGAGAGCCCCCACTATTGCAAGAACCAGCAAAACTTGCTGTATGTGCTGAATCACAGCTAAGTCATTAGTAATGTTCCGGAGGTAAAACAAACACTCAGAGAATCGTCAACATTAGATTGTGTGCACTCACTGGGATAATTGTCCTCTAATATCAGAACTCAATCATCCAAGAACAGCTGCCAGAAGTTTTTAAGATGTAATAGAATTACGAAGGAGCTGGAACTAGATTATCTACGGATCGAACCCCGGAATGTGAAAGACATTTACTTTGGACCTTTGTGACGCTCAGGTGCCAAGACCGAGAACTCTACTATGCTAAGTTCAATACATTCCACCATCCATCATGGTCCAAACTCTCTATCGACAGACTAGATCGAGTGATAATCCGACATGATAACGGTTTACCAAGCCGCCAGTGAAAAGGTTACAACGAATACACGGCCAAAACAGCAAAATAACCTCCCTTACCATGAGGCGATCGGATCGCGAGCGCTAATATCTAAACTCGTCTCCGGGCGAATCAGAATCTGTACTTGGCTAAAGCAAGTGCTAGCGTACCCGCTACCAACGACACCTGATAGAAAATAGCAGCCCGAATTCCGGTTGCAAAACTTGGTAACCTTTCCACTGTTTACGTGTTCTATATGGAGTGGGAAGGCATATATGCAACTTCGTCTCCTTAGAGAAGCCTTCAACTGGAGCAGACGTTCTTGATTCTAACAAAGGCCGTAAACCCATGATGTCGGCTTTTGCTTAGATATTTCGATCTATGGACCTTGTTGGATACGAGAAGGCATTTTTCGATGGGATAGCTATTGTGGTGGAGAAAATTTATTTGCTAGAAACAAAATGAACAGGCAAAGAAATGGGTATGAGCGGACAGATGTCGATTATATAATGGTAAGCCTTCGTCATAGTCGTGCCGTGCACCCACAGGAAGAGTTTTTTTCTTTTTTTGATAATGAGTCACAAGATCCCGTTCTTATATAGTGCTGGATGGGTGAACTTCCGAAGGATAGTTGATGTATTTGCTGATGAAGTGATCATTTATTTTGCGATGTTTGAAAAGGTTTGCAATCGAGCATAAACCTACTGTTAGATTTTATATGGATATCTCGACAGAAACATCCTTGTCCCCCTCTATCGACTAGCTTGAGGAATATTTCAATAGAAGTAGGAAATTTCACAAATTATTCATTTATCTAAACTCTGCCTCAATGTCCACCTGTGGTAGGTAACCCAAGAGCCACCTTAAAACTATCATAGATCAACCACTGAAACGCCGTCAATGTCCCAATCATCAAAATCCTAACTGGTAACCTATTCCACAATCCTTTAAATCTAATGTTCCCATAAATTCTCGTCATTGCTTGTCCCGCTCCCTCACCTGCTTTCCTATCAGAGTTCAATTTTGAGACCATGACATCTGCGGGGTGAGAGATGACCGCGCAACCAATACCTGCGATGTACCCACCAAGGAAAGAGACTCCGGTTTGTTGAAGGGCGTTGTATGAGGATTTTGGCTTGCCGAGGTATTGGTAAATTTTCGCGACTGTGGTTTCGAAAGTAGCGAATTTTACCATTGTATAGGGGATTTGTCGACCCCATAGTGGGTAAAGACCTTTGTATAAACTGGTCTAATTAACTTCTATCCTCATTTTCTATATATTTTTCTTGGACATACCCAGCATATCCTTCCTCCTTAATGACTTTGCCCATTCCCTCTCTCAAAGTATGCGCGAATGGCGGCAGCGTAGTCTGCATCCTCACCTTTATCGCCTCAAATGGACAAAGCGCAATATCCGCTAAAAATTCCGCACTTGCTGACGCTCCTAAGAAAATTGCGGTTTTATTCGCATTCGGGAACATCTTGTCTCCATACCAGTATTTGAAGACTTCGTAGAATCCATACTTTCCACCACCTTGGAAACAGTATCCGACAAATGTTGGAGACCAGCCGAAGAATACACCTCGTACGCCTTCAGAGCGGTAGATTGTGGACCAAGCTTGTAAATTAGATTTGTAAAGGTTTGCATCGACTTGCCGACGGCATTTTACGAGATCGAGGGGGGTTACGGCTGTATGAGTAGGTCCGCAGGCTGTATAGTAGAGTGTTAATCGGAGTTCTGGAAAAAGGAGAGAGTTAATTGAAGGGGGGATGACTAACCAATTATTCCTCCTAAACCACATGCTAGAAAATACTTCCCACTGTAGAGTTCAATGCTCGGCTTGTGAAGTGCTTTCTCAAGTGTAGTCATCTTGAGGGTTTTCAATTGCTCTGAAATGCTTTTCAATTGACGTATTCCTAGCTATCCGAAGCTCTTATCACGATCCTTGTAGTCGTGATGAATGTCGATGACGACAGTGGAAAATGCTGCAAGTGCAATTGAAACAAATTCAATTGATAAGAGAGGAGATTGTCACGACGCAAAAATTAAAACAGAAGAAAATTTGAGAAGACAACAAAGAGCAATTGGGTTGTAGAAAAAGTGGTTTTGTGCCATGGTTCCCTGATAAGACTCGGTTGTCTCGGGAAGGCAAGGGTAGCTTCGAGCTACGTCATTGGCGCTGATAGCTTTATTGAGAGCACAAGAGGGTGATGACTGTGCATATTGCATCCAAGTGTCGGATGAGAGTGAAAACTTGGGATGAGTTATTCTAGCTTATAAGGTTTGCAAAGACGTCTGATACAACATTACTTATTTTGGTACAATAGAGCTCTCAAACTACGAGCCACTATAGTACGTAAGATAAATAATGATTGCGGGGGTAGACCAGAGGCCACTTGCGCGATGCTAGTTTTTAATATCATTACTTCTTCCATTCCTATAATGCCGAGGCGGATTGCAACACTAGAAGTATTTATAACAAAACACCAAAAATAATATCTTTATTTTAAATAGGAAGGCAGAATAAAGTACTCGCCTTCGTAATGAATCGATATATAAGTATATAACAGTTAGAAGTGTATCGTTCCGTAAAAAGTTTTATATATTGACACTGCTGGACAGTGTAGAGAAGGTATATTGGTACAAGATCAAGAAGCAGAAAAGTAGTAATTGTATTGTCTGAGAAGTCAAAGACGAAGCTCGTATGGAGCGGTATATATATATATATATGAAACCGACACTAAGCTGAATATAGACGGATGGAGGATCAGGTGATACTGACACTTCGATTCTTTAAAATTATATCATGTCATGAACGGTACTGCTGTGGATATTTCCAGTACATTCCAAAAAGCAAAATACATATAAAATACTTTAACATGCATAAAATAAATTTTAACAGCTATTTATTTTCACGCTTTACTCATGGGGAATCAGTGTAGAACTGAGATAGAAATTCTTCCTTACATTCGTTTCTGTTGCTGTAATGTTATCTACTACGAAATTTCCCTTAAAACTATTTACTTTCAACCTTACCCAACCCATCAATCTCCTTCAAGGCTGCACACGCCACTGACCAAGCGGGGTCCTCGGGGTAAAGAGTACTACGAAGGTACGCCCAAGTAAGTCTTTGCACTGCAGCAACCCGCTCTACACTCTCATCCGTCGTCTCTGCCACATCGTATCCAGCAATACCACCAAACCCATGCTCCCCACCAAAAACAGTAAGTAGAGATTTTGGGCCGGGGCTACTATAGTAAGGATCCATATGCCATTCTGCACCACGAGTAGTCAGATGTGGTGAACCATCCGCATCTCCAGCAACAACAAGCGTGCTCATCTTCATCTCAGCAAAGCTTGGGTTCCGGAAGAAGGTATAGTTATCGAAAGCGAATGTGCTGAGGGAATCACCCCCATTTCCTGGCGAGCCGATCAGGATTCCGGCTTTGATACGAGGTTCCGTCAAATTCTCAACCGTTCCGTTATCGGGATTAGTTAGCGTTGACCCCAAAAGCATGCTTGCTGTATGTCCTCCCATCGAGTGGCCTACCACCGCAATCTTGCTCCTATCCAAGCGCCCCTTGATTGCAGGAACCAGATCCTCAACTTGATCAAGGTGGTCAATGATAAAAGTCATATCCTCAACACGTGATCGCCAAAATAATTGTTTTGCACCAGGGATGCTTTCATCGAGGCTAAGAGTCTTGGAACTGAGATGAGTTGGTTGAATGACGATGAATCCGTGACCAGCCCAAAAATCGTAAAGTGGGCCATAGCCATTCAGTGAAGAGAGGTTGTTTGATCTTCCGTGACCGTGGGAGAGTAGGATGATTGGGAGGTTGTTACCAGTTGTGGGAGCAGAGACTCGAATTTGTAAATTCACGAGACGGTGTGGAAATGGCAGAACTATTGGACTGACAGATATTACGGGAGTCGGTGTGATGACTGGAATATCTTTCGCTTTACCTATCAAGGCGTGGTCTCGGATTGTGGTCATTTTGTCCTTCGAAATGAATTGGGGGGTCGGGCTACCCTAGAAATGGACTGGTTAAGCAAGAAGTATAATGTAGATCGAGAGTCCAACTGTGTGAAGTGCATTATGAGAAATTATTCAATGACTTTCAGCTAACTTATATATTAGGAGGCCTTGTGGTGTTAAGATCAAATTCGTCTCCGCCCTCCAATGTCGCTAATACTCGCCAATTCACCTGCTAATCTACATCGGGCGAAACCCGCGAGGGGAGGTTACTCCAGTATGACACAACAGGTCGGACTTAGGGTCTCTTCTCACATTCCTATGACACTAAGGATTACGAAAATCTGTAAGTATTGGTAATCCCTAATTTAAATTCCTTTCTGCTGGGGAAAAGTCTATCAGCCAAGTCTTGGAGATGGCACGGAGTTAAGCAAAGCTTATTGCCGTAAAAGAATCCTATCAACCCCAACGCAGCTTTGGACATGGAAGGATCATGCAGGTAGATAAAAGTCCTGACAGAAACTTTCATCATCGAATTGTAATAATATACCTTTTAAAAGACGATTATACTCGAGGCCAATAACGTTCCTCATTGCGAATTTCAAAAATTGCCTGCCGTGGTCTAGAGCATTGTTGTGTATTATTTGATCTAAGTAATTCTTCTCTGAAGGATATTGTAGTTCTATAACAACGGCTCAAAGCGTTAGTTGCTCAAGGGTAAAAGTTTACATACCTTAGAATTAGCAATCGGAAACCCCCGGCAGGCATTCAAGCACGCGAGGGATCTGGCTGGCAAGTTTTGTAGTGGATCACGTTTCAAGCCATGTCATATGTCCAAGCACCGAGAATATACAAACAAGAACTTATGAATTCTTGAAATGTGTTTCTAAATAGCCTCACAATGCCACCAACCATGCTCTAACCGTATTTAGGAGCTGATTGTACCCCCAAATGTATCTATGCATCAAACTCACATCCTGTAACATTCTTCCATTTCACAGCTCTTTTTCTCTTCCAGAACCAAATATATCTTATGCAGTTTGAGTAGACCTACTCTAGATGCGTATCTAGATTTGTTTTCTCCTGCATCAAGTTCGAAAGTAGTGGTGAGTAAATGATTTCTTCGCCCAGCAGAATAAGTCATGATATGATCTTAAGGATCAGGGTCTAGCGCAGCTCTCGAGGACACTCAGAGCATAATTTCATCCAGTCTAAGCAGGATCTAAATTACGTGTGAGCATGTATGAGCACAAGACTGTAAGTGAAGCGTACCTTCTCAATGTATCTAACACCAACAAGTACTCCATCAACATCCTCAAATTCATTCTGGTCACCAAAGTCGGCATTGTCTTCATCTAGACAAGTCAAGCAGTTCACAACAACATCTCTATACATGTCTCCCAATCTCTTTGGAAGCTCGTCAACTGCTAACGCTATCAGATGTCTCTGCATAATAACCGGTTGACTCAACTCCAGATTACTTGCCGCGGATCGGAGTATTAGGCCAGGGGTTGCATTGGAACCATCGTTGTTGTACGAAATGAATGACTCCCAGAGTCCGATTTCTAGGAGACAAACCCCGAGACTGTATATATCATGCTGCATGACATAGCTCTCTTCCGGGGTGAGACCTTGGCGCTGCGGGTGACGATACAGGTTCTTCTCCCAAGCTGAGTCTCCTGAGAGGTATGTTCGTCCGTCGGCCATACGAACATTTTCGAAACCAGTAAGAAATGCTGAGCCAATTGTCGATTTCTTATCATCAAATATTATAACTGTATCAGGGCGAACGTTCTTATGCACAAACCCAAGAGTGTGGACATAACTCACAGACTTAGCCAGTTGTTTCGCAAGCTGGACGCGGTAGCTGAGACTATGCAATCTCTGCGACAGAAGACAGGCCCGAAGGCTAGTAGGGGTTTCATCGAGCTGTTCAGGAATTCGAAAGATGAATTCAAATGAGGATGGTCTTCTACTTCCTACTTCCACTATTCGGACAACACCACGACACTGTAATATACCGAAAGCAATTGGATCCGAGCACGAAAGTTTTCTGGCTAACTCTCTTACATCTCTAGTCTGAGAGTCGGAATTGGCCTCCGGGTCACACATGACGGAGTCAACAAGCAACCACTTTGCAGAACCAACTCTTTTCGCAATCTTTGCAGTCGCAAAGGGAATTTTGTATGCTGCTTGTAAATCTATCCCTTCTGCTGGCAGGAATATTGATTTCTTCTGAGTACTATGCTCTGTCACAGCATCCCTGATGTCGAGAGCTCCAGGAAATGTTGACACTGCTGATCCGTTTCGAGCCAACTCTTGGTCAATAAGTGAATTCGACACTTTCATTATCAAAAACCAGGAAGGATCAAACATTTTCTGCCATGATTCCAAATTTTTGATAGTTTCGTCAAGACACTGTTTCACTAGTACGTATTTCCATCTCTTCACTTCAACCTTTTGAGCTCCATCCGTTCGCTTTTCAGATGGTTTCTTGGCTAATTTATCAAGCTTCGTAATTGCAACTGTAAGTTTACTTATTAAAACCTGGAGTATTTGAGATTGTATATTTTGGTGATCCTCGTCCAAAGTGTCCCATATTTGCTGAATGAAATCGATTTGTATACTGGTCCGCTTCCAGTGACTCTTCACACACAACACTCGTTCTTTAATCTCATTCTCAGCATTATCGAACGATGAGCAGCTGTCGATGAGAAGTTTTCCGTACCTGAAGGGTGAGCATTTTGTGGTTAGCCAAATTTGTTATCATAATATAATAGGATCGCACAAAGCCTTGCTCATGGTTAGGAGTCGGCCTTGTCATAGGAAAGAAGATTCACTTAAAACAAATATCAATTGTCCCCACGGTTGCAAAAACCAATCCAGCAATTTCAATGCCCGACATAGTGCGCTAGGTATGATTCTCAGTTATCGATGTTGAAGTGAAAATAATGAGAGGAATTATGCACATCAAGCAACGTGCAAGTAGAAAGCAGGGGAGTGATATACTAAGCTATATTAGGTCTAGCTCATATCTGCGCCGCTGCAAGGTTTGCGGCTAAAGCCTTTCGAACTTGCTGATGTTTCTGCAAACACATCCACAAGTTCGCAGTTATAAAGTATATAGATATCCGCTGTATTGCGATCTCCCCTCGTATGCGGTATATGGATATCCATGGTAGCCCATTTGACATCATACCTTAATGTTGTCCTCGATGTCATACTTATGTGTCATACCCCGTCGCTTCTTCACCTTGCCCTCGAAGGGCGTTCAATTTGAGAGCTCGAGGTCTGCACGATTATGGAAATGGGATCACTGAGTACTGTTAAGCAAGTACCACCGGTGCCTGATCTCGTGAGGATTTCCAAGATCGAGACACAATTTTGTAAAAACCCGGATTCAACTCGACATGTCAAGTATGTTTCAGCTAGTGCATTCGAACGACGAAGAGTTCGAAAGGAGGAACAATGGAGCAGGGAAAAAAGACTAGGTCGTGGTAGCTCCGGCGATGTCTGGTTAGAAGAATGCATCGAAGGCGACAAAAAAGGACAAGTCCGGGCGGTAAAGGAAGTTCAAAAGTTAGAAGGGCAGACATACCATAGAGAACTGGAAGCCATTGCTTTATTCTCGAACGC
This sequence comes from Tricladium varicosporioides, assembly GCA_021365295.1. Classification (NCBI taxonomy): domain Eukaryota; kingdom Fungi; phylum Ascomycota; class Leotiomycetes; order Helotiales; family Tricladiaceae; genus Tricladium; species Tricladium varicosporioides. Next base: position 208,903 of record JAJTIW010000010.1, on the reverse strand, counting down.
TCAAGTTAGTGTCATTTCTGCTCATAAATTACGCATCTAGTGCTAATCTTGACCCAGTATGAACATTGTTTCGTAAAATCCTTCGGCTGGTACGAGAATGATGAGAGTGTGTTCATTACTATGGAGCATCTTCCAAATGGCGATCTTCATCGCTATCTTGGCATCACCGCACGCCCACTTCCAGAACTTGAAGGTCGTACCATCATTTTCCAAGTTCTAGAGGGTTTGGCTTTTATGCACCAGAACGGTTTCACGCACAGGGACTTGAAGCCCGCCGTACGTTTGACATGACCCCCTTCATAAAGCACGGACTAAATGTGACAACGCCATAGAATATACTAATTGTCCACAAAGGGCCGGACTGGTGGGTGAAGATTGCAGATTTTGGTATTAGTAAACGTGCGATTGAGGGTCTAACAGCCCTCCGAACACTAACAGGGACCCCAGCCTTCGCAGCACCAGAAGTACTCGGATTTACTCAGGCTGACTCTTATACTAATGCTGTTGACATCTGGTCACTTGGAGTGATTTGTTTTCTCGTCCTTACAGGAGAAACACTGTTCAGTGACCAGCGTCGTTTAGGCAAATATGTCAGTGGCAGTTTTACATTTCCAGTCAGCACTCTTATATCAAACGAGGTAAGCAGTGAAGGATGTGATTTCATTCGGAATTTCATGGCACCAATTCCACAAGACCGTCCCGCAACTGAAGAATCCCTACGACATTCCTGGTTTGGTCTGGAGTTGCCCTCAGCTGCCGCGAATCCACAAAGGTAGGGTATTAGCTAATTGAACTCCAACAAACGCTAAATTTGAAAATTTCACTATGTCGAGGTTCGCTAACAACCCACTAGACCTTCAAGCAGAAAGTCCAGTCACTCTAACATTTCGCCCCTTTATGACAATATCGAAGCCACTGCACAATGGAGCACTTACCAAGACTTGACTTATAGACCGCGCTCACGAAAATCTTCATTGAACCCGTCTTTCAATGAGTCACCCACAGAACACAATTTAGAACATGTTATTACAGGACCTTCGCATTCGCCTAGTTCAAGCGCTCCTCCAAAATTGAGCGCTACTTTCAATCTAGCTGGCGTTACAGACTCTGTTAAAGGAAAAGAGGTTGATAGTGGAAATAGCGCTTCGAGACCTGATTTCGAGTCTACCAAGTCTTCTGCAGATGAGACATTACCAAGCAATTCCCAGCCATTGCCGACGACAAATTTCGGTGCTCTCCAAGTGGGTGCTACCTCAGACGCTCAGGTTGTACTAGCAGGTTACGAGAATCCCTCTCCCCATGAGCATTATTCAGGATTGGTTGGTGGGTATCAACTGCCTAAAAACAGCTCAGCAGGAAATTTTGGTTTGCTTCCTTCGTTCAAAGAAGATAAAATCTCGAATAGTAAAGTTCCATTTACAACTCAAATGAGATTTACTGAGGAATATACTACACGAGAACCGAATCCCGAGCAAGATGCCACGCATAAACTGCCTATACCTTACAAGGACAATGTGAGAGGAATGATTCAGGTAGAACACAATGCGCCTGGGCCACAAAAAGCTCTTACAGAGCCCAAAACTACAGCAGCATCACCTAGCTCTTCGATGACGGGCCCACGTTCTGGCAGTCAAGGTCCTATTGAGGAAGGCGGAGGCAAAAAGCTTACCACAAAAAAGGGAACCTCAATACCTACAGCCACTGGTTTATGGGTGCTGGGCCAGACCATAGGGACAGGGCGATCCTCTAAGGTGAAGCTGGCTAAAAGATCTGAAGGCTCAGAGCTAGTTAGTGAAGTCCTACTAATCGGGGAGGATTTCTTTTGGTGAAAAGCTAATGGGTGCTAGGTTGCTATCAAGATTATACCGAGAGGGGCTCCAGACGGTATCAATCAGAGCCGATCTGATCCAGAGCAAACAGCCCGTCTCTCGGAAATTCGTATCGCTCGAGAGGCTGCTATTTTGACATTGTTCAACCACCCCTATATTTGTGGGATGCGCGATGTTGTACAGACAAATTCCCATTGGTATTTGCTCTCCGAGCTCATCGATGGAGGCCAAATGCTAGATTATGTCATATCCCATGGCAGGTTAAGTGAGAAAAAGGCTCGAAAGTTCAGTCGCCAGATATCTAGTGCACTCGATTATGCACATCATAATAACATCTCACATCGTGATCTCAGGTTAGAAAATGTCCTCGTGACAAGATCTGATGATATTAAGATCATTGACTTCGGGGATTGCAACTTTTTTGAAGCCGACAACAGTTTAAAGACCTTTTGTGGGTGGAAGTACTCTGTTGCACCAGAAGTTCTAGCAGGTGTGGGATATCAAGGGCCCTCGGTCGACATATGGCAATTTGGCATTATTCTGTATACTATGGTTTGCGGTAAAGTGCCATTTGATGATCCCAGCACACCAAAACTTTACGAGAAAATCAAGTACGGTAACCCTGATTTTCCAAACTGGTTGACAGTCGGTATGTCGATGCGAGGTCCTCTTACCTTTTAATAGCTAAATACAAAACAGATTGCATTTCGCTCATTAAGCGAATGCTCGTAACGCAACCTTCTCAGCGAGCAATTTTGCAAGAGATTATGAATCATCCATGGATGATTCAAGGATTTGGATCCCAACCTGCAAATCATCTTCCACGCCGCGAATCGATCACTCTACCTATAGACCAAGAAGTTGTTGCAGCAATGACTGGTTTTACTTTCGGATCTCCAGAAGTAATAGAAGCCAAACTTATCAAAATAATCAAATCGAGTGCATACAAGATTGCTGTTTTGAAGGCAGCCACACAAGAGGAGATACGTGCCCAATCATACAACACAACAACCGGATACGGAAAACCGTTTCTAGGAATTAACTTAAGACTAACGCGGGACACAATAGCCAACTCTTCGGACCCAGCCCTTGAAACACTTAGAGTGGGAGAGGACCCTTTCAACGCATTTCACCCCCTTATCTCCATATACTACCTTGTTCGGGAGAAACAGGATCGAGAACGCATCGCCAGGAGCGAGAATCTCATCAGAAAACCGATTGAGACTGCTCTTCAACCCGCAGGAATATTCTCTGACCTAGCTACTGATGGCCCAGAAATTGGAACCCTTGTTGTCATCATTGACCGTGCGAAGAATCTTCCAGACCGAAAAAAAATCGGAAAGCAGGATCCATTTTGCGTAGTCAAGTTTGGCAAAGAGGCTAAAAAGACAACTACTGATCGTCGAGGAGGCCAGACACCGAAGTGGGACCATGAACTTCGATTTGTCGTACATGATTCTCCTGACTACTACCAACTGAAAGTTACGATTTTCAATGACGACAAAAACAAAAAGATGGGCTTGATTGGAGAGAAGTGGGTGGACCTCAGGGATGTTATTGTACGAGGCGGTGGACAAAAAGATTTCTGGCAAAGTCTCAGTTGTGGAGGAAAGTATGCAGGAGAAGTCCGAGCCGAGCTCACATTCTATGACTCTCGACCAAGACAATAATCGTATCCCAAACACTATCCATAAGTAGCATCTATGGTAGGACGCAGCTTAGTTATCAAGCGTCCTCGATCATCATCAATCAGCAAGCATATTTTAGAGTAACACCTAACCCTTGACTAAGGATCATCTAAGAAGGAGAATTGCCATTTCAAACCAAACGTTATCCAGTAATCGACAAACAAGCAGCAATACATTTAGCATGATTCTCAACACCCAAATTGGTTGCATTTTGAACAAAAAGCCTGTGCAGAGGTTTGAAATATACCCTCATGATCGATGGATGTGGGCAGGCTACCTGGGACTTGCATAACAAAGTGCTCCCGGATATCCGGATTTGAATTCTATCTCGAAGCGAGGGGCTCGCTACTCGCAAAAAGGTGTTTGTCAGCACCCGGCACCATTATTCCCCCGCCATGATGATCTACAGGGGTAAAGTCGGAGGGTGTTATAATACACGACCGGTGACTCTCTATTAAAACCTCGTGTAGCAAGTTGTTATTTAGATATTCAAAAAATTATCATTCACATCTCAATTCGAATCACAGGTGACAATATCGATCATCCACATATCCAAGCACATTCAATCTCCTAAATTACTCGATATCCATCAAACAACAATTGAAAATCTGAAAGAAATACCCACATAAAGTATGGCTCTCGCACCAGAGCTCACCGCTGTGTTCGATAAATTCCACCAAATCGCACCAGAAAGCGTAACCGGCCCAATAGACAAATCCATCACCGATTTCAAAGCCACATTCGACCCCTCGAAAGCTATTCAAGTAGGCGATACTCTCCCCGCATTCAGTCTCAGCAATGCCCTTGGCGAAGCGGTTACAAGTAACAGTCTCCTCTCCAAAGGTCCCCTCCTTATCACTTTCTACCGTGGAGAATGGTGTCCATACTGCAACGTCGCTCTACATGCCATGCAAAAGCAACTCGATACATTCTCAGCCAAAGGCGTAACACTGGTTGCTATTTCACCACAGCTCCCAGATCAGTCACTAAGCACAGCCGAGAAGAATAGCCTCAAGTTTCCTGTTCTCTCCGATGTTGGGAACAACTTTGCGAAGAAGTTGGGGATTCTGTTTAAGATGCCGGGTGAGCTTGATCCGATATTGAAACAATTTGGAACGGATGTTGCGAGGTCCAATGGGGACGATTCATTGGTGGTTCCGGTTCCGGCTACTCTGTTGGTCGATGGGAAGGGTGTAGTTAGGAATACTTACATTAATCCTGATTACACGAAGAGGGTTGAGCCTTCACTGACACTGGAGTGGGTTGATGCACTAGTTAGCTCTGGTTGATAGAATTTATAATTGATACCAGTTGATCCAGTTTTGGAATAGGGGGAAAGAAAGAGCTATGCAGATTGATAGACAAATGGATTGTTAGAATAGCATTCCTAAACATCTACCTCAATTATTCAATCCCAAGCCTAATTACTGTTCTAGATCGAAACCTGATTTACGCGGATCAAGACTTTCTCCACAAATCGGACCCCTTTATAAATATTCCATCTTCGTCTGCCAATTCCTGGTGCGTTCCAAATGCCTCACTTCCTAGATCTAAAAATTTCAAGTAGGCCAGCACTATGTCAGTATACATATCGCCTAGCCTTGAAGGCAATTTCTAATAAGCAGACGCTGAGTCTATATATATCGTGCTGCATTACGTATCGGTCCTAAACGAATGAGCCTTGGCGCTGAGGATGTTGGTACATATTACGACGCCAAGCTAGATCGCCAACTAGGTTTGTTTTGAAATTTAAGGTTCGAAACTGACTAAAGCCAAGAAGAGAGCTTGAACGTAATGGTGATATAACCTCTGAGAAAACTGCAATATTTTCTAGATGTATATTCCTGTGAACAAAATCGCAAGCACGGGTATAGCTTACCGAACGGATTAAGTCCTTAGCCATTCTCACCATAGCACTGGCGCCGACTGGCTTTTGCTTCAATATCAGTTGTCAAAGATTGGTTAGATTTTTGCTGTTTTTGGCTGTCTTTTGCTGTCTTTTAAGGTTGCGTATAGCATCTCAATTGTTGAGAGATGTTTGTCTGCGTCTCGATGCTTCAAGATTCCATGACAGCGACTCCCAATCTAGAGTCACAACACAGTATTCGAGCCGTAAAGGAGATCCATAAAAATGTCGTCGGGAGCAACAATTGGGATTAACGTACTTCACAAGCGAGTGGCCCGCACAAGCGAGTGGCCGTTTTTTCCTTGGCAATATATAACTTAACTAAACACGTCAATAACTTTACAACCACAAATGGCTCGTACGTGGAATGAATCTGACATGCTATTAGCTGTCCAATTCGTACGACGAAACCCTCATTGTAATATTACTGAAATTGCACAAATTTATAGTGTACCTCGTATAACACTACGTCGCCGAGTTCAAGGAATCCTTTCAACACGCGATACTATTAACAGAGCTCGAAAACTTACAAAACTAGAAGAGGAAACTATCGTACAATATATTCTTGACCTAGATTCACGAGCATTTCCCCCTCGGTGTAGTACTGTTGAAGATATAACGAATCAATTACTTGCAGCACGCGATGGCGGACGTGTTGGACAGAACTAGACTTCAAACTTCGTACGACGACAATTATAACTCTCTACACGTTTTATACGTAAAATCGATTACCAACGAGTTAAATGCGAAGATCTCGATATATATAACACGTGGTTTCAGCTCGTACAAAATATAATTAATAAATATAGAATTTGTGAGAAGGATATCTATAACTTTGACAAGACAGGATTTTTAATAGGTCAAATATCCTCAGAGATAATTATTATAGTAGCTAAACAATATAATAGACCTTGTACGGCACAGCAAGGCAATAGGGAATAAATTATAGTAATCCAGAATATTGAATCATACAAATATATACTACTGCTATTTATTATTATTGCGAGAAAAAACTATCTTTCTTCTTAGTACAAAAATATACCAATACTAGTAGATTAGATAGTCGCAGTTACGTCGAATAGCTAAACAACAAATAAACAAGGGCTTGATTGGATTAAGTATTTTGATTAATATACAAAGAGTTATACAAAGAATAAATATCGTCTTTTAATTATTAACAGACACGAAAGCTATTATTTGTATAAGTTTGAGAACTACTACAAGGACTAAAATATTATTACTCTTTGTATACCAGTATATTTATCTCATAAGCTTTAGCTACTTGATATTAGATGTTTTAGTCCATTGAAACAGTTGTATAGAGCTAAGATTAAGAAGTTAATATATATATATATTACTCATATTTCAAAGGAGGATTTCTTTCCTGCCTTTTATATAGCATTTTATACGACAATAACTGAATCAAACGCTCGAGCAAGTTTTAGAGCTACAGGACTTGTTCTATACGATCCTAATTATATAATCTCTCAGCTTAATATTCGACTTCGTATATTAACTTTGTCGCCAACTTTGCCTATAATCTAGAAACCAAAAACTCCAAATAATATACTTGAGTTACAGTCTCAATCAATATACCTTAAAGAACGGGTCATATAACATCAAAATAGTTCACCAACTACGATTTTGCAGGGCATTGATCAGGCTATAAAAGGTACAATAAGTCATGTACACGAATTGACGTTATTGCGAGAAGAGATTACTACACTTCGTACAGCAAATGATTTGCTTAGCCGACGTCGTCGTACGAAAAAACGACGTGTTCAAGAAGGAGGAGTAGCTAGAGTTGAAGATATCCAAGACTTAGAGGCTCAAAGAGAGGCTAATATACAATTGCAAGCTGATTTACGAGGGGATAGGGGTCGTACGAAGCAAAGAAAGCCGTCAAAGCGATGCTGTAGATGTTGCGGACAACCTGGTCATAACGTACAAACCTGCCCAAATATTGTAGATACCTCTAATGATTCAAATACCGAAGAGTTAGAATAGTTTTATTAATTAGTTGTTGAGATATTTGACGATTTCGTACGATGCCAAGGAAAAAACGGCCACTCGCTTGTGCGGGCCACTCGCTTGTGAAGTACGTTATATGAAAGAACTAAAGACTATGACTAAGTTCTCATACCCTCATGTGAGCTCAACCGAACGAAAACCCACTTCATTATTATGACTCCTCAACAGTATGCATCATATTTTGTGCCAACTTATGGGTGGTTTTGGAACGACCACTCAGTATTCATAGCCATGGAGTATCTTTCACTTGGCGATCTGCAAAATTTCATGCGCAAATTTCCACCATTTCCAGAGGCAGAGAGTGTCGACAGATTGTCCGTCAATTGTTAGAAGGAGTGGAGTTCATGCATTATAGTGGCTTTGCACATCAACACATAAAACCCGGTGTTTGTTGTCTCTTCTTGAAGTTTCATCTTCCTCCCACAAATATAGAGGATTCGTCAGTATATCACTGGCTTTTATTTATTTTATATGCTTTATTTCCCCCGGATAACTTGCCGGATATCCCACACTTTGCTGCGACCCCCTGCTTCCGTCCTCTCACTGCCTTGGCCAAACCTCCTTCTAACTGACAGTTCTGTAACGCTCAAACCTTCAAGTATGCTTCTTACCATGTATCAAGGGCCTCGGTTCGACGTCGGGCTGCTCAGCAATACTTTAGATACTTGTCGCTCAAAGCTGTACGTTCTAAATTCACTTACTGCAGCGCATTCCTATTGATACCAGATATCTAATAACTTAGAAGACAAAGTACTTTGTATTGAGATCAAACAACGAATTGGGTGTAGAAAGAAGTGCTGCTCATGGAACTTGGACGTCAATTAGACGTGTCAATACCATAATCGACAAGGGATACAAGATATCAGGTAAACGTGTTCTCATCTTGTAAGGGTTTAGCATAGGAGTAGCCTATGCCACGCTGTATATTCTATCCTGGTAGAAGGTTTATCATCACCCCACTCAGATTCAAGCTCTTTCTTTCCTTCCTTAGCGATTAGTTTATCGAATGATAATAGTATTATTTCACTGGCGAAAGGCCTACCTTATATTTAAGAATTCAGTGATACTCGATTGCCTAGGTAAACGTGGGTTTTAGCTGATCGTGACATTTAGTATATTCTACTACATGCTATAGCGATTTATATTCTAATATTAAATGCTAGTGTCCTCCAAGTTTTAGTTGGCCAAACTCACGTGTTTGAACTACATGCAGCTCGGATTATAGTATTATAACTTGGGCTACCCCAGCTTGAAGTACGTATGAGGATTTATATCCTACATAATAATATGCTGAGGAGCCTACATATTCTAGCAGACTGACAGTCACTGACAGCCCTACAAAACGTTATATATAGAATGAAATGCTTACTCGCCTTTCATGTGCCTTTAGGGGATCTAGAGTAGATCCGAACGAATCTAGGCTCGTAATCTACAGTGAGAATGAGATTAGCAATTCCTCCAGAAACAGATTTTGGACGTTCTTGGCAATATCGTATGCAACAAGTACCCCTGTTTGACCCACAGAATGTCTGCCTAATATCAGTCTTTACAGCCTCGTTTTCGGAACATGAATTTCGACCTACATTTGTGAAGCTTTTAATATTACTATTACCTCAAGCATATGCAAAAGTTGCCGTATTCAAAATTCGCAAGCAGACTCTATATTTATTTTCGGATAAATTCGTATCTTCCGTTGGAGCACCAAAGGATGTCGAAACAGAATCATGTCGAGCTATCAAAGCAACAAGATCCAACCCCTTACAAAAAATATCCATTAAAACCACACTCTTATGAGATCCGGCTCCTCACATTAGAGCCAGCTATTTCCTGGACAGATGAAATCTGTTGCTCCCTGGCCGTTGTCAATCTCCGAGATTGCCCACGATTCGAGGCTCTTTCCTACACATGGGACGGAGGCCTTAACACTGAAACCATTAAGCTCTCGAACGTACCTTATCTTGTCACAAAAAATCTCAAATCCTTCCTCCTCCACCGTCGTTCGGAAATAGAAGCAGTCGATCTTTGGATCGACGCAATATGCATCAACCAATCCTCCAACTCCGAGAAATCCTCCCAGGTTCGCATGATGAACGCTATCTATGCCTCCGCGATAAAATTGATGGTCTGGCTAGGCCCCGAAGCAGACGATAGCTCTCTTGCCATGGAAGAATTACAATATCTTGGTGCAGGGTTGCCGTATGATAAAATGCCAATCATAAGTGGCCCAGTTCTAACGGCCGTCGAGAAGCTCCTCACTCGCCGCTGGTGGTCACGAATCTGGATAATCCAAGAGGTATTCTGGGGTGGCCTGGGCCGCAAAATTCAAGAAATACGCGTACGCTGCGGGAAAAAGGAGGTATGGTGGGTGAACATTGTTGTAGCAGCCACCCGAATGCAAGCTCATGCTGATGATCAACGGCAATATTATCCTGCTATAGAAAATATTCTAAGGCTTGAGGAACTTCGTAATCAAAGCGAATTTATCGTGAACAGCGTTGCGGATGAGATGATGGTATTGGATTTAGTTGCTATGTATCGCCATTTTCAGGCTACTGATCCGAGGGATAAGATTTATGCATTGATGGGTGTGGTTTTTGGTGAGGGCTACAGACCGTATCCTGGGATTCAGATCGATTACTCTATGAACACTAGGGAACTCTATATGAATTTTGCCGTGCTGGCTCTGCAGAATGAGCCAGGATTAGAAATTTTACGCCATTGTTGCTCTTCAGCTATGGAAATGTTGCCATCTTGGGTTCCAGATTGGTCCTTTGGTAGAGTTGAGAAGCCTCTCCCTGGCAGGAAATTTTTAGTAGATAAAGGGAAGCCATGGTGGCTTGAGGTTGAGAATTCCTGCAACGAAGATGAAAGTGAAAACCAGGACAGCCCAGTCTTCATAGAGGAAGGCCCGGGAAAAGGATTGCAGCTAAACATGGGTCTCCCTGGCGATATCCAACTGAATACCATACCGAAAAGCTTCGCAGACACTTGCCCGCCAGAATTTCTGAATACGATGAAAGAATTAATGGATGCCGGTCATTTGGTTGTGGCCTCGACGAACGACGCACACGAAGACGAGGTCATTAGCACGAGTGACCACAAGCAAATTGAAGATATTGAGAAACGAATAATCAGAAGAAGCGAAAGAATCACTCACCAAAATATAGAATCCAAAAATAAAGCTTTCTCCGCTAACCCGGTTATAAGATATGCAGCTGCTGGTGATACGACAGCAAACATATCAGTAAACCAAACTTCAAATACCTTGGAAGTTGAAGGATTATTATTTGACGTCGTTGATCAAACCTGTTGAATATAGACAACTAAGATAGGCAAGGACAACTGTTGCCTTCTATGAGTCATAATAATAGGCAGCAATAGGCAACCTTATGGACTCTAGGTCTATATATATAGCACTTCTCTCTATAGAAATAAGATCATCGTTGAAAATATCCAACAGGTTATGAGCCCGGTCAGCACTTGATACGCTACACCTATTTACTTTTTATATATTTTCAGTACGATCCCACGCACCTACTAACGCTATAGACGACATGTATAGCATAGAGAAGCCTAGAATTTCTAAGCTTACGGGGCCTAACTACAGGCCATGGGCTTTACAAGTCAAGCGTTGGCTGCAGAGTCAGGAGCTCTGGGAGGTAGTGGTACAGGGTCCGATCGATCCTAATGCTTTAAACATGCCTACGCTAGGCATAGGGGGGCTACTTACGACACTAGTAAATACTGAGGTACCCGTGGCGACTAGTACAGATCAATCTGTAAAAGTCAAGAAACCTACGAAGACAGAGCAAAAAATCAAGAGTCCACTAAAGGACGTCAAGGCAGCTACAATAATTATAAAAGTATACTTGTCGGATGTCCTTTAGTATATTCTATTACTAGAGATTACAATAGAGTAGTGGAAAACACTTAAGCGACTATATATATTAGCAGGAGTATTATAGCTTAGTACTAAAATCCAAGCATTTATAGAATATAAGGCTTCGGAGAGAGCCTCGATAGCTAAGATCGCAACAGGACTTACAATACTTCAAGCGGAAATAGGGGAAATAGATCCCCAGGAAAGACTTACTAATAGCCTAAAAATAGGCTTATTCTTTTAGGCAGTTAGAAGTCTAAATAGCTTATTTGGACCCCTTATTCTATAGCTAGAATTATCTAAAATAAATAAATACTAAAAAACTATAATTACATAAATAATAGAATTTGAGCGACAAATAGGCCCTAGAATAATAGAGTAAATAGCTCTGAAGGCTAAAGCTAATAGCCCTCTATTAGGCAATCGAAGGTCTAATAGACGATCTTATAGATAATCTAAGTCAGGAAAGAAATGCTATAACTACGGGAAAAAGGGTTATTATAAAAGAGACTACTAAAGCAAGTCTAGAAGCGAGAATTAAAGCTTTAGGCAAAATAGCGACAGAAGCGCTAGTACTAGGCCTCTGTTTATATCTAGAGGCACTTAGGCGTCTACTTAGTATATAGCCCAGATAATTATAGAGTTGTACTAGGCTACTATGGAACAGGAATCAAATATATTAAATTGAATAATTGATTCTAGATACTCGCGATATATAATTTATTATAAGGACACGTTCCTGGATTATAATAGGCTTAACGAGCTAGTTGTAATAAACATAGTTTCAGGAGTCTAGCTGCAGGGTATTGCGGAAGGGAAAATAGTACTATAGATACTAAGAAATAATAAACTAGAACTTATTACTCTCACAGGTATTTTATATATACTAGGACTATCAGGAAATCTAATATTAGTACTATAGCTTCAGGATAGGGACATTTCTATATAGACGAAATCTCCAGGAAAGGGTCTATTATTAAGCTTGGCTAGGAAGTTAATTGGGAAAGCTTCTAGACAAGGCAGGATATATATTTTAAGCTTAAGAGTATCAAGGGTAGAAATAGTCTACTAGACACAAGTGTTGCCGGAGCTTCTATATAAAAGATTTGGTTATCTGAGCTATAATATTGTCTATAGGATTGATACTATAACTATAGGCCTAGCTAAACCTATAGAACCTATAAAAGGATATTATATAGCCTATATACTAGCGAAGTCAGTAGCAATTATTAATAGAGTACGCTTAGAGCGGACTATAGAGATCCTAAAATATATATAAATAGACTAGTAGGGTCCCTTTAGTATATCTAGCTTGAAAGGATATACTAATATACTAATAATTACTAACGAGGCCTCAAGGAAGGTCTAAGTATTATTTGGAGTTAGAAGGGATCTTCACAGACTATTTATTAAATAAAAGAATATTATAAAGCTAGAATTAGCCTTAAGGGTTAAGGTAATAAGATATAACAATACTTGCGAATTCAAGATATTGAAAGCTAGAATAGTACTTTATAAAATATAATTCGAATTTATATTATACTATTCAGTCTAGTAGAATAGAGTCCCTGAGCGCCTAAATAGGACTCTAATTACAATCGCTAGAGCTATACTTCTAGACGCTAAGCTACTATTAAAGTTTTGGTAGAATATAGCTAAAACAGCCTATTATATTAGAAACAGGACACCAATAGGACTAGAAGGAAAGACGTCTACTGAAGTATATAATAGAAAGAAGCTATCTGTAGGTTACCTTAGGGCCTGGAGATATCTAGTATATATTAGAGTCTCTAAGGAGACTAAAAACAACAAGCTAGAACCTGCGGCAGTCTAGACTATCTTCATTGGCTATAAGTCGACTTCAAAACAATATAGACTATATGAGTCTGTGGCTAGTACAATAATAGAAGCTACAGGGCCTGAATTCCACGAGGATAAGCTACTACAATGAAATTAAGGTTTAGAAAGAATAACAGGAGACGCGATAATCTTATGGGACCCCTGGGAAGCTATATAGCCACTAATATTTGTGAGCTTTCCTGAGTCCGAAGCGACTATTGAGAAAGAGCCTAGCGATACTATTATTGTAGACAACAATATTATTGTCGTAGACGTCCCCGACGACAATAAGGAGGCTTATCTGACAGTAGAAAGTATAGTTGCTATATCTAGAATCTAGAAAGAGGCTATAAGCGATCCTGTCAATAGATTCTACTAGCGAGAGACTACAACTATTAAAGTTACGAAACTTCAAGCGCTTAATATTTGGGAAGTAGCAGATCTACTATTAGAAAAGAAGGCCGTTGGCTATAGATTCGTCTATATACTAAAGTATATTTTTACTAGCTTGATTGATTAATATAAGATATAACTAGTAGCCTAGAGCTATAACTAGAAGCCTAAAAAGGATTTTATTGAAACCTTCTTATCTACAATCAGAGCTGAGTCACTGAGGGTCCTGCTTGCAATAGAAGCTATTAAGGATCTAGAAATACAACAAATAGATATTGTTAGTATCTACTTATAATCCAAGCTATATACAACAATATTTATAAAGCCAACTAAAGCTCTAAGGGATATTCTAGAAATTAAAGACTACTAGAAAGTCCTACGACTCAAGAAATCATTATATAGACTAAAGTAATCAGGGCAGGAATAATATATCGAGGCCTACAGGGAACTCAAGACTCTAGAATTTGAGCCCCTGTTTAGCGAACCTAGTATTTTCAGGAATACTAAAAATAGTCAGATTATAGGACTATATATCGACAATATACTAGTTCTAGAAAAAGATCTATAGGCTATATAGACGACTATTAATTCTATTAGCCAGATCTAAGAAATCAAGGATCTAGGAGATATCCAAATAATCCTAGAAATAAGAGTATAATATAACAGGCTAAATAAGACTCTAAGCCTTGATCAGAGTTCTTATATTCAAGGCCTAATTAACAAATATAGACTACAAAATACTAAATCAGTTATAACTCCTATAGCTAATCGGATAGCACTAAGCGAGAGATCCCTAGAAGAAGCTTTAACAGATCAAGCAATATACTAGAGCACTATTAGCGAAATTGACTAAATAACCAGAGGTACTAGATTTAATATTACATATACCCTTAACTAGCTGTTACAATATTGTAATAAGCCTACAGTATGACACTAGAATGCCTTAATTAGAATTCTACGATATTTAAAAGAATTAGCTAAGCGAGAGCTTCAATTCGGTACCCAAGAGGTATATAGGCCCAAGTTGCAAGGATTTTGTAATGCCGACTATGCTAGAGACACTAGTACTAGAACTTCCTGCTCAGGGGGCCTATGGCTACTTAATAGTGGAGCTATAATATAGAATTCAACTAGACAGCGATCAGTCGCACTATCGACAAAGGAATCAGAGTATATTGCAGCCGCCGAGGCAGCTAAGACAGGACAGTAGCTTAGGGGATTACTTATTGAGCTACAATATTCCAAATATTTAGGAGACCACTTCAGTGTTCCTATCTATAGCGACAATACAGCGTGTATAGCGCTGGCGAAAGACCCTGTGGCACACTCGAGGACCAAGCATATTGAGGTCCGATATCACTATATTAGGCAATTAGTAGCCTATGGGAAAACTACGATAGCATATTTACCAACAGAGAAAATGCTAGCTGATATATTGACAAAACCTCTAGCGAATACGGCGTTCCAGCGCTGCATTAAAGGGCTATTAAACTAATAAGCTTATTGAGGATATAGTGAGAAGTGAGGGGGCTGTTGAATATAGACAACTAAGATAGGCAAGGACAACTGTTGCCTTCTATGAGTCATAATAATAGGCAGCAATAGGCAACCTTATGGACTCTAGGTCTATATATATAGCACTTCTCTCTATAGAAATAAGATCATCGTTGAAAATATCCAACAAAACCCATGAGCCATTCGTTGATAGTGTTGACGCAGAATGGGAGAACTCAACTCACTTTATGTTAGCGGTCGGTCAATGCAAACAACTCTCACTAAGTGAGTGCATAGATCAAAACCCATACACGAGCCTTGAAGCACGAGAGGAAGCATTCTGGCTCACGCTATTTGCTGGTCGAAGAATGGATAGTGTGGGAGCAGAGCTGAGCATCGACAAGATGCCATTCCACGAATGGCTACCACGTATCCCCTCTACCTGGGTTCCGGCGTCACCCCGAGTGACTGTCGTCAATACTGGCCGACTGAAAGCGGGTGAACTGGGTAAAGCAATGGATTCTAAGCTCAATGAACTAAAACGTATACATCCGGATATTGATTTTTCGATAGAATCGCCGGGTCCGAGGGTGTTAAGCAATCTTCAGTCTGAAGAATGGACAGAGAAAGATTCTGCATACCATACTGCTAGGTTCCAGGAGCTAGGTTCTATGTGGCACAAACAGCCATTCGATTTGTACCATCGGCCGTTCGCTCTACCGACGGTTATTCCGGATCCATTTTGGGAAGCAAGACAGACGGAGGATAAGGTAGCACTTTTGCAGCTTAAAACCCAAAATTTCGAAGGCATAATAGGCTACGACCCTTCAAGTGGCCCAAATGGACAACCATGGAACGCACGCCAGTGGCTTGAAGAAGCATTACGGGAGGAAGTTCCGATTGTGCCTAGAGGTACACTTGATCCAGGGTTTGAAAGTTTTGCGTTGGGACGGCGGTTTTTTATTACGAAAAAGGGGTACTTGGGAATCGGGCCTAAAGATACGAAAGTCGGCGATAGAGTGAGTGTGTTGCTAGGTTTGGATGTGCCCTTGATATTGAGGAATAGAAAAGAACCCTCTCGAGGAGGATGGGAAGTGGTAGGGGAAACATATGTGCAAGGGATTATGGAGGGGGAGGTCATTGAAAAATGGAGGATTGGGCATTTAGAGGCTGGGAAGCTGGTTTTGCACTAATAGCTAGTAGAACTATTCGTATAGGCTGTTGCCATTCTTCAATGAGCAACGAAATATGATAACCCCCTTTTTATTGGCTCAGCTTGGATTGACCAGTTATAGCGGGAGGTGGCAGAAAATATAGGTGAGAAGATAAAAAATGAAAGGTAGGAAGGTAGGTAATGAACCGCTATGTATAAAGGACGAAGCTCCAGAGACATTAAAAATTCTTGCAAATGCCTATTTTATATTTTGTGCTGAGTCAGGCAGACGACGATAATGTTTAGGGATAAATTCCGTTGGTGACATATTTCAGATTCCTAGCTAGACGGAAGGGGACCCTTTCTAGCCTGGTTAAATTTTGGCGATTCCTAACAAGATGGTGAAAAAAATCTGAGCACAAGTTCATCCACCTTGAGCAAATGCAGTGCTGACCATGTGAACCAAGGTGGGGATGTTCCTGTAGGATAAAAATGCCTCTCCTGATAGAACAGTAGGGCAGCCTACAAGAGTTACTGGAGTTGCATGTTACTCTATCGTTGCGAGGTTTTTTTTATAATTACACAATTAGAAGAGTAGGGAGATGCATTATAGTGTAAGGGTTTAGCATAGGAGTAACCTGTGTCACGCTGTATATTCTATCATGGTGGAGGGGTTATCACCACCCCACCCAAATTCAAGCTCTTTCTTTCCTTCCTTAGCGATTAGTTTATCGAATGATAATACTATTAGTTCACTGGCGAAAAGCCTACGTTATATTGAAGAATTCGGTGATACTCGATTGCCTAGGTAAACGTGGGTTTTAGCTGGTCGTGACATATCGATGGACAAAACATAAGAGATGCAATCACCGGGCAATATAGCTCCTACCTAAATGCGTTACAGCTCGTATAGATTATTGTATATATCTTTTTTGGCAAGTTCTAGAAAATATTTCGTAAATATTTCCGCCCCGCCTCATTTGTACTATTTCTTGGTGCATGTTGGGCGCCGTTACAGTAGATCTACCAGGGCTGGAGGTACTAAGTCGCAGATTAGTTCCTTCGGCATTTTAAATGAAGAAGTACCTATTATTAGAGGAGCCTGTCGAATGTGAGAGAGGATGTTAAATTGCTATACAAGGGTATCTATGATGATGTGAATTTTCGGCAGAACTGGAGGTGAATATCCTAGTAATGTCAATGTTAGCCTTTGAAATTCGTTTTAGAGTAAACCGTTCAAGCTCTGTTCTATACAAGTTAAGCCAGATTAGAAATTTCAAGGCTCAGAGTGTTGTATCCCAACCTATAGGCCACACTGCTAACTAGAAATTGAGTTGATGTAGTGTGGATAAGGGAATGATGAAAGATCCAATGACAAGTTATTTCTTTGAAGGAAGGCAAGTACCCAAATCAAAGAAAAATTACAGGTATACGTGGAACCTCTCGAAATCTGATAGATGGAAATTCGCTTCAATGCTAAGTTGATTGTGAAAGGATAACCCTGCATTCAGAACTATTCCATCAGGTGGTGAGGAGATAGGTGTATTGAAAGTAGTGATCGAATGATTCAAGAAGGGTCCTGGGAATTAAAATTGGCATGTAAAAGAGAGAAAGGGCGCCGAGAAATCAATAGATATATCTTACTTTCACTTGAAAACAGCTTGTGGCTACTCTCTAAATTCTAACCTTGGAAGTTATCCCTTTTATAGAACCCCGGCGCATCCCCCTCCCTTACCTCAGACCCACTATTTCTCATTATACCGCATCTCACGCATCTCTCTCATGAAAGTTCACTGCTCTCCCCGCCAAGCCCTTTTGCCTTTCCACTACTTCCTCCTCTGCCAACAACCCCCTCCAAATCATCACTTCCCTCCTCGCCCTTCCTCGCCCCCTTCCTCAAAACCACAATCCGGTCCCCCTCATGCACGTGGCTAATCCTCAACAGTTGCTCTGCAAATAACCTCTCATTTGTACTTTTACTCTTCCAATCCAGACTCGTGAGCGCTGCTATGCTGATACTCAAACTATTTACTACAATTCCTGACACCGTAAGTGCTATTTTTTATCATTAGTGATGGTGGTGAAATGAAAGGGAACTATGCTTGGGGATTTGAGGGGAGAGAGTGTGGGATTAGGAGCAGGAATTGATAAGGAATATAATAGGAGATATGGGGGTGGACATACAGCGGATTACTTGTGCGTTTTCATGTCTCAAGTTCGCATACGCAGATATAATAAGTGAGGCTATAGACAACGCTATCGAGGCAAGGACGGAGAAACGTTTCCAGAAAGTTGCAGTTGTGTAGAATTTTTCCTGTAGTGGTGGTTGTGTTAGTTCGAGATTCGGATGGAGCAGGATGATGGGAAGAATTGAGATAGGTGGGGGGAAAGAGAAGGCGAAAAGATTGGGGTGGCGAGATGGAACGATGGAATAGGACATACGGGCACGATGAGGGGAAATGATAAGTGTCCATATTGTGGATTTGGGATTTGGTTTAACGGAGGCTGAGGAGGAGATGGCATCGTGGGGTTTAGGCACGTGAGATTTGCCTATTTCGGCCTTTGTGGTATTTCGTTCAATATTCAAACCACGGGGCATTTGTTGCGCAATCTACAGCGATAAAATTCTCCGTTTTGAACCAAATATCAGCAACAGAAAGCAGTATCTAAGGCCTTACACTCTCAAAGAGTCAAGTGTCCGTCAGCAAATTAAAAATGTGAAATGTCTCAGATAATGGGTGGCGGAAAACAAGGTTTTGGTGGCTTGTGACCCTTGCTTTGCCCCACGGGTTGTTGCAGATCGCCAACAATAAATGATAGAAGTCATCTGCGCATAGGCGTCGGGACTCAAGGGTAATGTTGGTTGTTTGGGCTATGGAAAGTTTAAAGCATGTGTATGAAGGCGAGTGCCTATTAGAATTGAGGAACATGGTATCGTGATTTCTATCTAGTTGAATGTGAGATACTTTATTCTATCTCAAACCCAAAATATTCTTCTCCATTATCTTTACGCCATCCCGAACAGATGGTGAGAAATGCTTCCTCAATAACTCGCCCTCCCATATCGTCACCGCAAATGGATTGCTACCTTCCACTTCTTCACTGAGAGGATCAAAGGTTCCATCACCTCTTCTTTCCTCTGTATTCCACAATGCAGCGATTTTTTTCTCGTGTGTTTTTGTAACTTTGCTCAAAAGGCCCGTAATTGCTAAGCACGACTTTTCGGGCATGTGCAGTGATGAAGTGAGGAGTTGTTTGGTGAAGGCCGCAATGCGTAGTGGTGGGACTGCCCGTGCTGCGAGCTGGGGGGTTAAAACAGAGGATAGGGAGCGTAGAAGAAGAACAGTGGTGGTTTGGATATTGATTTTGTTGTTGGTGGTCGGTATGGAAGTAGATGGGTTGTTCGGATCTGGGAGGTGGAGGGATTTAGCGCTAAGTTCGATATCTGGGTTGAGACAGAGTGCATATAACGTCCTGTATAGATGCGTAATGAAGAAGCTCAGGTCTAAGCTCAGTGTTGCCTGTGCTTTGTGTGCATCTTGGCCTTCGAGGAGTGCGAATGCAGTGATAATACACAGGAGTGCTTCTCGAGTGAGGTTCCTTTTGGTTTCCTCGTCAGTTTCTTCTTCCATTTCTACATCATCTCCAGTCTCTGCGTGGCCGATCAAATCCTTCAAAGCTTCAAGGATATCTCCGAAGAAGTCCTGATTGATCAAATGAGCGTATCGAGCCAGGCCTTCTAAGACGGCACCCATGAGATTTGGTGACCGTAGCTTCAAGATTCGGAAGTAAGTGACAAAGACCAATTTCAACGTCTCTGCTTGCATTCGATCACGATCTTCATGGCTGACAGTGGCCTCTGCCTGGACCATTTCCTTCTCGATAACCTTCCTTTCCTTCATCAACTTTCTTTCTTTCTTCGTTCTAAAGACTTTCTTCTGTTTAGGCGCCTTCTCCCGAATTTCGTCCTCTTTACTTGGCTTGTCAATGTGATTCATGGATGCCTTCCACGAGAATTCTGACAATAAGCGCAAATGCAAGAAGGTGTTCAGTACACTCTCATCGACTCGATATCCTCGGCCCTTCATCATCTTGGTAAGAATCGAAACTGCATCCAGTGATGGTGTTCCGTCCTCATCATTCTGGAAGACAGCTTCAATAGTGTCCCTGCACTTTGTAAAATCATCGTCTACTTTGCGAGTACTCAGCTTTCCAGCCAATATCTTCAATAGCTCTCCACGAAAGTTGAAATGTGGTACTGCAACCAGAAGTGCACACGCACACGAAATAGCCACACTTCCAAGACTTGGACCTGCGTCTTTTGAATCGCTCGCCTTTCCAGACTGTGCTAATTTTGCCAAATCCTTGATATATGTTTGATAACCTCCTACAAGTGCTTGTTCGTATGCTCGGAGTTTTCGCACTTCCTTCGAAACCTTCGTTTCCATATCCTCGTCAGACAGAGGCCGTATTCGATATCCTGGAATCACATCCTTGAAGACTGCCAGTTGTGTGGCAAGAGCGAGCTTCTTGATCGTTGTATTCTTAGTCTGGCCGATTTGCGCAAGGGCCTTGAAAGCACCTGTATTCTCTTCCGGGTCTTCATTTAGCATTAGTGCTATTCGCGCCAATTCTTCCTTTGCTTGTAATATTTGTTGTCGTACTGGGATCTTCGGCTCCTCTTTTATTGGCTTCTTTTCTTCCTCCTCTGGTTCAGACCCTTCCACACCAAGCCATTCCAGATCACTCTCCTCCTCCTCTTTCTCCTCTGACGCCTCCACTTGTTGTATCAGTCCATCAGAGGTCTTGATAGGCAATCGTGTAATCTCCTTCTCCTTCTTTTTGCCTTTACGTGGCTTCGTCTCATAGTCCTGTTCCAAGTTCCAGCTTGCGGCTTGAGAGAAGAAATCGTTGGTATCAGGAACAGCCTCTAGGGTAGATGACGACGAGTCCTCTCCATCAGTCGTAGGAGGCGTAAGCTTCCGCCTTTTTACTGCAGGTACTCTGGCCATATTTGCGTCGTTGAGAGGGAATTGTGAGTTTTCGAAAATTGTCGTTGTAGAAAATGAGGCGGCCGCACCCAGAAAAAAAGTTCAGGATGCTGCGAAAAACTTCCCCGCCAAAAAGTTTTGAGAGTTTGCTATAAACCTTCATCACAAACTACAAAACGACAACGAAATGCGCGCCCTTACGGAGACCGAGACGCAGACTCTATTTACAAAGCTTGCGAATTATACTGGCACATCACTGAAGAATTTGATTGCACCGCTGGACAATGGACCAAATGCCGACCGATATGTCTTCCGAATACAGCAGTCGAGATGTTATTATGTGCGGCTCTCTCTAGCAAACCTAGCGACTTCTGTTACGAGGGATAAGCTTCTCTCATTAGGGACATGTCTTGGTAAATCCCCTAAAACACGGAAAGTTGTGCTCGTTCTCATCGTTTGTAGGCAAATTCACGAAGACTGGCAAATTCCGCCTCCATATCACCGCTCTTCCAATCCTCGCGGAGCATGCACGATACAAGGTCTGGGTAAAGGCAAATGGAGAAATGCCGTTCCTGTACGGGGGCCATATCGTCAAAGCACATGTTGGAAGATGGTCGGACGATTGTCCAGAGCATCAAGGCGTTGTGGTATACAGCATGAACGATACACCATTAGGATTTGGAGTGACTGCAAGAAGCACACAAGAGGCGAGAAGGTTGGACCCCACAGGAATTGTATGCTTCAGACAAGCAGATTGTGGAGAGTACTTGCGTGATGAGGATAGTCTATTTGCAACGAGTTAAAGAAGTTGGGGTTTTATGATTCGCACTCATTGCAGGGAGTTGGTGGAATACTTGGCGTTTGATACCGTTTTTGTAACTGTCAAGATGGATTTGTGCTCAAAAAATGGAAAATTGTTTGTATAGTAGAAATACAGATATATTTTTCCCAAAAGAACAAGATTAACCATCGATAAGGTTCTCGCACCACTTGTCTTCCTATAGGGATTCAGCAAGATTTTGAATAGTGACGCAATTTCTAAGGCATCTTCTTAATATAACTGTTTCTGCTCGAAAATGGCCTCAAAAATTTAATAGGTGAAGCATCAATGTGATTGGCCACCCGGAACAACGTTGATGCGAAGAAATATTATTTTCCTAGTCGTGAGCAACCATTAAAAATCAATAGAAGAGCAGAAACCTTGATCCATTTTCCCCCCAACAAACCTCCTTACGAAATGCGATTATAGAGCAATACTATCACGATGCTACGACCAAAGACATCGACCTGTCTGTTCTGCTCGTTCAAAGCAGTACGGCAGCAACAGTCTCTCCTTCAATGGCCTGTTCAACAAGTTGCCTCTATAAGTACCAGATATGCTCCTCGACCAAACCGAATGAGTCTTGCAGACTCTAGAAGGGTCAACACTCCAGAAAGAAGTTCAGAAGGGAATGCGCGACCCAATAGGAGGAAACAAGATGGGCCGTTTGGAGGCATGAATTTAAGAGAGGCGAACATACGGGGTATACCAGAACGGTCAAGACGACCACAGACGCCGACAAAACCAGAAAGGGATAGAAATGGACATTGGACGAGCAGACAGGATAGAGGCGATTCGAGAGCTAGTGGATTCAAAGCACTTAAGATGCAGAGAACGTTGGCACCTGTTTCTTACAATGCGCGAAGTAGGATAAAGGACGAGATTTCCAGAATCGAAGATTTCGACCAATTTCCTCTACTTCGATCTATCCAAGACTCTATTTCTTCCCAGGCGCTGCAAGGGATGGAAGACCTAAGTCCTACTCCGGTTCAGAAGATTGCGATCCCTGCACTCATGGGAGGTGAAGAGACTGGCAGGAAAGGCAGGAGAGTGACATCCGCAGCTGGACAATTCTTAATCGCTGCCGAAACTGGATCTGGAAAGACGCTGTCATACTTGCTGCCTACAATTAATGCTGTGAAGCTGGCCGAAGCCGAGGACCAGGACATCAGGGAGTACAACGAGGCTGTTGAGCAGGAAAAACTGGAGAGGGCTATGGAACCCTCAATTGGACCTTCGATTACTGAAATACCTCATCCTACGGCTGGGCGACCACGAGCGATTATTTTGGTACCAACTTCTGAATTAGTGGCGCAAGTTGGAGCACTAGTCAAGTCATTCTCACATACTGTAAAATTTCGGTCTGCAATGATATCCTCGAGTGTTACAGCTCAAGTCATTCGGAACAGGGTGTTTTCCCCCAAAGGAATCGATATTTTGGTTGCCACGCCTCACCTTCTTTCCTCTATCGCCGACTCTGACCCTAATATTCTTTCTCGAGTCACACACCTAGTCATCGATGAAGCTGATTCTCTGCTGGACCGGGGCTTTTCTCCACTCACTTCCGCCATCATCGACAGAGCGACACCTTCTCTAAAGCAGTTAGTACTATGTTCTGCGACTATCCCAAGAAGTATGGATAGTTTCCTTCGCCACCGATTCCCAGATATTCGGCGTCTCGTGACACCCAATCTTCATGCCATACCCCGACGTGTGCAGTTGGGGGTCGTAGATGTTGACAAAGAGCCATACCGCGGAAACAAAAATCTTGCCTGTGCCGACACAATCTGGTCCATTGGCAAAGCAGCAGCTGAACACGACGGTCCAGTTAAGGGTCAAATGGATGTAAAACGCATCCTCGTGTTCGTCAATGAGCGAGAGTCAACAAAGGAGGTGGCCGAGTACCTTGTATCAAAAGGTGTCGACGCTATCGCTTTGAGCAGAGACACACCTGAACTTCGTCAAGCAGAAATGCTAGCTTCTTTTACCCTAGCTACGCCTCTAACAGCACCAAAGGAAGACCATCCCGGCAGCCTCGGCGATAATCAACCCAATTATGTTCCTTTCGGCAAGACGGCTCCTCCCGTGAAAAGGAAATTGCCTAATACGAAGGTTCTTGTTACTACAGATTTGGGATCTAGAGGTATTGATACGCTTGCTGTGAGGCATGTGATTTTATACGATGTTCCGCATTCAACGATCGATTTCATTCATAGACTAGGTAGGACAGGAAGAATGGGTAGGAGAGGAAGGGGTATTGTGCTTGTGGGGAAGAATGATAGGAAAGATGTTGTTGCTGAGGTTAGGGATGGGATGTATAAGGGACAGGCACTTATTTAAATGTACAGAAATAGTTGGATTGGGTATGGTGTATGACAAGGGAACAACAATTGTGCAATACTGTAAAATACTGTACAGAACGAAATCATATAACGGGCAATGGCCTATGTTTCTCCTCAACGCAGGCTGATCTAGCAAGATACGAACAAAAGTGTTATATTAGAACATCCAATTCGATAACACCATGGAAGACGGAATTGAAATACTGTATCCATAAATTGCTAATTTCTTCCTTAATCTGCATTGTTTTTCCAACATGCTTGACTTTGCTGTTCTATCTGGGTATGTTCATGACGCCCTTCCTTCCTATGCAATGCTTCCAATTTTCTTGCAATCAAATGCCACAAATTTTTACCAAAAACGCCACGCTATGCATATAAAACCCAAATTTCCATCCTCTCTTATCACAATTCACAATAACGCGAAGTTCCCCAATGCAACAACGCCCATACCAAACGTCACAAGTCTAAGTGCACCCCCAGCACTCTTCCTCTCTACCCCACTAGTAGTTTGAACGAGCTGCGCGGTTGATACACTTGTCCTCCCCGTTGTCTTCCCGCTGATGCCGTTTAAGGCATCAGCGGTGTCGATCGCGGGGCCAACGTTGAAAAAGTCAACTAGTATAAATGCTGGCTTGACACCCCATTCACTATTGCACCTCTCACCATGCGTCCCTGCCGTCCCGCTCGTATTTGTCGCCGCGCTATTAGTTGTGCTTAGCGCATCAACATTTGGGATTGTGAATCCGAGGAGTTCGGAATCGAGGAAGTGATTTAGCAACCCCAGGTAGCCGGCAGAGACAGCAGCGGAAGACGACGAGAGAGAACTAGGACGATCGAGGGTACAGGTGAAGTTTGCGGCGTTTGTGACGCCGAAGGCGGTTTCGAAGACGTAGTTGAACTCAGGCATTAAATATGGAACCGAGCTATCATAGCTAATATTCGTAACAAATGTCACCAATCGTGTATTTGCGCTAATGAGCGTCTGTAGTGTTGGCCAAGTTGTTATTGGACCGGAGGTAGAAGAGGGTGTGTAACCGTATGTTGAGATTCCGCTCGAGGCAAAGACGGAGCCGAAGGAAGATGCGGATTGTGTGTCCGAGTTGACAAGAAGGAGGGTTACGACCTCGTTGGGGTTTGCGTCCATCCAGGTTTTTATTGCTGTGAGGAAAGTTTGGAGACTCCCTCCGTCGAGGAGAACACAGGAGGTGTGACAAAGTTGAAGAGCGCCGTTGCTAAGGTGTACCTGTGCTTGTAGGAGCCGGATACCGGCGGATAGAGCAACAGTTGCGTTGTAGAATTGGTTTCCTGCTGTAGAGAAAGATGTGCTGCTGTCGCGGAGGAAGGCAGAATCGTGGGCGCCCATGTGCGTTATGTTGTTATAGTTGCGGTTGCAAAGGAGAGGTGAGTTGTTACAGGCAGTTGTACCTGTTGCGGCTACTGCTTGGGAGACAGTCGATGCTGATACTTTAGTTGCTGTTGAGGTTGCCTTTATTGAACTTGAAGCTTGCTGGAACTGTGGTGATCCGGATACGAGACCAGATATCGAAAGTAAGGCTGCTGAAGCAGCACATAATGAAGGGAACAACATCTTGAATTTACTGAAATTGGTGATGTCGAGGAAAAGAAATTGGGAGTAGTTGTACTGTACTGTACGTATCGTGGCAAAATACTGAAACTGCCACAAAACGACCAGCTTTGTACGAAGTAAATGAAGAACAAGTACAAATGAAACAAAAATGGTACTGCAGGAACACGAGCTATATGAAATAACAATCTTAAAAGAAATGGCCCAAAAGAGGCTCAAGAAAAGAGAAACTCTCGCATTACGAAAGCATACTGACTGCGCCTACCTCTGTCACTCGTGCATCGTCGTCAGCGAAAGCTGCCAACACGAGCTGTCGGAGAAAAGTGGGGAAACGCGGTTGGGGCAGAGAAACATTGCAAGTGCCAGTCAATCATCGTTGGTGGAGCGCTTGAAACGAGACAGGGTCTATGAGGCTTGAGTCTGATTGACATGAACGAGACGCGAAGTGAGAAGATGCTGAGTCGTTAAAAGGGAATAGAGTGGAGTCAATAGGAACCACTAGCGCTTGCATGAAAGTAGTTAGCGACCGATCAACCGTGGCTGAAAATAGATTGCTGGTGTGGTGTTTCATGGGGCTGACGACGACCTTCGGGACGATGGCATTGAGCCGCAACATATAATTCGAGACCTGGCCCGAGGTCTTGCGTGAAAGGGGAGTAATGACAGCCTTACATATGCCCAGTGCCTCAAATATTGGGGTCGGTCGAATAAATGTAATTATTTTCGGCAATAGCCTCTCTAACCACCACCAAAATTATGAAATTTAAGACATTTTGAATGAATGGAGGGTGATGAGAAGCATTTAGAGTAACTAGAGGTGAAAAAGATGAGTTCGACTTTCTCTCTCTGACTTCCGCTATCAGTATGAAATCCAGTTTCTTTATCCACCACGTCACAATTCAATTTACGCCCTTCCATTGGCATGACGATCATGCCACCTCCATCATCACCCCGCGTTTTCATCTTTTCATAAATAACTTCATTCAAACCCACAATGTAGCGTCAAATACACCGTTATAAAAGCTATCATAGCACACAAAACCTCAAGCTAAGTACTAATTGGCACCTCAACCATTATATCTTGCCAGCAGCAACATGCCTCTCACCAACGAATCACTCACCCTCACTGGCGGCTGCGACTGCACCTCAATAGCCTACACAATTTCCATTCCACCCTTAGACTCCCGCCCAACATTAGAGGAATCCATCAAGCCCCCTAAAATCTATTTCGACCACTGCAACAAATGCCGGACCGTCTCCGGCGCCCTTGTCCAAGCCTGGATCAATATCCCCCAAACCTGGGTCACTTTTTCCCTCTCCAGCACCAAAGATGGAGATCGTGTGAAATTGACAGTCGAAGATGTGTTGAAGGAGCATACAGCGACAAGTGGAATCATGAGTCATTATAAGAGCAGTGCAGACGTCAGTAGGTACTTTTGTGGGAAGTGTGGCACGAATTTAGTGTATGTTTATACGGGGAAGAGAAGTGGTGATGATGGTGGTGAGGCGAAGATTGAGATGATAGATATTGTGTTAGGGAGTTTGAGTAAGGAGAGTTTGGAGGTAGAGGGTGTGAAGCCGGATAGGCACTTTTATTGGGAGAGTGGAATTGAGTGGGTCAAGGGAGGGTTGGTGGGAGGTGAGATGGGAGCTTTGCCAAAACATCCTGATGGATGCCGAAAGATTGTGGTTTAAATTCGCAAATTCGAGGTAGGCTAGGGAATTTGATGACTAGGAAATTAAATTGTCGTAGTGACAGTTTCAGATGTCTTTCAAGATAAGGCTTCGCAAGTTGGGATAGGAAATAGATGAGGATTGAACTTTTTCGGTTTTTATGCCAATGATAGGCCGAGAGCGAATATTCATCAATATACACATAATAACGCCTATCACTGAGTGCCGAGACGCACCCTGTAACAAGACAAAAACGTAGGTACTTCGAGTTCAAGCGACTAAAAATCTGTGAACGTCTAAAAATTCGTATCTATTTTTATTTTAGTTGTATTCTATACCTCTCCCGAACATTCCTGACCTATCAATTCCGAAAATTTATAACCATGTCGCCGCCGCCCCCTTGAATTTACGGAGGGCCTTCCTCTAACACTATAATAGACCCTTGACTCGTAGCACCACCATTAGGAAGGTTTTTCCCTGTGAGAACCAGGGGCCATAGAATCACATTTATTATAGCCAGCGGAATTACAACATAGCGTTTTATAGTCGTAGCCTACCAGATAGCTAAGGACCGTAGACAGGAGGACAATTGGTCGCCGAGTCAGAGCCTTATATTAAAGTACGAACAAAGTACTTCTGTCGACGGATATATATATATATATATATATATATATATACGTAGATAAAAGCCAGACCACCTAGTAGAGAAGTTTGCTAGTTAGATGAGTATAATAAAGTAAAGTACGTCTTCTAAGGTAGATACAATTCGGGCCTCAGTCGAGCCAATAACAGTACAAGGCAATATAGAGGATACGACTCAATTAATTGGGGAGGCCCCCGCGGCACCGCAATCAAAATGAACGGAGATCAGCTTGCACTTTAAGGAGCGCATCATTGCAGCCAGGGTTACGGCTCTCATCGCGAAGACGGGGGTGCTTTGAAGAAGGACGTAAGGATTCGATATTTCGACTTAAAATCCACAACGCCGGCCTTTAGAGGCCCTTCCACCTCTGGTTGCCTTTCTACTAAGACCTGGCACCTGGAGAAAAGAATTTAGAGAAGTTTCTAACCCAAAGTGACATCAACTTCTTGTGGAGACGCCTTGTCCCAAGCAGGGATCCACACCGTTCCCAATGCTTTCCTTCTCGCGATACCTCTCTCCACTTCAACCCACAATACAAAATAAAAGTCAAATACACTCTCATTCTTCACTTCCTCGCGTTCCACACACTCCTTGAACGGATGCTCTAATTGCAGTCCACGACCAGCCTGGGTAGCAGCTGCTCTCACACGCTGCTCTAGAGTCATGTCGGTTTTGCTATGGACAGGCACGGAGCCTTGTGCGATTCGAATTAGTTCGATGTGCTTGGTTGGCAATTCCTCGCCAAGTAGAGTATTTACTCGAATTGACCCTACCCATGAGCCATCGTGATTTACGAGTGGAATTTCAATGGCACAGTAAATGTTGCCATCAGGGTGCGCGGCTTGCCGTGTTGGTCCACCTGTTGCAGAAGTTCCGAGATGGAAGAAAGCTCGCTGAGCCCTTATATAGAGGTACTGAACGTGTTCCAAATCTCTTCGAACGTCTCGTGGACGCTGAAATGGGGGCATTGGATATCGGAAATGTATGTCGGGGTTGATGTGGTTGTTCCCGTAATAGCCATGGTAAGTATAGTATGTGTCCGTGCCAGCGGCCTCGTCGCCGTCATGCTTCTCCCAACCATGTGGAGGTGCTGCATTTTTAAGCAGGAAGTGGTTCCGAACGACAAAGCAGGTGTCGTCGACTTTTGTCGATTTATCTAGATGCTTGTACCATTCCACCAGGGGAGAGATTGTGACTTCATACTCAGCGGCTGGAAGCGCGGTGTCAGTATTGCATGTCCACATCGATAGATCCAATAATCCAGACCATCCTACCCAGGACCAGCTGGGAATGTGACTGGTGTTTGGCTGCTGAGTCCGCGGTCGAAGGCCTTTGCGCGGCTGCCACAACAAACAGATGGTGAAATAAAATTCTGGAAGACCGCCGCAGAAGCCAGCTGGAAATCCTTCGGCCATATACAACATGACACCTCCAAATGCGTCGATGATGTCGGAGTCATATCGCAAATGACGAGAATTGTACTGCTCAACCATGCTTGCGTACTGGGTCAGTGATGGCCAGTCAAGCGTGTAAAGTTTACCACTTTCTCCTGCTTTTTTCAACTCGAGTTCACGACCTTTCAAAGTTTCGACGGGAGAGCTCCATGATTCTGTCCATCGGGCTGAGAAGCAGATCCAGTTTACAAATTTGTCAAAGTACAGAAGCCTTCTAGAGAACATATGCTCTTGGAATGTCCACGCTCTTTCAGACCAGACAGTTTGGGACAGACGACTCGTCCCAGCACTCCACATCGTCCCTCGCATCATCTTCCTACTCGGAAACTGCACTAAGTGTCTTTCTCTCTCTTCAACAGATTGACTGACCCCAGTCAATCCATGGTCAGCATGGCTCCCATCGGCCGCCACAATCGTGAATTCTGCTTTTGCGTATATTGTTCCCATGGCGTTCAAATGTTTCGCCTTCGTCTCATAATCATCTTGCACGATACAAACGCGATCTACCCAAAGGAGTTTCCTGCCGAGTCTAGCACACAGCACCATTGAATCCCGTATCGTCCTTGGTACCACCTTTCCGCTGCCGATAGACAGACTGCCGGGCTTCATGAGCTCGGAAATGTTGGCTTTTGTTGCTTGCAGAGTCTCTACTGTGCCCCACACATAGCTAAGTGCGACATAGTCGAGGTCTTTATTTGGCGTGACTACGCACTCTTGCTGTACGTCTATGAAACTGGGTTGTACTTCGCCTTTGCTGAGCCATGTGTTGAAAAGTTGGCATTTCTGGTCGTGGCAGCTTCCACACTGCTGTAACCACTTCAATATGCTGGCTGTGTCCACCTTTGCTGGATCAAATAATTGAGGCTTTCCTAGAGGCCACACACTTGACTCCTTGGTTATTTCATCATCGGGCGAAAATAGCCAAATGACCCCAAGTTCTGTCAAATACTTTCTCCTTGCACTAGCATCTCCCTTCGGTGTTGTTGATTCACCAAAAGCAATCCATAACCTAGGCGCTTGATCCGTGAAATGGGCGCTTAACTCGTAATCCGTCTGAAAGCGTTGCTTAAGAGCGTCATTCAGGGAGGCGACGTGCTCATCGGCTAAGACTATAATGGCCTTGCATGATGCACACCATGCACTTCTAGATTGTAGGTTTGACTTGCAACCAAGAAATATATCTAGGATTTTGAAGTCCCCTATATTCGAGCTTTGCTGGTGAGTGAGGGTGAGGTCGAGTATTTTACAGATATCACAGAAATTCCCTCCATTTTGTGTAGAGTCGGTGAGGGTCGAAATGATCGAAGTTTGGCCTTGTGGACGGTCCATTTTTTAGTCTTTCAGTGCCTTGCATTGAGTCTAAGTGAAGTTGCCATGGATTTTACCAGCACACTCGACTTCTTGGACAGAGAAGCTGGGTTGGTGATTTTGTAGAACCAGGCAAGAGAGGCGGCTGGATTCTCCCCACCACCACCACAACTCTTTTCGATTGTTAGTTAAAACACACCCTTGCGTTCGAGGTCGAGCTTGAATCTAGGTTCCCGTTAATTTTGTAACAGGTGTGGGAGTGTATAGAGGTGAAGAGAAAGGATATCGGATTCAGTTACAGCTAATCCCTGAGGAGATTCAATGCTACAGAACATGTGTATCTTTTTGAGGCGTGCCGTACCAAGCCGGCTTTACTTCGGCTAGGCGCCAGTGATCCGAGTATTAACGTCCATCCATGCGTGCCGGAACGATTTGGTGGTTGGGGATTTGAATCTCCACCACGTAAATATATAAAGTTACATTTGGTTTACTATCGTTCTCTAGCTACTTATCTATAAGAATTCAGTTTGCAGTAAGAAAATTTTACAGATATAGTCATATTATTAATTATCCTATCCACAGCATTGAAGACCCTTTCGGCTATTGCCCCTTGCTCTATTACAACTATTGGCCTATCTCCGAATTTTGGGACCATAGCATGAATGTCCTATTAAGAAGAAATATATCTCTAAAGTTTGAAGACATAGAGCATAAAGAAATATGCTTCTATCGACCATGAAAGTGAAGCGTGTTGTGATTGGAGAAAATCACGATCCATAATGTAAATTTTGAAGGTATGGAATTCTTCCGTGGAAAATAATAGGGACAAGAGGTAGGTCTCCTCGATTGAGAAGGGAATCTCGACATGAGAAGAAGATGCGGGCGCGGGACATATAAAAGTAAGAAATAGGTGATGGGGAGGGATGTTGCCTGTGACCAGCGCAATGAAGTGTATAGATTATCGAAATATTTGATATTGATTGGCATTGCAATTCCCTGCGCTATAATTTTGATGCTGCGGTGGAGTGCAAATGCATGGTAACTGTGGGGTTGTGTAGATGTGGAATGAAAGCGGGGAATCTTTGTTCCGGAACCACACTTTCCAACAAGCCTTGTTCACTAAGATCCTCGACAAACTCTTCATCCTTTCCCACCACCTTTCATACTCGAATCTATCGTGAACGTAAATACCTAGATTGTGGTTCCTTGAAAGCATCTTTCCGAAATGGATTATAAAAATCTTACCACTCCGCCGGTTTGCGTTGCAGATTTCTGCTTGATCCCGGTCAGTCATAAAACCCTCTTGACGCACATAATGAGAACTACAAACATATAGGGAAGTTGACTTTGCCATGCTGACTAATTATACAGATTGGTACGCCAAGTCCATCGGTATCAAATGAGATCGCAGCCGTTCAAAGACTTATGAAGGCGAGTGGGATGAGCTATTCTATGCACAGCGCAGGCACAACTGTTGGTACGTGACAACCTGCAGACGATTTCATCTCGACCTTACTGCGTTCACTCACTATCCCTTATTCTCCACTACATTTCTCGATCAGGTCAAGGTAGTTGAAGATATCGCATGTCACGTGAGGGTTATTTTCCAAGCACAATCACTTGATGTTGTTTACTGGGCTTCTGATGGAGCCCCATCTTCAAGAAATAAAAATTTGCCTGTTGGTCATTGTGGACGGAATCTATTTGATTGCAGAACTACAGGTCGAATCCGTTTCTAATCTCCAAGCAGAGGGACCCTAGGACGATGTTATGCGACTCATTGGTCAGGCCCACACTCTTGTCCATCAAAATAGCGTGCTAAGAATCCAATCTGACATCCGAGTTGGTACAAGGTATACATTATTCCCTCTCTCTTGCCGTTTTCTATGTAATGATGCTGATATGCGCCTTAGGACGGACAAGAAGCAGCACTTCTCGGAGAAGGTGACGAAAGTCGAAAGTATCCTTGCTTCTGATAATCAACCGCAATAATAATTGTGGTATTTCCCAGGCCGCGCGGTCTCATGCGGTGATATGCACAATCAGAAAACTTCAGCGAAAATGTAAGGAGTAAGCAATACGTCCAGGGTGCAATGCGACTCGTGAGATCAGCCAGGAACTGTCCAAGCCCTAACCGATTCGTTATGGTGTTCTGATCACCAATGAGGTTACATCTCCAAACCAATGTTGGGAGGAGGGTTTAAATGAGTGTTATTCGGATTTCAGTCGTGAGGGCTTGTTTTTCCTTCCAAGGTTGCCCTCCGGGATGACTTCAAGAGTCTGTTCGGAGAGTCGTCAGCAAGTGCTCATCCCAACCTCTTACTGTAATAGCTCGACTGTACACTCTTTCTCGATGCATGGTGTAGAAGCTTACATCTTTTGACTTACACCGATGGTTTTCTCTTCGGCACTTTTGAGACATCCCCCGCAGTTACACTTGTCACAACCCCAAGCTGTTGGCCATCTGTCTTCTCATCAAAGCTGCCGGGATGCACGGGATCAACGGGTGCAAGTTTGACAACACGAGTATTGACTGCCGAGCCTCTGATCTCATTCCGATTGTCGATCGCTCCGTTGTTGTGGCGGCCTACCCAGAAAGAGAATATAACACCGCACATTTTTGCCGTTCGCTTTTCTTTAATTGTTGGTATTCAGATATTAATCGTTGGAATTATTTTCGATCTTCTGCCACTTTTTCTGAGGGATAAGGTTGCACATTTAAGAAATCGTTAAATTCGTTCTCGTGCTCCGCCTTCCGCTTTTTGCTCCGCCACACACGTTTTATCCTTGTCAAATCTTACTGCAGCATCCCTTCACAGTAAGGCTTCTTACAAGGCACATACTTTATCGTTTTTGCACGTGTATACAAGGATCTTTATTCGCTCTATCACCAATGTTGTACATGGGTTGCGTTGCTCCGCTTGGCGACTACGCGCCGTGCCGCGCTGGCACGTCTACCCGAACCCCTCTCAACAGTACTTCAAATTTTCTTGATGCAAAACCGAGGCACAAATCCAATGCCTTTATTCCATAATTATTCTTATGTGACTCTATAAACAAAAGCCATTACTGCTCCTCCGGCTAGCAGAACCGGCGCTTGTGTCATCATTGGTACGGCATTTGTTGATATGCTCATAGAGGGCTGGTAGCTCCTGCAGAACTAGTTTCTTAGGAACAAGTTGTAGCCGCACCACGAGATTGAGGGGCTGTGTTTGCGTATGTCATGCCAGCTATTTTTCAGTCAGCCCATCGTCCCGAAACTGTAGCAATCTTCCTCCAAGGCTCTGATAATATCTCGAAACCGCCAACTTTCTGAAAGGCTCTGAACAGAAATTCAAATTCTTTGACTTACAAGATCTCGGCTGACAAAGTAAACAAAATACACTACATTCAGTAACAGTTGTTCCACTTTTATATGCAGCAGCTCCCCTCGTAGTGCTTATTCACTGCGCACTCTCATTCAGGTTGCTCACCAAAGTCACATTAATACTATGCAAGCCAATCCACTTAGAAATCCTCGCACTATCTTATTTCACTTGACTATATGTGGTACGTATAAAATGTGTGTTATATGTATTCGTAAGCTCGGATATCTCAGGCATTTCCCAAGTCTGCCAACTGTAATATAGGAGGTCATCGAATTTCAGAGTTCTTGAAAGAAATAGAACCTAAGACTTCACATTGATTGGAGTCTGCTCCTAACAATATACACCGTCCCTCCCCTCTCTCAAGTCTGACGTACAACGGACTGCAGGTCAAACTGGAAAGGCCTGCTCCATTTCAAGAAAACTTTGGATATGGCAAATTAATCTTCTCCATGTAAATACAACCTTTGTATGCATCTAGATGTGTCCATGACCAAGAATGTCACCGCTCTCCAAGATCTTTTGCTCGTCGAATTCCTTTAGCGATAGTGCACCCGTATCGGCATTCCTGAATAATATTTCCATTGAATAAAATCCAGAAGGTTACAAGATTTCCTTGAAATTCCATCTCTAACTATTTTGCATAGCTCGAAATCTCAGCGAGTTACCAAATTGACATCTTAAGATATTAAGATTGAACATTTCGAGGAACAAGAGGCTCCTCGATTTTAGTAGCTCTGAGTCATATTTCTTGCCTAGGGTGTCTTACATGAATCTAATTTTGTCAAGTCAATAGTTATCGATTCGGAGTAGACCGAGGGGAATAACGCGGGTTTATTGTCCCATGTATGCCAACACTGCCTTGTTCATACTCTTCCCATCGATATACTGTATCGAGATATTCATACTGGGCACCTGACATGTTGATCTCATATACCACTGCGGAACGAAATGTGACAAGCATGATGTTGTGGATAGGCTTTCCACTAAGAAATTTTTCACCTTAGAAGATTATTTTGGCTTCCTTGTTGAAGTGGTGGAGTTGATACTAGTAAATACTTCTATCTTGCGTTTGTCACCTTAGTTCTGAGAAACAGGTGTACTAGGCGTGAGATGATCTTCATGAAGTGTCAGATGCCGACTAGTCTAGAGGGGACCAGCCCATGATTCAATATGCTATGCACAAATTTTCTAGGAAATTAGATCGCATCAACGTACTCATGAAAGGACGATACAACCTGCCTGTCCTCTTCTCTTGGTAGGAGACTACCAGGAAATAATTCGTGATTCTTTGGATACTAATTAAGCCTTTGTTTGGCGAATACTAAACCCCAACTCTTTGATTAGCCTGGACTTCAAAGTCGCACGGAAGGTGGAAAAAGAGGGTCCATTCAGGATCCCGTGAAATAACAATAGGAATCTGTAAGCTCTTACTTTTCTAAGAAGGGTAAGGTCATCTCCCCGCTTCCTGATATGGCTGGTACTATGTTCTTGCTATTTGAGTTCACGATATATGTACTATAGTTCCTATACGTAGAAGGGCGCTGTGCGGTCTCGGAGTTTCTGGTAAGTTTCCTTGTGATTGACAAAGTGAGCTTTCTAGAAAGTTACGTCGCAATAATATGCCATGGCTAGATCTTCTTTTAGAATTCGAGCTAACTTGTGTTGACTACAAGTAAGCTTTGCAGGGAGCTTGCGGTTGGCGTAATCTATGTTGGGGTTGTAGTCAACAACTACGGTCATAAGTTGAACGAAGGGCATAAAGATCGAGAAATAGAACACACTACAGACCAATTTGAAGGCATGGGTGAGTTAGGCTAAGTGTATCTGCTTCCACTCTTCACCAGGGGCTCATTTTGATTTGAGGACTCATTCATCGCAACAAAAGCTGATCACCTCAAGGACACAAAGTGAAGCTGTTAAGCTTCATGTCGGAAAACCGAAAGTAACGTGAGGGTGACGGTAAACGCACTTGGTTCTGACTGGAATTTCTATTTTTGACGCACAATTTGCTTATACATGAGATCGAAAAGTTTCAGATCTTGTAGTGCATCTTCGGCAGTGGTTTTGATAGCTTTGCCCTCAACAAAACAAGCATACAGGTTTTTCAGCTCAACCGTATACGCGTCCTCGAAAGATGAAAGGATTTCCCGAGATGATGTTTCTCCAGCTTCATTCAACTCATCCACTTTAACCACGATCGGAAGCCCCTTCACGTACGGCGTATTATACTGGATACTAACAGACTTCTGTTCACCATATACTGCCAAGTGTGCATCAAATCTTGGTACTTTATCAATACCACTCTCATAGGTAACGGCAAATGGTTCTCCAGTTTTATTTCGGTAGTTGAAAATAGCAGAGTAGAACGGCTCGTTTGCAGAGACCCCGCAAACCGATTCTGGGAAACCAATTGCTTCTCGCATCAAAGATAGATCATGCGATCCCAGACTACCTAGGAACCGGCATATCTGGACATCTTTCGTAGTCGGCGTACTTGGAAATGCTTCACCAATAAGCTTGTTTAGCCTTTCTTCTCTGTCATCGCCTGATCCTGGAGGGAAATCAAAGAACTTGACAGGTGATGTACCAGACTGGCCAACGAAGTGTGCATTCGGTCCAACTATGTCTCGGGACCTGGCATACATGATTTTCGGGATAGTGGCAACCTCTCGTTTGAATGCCTCCGTAAACGAGGGAGCGTATCTCCGCATGTATCCTACAAACACCTTATTCCCTCCAGCGGCTTGCTCAGCAGCAATTATTCGTTGTGTGGATGGTATAGAAAGGGATATTGGCTTTTCGATGAAGACTAGCTTCCCAGCTTCAAGAGCCTCGATGCATAATGTCTCGTGGAATTCATCGGCTGTCAATATAAACACAATCTCGACATCAGGATTCTGTATAACTTCGCGGGAATTGATCGTTCGTTGGGGAATATCGAATTTTGCACCAACGTGGTCCACAGTCTTCTGGGAAATGTCGCAGATAGAGACAACTGTGTACCTTAATGGGTGTTAGGATGTGTTCAGAAAGATGGAGGGTTCTCGACCTACAAGTAGTTCAACAAAGCTAAAGTCGGCAGATGAATAACTTGAGCAACCTCACCGGCCCCCAGAATACCCACACGTAACTTTCTTAAAGAGCTTAAATCTGCCATATTGGTGAAGACCTTAGAACGGATAAAAATCAAGAAGCAGCACTTCCAATATTGATCTTCTGACTTGCCTTCGTATTAATACTTGCCTACTCTGTCAATATGCTCGTCTCGAGGCCAACAGGAGACAACCCCACCTGGCTCTAGGTGGCCTAGAGCTCGAGACGATATACGGGGCTATAAAGACTGGTACGCAACAAGAGTGGGGAGGAGGAGGGGTTCTGTTAAGCTGTGGGATTGGCAGTGCCAAGGCCCCTCTGCGCTAAACTATGTTAGGACTGCGGCTCTTGGACCAACCAACATTCTTTCGAGCCCTTCCCTTCTCTGCCCTCCAGCCACTTGAACATGACAGCAAAACAAGAAGTCCATGAAATCGCACTCAAATATTAGAAGTAACCCTAGTTATCGTTGGGGATTTGCTGGGGCGGGATTAGCCTTTGCTGCATTGATCATTGAGTAGGCTATCACGAACTACTCTTCGCGCTTAGTAACCACGTAGTGACTAAGGGGTTCAAGGTAACATTAGGTTGGTATTGTAACAGAAGTTTGGCAGTCAGTTCAGGTTGTTTACTATTAGGATGTCTTCCGATATCTCATTACCACGTTCACCAGGGTCCACTTCGACGAATGAAAAGGACATGGTTGTCGAAACCAACGGTCTATATCTAGATCTTGCCCCCTTCGGTCTAGAGCATATCTATGACTATGAGCCTGGTGGCCATCACCCTGTCCACTTAGGCGATGTATATGGCAATAACGGGCAGTACCGTGTTATTCATAAGCTTGGTCACGGCGGCTTTGCTAATGTCTGGCTTTGTCGGAATACGGAGGCAAAAGGAGCAAAAGAGGCAAAAGAGGCAAAAGAGGCAAAAGAGGCAAAAGAAGCGACAAAATATGTTGCTTTGAAGATTTTGATGGCTGAGATATCCGCTGATAATTGCCCTGAGCTCCGAGTAAACCAGCTCAAAACTTCTCACGACCAAAATACTCCTGAGGGCAGTGGTATAGAGTCTATTTGCTTTCCACTGGACAACTTCAAAATTCATGGGCCAAATGGGGAACATATTTCCTTTGTGTATCCCGTTCTTGGCCCAAATGTATCTTGTGGTTTCTTTCATCCTTCTACGGATCCGGACAGTGACTTGAGAAGTCTTAGTCTGCAAGTTGTAAGGGCAGTCAAATTTCTTCATAGTCAGGGAATTTGTCATGGTGGTAAGTAAAACTAGTTTTAATTATTCCTCTATTAGATATTAATAAGTACTAACGAGAAATTAGATATTACACCAAACAATATTCTTCATCGTATCTCTGGGCTTAATAGTCTCAATGAAGATGAAGTCCTAAAAATATTAGGCAGTCCAGTTATAAATCCAGTTTTAGATATATCTAATGAGAGCCATTGTAAACCTATAGCCCCCCAGTACCTCGTTTATCCGGTAAGCTGGGGAAATGTTGATACTCAGTTTATAAGCAAGGAATTATATATTATTGACTTTGGCGAGTCCTTCGACATTTCACACCCGCCTGAAAACCTTGGTACTCCTGGGCCATATCGATCTCCGGAGTTAATTCTCGACAAAGAAGCTGGTCTTGGTTCAGACATTTGGGCACTAGGGTGTAGTCTATTCGAGATCCGAACTGGCAGAAAGCTATTTGGCTCCTTTGATGACGAAGACAACGACTATCTAATTGCTATTGTTCAAGTCTTAGGCAAGCTCCCTGAGCCATGGTGGTCTACGACCTGGGAGGATCGGAAAAGAATGTACAAGGATGAAGTCGATGAGCGAGGGCTTGTTGTTCCTGCTCTGGAACCTGAGCCAAGCAAAAATGAATATAGGGAAAACAAGAGTGGTGTCACGAGTATTGTTCATCCATCTGTCACTAGCGATGCTCGATCATTGCAGGATAAGATTGCTCCTGGGCTCTGGTACATGTTAGATCGTCGACCTGATTATCACCGGGATATTCCCCAGAAAGAACAAGAACTCCTTGGAGATCTCCTGAGGCAGTTGTTGGAGTACAAGCCAGAAGACCGTATATCGGCTAAAGATTTAATGGATCACGTGTGGTTTAAACTATAGATATTCTTTATTACTCATAAAAATCACTCGCAACAACTTGGTTTCGAAACCCCTCCGCCTCCCCCCTCTGAATCTGAGAACACAGTTATTCAAGACGATGTCCATCCTAAACCC
The DNA here is from genome assembly GCA_021365295.1 of Tricladium varicosporioides. Classification (NCBI taxonomy): domain Eukaryota; kingdom Fungi; phylum Ascomycota; class Leotiomycetes; order Helotiales; family Tricladiaceae; genus Tricladium; species Tricladium varicosporioides. The sequence goes on along the minus strand of JAJTIW010000010.1, from coordinate 169,156 downwards.
ATTCAAACAGCATCTAGCTCGAGATTGTAGATGTACCAACCCTAATGGCTTATTAATTGTTGCGTTATTTGTGATTCTAAAGATCACTACCTCAATGGTTGCATGCGTGTGGAAGGTTTTCACTATGTAGTCAAGAAATTAGTACTGCTATACTTCGTATACTTGAAAAAACCTTGTGCCCCCAGTCAGAACTTGATATTTTGACCGGAAAAGTATCTTAGAGACTTAAATGCAAGCTAAATCTCTGGGTGGTCCAATTACAGCCAGATATGCCCGTGAAACCCGAAGTGTTTTACTCGAATTCAACTATGCTGCTCTCAGGGAGTGGTGAGAGGCTGCTAAACAGTTAAACAGGACAGCATCTCTGTCTCAACCGCCGACTCAACGAAAGAGCCGCGTTTATACTCAGGACCAAATTCTAAGGATTATTTGGAAATCCAAGTGCGAGACAGAGAAAATTGTAACTGGAAGGTCGCACACCACAAGAATAGAACTTGAGCAGCATGCGCAGAAGAATCTGGTGCTACCATAAGGAGAGTGGGTGGGAAGTAGAGAAAGAAGCCAATGCCCAGGTTCACACTGCCAGAATAGTAGCTCAATTGAAAGAAGAAGAAAAAGATCTCTCTATCCCACTATAGAGAGACTGGCACGAGGATCGAGAAGGAATCTGAGGCTAAAGCTCGAGCTGCCAACTTAGAATTTGAATCAAAAGCGAAGAAATCTCTCGAGTTCGCTGTTCAAAAATTGAAGGCTGGCAGACGCAAATTATATTACTTAGGCTTAAAGTATGGGGTTTCATTTGGGGTTTGAAAACGCGCTCAGAATGAAAGCATTGGGTTCATCAATTCAGCTAGCCAAAAGGATGAACAAAACTCGGAGCATACCCCGGAGATGAAGATGGAGATGCAGGCAAACAAGCTTCTCGATCTTAATGCCTCTATATTCAAAGCCTAACATGGGGAATGGAAGAAACCATTTGCACTTATCCAAGAAACCAGGAATCATTCTTTCCCTGTTTTGAGGACTATGAAAAAGAGTGAACGAAATTGAGGTAGAAAATGGTGTCAGGAAGGGTATTGGAGAACGGTAGGATCTAGATAGAATTGAAGCGCCTGCGTGAAAGATGTCAGAGACGAACCTCCTAACCTTTGATTTAGAAGCACTTAGGGAACTAGCAGTACGGGTATGTTTTGAGAAGCGGAGCCTGGGAGCACCCCGCTGCAAGGGCAAAGCGTGAATAGAATCGAGTATGGTTTGTGGATTATGAAGTATTAGTTTCTCCACCCGCCATTAGAGTGTGTTTTATTTTCAGCTATGAATTACTTCTCAGCGACACCTTTCGTCTACTGTGTTCCCGTGTTCCTGTGAAATTCTTTGAATGAGACATTGATACTCGAAGGCTCTGATTAGTTTGCCGTCTTGCGCTCAATTTACCTGATGAGTATTGGAGATTCAAGCAGAACTGGACCTCACCGCTTCTAGAGCCTCTTGTCGGCGAAATATCTCATGATATATCATGGTAAAAGGTCAGAATTTGAGAACCTCCATCAAGTGTGCAGTACAGGCAAGAATAAAAAACTAAGCTCAACATTTCCTAATGGGCTATTTTCAAAACCCTTACATTATTAGCTCTTCAAACCCTGGCAAAAACATGTGTTTTTGGTGTGTTTCCCAAGTTTTCTAGGAAGCGATCTTAAAAAGAGGAAAAACAATGCATGTCAGCAAAGGTGGCTTGTATGTCTACAATTATCAGTTTGGTTAACTATCGCCTCTGATATTTACCATCAATAGCAAGATTAGAGTATTGAACTATTGATATCCTATTCATATGTACTTCACTACAGGGACTGCTCAAACTTACGACAAGGCCAGAAGCAAAAACATACTACAGTAGGGATTCGCTGATGGTCACCCACTCAACTACTAGTCTACCGATCTGAGGCTTGTGTGTAGCAGAGCGGACGGGATGCTCAATTCTCCTCAGTCTGTGGTCGTATGTGGAGTGCGAATGCTTATTACACAATCTGTACAAACCAGAAATAGAAATGAAGGTAGTTGTAATAAGGATATATAAGATCTACCGACGCCAAGATGATTGTCAGAGAAACCCAGGCTACCTTTCAATATGAACTTAGTTGCATACTATGTACGCTTATATGAATGAATGTGCTATGTTTATGTTATGGTATGGAAGTATTGTGGTTCTGTTCTAGAGGGAAAATCGAAACTTGATGTATCACTCCTATGTCTCGTGACTGTAAATCAGGTGACATCATGTGATCTATGCGACGATGCCTCTGTCGTAGTCCATGATACTTCGTCCTGGGTATATAGAATTACCTCTAACGGCCCTAAGAATATACTCTGAGCTCAAATGAGTGTTCCTCGACCTAAGCCACATAAATAACCCAGTTACTTCCTCCTACACTGCTACAAAGCCATTGTGGCCTCCCGGTCTTTCCTCCTACGAAACCATCTTGTCCTCCCCCCACTCATCCTGCTGCCTTACTCCAAGACAGTCATTATGCTCAACTTCTAGACTCGTCCCCAATAAAATATCCCACTGTTAGAGCCACCAACTATATCTAAATCACAACATTGGTCGAGCTGTGGTCTATTCAGAGGACTAAATTGCCTACATCATTTGTGGTAAACGGATGGAGTGAGTGGACGAAACGATTATAGTGTATGAAAGCTTCTAGGTGGACTAGAAAATATCGTAGCAAGGAAGCTGTCGTCGGCTAAAGCAATGTTGAAAAAAGTGTGGGGAGGAGGAGCTTGCACGGGGAAGGGTTTGCAGTTAGGAAGGAAGAAGTTGTTAGGAATTTTGAGGGAGTTCGCTAGAGAGAACAGTGTTTAAGTAGGGTATATTGGCCGCGCTTTTGTTGTTGACAAAGATGGCTTCCTTCGTCTCCCTGTAGTAAACAGCTGATAGTGCCTCGAATCCAGAAGGTTCCCTTCCATTTCCTAATATTAACTTGCAACACCTTTATGTTGTAATTTTAAAAAGTCTCTTGTTGATAGCTTCTTGAATGTTCCAATTCCTTAGATATCGAAGAAACTTGCATAGATTCAGCTCCAATTGAACAGGAATCTCTCAGTGAATAGCTGCGATTCCGATCGGTAGCTGTTTTATTCTTGAAGTGGTACTGACAAAGTTTTGATGCTCGATAAAGCAATCTCCTATCAAAGTGAAATGAGTGACTGGTAAATTCTCCATATTTAGGAGAAAGTCTCGTTCTTTCCTGGTAATCTGAAATAACTTTCCTTCCCTCTTTTGCTGTTTGGTTGCTCGATATGCTTTGAATTGTTTCTGGGTATGCCTTAATTTCTTTCGAGATACCATGCGGGGTGGTATGATGATGCGTTGCGGAGGTGGAATGTAAGTCCGATCAGCAACATCTACATAAATGCGTTGTCGGCGCGATTGTTCCTGATCCGAATTCTCTTCTTCCAAAAGATCCTCCTGTTGGTTGTCTTGTTGCTGGTGTTGAACCCCGGTTTGGTCAGGAAGATCAAAGGATGGCGGAACATTCATAGAAGCTATGCCATTTTCATCTTCGATTTTATGTTTCACAAAAGCTGGCGGCCTCCGCGGTCGACGGCGTCTCGCGTGAGAACCTGAAGAATTTCTCCGGATGGAATGCTTGGACCTCCTAGTTTCAGTGTCTTCGAAATCTAGGGATCTGTTTTTGAAACTCCACTTGAGCTCTTCTTCGACAAGCTCCCTCTCCGAAATTTTATATGAATGGCTGCGAAGTACAACTGCATACTCGTGGAGGTTAACAACACAGGCATAATCGCCAATTGCTGCCCCTGCTGGTACGAGCGCAGGTTCTCCATCTGCTAGTATTGCTACTCGACGGCCACCAACAATGCTTCCAGAATACTTGCCTCTGCTGAACACTACAAGAAGGTCTGCGACTCTATCGGCACCTAGTAGATTGTTCTTGGTCTCGATTGCCCTGAAAGCGTCACGAATAAGTCGATCCTCAGTTCGTCGCACCGGCAGAGAGAGTTGCTCGTAGCTTTTGACTAACTCATCCTTGATATCTGGTAATGGCACTCTCTCCCTCCCAAGCTTATCTCTCCATCGATCATATACTAGGAGGTACTCATCTAGCATTTGCTCGGTGGGCATTAATGGTGGATTTTGGTGAGCCCTGGGAGCATTGTCGTCATTCCAGGTAATGATATCGCTGAGATGGGTGATTTTCCTCCCGGAATATCCTAATATTCCCAGGACAGACCTGTCTCTAGCATATCCATGTGCTTCTGTAATTTCATGGCAGCTTCGCCGACGAAAGGGATCAACTCCGTTTTCGAAATTAAGGGGATTTATCCGATGGCTCCGGGGAAGTGTCCAATCTGGAGCCCAAGAGGCGAGGCCCTTCAGGTGCTCTTGAGGGTATGCCGCCTCGACATGATGCATGATGGCTAGCCTCTCTGAATTTGAGATTACTGCCGCAGCAAAAGCGTTGTAGACTTGCTGTATGCTCTTTTCATAATGGATTGGGAAGCTTTTGCGCAACCACAGCTCGTCGCCCCATAACATATCATGCCACACGTCCTCTTCATCCGCTGCTCTTTTCATATTTCGTTGATATTCGCTATCTCTTCCAAAATCACTCTCCGATCCCATGTCCTCAATATCCAGTGGACGCCCTTTCATTCCAAAATGTGCGTACAACATATCTCGAGAGTCGGAAGCACCAAGTCCACGTCTCGAGGCTACAATTCCGAGAAGCACAGAGTGGGTTTGCAAGATGCCCGAATTGATTTTGTGTAGCTGTACTAGCTGTCTAGCCATATGCATTTGCTCAGCAAGCCGAAGGCCGAGTGGTGCCTGGGAGCGATCATCCGCAAAGATGCTCAACGCTTCATCAATGGACAGCCCAGCCAGTCTTTCAAAGGTTATAGTTGAACCTAGAACATTGCCCAGTTTATCCCATTTAACTCTATGTGATCCACATTGAATTATTGGATTCTGAGACAGTGCCAACTCCTGCAACACCCACACTCTCGTGAACCATGGCCGCTGAAGAATCGTCGCAACAATATCATCTCTCAATCTGTCTTGGGCTCTGTAGTGTTGTGGATATGGCTGACGAAGTGCCCGTATCGCTCTTTCTGATTCTCTGTCTGATTCTCCAAGATATATAATGCTCTTGGTAGCAGTGGCGTAAATAGTCCCCATTAATCTCACTTGCTCGTTGCGTTCCTCCAAATCAACCTGGTTAATACAAATTGCATCTACCCATAAATAGAAGCTTTCATCTAAATGTCGAACATCGCGAAGGGCACAGAACAGATTCTCGGTCACAGGGGTCTCGACTCCGTTGACGGTTATTACCCGGCTATCCCCCCATTCCCCCCATACATATGACAAAGCAACATAATGTGATGCAAGGTCATCTTCAAAATCAGAGATCCGTCTATACTCTATGGTGCATTTGATATCTTCGTCAGAAGAACTTTTAGAGCGAGGTTGGAGACATAAGAGGCGAATTGAGTCCCAGTACTCCAGTGGTTGGTATTTCAAAGGTGTCCCCTCGGGTTTCGGCAATCGGGAGCCGGGCCGGTCCGTGGTTGGTGGCGGTCCGGATGGCGCGAGCAGAGACATCTGGTAAGGACCTTATTCGTTACACAGAACTGACCACCCTCAAGTTGCCAGTATCGCTATTCATGCAGGATAAGGCTATGTCGTGGAATTTCACCAACTGAAGCCTGATCCTATCTGATGTGGACCCTGACGATGCGCTTAACCAGATTTTGATTAGCTTACGACGCATGTCGCCAATAGGTTAAGATTGCGTGCTAGCCACTTCTGTCGTATTCAATAAGATCAGACTTCTCTCCTTGCTACCTGCAGCAACCTTAGGTCACACAGTGGCTTGTAGCTGTTCAATATTTCACTTGACACATCACGCCCCTTTTGAAGACATTGTCCTATTGCTAGGATGACCCCACGTTAACCTATTTCGGCAAATGGCTGCAGCAAGGCTGTAAAAACCCTACTCTTCAATATCTTCACTTTGCCACGACACTGGAGTTATACAATGCCTTCACCTTACAGTGTAATTAACTCGACCACAGGTTACTATCTACATAAAACGCTCGTAAATTTAGGTGGGGATGCTTGACTAATCATGTTCTAGATAAATACCTTTTGCTTATATCTCCATCGATATCGAATGAAATACCGCGAAAACCGAAGGCTGGGACCTATATTTCTTGAGGGGTTTTGTTTCTCGCTGATTAGATACATTGCCCTAATGTTATCTTGACTGTTCTTTGCCTTGATCTATATATTCTTGTTCAAAAAGTGCGAATTTCACTTTAGTTCACCTTATCTCAACCTGAGGTAACACCACGTAGCACAACAACGTGGCCTTCGGATTTATCAACCCTGCGCCTTGCGCATGATACGTGCATGCTGACAGCTGTATCTTTTCTTTTGATTTTTCTTTTTCTTTTTTTCTTTTTTTAACAAGCCACGCTCACCTCACCACTCGACCGCATTTTTAATAAGTAGAACTTTTGAAACGAGAGATTTCTGATGCTTATCTGTACTCGCTATTTTAGAACCACTGTCTCCCATCGAGGATTACATAGTTTCCAGTGCTCTGTCATAATCGTGCCTATACCCAACCTACTAGTAACACAGCTGTCTGCTTTATCTCGCCTAATAAGCATGACCCACAAATGCCAAAGGCCTGTGGCCATCTCAAACTTGCGCTCGTCATGCTCATACAATTTTCGTCGCTCAGATTTTTTAAGCATAGTTGCGCATATGACAATGAAGTCGTGCTGAACTTTTAAGTCGATTTCCTCTTCGACCCAAGTTCGGTCCATTTTAATCATCTGTCCGACTTTCTCACTACGCTCATTGTAGATGTCCAGTAGTGTAAGATCATTCTTAGATTCTATATCTCTCTCGGAGCTCAAGCACTCCTCTTTATAACTATGGGCGTTCCTCAAGAGCAAACTGGCCACGGTCGTATTGAAGACGAGACTACCAGGATACTTCAATGCTGCATGGCATGCAGCATTGTCCAGGTCGTTGCGAAGAAGCGACTCCCATGGGTTATGAGGGCAGCCTTTCCATACAATTGTTGACATTGCTGCGGAAGGCATGTAAGACGATGATCCTGGAGGTAAAGCCGAAAGCCGTTCGAAGTCTTCACGTGTGGTACATTCCTCATGCCAGTACTCGCTAGCCCATTTCTCCTTTTCTACCACTGCTTGTAGCCCGTTTTCAGGATGCTGAATAAAGAAGCGTACCAAGTTACCATAACTGTCACACAATAAACCTAACTTATGGCTAGAATCTCTAAAAATAACGGCACCTGTCCATGCTGCCCAACTCCAGGAAGGTATATTCATGGTGTCTTGTCCCCGCCGCGCAATAGAAATATGCACCCAAAGAAGCCCGGCCGTAAAGTATCGTTCCGGTGATCCATAAATGATTGAAGTTTTTAGTTGTGTCTCTAGCTGCCGACTCACTCCGGTAAATGCGTTTAAGATGTCTGAGCTATAAGAAAGTTTGCGAGATGTGTAGGCCCTGACGCAATCCAAATATTCGAAGATTGAGGATATTTTGCTAATCGGCTGATTGATATTATCAAAATTAATGGCCAGAGACTGGTATATAGGAAATTGTCCCAGCTCCTCTTCAAATACATCTTGGGAGCAAACGAAGTATACTTGATAATCGGTTATGAACAGCAGCCTGCGGGATAAAAGGCGTTCTTGAAATGTCCAGCCACGTGTATTCCACAAGGACCGGTTGATATTATCTGCCAACCTTGAGGTGATAATGCGAGTCTCTCTATTGTAGAATCTATCCCGGTTCAAGGGCAAATTCCGTCTTGGAGATCCTTTAGTACCCGCCAACCGCGAATGTGTGTCTATTGCAGCAGCAACGATAGTGAAAGTAGCGGAGCTGTATATTTCGGACATAGCTTTGATCTGCGCATGCTTGGAGGCCTGATCATCCTGTACAATACAGAGCCTGTCCACCCATAGATAACGCTCACCAAGATCATTGCAGAGCCTAATAGCGTCGGCTATAACACGTGGAATATTTTTGTTGTCTAACGCAGCTTCTTTTTGAAGCTGATCTAAATTTTCCCGATCCAGCTGAAGAGAGTTCTCTGTTGATGGCGAACCCCATACGTAACTCAGTGCAGCAAATGTTACCGGGCGGTGTGGCTCCACCACGCAGCGTCTCTCTGTATCGATGATTCGAAACCCCGGAATTGGAGTTGATGGAACTGCACAGCATGTACTCCCATGCTCGACTTCGCATTTTTTAATCCAGCTCTTAACAAGTTGGATGTCGAAAAGGGGCGCTTCCCAAGATTCTATCCACGCCAAACCAATTGCCGATGGACCGTAGTGAAGATTAACCTGGAGTGCCATAGTTTGGATGGCTTCTGGCAGTTTTCCCTGTACCAAGTGTGATGAAATATCTATCTTGATTACACACCGAATAATGGTCTCCGCCTCAGAAGCATCAAAGATAGGATAGTCTCTCGAGAGGCCGTATGCGCCACCCATGGATATCGCCAACGAACTTCTAAGCTCTAGTGATGGGACCGTTTCTTCGACCGCCTTGCGGACAGCATTACATACCATACAAGTTGAATGACGAATAAGTTCCTCGAACCTGACATAGAGCCCATTTTCCATTTCCGAACAGGTGAATATGTGTTGTGCATCGTTCCAAATTTGGCACGAATCGCACAGGTGAGGATTTATGGGGAAAGTATTTTGACAAACCCGACACTTGCTTTGTTCTTCCCATTTATTAAATGCTCTCCGTGATGATTTATTCGTAGCAGGACTCAACAACCGTTTCTTGAGTCGTGACCACATTGTATAGCCTTTGATGAATGTGGAGGGTATCTTAGGTGTATAACTACGAATATAAGAGAGCAGAGATAAATCCCCAAAAGTCTTCTCAGCTCAGGCTGTGACACTATGCACCGATTATTGCACGAGGGTAAGGAAAGCTGAATCGGCCCGATCAGGAGGATCAAAATGATTTCGATCTTCAAATATGTGCTGTTTAAGGTATCTGCTGTAGCAAAATATATTGTGACAAAGTTCGTAAGAGGAAGAATGTATCAGGCATCGCAGCATCGCTTGGCCAAGAACTTACTTCACTCAGCTCAAGACCATGCTGGGAAACTGGTGGTAGCTCTAAAGAGGACTAGCGTGGTGTTAAATGAGCGATACGCATGGACTTGCCATTCTAAGCCAAGCGCTGCAATCAATCCTCAAGCTACTATATTCTTCAAAGAAAAAAAACTCTCTTTTATATAGTCATATCAATCAAATATATTCCAATGCAATTCTCACGTGCAATTAGCATGCAATCCTAGGAATGGATTGTACTTTGCAATTACTTCTTAGCTTATCGTTACTAGTCGTTATATAAGGATGTTATCAATCTTAATCGACAGGGTCTAGACTCATGTGACGTGCTGGTCACTGACCCCGATTTGCAATATTCGATGAACGAGGTGGAAAGAATCGAGGAGAGGTGACGAGTGGTTGTTGAAAGACGTTATCATCAACATTCTCCACAATCTCATCTGTGTTGCTGGCATACGGTTCATTGAGGTTGACTTCGGTAATCAAACTCTCATCCCAGAAAATCTGTCCTATGTGTGTAATTTCACCAGCTGTGTATGTTCCATTGTCTAGCACAGTTCCATTGATATGCACAGCCATATGTGTATGTGTTGCCCTGCCGTCGTAATGTCCACCAAACTTGTCGGTCACGGCGGCAACACCCATATCATCCGTTCGAATCAGACCGCGGAGGAAGGTCTTGTTAATATTGGCCTTATCGTTGTAATTTCCGTTGCCTTGGGCATTGACGCCAGAGTAGACTCCAGTAGCATTGGCGTGCCACCAGTCGACGTAAGCATCAACCACTGGCTCGCAAGTGGCAATATCGATTATTTGAACATCAATATAAAGGTCCACTCCGAGTTCGGTTTCACGAACGTCGCCGTCAGTGCGAATGTACTCGCCAGAGACATAATACGGACCTTGAGTAACTTCAGGGACAAGAATGCTAATCATTGTCAGTTGGAACTCAAAGCATTTGGGAAGAATCAAATTACCAACTGTTGCTGAGTGTTGAAGTAAAAGAGAAAATGTCAGCCTCGGAAGAGTCCATGGTGATACCCTGTCTGGTTGCATTGTGGTTGACCTTAGTCAATAATTAGTTCCTAGATCTTTTGGAAAGAGTATTGAACCTACATTAGCGATGGTGGTGGCATTTGCGGGAGAAGTGTTTTCTCTCTTCGCCAGTTCCAATGCACGTCTATGCTTTGCAATTACCGCTGTACGGCGAGCCTTGGAAGCCTCCTCATGCCCACGTGCTTTCAAAGACTCTGAGCAATCTGCCAAAGTCCGGCGGCTGAGCTTGACATATTGAGCTCGTGCTGATAAGTCGCTTGGCTCATTGCGGGCGTGGTGGTGACCGGAAGCAGCCGGGTGTGCCACAACTGTTCCAGTGAGAAGACCGATCACAAAGCTGCTGAGGACTAAGTTGATTTGAACCATAATTTGATAATTCGATTGGAGACGGAAGGACGAGAAATGGGTTGTTTTAGAAAGGAACAAAGAGAACGGACGAAGATGAAATGACTTGGAATGTTTTCTTGTTTCAATCTGAAAAGGCAGTACTTATAAACCCTAAGTTTACGAAGAGACTGGGTGCAGCGACGCCACATATCGAAGCAAGATGCTTAACCGCAATCAATTCGTCAGCATGATCGCGTCCATGGGTCGTAGCATTTGAGATCCATGGTTTAAGACATGATTAGAATTGTCTTCGAATGTCCATATAAGCATTGGCATAGAATTTATTTAAGTGTGATTGATAATTTGGAGTGCTAGACAGCGGCTACCGTTGGAGGTGTCAAGGATTCAACCACCAAGCCAAGGTTGACTTCAGTGGAGTCCGGCTTACTGGACACGCGGAACCACGACTGAGAACAATTATGGGGAAGATGTGCCACAATCTTGACGAAAAGGTATACAAGACATTTCTCTTGTTTAAAATATGAGAAATACATGCATTGTGATTTGCCAGGCGTGGTATAAAAGTTTTGGTATTGCTGTCGTCACAATTGGGCGCAGATTGCACACTAACGCGTGTTGATCATCGAAATCTTCTAGTTTCAATGTAATTTTGGGGAGAGCCTGGATATCGGAGAACTAATCCAAATTCTAGAGTTGTGTATTGGCTTCAACATTTCTTCGTGCGCTCATGGGGTTGTCCGAGTGATATCCTCTATTGTTACTACCCCATCGCTTCCTTTCCGTTCTTATTTTAGAATTTGGCTATGCTCGAACGCAGTAGATGAATAAATCTCCGAAATTTAATGTGCTTCAACTATTTTCAGTTTGACTCTGTTTTTCACTGTGGAGTCCGATGTGAAATTAACTTACTAGCATCATCTCGCTTGTCACAACGATAACTCTCAACATCTGCGAATGCAAAAATCTTGTCGGCTTGGACTCGAGAAGATGGAGCCACTCTAATCGCATATGGATCCGCAATGAAAGTGTAACTCGGGTGTGGTGACAGCAAGCGACATGAACCTATAAGAGGAACGACCGTGTGAATATACGTAGCTAGCTTTTGCTTCCCTATTATCGGATTTATGCTTCGCGAATCCAGTAAAGAGGCCTTTGGGTGTCGAGTTTTTCGACTTTGGAAGTAAATTCTGCAAGACATAGAACATGATTCTTATTCTGCGGGTCCCTCTTAGAGAAAATATTGAGTGGAGCAAAAACCCAGGTTTCTAAGGACTTTTCATGTTTGGCCAGAGGTGGATTCAGTCTGTCCAGTCAGTTGTGGGCTTGCATGCGGTTTATATTCGTGCATATGAGATATTGGTCCACGAGGCCGGTGCCAGTGTTGTGCAAGTGATGGTTTCCTCCCCGGTGCCGTCGCGAGCGCGAAGCATTCGACAATATCTGGGTACTAAACATCGCTGAACACCGTGAAGATCTGCATTCTCTCAAGCCGTCTCCGGAGGGAGTTTGAATGCAGCCGATAGTAAAACCCGGCTAGATGCGAATACTGAAGCGATTTCTGAGGTAATTTAACACTTTGCAACCTGAAATTGTTCAGCATATCGTAGAGGAAGACCTAGTTCGCTTATTTTCATATCCTCCTACGCTTCTTTTCATCACACTTCCATAGCGTTGAGCCCGTTGTTCGTGTCAGATAAGAGTCTTTTGGGGTATGCCTTTTAAATTTGAGGTGCATTCACGCGTCTTCAAATTGTATCGATATTGATGTTGATATTGTAACGAGGTGATGAGTGTAGTCAAAGAATGATGTTACAACTGAGAGTCGACAACAAATGTTTCCTCAAAAAGAGTGCGAAAATGTCGTACCTTCAAAGAAGCCCTTCAGCTGTTTGAATTTTTCCTGGAGTCTCCTATTGATTAGGCACTGCAGAATTTTCCACACCTCCTATAGCCGGATTCAGGAGGGTTGCTTCAATGCTGGGAGCACCGCCTCCAACATGTACGACCTTCCCGAACCGGTGAGGCTTTTCTTTTACTATAAGGCTGTCTATCGAAATTAGAGGGTTTTTGGAAGCACACAGAAAATAAATCTCTCCGCAATAAACGGCAGCCACACCTCCTATGTTCGTATGCACCTCGTTCAAGCAGAATAAATGTCAGCCCACTGGGCTGAAGGACTTCGAGTTGATACATGGGTCTCAAGCCTTGTACCTTGGAGCTGCAGGATTGGATTGGGACATTTCTTGGAGTATCTGCAGCAAAAAAATGAAACACCAACATTTAGGTTGCGAGGTCGCTTTTAAGGCCGCAGTGTGGCTGCGTTCGTGACCCTTGATGTCAACGGTTTAAAGAAAACGCGATCATATTTACCCGTCTGAGGGATTGAGATTTTGATTAGCCCTCACTGGTCCAGAAAACGACCAGACCCTGCGCGAGCCTTTCAGGGGAGCCTCATTCCGATCTTGGGTCCCGGCAGTAGCACGAGTTCGATGAATCCTGTTAAATCACTATAATACCATAACGCAATATTTATTCCAATACGATAGGGGTTCTGCTTCAGTGAACGGTCCCACTTTACCCATCATTTCAGATTGCATTTGATGAGGCTCTCGGGACTTTTAAAAGAACTTGGCAATAATGTGCCTATCATGCAGGGTCACTTTTCGCCCTGTCATCAAATTAATTTGGACACGTCTCCCTCCTTGATTCTGAAGATCCTCAGGTAAGGTAGAAGCTGCAGTCAGGGGGCGTTACTGATAGTGTGGATCGTGGTGTTGGCTGGGCTGAGCGGGTCCACTATCACTAACTTTATCTTCGGGATAGATTTTTAACATGTCCCGTGTGGTGTGCCAGTCACTCGGTATCGGTTTGGGTATATCAAAAATCATACCTGATAGGATTCCAGTGTCCTGGTAGCCTACGTTGATACTGCTTTCAATGTCGCCTCTACGCACTTGTTGAATTTTCTGAGTTTATAATTGTTTAACCTTTCTCCAAAGTGATATGATAATGAAGCTAGCGCCCCCAAGGTATCCAATGCTAATGTAAAGTTCCAGAAAAGTTTCTCCTATTTCAGGGATCTCGGTGGCTTGTTTTGGCTCCTGGCATTCGTAGCTTGTCTCTCAAATTTTTCCTACTATAGTTGGCCACCCTCGGCCACACCTCTCCAAACTATCAGGGATCAAAATTGTCCCAGCATATTGATTCCGTCAGGTTCTGGAAGCTACTGCAGCTTTGTATCCACACCTGTCATGCTGGAGGCTTGGGTGACTGCTGGCCACTACCCGTTTCAACAATATCACTAAGCGGTAGCTGAAGCATCACACTCAGCACTGAGACTTTCTATCAAGATAAATCAACTCACAACATTCGCACACAATCACTCCTTCAAGCACTTAAACCAGATTACCCATCGAATCAATTCATGGTAGAAATTAGCACGAGATTGTTGGTTGGATCTCACGCTTGCTTTTCTCAAAGCCCAAGAACAAATCTCGACTTTATTTAGATTGTGAATCTATCAGGTATACGCTCACTCAAGTTTTCAGCATTACGCACTCAACGTCTACCCACAGAGATCCTATTCATTCTAAGCCGATAGAATAAACAACAGGTATAGCCCTCCACAAACACAACAGCAGTGGCCTTAGGGGAACAAATCGCGAAAACAACGATCGAAAGCAAAAGCGAAGATAAATCACAAAACCTCCAATCAGCATAATAAAACAAGATAAACGATTTGCCCAATATCGTTACAACCCCCATAGAGTACAATGGCTATTGTAGGGAAATGGTAGGAGGTGGTGTTCCCGAGGAGTGTGCAAGTTCAAGCACCTCCCATAGTTTCCGCATCTCCAGAATTAATCAACCTTGAATTCGATGCCAACCACAATCTAAGATCTATAAGCGAACCTTGAATGAATGGAAGCGCCGTCAAGGTAGACACATCTCGCAGTATTTACATAACCTGGGAAACGCCTGAAGTATTGTCAGGTTGCCTACCACCCATTGGCATACCGGTCAAAGATTCGAGTTGGAAATTTGAGAGCCACTGGCCAACACCAGTGACATAGAAATCTATTTCGGAGTTGACATCTTTTGCTGCCGTCGTGGCTCGATCATTGATTTGGGGAGATGCTAGGAACGTAGTCAGCTACACACAATTCTAATTGAGAAGAGCATCATCTTTACCGAGAAACGTGCCAGGTGAGGCCTGGAACCCATCATTTGACTCAAGTATCCTAACTGATTCGTGATAGCAAGACCACCGATCCGGAACTTCCAGAGAGGCTAATATTAACAGTGAGAAAACAATATATTCCAGAGGAGAAAGGGGTCACACTAATATTTTGGACACAGTGCTTGACGATTTTGTGGCTCCTTGACAAATATCTTCTCTTTTTCTCATCCTTCCATTCGCATCCCCTGAAGGGGCACCAGAGACGACTCCCTCCATGAAAACTATCAATATGGTCCTGCATTTCCCCAACTCGGCCAAATAGTCCACCACAGCCTTCGACTTCACACTCAAAAACCGTTTCCCTTTTGTTTGTTGGGGCAGGTTTCAATCCACGACGCGAACAGGCCATGATGGGAGTTCAGCGGTGAAAAAGGGTTCAGAAGGGAGTCAAATAGGATCAATGGATTCGGCTTGCAAATAATGAGGATAGAATAAAACCACAAAAATATCTTGAATGATTCCATGGCCGTACCAGCAGTTTATATATAAAATCGTAACCATATTTGTTTTGCTCAGCACAGCGAAGGTTGTTTGCTATCCAAGCTCCTGTCGATGTTTTCTGTGCTCCGGGTAAGCATAACATCTTCAGTCCGGAAGGTTTCAAAGCGCCTCGCTGCAGAACTTCAAGTAGTGAGCCGATTAAGCATAGAGTGCTTGATTAGAAACTTGACATTAAGCCCATACTCCTGCAGTAACACGATATGATGAGTGTTCCCATCAATGATTACCCGTCGCTTGATCTTTAAACTGATAGGGTGTAACTGAAAATGGCGGTAATGGCGGTATCCCCACCAACCTGATTGGAGAAAGCATACAGGAAGCAGGGGCTCTCGAAATGCTACCAGCCTTAAATCAACAAAACGGGACACCTTCCCATGTTATATTGGGGCATGGATCTGAGACTTATCATGGCCCGGGATCAAGTTGCTCTCTCACTTTTTCATGAAATAACCTCTATGGCAAGACTATACTCAAAGCTAAGCTAAGCGATCGAACCTTTCCCTATCATATATTAAACACAGAGGAGAAGAGAGCTCGTGCAAACCAAGGTTTTAGAGATCTTTAGCCACCCGCAAAATGGAACTGGGGGTTGGGGTGGGTATCCAAGACAGCGGTAAGGGTGGGGATACACGGGCATGGCACCCAAGCAAAGGATCAAGGCTGATCAGTTCCGTGATCTGGAGCAGACTCAACCGGAACGAACCCGGCCCCCTGAGCTTCTGCTTCAGCCAGTCTCCAATATTTTACATATCATATATCACTTTTCCACTGAAGCATTTGTGGTTTTGTGGTTTTGAATCATGGCATAGGGCTCTTACCTTTCCACGTTGCGTAAGCTGCCCTCGCTTCCAGGTTGGTTATTATTGGCCAAGTCAGAGCTCCATGATCGCTCCAGCAAACGTGAAGTTGGAAAACACGTCCCATTTCCAGGAGTAAACAAATGTGAATGAAAAGAAGAATTTATTCAAGTTTCTGTAGCATTAGATTGATGACGTCGACTCGGCTGCGCGTGACCACTTCGCCGGAAGGCGTTGGTTTTGAATTTCTGAAGTAAGAACTATCCGCTACGGTAGCTAGAAGCACGCAGCCAGTGCTTCGGGTAGCACAAAGGGTGCTAAGTGCCTCTGTTCTAGTCCAGCGCAAGCCAGACCTAATAGGCACCCATGTCCCTCTGTAGCGATTCTCCCACACCATTGTGCTGCTTCTGGCTTCCATCAACTCAAGAAATTTCGAAAGACCAACAGCTGGACAACAGAATTCGCCCTCGAATATTACTATCACAACGACCGCGTGTTGGTCATTAGAAGAGCGCTGTCTGAGGGCTTTTGCTTCCGACTGCCCTTATTGAATTTCCACGTGTCTCGTCAACAAATACCCAGGGATTTCCACGATTCCGGAGACAGGGGAGAGAGCAGCGCCGGCATGATGGCACTTGCATCAGATTTGTACTCTTGGACGGCGATGGGAGGCCAATATCGCCAATTTATTCCTTCAACGAAGAACTCTGGAACGAAGAACCTCTGGGGCGGAGGAATTGAGGACGCAGAGTCAAAGGCATCGACGACGTAGACATCAACGACGTGGTTTACGCGAAAAAACCCACAAGCATTTCCCAGATATCAGGTCCACATGAAATGGGAACTTCCAGGGCTAGACACAGCGAAGTAGGTGAGTACTCGCGAATTTTGGACTTGGGGTGTTGTTGCACCTCTTACTTGAATCGTGGCTAATGAAGAGTCTCAAGCAGATTCACTTATGATATCGCACTGCTATATTCGAACTGAAGCAATCAATAATAGACTCAAGAATCTAGAACTTCACTACTATATCTCGATCTCAAACATTCCTGCTGCAGCCTCGTCAATACGATGATGGGCCTTTGAGGGTGAACCGGCTGCCCCAACCCGAATGGAGTCTCGAAACTCAAAACACTGATGGAGAAAATGCTGTTCGTGTTCGGGGTCATTCAACAGCTAGGTGACCTGATTGGAAAGGACGGAGCGAGTCAACTAGCAGAGTGTTTACCCTATGATATCCAAGAGAAGCATGGCCTTTCCAATGCACGAATCGGCTTTTCAACGCTGTTACTGTTCCGTGGACCCAAGTGCCTCAATCAGCAAATATTTACGGGTACAGGAGAGCAGACCATCACCTCCGTGTTCGTCAATCCAACTCGAGAGAGCTCGAAACCGATAAATATCACAGCGTTAGGAGGACATCGAATCGAGTAGATAGTTGTAAATAATCAGACTTGCACTCAAATATGGTCAAAACAAATTTGCTGGAACACCGATATTATCTTCTACTTTACGGTACAAATCGAGTTGCCCTTGTCAAGTCTTCAAATAGCCGGTATTGCTCGAACCAGGCCTCCTGAACCTGAAAACAAACACAATGTCTACAGTAATTAGAAACCATAATTTGCTCTGGAGAGTATTTTTAGGGCTACTCTTAAGTTCATTTACTTCCTAGCTTTAAAGGCGACGTACTGAACGGTTGACTGAAAATAGGGGGGGCGAGCACGTGACCAAATTGCACGTGATGTGCTAGAGAATATCGAATTTTACCTTAGGACTCTATAGGTGTCCCAGGTAGGGTTTCTGAGAGTGATAGTGGTTTTAATGTAAGTTAAATCCTTGAAGGTAGTTATTTTAAAGGGGTTGCTACGTGGGTGGGGAGTAGCACGTGATATGTGGCGGTGCATGTTGATCGGAAAGCTCAAATTCTATATCTGTAAAAGAATCTGAAAAGCTTCAACTGAAGAAAGCTAGAAGTTGGGTCTATCGCATTATTTAACACCTTGAGCGATGCGTGGGAGCAATATAAATATCGGCTATTTTTATGATTTTTACTAATTGAAGCTTGAGGTTGTCTAATCGCACCCAAACTAACCATATTCGTGTTTTCGCTCTTGGCGACCAATATTTGAGGCTCCTTCCCGTCCACTCTCACAAGTATCTATTGCTCGTGTTGTTTGGAGAATGAAGTGGCAAAATCAACAGCCCCAAAACTCAACTTCTTCGACAGTAACAAATCAACAACAAATTCTTAACTCAAAACTATGAGGAATAGAATTTACTCTCTGAATTATTATTCCCTAGATTTCTCTCGAACTCTTATCTGAGATGGTATTAGTGGTGGTCGCACAAAACCAGGTGTGATGTGCCAATATCCACCGATCCTTTCTCCGTTGAGGAGTTTATGCCCAACAATTCTTTCACTTAACTTCGCCTCGATCGCAAATTCCTCTTGCCATCCATATAGCCATTGTTATGATACCGGAGATGTTAGGCATGTCTGGTAATACCCCCGCCACTATTAAGTTCGAATTGCGCAATAAGCGCCGCGATCGCCACACGAAACGATAAAAGCCTTACACTGACAACAGGCTTTGAGATCGACGTCGGGAACTTTAGTCTAACGGGAATGCGGGATTTTTGATTACGGGAGACGAGGGGCATTCGCCAGCAGCCCAAAATAGAAACATGAGGGTTGTTTCCGCTTGAACATGAGGAACACTTCAATGCCTCATAACTTGTAATACTACGAAAGACAAAAGTACACGAAATCTGTAATACTTTTTACATTACCATTTCCAAGCAACCCAACAAGGTTAGCCCAGTATTAATTGTGTCGAAATATTTTGACACTTCTCCCCCGACCCGCACCCCCTCATTGTTGTCGGCTCAGACTCAGATCTGAGCCACTTCAGAGGTGGTGTTGCGTTTTACAGGCCTGGCCTCTCAAACATGCACACATTCGCTCTTTTTGGACGTGATTCTAGAACTTTCTTCGCCCTGCTGTAAATTTAGTGAGTGCTCTCACTGCGTTTATCGTGTTGATTTCATCAACCATCTATTCCTGTTGCCACTGTTGACGGAACCAAAAATCTTCCGCATCGATATTCTTTCCACGTCAGGATCATATGTCACAGAAGATGTAACGAACAGCAATGACCCCAAGATATTCTCTTAGTCAAAGAATTATGCGAAACGAGATCTCATCTTTCCAAGGACCTTCCTGCGCGGGCGAAATATGAGTTCGATTATGACTCTCAGGGTAGGCTTGAGTTGTTTGTATACTTATGAGCTCCGTAGTTTCAACGGCCGTGTTTTGTGAATGGCTCTTTCTAAAATTTAATGTTTGTCGGTACAAAGGACTATTTGAAGCCAAATGTCGTCAAAAGCATTTGACACTTCCTCGTTTTCAGGCTACTTCTGCCATAAGCCTGCTGAAGTTCCTGGTGATGTGCAATTAGGTCATGAAAGGACATAATGAATCTCATAGTTTGAGGGAGAAGTCATTTTCTGCGCCTAGCGCCGGAATAAGAGCACTCGCTGCGCATTTCTGTTTGCGCATTCCTTCTCGTTCATATTGCGCTCAGAATATTGAGCCCGTCTTACATCGACCAATGAGACCCAGGTAATCTGCAGATGAAATATGGTGGTTTTACAGCAGTTAGCGCTTCAGATGATGCTTCTATCGTGGAGTGGTGTGTAAATCGGGGCGGCTCTGTTGCCTATTCCAATAGCCGAGTTTGACGAGGAATAGACTCTCAAGAATCTTGGGGAAGCACCATGTCCTTAAAAATCGTCTATGGTGTATAAACAGATAGTTTAAGAAAAATTAGGTGTGTTAGTTGAGCCGCAACACCTTCAACGGTAAAGTTCCCGCAACACAGAATTCACCGGCTGGCTTCCGGGCGAGAAGCCAAGCCTTAAGCCGTGCCGCAGATATCAACACGCACAATATCCTGGCCCGCGGAAAGTGAGGCTGTCATGCGAGATTGTAGGGGTTTTGCCCTTGTATTATGCAATTCACAGCGCTTACATTGCGACGAAAATAATTGATTTTCACACTTTGTAACAGCGTGAGTCACCCACACCTCCCATTTCCCCCTTTACTTCCCACTTCCATAGCATTCCGTCCTGGAGACTTGGACGTACTTAAAACCTGAATCTCCGATGAAGCAATCTTCTCGTTTGCCGTTGAGGTTGGACCAAAGTAATTTCTCGGCGACGAGCTTGACGCCACAGAGTCTCGGTGTTGCTGGAGTTCATCCCCAGCCTATGGATTGCTAGAGACACATGATGACTTCCATGCGGATCGCCAGACCATTTTGAGCCTCTTGGTTTAGTACAGATGATCCACTGGGGCATTGTGGGGAAGGTATGGCAGCCAATGGCACTATAGAACCACGAGCCTCTCTATCTCCCTTTCAAATACAAGAGCGCCCCACCAATCGAGCTGGAAAGCTGGCTGGAATACTCAACGGTGAATGATAGTTATATTGTACCTTTGTCATTCTTGGGGGGAGGGGAATAACTTGGAATACAAACAATAAAACTGAACACAATCAACCAAAGTTTGTTGACTTTGTGCTTCCGTACCCCTGGGGATTGAAGAACCCCTTGTAGTCACCTAGTTTGACCCGTATCGGCACAACATGGCAAGGCTGACTCAAGAACCTTGCTCCATTGGCTCTGTTCGGTCAATTTGAAACCACCTTTGGCAAATCACCAAAGTATTACAGCTTCAAGTGAATATGAAATGTTGTGACCACCAATAATTCATTGTCTAAGACAAGGTACTCGGTGACAGGGTTAGTGTGGCCGCCACATACTCTCAGAATGCCCCCCCCCTTGAGCGTTGGAGATTCGGCATGGAACGCAGAAGCTCTCGATCGAAGAGCAGTCCACCTCGGCCACATCCAGTAAGGCTGTCGCTAAGAGAAGCCGACCCCTACAAATAAACATTTTCTAGATTGCCGCGACTTTGTTGTCATATGCAATATGTACTTCTGGAGGGTCTATGTGCTGCTACGTCGAACATCCAATGCCCGCTTTATATGAATCCGCAAGCTCAATTTTCAATGGCTCTCTTCTAACGTTTCAAACTAACGCTAGAAATGATCTAGAGCCGCTTCCAGATTCGAAAGACATACATTACAGCTCACAACTCCCTTCCACATCGAACCATCGACGACATTGACACCTCCCGAACAACTTATCAACTCTTCTATGTAAGTCAACTTCTCTTCACGGATGCTTCTCGCTTCGATCAAATTGGACGCAATGCCCTTGGAGATGATACTTATTGGGTGGTAGATTGGATCAGGACCACTTGCCGAGAGAAGGGTGTTATGGGAGCGAAAACACGGATAAAAGATGTCTCCCAACGACCACTGAGACCGTGAACGACTGGGGGGATCACGGCTTGGCTTGGGTGCTCACAGAACTTATATATTATGGTGTTGTGTATCTACAAGACGAATAGACGATGAATAGATTCACTCCTGCCAAATCGGGTGGCACAGAAACGATGTCAGGTGGAAACATATTAGGATTAATGGGAGTTGGGGAAGGTGGTTTCTCCATGAGACAAGAAAATCTTTGATATTCAACTATGCTTGAGTGTCATCTGGATTTCCGTGTATGCCTAGATCTTCATGTGCTACACGCGATGGACTCCACGTTCGCCACCCATTCTCAATACCTCTTCGTGTCGCGTTATATTGTCCTGAAGGCAGAACAAATGAGAGAGATAATGCTCTATTTTGGAGTGTGCCATTCTACATTGCGGAACGCGGCGCCATTTGAGAGAAGTAGGTCAACTGTGAGAAGTCGTTGCCCTCTACCTCGACCCAGGATGCGCTGTCAGTAAAGGCATAATATATTGCATTGGCTAGGACATAATTAGTGCTACTCTTGCCAGTTGAAGCATGCCCGCTATTGCTACTTGAAATTTCTGAGCAAAGGTAGAGCTTTAACTTACGGTTTTGTTGTTGAAACTGTGTCTCGCGGTGGCCAACGCCTCTAGGCACGCGAACATGGACTGCAAGCTCCAGGTCAGCTAGGTCTTGATAATCATACAGGACTACAGACAGGTGCAAAACTCTGGATGCTTTTCTTTTATGTGTCTCCTAACCAGATGCTCTCGGACAGCACCCCGGAATCCACATTCCTGCCCCGGGAAAATGGGACATCTTAGTTTTTTGCCAAAATGCGTATTCCTAATATGGCGTTCCATATCATGTTGTCGAACAAACGTCTCGCGACAGCCTAGTATGCTGCACGCTACTTTGCCTGGAGCTCCTGGTGTAGCTAGTGCTGTTCGAGGCATATTGGATGATAGCTAAAGTGACAAAGCGGGTATGATCAACAAGATTTAGGGAAGACTAAGTGGTGAAAACACTAATATAGAGGTCTTGAGGTAACCGAAGCAGGACTGGCAAAGCCCTATTACTTATAGGTAACTCCATAGAAAGATTAATTGTTTGCTTTTGAAGACTCCATCATGGCTTCGTGGCCCCAGCTCAAGCATGGGTATCGAGAGTCGGACGGCTTGGGACTTTCGCCTCGCCGCAGGCCTGATCCGCTACAAGCGTGGAATATTATGGCCTCATCAAGACCTTGCACTACAATTTAGGAAGTGATAGCGAGGTTCAACTAATCTTCAGTTGGTCAAATCGGCGATCATCCCAGTGAGAACTTTTCAGGAAAACAAACGGCTGGTGCAGGTCCTGCGTATACCCCGCCAACTGGGTCGGTGCTGATGTATGATGGTGAAGGGGGGGAGGCAACGCGCAGTAGGCAGTACCACCAATTGGAACGAGTAAGTTTCTTGTAGGGAAAACCATTACCTCACCGTAGAAATGCAGTAAGTTGATTTCTCTCTTTCGATAAAATGGCCAACAGTAAACCATGGCTGCTAAATTGGTCTTCCGCAGTTTCCATCGCCATTTTGCTTTGAGGAGGTTTTACTAGAATGTGTGAGCTGGAGGGCTGGGTAAGAGCACCCTTTTGATGTTGAAACTACTCTGCAGCACAGTAGCTGCTTGATCAGTGGTGGGGGATACGGGGACTGGGGCCTTCAAAGATTGAGGTTAACAGAGAGCTCAGGTAGAAGCAAACTGAAGCGAAACAAGGCAAACTTTACTCGAAGCTACTCAGAGATCCTTTCCAATATTATATAGATCATATATCACTTTTCCTTGAAGGTTATGGTGACAACTAATGCATGGACGGAAAGTTGTTTCTCCTGCGGAAGTGCATACGCCCTCTTTGCGTCACAATCATTGGTCAAGTCGGGGTGTTTACATGCCGCCCAGCAAGATGCAGGGTAGGAAACAAGACCAATGATTGAAGATAGGCAAATACACATGATAAGGCTCCATTGATGCCAGTGCCACTATTCCATTATTACTTCGCCTGGAGGGATTAATATTAGATCCCCAGTGCAAACTACCACAAAGCTACGGCAACTAGGAGCAAGTAGCCCGTGGTTCAGGTTACACACAGAGTACTGAGGTGAAGCACTTGGGTGGCACTGATCTTTCATCCCGCTATACGATCGCTGCCTTACGGCTTTGCTTCTAGGTTGTGTTTTCTGCAAATCAACATCTCGGTCTTCGCTACTCTAGGACCTCCCCATGATTCCAAGAACAATTATTCAAGAGCAGTACCAAGGCAATTGCGTCTGTATCAAGTTTGTGCTATTAGATGGCCATTACAAGCAAGTTTCTCCAGGTCGCTCCTTCCAAGAAGGGGTCGAGGGCGACTTCCGAACGACAATGATCACCAGTTATATCCAGTTGCCAGGCTGACGTGGACCTGTAATCAGATACAGCAGGGTAACTGAAGACTCTAGGATTTGGATTTGGTATGTTGTTGGACAGTAAAACGGAGAATCGTTTCACTTTACCTTTGGCCCTATCTCCCAACTGAATATTGGCTAATGGACATCTCAATAGAGGCCCATCAACGATAGCACACCACAGTGTCCCAAGCCAAAACGTCGAAGAATGCACTCGAAGATTCAACTCCAGCGCCGATTCCGATGTCGAACATCCTATTACCCTCACACTTGCCTCTTTTACCTACAGGCCTCTCACAAGCCTCAGGTGCATTCGTTTCTTCCACTCAAATGACGTCTTGAAAATCAGAAGAGTGGGGACAACCATGCTACTCACATTCATGATCTACAAGCGGCTAGGATGAAGATGATGGAGACAACAACACATGGTCAACTGGCAGATTTTGTCCATTCGGAGTCAAGAGAGGGATACCACCTCGATTTTGCCAATAAATCAATCAACTTCTCAACAAGGTTGCTCTTATGCCAACCCGAGCACCTCGCTTGGAAGTCATGACAAATTACAACGGATTGAGATCCTCATTTATTTCATGGAGTTCGGGAGGCCAGGAGGGGAAGGTTCGAAATCGTTGGTTCTCTGACATTAGGTGGGAGAACCGGGATGGAACAATCATAATAATAAAGGCAGGGGTCGGATACCGTGAAAAAGAGCGTTGTTGAATAAAAGTGCCATCTCAGGTGCTCTCGATTTCAAATAAGCTGCTCTGCTCAAGTCTCTGAAAAGCAAATATGACTTAGGAATAGCCTCACAGGCGGAAGAGGGTTCAACATTGAACTTAGAGGTGACCCCACTTCGTTGCACACAGTAAACCTGAAGTCAAGCTAACATTCATCTCCATCTAGGCAGCGAGACGATTTGAAAGAAGGCTTGAAGGGATGGGAGAATAATTGGCACACTTTGATAGACACAGAAATGTCTCTTGCCCTAGTTTGTATCTCTTTGCTGTGCATCAGGCTAAGATCCTGCGGACTACAACCATGCTATGCTCATTCTGCTGACCTCTTACAGGAGCAAATCCCCTTGGCAACTGATGTTCGAACCCATATCAAGGACACTAGGTTGTGGCGAAGCGCCAAGAACGTCAAAGGATGATACTATGGCACGGAAATGAATATATGCCAAACAAGAGTCGTCATGCATTCGTTGGTGCGATTCAGTCAACGACTGGAATGGGGTACATACAGAGATAATTCAAAAGAGATATAGAAGCACATCACAGAAACTCGAATGATCACCTTTCCACGAAAGCACCGACTCTCGTATAAAACATGACGGATAAAACGAAAAGATTTCCAGTAAAATCGCATACAAAGAGCTTAAGACCCCTACCCAGGGGTGCTTGGCCATACATCTTCAAGGTTGGCAAAGACCGGATGGGCTAGTGAAGAGGATTGGAGATGGATTGGCCGCATCTAAAGGGGTGCCAACTTGCTGCAACAGGTTTGCTGTAAGGCCTGGTGCTGGAAAAACTCGACAGTAGAGTGTCATACAATGAGCTGGAGATGTCACGCAGACGGTTTTCTGGCCAACCCAATTATAAAATGTCATTTGGGAGGCGTTCAAACTTTGACGTACGCAAGACAAGAATGGAGAGAGTAAGAGATAAGCGGCGGTTTGACAAGCAAGATGTTGAAGCATAGCACGACGAGTACTGGTTGACACTGGTGAAAACCTGTATGATTGAGATGGGGATATGCCTCGCCAAGCAACATCAAGCGATTCAAGAAAGCGCTTTGAAGGCGCTACTAGCCTGATGGAAGAGCTCGATCTGCGATTTTCCAACCATCAGATAGCTCAACTACGGCCATGTGCTCTTTAGAGACGTGGAATCAAATGGTGATGCTGCTTATGAATATACATCATCGACATGCATCTGCTGCCCCTGCTCTTGGGCCCGCGAAGAAATGGCCATTACCTCACCGTTGTTCAACATATTCCAAGACTTCCAACAATAGATACCGCGCCATCTTCATTGTCCCGAGATAGTAGCTACTACTGAGCATGTGAGTCGGACGAATCTTATCAGCATGCCCGCCTTTTGGTGTCAGTTAATAACAGCGATGCCTCACCCTAAGACAACAGTGGATACAAAAGCATTGTAACCACACAAATATTACCAAGTCCTCAAGTCTTTGATACCAATAGTAGATTTCTTCAACATCCTGGACGCAAATGGCCAGGGTTGGGAGGGCCTGCGGCTCAAGCACAAGGGTCAAGGACCTCATTGTTAAGATCCATGCTATCTCCTGCATCATCTGCAGCGCCTCGACCTTTCAAGGTACCCCACTCCTTCCGACAGTACCGCGACGGTAACCTTCAATTTGATCCACCCACTGCGGCCAAATCTAAGCTTCTCTTCCGCCACCAGTGCTATCCGTAAATTGCACTTTGAATGTATTTGTCTACATCAAGCCAGGACATGACGGGCTGGGCCGAACACTTCCTCTCTATACAGCGCATTCCAACATACCTGCTAATTGGCCTATCGCTCAGCTAAAAGCAATAATTTCGAGTCATCTGCAATGTAGGCATGCGAAGCGGTATGGGATGTGGAGGCGGTAGGTGCAAGGGTACAAGGGGGTGCATGACAGGGATTTGATTTAATGTGAATGTAGGTGAAGGTGAGGCTGTATTGGTACCGTTGCGGCATTAAGTGTTATTGTGAGGGGAAAGATGACCGATAAATTGGGTGTGTATGCATATTGTCAGCCATAAAAACAAGGAATTGATAAAGGTAGAAGAATTTGGTAAAAATATAAGTCTGGAGACGTGTGTTGTGTTGTAGTTTAAATACGAGCGTAGGAATCTTAGTATTATGATTACGAGAAGGTTTGATGATTCCAGGTCATATAAATACATGAAGTTCTACTCTCCTGTATTTAGATTAGCTCCTGCCTCGTATATAGATATGTTGCACTCTACAAGCTTTGTTTTCACTTCCTTAAACAATACGGTTACTGTACTTCTGCTTCACAGTTTTGCACTACTGTTCCCTGTTCATTGCTTTATCAATAGTGTTGATAGGTAGTGATATTTAAAGCCGTATAAAGGACAAGAGTATATTTGCACTTTAGTAATAGTAGCCCTCCGATAATCAAAGCGGGGTGCTAAACCAATCCTCAACTGTTTGTCAAACAACAAAAGGCTAAAAGACAAATAAAATAGACATAATTTCCTTGCTATCTAATACAAATTGGTTTAAAATCGATAGGTTCTCAACCTTTTTAGTCAGTGACGCAGGCGTCTACCTAGCACCTCGCGGGTATTTTCCCCATCTTCGATCCGTTGACGAAAGTATTTTGTAGACGTGGGCATTTTCTAGGTTGTTCCCCTTCATGTATTTCTTTGGAACTTATAAGTTGAGGTTTTGCAACAACTCCTCTTGCTGCGGTTTCTAAAGCTACCATTTTCAAGGTGAACAGGACTTTTGTGGCAAGGGCTCGAGAAACGAACCACGAAATCTGCGTTCGGCAGAGTTTTGCTAGCGAATTCCAGTGTGGGAGCTAACTATTGAAGGTTAGAGAAATTCAAATTTCGTAGAATATTTAGCATAAGACTATGAGTCGCTGATTCTGGAGTGAAGTGATATCGAATAGTGGAGAGTCTACAGTGCAAGGGGCATAATTAAGTTCAGGCTTCTAGAGTGCTTATTTGATCGTGTATCAAGGTTCGAAGGCCGAAGACTTATTTTAAAATCCAACTAGAACTTCTAAGATTTAGTTAGATGCTGAAATAAATGTGAAAATAATCGCAAGCAGTATTATTAACTTGTGAAGAGAGGATGAAAGTGCAAACTATAAAGGATGCAAATATTTTGCAAGGTATAGAGTACTCGTACAAATTTCACTAAACCTCTAGTATACCTTCTATCGTCTAAAGCTACATAGCAAGCTTTAAAATATATATATATAAGTCTTCAGATCACTTATGGAGAAGTCCAGAGGCATGTCACGTGGCTAAGCCTCGGCTTCAACCTCTATCTCCACTTTGTACCCCGCGAAATACCTTTTCTCCTCTTTATCCAACACTTCTTAATCCTAAAACTCTACAACTTTAGTCTCTTGATATCGATCCCTACTTTTCTCTTTGTCCAAGACTTTCAGTCTATTATTTCTGTTAAGACGACACCCTTTGTTGGAAATGTGTCACATCGCATCACATTATGTAGCTCCACGACATCAGAACCATTCCAACGTTGACCATCACAACTTCGCTTTCCCGGACTCAATGTTACCCCAGCTGTTTGCATCCAGCCTCTGATATATTGTTCCGTTCAACCAGTATAGTTTGTCCTTGTTTCCTGGATCGTCTGCCTTCCAGCTCTTCTTCAGTAGGTCGCCCTTCGACTTTTTGAATGTCGCGTTTGCTTCAATTCTTTGCAGTATTAGCACACGATCAAAAGGAGGAGAAGAAGAACATACTCCGGAGTTATTCTTACGAGGCGCGGCATAGCATATGCAGGAAGTCCTGTCTTCTTCAACCTGGGGTAGAGACTACTCATAAAAGCCTCGTCTGCCGTTGAATCCAAGGTAAGGGCAGCGGCTCCAGCTTGTCCATCATATCTATACCACGTATTAGCAGATTATGGACAGTAACTTTGGCTCAACATACCCAGGTAGTTTTACACCATATACCACAGCGTCTAGAATCTCATCTAGCTGTGCCAGGTGATCCCGGACTTCCCCAGCGCTAACATTCTCACCTTTCCAACGAAATGTGTCGCCCATTCGATCATGGAAATACACCCATCCTGACTTATCCATGATCAGAAGATCACCCATCTTCTGCCAACAGTCACCTTTCGTGAAAACATCAAAAATGATCTTTTCGTCGGTCGCAGGTGCATTATTCAGGTATTCGGTAAGCGTTCCTCGGTCCTTGACTCTGCCAATCACCTCTCCGACTTCTCCTAACTTTGCCTTGACACAGAATCCGGTTTTAGGATCTCGATATGGTGCTTCGGTCTCCGGATCTGATTTTACGATAAAGGTGTCTGTCTCTACGAATCTTCTGAGGGGCCCATGAAAGCCGACCTTCCCAGCAGCTATGCTTCCTTTACTGAAGTTGTCATATTTCGCCAATCCTTCCGTTGATCGATAGAACTCTCGAACTTCTGGAATCCCGAATCTTTCCTTAAATTTGTCCCATATTTCTCCACGAAGACCGTTTCCTGAAGCACAGATACAGTTATGGCCACGGTCATAGGGGGATGGAGGACTGTGAACAAGGTATCGGCATAATTCTCCGACATACAATATACGCGTCGCACGAGAGTCTGTTACGTCTTTCCAGAACCGTGAGGTGGAAAACTTTCGAGCTAAACATACTGTGGAAGATGTCCCGAGAGAATATGCGAGACAGGTGAAAAACGCTGTACCATGGAATAATGGCAATGGCGAATATGTTCGAAGAGGGAAGTATTTTTCTGGCTCATTTACATCCTGTGAGAGTGGAGTTGAAGTCACCATGACAAGATGGTTTCGGATCGCGCATGCTTTTGGCTTCCCAGTTGTCCCAGAAGTATATATCAGAACTGATAGATCTTTAACCGTTGCCTTGGCCGGAATACTGACGACCATCGGGACAGGTAGATCAGTTAGCCTGAGGACAGTTATCGAATCGCTCTTTGGCAAGGACGCATTTGGGAAGTGCCCTGCATCGAAAGATAAATGATGGACAGGTACATTAACAAATTGAGCCAAGTCGGGCGTTGATATCAGCGTTTTGGCAGTCGATACATTCAGACAATGCTGCAGAGTTGCATCTATTTCAAGTCAGAAATACTCTTCTAGCCAAGTGGCATATCATACCTCGAAGACTGATATTAATCAGCGCTCCAATGGCCCCCAATTTTGACAGAGCCAAAACTGTCATGACCATCTCTGGTGAGTTGGTCATGAAAACTGCTATAAAATCTTTGTCCTTGACACCTTCCGCCTCCAATTTTGCAGCAAGCTTGTCGACATCTAAAATCATCAGTATATTCCGTAGAAGTTTAGAATTTTCCTACCATTTTTGAACTCGCCGTATGTCCACTGCCGTCCTTCAAACCACAGAAAGTTGTTATTAGGGGGTGCTTTCATGAACATATGATATATCGTGCAGGTATCTCCCAGATCTGCTATTCGCTGTCCCATACGTTGTCCCCATGCCTTCTCATGCCTCAACGTCCGAATATCTTTTCCAATTCCCAGCTTCGCGTTCACATAAGCCCCTGCAGCCAACGTGGCAGCGGACACCAAAGCACCAGTCACAGGTTCCATTTCTGCGATGTTGATACCTGACTGACAGTGGGAAGCTGCAGAGAATAATCAGAAGTAATCTTCGGCAATGATCACAAAATGCCTCGGGCGCGAGGTCTTTTTCGGTTTACTTATGGTTTCAAAATACCGCTGTTTGACTGCCGTCCATTTTAACCGCTGTTTTTGGCGGGGCTGTTGCGTTGCGGGGGGTGGGGCCGTGTCAATATGAAAGTTTGGGGATACGCCACGCGACGGATTAATACTTATGCGCTAGCTGTCCTCAAATCAATAGACATATTTTGTTTCTTTGCATATAATCTTTGAGAATTATTTGTTCAATATAGGATTTGGCCCCTTGATTGATTCACGATGGCATCAGTACGAGAAAGGCTCACATCAGTGATGGGGCACCTGAACCCCAGCTCAGCTTCCTCAGGCAAGACAGCTCTTTTGCAAAAGAATCCGGATGATATCGTAAGCACATCGGCATTTGGCGACAAAATTACTGACATCTTCAGGTGATTACATTCGCTGCAAGAACGCCTCTCACGAAGGCGAGAAAGGGCGGTCTCAAAGACACCAGAATTGATGACCTTCTCATTTCTCTTTTGGAGGTAGGCCCCACTGCCAAGTACAATGCCTCTCAACTTCAATATTGACTTTATCGATAGATAGTCCGAGAAAAGTCTAAAATAGATCCCAATCTCGTCGAAGACGTCTGTCTGGGTAACGTCCTAGCAGGATCTCAAGGTTATGTCGCCCGTGCCTCTGTCCTCGCAGCAGGATTCCCCATATCCACCGCTGCATCAGTAGCAAATCGATTCTGCTCTTCAGGATTACTAGCTATCCAGCAAATTGCAAATCAGATCATCGCAGGCTCAATTGAAGTCGGCATCGCAGTTGGAGCAGAGAGCATGAGCACTTGCCCTGATGATGGCGCGCCACAGATGAGCACGAGGATTACGGAACATCCGATTGGAAAGCAGAATCTTATGCCTATGGGCCATACTTCTGAGAATGTTGCGGAGCAGTTTAATATTTCTAGAGAACAACATGATGCTTTTGCCGCGAGGTCTTTTCACAAGGCTGAGGTGGCGCAGAAAGCAGGCTGGTTTAACGACGAGATCGTCCCCATAACTGTCCAGTTTACAGACCCTAAAACCGGTGAAGTCATGACTAAAGTCATTACTGCCGACGACGGGCCACGATATGGCACCACGCCAGAATCTTTGTCTAAGATCAGAGCCGCCTTCCCACAGTGGAGTCCTTCTGCTACGACGGGTGGAAATGCGAGTCAAATTACAGATGGAGCGGCGGCTATCTTGCTGATGAAGAGGAAGAAGGCTGAGGAATTGGGACAGCCGATTTTGGGGAAGTTCGTTGGTGCAACTGTTGTTGGGCTGGAGCCGAGGATTATGGGGATTGGACCGAGTTTGGCGATTCCAAAGGTCTTAGGGAAAGTTGGGTTAGCAATTGGGGATGTGGATGTTTTTGAGATTAATGAGGCATTTGCTTCTATGGTCAGTCTGATTTTCTCTATTCATTTTGGCTCAACTGCAAACCGGGAAAGGAGAATGGGAAATGACCAGGAGTTGCTTTCCTCTCGCCTCTCTGTCAAACTTGAGTGCTCTTTAAACCAGAAGTTAATATGGGAATAGGGAGTCTATTGTGTTGAGAAATTAGGTCTAGACCCAGCCAAGGTCAATCCACGAGGTGGTGCGATGTAAGCTTTTTCCCGCTCTTTGGTTCCATTTAGCTTACATTGAATCCAGTGCTTTGGGACATCCTCTAGGATGCACTGGTGCCCGTCAAGTCGTTACAGCTTTATCAGAATTGCGAAGGACTAATACCAGAATTGCTGTCACATCAATGTGTGTAGGAACAGTAAGTCTACCCGCCTCGCAAGGGATATGTGTCTGGTAATTAATGCATCTTAATAGGGAATGGGCATGGCTGGCGTATTCGTGTCGGAGCATTGACATGGTAGAGGTCCGTCCAGTTGACGGAGTTTGCATATAGACCTAGAACAATCACATCGGAATTACTTTTGCAGCCTAATAATTACCAAAGCCCCAGCTCCAGTTTCCCAACTCGTGTGAATTGTGTGGACATTTTTTTCCCTCCAGAAGTTCATATCTGGCTTTGCCATTTCAACCGCTCGCCTGAAACGGATGCTTCATATGGTGTGGAGATTTTGTCTCAGGCCGAACGTCAATGAGTCTTTAACACCTTCATCCCGTCAAGAGTTTTGAAAATAACGAGGCGTTGCTGAAGGACAGGACAACTGAACGTTTTATAGAGTTCATCTGAGAGTAAACAAGAGATGTTACATGACTCCTTGAACTCAAAATGCTCAACCCCGGAAAATTGAGTCGGCGAGCTGCGCTATTGGGACCGTGCCAATTAGAGTTCCTTGGCAACTTGATGATCCTTGGCTATTCGTTCTGTTCCATGCATCCACAAAATGTGAACCGTGGCCGCTGAGACTTCACGACGACGGATTTCCTCAACATTATTTCCTTCTTATCAGAATGCGAACACCATCGGACCGAAGTATTAGAAGTGGTAGTCAGAACGTCAACTCTCATCCTATTGTATCGTTCAACTCTACGGGCCGAGTGACATACCTGTAGAGTGTGCCGGCCAGCCGAAGGCTGAGCAAGCCAAAGCTGCACGCATCAATTCAGAATGAGCACCAATTCTTCTCCAAGTGGTCAATCGCCTCAAGGTCAAGCCCGAAAGTCCCAAGGACCCGAGGAGGATGAGGCTGCGCTTCCCATCGTTGCATGCCGACGCTGCCGGAAACAAAAGGTATGCAGCTTCTTGCTCTTTGATTTTGACACAAGAAGCCATTTGCTTGGCAGGGGCAGCATATCATCTCTTCTCCAATTGGCTAACAGGAACTCCCTTTCAATTTATAGCTGCGATGTTCACGTGAACTACCTGCGTGTAAGAGATGTACAGACCTTTCTACTGTTTGCGATTATCCCCCGCCTCCTGATAGAAAGCTTTTGGCTGCTCAGCGATGGCAAAATGCTAAGGCTAGGGCTCACCGAGATGCTGTCAACGCTCAAGCTGCTCCAACTCAGCAGAGGCTACCTGTCTTGGAGCACAATATGAGCACTCCATTCCCTACTCCCGCAACTCAACTTGAACATAGACCAAGTGTACACACTACACCAGACATTCCTGATGATTATCACCAAACCACTCATGGACAGCACACTTTTCAACATGCAATTGCTCCCATTGTGTCAAGTTTCAATAGATGCCAACTTCCATCTCCAGAGCTGGCGGATTTTTTAATTGAAATGTACTTCTCTCATCTGATGAACTCCACTTTAATGTTTCATAAGAAGACATTTCTTGCTGATTACGCCGCCAAAAAAACACCAGAATCCATGAACTTGAGTATCTTCGCCCTTGCTACAATGCACGTTCTTTTAACACTCTTCTCACTTAAGCAGTACTAATCCAATCCTAGCTTCTTACGTGAATCCGATGGTCCTCCTCGACAAAGTCTTAATTCCAACACACCGAATCTAGACACTTTACCATGGTCCGCAGCTGACCTGGTCGAACAGGGCTATGAGTGGGCTACAACCGCAGCGTACCTTGCTCTGGCTCAGATTGATCATGTTAGAATTGAAAATGTTCAAACATGCCAAAATCTTACCCTGTACTGGTTCTCCGTGGGAGAAGTTGGTCGGACAGACATTCATAGCCGTGAGTACCGTGCGTCTAGCCTGCACCTCAAACCCTTACCGTGATATAGACCTCGCATGGAGAACTGCTCAGCAGCTGGGGCTAAATATCGAAAAGAAACCGTATGACCAGTTGAATGATGACGAAAAGTTGGTTCGAGAATCCGAACGCCGTTGTTTTTGGGCTGCCTGGCTTGGGAATGTTGTTGATCAGAGTGCCAACGCTCGAAGTGGCTTCGCTTGGAGTCAAGTATCTGGCTTGCTCTTACCTTCTGACGAAGAATCTTATGCTGCCGGCAAACCAAGGTCAACAAACAGCTTTGATGATAATGGTATTCTCAAACCTACCAAGCTAGAGAATGATGTGATACGATTATCGCCCTTTGCTGGGCTTGTAAATCTGTTTAGTCTCTGGTACGCATGCTGATTATTTTACTGTGCACCCAGTTGACGTTCCGTGTAGGGTCGAAATTAGAACCTTCACCAAGTTATATGAGCCTTCAGATCCTGAGAGAGTGCCTAAAATGATGTCTGCTTTCTTCGAATTGGATGCTAAGCTTGGTCTCGCGATCGACCACCTGGACCCCTCTATTCGGCATTCCAATGTTGCAGCATTCAAATCGCCTAAGATCAATCCATATTTACTTTTTTGGCTACATGGCCTCTACCGACTATGCGCCTGCACATTGCACTCTTTCTTCGTACCCTTGTTCTCAAACATTCCGCCACATTCTCTCGTATCGAGAAAGCTTGTGAGAATATCAGCTGAGGAAGTAGTCAAGCACGCTGCTCTTACCCTAGATATGGCGACAGCATTCTTGAGCACGAAGCCGGATGTTTCAAGACTTCCTAGCACAACTGGGTACTCCCTATACGTGGCGGTGACGCTACACTTCAAATCCTTAGTTGCACAAAAAAAGGTTGGGATCAGTCATATGGGACGATTAAGAGCAGCATTATTGATCATTGAGCGGCTCAAGCTGTATTGGAATACAGTACAAGGATTGGTAAACAATATTAAGCTTCCCCTCGTAGTACTTGCTGACCACTTCCCTCATAGTGGAAGAATCTCTCAAAACTTATCTCAGAAGCGAGAATCATAGGCCTTGACATCGATACAATTTGTGGTAATGAGACATTTCCACATCCGGGCATGGATGATCAACCTCCAGACATCGAACGGATCGTAGCGTCAAAAGAAAGCCCCAAGGATGGAAACGATACAGACTTCTCTCATTTCATCGCGAACAAGGTTCCGCCTCTAATAGTATCACGGAGACGATCGGTTGCAGGAAATCAGCCTCCAACGAGTGGACGGTCCCCTACATCAGCCTCTGATGCGACGAGAGTTCATGATGACGCTACCAAAAGAAGCAGAGCATTGTCAGATGCAGTGATTACGAGCACAAGCAGTCAAAATCAAGCGGGTCTTCAGGCGTATACAAATATACTCAATCAACCATCTACCATACAGACACAACAAACAAGTTCATGGCAGAGCTGTGGCATCTCGAATGGAAGCACTTACGCATCAGGTATGCTGCAAACACCGGGCAGCATGCCGAACAACTTCCAGCTACTTAGCACAGTCAATGAAAGTCCAGAGATGCGCCCCCAAAATTCCACCTCATCTTACAACCCAAATGGGATACAGTCCGGCTCAGGACATAATTATGATGTGTATGGGAATGGAATGAGTGAGATGATGGGTATGGAAATGGATATTGACCAAATGAACTTCTGGTGGGATCAATCATATATGCCTTTTGATGCCAATGTCGAACATCAACTAGATCCCAGTGCCGATTCAATAGCCAACTCGTATGGACAACATTTCTACCAATGAAAGACGCTGGTCCAGATACAGGATCCCTCAAACTTAGAAGTATTGTCACCACCTTGAAATGCCATCACATGTGCCTGTGCATACCCGAACATTTCCCGGGCCCTGCAGGAGATTACGTGATGAAAAGGCACAGCAAATAAGACGTTGCGAAGAAGCCAACGACATACCATGTTACCACACATCAAAGGCGGTACTGAGCACTACAGAAGTGCTTGAACCGAAACTCATTTTGTGGACAAAATACAACTCTATTCCTTTCATTAAAGCTTTTCAGGCCTATCAGCTTAACTCCTTGATACCGCTTCTTCCACTCGGCTTAATTCATCACACCGGAGGAAAACTAAAATGAACGTCTCAGCCCTGATTGCCGGCTATGATACTATACCATACGCGGACCGAATTGCCAGTTTGATAGAATTAGGTAGAGCATCAAAAACAGAAGCTAGTGCGAAACAATTGGCAGAAGACCTCTCTAATGGTTCCTTATACGAGCAACTTCTCAGCTTAGAGACTTGCTACGGTAGCCACGACGTCACCCTCGCCCTCAAAGCCATTGATTCTCCGTCACGCCATCTGAGAAGAAGAGCCATTAGCTTGGTATCTTTACTTGGGTCGGATAGGCAATTACTTGATGCGTTGAATAGTCTCCCTGCTTTCCTTCAGAGATATGCTGTGAGACGTATGAGAAATTTGAGACCGAGCCGGAGGAGACATGGTGTTATTGATCGTTTTGTTGATGGCTTGGCGGAAAAAGATGTAGAGAGTGAGGTCTTCCGGGGCTTTCTGCTTTACGCCTCGGAGGAGCTGGTCGAGAAGCATTTACCCACATATATCGATGTCTTCAATAGCTTTGACTGGACTCGTTTGGCCACCTATCATCCGAATATTGCTCAAAGAGAATTGGGGAGGTGGGTCTCTCATTCTGAGGATGAGGATCCACGCCTACTGAAAACTGGGAACAAAATTATTACTCAGTGGTCGAGAAAACAGCAAACTGCAGATCGGGCATTAGCTCTGCTACGCACTATGGCGGAGAAAACCCCCTTATCTAAACTTCCACTGAGAGCTGTCCTCCAGATTCGATGCAAGGAAATCATAGCCATGGTCCTCGATGCCGAAGGTGTTATTCAAGACTTCGAGTTTCAGCAAGTGTCTTCTCGGAGGGCTTCATCAAAGATGGCCAAGAGTCTATCCATCAGCAACATGTTAGCCTTACTCGACCGATATGAAGACACGATTGATGCCTATGACTTGTATATGTACACACCTGAGCAACGGCGAGCAATTTATGGAAAGGTTCGGGAGGCATGGAGAGAAAGCGATGGTACTCTGAGCACTGACATAATCTGCTCGCTGCCGGTAGACCTGCGTGTCAAAGAAGCAAGGCGGTGCTTGAAACTTCGAGCAATGGAGGCGAAACCTGCTAGCAAGATTCCATATATCTCATTATTACCCTGGGACGAGGCCATCATTTTACAAAGACCATTTCTCCAATCAAGCGATGCTGATACACGGATGTCTGCCTTGCAATGGCAAATAGAAGCAGCCAAATACAACGAATCGCACCTCTCAGATGCGCTAGACTTGATCGTCAAGCGACAAAACGAGCAAGATCCTATGCGCCGAACTATGATCTCCGCTCTTCGAACAATCCCCACTGGCAGGTGGACCACTAACCACTTGCCGGCTCTTGAAACGATTATAGGCCACGCCCTTGATGCTGGAGATCTCTCGAGCGCCACCCACCGCGAGCTCCTCGGTTTCGTAACCAGAATGCTCATAATCCAACCAGAATGGGCCGCGGCACAATACACACACATCCAGACAACTCGGGGATTTCTAGACTGGAACAACACCCTCGATCTCTGTGGCTCCATCCCCATCCCAACTATAATGGGGGCAGTCCGCACCCATATCTCACCTATCCTCAGCACCATCCTCTCTCAGCGTAAAACCAGCGCTCTACTAGCAATCACGCAACAATTCGAACAAGTCCCAAAACATTGGCCCGAACTTCAAGAAGCTATCATTACTGCCTTGACCAACGACGATGACGATAGGGAGTTCTCCTACTACTCAGATCGCATGCTCACCTACTTGATTAGAGCTCGTCCTAATTCCTGGTTCTCAATCATTCCTCAGCTTTTCGAGAAGCAGAGAAAGATTGTTGGGAGGAAGACTATTGCTAATTACGTTCGCTGGCATGAGCCTCAGCGAGTTGGATTTTATATTATGGAACCGTATGCAAAGGATGATAATTGGGGCCGTCGTTCCATTGACGTTCATTTCAAGCGACAATTCTGGCGCATGACTCCTAAACAGCAAGAATCCCTCGCTGCGGTCACAGTAACCGACCTTGAAGATCCTTCCATTGCCCAGAAGTATAATAAAATCTGCCGTCTAGCACTTCTGCCATTTGTTGACGCGAAGCATCTTATGCATTTTGGACGATTGGAAGAGAGAGCGGCGATAAGAGATCCTGCTGTCATGGCACTAGGAATGTTAGACAGTGACCAAGGCGTTCCTCTCCTTCTTGATGCACTGCACGATCGGAGGGCACGAATTGCCATCTATTCTCTGAGAAGGACATTCAACGTCATGTCCAAATCTAAGGTCCTTAAACTTCTCTCTGCGGTACCAATGGAGAAAGTCACAGTCGCGAAAGAAGCAGTGCGCTTAATTGGTGATTTAGGGACGGAGGAAGCGTTTCAACACCTACTTGCTATGGAAAAGCAAGATCTCCATAAAGATGTTAGAATTGCACTTTGCCGTGCCCTATGGTCTTTCCTAGGCCGTCCCCAAACTTGGGAAATTTACGGTCGTGCTGCCTTAGACCCCGAACCCGAAATTTCGAAAGCTGTAGTGAGAATCCCTGATGACGGTCTTACAGACGCTCGCCGTACCGACCTTCTTAAAACCCTCCTCAAGCTTCTCAACCACCAAAATGCAGAGGTAAGGATCGAGACTTTGACTCGGCTTGAAACAAGTCCGCTGAAAGACACGGAGAGCATCTTGAGTCCAAAGTTATTTGAACTTATTCTTTCTCCCCTAGAGAAAGAGTGTGAAGGAGCCGCGAAGGCAATTTTTACTACTTATGCGAAATCGCATCACGAGCTAGTTGGTGATGTTTTCAGGAAGATCTTACCTAACAAGAGGGTGCTTAAGATGGTGCACAAACAATATATTGCCGTCATTGACCCTGTCTGGAACAAGCCCCTCTTCCCCTGTACACGTCTCATTCTTGACATCCTCGCTCAAGACCGCTTGACCACCTCGCTCCGCCTTGCGCTCATTTTTCACGGCATACCTTTTTCCGACCAACTGCAGTATCTCCTGGGTATCATACCCTCTCTCCATCCAGATGCTCTCCACATGGCAACAATGTTTATCTCACGCGATCCAGAAGACGGTTATAACAATCGTTACAAATCCCCTGAGCCTCCCAAGCCAATCGCGATCGCGAATGAACAAACTCTAGGGGAGCATCAAGATCCAAGGGGGAGGAGATTAGGTTTGGCATATCTTTGTATGCTTGGGGGCGAGAGGGAGAACGAGGTTTGGACCCGGGAAATGAAGAAGCGATTGGAGTGGTATAAAAGTGATGAGGATCCTGGGGTTGCTGAGTGGGCAGAACTTGTCGATGTTCCCGAGGTTGAGGAGGAGGATGGTAGTGATGGTGATGACGAAGAGAGGAGAGGTGGCGAGGGGAAGAAGGTAAGGAGAGAAAGAAGGGGGGTGGGTATTAGGGGTGGGAGAGGCGGACGTGAAGGCAGAGGGGGGAAGGAGGAGATATTTTATGATTCAGACTCAGACTGAAAGTTTAGGCAATACGACTGACTGAGTATAGAATGAAATCAAAGACATACTATACAACAAGATGGTGATGATCTCTTCTTGGCAAGATGTGAAATAAGTATCGTGATTGTCGTTGTTTGTCTCACCTCGCTTCTCTCTCCACATTCGCTTATTACAAACCCTTGTAATCCTTCATGATCAGGCATGAGAGTTGCAAAGATAGCGTGAAGCATGTATTTAAAAGAGTGAATGAGTGGAATTTCCATAAGTAAAACTCAGCTCTCTACTCATACTACAAACAACTCTGCTGCGTCTATCCATCTGCCGCCACTATGTCCACACCATCCCTAACCCCTAGAGAAACAAGATTTGAAAGGAAGAGACGAAAAAGAAGAGCAAATTATCCACTAAATCCAGAAGACATTCAAACTCAATAGCGCGTCCTCTGAACCTCAATCATCTCAACATCCGCACACCCAGCTTCCCTGCTCGGATTACAGAGACCCATAGTTCGCAGTGGTCTCAGGACCAGACGTACCTAGGGAGCTAACGTATGGCATGCCCTTGCTATCACTGCTGCTTGAGCCATAAGCAGGATCAGAATAGCGAAAGTCATTGTCCAGTGCGCCGTTGTTATGATAAGCTGGCGCACCTGTGTAGTTACCATTGTCGCCGTAGCCTTGTTGGCCAGAGTAAGCAGTCTCATAATATCCAGATACAGCTGCACCAGCATAGGTGTTCTCAACATGTCCAGCTAAAGCTTGTCCGGCGTAGGCATTCTCCTCATAACCTGCCCTCTCGAAGGAAACATCATTCTCTCCATTCACTGCGCCCGCCTGTTGATAAGTACCATACGTCTCATTCTCTCCTCCTCTACCAGAAGACTGAGCCACACCTTGCACGGAAACACCGTCCCAGGTATTGCAGTTCCTGGCACTGGCACTGGCACTTAAAGACGTATTATTATATGAGTTTCCCGTAATATCGGTAGCGAGGCGTTTCCGACCGGTACCTGGACGCTTTTGCTTGCGGGGAAGAGATGAGGTGTGATATTGTTCAACGGGTTTGGGGGTCAGGAATGGGCTAAGGCCTTGGACCTGGGAGGGGTAGGAGCCTGGGTTGCGTATGAGTGATGGTGGAGTTAGAAGGGAGAAGAGGGGACATACTAGCTTCAGCTCGACCCGTGGTGACACGCTCTAGGGATTTCTCTTTCTCTTTATCGGTAGGCTTGTCTTGGGATTGGGAGGTGCTTTCAGATTCAGACTTCCCTCCCTTTGGAAATTGACTGAGAAGGGGCGAATCCATTCCTTGCCTCTCATAATTAATGGCACGTGAATTGGTAGTCATTACGGCTCGTTTCTTAGCTTTCTCTAACTCTTTCCTCTTGCGACCTGTCATGTTGTTAGCATAAATCGAACTTCTTGCCCTGGCTAAAGCCCAGAGCCCCCATGAACAGGAAAGCCAAACATACCGTTTTCCCACTCCTCCCTAGTTCCATCAAAATCCAACCTCCGGTTCCCCTCCCAAGCCATCCTAAGTCCCCTAGTAATTCTACCTGGCCTCTGTCTATCCATCAGCCCTCCACTCTTAACAATATACTTCTTTGTAACCATTAATCTCCCCAAACACCGAATGATATCTCTCTTCTCGATATCTTCTCTAAATTTTTCTCCATGAAGGGCTTTGTTAAATTCGGTGGCGAAGTTGAGGTAGGTTATTGAGCGTGCAGTGCCATTGGGGTCTTTGCCGGTGGGGGTGAGGTGAACGCCTCGGGCCATGAGGGAGAGCATTGTTTGCAGCTAAGGGACGAGTTAGCGATTGTAAAGAACAGTGTGGTAACAAAATAGGGGTAATGGTGATTCAAATTACTTCGAATGTAGTCCATTCATGTTCTTTGGTGCGGGTGGGAGGCATCCTTGTTTTCAGGGTTAAGTGCTGTGCTTGACCTGTGAAGCTGAATCAAAGCTCTAATCAGAGCGCGACAACAGTTCGTTTATAAAGACGAAGAGGTCTAGGATTTGATATGGATATCGAAGTATTCACGTAGTAGCGGAGTGACGGCAGTACAGCTACCATGAATGTGCAAAGAGCAATGATGGGCAAATCTGAAGTTCAAGTTTACTCTGCGATCTGTGATCTGTTCCTGTTTGCAGATCGAAAAGTTTGAAATTGAAGATAAAGAGGGGGGATTTATAGGTAAGCCTTGAGCTTTAGCGCATTCATGTGGTGAGAAACGTTCGCTGATCGAGTGTGAAAATCTTGAGTCAAATTTAACCTAACTCAAATGCACCCAAAAACCACCACTCCTATAACAGAAGTGTAAACATTCCAGCATATATTACAGGCCTTGTCAGATAGAATGAGACTGTACACAAACTGTATTGTTGCATAGTTTGGTAGCGGGTAGTAGAGGCAAAGATGTTGACGGATCTTCTCAAAGTCGCGGAGGGAGCAGAAACGTCGATTCGCTAAGCATCGCAAGAACATTCCTTCAAGTAACCATTCACCCACCATAAGGATTGGGAACCACAAATAGACAGGAGTTCGGATGAATATTCTCACAATCGATCCAACAGCAGTCGGGTAATGGTCCTTAAGCAGGATAGGTAGCTGCCTAAAATAATTATTGAGAAGGCAAATCGCCTCGTCTTGCTCGAAGATGAAAGTGTCACCTATTTAGTATAATATTTACGACTAAGACAGTCGCGTCAACCAAGGCAGGCAGAGGCATCTTCGAGATGTTTAAATGATTCATTGATATGATATAATTCACAAGGGTGCACTTGCTGATTATGACCCACTAATGTGCATAGCAACATTGGGATCCCTCTTAAACATGATAGAATATTCTCGCAAGCACATGGTGCCTGCTAGAATCCCCAATACCTGTGTAAATGCAACCATATCCAACGCCCCCAAATGCGATGAGCTTTTGACTAAGGGTAACTTCTTAATAGATACCCTGGGTACGATATTGGAATGTGTCATAACTAGCTTTTGTCAATAAAGACTCAAAAGTGGGGTCAGTTTACACTTACAGTCGTGTGTAGTAGCTCCCCAAAGATTTTCCAATTAAATCAGTCTCCACAAATTGCTCAGCTTCATCTGCACTGAGCTGGAGCTGAAAGCGTTGGCGAAGACTATTGACAGCTTGCTGCAACCCATATGAAAAGCATGGCATCTTCGACTCTCGACCCATAATGCTAACCAGATCAATAATATTGTCCGCGGACCTTCGAAGAGCTATATGAGGTCAGAATGGGTGAGGATAGTGGCCAGCGAGAATAAATACCTTGAAATGCTTGCTTGCATAATTTTTTGTAATCATCAAAGCCAGGAGAGCCAACCCCCCCTAGCACGTCGACATAATCTTGTGTGAGTTTGAAGGGAGCGGCTTCAAAACCAACCGACCCTGGGGAATTCGAAAGCATGAACCCAAAATCGATATGAATGATATGCCCCTCGTTGTCAATGAGCACATTGCCGTTGTGGCGGTCCTTGAGTTGGAGGATATAGGAGATGATGCTGTAAGCTGCAAGTGATCGTTTGAATGCATCTTCCGCCGCCTTATAAGCATCTGTCTCCGGCGCGCCAAAAGTCTTTACAAAATGATCTTTCAAAGTGGCGATTCGCCTCCGAGGATTTTGCCCAGCTTCAATAGTAGCAAGAGTCAAACTTCGCTTCAGAGAATGTAGGGATACGCCATTGGTGATGGTTTCGATCAATCCAGAAGACTCTCCTGTCACCAGAATCCGCATTCTTTTCACCCAGACGGGAGTTTCAGCGTCTTGCCAGATCTTGTCGCAAACCTGAATGAGTTGGCATGCAAAAGCTTCTTGTCTCAAATCAGCACCAGTCTTAACAATGACACTGAGGACATCCCAATTCTTCATCCAGCCATATGGCGAAGACTTTCGAATTCTTTCCTTCTTTTCGCTCCATGCTTCACCGAACGTTGCGGCACTCGGATCATCCCTATCGCCTTTTCTCTTCACACCACCGGTCTTCTGATCATTCTCCATTCGAGCAGCTCCGGCACCACTATCTAAACCAGGCTCTGATATCCCCTCACCCTCTATATCTTCTGGGTTGATATTTGCGGCAGCAACATTAGCATTTGCCATGATTACGTCGAAAGTCGGGGCATTATTATCATCTGTTTCAAAGCTCTGTTCTTCTAAGCTCTGCATACTTGCAATGATTTTCGCACGGATTGCTGCAACCTCGCTCTTTGGTCTTTTACCGCTCGTAGACTCGAGTTGTGCTAGCATTTGTGATGCTGTCCGCATATGGGTAGCTAGGGCGGAGAAATCGGGTTGATCAGAGGCTCCAGATCTGCCATAGCTAGGTAATGTCATCTTACGTGAACCCCCTGGGCTTGTTGACCTAGATGTGGAAGCCCCTGACGTCCTTGGCGTTGCAAGAACAGATGGAGTTGATAATGTTGTTGCGCCACTAGATAACCGAGGCGGATGAGTCGTTAAAGAATGTGGAGGTGGGGTATTGTCTTTGGTTGGAGCATCGTCAAATGCTTTAATTAGTGGTGAGCTCCCAAGATCACCAGAGACTGGCTCGAACACACTGTCCGGTGCCGCTTCGTTGGATTTTACTCCGTTGGAGACGTGCGCTGATTCTGAGAGATCAAAGATACGTTTTCGGCCTGTCCCCTGTTCTGAAAGTAGTTTTGTAAGGAGTCTCTCATTGTCAACCGTCGTAGGATCGAATGTAAAGTCATCTCGCAGGACCTCCACCATAAGAAGGTATGGCACTTTCTCTGCACTGTTCAAGACAGTTGCTTCTGCTGGGTTGAGACGTACAATTCGGTGATGTCTGCTTTTGCTAGGTACACCATCAACAAGGGTGGCTGGGCAGATCA
This sequence comes from Tricladium varicosporioides, assembly GCA_021365295.1. Classification (NCBI taxonomy): domain Eukaryota; kingdom Fungi; phylum Ascomycota; class Leotiomycetes; order Helotiales; family Tricladiaceae; genus Tricladium; species Tricladium varicosporioides. The sequence continues at coordinate 124,730 of JAJTIW010000010.1, read as the reverse complement.
CCGGAATATCGACTTCAGCAGGAAGATCCTGAGCAATTAGAGCAAGCTCTGCTCGCAAAGCACTTAGTCGAGCAGGCTTCGGCACGATCACTAAACGATTCGATATATCTTCCAGGGCAGTTAGGAATTGCGTTTCACATCTAAAATAGTTCTGCCTTAATAGCTTGACTTTCTGAGGTTCAGATAATGCAGAAGGAGTTAACGCTCTGGTGATATGGGTGTGTTTTCGAGCCATCATGTCAGGGTTGCGTGGAGTTAGCCCAGCAGTAGCAGGGGTGGAGGGTCGTGTGGTTGTCATCCTTGGAGAGCGGGAATCAGGTAAGGGAAGGGATGAGGAGCTAAGTCGAGGATCAGCTGCTTGAAGGTCAAGATGGGCGGGTCGAGGCCGTGCTTCGAGATTGACTTTTTTGCCGGAACTGGAAGAGAGTGGTCTTTCATGGGAAGCGGCTCGAGGAACCTTCGGTCGAGTACCATTCATTCCATTAGCCGGTGCGCTTGCAACTCTAGATTCTTTTGCCCTCCTGGTCCTAGTGGACCCTGGCGTAGTTGTGTGACTTCTGACAATCTTCTGCTGTGTCTGGCTTCCGTCTGATATCGTATCCCCTGTGGATTGTGGCTTTCTAGCTTGGGATATGGCGAGTGGTCCAGCCCATCGCGGAAGAAATGGTACTGCTACACTGGCGAGAACAAAGCTGGCAAGGACCGTAGTAGGCAAAACATTTTCCTTGATCTTCTCGTTCCTGGACGGCTCCGCAACACCGAATACAATATGCTGCACCTTATTGTATATCCTCCTACATGTCTTGAATGCTTCGGACTGTGGGTTCGCGGAAAGGTCATGCAGATATGTCTGGAAAAGCCAGAAGGTCTACAATACATGATAGTCAGCACATCTCCGCTATACCGTGGCAGAGGAATCTCACCAGTAACGCAGCATTCACAGACTCCTCACACAGATCCAATATAAATTCTTCCAAGGCCATAGACTCATTGTCGACGCTGATGATAAGGTGGCATAATTGGGGTAGAAAGAACTCGATTTCTTCGTAACTAAACTGTCGGAGCTTCGAACATAGGACATAATGGATGCCAACATGGTCTGCATAACGTCTAGCATAGGAGGGTCAGCTCTATATCTCTCCACCAAGCTCCGAGGTGCGCCTTACGAGAGATATGCTACGGAGAGGAAGGGATTCTGGTTGAATACATCGCTCTCGATGAACCGCTTTAACAGGTCCCACGACATTGGAACGCTGTGTTCGGTCGGTATGGGGAGTAGTGAACGGGAGGCGCAACGCCTCTAATATTCTTCGACATCAACGGGTGCTGGCGAAATCGATTTTCATAGCTGCGCAAGCCATATAAACAGCCAAGCAATGGAGGAGAGGATGTCAAGATTCGAGGTCATCCACCAAGCCCAAACCCAGATTGCGGCACGCTGAACTAACCGAAGCACGCTACAGAACGCCGCCTGAAGCCCGTTCTTACTTAAGCTTAAATGACGGAGTTTCGAGTTATATTAGAAGATTCAATTGCAAATGCAGCTGAAAGAGAATTGACTGGATTTTGAGAGAATTCTGATTTCGAAGGACTTCTTTGACGGACAGGAAAATCCTGATATCCGCATTTCTAAAGGGTCTTCCAGAATGCTGCAATCTGGTCGTTACTTGCAGGCATCACGTACACCGCCCTGAGCCACGGACTTTTAGGGTCAAGTGCCAGTCAAGCGCTGAATAGTTTTTCCGGCGCCCGAATATCAAACGAATGGAGTGATGTCTGGAGGGTCCTTCATGCAACACAACTTTCGGCTCAGAGCCGGTGTGAAATTTCATGCAGAGAGCCAGTGAGGATTTCAATGGTGAATTATGCTGATTGAGAGGTCTACGGGTGAAGCTCGGCATATGTATCAGTGTCTGTGATCCTGGCAAAGACTTTATGATTCTCTCCTCTTCAGTTTAAATGAATCCTTAAATCATATTAGCTATCCATGGTAGACTCGTGATCCTTTGTTTATTCTCGAGTCCTCCGCCTTTGTTTATTCAACCACTTAACACGTCGAAGCGTGACTCCTTCGCCGGGACGCGTTGATGGCAAAGCCTAATAAGGCTTAGCGCAAAGTGCCCCACCAAAGCAAATCGCATCTGAAATTTTGGCGGCTTCTTCTTTTCTTCTCTCCTTCCCTCTGGCAACAGCCAGCACGGGCACCACTAAGTCGATAATACAGTCGCAATCATGAAGTACGTTCTCGTATCAGGAGGTATGTCTATATTAGAGAGTTTTTCTGGTGAAATAGTATAGACTAACGGTCTTGCAGGTGTCATTTCTGGCATTGGGAAGGGTACAATTGGTATGCGCTCTTAACCCCACGAAAAAGGAACCAAATGCGGGGGGGGAAGCAGAATAGCTGCTGATATGAATAATTGTAGCCTCTTCTGCCGGCTTGCTGCTCAAGACGATTGGATTAAAGATAAGTCTGTGCACACCCACAGACGAGCAAAAAGACTAACTCGCGCTGCACGTATCTTCAATCAAGATCGACCCGTACATGAATGTCGATGCCGGAACAATGGCACCTACTGAGTAAGCTTTTATCTTGAGCATTCTCTACAATATCTTGTGCAAGTCTTATGGGTCCCTAGGCATGGCGAAGTCTTTGTCCTCGACGATGGTGGAGAAGTCGACCTTGACCTTGGCAATTACGAGCGCTACCTCAATATTACCCTTACGCGCGAGAGCAATATTACTACTGGCAAGATTTACCAACATGTCATCGAGCGGGAACGTCGTGGTGACTACTTGGGAAAAACCGTTCAGGTTGTGCCGCACTTGACTGATGCGGTTCAAGACTGGATTGAGCGAGTTGCCCGAATTCCAGTCGATGATACCAATGAATCGCCAGATGTTTGCATTGTCGAGTTGGGAGGTACAGTGGGTGATATTGAGAGTGCTCCATTCATTGAATCGATGCGACAATTGAAGAGGCGAGTTGGAAAAGGCAACTTTTTACAGATTCACGTCTCTCTTGTTCCCGTCATCCATGGAGAGCAGAAGACAAAGCCCACACAGCATGCAATTGGTGATGTTGGCCGTGCGGGTCTTGTGCCTGATCTTGTAAGTCAATTGATTTAAGGGAGGTAAACGTGCTAATTCCGTAAGATCGCATGCAGATGCGATGTTCCTCTCGAGAAGAGTACAATCGATAAAATCGCCATGTTCTGCCAGGTTGAGCCCGAGCACGTCCTTGCAGTCCACAATGTTCCTACGACCTACCACGTTCCTCTCCTTCTCGAAAAGCAGGGTCTTCTGAAGACCTTCAATTCCATCCTCAATCTTGATTCCATTCCAAAAGCCCAAAACCTCATTAATCGCGGACAAGCAACTTGGACCCAATGGAGAGCTCTTACAAACCAACAAGACCGGTTGTATGAGCATGTCAATATTACACTAGTCGGAAAATACACCAATCTTCACGATAGCTACCTGAGTGTAATCAAGTCTCTCGAGCATAGTGCTATGAGATGTGGGAAGAAGTTGAATCTCGTTTGGGTTGATGCGTCGAATCTTGAGGAGCAAGCAAAGACTGAGAACCCTGCAGAGTTTCACAAAGCATGGCACGCAGTCTGCACAGCAGATGGTATTCTAGTTCCTGGTGGGTTCGGAAACAGAGGTACTGAAGGCATGATTCAAGCAGCAAAATGGGCTCGCACAAACAAGACTCCATACTTGGGAATCTGTCTCGGCATGCAAATTGCGGTCATCGAGTTTGCCAGACACGTCTGTGATATCTCAAAGGCGGGCTCAATCGAGTTGGACGAAAAATGCCAGGATCCAGTTGTCATTTTCATGCCCGAAATTGATAAGTCCAACCTTGGTGGAACCATGCGACTCGGTCTTCGACCAACACTCTTCCAAGAGGGCTCAGAATGGTCTCGATTGAGACAACTATACGGCGAGAAGAAGGAGATTCACGAAAGACACAGGCATCGATACGAAATCAATCCAGATTACATCGATCGCCTCCATAAGGGTGGACTCGAATTCATCGGAAAGGATGATAAGGGAGTACGAATGGAGATCGTCGAATTGAAGGATCACCCATGGTATGTCGGTGTCCAGTTCCACCCAGAATACCTCTCTCGAGTTCTGGATCCAAGTAAGCCATACCTTGGATTTGTCGCAGCTGCAGCAGGATGCTTGGAGAAAGTCACGTCGGATATCATGGCTACGGAAGGTGTTAATGGTGTTAATGGTGTCAACGGTGCTCTGACTAATGGAGTCAATGGCGTTCGTATCTAAGTGTTACTTTGTTGGTGTCAGTCTATTGCATGCTTCTGGTGGTCAACTTGCGGGGGTTGGGATATGGTAGATCAATCATTCTGCAAAGTCATGAATCATGAGTGTAGGCGTTTGTGAATATTTAAGCGAACAAAAGGGATAACATACCCAATTACACAATATATACCCAACTACGCACTCGCGCTCTTATTTTCTCGCTTCCCCGTGAAGTTCTCGCAATCGTGTCCAGGCTTGCTGGTTTATTACTCTTCCACATCATTTCACAACAACCAAGGCAAGAACCACTCTCTCTCTTCTCAATACCAACCTTCCTTCCACTACCGCGCAACGTCCTCGGCGCCATCTTCCACCATTTATAATAAAAAATAGTTAACTTCTGCGAGCAATCTCTCACCAAAATGATCACTTTCCCCACGTCCCGTTATTTTAAACTCCAAATTCTACAACTACAGAACTGACAGGACTTTATGTAGATGATCCACCTCGCCCCGGTGATAAACGTGGCCCCAAAAAATAAAAGTCCAAACTCGAACATGCCTTCCTCTATTTCTAAGCCGTGTCGTGGGCAAGCGTGGCGCGTCGAGAAATAAAAAGAACTGCTGAGGGGAGAATCTCGATGATGCAAGTCAGATATGAAATCCAGGTTCATCCTCCCATCCCTATAGTTCTAACACGAGAGAGTAGAACCAGAACTAGGTTTAGCACTAACAAATTGGCTCTAGGTCGCAAGGGTGTTCAAATCCGCAATATTTCAAGAGATCAGAAACAATAATATTGTGGTAAAAGCTCGTGAAAAAGAAAAATTAAAGGCAAAAAGAAAGAAAAAGAAAATTAAAATGATAAAAAATAATTTGGCTTTGTGGGAGTTACACTTGTGTTGTGAGAGTATTGACATGAGGTGGATGGAAGGGTGTATCATAGGTGATGAATGATGATAACAAGATGACTGACAGTGAGTTGTAAATCTTAATTAGAATTTCGAAGATACGGGGAGAGGTTGAGATAAGATGAGAACTACTTTTTAGTAAGATAGGGAAATTTGTATCTTGTGGATATTTACAAGCAAAGAAAAATTGTCATAAATCGTAATAACATTAGACTATCGCTAGCATTATTAATTCTGCTTTCTCACCTCCCATCTCCAAAATCCACACACTCTTGCTTAAAATTTTCCAACATCACCATCACCCTCTCTCAAAGCATTCCGTCTGGTTTGATCTTCCGCCCATGCAGCAGGCTCCTTCCACCTCGGCAAACTACTCGCCATCGTTGCGTTCTCCAGATCTTTATCAGGGAGATTCCAGCCCCAACCCCAGCTACTACTTGCTTGCGTAGTCGGAGACAGCGAATTCCTCTCATTTAGTCCCAACATGAAATTCTGAATGTGGCTTTGCTCGGAAATATGAAGAGGATGAGGATTTGTAGGGTTGTTATTACAGGCATTCACAGCCGGGTTCGAGGCCAATGGGTTTAAAGGTAGAGGGAGGTTTTGGATTAGTCGCTCTGAAAGTTTTCGTTCCAAAGCACCAAATTGAAAGGGTGTTTTTATCTGGTTCGCTTTCGCTTGTGTAATCGTTGTCACTGGCAGAGCTTGTTGCGCAAAAGGATCAATAAACTGTGGCCCTTCTTCCCTCGCCAGTTCCTGTGAACTTGGATCCGAACTTGGCTGGGTGAATTCTGCGAGGGTAGTACTTTCGTGCTTTTTGTCCTTGATTATTGATAGAGGTGCGGGTTTGAGTTTATCTTTGGAGTAGTTGTAGGTGTTGGACATCTTATGCACGCCCGATCCGCGAGCCATGCCTATTTCATGGGAGCGGGGGAGAGGGCGAATGAATACTTGTCCGCGTGTGAATTCTACTTCTACACCTGAATTATTGAATGAAGCGCTTGAACGGGAGCGCTTGAGTTGTGGTGTGGTCTGGGAGGTATGATAGTTGTGCAGGTGTGAGTGTGAATATGCCCTTTTGATTTCGCGTCCTTTCCCGTTCTTCACAATAGACACAACGCTGGTATTTCGCCCTATAGAATACGTCGGGATGATCTGGCTTGGGGTTTTGACGCTCGGATGGACATAGTGGATGCTCCCTCGTCGGCTGCCTGTCTCTTCAGCTTCCTCGTACTCGGAATCCCAGATTGAGGGACGCCGATAGCTGGGTGGACTGACAGATGGAGTAGAGCACCGGTGGGATTTGGTGGTTTCGGAGTATAGGGGGCGGCGGCAGCGGCGGCGGAAGAAAATTAGGAGGATAGCGAGGAGGATTGTTCCTACTACTGTTGAAATTGTGAACCTCTGTCTTTGGGACTTAGGAATATGCTCATCAGGGAGAGGCTCACTAACCTCCTGCAGCTACTAAGGCGAGAATTATTGCTGTGGACCCTGAAGAGTCTGATGAGGACTTAGATGTCACTACGGTATTTGATAAAGGAAGTGCTGCCACGTGGACAGTTGGCGAGTTGTCATTGTGGGTAGTTTCGAGTATTACTGATGGGACTTGCGAAGTACTTGAAGAGGGTATGAATATGGACTTTGGTGTGACCTGAGATTCAGGAATTGGAGTTAGAGATTGAACAAGGACGGACGTAGTTGGTATCGTCGTAGATATTAGAGGCGCGAGTGTTGAAGATTTAAGTGCTTGGGTTGTTGTTGGGACTGTTGATTGAAGTGCCTCAGGCTTTGGAGGTTGTTGTCTGCCTAAAAGAGGGGAAAGAGCAGCTTTTCTTGGTGTAGATGGAGGTAGTGGAGTTGGTTCATCTCTTTTCAGGTTGTGAATATCGTCAAATTGTGGTATCCTCAGATGAAGATCTAATCTTCTATGCTTTTTTCCACGATAAACCCCTTCCCGTCTCTGAGTAAACTCTCGTGATGCCATTGTGTCCGCGTGATTATGATAACATAAAATTATAGGAAATCGATCGTCATGTAAATGGTAAGATGAACCACATCCCCATGGGATGCAGGTAGTATTAAATTCATCCATTGCATAGATCGAGAAGCTTTCCTGATAAATCGAACAGTCGCAGACAAACTCTAAGAACTGCATGTGTAAAGCGTAATCCAGACACAGAGATTTCTTCCACACGATTGACGACTTTGAGTTCCCATGCACAGACAGACGAGGCTTACACTGGCAACCTGAGGGTTACCACGTACATACACGTGGAGCAACTGCTGGCCAATCGGACTATTGAAGGTCAATGCTGTACTTCGGCGATGAACATGAGAGTAGTAGAGAAATAGAGCAAAGACCGAGCTCGTTCGTCAGCAGAACCGTTAACGGCGGTCGAAGACCTATACATTACGTCAGTGATCAACGATACAAGCTTGACAGTCTTAAGGCTTGAAGCCTTAAGCATGTAAGATGCTAGTGAAACATTTCAGACAAGTCCGAATAACCCAAAATCTGAAAACAATTGGGCCAGAAGCAGGTCCTGGGCGCCGAATGTGCCATTCGCCAATGAAGGACACGAACTTGAAACATCGCGGAGAATTCCCAACCCTGGGGAAATGGGGACAACCCGCAAGAACCTGGATTTCAGCCTTATTGTCGCCGACTATGAGAAGCCGGAGGATAACAAGTTCATCTTTTAAGCCCGAGACTTTTTGTATTAAAATGTGTGTTACCACGTGATCAATCAAAAGTTCATAAAATGGTCAACAAATATTAGCTTGAAAAGAAAATAATTATCAAAAAATGCAAAAAGTGCAAGTCGTTCAGCTGTGATATGCGGGATGTAAGATACTCACATGACAGAAAAGGCTCAAGTAGAAGTGCCACCTGAGTAGCACTGCAACGGTAATTGAGAGTAGTACAAACACTGCGAACGTTTTGTGACATTGCCCGAATGGGGAAACTGTAAAGCCTCAAGTTTAAAATACTAGATTTAGTATCCACTCAGTGAAAAAGTCTTATTCAGCATATCAAGTTTAGTGTAGTCTAAACGTTGACAACAGCTTTTCACCTAGATCTGATGAACTGTTCATGAACTATACGGTGACAAGCCTATTCAGGAGCAAATGGGCTATAGCCGAATGGTATGCAACTTATGTAGACATGGGTTGAAGAGAAAACATATGCGATTTGCTTCCCATCAATATATGTCCATCTAGGGTTGTAGTGTTTCCTATAGCAAAAACTCGAATTGTTTGCGGCTCAGCGTTTTCTATACTCTATGTTCCTAATACACGCGAACTGGTTTCTCTTGAGAGGTAAACTTGAAGCGGTGCTGAAGGTAGTGCTCCACAGAGAGTTTACAGACAAAAGGATGTTTTGAAGTTGGGGATTGAAGATGTTTTGACTGAATTCGCTAGAAAAAGGGGCTAACCTCTTTGGGGCAATTTCTGGCTGGGTCGTATTGCCACCTGATATACCCTATACTCTATTTGCCTCCTCCCTCTGCTTTCCATGTCAGTATCATCGCAGCCCATTTCAAATCAAAATTTTGCGCCAGAAAGATGCACCTACTAATTCCCCTTCAGACCACTGGACCCCAGAAAATTTAGCTCGTTCAGCCAGTGAAAATTCTCGAAACCTCGCAACGATGGCGGTTTCAAACAGGTTTCCATGCACTCGCATCGACTTGAGGGAAAGTTAACAAACGGAAAGCTATGCAAAACCATACACCCAACGCACGCCACGCGCAACTTGGTTCTATTGGGTAGCTTGTACCCGGGCATTGATATCTAGTATCCGGAGAATGTTTGGAAACCGGAAAACCACTCTGTGAAGCACGAACTCTGCCATCTCATTCAGGAGAGCCGAAAACCCAAGAAGTTTCATCTGAACTAAAGAACCTGTGGATGAGAACAACGTTGACCTAAAGCTTTGACACCGGTACTTGTTGCGAATACGAAACCTAGCTCGTCAAACTAGTAAGAGCTTAGACACGATCTACCACCTTAGCAAATTCGAGCGAGAAACGTTCCCATGTTGACATCATTGGAAATATGGCGAGATATTCAACGTGGAACAGAAATGAATACATGCTATAAATTTTGCATAGGTCGCAGACACTCGGCCGGATGTTGGCACGAGTTGTAACCCCATGTCCTTAGGCCATCTTACAAGATAGGCCCCCAGGCCGATTTTCAAGGCTTGCGAGTTTCTCTAGTAGAAAACACCGAAGTATATGAATAATCAAGATTTTTGAAACAAAAACATCCTAATTCCTTTGCGATGGGAGTTTTTAATCGAGATAGTATTAGTGATTTATCCTCTCCAAGCCTTCGGGAAATGGCTGCCAGTCTTAATAGTCTCACAAGAGACAATAAAAACAGGTTCACACATAAATTAAAATGCGAGGCCGATGACCGCAGGCTTATATGGAACGAATGTACGAACTTTTTCCTCTTATTACGGTGAATTTTCCCTCGACAGCTTATTTTGGATCCTGGTATCAGTTACATTTCATGTCAATTCATTCCACTGATCTTTATTTGAATCCATTCACAAACAGTCGCCCCTCAGAATATCCCCGCTCATTGCGATTATTTAGTCCATGTATCCCAAATCTCCAGGTGGAAAAGTCGCAAATTGCGCCATAATAGCCCTCTGCTTATCCTCCCCAAAATCCTTAAAATTCCCACCATCCTCCTTGATCTTCAACATCTCCTTACTCAACATCCTCAAATAGTCCACATAATACGCTGGCGTGAAAGTATTAAAGAACTCAGCAGGCTCATCATACGGATTCCCAAAGGTATGTATCGCTTTTGGTGGCACTACGACATAATCACCAACATTTGCTTCGTGCGTTCCTTTATCAGTTGTGAATTGGAATTTCCCTTTTGTGACCAAGAAGGTCTCGTCGTGCATTCGATGCCAGTGGATTGCTGGACCGGGGGTATTAGGCGCGATTGTGAGCATCATTGAGCCGATTCGATTGTCTGTTTTTGAGCCGTCTTCAAGAATGCGGATTGTGACAGGCCCCATTTTGAGGATTTCGCCTTCATTGGCCTTTATGAGAGCGATATCAACCATCCTTGCTAATTATTGGATATGTTCTGAGACTGAGAAATATGGGAATTGAAGGTTGAGGTTGATTTTGAACGTTCTTGATACTGGTAGTGGCTGGCAGCCACTTTATATGTTTGGCTCTGGGCCAGGTCTGGAAACTTCCGGGTTTGGCTGACTGTGTCCCTGCACTGGCGAATCGATGATCTTGCGAACTGTTTCTCGAACGGAGGTCCGATTTTCAGCTGCGAGCTTAGCTCTTCTATAAGATTTCTTACCAATTGTCAATATTTCCTTGGTTGAATATGACAAAGCCATGATATATGATTATTCAAAATTGATATGCAATCTAAATATTACTTCGTCCAATGAAAATTTAAATGGCTTCAAAGCTCGACGGCAGATTTTCTTGAAATTCCCTCTCTGGATCCCTGCTTGTGAGTCATGGAGGGGTAATGCATGGCGGGGTATTGATCTCGCACCACCTTACTTCTTACAGCTTTTCAGGGCGGCCGCCTCCCGACTCGGCTTCCTTGACTTTATCTGCTAGATTCATTAGATTCTAGGATTCATTACCTATCAACTTCTCAGTTATAGTAACTGTTGTCTTAGGTTATATGATGAATTGTGCTCTTTGTCATGTGTTAAACAAATTGCAGTCCCACTTCTCCTCTAAGCACTTTCGGCTAGCATATGATTACAATTTTGATGTTAAAATTTAACGCAAAATCTACTACTTAAGGATTTATCATAAATGTGTTTAAATTACAAGTACCGAGTGACCCTTAAAAGCGCTACTGCTCTAGCACACACGCTGTGTCAAAACGAAGACGTCTAATCGTATTCAACTGAGGTACACGCGAACAACTCGAAAAACTATACGATAGCGATGCATATAGTCCTTTGGTAATCTGAGTTCATGAGGAAATAGATGAAGGTTATCAGGACTACATACGCTCCTCTGGTTCATAGTCTGTCTTTGCGCAACACTGATGGTTTCTGGGGAAGCTTTGCTAAGAACGAAGTATGACCATTGCTCAAAGAATTCATGGCTCAAAAGAGGTCTTTCAATCCGCCGTTTCTAGGAAGTCTACTGTGCTTGTTTGCACGAGAAATCTGTTTATTTCAAGAAGCAGTCTGTTGTTCTCGTCATGCCGTCTAGGCAATTCAACAACCCGAGTCTAGTCGCTACTCAAAACAGGCCCTCAATTTCTTGACAGTGTATTTCAGGTAGTATCGGCGGAGCTTTTAGGGGGGGGGGGGGGGGTAAGCCCTTGAAACCTGATACCTCCCAGTATGTGGGCGCGTTCACTGACATGGAATATGTCATCCTTGGCGGGTCCTTTCAGCACTCCCATATATTAACTGATCGCTACCCTCTGATCTTAATCTTTCTTTTTTGCTATGTGGTGCTAGAATTCAGTTGCATCAGTTATAGCTGACCTAGTTTGCTTCAGGCTATACCGTTTTCGTTCCATGGTCTTCCATTCATCAATATCTCCAAGTATCCTTCGAATATTCTTCTTAAATCTTCGGAAGCCAATAAGGATTATCTAAGTAATTACCAGAGACCATCAGTATTAAGGCTAAGATAGTAATCCCTTAAGTAGGGTTTCCTTCATTTAACAGCCCACGGGCTTTCTCGTCGTAGTTCTGGAAATTCTTCTCATTGAAGTTAAAACAAAGTTTCAACTGTAAGATAAATGTTTGAAACACCCGGCCCTTTGTCCTCACTAGAAGGGCTGAGAGGTTGTGCAGGTTCGTTGATACACACCTTGTGAGTAGCTGGGCTGATAACAGAATTGACTGGTGCTTTGCTAGAGGGTCCTAGTCTAGAAAAAATTGCTTCTTACTTCAAGCCAGAGGCGCCCAAAGTGTGACAGGTACGCTTGTATGGTAGATAGCCTTTGGGGTACTTGTTAGTTCTAGAGATATGAAGTGATCCTAGTTCACGGTGTTCCCTTAGAGGTGAGCTTGTTACTTCTATCGTGGAGAATAATCTATATTTCAGATGAAAAACCAAGTTGAGCACGAAGCTCCTGTCTAAGATAAATAACAATCTTAGAACCTTCGTTTCCTGGTAGACGGGTCTACCTGTTTATCTTCACCTAACCCAGGTCGCAGATTCCTGATACTAATATGTCACTTGGCCGTTTACTAAATATGACATATATGAAATCCTGGGATCTGAGGTTTTCCCGAAAGCGACGCTCTTAGGAATGCTAGTGTTCCTGGGGCTAGAACTCTTGAGATCACGTAGGGCCTAGGAGTTGCATGTGACAATTTTGTAGACAGGTTCAATGTATATCGACGTGGATCTCGCAGGTCTATTGTCATTGTTGGAGCTACCCTTTAGCTTCTTAGCCTCCTCACTGCAGAGCTATATCAATTTTCTACTATCTTTTAAAAGATTTTGTATTTTAAACTCTAAAGTATCGATATTCTAACTCTCCAAACTCATTGTAGCTCATCGAATGAAACAGAGTATGGCAAAATTAGCCATTCCCAATTATGAAAGACATAAACACCAGAGCCATCTTGGGTTCTATGCTATTTACCTACCTGAATAGAGCTTGATGTCAAATAAAATGATTATTTTGTGATAGGGTTCCTGGTTGTATCTGAAATAGTAAGAAAATTAGCAATCACGGAACCACTAAACCGGTGAGCCGATTTGAAAAGCAATTATGTGGCTAGAAGATCATAACAACACTTATAAATTGGCACAGTATTGCAAATAAATTCGTTTCGCATTCAAACATTACATTTATCCTTGCCTTTTAACCTCTAGCTTTTATCAAGTCTGCAGCTTTCTCGCCAATAGCATACATAGTAGCCTGAAGATGTGTAGCTGGAATCATGGGGATGATGGAAGCATCAACAATCGAAAGCTTCTGCACACCATAAACCAACAATTTATCACTGACACATCCTCCCAACTTCTCTGGCATCATCGGACATCCACATGAAGTATGCGCAAACGTAGGAGCCAATGAGCCACCCGTGATAGAGCCAGCTATGATCTCCTCATTTGTCTGATACTGCGCCCCTGGGGCGTTTTCAATAGGGTTGTACTGAGAAAGTTCCTTTCTTGCCCAATGATTTCTGTTCCATCGAACAAGGTCACAGATAACTTCACTGTCAATTGGGTTCTGCAGAGCATGCCATGTGACAATTGGGGCAGCTTCAGGGTGAGTGGTGTTCAACACGACTGTCCCGCGAGAAAGAGGCTTCTGAAGAGCAGCAGTAGCACGGCCCCAGGCTTGGATTGGCAGTTCACCAACAGCGTGATTGTCGCCGAGAAATTGATTTATCAACATTTCGCGCTGCTTCTTGAAGCCAGCAAGTAACTGGGGATGTTTCGAGTAAGTGTCTGGAAGATATGCAAGTGGATCTTGTGCAGCGAGCCTGGCAGTAATGTTTTTATAATTGGGGGAAAACATCTTTAAAGTCAAGAATGCTGCAGCATCTCCTCGACCGTAACTCCATGGCCCTGTTCGAGTAGCATTATATTCGGCTTCCGCTTCAGCGAGGAATGTGGCGTTTGTGGTGTAAAGATTCAAATTTGGGAAAGATTGGTTGGACAAGTTGTATAACATGGTGAGCGCAGGGTGATCCTGGAAGTTCGATCCAACGGCTGGCGTATCCTTTTTAACGGTGATATTGGCAGCAGCTAGGACAGCTTTAGGCCCAATACCACTCAACATAAGCAAATGAGGGGTGAAGACTCCACCAGCGGCGAGGATTACCTCTTTCCTGGCATAGACTTCGGCAACTGAACCATCAGCTTTGGAAACCATCTGTACTCCTTTTGCCTCGAGACCGCCGTAGCTATTTTCAATGAGAACCCGGTTGACCCGAGTGCCGGTAAGCAGTTTGAGATTTGTTCGATTCTGGACTGGATCGTAATAGGCAATGCGAGCGTGAGACCGAGTAGCCGTTGCATTATCAATGTCATTTGGACACCAGAAAGCCCCAATAGGGTCGCTAAACCCTTCTTGGGGCATTGGAATATTCTCGAGGCGGAACGAGTTAAATATTTTCTTGATATCTGGCCATTGGTAACTTGGGATGGAAACCTGGACTGGTCCTTTGTTTCCGTAGGCCGAGATGTCATATGTAATGTTGTATTCTTTTCTGGAGCTCTCAGAAGGAACTGTTAAATTAGTGCTTTTTATAAAGTACTTCTTCATTCCCTCCCATCCCCAGCCTTCATTACCGAGCTCTTCCCAAGCATCGTAATCTGCATTAGATCCCCGATCCCAAAGCATGCCATTGATCACGGATCCTCCGCCTACTACGTCTCCAACAAGGACCGGGTAGGAATGGTTCAGCATGAAGGGCTCTTTTGCACCATTCATTGAATACCTGTTGGCGGTACTGGCAACAGCAGCTAGGTATGGAACACTGGTTGCTGGACTGTTGTCGATTAAACCATCCTCAATTACGAGCACTGATTCTGATGGGTTCTTAGTGAATGAAATAAGGGATGTGTTCGGGGCATATACTTTTAGAATCCTCAGAGAGTCGATTTGCAACGGTTAGACCCGAGATACCACCACCAACAATAATGTAGTCATAAGTCTGTTCCTTTGAGGCAGAAGCGAACGAAGTATCGCGTGCTTGAGAGCCACTTGGAATTGCCAGGACCGAGGAGAACAAGCCAAAGAGCTGAACAGCAGATACAAGTGTCATGGTGGATGGCATGACGGGAGGTTGTCGATGAGCTTAGGAAATGCTTAAATCGAGTGAAGAACAAAACCTCACTTTCCGGAAATTCTCCCATAGTTATACTTTCAAAGAAAATTTCGGCAAACCCACCATGTACATAGCCCCTACCTTCTTCTGGGTTATTGGGACCATAAATCACTGGTAGCCGTTCTAGCCGCAGATTAATACGCCAGGTGATCTACCGTTACCTTATTGTCGGGCGAGTTGCGCCCCTGGGTGAGGGCTGATTTCGTTGCGGGAGAGGTTGATCTTTGCGGTTAAGTGTTATCTGGGTAGTATTCTAACTTATCCCACGTGCTATGCCCCTGGCTACAATTGCCCCGCATCGTTCGCTTGGTAGATATACCCCTTTTCTTCACCGGAAAACACGCGTTGAATAATTTGTTGTCATCTCCGAATATACGGCAGGATTCTAAGGATTTGATTATAGTTTCAAAATTGAAATTGTTGTTGATATGTCAAAATATCATGAAGGCGACCTTGAAACAGAGAGCTTACGTTCCCCATTCTGTGGTTAAGCAAGGTTTGTAGAAGTATTGGTTGGTTATGCAAATGCAAGTG
Organism: Tricladium varicosporioides; assembly: GCA_021365295.1. Taxonomy (NCBI): domain Eukaryota; kingdom Fungi; phylum Ascomycota; class Leotiomycetes; order Helotiales; family Tricladiaceae; genus Tricladium; species Tricladium varicosporioides. Next base: position 109,191 of record JAJTIW010000010.1, on the reverse strand, counting down.
AGGTCGGTATTGGTAGAAAAATGCCGATCTTCTGCAGAAGCTCCACAGAGGTTCCATGCTTGTCCCTCCTTTCCCCTCCTTGTCAATCTTTTGACTTCTTTCTGACTTCCTTCTTTTGATCAATTTTCAGCAACCGTCGGATTTCCAGAAAGTCAGCGTGGACTGACAGCGCAAATGCATTTGCCTCGTCAGCAATGTTTGCGCCTCTGAATAGCACGGACAACCTCGTAGGATTCTCAAATATTGATTAACCAGGCTACCTTGGCCGTAGAATATCTGGGAGGAGATACGGAGTAAGCAGAAGATAGAAAATTCCGATAGAACCCAGAAATGGGACATTGGGTAGATGTGTTGCACGACCGAGCAACAATTTTGGTGGTTGAATCATTGATAGCCATATTGTATGAAGGTTTAACCCAAGACACGAAGAGTGCCGGTGTCGTCGTCAAGTCGCTCCCATTGATGTGGTTGTACACCGTTTTGGATGTACACTGTTTTGGATGATCACTGTTGGGCTGTGGCGTCGAATTATTCTGCGGCGGTGATTGTGGCTTTCTATCGAAAAATTCCTCATTCTACTTCAAGTTGAGTCAGCAGTAAGTCATGATGGTTGTGCCCCAGACCTGCGTCTGACATTTGTACCCCAAGCAGTTTTTTATCATGAAGAAATTCATGACCTCCTCAGCCAAGTAATACAAGAGCAACCCCGAAAATTCCGAAAGCTCGAAGGTTAGTGATAGGCTCGTCAAACAAAAACGCGCGATGAAGTATTCAGTCCAGTAGAGTGATCTGATACAGTAGTGGTACAAGTAGTGGCGGAAAACACCTCAAACTATAGACTTTTGGTGCAATTCAACGACTCCAGACTATCTCTTTAGATGATTATCGAATGGCTCATATGCTAACTGTAAAGGTGTAGTATCGTTGCTCTCAATGATCATTCAAAATTTTGAAGTGTCGTAACTGACATAAAAATCTCAGATTCGCGAAACGCACAGCAATATACCGTATTCAGCCTGAAATTCCCCACAAGATTACACCAGCCTTCTAAGATTCTTCCAAATAAAGCTAACGTTACCCCAGAACTGGAAGCTCTTACAATATGTTGATATCAAACGCTTTCAAAATACTTGCATTTTTGCAAAGTTGCAAGTGTTGCATAATGCTCATCGTATAGCTGCTCTTGGCAATGAATCCCCAAACGAATCGCACCATGCTACACGGGCCTTCAACCCCAATGGAGATTCTCCGAAAAAAGGAAGCAGAGTCCATCCCAATCCTCTCCCTCTCACAAACCAATCATCCTTCTTAAGTTGTCAAGTTCAAGATGTGGGGGTGGAGACAGAGCGCAAAAAGGTATGTGCGCGGATGACTTCCCCGTTACACGGATCATAGCCTAAACCGCTACCTGGCCCTGGAGTTAGCCTTCCATCTTGGATCCCGAAATAAACATCGTTTCAATGAGATCTGTACACCGACTTTTGCCAATCTTGGGACGGTAGGTTTTGAATTCCCACAGTGGTGAATAGAGAGCTTCAAGGAGGATTTTGATGTGTTTGGTATCAGAATACACGAAGTGCAGTGATATTGGTTACACTGTTTCTGCGTCTCTGCCGGCGGCGAATTTACACGAACCGTGACAGCCAGCCACCAGCAATCTTTCCGACACCACGAATCACTAATCGTGCCTGTACTTACACACTCGTTCTCGGCCAAATCAAATCCATATACGCATAACACACCCCTGGCCCAATGACAAGTGATCTCCCTCGCTGTCTCACCGGGAAGGAGCCCGTTCATTCCCCGGTGCGGTACGATCCGCATTTGGTGTCCTGCAGCCCTCCCACAGGGCTTTCGTAGGTTTCCACAGGGTCAAGACTGCTCCAGAGGGGCATTCTTGCGACAGTCCATCGACAATGTCCATCAAATGGTGGTTATATGCCTGATTCCACGTTCCTTATGCTTGCACTTGACGTTCATTCTTTGAAGCCTTTGACGATTGCAAAGTGAGATAGGGGCACAGTCGTGAATTCTGGGAAATATCTGGGAGAAAGACGCTCTGAAACATGGGAAAGGTTGGTGGCGACGTAGAGTACTTGGGCATTATAATGGGCTTGCGCTTGCTTGGCTGATCGAACGACCCTAAGATCTTAAGTGACAGCTTTTGTCTTCTATTTGATATTGGCCTTTTGGCTTTTCAACAATCACAAAATACACTATCCCATACGGTACTAACTGATACGGGCTTCTCAGCTTCGCAACAACGACTTGATGGTGAAGATACGAGAATGGCAGAGCAACATTTTCCGGATCGCAAATGGCAGGTCATAAGTGTGGATATCATCTTTACAGTTTTTTGCACCGCCTTGGCGATATGGAGGCTAGTTGTGAGGTATAGAATACGGCCGAGACTGTGGTTGAGTGACTATATACTGATTGGTGCTATCGTAAGTTTCCTCTCTCTTTGGGTAGTCAAATTTACCATCGTGATATAAGTCAAGACATTAGAACTGACAAATTGCAGCTCTTAAATACAGCTGGAAATTCAATGGGCATCCTATTTGCAATCTCGGGCCAAGGCCGCCTCGACCACGATCCCTTCCTTACTGCCGAGCAGAAAAGAATAGCGAACCGCTATAACTTCGTCGCGGCCGTAATGAACGTCTATGCCATGTTTCTCATTAAACTATCAATCTGCTCCTACCTCCTTTATCTCAACTTCTCTAAATCCTTCCGGATCATCATTTGGGCATCCGCAATCGTAGTAGTGATTTGCAATTTTGCTATTCCAGCGACAATTCACTGGGGGCAGTGTAGACCGTTAGCTTTTAGGTGGGATACAAGGATTAAGGGAAGTTGCTGGCCATTGGCAGTTAGGTTGGCTTGTAGTTATACGCAAGCGGGGGCGAATATTGGGACTGATTTGGTATTTGCTGCTAGTCCGCTGGTTTATATACAGCAGATTCAGTTGCCGAAGAGGACGATTTGGGGTGTAAGATTTGTGTTCTTATTTGCTATTGTGTAAGTTGAACCCGTGCGCAGGGAGAGGAGAGAAATGGAAGGGTATTGACAGTGTTCTAGGGGGACTTCACTCTCAATTGCAAAGCTCTTTGATCTTCGTCGAGTACTCACGCTGAAAGAGAACTTCCTGTACGAATCAGTGTCACTGAGTATTCTCTCAGTAGCAGAAGTAGGCGTTGGTATAATCACAGCCTGTCTACCGCCACTCCGGAAAACATTCGATGAACTTCTATCTAAGATGATGCCTGAGACGGTATGGGAAACATACCCCACGGAAGGAGAGGGGCGAGCTCAGAGTTCCCATAATTATGCGATGCCAGTGTTCGGATTTGGCAGTAAATCTTCAAATGGGACGACTGCCACGGCGACTAGTGATGGTGAGAGCCAGAGAGCGATCGTCAGGGAGGAGGATATGGACCACACGCATGGGGCCCTAGGAAAAACCACATTAATAACAGTGGAAAATATCGAAATGCAGCCTCCAGGTACCGCATCACGACCAAAACCTTGACGGCATTTAACGACTGTATTTTATTCGAAGTGAGGCATGGAGTATCGATGGTTTGGGAATAAGGGCAATGAGGCGTTATGATTCAAACGAGATCCAAGTGCTGGATACGAAACATTGTATAATATATTGACTGGGAAACTGGACGGACACCACGAAGATCCTGACTAGAATGAGAAGATATGGGTTACTGTCCCAGGAAGCATTTGGTCTAGTTCAAGGAAATATTCAGTGTGGTACGCATTGATAAAATGCATGTGAAAATTAATAACCTAAAAAGGGTTCCGCTATTTTAAGTTTCGGGAGCAGATATCTGTGCCTGCTACACATATCTGCGAAGTAGTTTTAAAATGGCAGAAATTGTGAGTATGTTGAACTCAATTCTTGGCTCCAGCAGAAGCTTTCGAGACTTTGGCGGGAACTGTCATCTGAACTAACAAAACAGAGGTGTGGCCAATCAGCCACAAGATATTTTCATCTCGCTGGCGCATATTACCCTTGTCATCCAGCTAGTCTCGTAGTTTTCCCAAAGGCCTACAAGGTTGTAGAATAGTTCACGACGATTGGAGTCAGATTTTGTTCGACTAGATCTGCAACGTCCGGCTTTCTATATGCGGGATCGAATCAACTCAGAATGCCAGTCTTGAAATTGGAAAAGTTGATCAGAATGTATGCAAGTTATTCTTCGCATGATGTGAACTTATCATTGAGTCGAGGAGCTTAAATCGACTTAACTCGTCTTCTAGGGAGTTACCGTGGCTGTACCGTCCAAAAGCCCTTACCACTTCAGAATCCTGATAAAGGTACTTTATCCTAAAAGTAATCCACACCCTAGGAAATTTCCCAAGCGTACTGAAAGCATGAGAATAAAACTGACGCAATTTCGAATGATTCCTAGCAGACAAAAAGACCTGCAGACAGAGGACAACTAGTTTGAATCCATCGCAACACTAGTCTAAACCTATGTTATCGGAGTCCAGTATATGTTCCCATTTGCCTTCGTCAAGCTCCAGAAAAGGATTGAAGAACGTAGGAATTTTGTTCTCATTTATGCTGTCCAAAGCTTGATCGAAATGAACACGATGGCATAGGTGTGATTCTTTATAGTGATGCTCAAGATATACAGTTCTACGGTTAAGTAATGATGATTTCCATATTGGGTCCTGAATTGCAAGAGGAAAATCGTCGAATTGAGTAATCCAATTTCTTCGATCACGGGATTTTCGTACTCATTGCATGAAAGTGGACTCAATCCCATTTCGTCTACCACAGTTATAGAGCTATGCCTCTTCCAAGAAACCTTTCACCGAAATTACCCAGTACATATATATCAAATTTGTGAATTAACATTGCGAGTTGATTACAGGTCGGAAGCTAGAACGAGCAGTTTTGTTAGATAAGCAGGCCAGTTGCAATACAGTTGAAGACTTATTGTTGTCCACCAGAACCTATAGCAAAATTAGCTGCCGGCATCCTTCAACACCAGATCATTCCGCCACATCCCTGCCTCGCGCTGAGCGAAGGATTCTGCGCATGTTTAACTCTTGAAACAGTGTTCTAGCGTAATAGTTGGTGATAAGAAAGCAAAAGGGTAAAATGAAAACTGCGTCTAAATAAGCTAAGCTAGCCTTCAAATACAAAGTCATGTGCCACACTGTTCATTGAAATAAAGACACAAACGACAATGATACTTGCGGTTTACTGTCTAGTGCTAGACTGAAATGGACATATAAATACACGTGCTGTAAGCCTGGTACAGTGAATACAACCCGGGAACTCATTTCTTAGTATTGCAAACATCTTTATCCTGGAGCAGGAATAGCTAGCTATCTTGACCTTAATTTCTGCTGGTGAAAAAAGCATCCAACTCCACATTAACCACCTCCAGTCTTCAGCACATGCGTCGAATACCTCTTTCTAGCCAGTCGAACTGAAACATCGAGAAAGAGGATTTTTCAACACCTTACTCAGGGAGATCCAGCGCTATCGAAACACTGCTCGTCTTCTTCGCTTCTAAGAACTTCCTTGCATTTTCTTCTGCCCTTTCCAACCTCGTCTTCCTTTCCGGTGTTGTAATAATCTTCGTATCGATAAACGGTAACCTCTTCTTAGCCCCATCCTCATCTACCCACGACCACAAATACTCTTCCAACTTCTCAATATCAATCCAATGTCTCATTTCTACTACATGCCCTCGCAGTCCTCGTCGAAGATAGTTAAGATCGATATCATCCTGCGTCCAACCCTTCTCCACAAGATCATAGCACGCAGTTACCTGGATCGGAATTGGGTCTTTGAAGACAAGGTGTGAGGTTTCGTGTGGTGTGTGTGCGGGTAATCCGCGACTAACGGTGATAGATTCAAGGTTGCAGAAGTGATTCAGAACAAATGCTATCCAAGATTCGAGAGACCGGCAACCACGGATTGCCATATCGCGCTCTTCTTGGTACATGGCGAGGTGTTTGACTCTTTGCAATTCCCCTAAGCCGATATCGTCGGGGTAATATAACATTGTGTAATCCAGTCTGCCCCAATCTGCGTACAGATAGTCAATATCGAAGTTGAACCAGATCATTGGACGGGCTCCAAGCCTTCCGAATGCCCGCTCGTAGAATTGTGACGCGACCTCGAAAGATTCGTGGCATACTTGTAGTATCGCTGGGGGGTGGCAGCGACTCCTAAATCCCGTAAACGGTTCGTGGTTCTCGCAGTCCTCCTCACAATCTAGAGCTTCATTGCTTTTAAAATGGTTCATCCGCTCAACGGGAATATCGGATCGTACGCTATAGCATATTTTCTCACAAGGGTAGTATTGGTCAAGATGGACAATTCGAGGGCCTGGCAGCGCAGCCTTCCAGATGAATCGCCGTATCTCTAGTGGAAATTCTCCAAACTTTGAGAATGAAACCGCCGCGTCTCTATCCCTTGCTAGTAATCCACTTTCTTCCATTAAATTGTCGTGTATGTATGCCTTGTCGAGTTGTACCGTCCAGCTCCTCACTCGCCCCGTATGCTCTGATGGAATTGACAAATGCAATGTCTAGTTCTAGAGGAGAAAAAGGACACTCGAAGATTGACACCGCCACCGTCACCGATATCTGCCATTATATCGTTGCCTATATCTCTCCGCCGTCCTGCCAATCGTCCTATATATGAATCTTGTTGCCTTGAAGAATCTCGTAAGCCGCCGCAGTATTCGTGGCACTCATCGTTCTTTGGGAGCTGTGAATGAGGATCGACTAGTCTAGCAGGCTACTTGAGCGCAGTCGGAAGAAATCATGAATATTTGTATTGAGTGTAAAGCGCAATTCTCTTGCTGCACTGCTGTTGCTTTTGGAACCTATGATTTATTTCTCCTGCAAAGTGACACTGAAGGCGGCCGCTAACACGAAGCTGGCTACCCCCACTACAATGCCCCACCAGGGTGATTTCTTGTCCCATCCGTTTGCAACAACACTTGACAAAGTTTAGTGATATAACAACTCTTTATTGATTTTAAGTCCTACAATAAAGCTCTAGTCCAACAAACCAACTATAACAAACTTTTCTCCATAGCAGACACTAATGACTCTCCATATCTGCTTGTAGCTAACATATATACATATGTATAGTTGCTTTTTATCACCCCAATCCGGCTTGAAAATCCCAAGCCTGAACAGGGATTATTAATATCGGTAGAGGATCCCTATGCTTCAATTTAAATGGGGACTACAAGAGGCGCGTTGGGATAAGACCGTATCATGAGGAAGCCACTTCGATCAAGGTATCGTATCCAGATGATAGCGTTCAAGACATCTGGAACGAGACCTGTGTGCAGGTCTGTGAGTTTTGAATGTGGATTAATCTAGACAAAAGGAATACGTGACTCTGTTATTACAAAAGCCCTAGACTAGTGTGATGAAAGTGACCATCCTCGAGCATTTCATGGAATGAAAAATACCTCGTCAAAGCTGGATTTTGCCCTCCCCCCTACACGTATCATAAAAGCCTTAAAACAGTTGCCTGTGACACGATATCCTTCTCATATGCCATGGTAGACAGATTTTGATGTAGAAAATTGGGGGTTTGCTCATAAACAGATCAAGAGAGGGCTTATACACCTGAGGGAGAGTAGTTTATAGAGCTACTGTCGATGTTGTGATAGCCGATTGTGCAGCCGTCGTTCGTATAGTTTCAATTACATCTGTCGTAATAGTTCTCGTTTGCTACAGACAGGCGGGGAGGAAATTGCAATTTTGCACGGGCAGTATGCGACGGATCTGTCGTAGCAGAATCTATACTTAGTGAAAGCATTGCAGGCCGCGTGACAGTCGTCGTTTGTATTTTGCTTTTCACGATAACTTCAGCTATCGACCCCCCAAAATATTGTCCTAGTGGTAGTGGAAGCGGGCTCTAGGGTGCAAGGATAAACAACCCAGGCAGTGCAGGTTGATGTGGAGTCTGATGGGATGTAGTATTCTTGCGAGTGAGGATCAATTTTTGCGGCACTTGCTAATATTCTAACAGAAGACATGGCAGCCTCCTCGTCGAGGGTCAAAGAGACCTGTCTAGAAAAGGGGCATTTCAAGGTCGTCCAGTAACTTGATGGCATAAGCGGGGCTGAGAAAGCGTAGGTAGTTCTAAACCCAACAAAGAAGACTGGGACGTATATAGTACTCGATCTGTCTCGTTCGTGAACCCCTTTTAGTTGTGACGGGGTAGTCGTTATAGGGCATGTTGCGATTGTAAGGCCTTTTAATCGAAGACGAGCTTCAGCGGAGGAAAATATCTGTTCAAGAAAAGTGGCAGCAGACCCCCCCTCTGGTTTTATTCTAGTGGTACTTATCCTCTCTTCGAGAAGATGTATAGTATTTTCCTGCTCGTCTGGGTTCAATATTGCCCGGTAACTTGTGGGTGTTACTTTCAATGTCGCCCAGTGACTCGTTTGTAGAGATGGGATAGGGAAAGTAAAGGACTCTATTCTGGCATCGGCAACGAAGACTGGAGATCGAATAGTACCCGCTATAGCACGCACTTGTAAATCATGTAATTGAGTGGGGAGGATTTGCGTGGTTTTCAAATCTGGGGTTATCTGTGAAGGACCAAGAGCCGTGGTCAAAGGAGGAAGGGGTGGGGCAGTGACTGCTAGTGGGGTCGATATTTCTACCACAGAAGGTGCCTGAGAAGGTCTAGGCTCAGATGGAATAGGAGACTGGGCGGCTCCAATACTCGAAATTTCTGTTGACATTGATCCCAGCTCTCTGGCTGTTGAGGTCAGGGAAGTCACTAGTGTAAGAGTAGGCTTTGGTGGCTTCGAGACTAGTCCGACTGTAAATGTTGCACTGCTCCCTTGGATAACAACAACCGAGGATTGAAGTGGGTTAGGATAGGCCCATGTCAACCAAGAGTTTCTAGGATCATACAAATGTCAGCTATTCTTGCCCTTTCAATACACTTCTATAGCGCTCATTGTGCTTACCCCGGAATTACCCCCGTAATCTTCCACATGATTGCCTCAACAGCCAGCGGGATCAGGACCGTGAGTGCTACAAAGAGGCCAAAACATAGCCATTGATTTAACCTTGTAACAGCCCAGAGATGCTTGAGCCTGCTTGGGCGAGTTTCTGGGCGAATATATCGTGCTCGGTCAGCTGGATTGTTCGTTGCGGCAGGGTATTTTGGTAGTGGATTGCGATACACATGAGTGGCTATTTCTTCGACCAAAGAGGTATGGTCGCGCCCGCTTGTTAATAGTGATTGTGGCGGCGAGATACTTGGCGATGCTTGTGCGAGCAAAACTGTATCTGCTTGGGACTCGCCGCTGGAGGTGTGACTAGCATGGCTGACTCGTGAACAAACAGAGCTGGATTCTGTTGCGCGCGAATGCCCTCGAGCAGGACCGTTAGCAGTAGCTGCCTCCAATTGACATTCCGGACAATGCGATGATGTGATCACTGCTGTTGCTTTCTCCTGCAACGGTTTCTCGTTCTCGACCGGGATGGCTGCTTCGACATCACGAGGCTTTCTTGTCTGCAAGCGTGGAACTGAATAGACTTTGCCCATCGTCTGCTACTGATGTATGAGGGTGAATATGTTTGAAAAATAATGTATACGCAGCCAGGAAGATTTAGTTGTGGTGGATGAAAGAAGAAAATGGAATGTTAAACATATGTCCACAAAATAAGATGGCAGGGGTAAAGCACTTGCACCTGCTCGAGGTGATATTATATTGCTACGTAGAGGTACGGCAGCATGATGCGCTTTCCTCAAATATGATATACATGTGCCTTCGTTGTTTCCCTTCCGAGTCGAGCACTACTTTTATAAGTCTTCAAAGAGCCCTCCCATGAGTTCTAGTCACTCATTTATGTACCATTATTTCTGTCAATAATCGCCAAAGAAACAACACCGTCCCAGGTAGAGGATCACGAAGTGGAATATTAAGACAGCTATACTTACCACGTATGGTTATTCCCATCTCGCACTCTCTCGCTCAGCCTCCAATCTAGATATTCGAGCCTCTTCATCGTCTCCTGCAATTGCCCCACTTCGCCGTCCCTTCTTCCTACCCTTGCGACCATTCTCTTCATCATCCCGGCCTCGTTTCTTGCTAGACATGCCAGCAGTGAGACCAGCGATGCGTTGGGCTTCTTTGAGAAGTCGTTCTCGATTTCTTTTTTCTCTTTCGAGGGTATGTGGATCCTGGACAGGAGGTGCAGTTGAGGGTTTCGACTTATCCTTATCCTTTTCCTTTTCTTTTTCCTTTTCCTTCGGACGCTCTCGTTCTCTTTCCTTGTCTCGACCAGATGATCTCCCAGGTTCGTGATAGTGTGAAGTGCGGTGGCTGGAACTCTCTTCTCTTCGGTGATGTCGATTGCTGCTGGATCTGTCCTTGTCTCGATCGCGATTTGATGTTCGATCTTGGCGAGGTCCGGTCGGAATCTTGATTTCTTCAACGTTGCTCTTGCCGCGAGCACTGGCACCTTTTATTTCGATACCATTAATACCATTGGGAACAAGTGAAGATCTACGTGATGGATCTTCCGTTTCAATGGGTGTAGGAGGAAGACTAATGTTGAGGTCAATGTCGAATTCTTCAATATTCTCAAGCTTCTTCTCTGGTTTTTCTGGTCTATCAACTTTCTCAACCTTGTCTTCTCTCTCTGTTCTTTTGTCGTCCTTGTCTATTTTCTTCTCGGGGTCTTCGGAACCACGGCGGCTGTGACGATGTCGATATTCGCGATCGCGATCCCGTTCTCGATCTCGACTTCTGGATCTGTCATCGCGCCGAGACCGATGGCTAGAACGATGCTTGTGTGAAGAAGATTTGTAGTCTTGGTCAGTCTCACGTTCTCGCTCACGGTACTTATCCTTTTCTCGGCGACTTCTGTGGCTTGATCGTTTGGATTCTGAAGGGGAAGCCGATCGTGACCGGTCAACATCAACACGATCTACTTTCTCATCTCCTGCAAGATCTTCGGTAATCTCTTCTGCACGATCACCGCCCTCTTCCTCTCGTCTGCGACGTCGTTCACGGCGGCGTTCTCTTCGACGCTCAGCCTCCTTGTCATCTTCAGGCGGGGTTCTCGAACGGTTTCTATGTCTGCGATAACTTCTATCCTTGCTTCGGCTTCGGCTTCGGCTTCGGCTTCTTCGTCGTTCACGAGATCTTGATCTCTCTTTTGATCGGGATCGGGATTGGGATCGTGATCTGCTTTTCTCTCGTTCTCGACTATCTTTCTCAGAAGTTTCAGGGGCTACACTTGCACTTGCATTATTACCAGCTCTGGAGCTGGGCCGACCAGCAGCCGCAAAGCCTCTTCCCCTCAAAGTTGTGTTTGGTAGACCTTCACGCATAGCCTTGGGTCCAGTAGGAGCATTGATTGGGACATCAACGGGCTTCACGGGGGGAGGCATTGCACCGAATCCACCACGACCGCCACGGAAGCCATAACCACCTCGGTTTGCACCATAGCCATTTACTGCATTGTATCCAGTATTGTGACCATAAGCTTGGTACGATGGCTCAACCTCATCCAGTGTTTGTATTGGCATGGGTCCACTTCTAGGTTCTGTAGAATTTAGGTCGACGGTTTGAGCAGTATCTGTGGGGTTATTTGATTCATTTCCAGTTGCTTCGGCGGTCTCATCATTCTGTCCTTTGGTGGTGGTCTCTCCCTCAGGCTTGCTTTCATCCTTCGTCTCAGACTTTGGTCGAATTTCTCTCCCAAATTCATCAACATTACTGTCAGCCTCAACGGCGTCGGCTTTGGGTCCGGTAGGGATCGAGCCAGTCTCACTTATTGGTCCATTCGCTTGATGTCCTGAACCAAATTGTTGTGGAAACTGCTGTAAGGGGTCATTGGAACCATACCCGTAACTGCCACGGCCATATCCGCCGCGACCTCGGCCACGGCCACGAAAGCCTTGAGAGCCATAACTATTGTAGTCATTGTGATGGTTTGCGCGCCCATAATTACCTTGAAATCCTGCAGAATGAGAGGCGTATCCCGAGTTATTGTTTCCATAATCACCGTAACCATTTGGATGATTGAAATTATCTGGTCCCATGTTCATTTGTTGTCCGTTCCAAGCATTATTGAAGCCTGTTCCCAATCCACCATCGAATCCTCCTATACCCATCCCCATGTTCATGCCGTTCATGCCCATGCCCGCACCAAAACCACCGTTCATAAACATGTTCTGCATCGTCATTGGATCCATACCCATACCAGGCATTCCAGGCATCCCTTGACAATATTAACATTAAACCTTAGAAGTAGAGGTTGGCAAACATACCCATCATCGGAAAATTTGGAAATCCGCCAGCTCCCATTCCGTTCTGCATAGCCATCATCATCTGCATCTGGCTCATGTCACCTCCAAAACCCATGGCAGGAAGGCCCCCGGCTGCCATTGGGTTGAAACCACCAAAGTTTGCCTGAACGACATCCGATGCGGTTTTGTCGCCATCTGTGGCTTCCTTGTCTCCATCTTCAGGCATCGCACCTTCTGCCTTATTAGCATCGCCATCTTCTGTTGATTCTTGACCAGGCGCGATTTCCTGTATCACATTAGATTTGCCCGCCTCACATTTGGGGGATATCATACCTCAATCGATTGGTGTGGAATATCCTGCTGAGCCTCTGAGTTTTCAGCCACTGTGTGTTCGGCAAGTGAGTCTCGTGGTATTTCGAGAGCCAGAGTCTCTTCATTTTTCACCTCCAGCGTAGGTGTTTCTCCAGACGGTTCTGCGGCAGGAGTTTCGCTTGTAACGGGCGCCTCGGCAAGTCTTGGTTCAGGCTCGAGAGGTGTGGCAGGTGGAGATATTTTGGCCTCCTTTATACGAAGGGCTTCACGTTTCTTTTCTTCCGTTCTCAAGAAAACCTTTATTGTGGTCCTCAGAGATTTATTCGGTTTGCAGTCTTCTGCCGAGACGGGAGTGTGTTCGCAGACTGGACATGTCGAAGGAAGGGTAGTCTGACCTAGAATTGAAGTTAGCAACAGCACCAAGAGTGAGCAGGACTGCGCAAAACTTACAACTCTCGCAAATCGCCTGGTCACAACAAGGGAGGCGGAACGCGTTCACGGCAAGTCGTGAGCAGATAGCGCATCGCAACTTGATCGGGATCTCATCCTGGGTTAACGAGCTGTTATTGTTAGCATTGCGATAGTATAATGTATTGTGGCGACTTACTTGATGAGCTCGAGCTGCGCGGCAGTCGTGGTTGCTGCTGACATTTCGAAAGGAGCCGTTACTCTATAAAGACAGAGTTGTTGGAGAATGTCGTGGCATAATCTTCGAATTTAAGACAAACCAGATCGCCAAACAGGTGGGTGTGGGTGGTTTATGTGTCTGTGGACATGGTTTGTGATTCACTGGTGTTTGCGATTGAATTTTGAGGTTGGAGGAGCTTCTTTTGTCTGGACCCACGACCATGCAACCTACGCTAACGCGACTAGCACGTGACTATGTCTAGGGTTTCTTTCTCATTTTATTTGTCTTCTAATTGCTTTACAACCTTCAATGTATGTAAGTGAGTTGTGACAAGGAGTGTATGATAACACCATTCCTCGGGGTATTTGCTGCGGTTCACAAGTATCAGAAATTTCTGGAACTCAGCTTGAGGCTCATGCTGCACGTCAAAATCAGGGGCAGCCTCAAACGTCGCTAAAAGGAAGCTGGTGTGTTTAGCTCAACGTCATGTCATCAGCTCTCACAAGCGTGATTTTCGACTTGATATCACATTCACTTCTATAGCTCCTATGAGGGCAAGTGTTGGGCTACAATTATGATCTTGGGACAAGTTTCATGGCTTGATTGCATGGTATTTCTTGCTTTTCTGGCACCTCAGCTTATTTTCCGGGTGGGCTTCTTCCCTACTCTCTTTTGCGGGCTTCGAGCACTTCCTTTTCTTCGTACGTCCCCTTTCAATTAGCATCATCCAGGACACATATCTCAAGTGGATTTGTAGTCTCAGGTAACATATCTAGTCTCTTCAGTCGTCTCGAAATGTTTGATAATCAATTGCAATTACTAATATTGTTCAGTTGTTAGGTTACCTTTAGGCTTCATCCATGAACGCTTCTACCGCAGCCAAGACCAACGAACACCCTTCGTGCAGCAGGCATCATGGTTTGAGGATATCGTAGTTCGGTGCGTTCGGTATGCGTTTGCATACATCCCGGCCAATATTGGTCGAGTCTTCTTCTCAAAACCGGTATCTCTACCATTTTTAAGATTCCGCATGCTGCGGCATGGGTATCTTCGTTCACCTATCCATTGGCGTGAGGTGAAGCAAGTATGCTTCTCTATTTATTTATCAAAGGATTCTCTGACTATAGGTAGCACAATTTTAAAGGCATATGGATCATAAATGATCAGTCACGAGAGCCAGATATTGTCATATATTATGCCCATGGTAGATTCACGTGCCGTCTCTCGTCATCGCTGTGTGCGCACTAAATCATTTGTCAGGTGGCGGCTTCTCTATGGGATCCTCCTACTTCTATCTAGAGTTCCTACTGTCCTTCATCTACCTTCTGAAAGTTGAAGGTAATTTCCGCAACCCCGCCATCTTCGCCTTGGAATATACTCTTGTCCCGGACTCATCATTTCCAACACAGCTTCACGAGGCAATGGCCGGATACAAATACCTTCTATCAATCACGCGCAACGCCTCCAAAATTTGTGTTTCGGGAGATTCAGCGGGCGGAACTCTCATCCTCTCCCTGCTTCTCCACCTTGCAAGCACCTCGAAAGATCACGCGACAACCGTGAAACGACAATCCTTTGTCTTGACCAACGAGAAAAGACGCGAAACCTTGCGTGCAGGATCAATCACAAGCGCCACAGAAACTAGCAAGACAAATGGTCATCCGAACGGCACCCCAAACCCCTTGGAACCTACCACCACCCCCGGGATGGCAGCCCTCATCTCTCCATGGACCACTCTAATCTCCCCCCTCGATGTCGATACTCCCTCTGATTACCTCTGTGCCTCCTCTCTCCACCAATATGCCCTACAGTATGCCGGATCTAAAATTTCTATTGATGACCCTATTATCTCCCCAGGTAACTGTACCTCCTCTGACCTATGGAAAAAGGCAACTCCCAGAAATGGGCTTTTCTTTATGTTTGGAGGAGAAGAGGTTTTTGCACCTGAGATTAAAAAATTGCTAGGCAGGTTAAAGGAGGCAGGGTGTAAGGTGGGATGGAAGGAGGAAGAGGGTGGTATACATGCATGGCCTGTTGCCTGTTTGTTTTTAAGTAGTACGGGAGATGAGAGGCTAAAAGGTCTCAGGAGCTTAGTGAGAGCAATCGCAGAAGGGATAATGGACAGGAAGTCGTAATTTTAAGCAGCTATTAAAATCTCATACTGAGGTGAAAAATCAAGTGTTTATATAACACTTTCACCCTTCACCTACCACCTATGTGCGCTTCGTGAAATCCACCTATTTTTGTACTTTTGCACAATCTAAGCTAAGCTAGATAGTTCGGGGGCTCCCGAAACGTTAGCTGCGGATTAATTTTGAAATTAGACTTCGTAGGTAACTCGAGTGCTACAAGGGTAATAACTCCTCCCCAGAAGAACTTCTCTGTCACACATGACCCTCCTCACCACCACTACCTACCCCTTCTTCGTAGCCACCTCCACTGTAGCATCTAGCTCCCTTTCTATCACACCTCTAGGTAAATAATATATTGGGATAGCCATAAATAATAAAGCAGCGAGGATTGTAGTCGGCAATAGGGAGTAGACTGTAGATGTGCATGCGGCTATAACTGAAACTCCATTGCATATATAGCAGGCTAGACTTGGAAGTAAGATTTAGTAGCTTCAACTTATCAGTCAGTCCAGGGCAATAATAAAAATGACCGGCTAGCCGTCCACAAATGATATTAGCACTGAGAGTAGCAGTGGCAATAGCACTATTGGTCCCATTACCACACGTGTAACCTACTGCTTCCACTATACACACAAATATTATATGAATCCCGATATGCATATGTGATAAATCGTGCGGAGACAATCACTTGCGCGGGTCCAGTAGTCGCCTACTGGAAAATGTAAAGGTAAATAATGCCTTGCAACGTTGCCAAGATGCTCGGCTTATTGAACCTATACTCAATAGGGAGAAGTGTTAATTAGACTCGAGACCCCGCTTATATTACCAGATAGATTATAGCCGTCAAGTTGAAATTTTTGTCTTATAGCAAAATGTAAGAGTCGGTATTTATGTGTTCTATTGTAGAAACCTGCAGAGACGCCAATAACAATATAACGTCTCATTACTATTATAGAGAGCATAGGTACGCTCAGGTAGTTCTAGAGGATCGCTGGGCAGTTACCACCGTATCAAAATTAAGTCGAATGGCTACTTGAAAATATCTCGAAACCGGGTTTTTATTTTTACTACTATGGTAATAAGTTTGGCATTCGTAGAGTGAAATACGAACCTATAGATTACGTATATCGCCCTTATATTAACACTAACTAATTATAGGAATATATCAAATTATACTGTTCTTACTTGATACTGTTATAATGGTGGGCGTATTTTAGACCTTATTATATAACATTATAAGTATGTGGAATATTTTATTACTGTACTTTTTTGTATATTGAAAAGGTGGCTACCTTCAGATCTCCGGGGGCTTGTTTAGGGTCCATAAATATCATCGTCAAGGCCTAACGAATTTAATGAGAACACTAGATTAGACGAAGTGTGATCAACTAAGGAACAAGAAAGCAAAATTACATTACAGGATATTTAGGCTGCGTATAGGGCAACTCAGGCTCCTCAGGTGAGCTGAGGGTGATTAGTGCTTGAGCAAGAGCAACAACCTTACAAACCGAATGCAAAGTACAAGGGAGGAGTTGGCTGATACTATCTTGCGATTCAATTCCTCTACTTTTCTCAACTCCTATATTAAATATCAAAAGTTAAATACGGCAGACCTAAGAGTCAAGGTTATAAGTCAATATCATACTGTTGGAATAATATCACGTGATTTATATAGCTTCCTTTGTCTATTTAAACTTCACCTTCTAGCTTAGATCCCAACAGACGCACTTTACACCTTCACAACAGCACATATAAGATTCGCTCTATATTTGCTTGGTGATACGTGAAATGCAGTCCAATCACTATAACTTAGTGAACCGACACATACAGAGAGGAGTGAAATTAAGCCGAAGTCAGAGAACAAAGAGCTTTGCTTGACTAGAAGACACATGATTGGTTTTTATGAGCGCAGTGTGGACTCTATGAAGCCAAGTATGACAGATATACGATGGGGTGTGGAAAGAATACTGTGAAGTGTTAAAGAGAAAGATAGAAAATGTAGCTTGTGTGAGGCGTATCTGCTATTAAGCGGTACGTTATCAATTTTTCCTTATAGAGCATGCTGTTTTTAGTTGTCTGTCGTTTAGCTATTTAGAAACACAAACTCTTAGGGATTTATATGCTTTCAGCACTACTGCAGCATCTAATAAACCATCGGGCTTTGCATCCTCTAGTTATCATCGATTATATGCGGTTCATGACGGTTTAAGTTCCGGCAGATCATGCATCATGTGCATTGTGATACGAATAAGCTTCTAGGTTTGAGGGAAAGGAATACTGAAACGTGACGGGGGACTTACATGTGGGTGGCAACTTAGTTTAGAATGCTTTGCTTTCAAGAACAAAAGAGAAAACAAAAGTAAGAATCAAAAATTTAGGTTTTGTGTCATTTGGAAATTGAATATTACTCCGCGAAATTATTCTTTTAAAGTAGGCCAGATTCGTGCAGGAAGTGTAGAGAGAGAGAACATTGGTGATATAAAAACGTCAGTGATATGAAAACATCACAAAACGGGAATAAAATCAGGTGACACAGGTGTTTAAGAATAAGGATAAAAATTTGTGTCCTGTTTATTAGTTGTCGGGACTTGTACATGCTCTAATTAATTGTTGTAGATCGATATACTCGGGAGGTCACAACGGTAATGGATCTTTCTGGACGCCTCGGAGGTAAGATCGGCAAGAATTTATGTATATGGAGGCTTGAATTGAGAGATAGAGGCACAGGAATGAATGCAACAAGAACTATGGTACTAATGTTGAATTATATTGGGGGTGATTTATCAAGTCCGCGACCTACTTTGCCTGAAATTCATCTGAACATCTCGCATGGGTCTAGGATCATGCCAGAAAATAACTACAACTGTAGGAATAGGCACCTGTTACTTGAGTACTAATCGGTATCAGATTAGATCAAGTTCAAATCCGTCACCGATCACTCTGCCTGGGGACAGAACCATCGCAACTCACTCAGAAAGGAAGCATAGAGCTTCGAACTTGAGCAGTTGCATTCGTGCATTTTAAGATCTCGGGAAAAACAGGGCTCTTGCTACCTTCATTCGGAATTGAGAGACTCGGCTGAAATATATGCGTTGAGTTGTCAAGTGACGAATGATAACTAGGCACCCATCTAGGTTCTTACCCAGGAGCCATAGCCAACTGGGGGCTGGAAACAACGAAAATACCAGTCAGATAATTTGCCGCTGGAAGAACATATCTTTAACAGCTCTAAATATTTAGTATATTGATCTCGGAATGCATTCGATGAGAATGGATTGGGATATAAGGTTGGTGCCTGCTAAAGCTGAATGCGAGGCTGACACGGTGGGATCAGGTAACTCCAGCTGGTGTGGACGTACTTGCGATTGCCAAGACAAGATGTAAATCACGAAGGTCATTAATATCATTATTTGCTCTCAGAATTTGGAGACGGTTGTTGCTCATGTCTCGAGTCTCCTTATTTTAATGGTGTTGTGTTGTTTCGAAAGTTTGATGTTCTGCCAAGGTAAGGGAGAAAATATGTGGCGCACCGCTAAACCTATCGCGTCATGGGCTGGTGGATCCTTGCCGTGGACTTTTCGCTACAAAAGGAGCAGGCCCCGCGCCCCAAAAATCGAAAAGCTCCTGCACGAAACTCGCTTCCATGTGAGACCACAGAACCCACCACTCACAACCAAGAAAACGTCTACCACATCACACTTCACTATCACGGGATTTTTCACTTAAATTCGACCGGAAGAATACTTTTTCCGACCAGCCAATCGTCATCTCACCGCCTAGAGGGTACTTGGCTGTTTCCGGCGGCAGGCACGGGGAGAGGGGTTGTTTACAATCCTTTTGACGCCCTTTTCAACGCCTTTTCAAGGCTTTCCTCGAGTGTTTTACACCTGGATCCTCAGGCCTTCTTCAGGCCCTCACTAGGCCCTGTACTCTCCCATTTTTGGGCAGGGGCTTGGCATTCTCGAGTCGACAAAGAGCAAAGTGGTGCCTTTGCGGACGCGCCACACATAGCGAAGAGCGGCCGATTATTGCCAGTCAGGCCAGCATTGAATTGCCATCTTAGAACCAATTGCATTAGCCTTGCATAACGCCCACCGCCCACCGCCCTCTGCCGAAATAATTCACGAACAAAAAAACAATGGATAGTACATATGCACCGCAAAGTCCTGACCTCTCCAGCTTCCTCCCCTCTCCCTCTAAACAGCCACAACCATATCAACCCACCTCACAATCCGCATACGCGCCGCGGTCGCCTGTCCTGCCATCATACAATTCAAATTCGAATCTGAACCAGCAGGCGCACAATTTGAACGCGTTCCAATCGAATCAGCCTGCGTTTGGAGGGGCAGATTTGGGCGATTACAACGCGCAATATATGCCACCGATTCCTGCGCTTCCAGCTTCACATTCCTTCAGTAATTCACAACCACAATACTACGCGCCTCCGGTCAAGGCGGAAAACACCTACGCTCCTCCGCACATTAAGCCCGAACACGCCTACGACGGCACAAACGCTTACATCCCCTCCCCGACCATGTCCGCCCGCCCTTCCACCTCCCGCCCACCTCATGGCCAAGCTTCGTCTTCGAGTATGCTGGCCGCGCCCCTCAAAAACCCAAACCCAAGCAATATCGAGATCAAGACGAAATTCCCCGTCGCGAGAATAAAACGGATCATGCAAGCCGACGAAGAAGTGGGCAAGGTTGCTCAGGTTACGCCGGTTGCGGTGAGCAAGGCGCTGGAGTTGTTTATGATTAGTCTTGTGAGTGGTGCGGCGGAGAAGGCGAAAGAGAAGGGGGGGAAGCGTGTGACGGCTCAGCATCTCAAGGCGGTTGTGTTGAGTAGTCCGGAGCAATTTGACTTTTTGGCGGAGATTGTGGGGAGGATTAGTGAGGCGCAGGAGGGCGCTGGGGGAGAGGGGAGGAAACGGAAGGAGAAGGTCGAGGGGAGTGATAGTGATGAGGAGGAGAAGAAGCCGAAGAAGGGAAAGGGACGGAGGAAGAAGAGCGATGACTAGTGGAGTAATTTGCACGGTGGTAGGATTTTGAGGGGAAGGGGTGGGAATTTGTATGCGCTTTGGACATGGCTAGGGCTCTGGCTGTGCGGTGCGATGGGCGTTTAGGTGTTGCTGTGCGCCTTGCACTATATTATAGATACGTCATACATGAATCCATGATTTCCCAAGTCCAGAATAAAGACTTTTCACTGGTAACGGCCATGTACTATACGTTGTATCATGAGATGATCGGTTTGTGGACATTCGGGGACGAAAGAGTGAGTAGGTTTTCGACAATCAGTCACCGGAGCCTCAAATCGATACTGCTACCACGTTTGTCAGAAGAACTTTACCTGCAATGTCAGAAGTGTCCCTGAGCTCCTGGCTTAAGCGCATTTCACGTGGAGTCTGTTCCTTCAAGGGGAAGTATTCCATTTTCCAATTGATTTCCATTTTATTTCAACTAGAAGCTGTTTTAACGTAGTCCCTAGACGCACCCATTCCTCCCCCATCTTGTCTGCAAACTACCCTCTGGACAACCCTTTTCACTTCTCATGTCGCACCAAATCAAATTACTTTTCTATCATCCCAGCCAATACTCAAAATGCTCACATGGATTTAAAAGTAGAACCATCATTTTCAAAGCGAATCCGCCCCCAGAACGCACGCTCTAATAATAGTGGGTTCAAACTTATTTTCCAAACAACTTCCGCTCAAGGCCAACACCTCCGTACTGCTCTCCCCGCCTAGAGTCCCTCATCCCTCACCAATAATTCCAAAGTTTCAAACCCCACCCCTAACGTTCTCACCCACAGAGAAACTCCAACAGTTCGAAGCCCGCATGCCTCTCCAAAACCTCATCTTCAATCAGGTAATTTGGATATTTCTCCATATCGCAACTGCAGCATGTCTGGTTTTTGGCAAGTAGGTAGTATTAATACATATGTTAATGTGGTGGGGAAAGAGGGATGTGTTGATTGCGAGGTTGGTGGTCAATAGGAGGGTAGGTGTGGTGAGTGTGAGAGCGGAAGCTGGTATTCGTAGTGTGCGTTTGCTAGAAGTCAATGCACCTAATTGCGTGTCGATAGTCAAGGCATTTCTGGAAGAATAAAAAGTGCTCTGGAGCAAGACGGGG
The DNA here is from genome assembly GCA_021365295.1 of Tricladium varicosporioides. Taxonomy (NCBI): domain Eukaryota; kingdom Fungi; phylum Ascomycota; class Leotiomycetes; order Helotiales; family Tricladiaceae; genus Tricladium; species Tricladium varicosporioides. The sequence continues at coordinate 87,702 of JAJTIW010000010.1, read as the reverse complement.
GTAGTGTAGCTGCTAGGATTTCTGAGGCGACTAGAGGAGGTGAACGTACAGAGCTAGTAATTAGTCGGAGTGAGAGCTGTGGCGTTTCGTATCGACTATTGGTTATGGTTATGAGGAATTTGGAGGCGAGGGGAGTAGTGTTGACTTTTAGAGGTTCGTTCTAGATCAGCAGGTAAATTATTGAATTTTCAAACTCGAGTTCGGTTGATATAATTTGAAGGGTGATCTTGGTGTAGTGACTTTTTATTTTGGATGTGAGGATATTGATTACAATAAATTATCTCAAGCCCTAAAGCTTTGGAGGATCCATTGAAACTGTAGTGTGCTCAATGGGGTTGAAAGAAAGAAGATAAGAGGAGGCAGGGGGGTGAGTTAGATCTATGGTCCCCTCGCTTAGACTAAGATCAAATTCGATTGATGGAAGGTAGAGAAGGCTTCTTGGTGACCTGTCAACGCAGTGGAGATGAAGATTCAAGGAAGCGCAGATGAAATAGAGAGAGGTGTGGAAGGTTGTAGAATTGAATGAAGCGGTGCTTATCCAATTTCTAAGTTGACGAATTGTAGGGCTATTATATTGCGTCTGACGACTTTCTGGAATACTGAAGAATGATAGAAATAATATGATGTGTTTGCGGGGAAGGTAAGGGACCACACTCTGGCTCCGTTATTTTTAGAGCAGCAATCGAGGTTCTTGCAGGCCGTTGTGAGTGGGCTTAAACTATTTTAACTTGTATGATACAGTATTACTCCTACAAATTTGTACATTGACTTACAGAATCAAGTCAACTAGACTCCCACTGAGCTCTCATCTTCACAGCTTGCTCCCGAGCGTCAGTGGTATTTTCCGCACTCTCCAACCATCGCCAAGCTTCTTCTTCCTCTCCGATGTACTTGTGCATTGTAGCCAAGTTGAGCATACTCAGCCCAAATCCTTCAGCAGCTGCAATTTGAAACCATTCTCTCGACATTCCATATTCATCAATTGATTTTGGCTCTTCTCCCTCTTCTTCCATTCTCGCCCGATGCAGTACTCCAAGATTGTGACATGCCTCTGGTATTCCAGATGATGCCGCCTTGAGTAAGTATATTTCTTGGTCTGGTGATCCCGGTTCTTGCAATTGCGAAAGATGGTAATATCCGGCAGGTTCATCAAGTTCCAATGCCGCCTTTTTGTAGGCAATCTCGGCACCTTCTTTATCCCCAAGCCCAAAGAGAATTACTCCTTCAGTAACAAGAGCATCACCAGCTCCGCTGACCTGGAGACTTCCTATTGGTGGGCTCGTTGCTTTTTGCAACCACTTCAATGCTTCCTTTACCTTTCCCTGGCTAAACAAAACTTGTCCAAGAACAATCATTGCTTCAGGATCATTTTCCTGCTTTGCAAGAATTCCCAATCGCTGTAGAGGTGCTGGAAAATCATTTAGCATTCCTGCTTTGGTGGCTTCTAGCACGAGCGTAAAGGTGGCAGTCTTTTCGCCAAGCTCAGATGCAGTGAGTAAGAGTTTCTTGAAGAGGATTTGTTGAGCTTTGGTTGGACATCTTCTGAGGACCCCAGCGATGACAAGTAGTGTCGTTGGTGATATGTTATATTCTTCGATAGTAAGAATCTAGACCAGGATGATGGACGATGACGTTACCTTGACAGAGTCCTTGCTCCCATCCCCCAGGCTTCGAAGACCTCAAATGATACTGCCGAAGAAAATCCAATGCGTTGTCTGCTGTGACATTGATTGCCCCGGATTTGTTTGCAGCGTTGAGCAATGTTGTTGGCGGTAATGATTCTTCGACACCATATTCCTTCCTGATACGAGTAACACCAGGTGTGTTTGGACCTGATTTTGCTACCATTCTGGCAGGCCTTCGAATTGCTTTGGCTTCATGGTGAGGTGTGTAATGAAAGTTTCTGAAACTGAAGATTTTGTGACTGCTCCTCAGTGCAGGTATTGTACATCTAAATGGATTCATTTTTTCAAAGTGAATCTTTCATCCCAAATGCCAGGAGGTGAGATCAAGGCCGTAAAATACCGGGATAGAAGGCAGGTCATGTACCAATGTCGAAGTTGTTCTCCCCGAGACAATATAGAATTATGAAGGACTGACTCTAGGAAGGGAATGCTAGTATTTACACTCATAATACATGTAGCCAATGAAAGCTCTGAGATGAAGATATAAGAGGCACCGAGAGGGAGGACACAAAGGGCGGTGAAGAACCAGCCCAAGCCCCTTTCGGATATTTCTGCCAATCAATCCCGCACCTCTGACAAAAAATTATCCATAGAAACAGCATATTCTGCACTACACTCCACAGCACAATACCCGCTTCACTTGGCCTCATGTTATCAAGAATCCTGACTACCGCCAAGAAGTACCTCTATACCCCACCAGAGACCCAAGAGAATACAAAATTTGATTTCAATACTGCAACACAACAAGAAGACAGCAGTAAGTTGCCTATCCCACCTGGTGTTTGCCCCGCTTCGCATACAGGAAGTCTTGCGGATTTTTACAAGATATTATTTTGCTAATTACATTCAGTGGCTGCTACTAGAGCATCTGGCAAACGCAAGGTGTTTGGCAGTGACGACGAGAGTATGACTCAAATTCCTGTACAGGCTTCAAAGCGAAAATCGAAGGGGATATCTCGAGATGAAGAAACTTCAGAGTCCGAGTCTGACGAGCAGCCAATTGAAACCAGCTCAAAAAGACGGAAGGTTGACAAGAAAAATGGGGCAGCAATAGACAGCAAACTTGTAATTCGCAATACACGACCTGTTGTTGAGATCCCAGCTATGACATCGAGTCCTGTGGTCAAATCTCGAAGCCCTCGAAGTGCCGCGAAGAACGTACGCAAACCTGAGGTGGTAGAGATATTATCCGAGGATGAGGATGAGAAAGATGAAGATTCTGAGAGCAATGAAGAAGAAGAATCGAATAACGGAATAAGGATAAGCAGTGGGGAAAAGCGAGATGCAGGGGATGAATCGACAATGGACGAGAACCAGGACCAGTCCGATAGGGGAAATACAGACAAGGTACAAGGTGGAAGTATTGCGACCGAACACGAAGAGAAGGTTGAATCTGCGAGCGAGCAATCATCCGATATAAAGGTTGATAATTGCGAGGAGAATATTGTGCCCCGAAATGGAAGCAAACAGTCAACATCATTGTTGATAGGAAATTCTCTCCCAGATCTTCTTCCAATGGAGTTATTCGATGATGATGATACTCTATCTGCGACCGAACCACAGCAGGTTCAAGTCAAGCCAAAGAAACTTAAGTTTACGGATTTCGTTGAGCCTCCTCCTAGAGATCGAAGATTTGGCTCAACTACCTTTCATGTATCAAAGAAACAGAATTCCAAGCTGGCACCAAAAGCAACACATCAAGCTCGATCAATGAAGGAAGCTTGGTTACGTGGACGTGTTGGCAAAAGCGTAGGAAATAATCGGAAGCCTTTTACGAAAGGATTTTTCACGTCGAAGAAATGAGGAATGCGGGTGATTGGAGGAGTATTGTGCCCTGAATCTGAAAGAAGAGACTCTGTGCTGTGTGTTAGTACCCGTGCTTCGGGTGGTCATACTGGCTTGTCTCGTCTTACACGAATGATGAATGCATTATACCCTTCTATATACAGAACTTAGAAATTTAAATTTTGAATCACATTTACTTCGCCTTTCCCATGCCTTGTGATCATGTACCGACATTGTGTGCTTGCCTGTCAGCCCTTATAGAGAATCGAAAGCCGGGAAGAACGGAGAGGGTCGCAGACAGCCATTTCACTTCTGCACAACTAAGTTTCTAGATGAGCATGAAAACGAACTAAAGGTGTAAGTTCACCTACACTAATTTCTAGTGCACTTATGCCTGCCAGTCTAATCCATTTGTGTACAAATGCAATCCATAATCGAGTTCATCCTGAAGTGACTAGCGCAAGTTATTTCTCTTTGGCTCTGGCTTCTAGCCAAAGTTATCCTCAATATAAATCTCGATAACTGGGGTATCTCCCACGTTATTCTTGTAGCCGAGAAGACATCATCCCTCTCTATCCACAAGACCCTGAATGATTACCCAAAACCTAGATAATATTGAGCCCAACAGACAACATCATAAGCCGCTGCCTTGAACTCACCGTAGTGCGAGAAACATGGCAATAATGGGGCAGAATGATCCATTATATGTGAAAAAGATAGTCATGGAGGCAATAATCCAGTCATATTTATCATTATAGTCATCGAGGAATATAATCACGTAAAATAGGCGATGGATGATAAGAGATTGGCTACCGCCATGGCTTCACTTCAGTGAGATTCTCGCCGAAAGACACATTCGCTTGACAAGAATATCCCATATTCTGCCTTTCACCTTAAGCACATAAGGAAAAGATGCATCATTGTCAAGATTATGAGGTAATATAAAAGCATTGTTAAATTTCTGCTATTTACAAACGGATCGTAGATCTTAGGGAGGAGAGATGAAGTTTGCATTTGTGTTCCATGAATCATCCCAACCCGAAAAGTCCGAGTCTAGCCACTGTAATACTGGCTGCGTATCCATGAAATCCCAAAGAAACTCCTGATCCTCGAATCTACTACTATTTCCATCTATGAGCCAAGATGGTTCCATGTCGTTTGCCATATGCGGTAGCTGTGGGGATACCCGGAAGATGGCAGGCTGGCGATCGTGATTTGGAAGCACTTGTTGCGTCAGGAGGGGTTGGGATGTAGGATCTTTCCAGTATCCCACTTTAGATCCAAAGTCATTGGCCTTTGATCGAGCCGTTGGTGAAATTATCTGATCGTCTGACGCTAGGAGACCGGACGCAAGAGTGCAGAATGGTAAGCAGAGTTTGTACAGTTTGCCGCCAGATATGCTCTGTGAGTCACGTTAGTCATCAATTCCATGAGTGATGTAGTTGCTATAGAGAAGGCATACTATATCTTTGGTTTCATTCAGATAAGCGACAAATTGCTGCATGACATGGTAGTCGGCGGAGTTTCGCGTGGATATGACGTTGCATAGTAGGACAAAAAATGGTGTAAAGGGGTAATGTAGAATAGTCCTGTTTTATGGTGAGTGTGGTTTAATAGAGGAAAGACAGAGCTATGATCACCAATGGAGGAGGGATGTGCGCATATATTTGCTGTTGTACTGTGATAACGAAGAGAGCCCCCTTGCCTTTTGAATGGCGCCTAGTGCAGACCGCGCAGCCTCAATACAAGTGTTGTTGTAGTCTTGATTGCGCAATCGTTCCACACAAGAATGCAAAATAACAGTTTTGACAGAATGAAACGCAAATTCGACCATGGCAGATTCCAGTTCTGAATCGTAGAGATCCTCATTGGTGGCCCCTTTACTTGTAATCTTCTCCTCGATTAGCAAAAACACCAAATGGATCCATTGATTGTACATAGAACTCGAAACTTACCTGTTCATAGATCTGCCAAATATTATCCATTCTTGCCAGCATATCCAACATGAGTCCAAGCTGCACCGAGGTTGCTCTGGCCGGACGGAGATCAGTGATAATTCTACCTTGTACCTGAGCTAGCTCGAGGTAAATTCGGAAATTGTCCATCAACTTTTCCTTGAAAGGTGGCGAGAATAGATCAATTTCTATTTCAGTATCAGTCAGAAAAGCAGGCCGAGCAAGGTTCATTGCCAAGCCTTTATCCATCTTGTAGCAGGTAGCGAAACAATAGTATGCCTCTTGAGCAATTTCAGGTGTTTTTGAGAACTTGTTGAATTTCTTGTGTAAATCAAGGGAGATGCATAATTTGCAGGCAGCTTCGGTAAATCGTAGTCCAGACACGAAATCACCCTTCTCTTGGGCCAGCAAGAACTATGCAACTCGTTAGTGGAGTCTTTAAGCTAAAGAGTCGGCAATGGTACCCCAAAGATAAAACTTTGAAGAATGTCAAGAGTAGATGCCGAGTCATTCATAGTATGTGAATTCACAGCTTCAGCGGTCTCAAAGCATTCAAGTGCTTGGGCACGTAATTCCTCTTCCAACCCGGTATACTTCCCATAATCCGATAGCACAATTTCCTGCAAGAAATAACCTGCATATGCCGTGGCACAAATCAAACTCGTGCGTTGGCCTTCTCCGACTGTGTTTTCGCGTAATGTTCGAACCATTCTCCCTAGAGTAGTACGAGATATGAATGGCATGAAACCAGAACTTGAACACACCGATCTGCCTGGATCATCGGCTAGTGTATTTGTCAGTAATATTTACAATGCGGGGGATGTGTCTCACATCGTAACATCCATTGGAGTAGGGTAACATGCGGCAACGGGAAGTCACTCAAAGCCCGGTGTTCTGGTTTTGGACATACGGACTGAGAATTAACAATGGAAGTATTTAAGTTCTGTTTGAGAGAAGAAAGCGCCGCCTGTAGCGCTGCTTGCTTTGTGGTACTTGAGCCTGGTATGCGGCATATTTCCTGTTGAATTAATGTTTGTGCTTCGTATGTTGAAAATGGCGGGGTTGTGTGCGATTCCGCTGGAGATGGGATAAACGTAGAACAGCTTCTGGGAACTGTCGTGAAATCGCCGTCTACTACTCGTGATCTTTTAGATGCTCTTTCTTCAGGCTCTGATTGTGATTTTATAGAAATAGCTACGAGTTGATTCACAGATGCTTCCAAAGTGTTCATGCGTGTTTTAATTTCATTGATCGATTCTGAGCTATATATAAATTAATATGAGAGCAATATTACTACAGAGTTAGGAGGACATACATATCTTTGGGGTATGTATCTCGAGCTCTTTTTCCGGATCTGGGTCTGTTTCTTAGGCAAGAAATCCCCGCGTCAACACAATTACCACATGGAGAACGGCGGTCGCATCGTATCTATTAATGACGTGAGTATTTTCATCGAGAGTAAGTTTGCAATCTTAGAGATAGAAGGGGATCGATCGGAGAACGAGATGAAAATAGTGCCTATAAGCTAGTGGGTCTGCTCTTAACCAGACTCTTACCTTTCTGGTATAGCACACATCACACTAAATGCAAGGAGATCAGCATATTTCATTCTCAAGAATCTCTCTCTGAAATCAAAGGGATATTTCTGTCTATCAAGTGAAAAAGGAACAATTTAGAAGTAAGTGAAGACACCCTCATCATGGGTCACGTGAGTGAGGAGAACTAACAGCAATTGGAGGAATGGCACCAGGTTTCGGATTGGCCACCGATTTGAGTGATGGATTTTCTTCTTTCTCGGACTCCATTTTCCGTGTGATGTCTTTGTGGAAGGCGATGAGAGATGTGAAGTGTTGTGGGCATCATCTCTTTGGTTTCGAATAGGGGTTTCGGCGGACTTTCGGATTCCGAGCCCCGAGTCATGCATTTCTGCATCCTTGCTCCCAACTAGTTTCACAACCAGAGTTTTTTATATGCCAAGAATATATTCCAAAGCTTGCTCCTGGACAAGTCCTGGGATAAGATTTCGTCTAAAATGGTCAAACTATGATGTTCGGAGGAAGTGGTGTCTGGAAGTAGGCTCGGCTGATCCGGGTCATCACCCGAGCAGTTACACTCACACCGAAGACTTCCCACAAAAACGTTCTTTTACCTGTTATTTCAACATCCCTAACAGTCGGCATGGGCTCTCCTAGCAGTTTCTCGACGTGCTGCCCTCTTGTTTTTATTTTATTTTTTACTTGCTGTGGCCGATAAATATAACAAGCCCGTGTCTGCCGAACAAGCGAGGTCAAACAGTAGCTGTGGAGAGATATCATTTTTGAGCGTCAGGCACGGTGAACTTTCACTATCTCGGCTGGTCGGGCGCCGAATAATTTTGGCATTGGACATAGCTTTTAAAAGAAGAGGGTCAAGACCAATGGGTGAGCTGTTGTGGAGGAAAGAAGGGTGATAATGTGGCTGGTGCTTCAAGATCCCTTGGGTAGTACAGGTGGGGCAATGACTACCACAAGGCTGAGTTACGAAGTTCTTTCTAGCCAAGAGCCCTTTTGAGTCTACAATTTTGGCGCGTATATTGACATGGGTAAATACGGAAGGCTCATATACAAATATGAGACTCGATAAGTACTTTTGGCTTACATTGAATCCTGACAGCGCAAGTTCTGCTTTGTTAACATTGAACTATACCTCATATTAATTTTCACACTTGCTTAAGAGTATTCCTCGAGCTACATAATGATCAGTCCGGCAGAATCTACCGTTTCTCTTTCTTCGCTAGAGTGTTCTACCCCAGTATTACACATTTCTCAGTCTCGGCCCAGTGCTATTTCTCCTGCAACAGCAACGCCCAATGTTTCTCCGGTGGAAGCCAAACGGATAGAATTCTATGCACAACCGCCAGTCCAGGCAGCAAAAAAGACCAACAGCCCACCTAGTCCACCGTCAATAGCGTACATAGTCCACCAGACTTCCTTGGTTCTGGAAGACAATTCCATACAATGCTTTTGTCATGAGACTGAATCTCTATCGCGACACTTCAACAACTTATACCAATCTTTAAGACCAAGTCTCTCCACGCGCATTGAAGATACCCGACTTGCTATTTGGTGGTTTCTCCAGAGCCGCATGATTCTCGAGAATTTACCTGAACAGCCTTCATCGAACGCAGTCAATGAACCCAACAAGAAATTCAAACAAGCACAAGTAAACCTCGTAAAATCTCTCTGGCTTATTCGGAGAGGACTAGATGAACCGAGGAAGGAAGAAGAATGGGAAAAAGCGGGCGACTGGAGAATGGAAGATACAAGAGTGATAGCATCACTTCACCTCGCGCTTCTTACCCGGATACGGCGCTTAATACTGACCACCGGAGTAGCGCTGTCCTCGGAAACCATGAAACATGGATGGAAATTGATGGATGTTGATACTTCACTTTGGATTTTGTATCCTTCATTAAGTATTGATTTAGGGTATCTGATCACTGGGCAACATTCGCCACCACCCGACAGTGCCAGTTTGGGGCTCCTGGATATTTTTCCACTAGGGGATACAGATTCTGCGTTTCACTATGCAATTATGAATACAGATATTGTGCTGCTGGTGAAAAATGTGGAATCACCTCGAATTAAGTATTCCGCAATATTGACAGTCGTTCGACCAAGAAGCAATCACTATCTCTCATTTGCCATTGGAACACAAGATGGACTTGTCAATTTCTCGATATCCTCCTGCCATAATATATTTCCGACTTGGAAGGATATAACGTGGATTGATACACTCGGTGCAATGGAAGTAAGACTTCGAACCGGGTTCAGGCTTCAGCTTCATTTCAACCGGAAGGATTTTGATGGCCTCAAAAAAATTTATGGATATTTTGAAAAGACTCTTAAAAACTTCCACACAGCTCAAAGGGAGACACTTATCTACGAAACAACTGTGAGGGAAACGGAGTACCACACAAATTTAAATTCAAAATCTCAAGCCTTTCCAAGAACATCAGTACATAACTGTCAATTACGTCTCTTCGAGAAATACACGCAATGGTCATCGAACACAGGCTTGCATCGCTCTCACGCCGGATATCGACTTGCAATTCTAACCCCGCCGCCTTTCAAGAATATTAGCATGATATCACAACATTGGCTTCCAGGGAAGGCTATACATTTTGGCTTTCTGCGAGGTGAAAACCAAAATCATACGCTGTCGCTGAAAATTGAGCCAGATGAGTATCGTACATCCCTGGTTCTCCAATTCGTAGATATCACGGATAGAAGCGAGTTTCTCTCGCATCTGACGGGTTCTTTCGAACGGCCAGATGAGAAGGCAGTAGCGCGAACAAAGTTGATAAACTTCTCTCTGAGGTCATTGGAACTGCCTTCATCTACATCGATGGGCGCTTTTAATGACACTCACTGGCAAAATATTCGTGTAATCGACACTGCAGAAACAGACACTGATGACCTCCCATTGGGAAATTGTCACACAGTGCAATCTGAGAGTCTCCGAGTTATTGTGGAGAGTGCAAAAGGAAGGTTTACAGACCGTATGAATATTGGCATTGGAGAGCTGAAGATACACCGTAACGTCATTGCATCTGGGCATGAACTTCATGTGCTTCGACAACCACAGGAAGATTCAACGTTCTCCATCTCTGATCTTACAATTGACAAAGACTACTTGCAGCAAATCGAACATGATCTTTCAACCCTAGGAAAACATCAAACAATCAGGACCTACAGCTTTCCAAGCTTGGCGGAGCTTCACGAATTTCAATCAGCGCTTACTGGATTTGAGGTTCATTTTGACGGAGTTGTGTCTTCCTTTTCAATTTCGAGGCGAAGAATGATGATTCCGATACATAAAGAGTGGTCCTCTTCCTTTACTCGAGTACAGATTCTTCATCGCCGGAATGTTACACAGTTGGTAGCGTTCTTTGAAGGCTTCAGTCATGGAAAATGCCTGAACTTTGCCCTAAAAAAGACAGATATTTTTGAGAGGTCCATGAAAGGAGGAAAGATATACCTGAAAATTCGAGATGCAAAATTTCCACTTCCGAAGGGCGGAAAGACTGATGAGAGTGTAGACGGTGGGTTTGTGTGCTTGGATCTGTTGGAATATCCTGGAGAACATGATAACATTTGCATTGGGTTTGATGGCGAAATTGGTAAGTTTTAAGACCACTATGATGTTACCCTTTAGCTAACATACTACCCGCAGACTTTTCCAAATTTGTAGATACTCTACCAGCCCAAGTTAGGGTAAGATAGAAAATGGATAGGTTTTAGTTAAATTGATGTTGGTTTGTGGTAGGCATCCTCACACCCGAAAAAATTATCATTCAACGCAATTTAAAGTAAGCAAGGTGTGAGAAATTAAGATAAAAATAGCGATTGAAGGGCTAAAGGCTGTCTTGATATGTATATCACCGTGGTATATAACTTGTACAAATTAACTTGCTGGTAAACTTAGGTCTCCCCTGCTTTATGTTCACTGCGAAGCGGCCTAACAGCCGTTTTATAAAACTTGGCGTTTGCGTCTTAGAGATCGATATCGTGAGTTTTGATTTTAACTCCTACAGCTTTGAGCCATTGCCCTAATAAGTGCCAGCGTCACTTCCTCTCCTTTCTCTAAGTCGCTTTTCCCTGACAAAGCTGGCACGTGCATGAATACTACTGGAATCTCCGGCCTGCCAATCTTCCACAGGTATTCTAAACTTGTGTAATACAAAAATCCACAAACATACGACCCAACATCATCGGAAAGCCTGATGTCTGCACTCTTACCTACCTGCACTGTCCATTTTGAATGTACATCCTCGAAATTCAATGTCGAGTTTATTCGCGCTGGACTTTTGCCCCAATGCTTTTTTGTTTCGGCTTTGGTGAAGACTTTTCGTGCTACGTCTGGATATTGCTGGTATCCATCACGATCCGCACCCTTTTCGATAGCAAAATAATCCCTTTCAACAGCGAGCCCGATGTGAAGGACAATATCAGGGGTGAATTGATCTAGAAGTTTCGGTGCAACGTCTAGAAGTTGATGGTAAGCGGCCTTGAGAGGCTCAGTTTGTGTCACAATACGGATGTTGATGCCCTTGAAATTGATTGTTGGGGGTAGTTTTGAAACAATTTCCCATGATGGATTGATTTTGATGTTTTGGAATTCCTTGATCTTGTCAGCAGACCGTGAAAGGAACAGGCGTCATGGATGATGTAACATACACCAAAGCCCGTGACTAGGATGATCAACTCGTCTTGATCAGTTGAGGGTCCTTCGTACGACATGCTGAATATTCAGTGGCGTTGGTTACCGTTGGTAGAGTCGTTGGGAAGTCTTTTCAGTTCAGCAGAGCATTTTGGGAGATGTGGTCAGCATGGTGTGTGTGTGCCTGAGGATATAAATACCCTCATATTTAAATGTTCAAATTTCTGTAAGGAGAACTCGCTGAATTTTGCAGCGGCCCTCAGCTGAGAAAATATAGCTATCTTGAGCTGTATAATTAAATGGTTGTGGTATGTGGTTGATGAGTTTTGGACACCTAGGCAGGCGGGTTTAATATATGGGGTTATAATGATGAAAATTCTACCATATTTTGGACTGATTTTCCCCGTCGAAGTGTTGAAACATATAGGTATAAAAGGGAGAGATATATTAAATGATATCGTAAAGATTCCGGGCGGGAAGAATATTGTTTGATATTCCTCCCGAACAGGATTAGTTCCAGTTTTAGTGGCAGACCGCTAATCTAGTTTCACTCCAGCTGTCATCTCTGCAATAGTCCATGAAGGCATTCGACATTCATCTATGCTGCTATGAGTACATCACTTGTTCCGCACTGCCCGGTATGCAGCAAAAAGGAGAATCTCCTCCGGTGTCAAGGCTGTAAGGTTATGCCGTATTGCGGCCGGGAGCATCAAATCTCCGATAGAAGCAGTCATAAATCAGCATGCAACGCTATCAAGAAGGCCCATAATGAGCTCAACCGACAAGAACAAGAGCTCAGATCTCATCCTGGAGACATGTCTATGTCAGCAAATGTCTTTGAAGACTCAGTGGGTAGATTCTGGGGCATTTATGGAACTCGTCCATATATGAGGGCACGATATGCTCTGGCTGCATCGCTTCTGAAGGTTCATCAATACGACGCAATCAAGGCAGGTTTCGACCACATTATGGATCTTCTTCGTCTCTGTCGTGGTGACAACATGGGGGTTCGATTTCAAGCACCAGCACTTTTTCTCAGGCTTGGAAAAGACCAGGAATGTTATGATTTTATGAAATGGTGGTTTACCACTGGCAGTCAAGCTGACTATGATTGGGGAGACGTGAATCTGCCATATCTCAATCTCAATGGAGAAGATGTCTTTGAATCGCCTGAGCTCTTTTTAGAACAACGGCCGAATCTCAGCTATGCTGTTGCGCTTACCTTGCTGAAGGTTAAATTACTACTTGATGTGAAGATGTTGGAGAGTGTAACAGTTGCGGGCGAGAAGGTTCCTGCAGAGATTTTGGATAACATTCGCGACCAACTGGTTACTCGAGCGGTCATCACTGAGAGGAAGGAGGTAATGGAAGCTCAGGACCTTGAGCCTTTCATTAGGGAACTAGTGGGCCAAATTGCGGGATTGCATGCCGTGGTGACGAAGGCGAACAGATTTTTCTGGCAGGCTCTGCTTGACCCAAGTCAACATCTCTCAGCATTGCCGTCAGCCTACAGTCCTGGTTCCGTGGAGGAGATGCAATTGGTTCTCAACTATAGCTATGATGCATGGATCGAAACACCTGGCGCAATCGATATCGTCAGAGGCTTGAGAGACTCATAAGATGCAAAATGTAATTAAAGAAGGTTTTTCTAAGCTCCAAAATTAACTAAGGTTGAGGGCCCCATCTAATATGTTCACTTGTTAGAGTAGCGAAGCACATGAGGGATCGGGTGCAATTTTGCTATTCATAAAGAAACACCTTGATAGGATACTGCTCTTGATATGATCCAGCTGAGGAGTATCAGTGGAGGTTGCCTTGCCACCATTCATGACTATTGAATCACTGGCTAGTGAAGAAAGGAGAGCTGAGTGACTGTTGCCTTCCGAATGGCCACCAGAGATTTCCTTGGACATCAGCTAGGAAACAATTGAAATATGAATTCCAAAAATGAGGTTAATATGAGATGATTTCTCAATACATGTTTTCACCTTCTATGAATGAGCCGTGAGGACCAAGAGCATAGACCTGCGGCATTTCAGCTCTCGCAATCTCCTTTAAATCCTTACCGTTGAGCGCAATCAAGATACTCCTCGTTCCCTTCCGATTAATAACAATGGTCAAAACAACCCCATCATCTTCCTCTATCGCCCGCGGTCTTGATACAAATATGGGCTCACAGGGACAACTTTCTCCGTCCTCCGGCTGCCACCGAAGAAACGTTCCGGTCAACCAATCACTTTTCACGATACTACTGAAGAACGCAGCCTGAACTGTTTTCATACCAGTCCCAAACCGACCAATTGGCACCTCTGTCCCAGGGCTAGGACCGCCATTCCCTCCTGTAGCGTAAACATATCGATATCCTGGTTTCATGGACATATCCTTGCGAATCCGTGGCAGTTCCATTGTTAACCCCGGGATGGCTTGGGCAACAGTTACCCGACTGGTTTTGCTCAGATCTGCCTTGTTGATAGCCGCTAGCTCATAGCGGACTAATGTTCCATCTGCGAAGGGCTGCACTGGGTCAAGGACATTGCTGAGATTGTACTCTCTGTAAGGCACGTAGTCGCCGTCATAGCTACAGAGATCGATGTGTACATTGACGTCTCCAGTGTCCTCATCAACGTAATCATACCCGTTGACGGAGTGGAAGAACATGAAGTTTGGCGCGTCGTAGGTTGCAATGCTAGAAAGGAGGTCAACCTTTGCTTTTCTGGTGCTACCGAACGGTCCTTACTGTTTCCCATCCGACTTGCGCAGAATGAAGAACTTAGTCTTGGTGCCTGCCTCATACTCAATCATTTCCATCACCTGTTTGGTCATGTCGCTGACGTTCATGTGGAGTGGCTGGGAATTGGACCAGAGTTAGCCAGAAACCCCCAGTAGTGAGAGTTTAGAGGGAAACTTGCATTTCGAATGAAGATAACATAGTCCTGGGTCATTGCAAGGGAGTGAATATAGCATGGAGGGCATGGCAGAGCTGTTTTCCATAATAGATTGGCCGGGTTGGCATTGATGTTGAGAGCAAAAACGGACATGACCCCCCCTTCGGAAATAAGGTAATTGTAGGTGACGCCTAGCTTGCGATCTTTAGGTGGATGGGCACAGATTCCGAAGCCAGTGAGTTCCGGGTCAATGTCAGCATATGTTAGGAGCCGTTTGGGCTCCAAGGTCTTCGCATCACACACTTGGAGCATGTTGAAATCTGTATGAACCAGTACCTGGATTTTTAGAGTTACTCATCTGGCTTGGAAATTACGGCATAGTGTACCTCTTCTTCATTTGGCTTCTTTGAAGCCGAACCACGCGAATGCGGATTATTGTCTTTTGGCAAGTGCATCCCCCTCCGTGGGACGACGTTGAGATTGGCTCCGTCTGGCGGAAGATCGCCTTTTGGTAACCACAGTGATTGCTACAGATCCGGTTTCAAAAGGTGAACTTAATAAATTACCTTGAATAACACTCACCTGGGCACCAAGCAATGCAGAACAAGGATCCTGAGCATCTTTTAAGGGGGTATTGGCGTTGAGGCCAAACATCGTGGTAGAGATAAACCCATCAATTTTTGCTCTACGAATCACACCTTCTGCAGTATGACGACTTTGATAGCGAACTTCCCCGTTCTCGAATGAGAATTTATGGAGCATTCCTAATCCGTCGAAGAAGTGTTGAAGAACGGCGGAGGGTTTTGAGGCATCTTCAGAGAGAGGAATAACAAACTTTCCAGCTCCTACTCTATGGGTAACGCTTAGATTTGAAAATGAAAGGGAAGAAATGCTCTAGAACATACCGCATAAAATTTCCACTCATCCAGTCTGGCCACTTTCCTTGTGTCACGCAGATCACCTCTTCAGGTGTTTCGGGTACATCCCTTAAATATGGCGGAACATACTTCAGATCTTCTTCGTTGACCCAATAATTGTTATAAGGGGCCCGTTGACCAGTCGGTGTTACAATGGCTGACATTGTTGAGCAGGCTAGTGGTAAGGTGTGGTTGTTGTATAGTCTCTCCTGGTTATGTCTTATGATATGTAGTATGAGCTCGTCTCTTTATGGGGTTCTTGGTAGTTAGCTCGGCATTCTGCATTGTCCGAGTCACTGAGTTCACGGCTCGACCATGTATAATGAACCTAGGCCATGATGAAACCTCGACGTACCGAGTATTCTCCCACTGTACCCCGAAGTTTGAACTGCCGCCGAATTGCGGAGGCTGTGGATTAATTAAAAAGTGCGATTGGATACCCCGCCGGGGATAGAGCGGGATGCCTTTTCGCGTGGATACTAAAAAAACTTACCTAACCTTATTAGCTAGTTTATCAGATACTACTAGCACTAATTCTTAACACATCAAACATTGAGGTTTCTGAAACCCGTAAGAAAGTCAATTAAAGTGTGAAGAAGTGGCCATGCTACTAGTAGTCTAGGAGCCTTCTCATTTTAGGCCGCGTACTCATATTACGTGTAGTAGTGATGGGGCATCTCTGGCCCTGCTGTAGTTAGACGCTTTGGTAAACTTACTTCAAAACCCTCTTCCTGTGGCACAATTCCCCGTGTTTGTTTCCCCGGGTCCATTTCCGCGGGCCTATTTCCCCGCATGGCGTTAAATGTGTAAAATAAACTCCATCCTGAGGAATCATTATGATTAGGTGCTCTTCAATCTAAAGAATCTTGAGCTGTTTTTTGTAAATTACAATTTGGCAATTGTCATTTCTTGTATTCCCGAACGCTTCCTAATCTCAGCTTCCCCTCGGAATTTGTAGCGTACACTGGAGAGATGGTATCCGTACCAACAAACACAGGAGGACCTTGGGTAAGCGCAGAACTTCCCCAGGATCCGCTTAGTGTCTGATTATTTTAATACAGAATTGGCCATTATCATGGCGTATTATCATACTCTTTAATCTAAGCTTCTATAACATGATGGGGAATGTATTTGCAGCTGGTATTTCGCCACTATTTGGTCTCCTGGTTCAAGAGTTCCACTGTTCAGTCGATGAAGCTTCGCGATTGGCATCCTATGCACTGCTTATGCTTGGCATAATTGTGAGTAAATTGGTGCGTGAGCCTACGAAGTGCATTCACTAAAGATATTTGCCTGCTCTAGAACCTTTGCGCCCTACCCATTGTGGAATATATTGGGAAGAGATACACAATTTTAATCTCAATGGCTATATTCCTCATGTCAAACATTTGGGCGGCAAATGCAGAATCTTACAACTCGCTACTAGGCAGCCGACTCCTCGGAGGCTTGTCGGGAGGCATCGTTGAAGCTCTTGGGCCTTTCATTGTGTCAGAGTGTTTCCCTCAACACCAACTTGCAAGAGCCATGGTGGTTTACGTAGGATTCCTGGCCGCTGGCTCGGCAATTGGACCAATTCTGGCTGGTGCGATTGCATCGGGACTCCATAGCTGGCGTTGGTTCTTCGGCATCTCATCCATCGCCATTGGTATCAACCTGATTACTTGCATATTGATGCTCCCAGAGACGACTCATCTCATGGAAGACTATCTAGCTAGAGATGTCATAACAGGTGCGACAGTAGCGAAGAACGATATCTCTTGCCTCGAGGATGTAAACTCATCTGGTAATTCAATGCAAGCAAGAGAAGTTTACTCTCTCAAAAATCTGTGGATTGAGCGATCATTCTTCCTTCGTTTCAGTTTTATCAAGGAAAAGGAAAACCCAGTAAAGTTATTTCTCGCACCATTCCCACTACTCCTTACGCCGGCCGTGTTAATCAGTACAATCATCTTTGGCTTAATGATCGGTTGGACAGCCCTTACATCTATTGTTATCTCTAATGTGCTTTCGGCTCCGCCACTGTTGTGGAAGCCGTGGCAGGTTGGCCTTATTAACCTTGGGCCCCTGCTGGGCCTATTGGTTGGGCTACCATTGGGTGGTGCCCTTGCAGATTCGCTATCTATCAGAGCAGAGAAAAAAGCCAAAGGGGAGCATGATCCGAGAAGTCGACTTCCAGCGGTCATTATTGGAGCTTTGATTAGCCCTGCAGGTTGCCTTGTCATTGGGTTCTCTCTTCAAAATCAGCTGCACTGGATTGGCATAGCAATTGGTTGGGCCATGTTGGCCTTTGGTCTGACAGCTTCTGCAAATATTCTATTGACATACTCGGTAGATTGTTTCAGAACACGAGCTGGGCATGTTGGCGTTTTGGTCAATGTGGTGAAGAATGGATTGGCCTTTGGTGTCTCATTTGCATCTATGGATTGGTTCAGTAGGGTCGGCCCAGCAGCTCAGTTTGGAACCATGGCTGGAATGCTGTGGGTAGGGTATCTTGCCATCATCCCTCTTTACTTCTACAGCCAATCACTAGTGAGGATGTCTGAGGGGTTTCTCTAAAGTGTCATATCATCGCGGCCCAAGCCTTTGAAGGTTGCACTTCTACCGTTAGTTTTCCTTTTGCGATTGACTAAATAGAGAGAGGGTTCTCAATATTACGATAATCGGTATGGTACCATGGCGAGAATATTATATATTTTCCTCCCTGCTATCTAGGAGTGTGTTATGGTTCCACCACCTTATAACAATATCTTCAGTGCTTAGGGCAATTATGATACACTTGTATTATCACGAATGGCTATGCCGGTAGAAATATCTATGTCATTTAACCTACCAGTGCTTTGTACTCCCCCAACACCAGCAAGATGATTTAAAAACTCGAAATCCCCATCGAGCATGAACTCCCCTAAATCCATACCCAATGGCGAAGCACCCATTATCCGTGCATTAGATGCGAAGAAATCGTTGCTGGCATGATATACTGACTGCAAAGTCGACGTGGAGGTTTCGCTAAATGTTGGGTTTATCAAAGACTGCGGACGGGGTGGAGGCGATGCTGCGACTCACGTTAGTAACTAGATGGCAATAAAAATTATAGACTCCTAGAAAGCAAAAGGGAGGAAAAGAAGGTGAGTCTGACTAAGCGTTTCTAGGACGCTTGCTAGCTGGTTCAAATATGCAGCGCATTTGTCCACCATCCTGTTCTCGCAATCTAAACGTCGCAATGCCCGCGCCGCGTCACCTAGCGACGCCTGCAGCTCCGTCTCAGAAACGGGTAAGGGTAAAGGTGCTGCTCCGTCGATTACACGATGCTTGACGATGAGGAGTGTTGCGAAGACAACTAATGCGGCGTTGAATGTGTAGTACAAACTGAACCACCAAGCACCGAGATACGTGCGTTGAGGACCGTTTGAGGAGACAATAGTGCTGACAATCGTAATAATCTTCATAGATGATTGAACACAGATCTGTATGCTGTTGCTGCCGATTTGCTGCATGAGGTTGACTTCTTGCATATCTGAGTTCACTACCGATTTGCCAATTGTGTTGAGGAACTTAACGAGAATCGGTCGGTGTAGCAGGACACGCAAGTTATAGTACCGAAGGGCTAGGATGGTACGAAAGCGTTTGAGTAAGGAAGTTTCTGTATCAATGAAATCAGATATTGTGTTGAGTTCGTCGACTTCGCGTAGGCCGAGGATTGGCGGGAGCAATCGCTCCCAATCAACAAGTTGTTGTTCTATGCTAAAAAGGCGTGAGACAGTATCGGAAGCAGTTATATCTGTGTCAAAACCGACGTTGCTACCGTAAGAGAGGTTAATAACGTTCCACATGATTTTATAAAGTGTTCTATTCCTGTGTCAGCAAACAGAGTCCATAGGAGCCGAATCATTCTTGTTCCTAATAGAAGGGTTGGAGCGAGCTCACATGGTAGCTGCAAAGAACATGACGCTGGCTGTCCCCCGACTATCATCTAACAATTGATGATTATAAGTGCCATTCTCGGGTTCTAGGGCTTGCGGCAGTGGAATCCGCACATAATCTTCCGGAATTGCTGCTGGTCTACCGAAGGTCATGCTGAGTGTTCGATCAAGAACCACACATCCATACCACGTCCTCTTGCGGATCTCTTGGTCTAAAGGTGAGAATCGACTGGCACCAGCAGTAGAATGCAGTCCGAGTTGGAATGCAGCTTTAACCGCAAGTCCATGGATAGTCCACGTTTCTACGGATCTTTGTGTTCCCTGTAGATATTGGCAAGTTAAGAGAAGATATTGCACTGGGATATTAAACTCATGCTCTTGAATATAGTTGGTGAGAACTAACCTGTTTCCAAACTAGTACCACGCATGATTTGCCTCTCACATAAACCGGTCGCACGCTGATAGAACACTTCAGACTCTCGAGTGCGCTTTTCCGCACTTAAGCAACTCTTAACTTTGGTGCTTGTTGCTAGAGCCATGATCATATTTAGTAATCCGAGCCATGTCCTTCTCGCCTTGGTGAACTCGTTATTCTTTATCTCATTATATGTGTCCCAGAACGTTTTCTCATGAATGTAGGGAAAGAGGAGGCCAGTGTCTCCAAAATAATCCTCAATTAGAGCTCGCGTTGCACTTTCTGATGGCAGAGCATATATGTTGATTTGATCTCGATTCCATTCTTTGACGTTGTATTTTAGAGACTGTATTCTCTTGGATGGTGATGGTGGTTGGGAAATACTGAAGATGGCATTATCTAATTCTGCCTCTGGCCTGAAGGTGTTCTCAGTAGTAAAGGCGAACTGGCTCACGCGAGCAGTGTGCGCCATTGCACGTGAGATATGACGAGTGAAGGCAATGTTGGAAGATGGACCTATGGCTTGTTAGTCTAATGTCTAATTTGATAAGGAATTTCCATCAGCAGATAGTACCAAAGAAGCCGCAATCTTCCTCTGCGCTAAACATTATTGCACCCATTCCATCAGTGCCATTTTCAGGACCGGAAGAATCAACAAGGTAGTCACTGTTCACTTCCACCTCTTCATCCCGCAAACGCCTTGGCTTTGGATAATGTACATCTGTGCGTTCCTGTGCCCTTGTCTCCACCTCGCCCTCAAATCTGAGATGCTGTAGTGGTTTCGTCTGATTAACTTTAAGTAAGGTAACGTCCTGCTCAACAGCTTTGAGTCGCTCTTCCAGGCTGGAAAGATATTCTTTTCCAACAA
Source organism: Tricladium varicosporioides (assembly GCA_021365295.1). Taxonomy (NCBI): domain Eukaryota; kingdom Fungi; phylum Ascomycota; class Leotiomycetes; order Helotiales; family Tricladiaceae; genus Tricladium; species Tricladium varicosporioides. The sequence continues at coordinate 67,071 of JAJTIW010000010.1, read as the reverse complement.
TTACGTTTGTGCTAGATGTAGGATTAACATAAACGCACTCGAAACCTAGCTCTTCACATCCAGAGCATGTTGGCCGGGCTCCATCACACTATCAAAGCTATGGTCAGCTGTTGCAGAGATCACGCTTTCCAGTCTTTGCTGCATAACCCTAATTGAAGTCTCGTGATTCTCGTAACTTACCCGTGATTTCCGGGCTCTGCAAGGGCTGCAAGCCAACGCAATTCTCCGCCTCTTACTCGCAGTAGGCATGCAGCTATCGTGATTTTCGGTGCTCATGATAGCTCGACCTGGACCATTCCTAATTCGTTATGACCTTCACGGAGTAACCTGCTTTCGAGTTAGTCGGTACGAGGTGTCATATCGTTGATGGTCCGACTATGGGAAGAGGGGAGAGCCAGTTCATTGTATGCGGGGAGTGGGTGGGGAGAAGTTGAAATTGGTTGGACTAAATGCGAGCGGGGAGAGATCGGGTTTATATATTCCTACCTTTCCGAACTCCCCGGGGCTTTCAATAAGTGGATTTGCTCGGCAAGACATTGTCACGTGGGTCGTAACCTGGAACACTTACCTAAAAACGGGCTTGATGTTGGGATAATAATAATGGAATTGTTACCCAATATTTTCTCTATACTCCTTATTTAATCTGAATACTGCTAAAAATGACTTACTTATTCATAATTATAGTTTTTGTGTGCACAAATTCTTGCATACCCCAATGCCCCCCAAATCTGCCCCATCCGCTATCGCCATGCCCCCCGTGAGGTAGAGTGCTTTCATCATGAACTGTACAGCCATTGATATGAGTTGCGGAGACTTTCATCTTTTTCGCAAGGAGCAGAGCTTGGTAATGGTTTTTGGTGTGAATCGCAGAAGAGAGGCCGTAACGGCATTGGTTGACAATCTCAACAGCCTCATTTGCGGATCCAACTGACATGACCGATAGTATTGGACCAAATGACTCCTGCACAAAAATATCCATGCTTCGATCAAGACCCTCAATGATAGTTATTGGTACCGTTGCACTAGAGCCCAACATCTGCTCTAATGTCTTTGTTGATGGAGCGGTATATGACCCTGATACTGTGTGGATTACCGCCCCTTTGGAGGCTGCATCAATCACTAAAGAGCGGACACGGGTAGCTGCCTTTGTGGTGATGAGAGGGGTGATTTCAGGCGCACTATTTCTGTTTTGTACGATTGAGAGCAACGCCTGTCGAAATTCCACAAAGATAGAGGAAGCAATCAGGACAGTGTCAGTTGACATGCACACTTGACCATTCTTAAGATTCGGTTAGCATCAAGCCATTTTTTACCTGTGTTGTAGACTCGAGACTTCGCTATGTGGGTATTATACCAACTTACATTTAAAAAAGCACCTTCACAGACCAATGCTGCGGCCTTCGTTATGTCGGCCAAGTAGAAGGGGAGAATTCCAAGGGGCAATGCCGATAATGACACCGAGGGGCTCAAGAATGATGAGGGAGTGCGTTTCGGAATCCTGTGACGGTGGTATTGAGCCTGTGAGGTTGAAGGAAGTGACCAATGCTGCAGTCTCCTCTATCAAAAGGATACTCTCTTCCAGATTGATGCTTGACCATAAAGGAGTGGCATGAGTCTCGTTTTCGATAATCGCTCGAACTTCGTCGCCGCGGTTTCTGAGAATTTGCGCAAGGTGGAGAAAAAGCGCCCTCCGTTTGATAGTGGAAGTATGTCGCCATGTATGAAAGGCTTGAGCACAAGAATCCACTGCTATATGGCAACTTGCTGTGTCCGCTCCCTGGGCAGTTACATTTGTGCCGGGTGATGCTGATATGGTGAAGCTTTCAGGGATAAATGTACAGGACCCATTTGGCAGCCGGACATCGATACCGTTGATGATAAGAGGAATAAAATTCATTTTATCGGATACCATCTTGTTTGCGGATTTGACGTTAATGATTAGGCAGCTGGCCGATAGTCGAGTGTTTGCAAGATTGTGAGGTTCTGACAGTGAATTCTTTTGCTGTGCCTTGGGGTTTCTGTTTTGTTAATGATGGAGCCTATATCGAGGATTTAGATCGCACATGCATGAAACCTCGTCGGGGGTAGTAGGAATTATACGGCTGCCGGTAGAATCATGGAAAGGTTGTTGAGCCTCCAGACATTTAGTCTCGTAGGTCCAGCAGTTCCCCGCCTCCCGGTGATGCCACGCACGCATTAAGTGCTGTGGTGCCATAATAAGCTAGTGCGTTAACTTTCAAGCAAGTAGTACGACTTTTGTGCTATTGACTCATTGCCAATACGATAGGTCAGCCCCCAAGCCTTTTCCTCATTATGTTAGAGTGGGGCTAGCCAATGAGCCCATTTGCTCCGTGGTTTTTACTACACATTGCCAAATATGCTCGATATCTCATTGAAAGCTTGACATAGAGGCATTGGGAGCAAATTCATGATTTTCATAAAGGTATATAATTTTAAGAAGATAAGTGAGGTATTGTAAAGAAGTTGAGCAGAATTAAGAAACTGGTAAATTGAAATTCTAGGTGGTTGATATCTATTGCAAGTCTGCCACTTGCTCTCAAGCAAATTTAACAGTGTTTTTCAAGGTCCCTATCATTGATATCTGGACTTCCATCTTGGTACCGGGAATGAGATATTTTGGTGGATTCATACTAGCGCCAACACCTGTTTCGGTCAGCTGGCACCTGACAATAATTCTCCTCATCAAACTTACCTCCAGGTGTCCCGGTCATAATCACGCTCCCTTTTTGCAAAGTTGTTCCACTACTCAGGTAAGAAACTAGGTAAGCGCAATTAAACAAGAGGTCGGCAATGCTTTCTTCTTGTCTTACATCCCCATCCACAATCGTTTTTAAATAAAGCTTTGATGGGTCACCAACCAACTTTGCGTTAACCAGACAGGGGCCGAGGGGGGCGAAAGTATCAAAACCCTTGCTAAATCCCCACTGTGGGATACGACCTGCAAACTCAGGATCGCGCTGTAGCTTCCGAGAAGAAATGTCATTCCCACAAGTATAGGCGGCAATGTATGAAAGCGCGTCCACCTCGGAGACGTCTTTGGCATCCTGGCCTAAAATGAAACACTTCAACGATTAATACCTAGTCTCTAGAGTCTTAGATGCCTAACTTAGGCCTACCAGTTCGCCTTCGTAATCCGCTTGGTTATCTTGACATATCTTTGGGACAACAACATCCGCATTATGGTCGGTGACACACGTGACAGGTTTGAAGAAGATGAAAGGAAACGGAGGAGGAGATCGACCAGCTTCCTTGACTAGATGATTCACATGTCAGCTACTTGCACTCGATTTTTCCAGTAGAAGGATGTACTGTGCTTTGCATAATTCAATCCCACGCATCTCAGAATTGGGATATCCTCTTGAGCTAAGGGCCCCAGTAGTTCCTTCACTGTCACAACCTCATCTGTAACCTTGGTTACTCCAGTGGTGTCATATGGATCTCTACCGGAAATGACTCTGGCCTTCAATTTCGTCTCATTCGTGGTTTTACCGATATCAAAGTCTGGAGAGGGTAGGATAGGCTCGCCACGGAGAATACGCCCGTCTGTTGCCACAAATCGTATTAATCGCTCCCACGCAAGCATTTTGGAGGTTCTATGAAACCGAGATGGAAAGCAATCTTGTCGAATTAGCCCTGATTATGCTTTATTTGATTTTGCTCCTTGTCTCCGCAGATCCTTATAATGAGCTTTTGGGTCGGGGAACTGAGGACAGGAGATCCCGGAGTTACCGCGAAAAAAGCTCATGCCTGAAGAGTGGTATTGTTTACTCCCCATGGGCACATAATTATCCACTTGTTGTCACTTTTATTTCATCAACACTGCCATTGCTTGGTCTTCTGCCATCAACTGCCCCCAACTTAAATAACGGGGAGCCATAATGGACAGGCTCTACAGCGGCATTTGCTCCTTCTAAAACCTAGCCATAAGCAATTTCTAGCGGAATTGCAGCTGGCTAAATGGATACACAGTTCAGTTTAGTGACTAGTGGGGAGGAGTGGTTTGATATTTTGGCAGTTGTGAGCTGATAGCTATTCTACGGAAAAGGATTTTGGTGAGGTGTAACCTTAACGAAGGTGGGCTATTCCACCAATTTCTTGCATAATTCAAATTTTGCTAAAATTTAACTGCTGAGGCTCTCTTCCATGCCATTTCGACTTCTTTTTCTGCGTCGTAACCATATGCCCACCACTGTGTTACAGGATCACTCCATTGGTTTGCACTCCAACTATAACTCTTTCCATCCACTTCAGGCCTCATGGCTTCATCTCTTAATTGCTGTGCTGGTCCATCGGCAAAGTGCCACAACTCACCATTCAATAAACTTGCCCCCTGCATCTGTCCTGCGCGCTTCATTCTTTCCGTCTCAAACACTCTGAGAGCCAGAGGAATCTCATTCGTAGTCTCGATTAGAGAAAGGACAGCAGCAAGTGCTGCACCGTCTTCGACCGCCATTGCTGCTCCTTGGGACATATATGGCACCATTGCATGTGCAGCATCACCTATAATGAGCATTTTATTGCTAGGCGCTACCCATCTTGAAAGTTTGTTCCCACTTAACAATGGCCACTTTATTGTCTTCTCGATTAGGCCAATAACCTTCGTCAAACGAGGATCCCAGCCTGAAAAGTGCTTTCGCATATCGTCAATTGCATTATTAGGGTTCCAAGTTGCTGGATCGGACGTGTCGACGTGAGAAAGAACCAAATTGAATGACTTACCAGCCGCAATGGTATAAGTCATTACGTGCCTGTCTTCCCCAATCCATATGTTCAAGGAAGGGGTTTCCAGTAGCCAGGAAATATCCTGGTCATCTTTCATTTTTGAAACTTCCACAGTAGCTCTGTAGGCAGCAAAGCCAGTTTTTTTTGGTGTCACATCGACACCTCCAAGAACCACTCCCCTAGCAGCAGATTTGACGCCTATTTATGATTAGTCTTTAATTGGTGTTCCATGAGATGAAGGGAGAAGTTCACCATCAGCTGCAACAATGAAGTCGGCTTTAACAGTTTCCCCAGTGAGCAACTCAACGCTAGGCGCCTCAGGGTTGTATTTCACCACTCTGCAATCAACCCTCACATCCACACCTAACTCCAAAGCTCTGCGATAGAGTGCGTTATGAAAGTGTGCTCGGTGAATCACATAGTACGGTGCGCCAAAATTATTTCGAAATTCTGGGATCAGTTTCGTATAGCCAATGATTGCGCCGTTTTCCCATCGACGAAAGGTCATCCCAGCTGGTTCCACAATGAAGGATTCGAACAACGGACCGAGGCCCCATGAAAGTAGAAGTCGTGAGGAATTTGAAGGAATTTGTATGCCGGCGCCGACCTTGAAAATATAAGTAAACAAGAAAAGTCTTGTCCCATCAAGAATACTTACTTCTCCTAATCGAGCGGCCTGTTCAAGTACTGTGACAACATGTCCACGTCTGGCTAGTGCAATTGCACATGCAAGCCCTCCAAGCCCTGCGCCAACAATAACAACTTGCAATCTAACCTTTGCTCGCAATGTCGGTGGAACATCGCCGTCGTCTGCCCTTAACATTTCAAGGAAATGTAACGACCGCGTTGGATGAGATGGCGTTGTGTACTTGCAGGAAAGCTCAGTACATTTGGTGTTGTTTTTTGTGGATATATCAGACGTAGCTGGCTCTGGAAATATTGGCGCCATAGTTTATTCTGTAGAGTGTCGATTGTATGGGACTGGCAGATACGAACAATTATTTTATGCTACGATCTTTTGACAGACATGAGACCGACTTGGGTAGCCGCACCCGATCCTACAGTAAATGACCGATATAACCCAGGAAAAACTACTCTATAAGCAGGGAAACTATCCTCGGGGGAAACAAGTGATTTAGTTCAAGGTGGATTTCATCGCGAGGTAAATATCCGTTTTTTCCCCGAAGGGTGAAGCGCGGGTATCACCCGCACACTTCCGGTAACTCTATGTCCCCCCGCGCTCTTAACGAAACGGAAAACAAGGTTCTAGTAAGGCAAAGCAGGTGAAGCGTGGTATGGATTGGCAGATTAGACAATAGCTACGAACGCCCTATTGCCTTCAGAGCCGACCTCCCCGTATATCAATTGAAAATTGCTGCAACAAGTGGCGGACATAATAAACGCTGCCGCTGGTTGTTATAGAAATAACAGTATTTTTTTTATATTTTTTTTTAAAAAGAAGAGCACCAAAAGCAGTAAAATCTTCGGATAAGCCAAGTTACAAGTTAATGGCGTCAATAATGGAAACCATCAGCAACACTCCTGCCCCCTCGGGTGTTAAAAGTGTCTCTGAAGATGTCAGCAATTACCTCCTTACAGAGCTCGAGAACCATCACACGAAACCACTGTGGGCTCAGATGAGCAAACTCAACCCACCTCAACCAAATCCCACAGCTATTCCTCATATCTGGAGATATGAGTCGATCCGGCCGCACCTTTTGCGTGCAGGCGAACTGATTACCGAGAAACAAGCCGAGAGACGCGTTATCATGCTAGTAAACCCAGCTCGAAGTGAGTCTTAGCCTTTACACAGGTCTTCATCGCCGGGCTTACCAAAGATACAAGATGCCCCCTTCACAACCGACACAATATATGCGGGCCTTCAGCTGGTCATGCCAAATGAAACAGCGCCGGCTCACCGTCACACAGCTTTTGCTATGCGTTTTATCATTGAAGGTAGCGGGGGCTTCACTGCCGTGCACGGCCGTCGAATCAAGATGACTAGGGGCGATGTCATTCTGACTCCGACCTGGAACTGGCACGATCATGGCAAGGATGGTTCGGGACCTATGATCTGGCTTGATGGACTGGATTTACCCAATTTCGTACACTTTCCAGTCCACTTCGTGGAACACTACCAACGTCAACGATATCCGGCAGTAGATGTGGATACTTCTACGTCTCCAATTGTATTTCCTTGGTCAAAGATGAAAGCGGCGCTAGACGCTGAGGAGGGCCCCTGGGTGATGAAGCGGTACTTAAAGAATGACGGAAGTGAGGGCAAGTGTTTGTTCCTATACTGTAGAGGGTATTTAACACTAACTGCCCACAGTTTCTCGTACGCTTGGCGGGGCTGCTGAGCGTCTAGATGCCGGCCAATTTTCTCCTACAGTTCAGGAGTCATCATCATCTGTATACCATGTCGTTGAAGGCTCGGGATATACAATCATTAATGGTGAGAGCTACACATGGAAGAGGGGTGACACATATTGCATTCCCGCTTGGCATAAGTACAGGCAGTTTGCGGACGTGGAGCAGACGGCCTATCTCTATAGGTTTGATGATAAGCCGATGCTAAAAGCTCTTGGATTTTATAGGATCCAAGGACAGTGCGATAGTAGTTTGGTTACTCCACATTAGTTTTTTATACCATTGGCTGTAATGCTTCTTACCATAGCCGTAGAAAGCCATGCTAGTGATCCATCATTAAAAATCAAGGCAATTCGCTAAAAACGTACACAGAAGGCATGTGAAATTCTGAGCTTACTACAATAAAAAGCTTTCTTAATCTTAATTTTCAATATGTAGCAGTATTAATTAGTTTTCACTGAGACTATAGGGCTCTGAGGAATGGTGTTGCTGGATCAAAAAACAGGGAAGTAGTAATTATGTTGTCCGAGGGGGCAGAAGACAAAGTTTGTACACAGCGATACACACATAAGAAACAGACGCTAAGCTAAATATAGAAGACTGGAGAATTATGCAAGAATGGCTCTTACAATCCTTGATAGTCTCCATCTCAGGGGAACAAATACTAATGTTAAGAAAGATCTACGGAAAGTATAATATTGATACTGAATGGTGGACCAGACCTCATTAAAAAGGTAAAATCATTTATTACTATTTTGGAACGTAGCTTAGTGCAGTGAAAATAACAGCGTATAGTTTTGGGTTGATTGGCATAACGGCGTACAGGCATGCATAAAGACTGTTGGATATATGAGTCGGAGATTACAAATGATTCAACTGTTCAAGGAATATAGGTCAGCTTCTGATGTGTAGCTCACAAGACTTGAGTCTTAAGACGCCTATATATAGAGAGCACACTTCTCACTGTAGATAGAATGGAGTATCACCTCAAAATATTCAACAAAACGTCTACAGCTAGGCCTAGTGCAGCCCACAACAACATACCCATCGCACATATCTCCTTACCCTGGCCTGTAGACGAAGAGAGAGAGAGTCATCGAGTATCTCTACAACCCAGAGCAGGTTTTAACTTCCTAAAACAATAACATTCAAGGAAGAAGGCTATCATCACTGAGAATCATCGCTGCCCCCTTCGTACTCGGCCTTTCTCCCTTCCCACGAGCCCCATTCCGAGACAACCAAAACTTGTATTTCCTCCTATCACCTTTTTGTCATATCTTCTCTAGGTGTGATGAATGATGATTGGCATCTAGACTTTCAAAAATGGTACTGTCCTGTCATCTTGCTCATCAACCCTCTTTTGTTTCTTTTAATCATGCACATGCTATTCAGTCTTCAACTTGTTACACAATTCGAAGATATCCTTGAGCATCGCAAAGTTAGATTATATGAGGGGTTAGCTGGTGCTACTCTTTTCCTCTCATTTTATGGGCCTCACATGATTTCCTTAGTATAAAAGGCTACCATGAAAGGCGGTTAATTTGTAGCTCAAGAGCAACAGGGATTTATCACATTTTGGTGTCCTGTAACCAGAGAGCACTTTGCAATACTGTTTGTTTTCATTTCTTGTGGAGTTGTGTTTGTCAGCCGTTGTCACCCATCTTCTATATCCTAAACGACACCGCTTTATTTTGGTTTATTATATGAGTCTTTTCTACCTTCAGACAATTTATAATGTATATAAAACCAATGAATCAAAAGTTTCCCTGCACAATATAAAGAATAGAACATATTCTAAAATATTGTATTAAGTTGAGTATAAAGCTGTTATTTAAGGGCGCTAGATATTCTTATATATAACCTTTTTACCTTAGAGCCTTCTTAGCTCCTAAGCCTTACCAAGGCAGCTTTACAGATTCAAACAGCTCCACAGATTTAAACCCTAGTCCTCGCTTAGCCACGACCCATATGCTACCCCAGTTCAAAGCCTTTAGGCCAAAGTAAGCTTTTCGTCCGGCTTGGCAACGATTTCCGCTATTTATAAAGGTGCCTCCAAATGGGCAAATAAGTCATGATCCACTGCCATCCTAGCGGTGGATCCTGATCTTCGTCTCCGATTATGCGGAGTCCCTACCCGATGTAGGGCACAACTTCCGCCTCAACAGCCAAAGGGAGTGCATAAACAAATCCCCCCTTGGAGGGAAGGCAAAGCCTACTGGGAAAGTATACAAATTCGTATGAAGCGGCTTGGCACATGCAGGTCTGTCAATATTTCCTATCTACGTGGCGCATATCTTGTTAAAGTACTCTGTTTAGAAGCCCGCACTAAGCACAGGCATTTCCCATGTCATCTCTGCTTCTCCTGTGAAAGCAATAGTCTGAGTAGCTATTCAACCTATTAAAGGCCCCGTAGGAGATTTAGTAATGCCCTGTCGAAAGATTGCAGATATTGGCATCGGACATGCCTCGATCGAGGAGATACTAATGTCTAAGCTTAAAGACAAAGGTACTTTCCATAGGGCGGAACAATCTCCAAATACGCCTAAACTGAGAGCGGCAATACTTCGCGAAAATCATAGCAATCTTTAATTTTTTTTGTCTGTGCTCATCTTGAGGATTACGCGTCACCAAGGGTAATTCGCTAATTGGCCTTCATGAGTCCATTATCTCCCGCTCTCAGCTTAAATATTTTCAATACAAAGTCACAAAAGTGGAGATTATCCCGTCCTGTGCGACGTAGTTAATGGAATCGTGGAGGTTTGTAATGAACCACCCTTGTTGGTGCAGAGTCTTTGAAAGAAGCACGAACAAAAAATTGAAGATTGTTATGACTTACGCGAACTAAGCTAAGTGCTAGCCTGTGTTCAGGTTTCTTCGCTTACGAGATCCAATTTTAGAGCCCCGAAGTTGAAGAATCCTGAACATCTGAATGGTCAAAAAGCCCTAGCGGCTCATCAGCTTGAGGCTTGAACTCACGGATTAAAGTCCGGTAAGCGGTGAGGAAGATACAGGATAAGTAGTAATGAAGAGCCATCTTATTCAGAATTCCTCTGCTTGTGAGCTTAGTGTTGTCATTTTCCGACCTGCATTCGTTACCACCTACGTTCCGAGATAATGCCTCGCCCATCAGTTATCCTAGCTTTGCTAGGAGCCGTGGCCAGCACATTGGCGTGCGTGATTCCGGACGAGCCACTCTCTAACAACATTACCGAGAAGTTCCAGATCTTTGTTCAGAACCCAGCATTTCCCATAGTTCATGACAGCATTATGAACTTCAGGCCAAATGGCTTAGATATGCATCTGGTACTGCGCCCAGCCGGCCAAGACACGTATGACACGTTATGGCTTGAAAACGGCTTGCTTAGGAATGAAAACCGTTACGCCGTCATTGATCTCGAGGTAAAGTTCTCATGGTGGGCTCGACGCTAGGACGAGCAATACTGAGAATAAATTTTACTAGTATAACCCCAACGATAATACTACCAAGATGTTCATGACGAGCCGACAGTACGCAACCGCTCTTTTTCAGCCAGTATATGGATGTGACCCAGACACAGACGAGCTACAAATCCGGCTGGTACTCGTATCCCGCCTTGCCGACCCAGACGAAGGTCAGGCTAGAGAGGATGGTGGGCAGATCGGCATACAGGAAGCAGGGTATACTGGAGTGTATGAATTCCGATACTCGCCTGCTAATAATAGTTGTAAGTTGCTTTGAATACTTCCATGCTCTAGTAGTAACGTAATTGGCCCACTGACATGGATTTCCACGTTCCTTAGTACTTGTCGACACGTGGTTTACGGTTAACTTGGTGATCTTCCGTGATGGCGTAACCCCTCCTGCTACTTCAACCACTAGCGCGAGTAGCCCTACTTCTACAGCTTCAATTAGCGACTACGACTTCGTGTCTTGCTGGGCGGAGCCGGATGATGGCAGCCGCACACTTACAACAGTTTATAGTGCGACTGGTATGACGAATGAGATATGCGCCGTGGACTGCGCTGGTTCTGAGTATTTTGGTACACAGTATAGTGTTGAATGCTGGTGTGGTTCAAGCCTAGCGGCTGGATCTTATGCTGCTCCATCCACGGATTGCTCTGCTGCTTGCTCTGGTGATGCTACTGAGATTTGCGGGGGTGGGCGCCGCCTCTCTCTTTACCGACATAAATCATCAAATTCCTCGGCAACCACAACGACTTCCGTCACCTCTTCGTCCTCGACTACATCCTCATCTTTAACTACTTCCTCTTCGACATCTTCAACCATTTCTTCGACATCTGCAACTAGTTCCTCCTCGACATCTTCAACCATTTCCTCGACATCTTCAACTAGTTCCTCCTCGACATCTTCAACAACTTCCTCCTTGACATCTTCGACCACTTCCTCGATATCTTCAACAACTTCCTCCTCATCTATAACTACTTCCTCGCAGTCCTTAACTTCCACTTCCACTTTAATAACAAGTACAACATCATCTATAATATCTACAACGTCAACAAACCCGACGAGCCTTCCATCAGTCGGTGTATACAGCTTTGTGTCCTGCTGGGCTGAGCCAGATAATGGACGAGCACTTTCAGCCGCATTTGATGGTACTAATAGTATGACTCTTGAAACATGCGCGGCATTTTGTTCTACCTACCCTTACTTTGGTACCGAGTGGAGCAGTGAGTGTTGGTGCGGAAATGAACTAGCATCGGGATCCACTGCGGCTCCATCATCAGAATGCAACTATGCATGCGCTGGCGACGCAACCGAGATGTGCGGCGGCTCACGACGTCTGTCTCTCTACCAGAACGTCAACTGGAAAGCTCCGGAGGACCCAAGTAGCATTGGTAGCTACGAATTCTACGGCTGTGTCACTGACAGTCCAGCGCGTACGCTAGCGGCAAGCTCATTGACAAGCTCTGCTATGACGCTTGAAATGTGTGCCACTTTCTGTAGCGGCTATGAGTTCTTCGGAGCAGAGTGGAGTGTTGAGTGTTATTGCGGAAATAGTTTCACTGCAGGCCCTACCGTGGTTGATAAAAGCGAGTGTAGTATGACGTGTGGAGGGAATAGTGGGGAGCTGTGCGGCGCTGGAGATAGGTTAAGTGTTTACCAGTTGGCTGCGGTATGATCTTCATTTGGGGATACAACTAGGGGATATAGTGGTTTGGAAGAGTAAAGAGTAGAATGAAGGGTAGAGCGAAAGGCTTCTCTTACCAGCTGTGGTTCTTTTCTAAGACGAGATGTAAGATTTAAATTCTAATTAAGATTGAAGAACAAACAGAACACGAAATACCTAATCTTAATTCTAGAGACAAGAACACTGATTCAGGCGCATATTTGAAGTCAGCTGAAAGTCTGTTGCTCGCAACACCACACCTACCAGGCGAGACATAAACTGGCACTTGACCTTAAAATCTGCGCTATCAATTAGCTTATCGAGTAGCTACGAAACCTAAGCGACGCTCTAGCTATATTAATGATGAAGAATTGTTTTCTATGTGTTCCGCCTTGTAGGGTTTCCAGAGGGAACCTATCTTTTCTGATAGATTTGTATCGAAGAGGGTGGGTTGAGAGTGATTAGAAGCGGCTAGCTTACTAACTGACTTTGGAATAAAGAGAAAAAGAGCTGTATTCAGTTGCTGATTACGCTGCCGTTCAAAAACGATAGATTCTAAGCGAATGTTCTCCGTATCAAGGCACCGTTTCTGGGGAAAAGAAGGGGCAATGCTTTCTGGAAACTGGAAGTGAATCTGTCAGCAGGTTCTTTCCACCATTTCTCACAGACGAGTCACCTTTAGCTAACCCTAAGCCCGAGAACTAAAAGGCACAAAAACGGCTACTTATAGATGCATAAGGAGCAATGCATAATTTGTCTTTCATGCGGCTCACCATTCCAAAGAACGGACTCTCGTTTGTGACTTTATCTACCGTCACATACCCTGACATCAAGTGAGGCCGAACAATATGACAAGTGAGCCACCATAACCTACATTCTTGAAGCCTGCGAACGCAGCCACAACGAAGCTTTCAGACCCGACTGCGAGGCGATTCTAGGGTTGAACGTAACTTATGGCCCCCATCATACGACCTCACCAATCTATTCCTGCGCGCCGCAACCCAGGTTCCGTAATATTTCGCTCTTTACCACAATATGACGGAACATGGATTTCCGTAGCCCTCATAAATATCCCACCTCTAGAGAGAGCGCCAAATGGCATTAGGAGTGATCCTTGTTATGTACTCATGGAATAATCACCCTACTGCAGTTAATAATAAGGCGGGAGTCTTTAAAGAACATTGATTTTCGTTTCTTTGTCAACTACGGACGTGGTTTAGACCTGACTCAAAAGCTCTCGATATATATCAATTGATGAGACTCCCTATTTTCCTTATAGCTGTCACGACCAGCTAAAACCCACGTTTACCTAGGCAATCGGATATCACTGAATTCTTCAGTATAATGTAGGCCTCTCGCCAGTGAAATAATAGTATTATCATTCGATAAACTAATCGCTAAGGAAGGAAAGAAAGAGCTTGAATTTGGGTGGGGTGGTGATAACCCCTTCACCATGATAGAATATACAGCGTGACATAGGTTACTCCTATGCTAAACCCTTACAATAGCAGAATGTTTGCATGTAAGATAATTAGCATTTGCAAGGTACCACTTCTTCACAAGACCGAATTCCTAACAGATTTCAGTTCAGCCTTTCTAATCCCTGGGAAACTAGCTCATTGAGTTTCCTCAAAACAGTGTGAGCCTCTGTTGAAGATTATGTACTCTCCTTGGTGTATTGGTATTGCTTTTCATTGTAACTGGTCTCAACTAATAAATAACCCAATTCGAAGCACAAGGAAGAAGGAGTTGGTTGGTAATACTTTTACACTGTTGGAAGTATTTATTTTAAAATTGCAAAGCTTGCAGAATTTTATGATGTGATTAACATGTACATGTTCCATACAGACCCGATATTGCCCGGGACCACCAAATGTTAATATAAATTTCACAAACATATGGATAACACCGGATTCTGGGCTTCAATGAATGTTGAAGCTGGATCAACTGGGAAGGCGAAGCATAGGCTACGTGACTATTATAGATATGCTGCGCACTTTTCGTCCCATGGGGCCCCCATGGGACGTGCACTTTTATCAAAACTCGCTTAAATTTTATGTAGATTTCTCAGATCGATAGTGCGAATGAGGTTATTTGCGAATTTCGCGACTTTTTATAAAATTACCTTCTCGTTCAAGTAGAAGCAAGGGTGGCACGGGCCCATGGGACGAAAAGTGCGCAGCATAATTATAGAGTACCAGCCGGTTTGGGTGGCTTTCATTTAGTGACTGACTACTGTATTTCTATCATAACCGTAACTCACATTGTCGAGTGCTAGCTGTATGAGGCTGAAATAAGAGAATGGTAATGATAAATTTTGAAAATATTAGGAATTGTCTAAACTTATTTTTATAATAACCTTAATTAGTTATACAAGTACTTTTGCTAATTAAGTTAGTAATTATAAGTCATATATAGAGCAATAGATTTAAGTCTGTATAAGGTATTAATACAAGAGAAGCGAGTATCAACTTTATTGCTTTGGGTAGAAATATTTTATTAGCGTACGATAAAATTAGAAAGAATTAATCCAAGAATAGAAATTCTTTCATGGCTAAAGAAGTGTAGAACCGAGATGCCTAACTCTAAAAATTAACTCTACGACCCTTTTACTTAGCTTGGTGTAAAATGCCATTCCTGGAAGAGGAATGGAAGGTCAACGCCCAGCCCCGCCCCCGCTATTCGCCGTCAGTCACCGTAGGCCATCAATTGCGAAACTTTAAAGGGGAAGCCCAAACGAGGAAATATATTAGAGGATTTTTTTTTAACTAAATCTACTCGTAAGATTGAAAAGGGTAATTCACACAAGTACAAACATTTCCTGGGACAGTACCGCTATAGCAGATAGTCACCACCACGATGAGTGTTCTTGATTATAAAGGTCTGCAAATCACCATGTTCCCGACGCTTGATTCCTTATAATACTCTTAAGTTCCAGAGTAGACAAACATCGCATTCTCTTAGTAGTGTGTAATCGCTGCTACTATATAAATTTAAGTTGTTTTGTATCAGTTGTTCTTCCTTTTTGGAAATGGGACCCCCAAAGCTCAATATTGCGTGTGCTGGGCTTGGTCGTATGGGGAAGCGTCATGCTCTACACTTCCTCAACCGGACTCCACGAGCAGAGCTGGTCGCAGCAAGTACTCCAGACGATAATGAGATTCTTTGGGCAAAGCAACACTTGGAGCCTTATGGGGTTCGATTATACAAAGATTACGATGAGATGATCAAACAAGAAGGGTTACAGGCTGTGGTAATTGCATCCGTGACAACAGTTCACGCCGAACAAGCCATTAAAGCAATTGAAGCGAACCTCCATGTCTTGTGCGAAAAGCCACTTTCAACATCTGTCGAAGTTGTAAGTTCTGCCTCTTCTTCTCGAGAGCCCCAATAACGGGAATCTGACATGGAAACTTTGCAGTCACAATCGGTTGTGGATGCAGCAAAGAAGAAGCCACACCTGAAAATAATGTGTGGCTTCTCCCGTCGTTTTGATAATTCTTACCGTGATGCCTTTACCAAAATGGATTCTGGTCTCATTGGACGCCCCTCTATCTTCCGTTCCCAGACGTGCGATAAACTTGACCCTTCTGGGTTCTTTGTTGCATACGCTGAGTTCTCGGGCGGCATTTTCGTTGATTGCTCCATCCATGATATTGATCTGGCTCTCTGGTTTTTTGGGCAGGATTCCCAAGTAAAATCGGTTGTCTCCTCAGGAATCACGGCTGTGCAGCCAGAATTGAGGAAGCATAAGGATGTGGATAATGCTGTGGGAATTGTGGAGTTCTATGGTGGCCAGATTGCGTATTTATTTTGTAGCCGCATGATGGCAGCAGGGCAAGACGATGCAACGGAAATCATTGGAACTGAAGGGAAGCTCACTGTAAATGCTCAACCCATGAGTAATTTGGTGAATATTTATGAATCAACGGGAGTACGGAGGGAGATTCCAGCACATTACTATGGGAGGTTTGAGCAGGCGTTCGTTAATGAGGCAAATGAGTTCACGGCATGTTGTTTGGATGATTTGAAGTTACCTATGAAGTTAAGTGGAGCAGTACAGGCAGTCAGGATTGGGTGTGCTTTACAAGACAGTTTGAACTCAGGGAAGAAGACCTACTTTGATGAGGTAGGAGGGAGGATAGAAAAGTCCCAGCTTTGATGGTATCAATAATGCATTTATCGTGTTCTAAATTAACATCGAGTCCGTAGACTTAAAACCTTCTTTAGCTGACTCTTATCATCATAGTTTCTGTTCAAAAAGGGCGTATATTACAGTGAGATTTAACAGCGCTTCTACAACAACAATGTAAACCTCATGAATTTAGAAATTTGATAAGTTTGACGAATGAACACCCCCACGTTTTTATACATCTATGATAATATTATTATAATGCATCATTTAGAGCATATCAAGGATACTGATATTCAATTGAATGAAGTCACAGAGGCTGACCCAACTTCATAGAGGTTGTAACGGGAAACGCCATTTGCGTAGAAGTAGCATTTTAGCTCTTGATATACAGTAGATCAATTTTGTGCCACGATCCATCTATTAGAATTAAGCTATGACTAGTAAATAATATATTCTTAATTCGATGTACTGGTTGTCAAGCAAGTTTGTGTAAAATTTATGTCTGCTCCACAAGTTTCCCGGAAAGCAAAAAAAGGACATTCCACGTCGCCGGTCAACCTTCAGAATCCCTTACCACCTGATGATCTTGTTCGGGAAGTACTCATCGATAAGCTCAAGGTAATATGGCTAAATCACAAAAGTCAGCATAGAAAATCCGAATATTACTTTCATGAAATTGCAGACCTTGAGAGCCTCCGCGCTTGGGACTTCATCATTCTTGCTATATAAGTCGTAAGGGTTGAAGGCCTTCACAGCTTCCAACATCTTAAAATCGTGTTCATTCATAAACTCCATATATGCGCCACCGGTGTGCCAGGGGTAAAACGAGTGGTACCTTATCATAGCCAATGCCTCGGGAGGTAAAGTTGACTGGCATTTAACAACATGATAGAGATATTCGTCATGTCCCCAAGAAAGCATGATGTTGTCTAGCCCACATCCGAGACTATAAATTCCGTGCTTGGTTCCGTAGATTGCATGACCATTGTCCGGGTTGTTGACGAATGTTTCTGGGTAAATAATTCGTTTATCGAACGCACATCCAACCGGGAAGGTATCACCAACCACGTCCCACTGGCCTTGGGCACCATAAAAGAAGAGGAGCTTTCCAAGATCATGGATAAGACCCGTAAGTTGCATCCAGCGTGGTTTTCCATCTCTTCGAATAGCCTCTGCGGACTGGAGAAGGTGTTCAATTTGGGAGAGTGATGTGTCTGGGTCGGATTCATCGATCAAAGAGTTAAGTTTCTCCATGGCTTCCCAGATGGACATCTCAGTCCTAGTCTTGTTCTTGAAATCATTACGAGCCTTCAGATTATATGCCACAGTCTGCTTCTCGTGCTGCTCCCGATAAAAATCCTTGACTTTATCACAAGCTTGTTCATATTGCCGGAACCGTGTCTTATCTTTGCTGGAATCGAATTCTGACTTATCGTGCATGTTCCTCTCTTTCATCTCGGCTTTGAAGAGGTTGACAGCATCAATGTTGTCTGACAGGTCTTCGAGTGCCTGCGCATTCCGCTCGGTGTACATAGTAAGAGGGGTTACAGCGGTTGGCGCCATAGTGTGGAGTTTGTTCAGGGAAGTGGTCAGGCCTGAAGTCTTTTGTCTCGTTAGGGAGTCCGAAATGCCTCCTTAAAAATCCCAGATGATTGAATTTGGCCTCAATTGCGTTTGAAGGAAATATGGTGTGATAGATGAGATGCGTACGTCTCTTTGAACTTTTCCAACTGTATAATTTCTTATAGTATTAGAGTACCGGACAGCTTACATATCTCGAGAGCGGGTATACAAGGAAGTAATTACAGGATGACTCAGGGTATAGTGCTCACAGCCCCATGATTGAGGAGCCAGTTTGGCCCATCTTTTCCTTTCGGGACCGCCAGCATCTAAAAGTCCACAAAATGATTGAAATTGCCGATTATGTCACCAATGCTTGTGTTAACGTAGAGATGAACATACACCCCATCAATCATTGAATTTTATTGCCAGCATGGTTGAGGATGAAGGAATTGATGTGGAGATTATTGAGTATTGCCATATCTGGTGGTTTTGGGGCAACTGCCTGTGTCGATGACAACGTCGTAAAAGGAAATTTCTTAGCGGGCTTAGCTAAATCTTGTGTTTCTTCACTACCTCCACAAAGTTGGTGGGGCTTACAATTCACGTGATGTATTATATTACAAGATTAATTGGCCAGTAAGGAAGATGTGTTTCTAATAAAATGAGTATTGTGACGGCAGTTGAATACTTCAGAAGCTTTGACCAGAAATTGTCTGAAGCCCAAATAGCGGGGTGCAACGCAGCTACAAGTAGGATAGCTTGAATGATATTCAAGAGCTACTAATACCTAATAAACAAATGGAAAACTAATCAGTACCCCTCTCTAACTATTCCTTCTAGCTCTTCTTATACTCATGCGGAGCATGGCAGATCTCCGCTGGCAATACGTCAGTGACCTGCTTATAGTTTCGAGTACGCACGTGCCCCTTGCAAGCACTCCGTGTCACGTGTTATACACGTGACATAGTTGCTCATCACAGAAATCATGTTGACCAAAAAATAAAAAAAAAATAAAAAAACAAATGGACAGGCTGTCACGGAAAATGGCACGCCTGAGGCATACTGAAGGAGCTCTCCTGCAGTTGCAGTTGCTAAGTACTGACTAATCACTTCGCGATCCTGTACATATAAATAGCTATGCTCTTAGAGTTCTTCTGGAATCAAGCGTCGTATTTATCAATCTACTACGCTCACTGGAATGCGTTAGCAGGAGTTCACTCTGTGAGTACAACTATCCCACGTTACGTGACACAGGCAAATATAGAGTTTAGCGGAGGAATATTTCCAGATAAAAAGCACCTTGCCATTTGGAACACTAATTTACTCAACCCCACACGTCTTCCTGCCACCTCCGTGTCTTTCTCATTAGCTCTGACCATTTTCTCAACTCATTTTCACTCCAACCAAGCCTTTTCTTCACACACTCACCCACTCTTGAGCCTACGTCTCTTGCCATGCTAGCACTCCCACATATATAAATGTACGCATTATGCTCCAACAACAATTTCACCAGTCTTTCGTCTTGCTCTTCAACCGTGTCCTGAACATAGCGCTTCCCACCTCTGTGATTTGTCTCAACTCGTGAGAAGGCGACTGTAATATGGATTTCCTGGTGTGATTCTTCTAGTAATCGCAATTCATCGTGATAAATGAAGTGCTTTGGAGACCTACATCCAAAGAAGAGAAAACTTGGGCCGACCTCTCTTCCAATGCTTGCCAGACGTGCGCGTTCTGAAAGGAAACCACGGAAAGGGGCTATTCCACTACCGGACGAAATCATAATGATTGGGGTTCTTGGGAGTGTTGGGAGTCTAAATTTCGACTTTCTAATATGTGCGAAGATCTTGTATCCTTGATCAAGAGTGTTGTTAGGTCCCGCAATATTATAGGCATGACCATCTGAAAAAGGGCCTTCTCGCTTATTGTACTCGATTGCAAGGAGATAGTTGGTGGTGAGACCTGGAATGGGAATGCTATTTAGGGGTGAAGCTTCGGAAGATATGGCGACGGTAATCGAGATTTTCTTTGGTGAAACTATTGATGAGGATGAGATGGAGTAATAGCGGGATGACTGAAGTGGGAGAGTTTCGAGGATGAAAGAAAGGGGAATGCCAGACCAGTCACCGGGTGATGCAGATATAGCCTCCAACAGCCTTCCGAGTGTGATGTAGTTCTTAGAGTAGTAGTCATGATAAGCATCTCTGTCGCTGCCAAGTTGTGTCAACGTTTCTTTCGCCGTTGCTGATGGCGCAAACTGTACCAATGCAAGAACTATTTCTCGTGACACTGGTGAGCAGATCTCGAGATAATATTGAAATAGGGCCCTCCAGGTTGTTGGCGATGGGACCTTAACTCGAAAAGCAGGATCAAGGCTGGAAATGAGAAGCGGAATTTCGGCGTTGACTCCCAGAATATTTATTAATCGCTGAACTTCTGAGTTCGGATTTGATGGCCAAACAGCTAAATGATCGCCTGTTTTATATTTTAACTCTGGGAAGTTGCCTATATCAAGTTCCAGGTGGAGGTAGTTCTGATCGGAAGTAGTGAGTAACTTTCTGGCAACCTGGATGGGTAAAGGCTGAATATGGGAAATTGTAGGTGTTTTGTTCCTTCCTGGAGCTTGAAATGGTTCCCCAATATGGAGGTCAACGACGTCCAAAGAACAATCTTCCACAATTCGAATGGAGGGTTTGTATTGTTCAAGTAGTTCCTCGACTCCAAATATTTCATGAAGAAGCGAAAAAAAGGTGTGCTTCCATTCCACGAAGTCCTCGTTAATTGCCCCTTTGGAATCATCCCCTCTGCCTGGGGCCATCACCGCTCTTGCTCCAAGTCGATCAAGTGCCTCTATGACAACGTCGATAACGTGATTGTAGAACTTGTAATTTTTATTCCCAAGCCCAAAAGCAACATATCGAAGCTTGGGAAATTTGGTCGTGTTCGACTTCAGCCAGGAGATAAAATGTGATGCGTTGTCGCTCGGGTCGCCTTCGCCATATGTTGACATGATAAATACTACTAATTTTGTTTCTGAAATTCTTCCAATAGACTCTGGGTCATAATCTGAAAAGTCTGCAGTGAGACCGTGAATTCCAAATTTACTGTGACACTCTCTCACTAATTGATTTGCATATCCTTCAGCAGTTCCAGATTGGGAACCCCAAAAGACAACAAGGTCCTTCCCCTGGTTTACCTTTATCAATTCATCGTGCAACCAAGTCAAAGTATACCAGTACTCACGTTTTCTTCAACCTTCTGCCCAATATCCCTCGTTTCAGGCTTCTTTGCATTTCCATCAATGCTTTGTGGCTTTTCATACCAGAGTTGGTGATATGGATCTGGTTGGTCTTTAATAAAGATATTGTATAAGAGCCCAGTGAAAATAAGTATACACAAGAAAGCGATATCATCTTTCTGTGGTTTCCAGCATGGGATATACAGTTCTAATACTGACGGTATATCCATAACGTGGTGGTTATTAGGATGATGTCAATGTGCGAGAAGGAATCTTCGGAAAGCGAAATCGAAAGCAAACTCAGAATCTTGTAAATTTCATGGATTCCTGTGCCCTGTAAGATATATTTGAAGTAGTGAATGTGCTTGATATTCTATCTCTATATTGGTGGCTGTAGTCTTGCGCAGACGCCGCAATGTTCTCTTTCTTGCACATTCTTCCTTCCAAGTAGATTTAGAAGGGCACAGATCTGGCCAGAAGAAGTAAGGTAGAGATCTGGGCAGCAACTTGTAGCGCACAACCTTAAAATTGGCAAGCATGGTTTACTCCCTTTTAGGTGGCAACTTTTTGTTTGAAGTGGGGTAGATTTCGAGTGTTTCCTTTCTAAAGCTTGCCGAACTAAGGTAATTGCCGTTTAGAAGAGCGAAGCAGGTCACTAGCGAATTACCCAAAGAGGCTCTACGTGGTAATTTAGTAATTTCAACCAAAAAATTTTCTATCTTTCATAGACAAGATATTGCTAATCGGCACGGCTGCTCATAATAGAATTGCCACATACTATATACGTACGGTATGTGGAAATTTAAGATTGTTAATATTAAGTTTAAACTTAATAAATGGAACCAATCCCACAGAGGTGCTTTTTGTATCTGTAGAGTTTCCTTGCATCTCCGCAATTGCCTGGGAAAGACTGGAATGGTCGTTGATTTTAAGTACCACTTTCGTGCGCATTTACAACTATTAACAGGCGCTTTCTACTACAGCTCAATATTACTTATTTTGCCCTCTAGATCTTTTAAAAGCCCCGGAAAGATTGAGAAACATTATTATACTTAGGAAACAATTTAGGACCTTTACTCTACATTCTTTTGGCTTTCTGAATATATCGCCAGAATGCTGGGTTACATCTTTTCTGCAACAGCAACCTTCTCTCTTTTTCTCTACTTTATCGTATTACCTGTTGGAAAATATTTTTATGATCCAAAAGGACTTCGAAGATATCCAAATCTTAATTTCCTGTCCGGGGTTTCAGATCTCAGTTTCTGCTACGAAGCACAAAAAGGATTTCGATCAAAGGCACTCCTCGATGCGCACCAGAACTCACGAGTGGTTCGGATCGGACCAAATTCCCTATCTTACTCGGATTTGAGAGCTATCAAGGTGGCAAGCCCCCACAACCCTTGAAGATCTACTGTTAACTTGAGAATATAAGGATATCTACGGACACAATACTCGATGTATCAAAGATGTGTTCTATGATACACTCGCTGGTACCCATCACCACCTTGCTGACGCCCGCGATAAGCTGGATCATCAACGAAAGCGCCGTATTCTTTCGAGTGCATACGCTTTGAAGAATCTTGAAGGATGGGAACACAAAGTTGCAGACAAGACCGAACGCTTCATCAAGGCTGCTGACAGCCAGTGTACGCTTCCTCTAAAAAAGGGAATGATGCCCCAACAGGAAGATCTCCTATTCGACTATCGCGCCTACACCAACTTTTTCACACTCGATGCCATTGCTGATATTGGTCTTTCCGAGCGTCTGGGCTTCCTCGACCAAGGTCACGATCTCGTTACGGCAGAGACAACAGATGGGAAAATATATGAAGTCAATTACAGAGAGTGTCTCCACGCCACAGCAAGAGCTCAATCAGGGCTAGTATGGTCTTATAGTTGGTTTCCATTCTTGTGGAAACTCTCAAGGGTGATCTCTAAGGATTATCGCACCATGCTGAAGCTGAGCGAGGGTTGGAATGACATTGTATTCCGCCGAGCAACCCAACGACTGGCACGCTACAGAACAGGAGAGCAACTCGACGACTTTTTCTCAACGTTGATGGAAGACAAGAACGGCAACGCAAATGGTATGGAATGGGGGGAAATTGTTGCCGAAATTTCAATCATGATGAATGCTGGCTCTGACACAACAGCCATCGCAATGAACAACGTGATGTATTTACTTTTATCCAACCCAACATGCTTGGCAAAACTGAGATCTGAACTGGATGCGGTGGTGGAACCGTCTGAGGTTGTTGTTCCTTACGATAAAGTTCGTCATTTGACATACCTCCGCGCTTGCCTCGACGAAGCACTTCGTATCTACCCACCTAGTACATTTGGCCTTCCACGGAGAACACCGACAGAAGGTGCTTCAATTATGGGAGAGTGGATACCAGGAGAGACGTCGGTATCAATGTCGGCATATGTCGTCCATCGCGACCCCGAAATCTTTTCAGAACCGGAAGAGTACAGACCAGAACGATGGCTCACAGATGATGCAAAGGAACTGCAAGCAGCATTTCTTCCGTTTAGCACGGGCTCTAGAGGTTGTATTGGTAGAAATATTAGCTACCTTGAGCAGACTGTACTGCTTGCAAGCGTGGTACACAGGTATGAGTTGGCACTGCCATACGAGGGATGGGCTCCAGAGAGGTATGAGGCCTTCAATTTGTGGCCGGGCCCAATGCCATTGAAAGTTTGGCGGAGGTTTATTGATGCGGAGTGATAAAAAACCCTTCAGTATTTAAGACGTGTTATCTTGGGATTAGTTCTGGGTGCAAGGATGGTTTAGAAACAGTCTTTAAGCACTTGCGCAAATGCATATTAAATATCAATTTTCTAGAGTTATGGTTGAATACTAGTACCATCAAAAACCAGTGAATAAAATTCACAAATTATCTTCAGAGCTCCAACCCCAGGCGTCCTTCAATCGACCTTGAATTTCTCTTGTAGGCCAAGCATGCTTCTCGTCGGTGTATATCAATATGTCGAGAAGGGACTTTTGCTCAGAAAAATCTGTGAATTGCTCTCCGCACATTGCAATGGCCATACACGCTGTGTTCATTGCCGGCGGTGCCCGACGATTTGAGATTGCGATGCCACAGAGTCGTTTTACAATTAAACTTACTTCGGCCTACGCTTTCAGTGAGTAAATAATTTCCCACATTTCACCTTATTGAATAATGTGAGAATCTTTACCTCTATTCTTTTAGTCGCTGCACGGTGAGATGGGCCCAGGCGGGGAATACGTGGATTGTAGACTGCAAGGAGTATCTTAGATAGGTCAAAGTGTTGAACGGCAGTTACTGCAGTAGGAACGCTGGAAGTTAGCACAATTCTAAGAGGAAAGAGCGGGTTTGGGTTCATAGGCTGCCCTACCATGACAATCAGACAAAAACCACATTTCCTGCCAGACTTTGCCTGCCAGAGGATCTGGCGGCTCCTCAAAGATTGGCTCAAAGGACTTTGGGCGCAGGCGGGTCCAGCCATTGTGGTATTCAACCAAAGAATCATAATCGCTGCTGTTCGAGGGATGATCTCCATAGCAGTACATAAGAACATCAGCACAGTGAACGACTGCTCGATGCGCCCATGTATGATCATCTGTTGGCTCTAGTGAGTGATACTCTTCCCCGCTTAACGGTAAATAAAATGGACGTTGTTTTATGAAGGACATATAAACTTCTTGACGGTATGCAACACGGAAGGCTGCCTGGCGAAGACTAGTGATTAGCCCAGATGACGCTTGCGCCTCAATAAAGACTTGCGTTCCTTGTAAGCTAGTTTCCCAATCTCCACCACAAAACGGAGCTGTGACCTTGGATTAGCTGCCGTAACCTAAGCCTCAGATTTGTTACAAACCATCAACTTCCTCATAGAAGCGTAAAATAATCGAAGCTACGAGGAGATTCTCGTCATAAATTGCTTCAGGATCGTCAGACACGGAAACGAGGGACTCAATGCATCGGCTATGATACTCGACAGCAGTCTCGATCTGCAGATTTGTCAGACGTTTCTCTAGGTATTCCACAGTGTTCTCCTTCTTGTATTGTTCTGATCGGCAAAGGTGTCGAGCGGATGCTGTATAGATCGCGTTAAGTAATGCGGGACATTGTCCAGATCTCTGTGGAACAACGAGCGCAAAATGCCGTTCTGGATCGCACAGGTCAAACTTTGGGAGTAAGCTAGAATGCTGAGCCAGTACAGGAGACAGATAAAGACGTACCCAGCACGCCAATTCATCAATAAAGTACCGCATGAGGCACGCTTCTTGAAGGTTTACGTGAGGCCATATATTTGCCGCATTATGGCTGGCTTCAACAAACTCTTGCACTTGGGTTTGAGGAGGTAGGTTTATTTTCGGTGGAAAGTTTATCCTACGACCGGAGTAATTGGTAGACTGTTGAAGCGAAGGAAAGTCTTCCGGTGAGACGGTAGAACGTGAAAGGCCAACATCTGTTTCCGGATTCGAAATAATTTCTGAAGCGTGGCCAATTGAATAGAAAGATGCATGCTCCTCTCCATTGGCTCGACGTCGCTCAGAGAGAGAAGGGACTTGGAAGTCAGAGGATTGAGAGGACTGTGGGGTACATGAAGCGGGCTGTATCGCGAAATCGGCATCCTCTGATGTCACCGAGACAACAGCTATCGAGACCGTTGGGGATTCTAGGTTTTGACTCCGTGGTGCATCAATATCTGAGAATCCGGTTTCTTTGGGGTTTGAATTAACCGAGTAGATCTCCTCTAGTTCCGGGAGTTCATCGACAAACTCTGAGCAAACTAAGTGCAGTATTATTAGGAGAAGCCCAGAATTTATGAGCGCCCGTACAATGAAATGCTCAGGGAAGCGGAACATACTTCGTCCAGATGTTTTGACCCATTGCTGATCCTTAGCAAATCCGGAGTCGTAACGAGCGGAAGACCCATGTCTAAGGCGCAACTTTCCAAAGGTTTGTTTACCACCGGCAGCCCTGGAATCTGAATCTAGAATATGTGTCAACTAGAGGTACTGATCGGAGTATAGTTGCACTTCATGCTTAGTGGAACTAAACTGGACCCAATAGTGGGGGTGATGTGATTTGTTTAGGTCAGGCTATGTAGGAAATCCGAGGATTTAATTGCATTGCGAAGGAGAATGCTTCCCAGGGCTCATGAACAATGAGCCAAAGACAAGGAAACAAATACAAACCATTAACGGTCCGTTTATTCGTAGGGGCCTGTACACTGGCGAAGCTATGTCAATGTCATTCAACACCCAAGGGTCTTTAAGATATTACCTTTCACTAGATGGTGGCATCTAGATAAGATGACGGGGAATACGGATTCTATACCAGCCAGAAATGGTGTACTTCGAGATGGGAAAGAAAGTTGAAACAGGATAAAGGGGAAAGTACTGAATGCGGGGAATGAAGAGTAAGTATACTCCATTCGGTAACAGGAAAGTTAGTGCATATGGAAATCGAGGCGAGGCGCCAGCAATTCCGCTCCGTCAAACGCCAAGTTTCAAA
This sequence comes from Tricladium varicosporioides, assembly GCA_021365295.1. Classification (NCBI taxonomy): domain Eukaryota; kingdom Fungi; phylum Ascomycota; class Leotiomycetes; order Helotiales; family Tricladiaceae; genus Tricladium; species Tricladium varicosporioides. Next base: position 40,407 of record JAJTIW010000010.1, on the reverse strand, counting down.
TGAAGGCCAGGGATTCCCCGTACCCCAGACCCCGCGTGCGGGGAACCAACGAGATGTGAGAACTTTCGTATGTGTGCCACAAGGAAGTTAAAAATTACAAGAGCCTCGAACTAGTTTTCATTCCACTCTAAATTTGATATAAAGTCTCAGCCTTTTCACCTCAATTATGATAAGCAGCCGTTTTTCACACATACACCACAGATAAACTCGTCTATAACTGGTCCAACGATCACTTGCGCTCCCAAGATCAACACCTTTGCACATTTGACTTCCCAGTGTGGTGATAGTATCGCCATCATGAGTTCTGCATCCAAGGACAAGGACCTTCAAGCCCAATCGCTCCATGTCGAGAAGGTATCGACAACATCTTCAGAAAGACAACCTGAACACCCTGATGACTTGGACGGTATCGAAAATACACAGTCTGGGAAATACTCTTGGCTTGTGGCAATTACTGCTGGAGTTGGTGGGTTGCTTTTTGGTAAGTGATATCCCTATTTGGATGGCTTCCATGTTGTCTAATAATCACCAGGCTATGACACTGGAATTATCTCAGCAGTTCTTGTATATCTTGACGGCGATCTCGGAAAGGTTTTAAATTCAAGTGAAAAAGAACTCATAACGTCAATCACATCGGGCGGCGCTTTTATTGGTGCTGTTGCAGCTGGACTTACGGCTGATCGCTATGGACGGAAAGGCGCTATATACATGGGCTGCCTGCTCTTCACTATCGGCGCTGTTCTTCAGGCCACGGCATTCTCTCTTGCACAGATGACGGTTGGACGTCTTGTCGTCGGCCTTGGTGTAGGAAGCGCGGCTATGATTGTCCCTCTCTATATTGCTGAGGTAGCCCCAGCCAAATACCGTGGCCGCATGATTGGATTAGACAATATGTCAATTACGGGAGGGCAGCTTATTTCATACGGAATTGGAGCCGCACTCGCGCATACTAATCACGGATGGAGGGTTATGGTCGGCCTTGGAGCTGTCCCTGCGATCATTCTTTCCGGCCTGCTGCCCTTCTGCCCAGAGTCGCCTCGCCAACTCATTTATCATGATAAACACGATCAAGCAGCTGTGGTAATCCAAAAGATATTCCCACAGGGGAGTCTTGAACAAGTGCAGCAGAAGGTTCAACATATTTCCATCCACGTTGCGGAGGCGAAGGCTCTCGAGGGGGGGAAAGGAAGGTTCTGGCAGCTTAAACAACTTTACGTTATCCCAGGCAACCTCCGTGCTCTCATTTCTGCTTGTGGTCTTATGGCTATCAGTCAGCTGGGGGGGTTTAACAGTCTCATGTACTACTCCTCAACACTTTTCGCACTCGTCGGCTTTGCAAACCCGGTTGCAGTTGGAACCATCATCGCGGCCACCAATTTTTTCTTCACTTTCGTGAATTTCATGGTCGTGGATCGCTTTGGGCGGCGACGTATCCTGCTTTGTACCATGTGGGGAATGGCCCTTTTCCTAGCACTGGCTTCTGTTGCTTTCCATTGGATTCCAGTCAACCATGACCTCACGCTTCAATCTAATAAGATTGGTTGGCCTGCGTACGTTGTTCTAGCCTGTATGATTATTTACGTAGGTTTCTACTCCACTGGCATTGGAAATATGGCCTGGGTCTCTTCGGAGTTCTTCCCTATGGAAGTTCGATCGCTCGGTACAATGATGCTTACCTGCTCATGCTGGGGATCAAACATTATCGTTGCGTCCACTTTCCTCACGCAGATGGAGAACACAACCCCGTCTGGTGCATTTGGGTTTTATGCTGCAATTTGTTTCTTTGGGTGGATTGCTGTATATTTTTGTTATCCTGAAGTTAAGGGAATGACCTTAGAGGATATCCGTGAGGTCTTTCAGCATGGATTTGGTGTCAGGTATGCACGACAGCTACAGAAGGAAGCAAAAATGAAAAGGCAGATGGCAAATATTACAGCATAAAAGTGAATACATCTTAGTATACCATCCTTAAATACGGCAATTTGCAGTTTAACTCTTTCCGTACTCTTGAAAGGCAATATCCAAGAGCTCAAAAACACCAAGCTTTTCTGCCCGTTTCTCACACCCTTCTAAGATCCGATTTGTCGAGCCATGAATATAGCAATCACCTACAAATTGATGATTTCTAGCCCTCTTTTATATATAAAATTGATCTTTTATCATGTGAAACAATCGGCTTCAAAGGATAGCAAAACTAACTCTGCAGGGTATTGAATTTTAGGACGCCGAAGATATCCTAGGACTTCGATATCCCTTCTATTCGAGTGTCTGACGGCCCAAATGTAGCCTGTGGTATCCGATTTTTTATTGGAAACCTAGTCGCTTTTCCGCTGTGTGGCACCGCTCTTGCAGTGTAGTGGGATGCAAATTTTCGGCAAGGGCATGTGTCACGACCAGCTAAAACCCACGTTTACCTAGGCAATCGAGTATCACTGAATTCTTCAATATAACGTAAGCCTTTCGCCAGCGAAATAATAGTATTATCATTCGATAAACTAATCGCTAAGGAAGGAAAGAAAGAGCTTGAATTTGGGTGGGGTGATGATAACCCCTCCACCAGATAGAATATACAGCGTGACACAGGCTACTCATATGCTAAACCCTTACAGCATGGGCTTTTTTAGACACTGTGCTGCCGCTATTGTTGACGGGATCCAGGATAGGGAAGTAGTGGCATTGATAAAGCATTTTGTTAGAAAAAAAATTGCTAACATGAGAGAGTGGTAGTTGATTCAATAATTACGGAACAGGCCTTGCGAGAGAGATATTTTGTTCGTTTCTGATTGCAGCTCGAGATCCAAAACTCAGCCCCTCCGTGACTTCATAAAACAAAGTGAACGAAACTCACATAAGTGAAAACCTATAATTCATGCAAAGGGTCTTTAGGGTAGAGTGGGATTGGGAAAGGCTCATGATGAGCTATTTCAATCTGTGCGATGTAGAGTGATTTTACATATTCAGTCTCAGACACAATTAACGCTGATGTGAATTTAGAGATGCCGGAACTTTCACGCTGGCGTGGCCAATAATTCAATCATCTCATCATCCCCTCGTTTCTAAGAAGGGGACCCAGCATAGTGTAGATTAGCCAGTTTGCAAGGTGATAAAACTTGCTAGCTGAAGGGCTAGTACCGGCGTTCCAGAACACGCTGTGGAAGTAACACGAGACATCCCGGAAATTGCAAACTTCCTGCAGAAAGTTGCAGGCGATTCGACCGTGCTGCTCAGGAACGGAAATGTGTTTTATTTCTAGAAGAATGAAACTATAGGTTGGTCATCGATCTAAGTTGCTTTGCGTTGGAAAATAGTAAATTTATATTAAAGTAGGTTGCCGTCATTGGGCTGCTGTAAAGATCTCATATAGGATTCGCTTGTGTTACGCTGTATTTTCTATCCTGATGGCGGGGTTATCACCTCGGCTTGAGCTCTTTCTTTTCCTCTCTTAGAGATTAACTTATTGAAGTAATAATAAGAATACTTTACTAGCGATGATCCTGCGATATACTGGTGAGTTTAGTGATATTTAATTGCCTAGATAAACGCGGGTTTTAGCTGATCATGACAGCGAGCTCATTTCACTTTTCGCACCACTTGAGATATTTGGTCAAGGGTTCCACGCAGAATCTGCCCAAATCTTTGAGATTGGTGTCTTCAGGTATATTTACAAGCTTGACATTAGGATCCAAAGATTCTTCAGGGGGGGTGGGGTTAGGGGAGGTGAGGAAGGAAAATTTAATTACTACCAGTAACAGAAACCAAATGCTAAAGTGAAGCCTTTCTATATTTACAATCCTCCTAACAACGGCCATGTTCTTTTTAATATCATAGTGTGATTTGTATCTTCTAACTTTCTCCTCGAAATTCGATCTTTGATAATATATTCAGAGTCAGGTTGATTGGAAGCTGATGAGCTTTAGTCTAGGACCTTGGGAATCGGATCGCTATGGATACATAGAAGCTCTGTACTCACGAGGGAATAATCTTTCCCCTTCCCAAAAGGCGCAGATGTTCATTGTACCTAATGACACGTATACGAGTTAGTGAAAGTGGAAGATCAGTCAACATCTGGCGAGTTTTTCTACCAGATATATCGTTGAAAACGGAGTTGTAGCGTCGTTGATCTTGAACTTCTCTTCCTGGCGCCTTTTCATGCTCTATTTCCGCGACTGCGCTGCTAGTGAAGCTTGCTTATATCTACTGCAAGGCGCGTAAAGGGGTAGAATGCTTTTCGGAAAATGTTATTTCTCTGCACTATGAGTAGAGAAATTTGAAATAGAAGAAAATATCACCAATTCCTCGAATGGCTTCTGCTTTATAAATAATCCATTCTCCGCCAATGAAAAAAATCGTTGGTTGGGCACACTAGGGTCAAACCACCAAAAGGAGTTGCCTCTTTCAGCGCGGCGAGAGACCCACATGTAAAATCCATGCGTGTGGTCAGCTATCTCGCCGTGCTTAATTGGGCAACGTAATTTGGAATGTTATTGTCAGCATCATTCCTTTGCTTAGTTTCAGAACTATTTAATGAGTCGTATAATGCAATTCCCAAGAAGTACAACTCTTTCAGTCCTCTATCTCCAAGCAAAACCTTCAACACAACAATTATCTCTCATTACGGCCTACTTCAGATCCTGCCTATACTACACTTACACGGTCACTCCTTGAAATGGATAAAAACAAAATTATAATTGTAACGGGTTCAAATCGTGGACTTGGCCAAGCAATATGCCGTCTCCTCGCCCAAACTTCTCACGATCCACCCCTTACAATCTACGCCACATCCCGAGAGTCCGTCTCTCTCGATATCAAACCATCCCACAAAAATCTCATGCGCTTCGAGCAACTTGATATCACCTCAACCTCATCCATCCAAAGCCTCATCTCGAAGATCAATTCACCTGTAGATATTCTGATCAACAATGCCGCTGTTGCCCTCGATCAGGAGTATAGTTATGAGAACGCTGTCAAGACCTTTGCGGTGAACTATAGGGCAACAAGGAATATGTGTGAGCTATTCTTAAATTTAGGAGGGATGGCCGAGAATAATGGATCCAGAATTGTCAATGTTACCGCGTCCGGTTCCTCCAAGCTTAGCTCATACTCCAAGGATATTCAAGCGCAATTTAGCTCTTCCTCATTGACACTAGCTGGCCTTGACAATCTCACGGACATTTATTTACAGTCTGTCAAGACTGGTACAGAGGAAGAATCCGGCTGGAACCACATCAAGGGGAGTTACAATGTGAGCAAGTCCTGTGTCAATGTACTCACTACTATTCTTTCAAAACAATACCCTAATATACTTATCAATTGTTGTTGTCCTGGGTGGAACAAGACTGATATGGGACGCCTGGGTGGTGATTTTGGGAAGGATCCGATGGAAGGTGCGAAGATACCTGTGAAATTAGCAATTGGGGATATTGGCAATGTGAGTGGAGGGTATTGGGCTAATGACAGTATTGTTGATACGGGAGATGGGAAGTTGCGGGAGTGGTAGACTTTGCACCTATTTTAGTAGATGAACTACTAGAACTCGGTTATGATTCTTTTATTACATAGACTAGAGCAGAAGATAACACAGTCATTTAACTATATGACATAGAAATAGCATGGGGAGCTTTTTTATTACCTAGTCATTCTAAAGTGTAGGTACGCATAAGATAAATAGAAGGGCCATTCTACTACATAATATACAACCTATGTATATTCACTAATCCTTCTTTGCCGCTTTAAGGCGTAAAGCATGGCACTCAAAGCAGAGTTATAGCTTCATTTGAATCTTGAAATTAGGGCTCCAGCTTATCCAGGGTAGAAAAAGCTCAACCAGGGTAGAGAATATGCCAAAAACGCGCCAGTCGTGTAGCTGATCACTCTAGCACGTTATGGACTGACGTGTGAAAGTAAATGGCAGAGCTGATGAGGCCAGCTTAATTCTTACAAGTAGTAGGTCCTCACAGACAACTACTTAAGCTGCTGTCACGGAAAATTGCGCGCCTGAGGCACCGAGGAGAAGCTCTCTTGTAGTTAGTAAGTGTTGACCAATCACTTCGCGATCCTATACATATAAATAGCTATACTCCTTCTGTTCTCCCACAATCAAGCTTCTCATTTATCAATTTACTACGCTCATTTAAATACTCTCACCGGTTCTTGCTCCAAAACTTTGTAAATGATTACGAAGAGATAGCTAACGAGTACTGTATCAGGATATGCAGCGGCGATTTGAACAACTACAAATCTAAATTCTTAGCTTGTGTCCCCTACGTATTTTATATTCAAGAAGATCAACCCGCAAACTATCTAGGAATTATTACAGAGATATAGGCTGCAGGCCATAGAGACTCTCTTAACAAGAACTAGTAATTTTAGATCGCCTGATTAGGGGTATCAAAAGTAGTTCGTGCGCCCCAGGGTCTATAGGTACAGTAAAGGGTTCCCCCCCCATTTGAGAGCCTTCTTGAAATGTTGTGGTACAAGTCTGGTTCGGTGCTAAACATATTCCCAACTAGTTTAGTTGTGCTGATGCAGATACTTTACCCGCGTGGCATGGTACGTATATGTAGGATCTTAACAGCTGCGAAACACTTCGCCGTATTTGGTGATGCCACCAGACTTACTGCAGTAACAAATACTCTTAATACCTCTAATCATTGGACGCACCGAGCCACCGAGCCACCGAGCCTCTCGCAGTAATTTATGACAAGCACCGCGAAAGGCACGGGTTCCAGCTCGCCCAGTGTAGAAAAAAGCTTGGTAGTCCAAATGGGGAAACTCTGGTACAAAGCTCAGCCAGCGTAGAAAATGACGCCACCAAAGCTCGGCCAGTGTAGAAAAACGTAAGCGTTGTCACTAGCGTCATTCTCTACACTGGCCGAGCTTTTTTCTACACTAGCCGAGCTGTAACCCCTCCGCTGACAGGACATGAATATTTAGAATGGTCACAAAACTTACTTTACCTATTTCTGACCTTTGCAGATGCTGGTCTTTAACCACAGCTCTAGATAACCCTAACCTTTTTACCGTAAATAATTGCACTACTAATCAACTTCTAGCCCCTCCTTAAGTTCCATTACCGCATTCTCAATATTCACACTAGTCCTTGACCCTCCGAAGCCAGTTAATTATCACGCCTCCCTGCCTGCCTTTACACTTTCCTAGTACAGCACTCTCACGACGTCACTTCCTCTCTCCTACAATTCCAAGCTCGCCACCAGCTATACTCCATAGGCAAATGTTTGCACCACCTCTCAGTCTCCGATAGCTCACTATACACCCCCTTCCTATCTAGTCATGGCAGCAGGACAATCCTCAAGTCCATACCTAGACACCTCCATATTCTTGTTTGAGTCGCTGAAATTGGGGATCCTATGAAACCCCTACAACTTACCTCAATGAATCACCCCAGATGAATTTTCGTTTGGGAGAGAACACTTTTATAAGAGGGCTGTCAAGGTAATGTTTAAATATTTGTGTACATTCAATTGCTACTAAGACATGACAACCTCTCCTCACTGTAGGTAGCGCTTCTTATACAAGGCGAAATTCTTCAAGTTGGAAAGCGTGCACGTAAATTTCGGTTGATGACTTTGACAGAGGAAATGCCGGGGGTTCCAAAGGATATCATTTTAACTGTATCTAAAAACCTTGGCTTATATCTATTGTAGAGAGTAAAACTCCAGTTCTAAAAGACATCCCTAGGCCTAGCAATGGTTACGCCCAGTGGTATAAAAATACAAAAATGTTATTATTTAAAGCGACAATCTTCCTTAAGCGTCAACCAAAATTGGTCGTGCCTCAAAACTACACTTTAAACAGGTGGCACTCATAGGTCTGGTTTCGCTTGGTAAGTATTGATATAACTGCACGCACTACTCAACTATATCTTGTGAAATCAACTTCATATTACTATAATAATAATGTATATACTCGCTCAGCGGTACTACCCTGGACTCCCAGTGGACCCTCACTGTGGTTCTTATCCTTAATCGTGCAATTTAGAAGTGAGTAGTGTAATGATCATAGAACTGATTTCCAACCAGCAGCTGAAGGCAACAATAACAGCTGGCCCACGATGATGAAGAATTGGAAATATATACGCCTTTACTTCAAGCGTCTATATGTCGTTGAAAGAGACCAACTGAAGAAGTTCGCACACTGCTCAAAGCAAAATACGGTTTTAACGTATTGTAAGCATTCCCAATTCCCAGAACTACCTAGCATTTGACTCTAATCAAATACACATGGCAGTAGTCCTCAAGCATACGTGTTGAAGTGAGGCCTAGCAGCCTTAGGTGTTGCAACTAGGTCTGGGACCTGTTTCAAGGGTACGCTTTGGCCTAGTGCTATACCCATATTATAGGCTCTGGGAGCCCACTTGTAAAATGGTGGTCGTCTTCTCCTTTATGGAATACACTCTTTTGACCTCGTTTACCTGAGATTCCAACATTAGGCAAGTGCTGGCGCCAGCACGTGTTTCAAACACATCTCACTAGTTGTCCTCCATATCTGGCCTGAAGACTTTCGTAGTTTATTCTGTACAATAACAGATAGTAGCAAGACAGTGACGGATAGTACGCTGTTGACAATATACTTGATTTACCTTGCTTCAGGCCCTCCAAACTGTGTTGCGTTGATGACACTTAGTCATCCGATTGGCTGGAGTCATTAATTCCAACAAAGGCAAGATTCCTTCGGCGACACGTGCGACCTCGAGGCGCTGGGTCAGCAATTTGAGGTTTGTCTTTAGAGAGTCCCGCTCGTGGGACTCATAATGTTTAGATTCGAAATGAAATTGTTGAACTTCGGCTTCCACGTCTCCAATAGCTTTCGAGGGTCGAGCTTTCGCAAGGAAAGCTCCTTGATTAAGATAATTCCGGTGTTCAATGGAGCCGATCATTGCAAACTGGATGTCGTCAAGGAATAGTAGAGACTCTGAAGCTTGTGAGATTGCTAAACTGATCGTTATATGAGAAGTAGATTATTCCATTACCTCGATATATCCCTCTATTTCTTGTGGCCTCGATTTGTGAGACGCCTTTTTAAGGAGCAGAAAATGGCTGCCCACCACTACCCGGTAACTCAGCATGGTAGCCATGTTACTTCTTTAGCCTTTGTGTCCGCCCCTTCTGGCTTTAGTCCCCCAAACCTCTATCCCATATTCACTCAATTACCTCTTGTTACTCCGTCTCTTCGCTGCTCCCCATACCCCAGAGGCCGCAGAGCGCTCCCAACCTTGGTTGTCTCTCGAACCTGTGTTGGCGGATCTCACCAATATGCGTCCCGCCAGCGACCATCGCCCACCACCTCTGTATCTTCTGACGATAGCGATGAGAGCGAGAGCGATCTCGAGAGTTGCTTTGACATCGGAGACGAGGCAGGGTCGTCTGATAGTGCCCTGACAGACTATTGTTCCGATGTAGAAACATTTGAAGAGGCAGAGGGATTGATTCTTGATGAAGACGAGGACAAGGACTACCCACCAGAATACTACCTCAATCAGGAGGATGGTTTCGATGAGTCCGAGTACCTGGCCGAGGATTACAGTGATAGTAGCTGCCTTCTCCTGGATTATATTGAAAAACAGTTTAACTAGCAAGTGCCTTTCTATTGTTTCGTCCTCTGATTCGAATTAACTAGCTTATAAATATTACAAGTATATATACAAGAATCCCGAACAGACAATAAGGGATATTATACTCGGCTTTATTTATACCTTCTTCGACTAGTTACTTAATTAACAATATAGAAATAATTGTTCAGGGAAGAAAAGGAAGAGAGTTTATAATATTAGGTCAGCTAGTACTCTCGGAATATACTAGAAGGTTTTTTGACTTATATATAAAAGGGCAACAAATAAGAAGATCAAAGGTGAGATTAACCGAAAGATTCACAGAGTAAGTATTGTTTCTAAATCCTTAGATTGTCCTTTTCAGAAGAGACTAATTACTTATATATAGTTTTATAGATTCTAAGAAAACTAGCGAAGAAGTATAAGCTTACTAAGGCGAAGCGCGAGAAGATAGCAATATATATTGAGGATCTCGTAGAATATTTACAAATAAATCTAACTACTATCAAGAAGCGATTTATATATAGCCGCCAACGGATTTAGCTTGCTTTATTCGGCTAGCTCGCTGGATTCTCTGGAAATCACCCTTAAGCGCTTCTCAACCTCCGATATTGTAATCTTATTGTAATTCTACTATAGCATTCAAATAGTAGTCCTTATCGGATTCTTATAAAATTTATATACGAATTTATGAAGTAGTTTCTTGGCTAGAAAGATTCGTAAGATTTATGCTCATTCTTTTTCTTTACTCTGTTGTATTTGTCTCTTGTTTGGACGGTGCTTATATATACTTTAGGGTCAAGTTCGTCCTGCCTGAGATTATCTTTGACCCTTCCCTTATCCTTAGCCTATATGTCTTTCTCCTAGGCCTCATTTTTGCCGATAGCGCATTTGCGGCTCCGAATCTCAAGTCTGCTATATAGCTGAGCGAACTAGATATCCGGCCTAGCTGTCAGTAACTAGAATTGCTCTTTAAGCCGAGAATACTCAATATTCCCGTCTTCAGGAAGTCGATCAAGATAGGGTACGGATATAAGATATTATTTATCGAGCCTTTAATGTACGCAACTCTTCTGTCGTTAATAAAGACTATCGGCCTCTTACTTGGGCTCTTGGAGTATACATACCCGTACTATCTTTGCTATAACACCGGCAATGAATTCAACCAGAGCAGTAAGTGCTCTATATTCCCACCCCTACACCTTTAGCAGTCAAGTACTGACAGTCCACGATCAGAGGACGTAAACGAGGCCCTCCAGAATAAAATGCTACAACACGCGGATATTGGCACCTTCATTAAGTACTACCTACCGCGGCGGTCCACTGACGTCCGGGCCATCGTGTCTGGCTACGAGCCCCAGAAGGATCTTATGCGGGCCGCCGCTCGGATAACAAGATGGGTTGATCCCGATCGCCCGCAATTCCTCACGCCCGAGCAGTCCCAGTCCGTAGATAAGCATCCCCGACTCCGACAACTTCTTGCGTAGCGCGCCAGATAGAACCAGCGCTACAAGGGCACGGCAACGAAACAGCCGGGGTACGGGGACGTGAGCAGCGAGATTATCAATCTAAGGCAACGATTAAGGGTTGCGCTACTCAAGGAGCTCCGCGACAAATGGGATATAGAACACCCTGTGGACGAGGTCGAGCTGCAGGTCGCTGGATTCAAGTTTAGCGACGCCCCGAAGGCCAAGGTTATACCGCTTCTCGAGATGCCGCCAATACAAAAGCGTTTGGTCGAAACAGTAATGACCCTCCCAGGTACGACCATAGAGGATGAATTCCGCCGGCGCAATGCTACTATCGATGCTGTCGCTGACTACTGCCACTTCCAAGAAGGCGGAGCCGTTGCTATGAGGCTACCGGCTCAGGCCAAACAAGTCTGTCCACAACTACTAGCCGCTGATGCAGAGAAACAGGCACTGAGTAACGCGACGTTACTTGTGTTCAAGGAGAAGAGGTCCACGGTCTGTTTTGTATGCTTAGGGGAGGGGAGTTTACCGTTCGAGAAGCGTGTGTATTCATTTGCGAGTTCGGGCGACCTGACCAAGCACTTTAAGCGAAAACATTTGGCAAACATTAGAGAAGGCGATCGGATTAGGTGTAAGGTCTGTCGGATGTCCTTAGATAACAAGGCACACCTCCGGAATTACGCACACAGGATTCACGGGACTGTTTCTTGACTTCAGCGCACTTTCCGTCCAGTTTCAACCCCGCTTTATAGCGGCGATCTCACATGGATTTGGAATCGGATTGTATTGATACTGTATTACAGTAGAGAAAAGGTATATTGGTGCAAGACCAAGAAGCAGAAAAGCAGTAATTGTATTGTCTGAGGAGCTAGAAACGAAGCTCCTACGGAGCAGTATATATACATATAAAACAGGCACTAAGCTGAATATAGACAGCTGGTAGATCAGGTGATACTAACACTTGGATTCCTTAACAGATTAGGTGCAAGGTCTGTCGAACGTCTCTCGAGCATAAGATGTATCTACAAAACCATGCTCTCACGATACAAGGAACTATTTCCTAATGTCTCTATACCGTACCAAGCGGCATAGCTAGAGAGCTTAGATTTTAGCCTCTCGTTCTTTTCTCACGGTTGGGGGTGTATAGTGCAGATCGGCGCTAGGACTCTGTTGCCTTCAATAATGTAGTTATTCGTTTGTTTCTTTGCTGTTGTTTTTAAAGTTTTGAGGACTTTGATATAAGTATTACTGCATGAGCAGCGGTAGAGGAGATGTATGGAGAAGTAAGTGGGAGGCCGGTTATAGCTGCGGTCAATAGAGGCAGTTACATAAACTTCAAGACCTGTATTTGTATTTCTAACCACTCTTTAAATAAACATTCCCCCTCTTACAGAGTCTAATGATTATACCGCGCAATGGGATCCCATGGGATGGGGGATGAAAAAGTGCCCCCATCCCATGGGATCCCGTCCCATAGGTGGGATGGGGTGAGATATAGTCATCCCACCCATGGGATCCCAGTGGGGCCCCCATTATATACTCACGTGATTACACGTGATTTAGAAGTCAAGAATAGACCTTATATTATAAAATATAGTAAAATAAGCTAATATAAAAGGTTATATTATATATAATAGTAAGTATTAGTAGCTTTTTATTATTATTTATAATTATATATAATATAACTTTGAAATTTTAATTTAGACTTTGACTTAGACTTAGATTTAGACTTCGACTTAGACTTTGACTCCTTCGACTTGAACTTCGACTTGAACTTCTGATCTTTGATTTCAAACGTTTAATACGAAGCTTTAATTTAACTTTTTAATTAACGAACAAATAAGATAATAAGATTAAAAATAGTACCTTTTCCCACTAAGGAAGCGATTGGCTCTAATTTAGTCATGTGATTTTTATTTCCCGCTATTAGAAGCGATTAGTTGTCACTTGATTATATAATATATTATATAACAATATCTATATATATATATATGATCACGTGACTAGTCGAGGAATTATTACGTGATCAAAGCTTTACAATTTATACCTGTATTTATGCTATGCATAATTATAGTATAATTGATGGAGCCCCCACTGGGATCCCATGGGGTCAACTAAGGACCCTATCCCATCCCAGTGGGGGCAAAATATTATATCATCCCGTCCCATGGGATCCCATGGGACGGGATGGGATAGGTTCTTGGGATCCCGGTGCGCAGTATACTAATGATAGACATCGACTATGGGCTCCTATGAAAATTATTCGGGTAGGGTTATCTTAAGAGAAGTCTCTTACGGAATTTTGATAACAACTGTTCAATTATTTTTTAAACCTGTGTTGGCTTATTTAGTTAGACCTTAGACACTGTCCTAATCTTCCTGTGACTCTGACACAAAATTCTAGAACCCTAGATATAAATTGGTCCTGGAACGAGTAGTTGTGCGACGGGTTGCTGTGTAATAGGGTGTTATTCAACAAATTAATATATAACAAAGTAGTTGTACGACGGATTATTATATACTAAATGATTGTGTAACGGGCTGTTGTGTAACAATTAGTTATATAACAAGTTATTAATAACAAGTAATTATATAATATAACGTTGTATAATTGGTTGTTGTATAACGAATAGTTGTGTAACTGGCTGTTATATAGTAATTAGATATACGACGAATTATTATATAATAAGTAATTATATAATATGGCACTATACAATAGATTGTTATATAACAAATAGTTGTATATATTAGATATTACAGTAGATGTAACGACACCTTGACTTGGTCGAATAATTACTTAGAATTCAAAAACTACAGAACTAATCTACTAATTAAGGGGTTTATATACAAGACCGAATCAGTTCCGAGCTAGTTCCGAATCAGTTAGTAGCCACGTGCGATAATATCACGTGTTACAAAGGCTAGTCGTAACACTACCCCCTGAAAAGAAGAAAAGCTCGTCTCGAGCGCCAAGTTACTAAACCTAGATCAACTAGCTACTAGTATTAGAGCAGTTACGGACCAGTAACGGATTAGTTACGAATTAGGGTCTCTGAGTCAGCGTCGGCGTCAGAGTCGTATCCGTTGTTTAGTCGGTAGTCGTATATTGTGTCTAATACTGTCGATAATCCAAGCAAGTTAATTTCCCCTTCTAGCTCTTTCCTTTCTAACTGATCAGGGTTACACAGGATCCGTTTCCCTGTCTGTTTGCGGGCGATACTGGCCTGTTTCGGAGGGGTAACATAGCTAGAGCAAGGTTGTACAGGACAGACAGAAACATAGTAATCAATCGCTCCACATCAATAGCAGCGAGAGCAATCAGTAGATATATCAGAGCCAGAACCAGAGCTAGAACGACGATAAGACTAAGCTGAATCGATTGCTTCTATAATATTAACAATAGACAAGTCCATCTTATCTGTCTTATGATCATAGAGCTGTCGGGGTCGATTCGGAGCCGAGTCAGAATTGAAAACAGAAGCTATTGCAGGGGACTATAAAGCGTAACGTTTGCAGAGAGACACAAAATCGAGGTATTTCGTCGGCGTAGTATCGGCGATATCGTGCTTCTATAGCTTATATTTCAAGTAGTCTAATAAACAGGGCCATAGAATATCAATTTTCCGTTCGTCATCCCATTTCTATCCTTTAGCTTTACCTAAGGTCACCTCAAACAATACTAAAAAGCTATAAAAGGAACCTAATTATACTAGCTTATAGAGCTTCGTTTTAGCTCGTTGAACCTTATTCTTTACGCTATTATATCTATTTAACTGATCGATAATAAGACGATAGTCGAACTTATTCGTGAGGTTAACATGTTTGAGAAGCTCGAGGCAAAGCGCAGCCAGGGAGGATTCGAGTCGGAGGTAAACAAAGACAAATTGAGCTTGAGTATCCCCAATTGCGTCGCCATCTACAGCTAGAACGAGCTATAGCTGTGCCAGCCAGGTATCGTAGTATAGCTGGGTACCGTCGAATTTAGGGGGGTCAGGGAGCTGACGCTTTGGTCGTCTCGTAGGCGTAATAGGGCTATTACAGAGGACAGTAACAGTACCTTAAAGGTTAGTAATAGTAGAAGAGAGGGCATCGATTTGGCTATCTCGACACGCGAGCTCGTCGGCGAATTGCTGGCATAACGCTTGCAATTGGGATTAAATTTTTATCGCTAACAAGTAGAATTGAATTAAAAAGAAAAAGAATCAGGTTCAGGGCTAATTCGGAGTAGTCTCAGACTAAGTAGGAGGGCGTGGTTGAGGGAATAGGTAGTGTTTTCGACAACTATAGTCAACGACTTAGTTCAATCGACAGTAGCAGAATTTTAACAGCAGTAGCAATAGTAGTAGATACTCTAGATATCCCTAGAGGAGTTTTTGAATAATATAACGACATCTTGACTTGGTCGAATAATTACTTAGAATTCAAAAACTACAGAACTAATCTATTAATTAAGGGGTTTATATACAAGACTGAATTAGTTCCGAGCTAGTTCCGAATCAGTTAGTAGTTATATACAATAATATTATATATTACAAAGGCTAGTTATAATAGTAAATAAAATATATATATAACAGATATTGAATATATATATATATATTTGAGGTAGTCCGCTAGTCTATATATAATAATATAATCGCTTACTTTAATAGATTATAAGTCTGGGTTTTGTATATAACAAGATTTAAGATTTTAATAATTATAGCTAAGCTTCTATAGCAAGCAATAACTTTATTGACGAAAGAAGCTAACTTTTATAATATAGAGATTCAGTAGAAATTCAGGTTTTCGAAAGAAGTAAGCTAGATAAACTTATCTCTATCAAGAAAAGAAAAGAGAAAAAGTATTACAAATGTTATAGCCGAAACTATACTAAGATAGAAGGGATTAAATCCGGTTATAAACATTCCAAATCAACTTTATTAAAGCAACAAACTATACAAGAAACGCAAGAACAAGAGTAGAAAATGTCGACCAAGTCTAGAATCGACCTCCTTTAACTGCCTCCAAGAAAACTACTATAACTACGACAAAGAAAGCAAAAACAATTAATATATAATTAGACACAAGAGGAACTAAATCTTATTATATACCTTCGGCTATATTGTGACTAGACTTAGAGTTAAATTTACAAGAAATATTTCTTGTTAATATTAATTAATATAGTCAAATAAGTATATTTATTAAGAATTCGGTCCTTTGTAAGAGGACTTCCTTCAAGTTAACTATAGTCAATTTAGGGGAAGGTATAAGGAAGTTAATAAATGAAATCGACTTATATTGACCTTGACTATAATATAACTATAGTAATCTATTTAGTATAAAAGATAATATCTATTTAACTTGTTTAGAGTAGTCTATATACAAATTAGAGCTAACCTCAATTTGCTTAATAGTATAGTTATATAATATATAGTCTATACTATATTTCCTTAATACTCCCCCTTAGAGTAGATTATTCTTGCCTACTTACTAGACCTATATAACAATTTGTTTCTACTCGAGTATTAGCTTAGAGTATCTAGCTTACCTAGGTTACTAGTAAGTACTAGTGAATTAGCTATTATTGGATTCAAGAGTTCGAGGTATCCGAATTACTTAGTTGCTATACTCGAAGATATAGTCCGTTACTTCTGACTATAGAGAATAAACTTGATATTTAGAATAGTACTAAGAGTTAAGTATAAAGCTTTTATCTAAGATAGAAATACAAGAACTTATATAAAACCTTCCTACTCCTAGATTAGACGGATTACTCTGATCCCTCTAATCCGAGATTACTTGGATTACTCTAATCTAACTAATCTATTTCTATTATATAACTACTTATATAACCTCTGTATTGACTACTTTAGGTTCTCTATATACTATTATATTAAGCCTTAGGCCTAGACTATATTTATTATATAATATAAATTATAATACTATCTCTTATATAGTCTAATATAATCCTCTAATTTAAATAACTATATTAGAATATCTTATAATAAAGTAATATCCTTCTTCTTTTAATATATCTTCTCTAAAATTACAAACTTATAAAACCCTTCTTAAGTATATTCTAGATAATAGTAATAATACTATAATATATTATTTATTCTATATTAAAAATAACTAAAGATATATTATAATAATAATAACTTCTAGATATTCTAAATATATTCGAACTAGTTATTCTAAGTATAATAACAAACTCAAGTTTCTCAATAGCTAGGATATCCTTGTATATCAAAAAGAGTAACTAAAGCAGGAGGAGAAAGAAGCAATAATAAAGATTATATATCTTCGAAAACAAAAGAAATTCATTTATCGATGTTAGCAAGATATACTAGCTCGTGATTTCCGAAACCTCCAAGAGTTGGATAAGGCAGAAGAGAAGAAAAGAATTGAAAAGGAGAACGCTGAGAAGAGAGAGAAGGAGAAGGAGGAGCAAGCGAGGTCAAACCTCGAACCCGGTCCTTCTGACTCTAATCCTGTCTCAGGTTCCTCTGTGGGGGTCCCTTCTGGCTCTGGGTCAGCGGCCTGGCCGACTAACGCTGTTGGTTTGGACTTCGATCCTTCGGTGGTCTTCCCACTAGACGATCCTTTCTGGGAATTCCTTGGGAACGGTAGAACTTTGCTACCTTCAGTGGGGACTTCCTAAGGTTGCTTTTGGGTTCCCAAGTTACTTCTGAGATTGGGTAATTTTCCTATTTTACTAAATATTTAAGGGTCCTGCCAAAATATTAATATTGCAAGATCTCCTTAACTTCTTAATCTTTTAAGGGGTCAACTGACTCAATATCTCGGAGTCTAGTTAATAATATCCCTGAAGGTATTGGCTCGAGTAATAAGATATAGAATACTAGATATATTTTCAGATTCTTTGGTAGTATTAACTTATAATTTAGTTGTCTGATTACTTTTTTAATTTTGAGTAGTTCAATCTTTTTGAATTCTAACTTCTCGCTTAGTTATTTTGTTTTGATATTTCGTCGAATCAAGTAAACTTTATCCTCTTCTTTTAGTATTAGCTCTTGACTATATTTCTTATTATAGTAAAATATATTTCTTTTCGCGATAAATCTAAGTTCTTTTGTTAATTTCTTATATATAGCTCTTATCTTTTTGTTTATAAAATATACTAGATAATTATTTGTTTTTATTGTCTTTAGTTAATAATAGATCTCGAGCTTATAATTATAATTAGCAAAAAATAGAGAAACCTTTGTTATCTCTATAAAAGAACTATTATATATAAACTATACTAATAATAATAGTTATATTTAATTATTTTATTTATAATTAATATAACTTCTAAGATATATTTTAATTATCTAGTTTATTCTTTCGTTTCTACTATTAGTTTATAAATAAAATACTATTAATATCTTTCTATTAACTTCTAAAAGTTTTATAAGAAAGGTCTAAAAAGTAAATATAAATAATTTATCTTAGTCTAAGATAATCTTGTCTAATAATTTATAACTAGCTATAATCTAATCTAGAAAGATATATACTAAGTCTTCTACTATTTCATTTAATCAGAATAAGATAAGTATTATATATTTAATAAGTCTCTTTATTATAATAAGTATAATATTATATAATACTCCTATTACTAAGTCCTCTAATTCCGGCAAAGGTCTAATAAAATCTTATAATATTGATTTCCAAGATATATTAGTAATAAATATTATACTTATCTATTTATAAGATATATATCTAAAAGACTTACTTCTATTATAAGTATTATAGTTTTATATTACTAATTTGACCTTAGCTCTCAATCCTAGATATTAGTAATTTCTTGAGATCCACTCAAATATATAATAGTTTCCTTGGTACCTATAAGCTAGTAACTTATACTATTTCTTGATAAAGTTACATCTTATCTTTTCTAAGATAAAGATCTTGAACATTTCTATTTGTCTATAATAATCCTCTCTATATTCTAGATATAATCTTAGTTGTTATATATTTAATAACTCTTTATTAATTGCTTCTTTGAATTCTTATATCTAACTTTTAGACAAAGTAGCTATTAGCTTTAGACTAGTCACTTTCCTTACTCTTAGAGCAAGGTCTCTATTTTCTAGAGTTCTTAAGATTATAACCTTCTTATAGGTCTTGTCGTCCTTATAACCTAAGAGACAGCTAAGTATATCTACTCTCTTATTCTTTGATCCCTTGATATATTTGATTACAAAGTTATAACTAGCTAGTTTCTTTGCTTAATAAGCAAGTTGTTAATTCGTTAGATCCTTTGTAATTGTAAAGTTTCGGAGATTCTAATAGTCAAAATATATTATAACTAGATTCTTAGTTCTTTGTAAATAATATTTCTAATATTTTAGTATCTCAACTATAGCCAATAGTTCCTTTTTATAAATATTATAATTTTGTTTAGCTAAAGATATCTTTTTGAAGTAATAGACGACAGTTTACAACTATCCTTTTTTATTAGATTAAAGTAATATAGCTTTAATTACTATATCCAAGATATTTATCTCTATTTTATAGTCCCGGTCTTTATAATAACTACAAAGGACAGAGTCCTCTATATATCTTTGTTTTAACTTACTAAAAATATTCTTAGTCTACTTATCTTATTAAAATTCCGCCGATTCTTTCGTAAGATCACTCAATAGTATAACAATCTTGAAGTAATCCTTGATAAACTATTAATTATAACTATAGAATTCTAAAAATCTTAGAATATCTTAGATATTCTCAGGTCTAGGCCAATCTCGAACAGCCTCGATTTTCTTTGAGCTAATTCTTATTTCTCCTGAGTATATAATATATTTTAGAAAATCGACCTCTTTTACTTCAAAACAACACTTAGAGATTTTCAAGCGAGAGTCTATCTTGACTAATACTCTTATAACTTGTTTGATATATTCCTTATAATCTAATTCCTTCTCTGAATAGACTAGGATATTATCAAGGTAATATATAGCTATCTTATCTAGAAATTCGCGCAAGATACTATTATTCTGTCTCTAGTATATAACTAATATATTTGTAAGACTAAATAATATTACTATATATTCCTAGAGTCCTGAAGAAAGAATAAAAGTTATTATCTATTTATATCCCTTCTTAATTTATATTAGATTAAATATATTATATTAATCTAATTTCGTAAATATTATAACTTTTCCTAGTTTATCCCTAAGAAACTATATATCTAGTAACAGATACTAGTCCCAAATTATTCCTTCATTAATAGCTCAGAAGTCCCCACAAAGTCTTCTATTTAGATTGTCTAGTTTCTTAGCAACTAATATATTTGAAGTATAAGAGGATTTAGAAGCTCTAATTCAACCTTTTTTGTATACTTTCTTTATATATTCCTTTAGTATACAAAGTACTACTAGATTATATTTCCGGAACATCTGCTTTAATAGTACAAATCCTTCTTTGAGATTAATCTCATAGTCCTATAATTAATAGTTAGAAAGTACTCTTAAATTCTAAGAGTCTTCAAACAACCTTGCGAACTCCTTATATTATATAAATAAAATATTATTATCCCGAATGACCTATAGAGGACTACTTATTCTGTTAGTATATCCGGACATTCCGGAGACTTTCTTTGTCTTTATTAATCCTAATTACGAGCCTTTGCAATTATATCGACCAAAGTATAACTCTCTTGTTACCTAGTCGATTTCGGGGTTATACTCAGTTATTTATAATATATTTAATATTGCCTCGTACAAATCTAACTATACTATATAAAATCTAGTAAATAACTAGTATCCGTCACAGGTCCCTATCTAGACAAGTTCAGTGGCCTCTATAACTACCTTATTCTAATAGTCGATAATTGTTTTATTAATAACCCTTAACTTATAAGGCTTGCTAAGTACTTTTCGCGACAACTCTAATCTTATAACAACAAATAATAATATATAATTGTCTTTTGCTCCTATATCTAAGAGGACTACTAAGTCTTTTTCGGCTACCTTTATTATTAATATAAACTACCCTTTATCTCCTAGAGTATAAAGTTCTTTTATAATATTGCTTATAATAATATCTATTTAGTTCTATGTTTTTTCTTGGATTTTGTCTCGAAGCAGTAAATAAGGATATTTTATCTAAAAGTAGGAATTATTCTTTATATCCAATTTATAGTACTAATCTATGTTTTTCCGTTTCTAAATTCTTGTCTTCTTGGTTTAATCTATTACTTCTTATATTTGTAGCTTGTCGAGGTAAAATAAGTTATTAAATCAAGTCTCAGGTCTTGTAGCTAGAACTTAATTTTTGATTATATACTTCGAGACTCCTGGGTCTTCTTGATTTTTCTTTTTGAGTCTTAGTCTTCGATTATCTATATAAGTTAACTTGTACTCTACCTTATAATATAGAAGTCTGATATTAGATTTATATTTGTATATTATATTCTAATCTTTATTTATTTATTATTTACTATCCTGTATAATAGTAATAATTTTCCAAATATAGTTAAGTCGAAATTTAGTAATAATATTTTGTTTCTTAGCCCAAACTTTCTAAAGACTAGACTTAGCTATAGAGTCTTATAATTCCTTAGTCTCCTATTCTATAATAATAATATCTTTAAGTTCTTTAGTTATCTAATTACTTTCCTCCAAGGAAATTTTGTTCTTCTAGAATACTTCTAATATAATAATATCTTTGCCTTTGCTATTTAATACTAATTCCTCTTCGGGTTATAATAACTCGATTATCTTGTCCTATATATTTAGTTAACAAAAGGTTACCTGATTCTGATCTTATATAACTATATTATAAATCTTTCCTTCTTATAGCTTAATACTAATAGTATATTGACTAAAGAATAATAGATATTTAGTAGTATAAATATAATAGTTCTTTAATTCTATTATTCCCCAGAATCTTTACTACTCTCCTTCCTCTAGTATAGTAACTTGAAATAATAGCAAGTTATTATTTTGAGTAATTAAAGGCGGCCTATATAATCGTCTCTTGAATTTAGGGAATCTTTTTCCTCAAGTATCTTATCCTTCTTCGTAAGTATCCTCTTTAGGGGATTTTTCTACTTCAAGGTCATTTTTTTCCTAGTAGTACAAGAGAATTCCTCGTTACTAAGTTATATATTCCTGTCTAACCTTAATAGTATTAAGTTATCTATAAATATTTATTTCCTCGAGGTCTTCTTCCTCGAGTTCTTCTTTATTAAGTACTATTAGTACTTTGGCGTTACCTTCCGAAGTTCGACTAATCTTTTTATTTTTATATATATAGGCGAAATATTTAGTCTTGTTATAGTTATAATATATCTTGCCCTGAAAGTCAGTTCTTCTCTTGTTTTTCTTCTTCAAGGATATAACTTATTTATTATTATTAGTCTTGACTTTTTTATAGTATTTCTACTTCTTGCTATTCCTGGATATATAACTACTATTATCTTTTCTAGAAGAGGAACTATTTCTGTTTGCCTTTTTATTATATTATCTCTTATATAGGCAATTGTCTACTAGAATTGACAAGGCTATAAGACTATTTATATTTTTAGGTTTATTTTTATATAATATATTATCCTTAACGACTTCTTTTAGCCCTCTTATATATTGATTTATAAGGACTACTTGATCTTATTTAGCTTTTATTATATATTGCTAAAACTTAGTTAAATAGACAATAATAAATTTAGTCTACCTTAAAGTATATAGCTTTTATATAACTGTCTTCTTTTTATTTATATCCTTATAAATCTTTTTTATTTCTTTCTTAAATCCTCCCTAGCTTCCAAAAATAGTCTTTGTAACTACTATACTTCTATCCTTATCTAGACTACTAAAATAGTCTCTTAGATATAGTTTTATTTACTTGATAATATCTCCTCTTAGATAAAATATAGCCTATAAGCTTTTCTAGTTATAATCAAGGAACTTATCTTTATTAAACTAAAAATATAGTTCTAACTAAAAGATAAAAGTCTCGAGTTTATTATAGTCCCCTTTAAACTTGTCGAGTAATATAACCTTGAGTAACTTTATATTCTTGACTCTGACTTGGGTTCTAGATATAAATATATCAGGGAGAGAAACGTTATCTCCTCCTTTATTGTTACCTTGTGAGGGATTTAGTAAGAATATAAGTTAGTTGACTAAATATACTAATAAGTTAATACTAATAGTACTTGTAGTAAAGCTAGTAATAGTCTATAGTTATAAGGGTCTTAGTTGTACAGATATATTTGATACTTCAAACTTAATACTCAAAGTATAACGATTTATTTCTACTCGAGTATTAGCTCAGAATACCTAGCTTATCTAGGTCACCGGTAAGTGCTAGTGAACTAGCTATTGTTAAATTCAAGGGTTCGAGATATCTAAATTACTTAGTCGCTATACTCGAAGGTATAGTCCGTTACTTCTGACTATAGAGAATAAACTTGATATTCAGAATAGTACTAAGAGTTGAGTACGAAGCTCCTATCTAAGATAGAAATATAAGAGCTTATATAGAACCTTCCTGCTCCTAGATTAGACGGATCACTCTAATCCCTCTGATCTGGGATTACTTGGATTACCCTGATCTAACTAATCTATTCCTGTCATGTAACTACTTATGTGACCTCTATATCGACTACTCTAGGTTCTCTGTATACTATTATACCGAGCCTCAGGCCTAGGCTATACTTATTATATAATATAAATCGTGACAATCTAGCTATACCTTAAACCTGTCGAACGCAATCCTTCCTAGTAGCTTTGTTATATTATCTATAATTATCTCGCTTGTTGGGATATAGTCTATTCGCAAGTCTCCCTTTTCCCCAAGATCTCGAATATAGTAATAACAGATGTCGATATACTTTGACCTCTTATAGAGATAAGAGTTCTCGACTAGTACTAATACTCCTTGGTTGTCTTCTAGTATTTATATAGTTCTTGAATTACTTCTAATATACTTAGATAACTTGAGATCTTAGTAGACTTATATAATCTATTGTCTTTGCTTAATATATATAGAGAGTATAATATATTCGAATTTATAGCTTGATATAGTAATAGATTACTACTTCTTGCTTGATTATAAGATTAACCTATTATAGAATAATATAATACTTTCTAATATACTTTTATAATCTAACTTGTCTAAAGTCTAATCAATATTAGAGTATATAACAAAGTACTTATATTCTCCCTCTAGTTTATAATATAGTCTTTGTTTAATTATTGACTTTAGATATTATATTAGATTCTTAAGTACTTTTTTATAGTACTCTACTAACTTGCTTATATATTAACTAAGCTTATCTAGAACAAATATAATATTAGATTATATAAATATTATAATATATATTAAGCTTTTAATATCTTGCTAATATTTAGTAATATTAATTCTTTTGTCTTTGTTTATAGAGTAATATAATACTTTGTAGTCTATAACTAAAACTTTTTTAGAATATAAATTTCTTATATAATTTCAAAGTAGTCAAGTATACTTGTTAGATATTACTCTTAGTCGACTTTAATTATATAGTTTTATTTATTGCGAGTAATTCTTGCTTCAAAAATCTTACTAATCTCTTTTAGATTCTTGATATTAAATCTCTCTAATAGTCGTTTATAGAATTAGTTAATATTTGTTTATTTCTTGGCTTTAATTATAATATTATCTATATATATAAGTAAGTATATATTTTGTCTATAGTTTATAAATAGATATAAGTCTATTTTGCTTTATATAAAACCTTACTTGATAAGTTCTCTCTTAATAAATATATTTTAGTCCCTTGTAGCTTGCTTTAGTCTATATAAGCTACAAAATACTTGTTATATATATCTAAATTTAATTGTAATTTCTTGTAAAGAGATAAAATAGATCTTCTTTTTAAAATATAATTTTATAAATATATTCTTGATATTAAATTAAGAGATTTCTTAGTCTTTTGCTATAACTATTACAAGGAATAGTCTCAAGATATTTATATAAACTATTAATATAAATATTTGAATATAGTCTTTTTTATATACTTGACTAAATCCTTGAGCTACTAGTCGAGCCTTAAAGTACTTGATTAATTTGTCTACTTAAGTCTTTATAATATAAACCTATTTATATAATATAAAGTTTACTTCTCTTAGTAAAATTATCTCTTGTATTATCTAGTTTATATATAATAAGAGTATCTCTTTTACTTCTACTATTTTCTATTTATTTATATAGTCAAAGTTATTTATAGCCTCTCTATAAATTCGCGAAATTCGGATATCTTGAATAATTTTTACTAAAAATATAAAGTCTATTATTTAGTCTCCGAAATAGTTGTCTAATATCTCTAACTTTTCCTATATATCAAGAAGTTATATTAGTATAATCTTTATAATCTTGGCTAGTCTCTTATCTTTAACTAGATTAAACTTAAATCACTTCTATTTAGTTTTAGATCTTATAAAGTATCAAGATACTTTCTCTACTTGTCAAAGTTATAAGAAGGTTAACTAACTAGAAGTAATTTATAGTAAGACTAAGATACTATTATTATTAAAAGCTAATATATTCTCTAATAAAGTAAAATATAAAATCTCTACTCTTAGTATAGTCTTGGAATTACTCTTATTAGCTAATCTATTACCTTGCTAACTTAAGTTAATAATATTAGTTAACTTACTACTTTGCTAATCTAGATTAGTAATATTAGTCTTAATAGAGCTATTTTCTTGTTAATCTAGATTAGTAAAAAGCTATAATTATAAATCCTCGCGCGAATCTTTTTTAGTAAAACTACTATCTATTTTCTCCTTTGGTTATTCTCTTGCCTTCTAGTCTAGTATAATATTCTTAATTTTTTATACTTTAGCCTTAACTCTTAATCTCAAGTCGATTATCCCTTTTTTAGTTTTTTTGTTTACCTCTAGCTAGTTTACTATTATAGTATAGCTATACTCTAGTAAATAGACCTTGAAGTACTTTGTTATTAACTCTGAGTATTTTATAAATATATTAATCCTTCTAGAGTTTACTAGCTTATTATACTTTTAGTTTAGCAAGATAACCTTATAATTAATATAAAAGTAATATTTGCTTTCTTATTTGTATATATAGTCAATAAAAAGGACTTCTTTTATAAATATCTATATTAGATTAACTTTCTAGTCGTTAATCCTTAGACTAATATTTATTTGATTTTATATATATAAATTTACCTCTATAACTTTATTCTAGAATTCTATTAGTAATTAAACTTCTTTAATTATTATTTGTATATTTATTTTTATAATCTAAATACTTTGCTTAGCTAGATTATTTTAATATAATAATACTATAGTTATCAATTGAGCTTCTATATTATTAGTATTAAATATTAACTATTTAAGACTAGTATAGAGTAGCTAATATATAATAGCTTCTAGTAGGTATATATAACGATTCTACTTTCTTGTCGATACTTATATGAGTACGAGGTCGTTAGATTAGTATTGATATTGAAGTACTATCGGTTACTGGGGTTTGATTACTTGGAAGTGATCCTGTTACAAAGTATAGAGAATAAACTTATATTTAGAATACTTATTTGAATTGAGTATAAAGCTCCTATCTAAGGAAACTAACTAGACTTATATAGAACCTTCTTGCTCCCTGATTGACTCTATTGACAATTGACTTAGTTAATCTTATCGACTTGATTGACTGTCGATTTAGTCGATCCTCCTTAATTATATAATACTATATATAACCTTCCTATACCGACTCCTCCAAGTTCTCTATATATTACTATACTGAGCCTTAGGCCTAGATTATATATAATATTATAATTATAATATTATTCCTTATATAGTTTAGTATAGTCTTATAGCTTAAATAACTATATTAAAATATCTTATATAAATTATAAACTTCTTTCTTCAATATATCTTTTTATAAACGAGACTTAAAAGAAATTCGTGAAATAAACGCTCTCTATATTAATTGCTCTAATAATAAGATAAATTTATATACTCGATATTTAAATACAAAAATCTCGCGATAGTATATTGCCGTTCTTAATAGTACAAAATATTCAGAATATACTCGTCAAGGCAAAACCTATAATATCGAGTCACGAAACTAAATTCTTATAATAAGTAACTAAGAATTTATTGATTATTAGCGTCGTCGGCTAAATAAAGAAGAGGAGGAGGCAATAGCAAAGATCCTTCGTCTAAGAAAACAAAAACGCTTCCTTGTAGAGCGAGAACAAGAGATACTGTGAGGGGGCAGCTGGTGCTCCCCTTTTTCCTCACATGTTTTTTGAGCCTCATATGATTCTTTGATATACAATGGCCACTATAAAAAGGAAAAACTAACTTGTAGAATAACAAGCAATCAATCACTCCTTTATATTTTTTTTTGGGACATTAAAAGGCTCTGTATACGGCGAGCATTTTACGACACTCGTTTGTTTTGTTTATTGCTAAATCTATTTACTAAACCACTGTCGCCTACCTCCTGTATCCTAAACGACACACTTTTTTTTGTGTACCTTATGAGCCCTTCCTGCTCTCGGACAATACTTCGTCGGGGTTTGACTACTCTCAACGAGCTAGACACTGCTAAAGAGAAAAAAAATCAGGAAAAGGAACAGGAAGAAGCAGAGAAGGCTACAGCAAAAGAACTAAGCGCTATAGAGGCTTCCTCCGAGGTCGCCCTGGCCCCGGCCGGCCTTGACCCCTCCTTCGATCTATTTATAATTTATCCACTAGATAATTCATTTTGGCAGAGTCTAAGTTTTAGCAGTAATACTCCTCCTGCAGCTCTCGGTAGTTCGTAAGGAGATATTTTGGTTCCCAAGAGTCTTCTACTAATAAGTAGTTTTTCTATCAGACTAGATATTATAATTGTCTGTTACTAAGTCTAAAATCCAGGATTACCTCGACTTTATATTCCTCGTCTAGATTAGTTAACTCTACTTTAGTTTTCGAGGCTTTTGGTACCCCAGAAGATACAAGTTCTAGTAACAATATATAGAATATTAAAAATATTTTTATAGTCTTGAGTAACAATAGTTTATAATTAAATCGTCCCTTAACTTTTTTGATTGTAAATAGTTCAAGTTTTTTATAGTCTAATTTACTACTTAATTGTTTTGTTATAATATTTTTTCTAAGTAAATAGACTTTATCCCCCTTCTTGAACGTTAGCTCCTGACTATATTTTTGATTATAGTAGAAGACGTTTCTTTCTGCTACAAATTTTAATTTATTAACAAGTTCTCTATATAGTTTCTTTAACTTATTTATATAGATTCGAGTTAATTCATTTACTAATTCGGGGATCTCTAGATCTCTATAAGCTACTAACTTATAGCTATAATTAATATAAAATAGACTAACAAATATTGTTTCTGTTATAGAGCTATTATAAGCAAACTAGGCCAATAATAATAGCTATATTTAGTTATTTTACTTGTAATTAATATAGCTTCATAGATAAGCTTTAACTACTTAATTTATTCTCTTATTTCTATTATTTGTCTATAAATAAAATACTATTAACATTTTCTGCTTAGCTTCGAGTAATAATATTAGTGTTAACTAGAATTTCGATATAAATAGTTTATCTCTATTAGAGAGGATTTCCTTCGATAATTTATAATAAGTAACTACTTCTTTCAAAAAGATATATACTAGATCGATTACTAATACTATTATTCAAAACGACAATAGTAATATATATTTTGTTAGTCTATTTATAATTACTAAGATTATATTATTCTCTCTTCCTGTTATAAAATCTTTCGACTAAGATAGTAGTCTTATAAAATCTTATAAAATAGATTCCCAAGGTCTAAATAGTATCTTTATTATATTTATTTGTTTATAAGATATATAACAAGAAGGCTTGCTCCTTATACAAGTATTATAGTTATTAATTATATCCTTGACAATCTTCTTAAGCTTAGGACTTTACTAGTCTTTTGCTATTTGTTTATATATTCGACTTATATCCTGATAATTATAAGCTAGAAGAGAATATTATTCTTTTACAAATATTCTAGCTTTGTTATAAGCTAGATATAGCTTGTCTATTTTCTTATATCGATATATACCTTTATTATCTAGCCAATAGCTATAGGTCATACTTAGACTATATTAGTTGTCTTGCTTAGTATCTAAGATTACTTAGGACTGAGTAGTTACTAAGATCTCCTAAATTATAGAAATTAGATCTCTGTTTTTTAACTTCTTGAGGACAGTAAAGTACTTGTACTCCTTGTCCTCTTTATATTCTAGCTTTTGACTAAGAGTATTAGCTCGAGGGTTGTTAATACCTTTGATATATTTGATTATAATATTATAGTAAGCGAGTTCTTGAGCTTATCTAGCTATCTAATAATCTAGTTCCTTGGTTATTATAAATTCTAATAAATTCTTGTAATCTATCTATATTTCTACGAGTTTTAATATCCCCTAAAAGTAGTTCCTTTAATAACGAAGTACTTCAATAATCGCTAGAAGCTCTTTCTGATAAATGTTATAGTTTTATTCGGCTAATAACATTTTCTTTGAAAAGTAAGCTATAAGATATAGCTTACTATCCTTTCCTGTTTATAAATATACTACTCCAACTACTATATCAAAGGTATTTATCTCTACTATATTATCGACCTTAACTATACTATCTCGGTTATCCCTGAATCCGACTAATATTAAGGCCTTGATATAACGTTCCTTAAGTATCTTGAACATCTTATCCTGTTCCTTTCTTTATACAAAGAGTATAGCCTTCTTTGTTAGATTCGAAAGCGACATAACAATCTTCGAGTAACCCTTAATAAATTGTCGGGAAAAGTTCACGAACCCTAAAAACAATTGGACGTCCTTGATATTCCGGGATATCTCTTAGTTCTCTATTTCGCGGATCTTCTCTAAGTCTATACTCATTTTGCCTAGTCGGAGTACGAATTCCAGGAATTCTACTTTCTTGACTCCGAACCTATACTTAGATAGCTTTAGTCTAGAATCTACCTTCGCGAGTACTTTTAATACTCGAGTAATATTATACTTGTATTGTTCCTTATCTTTTGAAAAGACTAGAATATTGTCTAGATAATATATAACTGATGTTCCCAAGAATTTTTTTAGAATATCGTTGTTCTATCTTTGATATATAGCCGATATATTAATTAGTCCAAATAGTATTATTATATACTTTTATAGTTTTAATAGTAATAGAAATGTCGTTTTCTATTTATATCTTTCCTTGATCTATATTAGATTAAATATATTTCGTTGATTAATTTTCGTGAATATCTTTGCCTTAGCTAGTCTATTCTACAGATATTAAGCTTTAGATAATAGATATATATCTTTGATAGTACTAGTATTTAGCCGTCGATAGTTTATATAGAGTCTACTATTCGGATTATCTAGTTTATATACTAATAGTATATTTGATATACAAGAAGACTTAGAAGGTTATATTTATCCTTTCTTGTAAGCTTTCTCTTTATATTCTTCAAGTATCCTCAAAGTTACTAGATTATAATTTTGTAACTTTTTCGTTGTTAGTATAAAGTCTTCTTTTAAGTTGATCTCATGATCCCAAGGTTAATATTCAGGAAGTACCCTCAAATTTTGTAAATCCTCAAATAGTCTTGCAAATCTTTTATACTATATAAACAAGGTACTAGTCTTGGCCTTCTCGGTCTATAGAGAATTAGTCTTATCCCGAGCTATATCTAGGCTTAAGTATAAGATAGTACTAACCTTTATATTATTATCTAGTTAATCCTTCTTACTAAAGGTCAATATTCTTTTCTGTTAGTCGATCTAAAGGTTATATTCCTTTAATTATAGTATTTCTAGAATAGTCTAATATATTTCTATTAGTACTATATCGAACTATATCTTAGTCTTATAATTATAGTCGATTTTTACTTTTATAAGGACTGTTATATAAATTATTATACTCTTCTAGTATTATATATCTATTCTATTAATAACCTTTAACTTGTATAAATTAATAGTTTAGATTAGAATATTTAGATTTCTTATAATATTAAATAAGATAAAGTTTCTTATTACTTTACTATCTACTATTATTTTTAATAGCTTTCCTTATATTATCGTTTCTAATAATATTTGTCCTTTACTAGATATAATATATAGCTCGATAAAATTCTCTTTAGTTAGAGTATCTTCTCAAAGACAGAGCTTATTTTGCTAATTATTCTTTATTAATAAATAAAAGTATTTAATGTCGAACTGAGATATATTTTGGACTTTACTCTTGTAATAGTCGTCTAATTCGATATTTCGCTAGATTCTTTCTAACCTTGATTTTATATAGACTTCTTAGATTTGTTTTTTTATAGATTTAACGCTTCCTTTCTAGTTTTATAGATTCTCCCTGTAAACAATAGTTTACTTGGTTAAAAGTTTAGTTTTTTCCTCAAATCCTTCTCAAGAAAAAGTCTTACTCTTCTTATATCTTTATAGACAAGTTTATATATCGTTCTAACTTCTAGATTAGGGGATCGAGTTCTTTCTTGGCTAATTCTAAATTTGTTGCTAGTTTACTATAATTATATATTTAAAGTTTCTTTAATAACCTCCTAAGTTATATTTATATTTAGAAGTAATGTCTTATTCCTTTGTTTCTCTTAAACTTATTTGATTATTTCTTTGACTCGAATCTCCTATTCTTCGTCTAATTCGGAACCTATCCTTTCCTTTGATTCTTCCTCTAGTACCTTTAGTATTTTAGGTAACAGAATTTATTATTCGAAAATCTTTTTTTTATATTATTAGTTATAGAATATAACTCTTAAAGAGTCTATATAAGTAACTTAATACTCGCGGTTCTCTACTAGCTTCCCTTTTATTGTCTTTTGACTAAAGAAAATATTATAGTAATCCTTTGCTAACTAGAAATTTCCTTGCTTAGTAATTCCCTTGAATAGCTATATCTCGCCGAACTTTAGCAAGTTATTACTCTTAAACTTATTTGTTTCTTTTACTTCCTCGTCTTTAGACGACTTAGTAGTCTCTAATAACTTCGTTATAGCGAATTAATATTTTGTCTAGACTTAGGCAATATCTAGTTATTTATATATTTTTAACTCTTCGAGTTCCTTCTTAGTAAGTTCTCGGCAATTATATATTACTAATTCTTTTATGTCTATAGTACTTAATTGTTTTTTAGTCTTCTTGTCTTTGTAATTCTTGGTAATATACTCTAGTTTCTTGTAATTAAAATAGAGATTTTAATCGAAATATTTTTGTCTTTCTTTCTTGGATATACTCTTTCTTTTTTTTTTGAATAATAACTTTTGAGTAATATTGACTTGTTTGTTCTTATAATCGTTTCTTTGATCTTTGTTTTTTTTGAATTTGTAATTATATTAATTATTTGTTTTCTTGTCTTTGTATTACTTATAAAAACGATTATTAACTTTGATAGCTAATATTATAACTTTTATAATATTAGTTAGTTTTATATTTTTGTGAGATATATTATTTTTAATAAATCTCTTTAATCCTTTTATAAATTAATTAATCAAGGCTTTCTAATTTTATTTAGTTATTATAATATAATACTAAAACTCTATAGTATATTTAATAGTAGACTCTGTTTATTTTAAAGTATATAGCTTTTATATAATTATTTTCTTTTTATTTATATCTTTATAGATTTTTTTAATCTTAGACTTAAATCTTTTGAAACTTTTAAAGATAATCTAAGTAATATAAAGATTATTATTTATTTTATTATATATAAAATAATCTTTCAAATAAGGTTTAATTTATTTGATAGTATTTCTTTTTAGATAAAATAAAGCTTATATACTCTTTTAGTTATAGTCAAAGAACTTGTTTTTATTAAACCTAAAGTATATTTTTAATTAAAGAAGAAAGATTTTTAGTTCTATTCTATTATTCTTGAACTTGTCTAGCAAGATAACTTTAAGCAATTTAATACTTTCTACTTTGACTTGAATAATAATTAAGGTCTTGATATCTAATATAGATTTATTCTCGTTGTCCTTGTTATTGCC
Organism: Tricladium varicosporioides; assembly: GCA_021365295.1. NCBI lineage: Eukaryota > Fungi > Ascomycota > Leotiomycetes > Helotiales > Tricladiaceae > Tricladium > Tricladium varicosporioides. The sequence continues at coordinate 7,382 of JAJTIW010000010.1, read as the reverse complement.
GAGAGTTAAGTTATATAATACTATTAGTAGTAGAAATAATAAGAGTTAGGCTATAGCTAGTATAACAACCTAAGCTAGAGCTAGAGTTCTTTTTATATTATTAGATACTAGGCTAATAATCGAGTTTAGTTGTCGGAATAGTCCTGCTAAAGTAAATATAGTAACTGACTTCAAGACAAGATACTCAAAGTATAATAATTCTACTTTCTTGTTAGTACTTATATAAATATAAGGTTGTTAGATTAGTATTAATATTAAAGTATTATTAATTACTAAAGTTTAATTACTTGGAAATAATCCTGTCACAAAGTATAAAGAATAAACTTATATTTAAAATATTTATTTGAATTAAGTATAAAGCTCCTATCTAAGGAAACTAACTAGACTTATATAGAACCTTCTTATTCCCTGATCGACTCTATCGACAATTGACTTAGTTAATCTCATCGACTTGATTGACTATCGATTTAGTTAATTCTTCTTGATTATATAATATTATATATGACCTTTCTATACTAACTCCTTTAGATTCTCTGTATATTACTATATTGAGCCTTAGGCCTAGGTTATATATAATATTGTAATTGTAATAGTACAAAGTAACCTATAGATAATATTAGATTAGTTATTCTAGTTAATTAGTTAATATTATATAATTAATACTTTGATACTTATTATAGTTATATAACTATACTAGTCTATATTCGGTTAGTCTATTATAAATTGTAAGATAGGTTAATATTAGGTTAATCGATCGATCAATCGATCTTTTTATATTTCTATTACTTTATTATTATTCTACAAAAATAGGATTAATAATACTTTAACTTTAAAGTTAATTATTATTTAATAATTATAATATAATATTAAGGCAACTATAAGATACTTAATATATAAATAGTTCGGAATAATAAGGAGTTATATTTTTCCGAAATAATAATTTATCTATTATTACGGCGCTAGCTCTAGTACTACTCTGAGATATATAAGAGCGAATATAAGTCTAATTATATTAGAACTAATAGACTATATCTAAGAATATTTTGAATATACTAAAAGAAAAGAAGAAAAAGAATCCCAAGCTCCTTTTCAAGCTTTATTACCCCTAATATATAGACTCTAGTCCGAGATTAGCCTATTTCTAACTTGTCTTATATACGACAATTATTTAACCAAGATATATATAAAGTATTAACGTTATATTACTCCCCTCCTTTTAGAAGAACCTGACTTTAGATTTTGAATTGAATCTAATTCTAGGGGCGTAGCCTATTATAAGGTTATTAACTAATTATCGAATTTTTGTATACTATTTTAGTATAGAGTCGAAGGAGACTTGTAATAGTTATAATATTAGTTAATATATTCAATAATAAATATTATTAGTATTGTTAATAGTAAATTATAACTTTGTTATTATTCTAGCTATAATAGGAAACTGTCTCAAAGGAAGAGGTTAGTAGGATAGTAGATAAAACTCAGGATCTATCTCGAGTTTAGTTCTTTCTTTCTTTCTTTTTCTTTAGACTATTATTATAGCTATAATAATAATAAAATTTTCTATTACTATTACTATTATAATCAAGTATATATTAGATCTAATTCTGAGACAAGATAATATTAACTCTAGACTAGAAAAATATTAGTTTTAATTACTTCTAGTATACTTGCGGAGGCCTTTTGGGTCTATTATATTTGCTGTACCTAGCGAATAATCGTTTATAACAATTATTAATATAATTTCGGTTTTGCTACTTTGTCTAAATATAGCTATTATATATGCCAGAAGGATATATATACTCCTGTAAGTGTCCTGAATCTAATTTAATATAGATCTAATACTAACTAATAAAGCTTCTATAGTTCGTTGGCGACGAGTTCCAGGAGCTAGATATTACTATTAAAGCCGATGACAGAGTTACTATAGAGATAGTTACTATAGAGTTAAACTATATCCTTTGCCTAGTTTTTTCTAATATATCTAGAAATACTTCTAGACTGTTGCTTGGCCTATTGGAGGAGACGTGCGCCCTTCGAATATCATTAAAGGAGGGTTTGGTAGCAGAGAAGGTGAGTCAGGAGGTAAGTCTGAACTAGACTAGTCTTGATACCAAGCTAATAATATATAGAAGTTATTGGCGATATTTATAGCTTTGGGGGAGGCTATCTTGACATTAATGCCCAAGTAGAAGAGAAAGTACTATATAGAGGATTTGGTCGAGGGTATACCCTCTAAGCGCTCTTGTAATAGCTTGGTCAGATCCGACTTGGTCGTCGACCCCTACAGTGACAGAGTAGAGAAGGTAGCGGGAGAGAGATACAAAGACGCTAATATAAGTACCGAGAAGGAAGCTATTTTGTAAAAAAGGTTTCGGCCTTGTTCTGGAGGGGAGGTAGTATAGTCTATTAGTACCCTAGGTTAGAAGGGATTTTATAACTTTACAATAATTGACAGTCCTAGTTAACTATTTTCTTGTCCGAAACTAGCCCGACTCTTTTTTGTGTCTTTATATACTTACTAGCTACTTGGTCGTCTACTAAGTAATCGTATTTCTCTAATCCTTCTTCTTATACTTGAATCTATTCTTGTAGCTATAATAAAGGACCTAGCTTGTTTAAGTAGTCTTAGTAGTAGTCCCTTAGCTTATACAGAGCTCCTAAGAAATTCGAGGCTAGGTACTACGCCGGGTCTGGATTATGGCCGACCTATATTATATAATAATAGAGTTTCTCTTATACTAGTTTAGAAGTTAGAATCTTGTTTACTTTTTATTTTTCTTTTTTAGCAATAGCTTTACTCAGGGACTAAGCTAACTCTTGACCTAATAGTAAGTTGTCTAGATACTTCTTTAGAACGTTTGGCGAGAAGATATTATAAATCTTGGAGCTATCTAGTAGTTATAGTCAATATTTATAACTAATCTGTTTTAGTACTATAAACAGTCTATCGAACTTGTTTTTTAGTTTGTGATTTGGTTAATAGTTCTTCAGGTTATATATAGAGAGATATACTCGATTATCTAATTACTAGTCGACTTTATGTTAGTACTTGTTTACCTGTTGTATTATTCTTTTCTAAGTCTTTTTGATATTTTCTTTAGCTATTTGTTATATATTATATATCTGACTCGCTAACGAAACAGTGTCGTCGATATTGAGTCTTTCTATTAGAGTAGCTAGCTTAGGCGATTTTTAGTCCTAGTTATTTCTTGGTTTTACTCTATACTTGAGCTAATACGAAGTTATTCTGATAGTAGAGTATAATAGTATTATTTGGGTTTTATTTATAATAGATATTAATTCGCTCTAATTATTCTAGAAGTAAGTAATGAATAGCCTTAGTCTCTAATCAATATATCGATTTATAATCTCTGTTTGGCTATCTATTTCTTTGTAGTAAACTATAAAGAGTTTGACTTTGATACTAATAATATAATAGAATTCTTGTTAGAATAAAGAAACAAACTATAGACTGTAGTCGGAAATAATTGTTTTCGGAATATATCTGAATTAATATACTTACTAGATATATAACTGAGCTATCCCGCGAGTATTAATTGTCTTATAATATAATATTGACATCGAATTTTTCTCGAGTCTATTAATAAATACAAGGATTATATTATAATTATATTTGTCTTTATTAAACTCCTTGAAATCTATATAAATATACTATTATAAGTAGGCAGGTACAGGTAAAGGATAAAATAGACCTTGCTGTTTAGTCTAATATAAGTAAGTATAGCTATAGAGAATATAGTTGTCAATAAACTGTTTTATATCCGATTCTATTCTAATTTAGTAATATTACTTGACTAATAACTAATAAGTCTTCTTGACACTAGAATATACTATCGATAATTAAGTATAGACCTCTTGAATCAAATATATACAAAATACTATTTCACGTCTAATATATATCCGGCCTTTGTAAAGAAATAAATTATCTTCTACTAAATAATTAATAGATATTTTGTTTCGTAAGTCTTTAAATAACGACTTATTGTCTTTGTAGAGTAAATCCTGTAACTAATCTAAATCTAATATAACTTTGGTATAAGTATTAGTATTAATAGATATTAAATTAGTAGTCTAATTAGATTGATTAGCTACAAAGGTTAAAGCTAGTTTAGAGTTGATTCGGGGGTAAAACTAGTATAATCCTAGTAAGACTCAGGATCGATTATTAAGCTTGACTTGTTCTTGTATTATTAGATCTTGCTCTCGTCGTGTGAGAATATTAGCCTTCTGATTACTTTTGCTTATTATATAAGTAATTTAGAAATTAAAATTAGACAAAAATTTTATTTAGTATACTTACTTGGCTATAAGTATCTTGGTAGTTATAAAATATTCAAGTAATTTATAATCCGAATATATATTGACTTTAGTCTATATTAATATCAACTTGGGTCGCTATTGTTGGAACGATTTAACAATTATATATAGCTCCTTGTTATAAATCTTTTAGTTCGGTTTATGTCTATTTAGGATATAAGAGTAAAATTTAATAGAATATTACTTTTCGTTATTATATAGCTGAGAGAGTACTTTAGTAATTATACTGTCAGACAAATCGGTTTTTAGCTTTGTAGCTAATTCGGGATCAAAGTAGTAAATATACTAAATTGCTAGAAGTTAGTACTTGAGCTCGTCGAAGGCTTTTTAGTATTCTGACATCTAGTTAAAAGGTTCCGAAGGATGTCCGAGTATACTCAGAGGCTTGGCTATTATACCGAAGTTCTATATAAATTGTTAGTAGAAGCTACAAAATCCAAGAAATAACTTGATATTAGTAATTGTAGTAGGGCGAGTTCAATTATATAGGCATTCTATCTTGTCTAGATCGACTTCGATTCTAGTAGTAGTAAGAATATAACCTAGATATTTGGTCCTTTCTATACTAAACTCGCTCTTTTTGATATTAGCTTATAGTCCGGCTTCGCGTAGGCGTCGGAGTACTTTCTGAACTTGCTTTTCGTGCTATCGGGGGTCCTTAGAATAGATAAGAATGTCGTCTAGATAGGCTATACAGAAATTATTCAAATAATCTATTAAGATATTATTTATATAACGCTAATATATAGAAGGGCTGTTGTAGAGTCTAAATAGTAGTACCTTATATTTGTATATCTTATATCAAGTTCTGAACGTTATATAGTCTTCTGACTCGGGGTCTATTTGGATCCTATAGAAAGCTTGTCGAATATCTAGCTTAGTAAATATCTTGGCCTTAGAGACTCTCGCCAGAAGTTTGTCAATATATAGTAATAGATATATATCCTTTCTGATTATAATATTAAGCTTATAATAGTCGACACAGAAACATAGGCCACTATCGAGCTTCTTTACAAAGAGTACAAATAAGGCGAAAGGATAATTACTAGTAATTATAAAACCGCGATTGAGATTGTCTAGCAAGTATTACTTTATAGTATATAACTTATCTATAGACTGTTTATATAAAGGTATATAACTGTAAGTCAGCTCTTTTTTCAACTAAATCTTGTAATTGTATAGCCTGTGAGGTAGGAGCCGATTCGACTCCGACTTCGAGAAGATATTCTTAAATATAATATAACACTTGAATAGCTTTTGATATATAAGCTTTAGTGTTTCGTTATCCTCTCGAATTATATCCGGTTCGCGATCTTCTAAGAGCCGATCGATCTTATATAGACTTGTCTAAAAGAACTTAGTATTTACTTTTTTTATTATATAATATAGGACATTCGCGCCGATCTCGCAAATGTCAATACAAGGTTTTAGGGCTAGTTCAGAGTAGTTCTGTATCCTCTTTGGTCTTATAATAGGTTCTAACTTAAGATTCTCTACTAACAATAGTTCTTAAGTTATCCTAGTAATCCTTTACTTTATATCTCTAACCCAACTTCTACTAGACTTGGCTTTTATAGTAGAATAAAAGTCTTGTTAATATAGTACCTATATTGATATCAATCCGGGCTTCTTCCGGGTACAAAAAGAATATATTAGCTTTGACTAATATATTATATTTACTCTAACACGTCTCTGACGTTTATCCTTCTCGATTGCGTGATCTCTCTGATCGATATTAGCTTGAATATATAATTTGTATTTATCGCGAAAGCTATACTTATAAGGAATCAAGATATCCTTCGACTAAACCTAAGAGCAGGGATATTCCGAAGGCTATCTGAATTAGTTCCAAATAAAATCTAGAAGTAGCTTGAACTGTCTCATAAACTTAACTTTAATAATATAGTTGTACTTTCCAAGATCAAGGACTATAAATAGTATATTATATACGCGACGTCTATCTATAGTCAGATACAAATATAAATATTAAGTTATTGTATTATATACTGTTATTATAACTAGTTACTTTAAGGGGATATAGAAATGTCTAATAGAATATATCGAGTACTTTTACAAGCTAGCCGGCCAGGTTCTGACTCAGAAATAGGTAACTATATACTTTAGTATTTACAAGTGATTATAGTGAAATACTAATTCTATTTATAGTTAGAGTATAAAAAACTAGGAAATAGGTATTATCTAGTAGGCGAGATAAATTTAACTTAGACAGATTATATTTGCGGAGATCTAGAAAGGAGTCTTTGGTCTAGGCCTATCTATTTTCCTTTAGTAACTTGTCTATCTCTTTGTCTGTAGCTTCTTCTACGTTCCTTTTAATATAGTGACCTCTTTATCTACCTCATTGATATTAGGTAAATTCGGGTACTTACTCTTGAAATATCTATATTTGTTATATCAATAATACTTAGAGCTAATCGCTATAGGAGTATTTGGTATATAACTAAGAGTAGTCCGAATTGATATAGGAGCGCGCTAATATAGGCTATTAATCTTAGTAGTTATAGAGTTATAAGGATAGTCGGAGGATAATTCGCTCCTAGTTACTTGTAGATAAGTAAAAAGTTTGGAAGAGCTAGATCTAGTATTTTCTTGATAGATACTCTTCCTAATTATTAGTATTATTACTTTTTTGCTTGCAAAAGTAGCTAGCTTGTTTAAAGGTCTAGCTCTTTTTATCTCGACTTAGATTAGATACTAAACTATTGCCGAGAAGTTTTCTTTCCAAAGGTCTTTTATAGCTATATTTTGTAGACGGATCCGAATTAGTAGCTTATTTTACAAGAAATAGAACTATTTAGATTTTGATATACCTCCTTTAATAGTATTAGCTAAAAACCTTGCCTTGAATTTAAGAAAGCTTTCCTGCGAATATAATTTGTTTTATATATATATATTATTAAATCGGTTTCGGGCCTCTTCCTTCTCTATTCCGGTAAGGAAGTAGGTCTCTAGGCAGGTTAATATTTCTTTTATTAAATTAAATTGCCTGTTAGTAGATATATAATAAGAGGTAAGATATACTC